>OX387667.1:3147922-4475363 GCA_947568875.1 Fissipunctia ypsillon
AAATGTAGCAGTGATAATTTGACTATTTCATTAATTGATGCTACGGCTTGTGGATTGTAAAAGGCAGATTGACGGTGAGTTTAATTATATTTTTGATGTCATTTTCTCTTTTTTATAGTGATTTCCCCGATGTTTATACTTTCCCTTTACGATGCAAGGAAAGTGTAATTTACCTGATGCAATACATACCTACTAAGATGATGGTCAAATATCTTTGTTTTTGTCCGAGATTTTTCACTCTTCTGTAGTAGGCTAAATCGATTCACGTTTTTCCTGACACAAAGTTGCTCAAAACAAAAGAAACCAAAAGAAAATTGCATAGTTTTTTTCAGTTCGAAAAACTAAGCAATTTTCAAAACAGAATTTAGCTTAGCTACCGAATAAGATAGTTTCTGGTTCCTGAAATAGGTATTTGAAGTTTGTTAATTTGATCTTGAAATAAAATAACAATACTTTCAAGACTATTGAAAAAGACAAAAATAAGTTCAACAATGATTCTAGTTACAATTAAATAAAAACACACACGGAGGTTAAACTCCTTGTAATAAAAACTGTGTAAACAAAGTATTATAATTATCACAAATGCGGCAATAACCGCCATTATCTATACATCTGCAGTACACAATAACCTTTGGTATTTCTTAGTAAACACTATTCAAGGTAATTTGCATGCTTATTTATATCTTGAAGCTCAATTAACATTCTGTGATGAGCAGAAGTCAAAGTTGCAGACCTTTAGAAGCTTAGAATTTACTTACTATTTTATTTTTATTATTTCAGATTTGCCAGTCTGAGAAAAACTCCCCACAGTTTCGCAATTAATATGGTCGTACATTGATAACAACTAAAGTATGGTTAGTATACCTACAAAGGAATGATATATTTTAATTACTCTGGGATAACTTTGAAAGGAAACTTTATTAATAAGACATTACATTTAAATATTATCTTTGTTTATAATAAACTTGCCAAAGGTTTCGTGTTTTATTTTATCACGACTGAGAATGACTGGGGTCAAAATATTTGTACTTACATTTATTTATCAACTTATTTACTTTTACTTATAAAAATAAAATCTTGTGTTAATTTCGGAAATCATGACATTTTAGATCTAACTTAGAGAGATGTATTGATGATTCTTATGGCTATAATAATGTAAAATATATTTGTTATAGTCGCGAATCATATTTTGATCAAGACATAACTTGACACTGACCAGCAAATAGCGCATAAACGCAAGAAGATTTTAATTTCGCGGGCTAGCTCTGCGGATTCACCTTAAGTCAATGTTGCAGGTATCTATCTATAGACAGTAATAACCTTTTCTCTTAAGAGCGTTGTCACATTTTGCACCTCTCTCGCTCACACAGAACCAAATTTTTAAGAATGTTAAATGAAAAAATGCTTTTTTGAAAAATGTAATCAATGGGCGGTCTACAAAACAATATTAATTTAATAGGTAGTTATCAAAAACACATTTCTATTGTGTTATCTAATAAACTAATGTAATTAAGTATTATGATCTGTTTTTGAGATGATGTAAATAAATGCCACAATAAAAATGTGTTTTTAATAATTACCTATTAAAATAATATTATTTTGTAGACGGCCCATTGATTACATTTTTCAAAAATGCATCTTTTCATTTAACATTATTAAAAATTTGGTCCCGTGTGAGCGAGAGAGGTGCAAAATGTGACAACCCTCTTAAGATGGTCTGTCGATCAGTTTACCAACATTCAACATGCAAAACTCTAGCCATGACAGACAATAATCAGAACTTTTGGACAAAGTAACTGAGAAACACCATCGTCCTAATTGCTCTATCATTTTCGTCCAAACAATAGTCAATAATATTACAAATACATACATAATTATGCATGTATTTGTATTATGTGTGTCATACAACTCACACATCAAGCCGTGAGATAAAAACTGACATTTATAAACAACACAATGCTTCATAATAACTTCACGGCTGAAGCGTTTTGGAGATCCGCAGGACAATAGCAAAACCGACACGTATTTTCGCAGAGTTTGATGAAATTACTTAGTACCAACAAATGACGCTTTTAGGGACAGGGCAGGCAGAATAAGAGGTTACAAGAAAGAGACCATTGCACTGCAGTGAGGTCATCTCAGGTAAGTTTGAAATATGAGAGTGATATTACAGCCTGGAAAAGGTTGGACGTAGGTCAACACTGCTACGGACGAAGTAAAAAGCGACTATGCTCGGTTTCTATATACAAAAACGAATCGTTATGCTAACAAATGGTAGCTTGTTTATTGCCAAACTGGACATACCTATAAATAGCTTCGTAAGCTAATTTGACCTGTGATAGCTACTTCCATATTGGAGGGTCTACTATGCAAAGCTGAGGTCTTTGCTTCAGTATTGGTAACGATACAAGTCTTTATTTTCACCAATAACAGTCCGTAAATTATAGGAATCGGTCGTAAGAATATATTATGACAAAAGCAAGGAATCTCTAGGATAGAATTTCCACTCTGATAAGAATCAGAGTGGAAAGACGCTTCCATCCTATGGTGGGTATCTTTATCACTAAAAAAATTGTAACTCCAAAGACGGATCAAGAAAGTCGTAGATTATTTATTGTAATAAAAGCCGGTTTTGCCTTCGCGCGTGAAAACGCCGCCACCTGCAGCTGGAAGCGATACTAAGTAACGGAAGTGCGCGACAGACACTTGTGGTCGGTGGACGACGCTAGTGGTCGGTAGCCGCGACTCTTATAAACCCATTGTGTGGCGTTTTGTGTCAGCGTTTGGGGGTCGGTGGCGGCCACTCGGGCACACGAAGCGAGAAGCGGCCTATCGTGGCGTGTAGCGACCACCGGCGTTACCCGTGTGCGGCGAGTTCATTATAAAATGTACGAAAACTGTAGTCCGCAGCTCGGTGGCGACGTTTTGTGGCTGTAGCGTGTCGCCCGTGTGCGACAAGGCTTATACAGGGCATTTTTTAATCACTATCCAAATTTTCGCAGGGAGTTCTACCCATGAATACGAACAACTTTCACTATGGGGCCAACTCTGAAATCACGAAAAAAATCAGCTGTTTCATACATTTTGGTCGAGTAGGTATTGAACTTTTGTATGAATCAGGTGATTTTTTCTTCGTGATTTCAGAGTTGGTCCCATAGTGAAAGTTGTTCATATTCATGGGTAGCACACCCTGCGAAAATTTGGATAGTGATTAAAAAAATGCCCTGTATTTGTAACTGGATAGAAGATACTTTTCTAAACGACAAATTATGTAAATACTCCACATACCGCAAGGAAAACTACACTGCTAAATGACAGCCACAAGGACAGCCCATGACAGCAGGTGAGAACGGAAGCTACCTTTGTCGGTACTTCCGGTTATTAACGATACAATGGAAGAGACTATACCTACAGCCTTGCGGTATGGTAATTAGGACGGCTGCAGGGATCAGGCTTTGAGTCAGGCGTTCATGTTGGAAATGGACATTATTTTAACACTGGAAAGTTATAACCTGGAGTTAGTATTTATTTGAAATGAAACGAAATGGAAATGTTTATTCTGTAAATAGGATAAGTATCGGAATCATTTTTACACGTCATATTAAAAAAAAAAAATTCTAGTTGGAGTCGACATTTCCTATCTGACTACTGAGAAGAAATGACGAAGCAAACTCAGGGGGTCAGTCTCTTTGACTCACCCAGCTCATCATCTGCCTAACCTTTTCCCAACTATGTCGGCTTCCAGTCTAACTTGAGGCAGCTGAATACCAGTATTTTACATGGAGCGACCCAATTACTGGGTAACACGATAGGTACTCCTTAACAAGACTGGTTGTCAGATTCGAACCCGGTCAGGCGTTTTACTTTGTGTAAATGATTTCGTCACGACTGCTCTCAAAACGATGAAGGAAAACATCGTGAGGAAACCAGCATGTCCTAGAACCAATAATTCGAAGACATGTGACATCTACCAACCCGCACTGGGCCCGCGTGGTAGATTACGCCCACTCCCTCTCACCGAGAGGAGGCCTTTGTCCCAGCAGTGGGAACATTATAGGCTGATTATGACTAAGCCACATTCCACACAGAAATTATATAGGCAGTACGATTGAAAGTATTTAGAAAAACTAGATTAATTGCTACTCAAACTGCTTATAAAATCCAACAGCAAACTTGCTTTAGTAATTCAAACTATCTCGGATTTGATTGGATCAAATCGAACTGCAGACCAATTTATGAGCAAAAACCGGATAGCCGAATAGCTAGGGTGTAGGATACGCGAGGGCCTGGGTTCGAAACGTTACCGTTGCACTATTAGCGTGATCTAACACGCATCATCTATTTATTAGTCTAAACTTTATGGTCTAGCCTAGCATCAGGAAAAAAGTCGGGAGGTGGTCACCAGCTGGGAAATTGCGTAACACTCGGAGTAGCAATCGGTTTCATTTTGACAGTTCAACAACATTCATTGCGTTATTTACGTTGTTGAGCAGACAATTTTTTCGAACATATGAAGCAATGGATTAGCAATTTGTATATGCAACACGCAATTAGGGTGCCGTTTGGAACTTTGTTCCAAACGCTGTATATTATGAACTAGCTGTTGCCCGCGGCTTCGCCCGCGCGGATGTCAGTACTTTTCTATTTGAATCGGATTTTGACAGATTTCTATTTGACAGACAAAAATTTTTAAAAATTGCTTTTTGCGTATACTTTCTTATGCGTTTAGTAAAAAGTTGTTATTTTGACATTACAAACAGACACGTTATTTGTTTATATGAATACAGAGCCATCTAGCATAAGTTTTTAGCCTAAAAACGTATAACAGATGGCGCTTTAAAAAAATCTTTTGACATTTCGGTCATAACGCTTTATCGCGTGATGATTTCTGCCAGTTTACTCCTACCGCAAGCCGCATTAGAGAAATTCGTTCCAAAAATTGGTTCCTCTCTCTTTGGGACCCGAAACACCTGCAGCTTGGATCCTATTCCTAATGTGTGTAAAAACACTTCCATAGATAATTTTCCCTAGTGTGGGAAATGAAACTGTGGCCACACACACTACAGCTGCATTCAAGACTACGAGACAATCAGCACATTATGAGGTGAAGCCGTGAATTTACTACACTACTTAATAAACTGGACTAACAAAGGCAAACATTAATAAAAAATTAATCTCAAGGTAAGTGAACGTTTTCAGAAAACTATATTTTATAACTGTTAATTACCAGTTTGCAGAAATAGTTATTTTTATATTGCCGAATCGAGGGCAATTAGGTGTCCATTATAATAATGTCAACTGGAACAATTATTCTGAGAAGTAACTATACTTTGGTATTTTGAAGGAGTCAGTGAAGAACCTAATGTTACCCAGTAACTGGGTTGTCGAGATCAGATAGGCAATCGCTCGGCTCCATGTAAAATACTAGTATTCAGCTGCATCCGGTTAGACTGGAAGCCGACCCCAACATAGTTGGGAAAAGGCTAGGCAGATGATGATTTTGAAGGATCCATTGCAGAGTTACGTAAAGCTAAGTTGGTAGGTACTATTTTTTTTAAGGGTCTGCAGACAGGAATTAAGAGAACCAAGCAACGATGAAGTGGCAAGGATAGATATAAATCATACTTATATCTGATATAAATGAATACTGGTGGAATAGCATACAGTTGTGACAAATAGCTAGTAGTTCTTAGTACTGAGGGAAAGTAAGCATTCAGCCGCAGGCTAAAATGGCATGTCATTAAATTCTACCAGTACATAGTTAACTTTATTGATCACTGACATTTACCTGTACCTACATTCCTTTCCTTAGTACCTTAGGAAATAAACATACCCTATATATATAGGCCCTTATGCACCACAAATCATGAAACGTATTTAACGCTAAACGTGTTTAAAACATCATCTGTCTCCGTCATCTTCAAACGGTTGGCAGAAATAGAACGATGTTTTGAATTCGTCGCTTGCGGGCGCTAGTCTTGATTAGCCTTTTGTGATTATAGATTCTTGTCCGCGACTTCCCCAGCGTGTCAGTCAACTATACTATAAAAAATACTCTATGACACTCGGCAATAATGTAGCTGTTTGCCAGTGAAAGAATTTTCGAAATCGGATCACTGCTTCCCGAGATTACCAACCAAACTTACAAATTCGCAAACTTTACCTCTTTATAATATTAGTGTAGATATAACTACGACAAATAACACAGTAACTATATGCAGGACCACCATAGACAATTTAAAGACATTAAGTGGTTCGATAAATAATCGTATGAGGATTAAGTTGTCAGTCGTCGTAAGAGACAATTAGAGGAAATGACCATCATCACGCCATAGAATACGTCACATGATGCTGTTGACCGGATGTAGTTAATTATCAATTTTATACGGACCGTCTACCTTTTAGTTTTAACATCTGCACTGCAAACTAAAGGATAAACTAGTTTTCTGTGGTTAGAAATGAAGGCTGCAGGTTTCTTATAAAAGTGATAGGTAGTCTTAGCATGAGGAGCGTTGAAGCTAAAGCTTCTCAGAGACATGAAGGTAAATGAATAGGTGCTCTGGTAATGTATTAACAAGAATTAGTCTGTTTTGCGTAGCCGCAGTTAAAAAGAGCTGGCTGAGTTCCACACTTAACTAGCCTTTGCGTAATATTGTGAATAAAGCACAAAGGAAAAAACCTGCCCATGTCACGAATGAGTACACTATATTTAGGTACGTCCCTTCTCAAGCTACAAATCAAGCCGTGGTCATGTCACGATGACGTGCCAGAAAGACGTGCGCGTCTAATAACACACGTCCTGCAGTCAATCGTATCTGTCCGTCCTTCCTCGGAGTCTCGGAGCAAGGTCTTGGCCAATACAGACTATAAATGACATGTGTTAGCGCGGGAAGCTAGAAAAGAGTGGACTGTATAAATAGGCAATTGTTTGCAAACATAAAGTAGTTTATGATGGTGTAGATCAGAGGCGAAGCGCGCTAACAACTCCATTCCTACCGGCTTCCCTTTGGAGGATCGGAAGAGTAACTTCACCTACAACTATTGAAAAATAGCACATTCAGTAATGTCTACGATTGCCAAGTAATATATATTCCAAACAACAACACAAATTGTTCTAAATAAGCCGGCGCCACAACGTGATAATCGTATTTGTATGACTATTTATAATTAAACAATTTCTTCTTCGGCTTCCCTTCGGTCGAATTAAGTTGGCTAGCGAAACTCCACAGATGTGATGCGTAACAATAACAATATCTAATGACGATAGGCCATGTGATGCATATATGCGATGCGATATGTGATAGCATGGGATATGTTGACAGGCCTACACTGTCCTCCCACACTTAAAAACACTGTAATTTGAAAACATTGTAAAAGCCAATTATTTTTAAAAGAGTAACCGTGGAGTTTCTTGCCAGTTCTTCTCCATAGGAAACGACCAATTGGAACCGTGCGCCTAGCTTCTGACGTTTCATAAGTGCCCATGTAGGCTTATGTGAAATAAAATATTTTGAATTTGAATTTGATAAAACTAAAATCATAATAGTAACTACAATACCAGCACCGACGTCAGCTTTAGTTACTTGAAATTAATAACCTAGTTTTTTTTTGGTTTTATCTTCATTGCACTTCGCTATCCATCACGCGTACAGAGTTTCCCTAGCTAATTTAATTTTACCCTGTATAGTGGAGCAATTCAACATTATCATCATCATCATCAGCCTATAGCAGTCCACAATTGCACGCCATTTATTATTCATATACTTATTTAAACTTTTCACAATCAAAAAAAGTACAAAGGCGGACATAATGCCTTAGTCATTCTCTACCAGTCAACCAAGGGTGGTGAAGAGATTAGATGGCAGGTGCTCTGTTTCAGCGGAACAAAATACTATTAAAAATATATCATAATGAATTAGACCATTCAGTTCGTAATTAACATTGTGTATAAATGGACTTATTAGTCACTAAGAAGTTGAAAGGTTAACTTTCAAAACGGCTTTTAACCTTGAAAGGTTGTTGTAAAATTGTATAGGACCTACATATAAGTACCTAAGTAGAATGCATAATGTGGTATAGATTCAAGACACGACGTCCGAGCAAGGAACAAGAGCTTGAGACATAAATGAGGAAGGAAAAGGAATGAACATTCTTAACGAGTGTACGCGAGGATGATACTAAAGGCGTGTACGCACGAACGAAGAAAACATGCTGAACATGATCATCGAACACGGAACATTGGGTTCGTACGTGTGAGCGTAACTTAGCAAAGCGAACACGCACACCATACGAACACAGCGATACCAGAAGTATCAACGTAAGGGACATTTTGGCGAAAATGAGTTATATATACCTACCTATCATTGGATTCAGAATTTCCTGCTCTGTCGATTGGTATCATTTTATTTCTCTATCGTTAAAAAAATGTTCTTTACAGTACAAATTTTTGGACTGCGTAAAACAATTTATGTTAAAAAAATATTTAACAATCATTAACATTTTTTCTTCTCAGAAAAATAACGTAAGTCATCGTATTAAATAATTTACACCAGTCAATTTAAAAATCTGTGATAGCTAAGCTGTAAAACCTGAAACTAACGTATAGATTTGACAGACTTATTTCCATGTTGTCAAAATACCATCAGTTTTAGTAGATAATTAGTAACATCAAATTCCAACACTGTAACAGTCCTTTATAATAGAATTACGTATAATTATCTATTTGTCTTGCTGCTTACACTATGCTCGACGGTTTACACATAAAATATTAGTAACGTAAGGCAGAACTAAACATCTTTTTTTAACGTAAGGGACATGCTATATTTTAAACCACTGGGCATTCCTAAATCTTTCGTTTATAGCATCAAAGAAGAGAAAATTCTAAGAAACTTTGCTCCAGACACAATTAAAATTGGAGCAGACAGTAAAAAGTTATAGAAAGATTAAAAAAAAAAGTTTCTTGGCTCTCCTGGAAAACCGTGGTTTGTCCCTTACATTAATTGATACTTCTGGTATCGACAGTTCGGCTCGTGTTCGCACTCAAGTGCCCCGCTCTCTTTAGTAGCCATGTAGCCATGTAGCCATGGATAGTAGCCATGTAGTCGACAGCGACAGTTTGTCCGAACACCGTCCACACAGAACAACTAAATTGGATCGCCACGAACATTTTTGACGAACGCAGTGTTTGATGTTTGATAGCGGTACGCACATGCGAGCAAAGAGTTCAATGTTCATGTTCGTTCGTGCGTACACGGTTACGATTTATGATTAAAACTATTAATTGATTTTCAATTGTTTAAACAAAGGACGAAAGATTACCACCTACTCGCAATATGGCTCCAGGGTTCAAATTGTCAAAAAATTCTGTAATTTTTTTTATCTTGATTTCAAAACTTTCCTAAATCAAAGTATTCATCTCAAGAGGCCCAGTCCAAACTCTTGCAACAAACCCATTTATTGGTTAAAACGCCTCGGACAATAAAACACAAGATCTTGTATCTTAGTAAATCACATAGTTAAGCAAGTCACGCGAAGCGAGGAAGTGCCGACAACGTCTTAGTTACACAATAGGTCTTTTATTGCTGTCTAACGAGGTAAACATCGCGCTAGTATTATAGACATCCTGCCCACAACCTGGAGCTAACTGGATTTGATAATATGACGAGACCGGTGGAAAGAAAAAAAGTTTGTGTCTGTGGTAATTTTTAGAAGATTAAGGTATTAAAATGTTTGACCTGAGTATGAATGTGGAGGGCTATTAAGAGTCGGGGAAGACCAAAGAAACAATGGATGGACTGTGTGAAAGATGATATGGCTAGAAAGGGAGTGACTACCGAGATGACGATTAATAGAGAAGTATGGAAGGAAAAGACCTCTTGCGCCAACACCAAATAAATTGGAGTAAGGGCAGGAGAATGATGATAGTGACTTACCTGCTTTTCACATCCAAAACTAGGTATTTTACTATCGAGGAAACGTACATCTGACCAATTTGAAAACAAAATCCCGTGCACACGATGACCACATCTGTTAGCAAGCGTTACTATAGCGACCGAGCGCTGCAAACATGAATGAGCAGATGTTCGTTTCTCCCGGACGTTAATATGGCACCGCACATTGGTTTTAGAAGGAGAGAGTCGTACGGGTATGAGCGAAGACGCTCTATGATTTTTGGAATGAAGTTCTTAAACGCGGCTTGCGGTAGGAGTAAACTGTTAGAAATCGCCACGTAACGAAAAAGCGTTATGCCCGAAAAAGTCAGTTTCAAGTGTCAAAAGTTTTTTTTTTTAATTCGTTGGTATTTATAATTATTTTTAAAATTTACTCTATAGTAAATAAAAATATTTAATCGTAATTAGAAAATAATTGACAATATTATGAAAATTTTTATGAGAAAATACCAAAATAACTGTCAAAAATAGTATACTTACATAGTTATAAATACCAACGATGTAGCCGACTGAAAAAAATCGTCCTTTGATTTAAATTTAATAAAATATTCACGAAAGACCTCCAGAAATGCGACGTGGCCAGCCAGCGCGGGATGAACGCTCGTTAAGACTTGAAACCCGCGTCATTGCATTATATCTGTTATCCCGAGGTAAAACAGTCATAAATGACTGTAACACCGGCACCCTGAATATAGCAAGGCTGCTTGGCGGCTGAAATAGCTATGGTAGTACTTACTTTTGAACAAAATCCCTCACGATATCCTAAAACCTTCGTTCATTAATTCAAAGGAATGTATGCAGCTTTTAAAGAAAAAGAAACTATACCTAAATGTGGATAAATTGTCATATTTTATTCTTTAATAAATAAAATATCTTTGTTTGTATAGAAACTTGCGTACTTTGTAACCTACGTCTTTATTATCAATGTCATAATGCTAATATCACTATTTATATATTTAGGTGTATAAATGAACAAATATTTACAAACATAATTGCACGATAGTGCTAATTATAACAACATATTGTAACATTAAGTTTTATACCTAGCAAAATACTGGCGAATAATAATAATAATATATCACATTTTTAAGGAATATTTTTAACTGAAAATACCAAAAATGAAGCATAATTTTACCTTAAATACTTACACCTATATTTTTTTAAATAAAATCAATAAAAATATTTGTGAACTTGTGAAAATTAATGAATGATAGCTCTAAAATTACTCACATCTCGTTATAAAATAATTTAAATACAATACTTAGAACATAAAAGAATCACAAAATAACATAAGACATTATTACAGTAAAATTTTTTACGAGGCAGCCTTTTTAAAAGTCGAATTTGCTCGAGGCAGAAAGTGAATTGATAAAATATAAACCACTTTTAAGAAAGTCAAGGCATTTTTAATGCTATCATTTCTTTTTTGAAAATTACTTGCTTTTCTAAAATTACAGTTGTCTGTGTTGCAATAATGTCTTTTGTCGTACTTTACTAAATTGCACAGATCTATTAGACTGCGGGCACGAAATTAGCGGCGGCTGACGATGGCGATTGCGGGGCGGCGCGGCGGCGGCGTAAACAAAAGTATAGCAATCTGAAGAGACGCGCACGAAACGGGCGAGAGCGGCGCGGGGCGATCGAGCGATGCGCGGGCGGTGGCGGCGCACAAGCGACGGGAACAAACTTGTTAGATTTCGCCGCTCGACGGCCGCTACTTCCTGCTTGATCGACCGCCAGTTTCGTGCCCACCCCAAAGCCCGCTGCCGCCATCGCTCGGCCGCCGCTGGTTTCGTGCTCGCAGACTTACTGTAACTACTAATAGATCTAGTTGTTTCATTTCAGAAGCGCGCATCAATCATTGCAATTTAAACCTTATGTCAATGGCAATAAAAATCACACGACGTGCGCTCGTGATTTGCACCAACTACTTATCTTATTTAGGGAAAATAATGGAAAGATCTTACTTTTAGCGGGCCTCATGAAGTACACGAAGTACAAGAACAGGCGTGTTTGCGCCAACAAATATAAAGTTATGTAAGGATTGATATCTGAAACAAAAGAAAAACACTATTAGTAATGCTATAACATCGGGGCTTCCTAGGATTTTGAAAAGTTTTCTAAGTGCTCGCTTGAAACATGAAAAAGTTCTTGTGCATTTATTTATTTGTTTTTTAATTTGTGATTTCAAAAATAAATCTCAACTAGTACGTTAGAGGACAAGAGAATGATAAATGATTTTATTTCTGTAAGTAGGTTTATAGAAACACTTTTACACGTGAAACATTTTTTTTTTTAAACTAGATGAGGCCGGCGTTTCCTATCTGACTACTCTGAGAAGAAAGGCCGAAACAAACTCAGAGGTCACAGTCTCTTTTAAAGTCCAGACATAATCTTGGTCAGATCATGTGAAGACCATGTAGGTTGGTGTCTGAAATGGTCTTTTGAGGAAAGAACCGCACAGATTGAGTGGACCTGTCCAGGCAGTGCAAGCATCTGTCAGTAATCGTACAGCTCAACTTAAAAGTTAAGGAGCTCAACGATTCGACGAACAATACCATCTTATGAATCTTATTGATTTTTGATAACTGGGACTTTTTTGAGTTTTCATTTAAGTTTTCGTATGGAAAACTTAAATGAACCTTGGAAGAGGGAAAGTGGTAGCTGCCTAATTAAATAATATATATAATATTAATAAAAGTGTTTAAATGATGTGCCAAGCAGCCTATATTCCAGAATACCTATACAAATATAAATATGAGAAGGTTTGACACTCACCTCACCCAAGAGTTCCAGCAGCCAAAGATGCTAGCACAACTAGAATGGCCGTAGCAACCCCGCTGGCTCCAACCTGCGCTCCATACACCGCGCCCGAGTCCGCGGCGCCGCCGGAGCCAAACGCGTCCGCTGAAGCCATTGAACCTGTCAAATGGCCAACCGGTGAGCTCGTGCGCACCAGTGGGCTCATCTAGCTTATACGCGGGTTTTGCAAATTTGACTTTTTTCTAAGAAATAATTTACTAATTATTCGCTTCAATTGAACAAACGAGGATCTTGATTTATTATGTTTTAAGTCCTCAGATAATTAAATTGATTTAAGCTTTTATTTGTAGTGTTGATTGATTCTCATAAAAGCGAAATAATAACAAAAATAACATGAAACAACTTTAAACTATAATATTTTAAAAAGAAAGCTAATTAAACAATAATAGGTACAAGATATAAACTCCACTGAACAAATTATTGTATGTTGCCGATACCAATCACATAAGTATTAAATAACGATAAATAGATAATTAAAATACCACCAATATATACCTATAACTACGGTGCGGTACCTACTTCCTACCAAGCAGTGATTAAAAATATGTTATACCAGTGTTAAAATAGTAATCCACCAATACATAGCAATTATTTAATAAACCAGAAGTAACAAAACCCGTGTCATTAGTCTAGACTCACCCACCGACGCATGCAGTATAGGAAAAAACAAATATTAAGTACAGAATTATTATTAATTCATTAATAAATAAGTGCATTACACTAACTGAAAAAAAACTTTTAATCTAATCTAACTAGCCCGCGGGGTAATTTCGTAACACAATTACAGTAGGAATCGGTTTCATTTTGACAGTTCAGCAACATTCAGTGCGTTATCTACGTTATTGAGCAGACAAATTTTTCGAACATATGAAGCAATGCATTAGCAATATGCTTCAAAATCATTCAGATTGTGACTGAGAGTATGTTACGCAATTAGGGTGCTGTATTGTCTCACTGCAGGGCAAAGGCCTCCCCTCCCTTTTCCATGCAATTCTATGTTTTGTTTAGTTGGCTTGTCCTTTCGGAAAAAACTTGTTTGAATGTATAAATATCCTAAAATCTAAAAAAAAACTAAAGCATTTAATGCACTTACTTATTATTAATAATTGAGAATAGGAAATTATAACACTACAACTTGCTACACCAATATTTTACATAAAATAAATGTTAAAATCAAATATCAAGTACTCGTAAAATAGGTATTTATACAAAAGTATAAAAAATTATTTACATTCGTAAATTATAATATTTATATAACAGCCAATTACGTACGACACATACTATATCATTAAAAACAGCAAAAGAAATATCCAAAATAAATAATAAGATATGTAATGCAAAGAAAATATGATAAACACCGTATAAACGTTACGTATGATTTGAACATTCTTATGTCATTTAGAATGGGAATACTTTTACAGAGCAAAAGACAAACCAATCGAACATTTTTCAGTTTCGATGTTTTTTTTATTTAGACGTAAAAATGTTTGCAACCCAACACCCCAGAAATAATAATACATAACACACGTCTACATACACAATCACAACACATAATTGAATGAATGACGTACCGATGCCACCAACTTCCACGGTGAATGAATGAAAGGTGAACAAAAAAATAATAAGATTAATTAAAGCAGCAACATTCAATTCACACTAGGGTTATGGATTTTATTACACACATAAATCTTCAAGCAAACTTCTAGAAAATCACTAGAGTAATTTTACTTTATAAAGGGATTTTTTTTTCAACTCGGGAATCGAGCCCGCTGGTGGTCATGACTATTATTATCATAATAAACAAAAATCTTTGGTTAATTTTTTGACGGCTGCCTCGATTTGAGGCACACTTCAAAAGTATGCCTCGCTTAAATTCCTTATCAATGACATCCAAAATAATAACTTTCATTCTTTACAAAAATAAACACAAACGCGTTGGGAATCATCACACATCTTTTTTAATAATTATTGGCCAAGCCATAATAAACCTTATACCACACACATAAAGCACACAATAGCTTACCTCCCCATTTGTTAAGCATGGCCATGATGACTCCATTGGTCCATCCGAAGCCAGTCTGTAAAACGTATTCGCCACCTCCTCCAAAACCGCCGAAGATGGTCGCGTCGTACTGGAAAATGAATGTTATTGTTTAGGAAATAAGGTTCAAATTAGGTAATTTGGTGTGATTTAAAATATCAGGATTTTCAATCTCTGCAATATTTTATTTATTTTTATAGTCAAAGTCAAAGCATTTACTTTAGAATTGTCAAGGAGTAGGAGTACAGTTGCAGATTGGCCAAAAGTTTTGTACTTCAAATGAGCCACCCAAAGACCGGACCACATAATACATTTTTGTTGTGAAAACATCTTGATATTCTTGATCACTGTTTTGAGATTGTAATGTCATGCGGTGATGTTAAGATGCCTCAGTTAACTTTTGCGCCCTTGATTAAAGACAAAATGAATCTATTCACCGTGAACTTACCTATATACAAAACAGAAATCAAAACAAAATAATTACCTTCTCAAGCATAGCAGTCTTCTGCTTCCAAACTTCAAAATTCGAACGGACCCATTTAGTGGCGATCTCGCTGGCCAGCCGCATGGCTTCAGGCTGGCCAGTGTTGGACAGGCCCATGACCACTATGTACTGTAGTGGCGGCCACGCGTTGGGGTAGTCCCATTGCTCGCCGGAGTGTTCGAATGTCGTGGGGATACCGCCGTCGAAGATGTCGACCTGGGAAGAATGGTGGAATTTAAAATAGGTCCACACAGTACTAGGATCTTTATATGTTTACTAGCTGCGCCCCACGGTTTCACCCGCATATGTCTCGATCCCGTGGGAATATAGGGATAAAAAATATCCCTGTCCTAACCCAGGCCATGGTCTACCCATGTGTCACATCCAAATCCGTTCAGCCGTTTTAGCATGAAAGCGTGACAAACAAAAAACAAAACAAACTCACTTTCGCATTTATAATATTAGTTAGGACACTTTATAATATTTTATTGTGGATTTCTCAGTAGCAGCTCGGAGTCTGGATTTCTGCCTGGTTACACTGGTGAAATGTGGGTGTACTAAAAGTACACCTCTGCCTAGCCCTTCGGGAAATACAGGCGTGATGTTGTGTTATGTGTAATATTTTAACCAAACAAACACTTTTTAAACTATTATATCTATGAAGTGAATATTTGGAAATATTGCAATAATCACCACACAGGATTTATGATCGCATTGTTATTATTAATAAAAGTAGTTATGCTACTCAAATTTTTGTGTAAATAAATAAGTTTCAGATCAATTAAAAATTAATTTAAAATCAGTATAAAATAACCTAAATACAAAGTTGTAATAATAGTGTTTGCAGGTATGGCTGCCAAATTATAGTTATTGGAGTTTATCAATTCCAGTAGGAATTAATAGGCATACTTTATAAACATTTTCAAAACAATTATTTATATTCAATAAATAATTTTACCCAAAACATTTAAAAAGGAAACAAAAACACAAAAAGACCAATTTGACCCCGACGTGATTTGAACACGCAACCTTCTGATCTGGAGTCAGACGCGCTACCGTTGCGCCACGGAGTCTTATAGACTACATTGCGAAAATGCAGTTCTGTACGAACGTAGTGACGCAACATCTATTATCTTTGCTCTCTTTACTAATTACCTAGATAATACAAATTAATTCGCAAGCACTTATCCGCAACAACTGTACCTGACAAACATGAAGGTTGTTTGTTAGTAAATGTCGCCGTAATAATAGAATGTATTATCATTTTGTACAAATACCATTAAAAAAGCTTCACAAACATCACAGCAGTTAGGGTCCTGTATGACGCACTAGTCAGGAGTCATCTGGAACATAGTGCGGTCATATGGGCTCCACATGAAGCTAAGTACTCTGCAATGTTGGAGCGTGTCCAGAACAAGTTTACGCGCCATTTGTACAGGAAATTATATGGGGTATATCCGTTTTACCCACTGATGTATCCCACTCTGTTTGTCCTGGGCATGGTTGGCTATAATCAATTGCCTGTCCGACGGGAGTTTACGCTGGTCGCCTACTTGGTGAAGGTGCTTCGTGGAGTGGAGAGTAACCCGGGAGTATTGCAGCGCTTGAGTCTGTGTGTGCCGGACCGCTACGTGTGGAGGCGGCGCAGCCCGCCACTGCTACTGGTACCGACAGCGAGAACTAACCTGCTTGCCAAGGCACCCCTCACCAGAGCTATCCGTACCATCAACGACCTTCAGACTCAGATTGATGTATTTACATGTTGTGCGAGTGAATTCGCAATTCGCAAGGGTATTACTATTTATATTATGCTACAAGCAAAATAATACATAATTTTTTCATAATGTAAGTAAAGTATGTTTGTGTTTATGTTGTACTATGTTATGTTTGTACTATAGCTATGTGAGGTAAGTATTATGTTATACTATGTTTTATGCTTTTAATGGTGTAATAATGTAATAATGTTGTTAGTTTTAATTTTTTCTAATTTGGTTATTGTAAGTATATAGCTTAGGTTATTAGTTGTAAGTTCTTAACTGTCGCATTAGGGTAAACCCTGTAATGGTAGTTTAAGCTGTGCCAAATAAATAAATAAATAAATAAAATAAAATAAAAAATTTTTACTCAAAAACATTGTTATAAATTATATTGCGTAAATTGCTTTACCTTTAAAAGGCACCAACAAAGACGCAATTTCGCATTTTTGAGAGTGGTTTGTTTGTATCCACATAATTATGTCCCTTTTGAAAGTTATTAAAAACTGACATATTTTTGTAAGTATTTTATATAATATCTTCTCACCTTAACTTTATCCAAATAATTAACAATTCTGTTAACAAAGTAGTCCTTCCTGGCCTGGTCGTAGCAGACTGCCCAGAGAGGTGACACGTTGGATGGGTAGAAGTAGTCACGCCGTCTGCCTGACTCCAGGCTGTAGTCCAGCCATACTCCCACATCTTCGTGCCATAGGACCTGAGAAAGAAATAAAGTATAACATTTATTTGCCAACAGTTCGTGAAACATAAAACCATCATCTGCCTAGCCTTTTCCCAACTATGTTGGGGTCGGCTTCTAGTCTAACCGGATGCAGCTGAATACCAGTATTTTAAACATAAAATACAAAGAAAAATTAAAATAATGTTTAAATTAACGATACCCTTATTTTACATGGAGCGAGTGCCTATCTGACCTCCACAACTCAGTTCGGGCTTCTGACGACCCGTAACGACTGTCAAAGATCCACAAATGACAGCCGGGACCAACGCCTAACGTGCTTTCCGAGGCACGGAGGGGTCTTGGTATGTAAATATGGTAACCCATCCACGGACCCACCACGGCAAGCGTAGCTTAACCTGATCGATCGACCCGTGAGGCTGTTATTACTTAGTCCTTTTTGTTGTTATTTTTTTTATTTATTTTATTATTTATGTACACACAGTAAAATACATACAGATACAACATTATAAGTATTGAGTACAAAAGTACTGCTTATTTTTCTATTATATTATATTGTATTTTATACTTTATAAATTAAGGATAACCCATAGGGAGGTATGTTTGTTACATTCATGATAAGTACATTTTAGTTTATAAATTGCACTATACAACGCCTCGGGTTTAATCTGCAAAGTTGTGCACGTACCATCGCGGACATTTGCGGTGAATCACTTTTCGACCTTATTACCTTAGTAATTAGCAGAGATCGGAATAGGTAGAATATATTTACCTAAACTTCGATGGAGTAAGTAACATAGAGTGAATAATACCTCCTCTAAAAACCCGGAATTTCAAAATCACGAATTATTTATTGGACTTTTTTATATAGTTAATAATGATTGATTTGAAAAATAATATTACATTTTTTAGGGTTCCCTATAAAATTGTGTCAAATTCAAATGTTTTGTTTCAAGAAGGTAAAATAAAAGTAAGTTGGCTGGTTTATGTGCTTATTTTTTTGTCAATAATTAAATAATATATACTATGTAAAACTAATAAAATAAAATAAATGTTAAAATCGAAACAATTGATTAAGCCACAAAAAATCATAAAATGATAAAAAATTAATAAAATGATAAAAATTGCTAAAATGATAAAATGCACATTTAAATAAATAATTTATCACCTGTTCAATAGCATCCATGAACCTGGCGTGCACGTTCCGATAGTACTCTGCCTTGTCGATGTTGCCCAGCCTGGTGTGGAAGTCTCGCAGCAGCTGCGCGTTCCAGCACATGATGGCGTTCAGATCCACGGGGATGATGGAGCGGGTCTTCAGGTTCGTTAAGTTGCCTGGAAGATTAGGTAAGTGTGGTGTTTCGAGTTGAATTTTGAGGCGAGTTGTGGTCTTTTTGTTCCTGCCTGTCAGGATTGCGGTGTGATCTTATTATTTTCGAATCGATTAAGTATTACAATCCTTTTCTAAAGTACATGGGAGCAGTTAAAATTATGCCTTTTCTTTATTTCTGTTGTTATTTTTCATGCTACAATCCAAATACATTTTAACTAAGTAAGGTAGTACTTGGTCATGTATGGGATTTCACAAATTCAAAAAAAGGTTTATTTTATAAATCACATTTATTTTTAAGCTGCTAACAAATTAGTAGTGGACAGGAATAATTACAACTAATGGGCGTGTGCTATTGGTAAAATACATTAAATCTACGTTCTTTGATCAATCATTCTCCTATTTATGCATTATGGAGTATATTTTTAATATGATTCAAAAACGTTCATTCAAAAACAGGACATCATCTACAGGGTTATTGGTAAAACAACCTAACAACCTTTTAAGGGGTCATTGAACTCATAATTAAGAAGAACTTTTACTACGGGACGAAACCTGAAATCGCAAAAAATAACTCGTCAAAATGTACGGAACTGCTGATTTTTTTTCGTGATTTCAGGTTTGGTCCCATAGTAAAAGTTGTTCATAATGATGAGTACAATTACCCCTTAAGATATTGTTAGTGTTTTGCCAATAACCCTGCATAATGTTTGATGGTCGTTGTCTACTGCAGTAACACACAATCCACACAAGGAATTTTTAGCTTTTTCATACCTCCGACTTGGTTCTGTCCAGTGATAGAGAGATCACTAGTCGGTTGTGGATATTCTGAACAAAATAGGGATACAAGATATTGAAATTGAATCATCTTTTGATCCCGTTTTGCTAAAATCTTACTTAACATCACGCCTGTAATCCCCGAAGGGTTAGGCAGAGGTGTACCTATAGTACACCCACATTTCACCAGGTATGTTTAAGTCCCATATAATACGGGGCGAGCCTATTGCCATCAACCGGGCACAAATCCAGATTTTAGGCTGCTACTGAGAAATTCCAGATGGAAAACCCAATAACACTTTGCCCGACCTGGGAATCGAACCCAGGATCTCACGCTCAGCAGTAGCGCTTACGACCACTAGACCCACGAGGCGTGCTAATATCTTATTTTGACTAAAGTTGCTTAGCTCTAATTGACGAACTTTTTGCTTACATACATTTTGTAAAACGGTCACCATCATGAGTCCAGCATACCGCCATTGTTGCCATCATTTTAACTGTTTTATAAATTAACATGTCCTTTAAAAGAGCCGTGTGATCTGTAACTCAGGACCCTCCTAGCTCAAACACCTTTCTCTATTTTAGATTGTGCATTTTATTAACCAGTGCCTGTAATATGATGTTGAGATAAATAAAGATGTATGATTAGGATTATCGAGTTCTAGTCGGCGTATAGAATATTAACTTTAGGGTCTAAGGCCGCGTACTATTCAAAAGCGAACGTCGCGCTCATTATGTCACTTTTTGTTCGGTGAATCTGAACGCGCGGTCGCGCCGACAGAGGGCGCTTTCCGGTTTTCCGAACAAAAACTGACATATGCACGCAACGATCGCGTATTCGTACGACGATCGCTTTTGAATAAGACGCGAGGTAAAGATCTAAACTGCTCGAAACTAGGCGTGGGCAAAGTGTATCATTTTTGCGATTGGAACATTTGCATCTGGCTCACTAAAATGATCCGAAACACTGATATGTTTCATTTGGATCATTTGTATCATCGAGTCAAGGGATATAAAATACATAATGTTACTTGTTAGTGCAAACATTTTATGCAAAAATGTCCTTATAGTATTTGATATGTAAGCGCCTTAGTGGTCCTTTTTACGTGCATGGATAACGACAACGAAAAACTATGAGTATGAGTGATACATATCTCATTTGGTATCTCTTTCCGACTTGTATAGATTGTAATATGTCACCCGCTCACTCGCGACCCCCGAGTCAGTAGTAAAGTAACTCAGTGTGTCTCAGTCTCCCTCTCTCGCTTACTGCTCAATCGCCTCGCAAGCGACGCGTCGCGCGGAAAGAGCACAGAGCAAAGTAATGTTTCAGATCCAAATGATGCATTTGAAACGGCGTTACTGAACCAATCTTTTGAATCACTTCAATGATCCAAATCAGTGAGTCGGTTCCGTAAAGAGTTACACACGCCTACTCGAAACGGTCGCCGGTGGCTGACGAAATCGAAGACTATAGCAAGAAAAAATTGAAGAACAAATAATATATGATGGATTTAAAGTTTAATATCATTTCTAACCTTTGTTGGTGCCATTGAGAATGAACCATCTGGATGAGAAGTCCCATCCTGACTCGGCGGCGGCTTTCAGCTCAGCATACAATTCCTCTTTCTTTTCATTTGTGTCGAAATGTCTGAAATATAATATTGCAGATGTTAGTCGACGGAAATAATTCAAGAAGATAGGAAGAATTAACATTTTCCTAACTATGCTGGGGTCAGCTTCCAGTCAAACCGGATGCAGCTGAATACCAGTATTTTACATGAAGCGACTGCCTATCCGACCTCCACAACCCTGAACCCAGTAACTGGGTAATACGATACCCCTTGGTAAGACTGGTTGTCAGACTTTCGGGCTTCTGACGACCCGTAAAAACTGTCAAAGATTCACGAATGACAGCCGGGACCAACGGCTTAACGTGCTTTCCGAGGCACGGAAGAGTCTTGGTATGTATAGAAAAATTAATATTCTTCTGTATTACTGTAGCAAGATCCTGTGATCACAAAACCATTTTCCAACGCCGCTGTTAGGTAAGCATTGTGATGGCAACATAGGTATTTACGATCATTCTTTGTGCAGCCCTTTAATCAGTGGTCTGCATGTTCTTACATAACCACCAGCCTATAATGTTCCCACAGCTAGAAATCCGAATGTCGACACGTGATAACTGTGATAAGAGAAAGACTTACTACCTCGTTGGTCATGTGGTCGCAAGCGGTACTACTGAGCATGAGGTCCTGGGTTCGATTCCCGGGTCGGCAAAGTGTTATTGGGTTTTTCCATCTGGAATTTCTCAGTAGCAGCCCGGAGTCTGGATTTGTGCCCAGTGCGTGGCAATAGGCTCGGCTCCTATTACATGGGACTTAAACATAACTGGCGAAATGTGGGTGGGTGTACTACAGGTACACCTCTACCCAACCCTTCAGGTCGTCAAGGCGTGATGTTTTTATGTAGAAAGAGTTACCTGGCAACATCTACGTCTTCTTTGTAACTCTCAGGCCTGGGTCCTTGCGATTGATCATAGTACCTCGCTAGAGTGTATCTGAAATTACACAAGATTCAATTTACTTTTCTAGAAGTCTACGGCGATGCCCACATTACAAGTCTGCAATAGAAGTTTCTTCCTAAATAATAAATGATTTTATTTCTCTAAGTAGAACACTTTTACACGTCAATCATATTTTAAAAAGGAGATGAGGTTGGCGTTTCCTATCTAAAAAAGAGTAGTTAGATAGGAAACGCCGACCTCATCCCCTTTTCAAACTATGATTCAATTATGATTCTCAGAGGAGGAGAAGAAAGGCTGAAACAAACTCAGAGGTCAGTCTCTTTTAAAGTCCAGACATAATCTTGGTCAGATCATGTGATGACCATGTGGATCGATGAAATGGTCTTTTGAAGAAAGAACCACACAGATTGAGTGTACCTGTCAAGTCAGTGCACGCATTTGCCAGAAATTGTGCAGCTCAACTCAGAACTTAAGGAGCTGAACGATTCGACGAACAATACCAAAGACGAAAGGACATTTGGGTAGGCTGCATAAACTACTCAAACTGCCAGACCATGACTAAAACTAACAGAGAAAAAACAACAATGACCCACATAGTAATGAATTATATTATATGTTACCTGCCTACTGTAAATACCGTATCTACTTTGTTGTTTACAATCAGGACTAAAGAATTTCCGTCGTTCTATTCTACCGTATTAGTTTGGCTTTATTAGTGGATACCAAAATCAATATGACTAATTGCGCGCGCAGCTGAGATTCAATCAGATTAATTTTCACCCGGTTTTGTGCTTTTACACGAAACTTTCTTCATGAAAGTGATATTTTCATGGAGTTTCGTGGATTATTCGTACGCCTTAATTAATGATACTCCCCCATTCATAATAACGGCTGCACGCATAGCATGCCACTAGTATGCTTCGATGAAGAATACCATCGATCGAAGGTTTCTACGGTGGTCATAATGCTACGCGTAAGATCCATAATCAGCCTATAATGTTCCCACTTCTGGGACACCGGCCTCGTCTCTTCGAGAGGCAGTGGGCTGTAATATACCACGCGGGCCCGGTGCGGGTTGGTAGATGTCACATGTCTTCGAATTTTTTGGTTCAGAGGAAATACCGGTTTCTTCACGATGTTTTCTTTCAAGTGCGTGTCTGGTTTCGAACCCACGACTACAACTCGTAAGTCGGGGCCGTTACCACTGGGGCACTACTGCTCTCAATGCTACGCGTGCTGAATGATATTTCCAATAACAAATTAAGCCAATGTACAAGATATCCCTCTCACCTGTAACCATTGTGGTTCACTTCAGTGGTATGGTTGGTCATCCAGTAGTCGTACTCTCTGTCCAGCGTGTGGATGTGTTGCCTCAAGAACTCCACGTCATCCATGTCATCCAGAATTAGCTTCACCATTGGAATCAGCAGGGGAGGCTGTGACCTGAAAAATGCAGAAGTAAACCATTTTTAGTTTGGAATGTTTTTGAAATTTTTCTTGATCGGTCCTTTGTTTTCTATTTCAAAATTATCGACGCATTGGTCAACTTATTCTTGACAATGCGGTGTGTTCTGGTATCTGAATATTTTCTTCCTCTTCGGAAGGACTAAACAGGATGGATTTTTAAGACGGAGCAGTAAGACAGGAAGTTTTAACAACGGTCAAGATGCGTAGGTGCCTTAACTGTTGTAGGTACAGGAAAATGTTCTTAGGAGACTGTCCTTAACTTTTTGAGTAATTGCTAATTGCATTCATAGATTTTGGAAAATAGTCCCTCCTGCACTAATGACGAAGGGTCGAAGTGATCAAGTACGTTGTTAAAACTCAACAAACCTCATGGCGTAATAAATCCTTCCTCCGTTAGGAATGAAGCCAATCCTCTCGACGATATCCAAGAAGTTGGAGACCATCCCCTTGGCGGTAGACCTCATCTCGGACAGGAGCAGACCTTTGATAATCCAGTACGAGTCCCAGTAGTAGAACTCACGGAAACGACCACCTGGAATATAGATTTGTTTATTATTACCAAGAATTTACAGCAGCATAGGGGCAGTTTGAAGATCAGGCGAATGTTCAAATGTTAATGTAGTGGCATCTAGAGAACTTGGGGGCAAAATTGAAACTGGACTTGAACTGAGAGTTACATAAAGGAAAGAAAGAAAGAAAATAAATTTATTTGACCCAGGTTAAGGCACACAACATTCACACAAAAACAGAAAAAACTTAAAACTACTCCTTCGGCGGACAGGCAAGTAGGGAGAGAAAAATAAAATGAGTTACTACTTAATATATCCCTAAATTACACGGAACCCATTAAAAAAATAATAAACTGTCCGTTCCTAGCTGAACATGAAATTTAAAAAGACAAAGAAAAGAATACCTACATATTTGTTTTCGCTTGTACCACAAAGCCATACCTATTGCCTGTTACTATGTTTTTTTAAGAAAAAAAAAAAGAATTTGTTTTGGTGTTTGTAACAAAAATGGTTTTGTTTTGTTTGTTTAAGATGTTTTTTTTAGTTAAGTACTTATGTGGTATTTAATTTGAGGAAGCTTTTAACCGGCAATTGTAAGCGCTAATTGTTCATTAATTACCTATATAAGGGTGTCTGAGAAAGGTGTGGCCAAAATTAAGAGTGTGGTACAGACCATCAAACTGAACAACTTTCTCCCGGGGATCAACATCGTAATCGTAAAAAAAAAATATGTTGTCCCACACGAAACTTCAATACCTATATGAGCATTGTATGGGACGACTAATCATTTTTTCGCGATTACGATGTTGATCCCCGAGAGAAAGTTGTTCACTTTGAAGGTCCGTACCACATTATTCATTTTGGCCACACCTTTTTCAGACTCCCAGATATTAGACAGTGAGCTTTCTGCAGTGTAAATAAAATAATCTAAAAAGACTAGGTTGATAATGATAACTCACCAGGCACAATAACAGGGTTATCTACATAGATGATGGAGTACAGATCCTGGTTCTGCTTCACGTCTGACTTCATCTTCCTGCCCAGTTGCAGCCACAGTCGGTTCAGTTCAGCTGCCCATTGGTGCAGCAACGGATCCTTGATGTTCTGGAGAAATGCTGGAAACGAGGGTCGAAGGTGTTTTATTATAACAGGATTGGGGAAGAGAGTGTCATCAAGCTGAAGGGTATAAGGTAGGCACCATTGCCACCACCATCTAACACAACTATTTAATAAAAATCTTAAATTAATTCACTGGAAGAAGACACAGCCTGAATTGCTTGGTCTAGAAGCATGAAATTTTGCACAAGAGTTCCTTTTATAACGAAGGTGAGCAGTAAGAAAGGATTTTTGAAAATTCCCTAAAGAGGAATTGTCATTTTTGTATGGGAGTTTGTCATTTTTGCCGATGGGGAAAGCCCACCGGGGGGCACATGGCCGTAATAATATAAATGTGAAAATCTTAAAAACAGATCATAAATCTTATTGAGCGGAGTTTATTAGTTAGCACAATACAAATGCGTTTTTAATAATTACCTATTAAATTAATATTATTTATTAGTTCGCCATTTGATTACATTTTTCACAAAAAGCATCTTTTCATTTAACATTCTTAAAAATTTGGTCCCGTATCAGCGAGAGAGGTGACAGAAACACTTTGTTTAACCTTTTTTTCCGAAAAAATAACGCTACATAGTGAAAAATAACTTTAATTTCGGTGTCTTTGGTTTTGTATTTTCGTTTTTTGCCACCGACTCCAAATTACAAATTCTTATACCACCTACTTGCCATGGAAATATCAGCGATAGGAAGTTATTATAACATCATAAACATACATTAAGTGGAAAAATACGTATTATTGAAGTTAACTCAAAAACTACAGAAGCAAAGTTAATAAAATTTATATAGGTAGTAAATTTATATGGATAGTCCTTCCATATTTCTAAGTAACCAATCCACTATAGCGACCCAAACCCAAAGCCCAATACGTTTGTTTCTATGTTCTGCAATAGTCCTGCTTATCCTGCATCAACTGGAGATTATCTTTGGGTGCACTTTTGCATAGAGCTAACAGGGGTAATCGTCGGTTGGTGCCTCATTTCATTAAAAGCATCTAACGGGCGGCTGCGAGTTGGCTTCGACCCCTCGTATACCTTCCGAAGGTCCGGGACCCCAGGGTCCCGAAATATGTCAAACTTAAATTGTCTGTATGTTCAAATCACAGCTGTCATTATTTGACAGTTGTAAGAAACGGCTATAACACAGCAAATAGACGTAGGGTGCCAACCTGGATGAGGCTGGCATAGAAACGTGGAGATTGGCTCAGGCAAAGCGAGGTCCACGCCCATCAGTGGGTTAAGTCGGGTTGTGGATCAAAATCAACATATTTTATTTCACATAAACCTACATGGGCATTATGATACGTCAGAGGCTAGGGGCACGGTTCCAATTGGTCGTTGCCTATGGAGAAGAGCCGACTCCACGGTTACTCTTTTAAAAATAATTGGCTTTTACAATGACTTCTTTTCAAATTACAGTCTTCTGATAGGTATGGGAGAACAGTGTAGGTCTGTCAACAATTACCACGTACTTAATAAAATAGAAAATGGTCTACAAGTCAAGTAGCCTATACAGGATAATGATGATGATGATGTAATGGCAATTCTGGGGTAAGCTGGGACGACCTCAGGCTAGCGACGACCTTTGCAGGATGGCTGGACAATAGCAGCCGTGGATTGAAATAAATGGCAGACCTAACTGAACTCACCAGGATTGTCCTTCCAGTCGGTGGGCCTCCAATCCTCAAACTCTGATCCTTCAGGGTCGAAGTTTTGATTGACAAACTCCTGGATGTCAGCCTTGGTCGGATGTGAACCTGTCCTGAAGAAATATTCCGATTATATAATAAACGCATGTAAGGTTATTTTTAGGGCGTGAACAGACCGGCGATGTGTATCCTGCATGTATGCAAATGCAGCGATAAGGAAGAACTGTCGCTGCAAAATGCAACCAGGGTAAACAAACGCTCGGCACTGCACCAATGATGACATTCTAGCTTTGAGTTTTAAGATAATACATTATATAGTAGTATACATAGAAGTAGTATGTAAGTAGAGCCAGTGCGGACGAGTATTTACGAACGCTTAACAAAGTATGGAAATAGTTCTGCGGGGGTTTTGTCACCATCTGTTTCTTTAAAACAATAAGCAAAATTGCTATGTTCCGGTTTGAGGGGTACGTTAGGTATGGGTGCCAGTTAAAATACAGTCCATGCGGCTTTTATCTTTTACTTTTTATTTCTGGTTCCGTCAGTAATGTCAAAATACACCTTTCGTCCCGCTAATAAGCAGCGATAGCCACTTTGTATCAGGTTGACTATACGCAAACCTATTATATTTTCCTTCTTTTTTTCTGCTTTTGGCCTCGATCTCGCCTGATGGAAAGCGATGGATGAGATCTACGATCGAAGAAGCGTGCCCAGAAGATGCTTCATACTTCGGTCTCTCGTAAAAAATACCTAGACTAAGTGCAAGCAAGTGTATACCTGGCCATCATCTCATGGAAATGGTCCATGGTGATGTTGGCTGAGAGCTTCAGCTTCATGTCCACGAAGGTTTTGGAGTCGTTGTACAGACCTGCCATCTGCACCGTGTCCAGCAGGGGCCCGTGGCAGTAGATCGTACTGGAATCAGAGGAAGAAGTTGAGTAATTTGTATTTGGAGTCTTGGAATGTAGGAAGGAGACGAAAATTAGGGCGATGTATGAGTGAGATACCATAGAACGGCCTTTCTACCTTTATTAAACTGTTTAACTCTGATCTATCTATTTATATATAATTACTTGTCCTGACTGACTAATTCATCAACACAGAGCCTAAGGGCTAAGGGCCGCTAGCGCTACAAACTTGAAATTTTGGCAGTTGATGCCTTTTGTAAACATCCACTAAGGACGGATTTTTGGGCATTCGACCTTTAAAGGGGGTGAAAAGGGGGGATTTTGTTTGTATGAAAAATCTTATTTCTTGAGTTAACAAACTTGAAACTTGACACGAATACTTATATAGATAAATTATGAAGTTTGTCATTTTTTGTTTTTATAAACTACCCACTAAAGGGTCAGAGTTTGTAGGGAAGAATTTTAACGCGCGGTCCGATCAACTCGAAAATCAGTGTTTATACGTAGGGTGTTTTGAAAGTCTTGAGATAATAATACTAAGGCGAATGGCCGACGCGAGCACGTCGTTTGATTGTTTATGTTATGATATACGTTAGTGTCAGTTGTCATTTGATTGCATTCAGTATTGACGCAGATCGTGTTCGAACAAGTTCACTATAATGACTTCGTGGACAACTATCGAATATTGCGCAATTTTGCGTTATAACTTTTTACGTGGTTTAAGTCCAGAAAACTGTTTAGAAGAAATTAAACCTATACTTGGTGATGACTGTCCCTCTCGTGCAACCGTCTACAGATGGTACAAACAGTTTGAGCGTGGCTGATTTAACCTAAAAGACGACCCGCGTTCAGGACGACCGGCGGAAGCAGTTACTCCAGAAAATATTTCTGCAGTTAAAAATTTAATTGAAACTGACTGGCGATTAGAGTCCTACCGGCAAATAGAGTCCTTACTGCAGATTGGCTCAGCAGCGTTACATTCAATCATTCACTATCATTTAGGTTATAGAAAAGTTTGTACTTTTTGGATTCCACATAAACTTACCGATGAACAAAAGGGACAGCGAGTTAAATAGTGTAAAAAATTATAGTAAAGTTTGAAAACGGAAAATCTAAAGACATCATTTCAATCGTCACGGGCGATGAAACGTGGCTTTATTATTATGACGTGCCCACAAAGTAGCAAAATAAAATATGGGTGATAGAAGGCGAAGAAACTCCGACCGAAGTAAAAAATCTAAGTCGATAAAAAAGAAAATGATCGTGATTTTTTTCGGCATTCGGGGAATTATTGAACAAGTAGTTCTCCGTGAGCAGAATGAAATTCCGACATATATGATTTTTGCGTAACTTAACCGTTTACGCAGCGCACGCAACGGAAGCTCTCAAAAGAAATAAATTTTGCCCGTTTTTGCAACATTTTTCATTGATGCTCCGCTCCAATTGGTCGTACTTAAGAGTAAGAAAAATGCGCTTGGTCTATTAGTTACCTACACATTTTATTTTTTATTGACAGTTTGAAAGCGCTAATCTCTGTCATTACCAGTCGGATTTGAAAAAAATCTTTTTGCATTTTATAGCCAATTCTTGAGGAAGGCTACAGGATATGTAACATTACGCTACGACCCTTAGAAGCCGAGCAAAAAAAAAAGCAAGAACGAGCGCTAAGCGAAAACGAAGTAACAGCGCGGGTAGGCGATGCGATGCGACGGGGTGGGTCGGGGAACAAGAAATTTCACGCGGACGAAGTCGCGGGCGGAAGCTAGTTGTTCTATAAAACAAACAAAATTATCTAATTGTTGTTCAGGTTATTATTAGGTGCCTAGTAGATGAAGCGTGAACAACTGGTTCAACTTGAAGCCAACCAACACATAGTTGAAAGAATGCATTATATTATTGAATAACATTCAAGCAATCTTTTAATAACAAATTTATTGAATAACATTCAAATTTTTGTATTGAGAGGAGCTCGTGGCTAAGTAATAACAGCCGCACGGGTCGATCCATCAGGTTAAGCTACGCTTGCCGGGGTTGTCTGTGGATGGGTGACCATCTTTACATACCGAGACTCCACCGTGCCTCGGAAAGCACGTTAAGCCGTTGGTCCCGGCTGTCATTCGTAAATCTTTGACAGTCGTTACGGGTCGTCAGAAGCCCGAAAGTCTGACAACCAGTCTTACCAAGGGGTATCGTATCACCCAGTTACTGGGTTGTGGAGGTCAGATAGGCAGTCGCTCCATGTAAAATACTGGTATTCAGCTGCATCCGGTTAGACTGGAAGCTGACCCCAACATAGTTGGGAAAAGGCTAGGCAGATTGATTGATTCAAGCAATCTTTCAAAACAAAAACAACAACAACAACATGAGTCCTAATTAACATAACTGTAGTCTAGAATCAGTGTCACCACATTCAGAGTCACGACAAGGCCGATTTAAGTACTTCCGTCAAGCGTCCGGCGCTCGCGTTCCCCTGATCTATAGGTAACGTTACTAGGAATAATCTTATGATACTTTCTGTAGGATCTTCCAACATAATTTTGTCTTCTAAACAGTTACAAAATCTACCTACTTCTACGATTACATTGTCGAGATAACGTGTACTTCGCGCGCTCTCTCTCGCACATCGCTCGACGCCTCGTTGTACAATGGAGAGCGCGCGAAGTGTAGTTCGCGTTATCGCGACAGTGTAGCCGTAGCGTAACTAACTCGTTCAGAGATTATGTACACTACCGTCCAAAAGTTTGGAAGCACACCTGTCTTCAAACAAAACAAATGAAAACCCACTATAGGCGGCAAAAATTAGCAATAAACTATCGTTTTACAAGCTTTTACGATTGTTTACATAAAAATACAAGAATTGTTATTCCACATTCATAAAGCATTAACTAACTCCTTACTTTTGACGAAACGCGTGTTTTATGACTTAATCCGTCGGGTACTTTATTGTTGCAATTGTGTGGTTTTGTTGATAATATTTGGTGGTTTTAACTTTTTAAGACCCTGTTTAGTCCAACTGGAGCATTGGCACGTGAAAGTTGTGATATTAACATTGTCCGTATTCGAAGGATATCGACGACTCCTTTGACCTTATTTTTTCTTCTGAAAATGGCAAAACGCAAGCAAATCACGCTCGAACAGAGAAGCACCATTTGTACTCTACGTGAGGAAGGATACAGTGTACGTCAAATCACAGAAAGGCTCGGAATCTCTCGTAAAGGTGTCCACTATACCCTTGTTAGAAAACGAGAAACTGTGAAAATTGAAGATAGAAAGAGATCTGGTAGGCCCAAATCCACAACAAGGCAAGAACACAACTTCACCAGGATTCTCTCTAAGCGGAATCGACGTTTAACTGCACTACAAACATTGATATACAAAAAACCAAAAAGGGTTTTTTGTATATCAATGACTACAAATCACCGCAGCTCTGAATGAAACGCGAGAAACACCCGTTTCAAAAACAACTGTTAAGACGTTTATTGTTTGCGAGACTAAGAGGATGTGTTGCAGCTAAAAAACCAAAACTCACAATTCGACATAAGAAAAATAGACTAAATGGGCAAAAGCGCATCGAAACTGGACAATAGAACAATGGGAAAATGTCCTTTGGAGTGACGAATCAAAGTTTCAGATTTTCGGATCCAATAGACGTGTGTTTGTACGCCGGTCAAAAGAAGAGCGGGCTTCAGAGGCATGTACTGTGCCTACTATCAAGCATGGTGGAGGTAATGTCATAGTTTGGGGTGTTTTGGCAACAATAAACTCGGAAATCTTGAGAGGATAACCGGAAAACTAAACAAGGAAGGTTACTTGAAAATTCTCCAAAATTCCGCCGTACCTAGTGGACTAAATCTAATTGGTCCTGGATTCATTTTCCAACAGGATAATGAGCCTAAGCATTATTCTAAACCCTTGGTTCCCAAAGTGATCCAGATGGACTCCCAGGGGTCAACGCAGCCAACGCAAATTTCTATAGTTAGATCTAATCTTCACATTTTTTGTCGAGTTTTGGGAATATGGTAGAAATGTAGCTGCAGGGGGTCCACGAAACCAGCTAAATTTTGAAAGTGGTCTATGAGAATAAAAGTCTGGGAACCTGTGTTCTAAACTGTACCAGACAAAAAAAAAAAGATGAAAAAATCTTAAACATCATGCAATGGCCATCTCAATCACCTGATCTCTCTCCCATTGACCTTGTTTGGGATGAACTCGATAGAAGGGTGAAAAAGCGTTCACCTACGAGCTCAGAACATTTGTGGAAGCTATTAGAGAGCGAATTGAACAAATTAGATGAAGATTATTTTAATAAATTAATTAATAGAATGCCTAGAATATGCGAGAAGCTAATAAAGAAAAACACTTTGATGAAGCTAAAATTTAATTTAATATTGTATGTACAATTTTTCTTCTGCTTAAATTAGTTTTTGGTTATATTTTAATTTTTTATCAATACATTGGAATTTAAATGACTTTGTTTTGTTTTATTTGATTTCACCTTGCTTTTATTCCTAGCTTTTGGACGGTAGTGTATGTCTGTATGGTTGGTTGGTAAGCAAAGATTAAAACTTGGTCCTTTGTTGTTAAAAGGACCACCAATTTTACCTGATGGTGGAAGTTTAACCCTTAATAAAACCGTGGGAGTATGGCTCCCACATACATTTTAATTTTTTAACCAGGCCGTGACTGCAATAATCCCACATCTTGTCATAGACTATCGGTCATGGAGTTTTTTCCGAACGAATTAAACATACTGTTATTTATTTTACCTGGATTATACTAGCCTATTTATGAAAAATAGAGAGATTTGCTCTATTTGTGAATTTTAGTTTATCTAAATTAGAATTGTTCTAATTGGGCAATGGTAGAATAGCTCCCACATAAATTTACATAAAAAAAAAACCAAGAGTAAAAAATAAAAAAATATTTTAATCAATTTCTGAATATATAATCAGTACACAACACTTTTCCAACCCCTTTTTCAAACCGATTCACGGTGCCCGATTAAGGGTTAACAGTTTAACTGAGCAGTGTGCTGCACTTTGCCGACTCAATAAACTTGTTGCCTCAGTATTATAAGCTAGACGAAAACATAGTACCTACTTATAGATTGTGTATTAGCTGTTAGTAATCAGCTACCCAAATCCTAAAAACCACCATTTATTTCCCAAAAATACAGTTGTTTATAACTTTATGCACAAGTAAAAAAGAATACCGTACAAACGCGGATTATTTAACTGCACTGAACTACTAAAAAATAAAAACGTACAGACCTACATTAAGGTGTACTGAATCTAATGAGACCAAAATTGTCTCATTTCATACCTAAAGGTTTAGGGGGTGAAAATGTTATCGCCCGAAACAATATTTCAAAAAGGAAATATAGGTAATTGCCTCTAAGACTTGTAACTCTCTCTATCGCACGATATGTTCACGCCCGGAGGGAGGGAGAGCAAGTATGAAACAGATAGCATTTTTGAAAATACCTCCTCGCGCTGTATATTGGCACTTCACAATCCTCTAAACGCCTGAGGCATTTTCTACCAGTCAACCTAAATAATCAAATCCTGAATATTCTTCATCATTATAATATCTCTATTGATACGGTTACATTGTCGCGATAACACGAACTGCACTTCGCGCTCTCTCTCGCACACCGTTCAACGTCTCGCTGTACTCAACAGAGAGCGCGCGAAGTGTAGTTCGCGTTATCGCGACAGTGTAGCCGTAGCATATCACTCCTTAATTTTGCTTTTGGAAAACTATGCGAGTGAAAGAGTAGGGCAAAACTTGGCTAATTCGTGATATGCAGCTATTCGGTGATAGATAATTGTGTTTTATTACCAAGTTACTACTGACTTGATAAATGTACATTTTTCAATCATTATAGTATTTGCCACATTTTTAGATATAAGTTAGCAAAACTTATTTTGTCTACTATATCACAGTAAATTTAAAAAATAGTCTGATCAATGAATCGAATTTTACAAGTAAAAAACAAAACTATCACCGATTACCCAAGTTTTGCCCTACCTACTAGAGATAGTGGTAGATAGTAGTGGGAACATTCAGTAGAAATATTAATATATTGTATTCTGTGCTTGTTCTGCACTGTGTCATGTGTTATAAGTAGTCACAGACCATAGCAAAGTGATGAGCACTTCCGGCAACGCATCTAGCGTAGCCCTGATCCACTTGATCCGTGTCCAAGATACCTAGTATAAATACTGCCCATGCGTTTATGCCAGAACGTTTACGGATTAATTTAACTAAAATGGAATTTGAGCCATCGTTTTCTTGTTCACTGTCCGACATTTTGTTTAACAAGTTTATTGCAGGTAAGTTCACCAAAAACCTTGTTTAGAAAATTAAATCAACACAGTTACGTTGAGAGGCCCTTATGGCCCCACCAAAGCCCGGTTACGCAGTAAAGGCTCCCGGAGCCAACTAGCACAAGATCCGAACCAAAAAAAAAAAAAGATAGAGTTTATTATGTAATTCTAGCTTGACAAGTGCCTACTATCGTCACATTTAAGGCGACGATAACCGACTTTTAATCATTTTAAACTGAAGTTCATGTCTAAACGAGCAGTGTTAAAGATTTGGAAAAAAATATGTATTAAATTAGAGAATAAAACTATTGTTTAAGAAAACTACAGTAAAATCTAACTCAGATCAATCTCCATCTATCTTGCTGAAAAGTGAAAGAGATATTACAGTAATACATATTAAGAAGATGATCAAATTCATAAAAATAAAGATTAACAACTCACCTAGAACAGGTAGGTGGAAAGTGGCTCCTATCCATAGCCGCAGCCACCCCAAGGATCGCACCAAATAAACACCACATTTTGTTACAAATCTTCACTTTATCGACAAAAAAAAAACTGTCGATAATGGCACAACACTACACTAACACTAATATCACTCGGTAAATAAATTAACAGGAACAAAATTGCACTACTTAAAAATTTAATAAAGTTTTTAATTATTCCGTAATTTATTCTCTTTACGTGTTGAGGTATGTGCTAAGGACTTTAAATGACTTCCTTCTAAATAGTTGGATTGTCATTTTGGTCGGTGTGCTGGTGAAGTTACTTCAACACTTAAAAGTCGACATGGCAAACCTGGAACAAAAAGAAACACGATTTAGTTGAAATTGTTAATACTGGACGTTGTAGGTAAGTGTGCTTTAGTATCGTTATTGTTTTAATCGATTCTAAGTAACAATGATACCGTGTCGTGATACAGCAAATTTTTATTTAGGTATTTAAGAACACACAGTGCTTAGGTAAACAAAATCTGCAGATTCATTTCATGATGATACGTTGAAAACCAAACTTGAACTAACCAAAACCGTTCGTAAAATCTATTGCGAAAAACACATCTTACCATGACGTAAACTTCTAAATTGATCACACAATTAATTCAGAAACAAAGTAAAAAAAAAACAGATAAAAATCAATAAAAACTATCTACAATCTAAAATCAACGGTCAGTCCGTTTCAACCGGCGGATGCGGATTGTCTGTCTACAATCGTGCATTGTATTGTCAGTTGTCACAATGTGAGTGGCGTAGGCGTCAAGCGTGAGTCGACTGCGGCTCAGGGGACCAGCCACGTGAGTTGTGACGGCGCGGTAGGACCAGCATACAGACATGGCTCAATAGGCAGGAGGATTGAATGCTGTTTGTGTACCGACGTGTTGCAAACACGAGGTTTGACAAGTGAATTATTGATGGAAACTGCGGAATGCGAAAGCCATGTTTGGTGGTAGATATTGAAAATACTGATAACAAACAATTTAATAGCCAATATGAATAAGCATGATTAATTCATAGAAATACAGGGTGTAAGAGACAGCCCTCCGCAGACTGATGGGGTGAATTCAATTTATCATACTAAGATGACCGGTACATGAAATTATTTCAGGAACGTTATGGGAATCCAATAAACCTGATTTGTTTTGTTACCTCATACGCAATGTATCGTTACCGTGTCAAAACGCGCGTAGCAAACGGCAGCGCAGCGAGCCTTCGGCCGCCGAGTATTTCAACATCGCTTTGCTGATTTTTTTATTTTAGCTGTTTTATTTACATAAATAGAGTTCTGCGTACAGAGAATGTAATTTTACATTGAAATAAAGGAATAGTAACTGAAAATACGATAAGAAAATGAAAATTTTCCTGAGAAAATATTTCCGATGGAATATGATTCAAAATAAGGAGCTGAATTCACCCTGTTAGTTTGCGGAGGGGTGTCCCTTACACCCTGTATATCTATCGATTAATTAAGCAAAACGGAAAATAACTATCATTGACATCGTTACCTACTTTAAATGGCAAAACAATAGGAGCACGCTAATTCAGCCATTCTACAATTATAGTTACATAAAAGGTACAAGCGAATAAAGTTATAGTAATTGAGCATGTAACAGTAATGAGTTGAATTAAGTTTGTAGCGCAAGACTCCATACATAGGCGTAGGTACTAGAACTTCGTGGGGCTTGATGAGCATTTCAGCGACATTTTACCTAGTTTTGATTAACACAGTAGCAACAAATTTACCAACTGTTTCTCAAAACAAAATCGCCTTTAATATCGCACGTGTCACATCAGCTCTACGTTACATACCCATTATACAAACTCGTGGTCAAATCGTTATTTTAGCGGCAAGTGCAAACATAATGCCCTCAACAATAGGCTGGATTAACAAAACAAGAGCAGCGTGGACCGTGTCATGTTTAACACTCATCATTCTATAAATAATACTGCTGAGCTTTTCATTGTGACGTCAGTATCCTGTTAGACCCAAGTGCTTCGATCAATAGCACTAGATTCCCGATAAGCGCTTCAAAAACGGCCTGAAAAATAAGAGCACAAATACTTTTGTGGTCTTATTTCAATTCAAATTAGTATGGTCCAATCATAGCCAACGTGAAGACGTCAAAATGTCGCAGTGCGCGTTGAAAACTGTGTAAATAACCACCGTAACATCAAGATTTTGGAAGGATTTTTTTTTTCGGTAAGTTTATATCATTCAGTGTTTTTCTGAATAATAAAAAAACCGAATTAAATGGTAAATATATATATCAAATCGCAAATATTATGATTGGTTGACCAATGTTTGCGACAACGCGCCAACTATTGTAACAAACATCAACTGTTCTGGAAAAGGGAATGCATGGAGTATTATTGTTATTTTATGTTATTTTTGTTTGTAGATTTCTACGGCTCGTGGCTAAGAAATAACAGTCGCATGGGTCGATCGATCAGGTTAAGCAACGCTTGCCGCGGTTGGTCCGTGGATGGTTGACCATCTTTACATGTCAAGACCCCTCCGTGCCTCAGAAAGCACGTTAAGCCGTTGTTCCCGGTTGTCATTCGTGTATCTTTGACAGTCGTTATGGGCCGTCAAAAGCCCGAAAGTCTTACAACCAGTCAGTTACCAAAGGGTATCGTATTATCCAGTAACTGGGTTGTGGAGGTCAGATAGGCAGTCGCTCCATGTAAAATAATTGTATTCAGCTACATCCGGTTTGACTGGAAGCCGACCTCAATATAATAGTTGGGAAAAGGCTAGGCAGATGATTTTGTTTGTAGATTTCCTTGCGACCCATTTCGCATTTAAATCAAATTGATTTAATACAAATATTTTTTATAACTTCTAAATTGCGTACATAAGTAGACGCACCCATTTTTTATATGGGTTGATTACAATGAGTCAACCAGCACACAATTTTATTAATAGATGTCGTAACAAAATAACTAAATATTGTACTAGTTTAGTCCTACTACTTTTTTAAATCTGTCAAAAATATTTGCCGCCATACAAACGAACCTTCGCCTAAAAAAATATTTTCTGCAACTCTACGTTTTTCAATACTTACTGTGTTCTGGGCATTGAAATGTAATACCAAGAACTACGTCTAATTCCAAAACAGAGTAAGCACTAAATTGTTATTTTCAAGCGTGATTTTAAATTTATTGCTTTTAACCTTTCTCCGATGGCGATGAAAGAAGGATCTAACAAAAATATTTTGCAATCATAATTAAACTTTATGTTTGAGTGATAAGTTTTATAATAAACTGAAGTTGTTAATGTTATTAAACGTTTTTCTATATTTCGTAGTACGAAATATAAGTGTTTTAAATGTGTGTGTAAACGTGGCCACTTGAGCGACTTATTTTTGTTCCTGATCCTTTATCTAGTGCTATTATTGAACGAAGCCCAAGTTAGAATAAATTATAGGTAAGACCAGAAACTAGGCATATTACCTACATACAATTCTGTCCCAACCAAATGGTGTTGATGCGAAGAGTCTGTTCAGCTTCATGGCCCAAAATAATCCGTAGCAGTGTGTACAATGTATATGCTGTTTATGGGTATGATGGGACTGTCAAACGCATTGCGATTATAAAAGTCTATAATTACATAAAGGAAAGATTTCTGCCTAGCCCCATGAGAAAAAGGTGTTAGTTGATGTATGTATGTAGATAAAGGGAAAAAAGACCTGAAACATCGCTTGAAACAAGACCGGAGAGTTGATCGTTTCTAGACTCCCAAAAATAAATCAAGCCATTTAAATCAGTTGGAAGACCTTACAATAACGGAAGCCAAATAACTGGGGACAGAACACCTGTCAAGGCTTCTGCCTGACCCCAACCAAGGGTCCCTATAGATCCGTAGTGAGCCCGTCATGCGAAACAATTGTCCAATAAAACAAATTGCAGGTGACGCGATACCGATACAGGCATCGGATGCAGGAGTAAAAGTGGGATGCAAATAATATCCTGCAAAAATGATACGCAATTTGATTGAATAAATTGATGGCATCGTTCCCGTGGGATCCAATCGAGACGTAGAGGAATTACTATTAAATACAGCAGTATCCTAGGACTTAAAAGAAATCGTGCCAAAATGATAAGCCTTTACCTGATGACCCAAATGCATTAAATGACTAAACGAAATCTAATCTAATCGAACTAGCCTGTACTGTTCCACTGCAGGGCAACGACCTCCCTCTGCCTTTTCCAAGAAAATTCTGTATTGGCCAGTCCTTTCGATAGGACTCAAACGTAATACCAACGAAAAAATTTGGTCATTTTACGCACATACTACAGAAGTGTCTAGTTTCTCCTAAAATTCATCATCTATCTGCCAATTCATTTAATATTTTAAATAAATGTTATGGATTAATAACATGTATTTCCTAAAAATCCATTATCTATCTGGGTTTTTGTTTATAATATGCCATGTTTTTCGCCAATCTTTCTGATAAAACATGCAATCACAGCTAGACAATATTGATACTGGCGCCTTACATAATTTCTTCAACGTTGCATTCTATTGCAAGTCGAGACTACATACACTTTACGACCACAAACGGCTCATATTTCAATAAATTATTCTGAATCAATCTAGTCTCGTTATGGTCCTATTTACGACGCGACAGTTCCTGGTTTTGCTCTAGTATTATTTTATTTTTAGCCTGAGTTGTCCCACTGCAGGGCAAAGGCCTCCCTTTCTCCTTTCCACTCCTCTCTGTCTTGAGCTAATGTGGACCACTCCTGTCTGTAAGCGTCAAGCTCGTCTCGTCATCTTCTGGGTCTGCCTCGACGTCGACGGACGTCTTTTGGGACCCACATGGTGGTAGATTTGGCCCATGACTCGTTCGACTATATTAAGTATTCGTCTGTTTCTGCCTTAAGACTGAGAAACGCCAAGGAAATAAATACTTACACTATTTAACTCTGTTCCTAGATATAAACACACATTTTATTTTCGTTTATTTCTAAGGTGCACCAAAATCAGCTCGAATATTTTTCTATTATGTAGGTACCTACCTACTATGTATCTTTTTTAAATACCTGATGACACGGCACACGATAGGTATATAGGAAAAATACCATCCACTTAAATCAATTTTACGCATCGCTCGACTTTTATTGCTCATATATTTTCCATAGCACATTATATGACTATGTATATACAACGTGTATCTGGACGTACGACATTAAATTAAAACGAGCACAGTACTAGTCCATCCAAACATTTTAAAACACGAAGATTAGTAGTTAATGGAAAATTTAAAAATTGCAGTTTTCAAACAAAATAAATAGCAGAATCAACTGCATAAAAAGTAAACACGCTTTATCTACGAAAAGTCACTGACCAACGGTGCGGTGCGGGGTGCGGGGCGCGGCGGCGGCAATGTTACCTATTATTACGGACTCGAGTACATCATGTTGAAAAATAAGAAAATGAAAAATAATTTCCTGTGGCTAAAGTATTAATTGGATTTGTTTTTTTTTTTTTTGTATACGGGTAAACAACATGATTCTCTTTACGTGGTTTAAAGGAGTGTCAATCGTCCTGTTCCACCTTGTATATTGCCATCAATAGTCTAATAAGGCGAATCCAGAAAGTTGGGTAATTCTGGTTAGAAATATTGTAAAAGAAAGGAGTCATGCAGCACCCTAATTGCATAACACATCACTATCAATCACAATCTGAATGATTTTGAAGCATATTGCTAATCCATTGCTTCATATGCTTGTTCGAAAAATTTGTCTGCTCAACAATGTAAATAGCAAAATGAATGTTGTTGAACTGTCAAAATGAAACCCATTTCTACTGTAACTGTTTTACGCAATAACCCCGCAGATCCTAGGACTCCTATTAAAAACGCTCAGACTTAGTTTGGGGGAGGCTGAGGCACTTTCAAGATATAATAGAACCAAAATAATCTTTTTTAATCTAGCAAGTCTTTATTTTACTACTATCTTCTGGCTTGCAGATCACAATAACAGGGCCTATTAGAATATGAGGAGCATGGGACAGGAGTTGACATGACAGAGAGCTGAATTAATACTTTTTTTCCTTCCTGCCTTTGTAGATTTATTGCGGTCATATATTAATAAATAATGCAAGTTAACTTCATTAAAATGCACATTGCAAAAATGCAAAGCTAACGAAACTATTTCGAAAGAGTAAACAATATAAAAAAATCTCCCGATGTGTGCGGAACATCAGAATGACGCGAATCACCGAACAAGTGACTCTTGTCGTACCAATTGGAAAATTGACCTACCTTTGGCCAATCTTGGCCAAGGAGACGTGAATATTCTGATCCCTTTGATAAATGTTTAGGTCAATATTCGGTGAAAAAATATTGACTGGAATGCGTTATGGATAACAGTACAGAGCAAAATGATAGTTCACGCGGTAATAGAACCAAGAATAGTGCTGGTTAATCGAGCTATAAAAACACATAAGTTTAAAAGAACAATCATTGTACACTATGAACTGATTTAAGTCAGTCGGTCAGTAGGTTCAATAGAGTTCAAATATAAAATAAATATAATATATATATATATATATTGACATCACTTGTTTGATATTGTTACAGACGACGGCTCAGTGATTGTTATGTATATTTTAATTGTGCGTTGATGTTACGTAAATTTGATTTTGGTTAATAAAGACCACTTGCCAGTAATCAATAGCGCCCTAAGTCTAGGTTCGAGTCCCGAAGGGGGCACCCTTAGACGTGCTATTTAAAAATTTTGTTACACGGTGAGAGGCCCTTTTGGCCCCACCAAAGCCCGGTTACGCAGTAAAGGCTCCCGGAGCCAACTAGCAAAAGGTCCGAACCAAAAAAAAAAAACAAATGCACCCGTGCATTCGTCACCGGACCGTCAGCACTTCAGCAGCAAGCCTCCCTGGAAACAAATCAAGAAATAAGAAACCGAAGTTTTAATTATACAGTCCACCTCGTCAGATATGCAATGTTAGAAATTGCAATCACGTCTATTAAAATAGAAGAAATGCTTACAGATCAGATGATATGTAAAAATTGGTCCCTTCATCCAAATATGGTAGGCAAGGTTAATACAAAAAGCTTTTACGATACCAATTTTGGTATATGTTATATTTATTATTTTATCATTGTTTATTATATTCTTGGGACTTGCTTGCACAGTGTCTGAGTGGCTTCTATTATTGTGTTTGTATTATACATATATGAAATGTTGTATGTACAGACGCCAGCACATCAAGCTACACGAAACTGTCAAATTTTCCCAATTAACCTTGAACCTAATGCTTTAGTGATAAAGTTGAAAATCTATTAAAGAAATTTGACAGATTGTAGTAGCTTGATGTGCTGGCGTCTGTACAATAAATGTAGGTATACACACATACACTCACAATTGTACCACGTTGACAACCTTTTACCATATGATATAATGGGGTGCCTAGAGTTCTAAAATATAGCCCTTGGATTAGTTTAGACTCCCGATCTCCCACAAATTACAAAATGTTGTCAAAATGCCTGTCAACTTAATATTATTAGTATTATGAATGTAATTTGTGGAGCTAGATGTACAATAATGGTATCTATTCAGCTACATCCTGTTAGACTGGAAGCCGACCACTACACAGTTGGGAAAAAGCTAGGCGGATGATGAAGATGATGATGATGAAATAAACATAATCATAATGGCAACGATCCGAAGCTTGCTTGAGCTCCACCTTGTTATATCGATACTAAGCTAGTAGCTACTCGTGCATAGATTCCTTCCGTTCTTCCGTGACGACATGCATTTACCAATTGAGTACGAATTCAGGTGACTTCTGACAAGGGGACAGTACACGACAACTTATGACTTAGGACCACTACATCTCGGATCAGTGCTTCTACGAGAGTTGACAATATTGCAAGAGTTGACAAGGCGAAAGATCCCAAATCGTTTAGAGATGAGAGCGAAAGTTCCGATCATTGTTCTAGCTCAAGATAGATCAAAGGAGCAATTGATCTCTTGTGATAGTGGTAGAAGCATAGTATTAACCCTAGATAGCTAACCTTCCTAAATACCCCTTTAAAGCTAACCATCCGTTGAAACGACGGGTATAAATAAAAATTGTTTTTTTAGTTTACATATGTTTATGACATAAATAATATTTAATGAATTTAAAAGTGAAAGGGTATTAAAATTAAACCACGTTATTAGTTTTTATTTGAGTTTTTTTATTATGGTGCTACATAAAAAATCTGAGATCCTAGAAAAATATGCGATCAATTTTCTTCATATAGGTACTTTACTGCAAAATCAACATAAAAAAATCAACAGCCTCGTTTTGTGGTACACATAATATCAGTCACAAAATAATAATTATTTATAAACTAAATTTAATTAGGTTTCTTTGGTGCAAGTGGTGCAGAAATCAATCATTTAGCGTAAACACTTTTGTTCATTCTCTTTTTTTTGGAATGGCATTTCCCACAAGTTTTTCTTTTACGATTTGCGCTTTCCGATGTCGTGGATGCCTCGACTGATGTTTCAATGTTTGATTCGAAATTCGGAGCTTGACATGTACGTGGGTTTTGGCTTGTTTGAGGCTGGTCTTGGCTGCTAGAATCTAGCAGCTAGATTGACGCGACGAAAGTAAGCTTGCTTTGCATGTGTAGGCATTGTTGTTATTGCAAGTCTCGTCTTCAGCGAAGGCTCTACTAATTGAAAGTGCAATGGCTTCAGAAAATCTATAAACAAACCGATTTATTGTATAAAATACACTTGCACACTACATGGTAAAAAGTCACGTTAAAGCTAACCATCCGTCATGATGACGGGCAAGGCGAACGTATCTCAAAATCTGAGGTACTTACCTACACGACCCGTACGCCACTGCAACGATCCCGTCGGCGACTGAGTTGGTCAGGTGCGGCAAATTAATTCTGCGTACCGTTATAAAGAATCAGCGATATTACGTTAAGGTACCCGTCGAATCGACGGAGGTTAGCTATCTAGGGTTAAGAAAACATTAAGTGAAGATGGAATGTCGGAGCTGCATCAATCAACAGATTGTCATTCTACAATAACGGTGCGCACGAGTGGCTTGTTTACTACGTTTACCATACTTGTAAACAAGTACAGTTGCACTCGCTTGACGTATTCAATTGTTTCACGTGACGGACCCACCCACGGGAAGACGTAAGGGAACCAGGGTATCACGTGCCATCACACCATCCATCTGGCGGAATTCCAACAGATCACACGGTCACACCCCCCCAGGAATGACGTCAGACCTAATTATAGAGTGTTGATTGATTAGCGAAGGACAAACAGTGATGACATATGAGGCAATTATTGTTAGAAGGGTAGGAGTTATGCATCAGAAGAATGCTAGTCTTGACAATATTATATAAGTAAGTTTTGCTACAAAGGGAGTGTCCAGCGGGGCAATTGCGTAACATACTTACAGTAGGAATCGGTTTCATTTTGACAGTTCAACAACATTCATTGCACTATTTACGTTGTTGAGCAGACAAATTTTTCGAACTTATGAAGCAATGGATAAGCAATATGCTTCAAAATCATTCAGATTGTGACTGAGTGTGTGCAGGCCTGACTTTATTGTAACTACATTTTAGGGAAGCAGTTTTAAAGTGAAAGCTTCTTTGGGCACACTGCGCTCTTTCTGAACAGTAAACGAAACTGGACTGGCACGCTCGGGTCGGTGACGCTAAATCGGGTATACTCGGCTCCAGACGGTCGGTGACGCTGAATCGTATATACCCGGCGCTAAATTGCGTATACTCGACTCCAGCCATAAGGTTTCACACACATCGTGTGGTCATAACACACACCCTCTTTTTTAATTTAAACTGCATAATATATTATTATTGGCTTGGACCGAAAGCCGAACTGGCAACTAAGCAACGGGTAGACTAAAGTCTAAAAGTGAGGCTCAAGCACACGTTCGGACACGTTCGGTTCGTTTTATAGAATTTAATAATAAAATGCATTTATCTTACTAAGGATACTTAAATAGGAGACTACAGACTTCCATGCGCTTCACTTGGTAACCATCGTCAAGCACCCTAACTGCGTAACACACTATTAACCACAATCTGAATGATTTTGAAGCAAATTGCTAATCCATTGCTTCAAATGCTCGAAACATTTGTCTGCTCAACAACGTAAATAACGCAATGAATGTTGTTGAACTGTCAAAATGAAACCGATTCAGCAATTGTATTACGCAATTGCCCCGCAGTACACTGTCTTGCTAATATAACTCCATTCGAAGCTCCGTAAGTTTCTCATAAGCAGTTCTTAGTAAATAATGCCCTATCAGTCTAGTTGCCACTTGAAACATATTCCATTTTAGTTTTCTGTGACATGTGATTCTATTAATGTATGCTCGTAACAGGAAAATTAAGTATAAATATGGGGAACTCCCCGCAATAACTTTGAGGAAAGTTTGCGTGATTGCTGCTGGGTATATTATTTATTATAAGTAGTTGCGATTATAATAATAAAGTGACATTCTAATTACTTAATTGTAAACATAAAATTATGCTTCTAGTTAAAACTAAATAGCTATTCACTTGCCACAAAGTGAGTCTCTAACTCGTCTCTACACACTTTACTAGCGAAGCAACAAGCTGTTTTTATAAAAAAAAAGAAATACTAACCAATTAAAATCTAATAAAACCACCAACATGTAATCTGTTTACGATTGAATGAATGAGTCGAAAACGAACCGAAGAACCACGTTAACATTCCTACGATCCAATATTTATACTTTTGGCACTCTTTTCTGGCAACATTCGGAAACTTCCACAAGCATGTGTACCTACTCTAGATGTGCCTTTGAGTCCATAAGGGAGAATAAAGACTTTTCAGATGTAGGTATACTTAGTGGGTCGATGACTTTTTGAAGGTCGAAGATACCGGGTTTCGACTGTTTTGAGCCCATTTTGCTGCTAAATTGGGAAATGACAGATTCGCAGGAGTAAGGTGTCGATTTGGGTTGTTTACGCGTTTTCTTTATACGACATCGACAAGTTAAAAGCAAATAAAAATTAAACGTCCTTATTGTGGTGTTCCTCGAATCATTCTCGATTTAAATTAAAATAAACCACTTATTTTCCTTCCTTACTAGTTAAGTGGCTAAGTGTATAAACCGAAACAAATACAGTCTGACCGTTTAGAGAATGCGTTCCTTTCACCTGTTCTATGTTCTATGTTAGAGATTTGGTTTCCGCACTTAGTCCTTTAAGTGGACCATTGTGCGTGTTCACCTGTTAATTGGAAAATTTCTAGTAACTTTAAGGATCAAATTCGCAAAACACATATTCGTTAGTATCAAACTGACAGGTGTCACGAACGCATTCTCTCGACGCGACGGCCGGACTGTAGTTATCAAGGATCTATTGGCGCGTGGCGAAAATCGGAACTAAAGCTGCCATCTTGTTTTTCAATACATTTCACAATGCAATCGCACAGCGCCCTCTGTCAACATCATTCGAGCGTCTCAGTGTTCTGTTGTGTGTTATTAACAACGCGCAACTGTCAAGTTTGTATTGTTCTCCGACTAAAGTGCCTGTAGGTAGGCACCTACCTGCGCCCCGCACCGCACCGTTGGTCAGTGACTTTGCGTAGATAAAGCGTGTTTACTTTTTATGCAGTTGATTCTGCGATTTATTTTGTTTAAAAACTGCATTTTTTAAATTTTCCATCAACTACTAATCTTCGTGTTTTAAAATGTTTCAATGGATTAGTACTGACGATAAAAAAATGATTTGTTAATACTTTTTTTTGGGTCAACGACCGTAGGTAGTGTAGTTACTAGAAATACGAGTTTAAAAAATCTGGATTTTTTGCGTAAATTTCACAGACGCGATGGGTAAGGAGATCTATACACGATGAAACAAAATAAACTGATTTTCTCAACTCATACTTCAAGTACTTAAAGTATTTTTTTTTTTGTTTTATCATGTTTAGATATCGATACCCATCACGTCTGCGGAGTTTCGCTAGATAATTTAATTTGACCCTGTATAAAACATAGTCACAGTTACTAAAACACCACTGCGGAAAACTAGGTAAACAAGTCAGATGATGATGATAGACGGATTACTGAGTAAATAGACTGACTTCCGCGTTCCGCTTCTGTGTTAATTTCATATTTAATAGGTACCTACATAGGTAATATATAATTATCATCCTTCATATCATAATTGAGATAAAAGATGATTAAAATTGCTGAGAATTTAAGAGGGGGAAGAAGGGCGAGACGTAACAAAGTCAAGACTACAAACATATTTGGGCTATCTATAAAACATAATACTAACTAGGTATTTGTTCGACCAATAACGTCCCAGAAGAAAACAGTTTTGGGAGACAAACAATACACTAATTCTTAGGGTCCGTTCACACAGACCGGCTCGGAGAGGAGAGCAGATTCTTATCACGTTGAAAACAGAGTTTTTAGTATTTGTAGTAAGGTTTATTTTTGCATGTGCACTGCTTTTGTCATTAAGAATGCTTGAACGCGCTTGGTGTGAAATAATAAGAGGAGCTGACCGGCTCCGATCGCGTACTTTTTCTCGTTCGCGCAGCCGTTCGGCTCCGATTGCATGCTCTTTCTCGCTCGCGCAGCCGATCGGCTCCGATTGCGTGCTCTTTCTCGCTCGCGCAGCCGATCGGCTCCGATTGCGTGCTCTTTCTCGCTCGCCAGCCAATCGGTTTTGTTCTGCTTCAAAAAATCTTGCTAACAAATATATTTCTTCATTGGAGCTATCTAAATCCATGTTCCGAAAAGCACACGTTAACACCGAAAACAAAACTTCGACTGCGTGGAATACTGGTACTGCCTTTGTAGTGTATCCACCCGGCTCCGAGCGCATCCGACCGACTGCGAGTGCATCCGACCGGCTCCGATCGCATCCGCTTTCAGATAGCTTCCAGCCGGTCTATGTGAAATAGTTGGCGGCTCCGCTCCGACCAACTCCAAGCGTATACGATCCGGTCTGTGTGAAAAGAAAAATGCGCGCCGATGCTCTCCGAGCCGGTCTGTGTGAACGGACCCTTATGCGTTTTTTTGGCTACTATCTTTCGACCATTTTGACATATTCCGGAAAATTCTAATAGTATTTCACCTCTCCTGCTAATTACTAAAAGCTACAACAAATTTTTAGTAAGTGTTTAAGTGTCTATTCTTGGGTGACCTTGCCACCTACGATTTGTTTTGTGGACACTAATTACAAAATGAATTTGGCAATATTTCTAAGGAAAAAGTTACATACGGTTCTCACAAATATCTTGCTCTGATGTCAGGCGTGGTTATCAAAGGGACTAAGGCCTATCGTCCACGAAACTACTCAGAAGTAAAGTGTTAAAAACTCAAATCACCAATGAGTAGCCAGAATGTCACAGGTCAGCAGGAGCGTATGGGGTTGATGCTTCTCCGTCCAATTAGGAGAAGACACCTGAAATCGCTGGAACAGCCCTTGCCATATCCGGCTCGAAGGACCATGATTAACCCTCGACTTCGTAGGGGTTATTAACTGAAGGTTGATTGTAAGAATATTCCATTTTTACTTGGGAGTGCAAACCAGCAATACCGATACTTAAAACCTCAAGCCTGATTTATTCACAGATTTAGTGATAACAGTTTAGAATAGAAGTGGTTAGCAAGCATTCTTAATCCTAAGCCCATAAACTATTGGCGGAAAATCTTAACACCGCGATGTAGAAGTCGATCGAAATAATGCTAACGCAAAACACTAGCGCTTATTACCTAGTTTGTTACTTTCTATAATTATCAATCAATCCATATACTGGATGATTTTTTTTACCGTCTCGAAATTTTTACAGGGTGTTCTAACCATGAATATGAACAACTTTCACTATGGGACCAACTCTGAAATCACGAAAAAAAAATCAGCTGATTCATACAAAAGTTCAATACCTACTCGACCAAAATGTATGAAACAGCTGATTTTTTTTTCTTGATTTCAGAGTTGGTCCCATAGTGAATGTTGTTCATATTCATGGGTAGAACACCCTGTAAAAATTTCGTGACGGTAAAAAAAACATCCAGTATATTCTATACAAATAAATAAAATTGTCTGTTTGAAACGTCAAAAACATTTTTGTCTGTGTTTCTGTCTATCTGTCCGTTTGTTTGTTCCGGCTAATGTCCCAAACGGCCGGACCGATTTTGACGGGACTTTCACTGGCAGATAACTGATGTGATGTAACTTAGGCTACTTTTATTTTAGAAAAAGAATTACAGTTCCGCGCAAAAAAAAATAAAAACCCATGAAATTATGAACAAAATCCTATTCAAATAGGGAAGTATTGACATCCACGCGGGCGAAGCCGCGGTCAACGGCTAGTTGTACCTGTTCATATTATTACTATAGTTGTATCCGTTCATATATTATTTTTGCCATCGACACGCTACGGAGAAGACCTAGTTTGCAGTGGCGTAGCTACAATTATCATTAGAAGGAAGCTAAAGAAAGAATTATCCAGTTCTCTTAAGCTGAGATAAAAAAATGCAGGCATTTTTGTAAAGTTTTTAATGTGATGATGTAAACTGGTATTAAATATATGTAATGTGATGTGATATACACAGGCGTACCATTATTATTTAGCAATAGTTTACATTAAGAAGATTGGTGATCCCGAAGGGAAGTCGATAGGAATCGGGTTGTATGAACGCTGCGCCCCTGCTAGTTTGTGATGGGTTGGGTTTTGGTGATTTGAGATTATAACACGTTACTTTTGAGTAGCGACGACGGGCCTAAGAGTTTTCTGCTATTAAAAATTGATGAATTCATAGACTAAAATGAGATCTGAACCATCCTCAAGAAATAACTTCTTGATGCAAGAACATGAGTTTATTTGCTTCGCTAACAACATGTGATGTCAGCGAAGTAAATGACATCAGAAAACCATAAATAACATAATTATTTGATTATCCATATGTGCATGCTAGGGGGTACTGTTTACCAAGCTAATTACTTAGTTATCTAGTATCAGCAATATTCAATAACCTGATAAGAATAATTAACTACATCTAAGAAGTAGTGTTTGTTTAATGTAGGTAAACTTAAGATTCGCTAAGTACTAATTAGCAATCAGTATCAGCCTACTCATTTGTGACGTCATGATTCACGAGATTCAGGCATTATGCTGACCTATGCAACCTTTATAGAAGCCAGGTTTCCACTGTGTTATCACTTATCAGTATAAAGGTCAAGGTTCACATCAATTGTGTTATTATTTACTGCGGAACATTTTAAGATTTCACGTAGATACGAACTTTGTACCGAAAGACCATCCCGCACAGTGACACTATCTATACTAATATCATAAAGCAGAAGAGTTTGTTTGTTTGGTTGAACGCGCTAATCTCAGGAACGGTTAAAGATACGGTCTGGTACGGTCTCAGGTCGGTGCAGGTGGTTCGAATTGAAAAATTATTTTAGTGTTGGATAGCCAATTTATCGAGGAAGGCTATAGGCTATATAACATCACGCTACGACCAACAGGAACGGAGCATTCATGAAAAATGTTGCAAAAACGGAGAAAATTTATTCCTTTTGAGAGCTTCTGTGGCGTGGGCTGCGTAAACGGTTAAAGATACTCAAAAATTATGTATGACGGAATTGTTCCTCTTAAAAAGTTCTAAAAAAAAGTCCGCGAATAATATTTGCGAAGGTGTTTTCATAAACATGGTATTAATCCTTATCCAAATAAATATATTCATAATCAAGGTTGATTAAGTACATGTAAATTCATTTTTAAATTATTCGAATCGGATCTTTCGTTTAGAAATTACGACGGGTATAAAAATGCTTAAAGTAAGAAAAATGCGCTTAGTCATACATACTTACACATTTTATTTTTATTGATCGTTTGAACGCGCTAATCTCTGTCACTGCCAGCCGGATTTAAATAACTCTTTTTGCATATAGGCCAATTCTTGAGGAAAGCTATAGGTATGGCAATATTACGCTAGAACCCTTAGAAGCCGAGCAAAAAGAAAAAGAAGTAAGAACGAGAGCTAAACGAAAACGAAGTAACAGCGTGAGTAGGCGATGCGATGCGACGGTGTGGGTCGGGGGAACAAGAAATATCACGAAGTCGCGGGCGAAAGCTAGTCACTAAGTATAGACTAGCTTCTGCCCGCGCCTTCGTCCTCGTAAAAACATGAAGGCGAAAGCGCCAGGGTAGCCCGCGAAATTCAAATTTTCTAACGTTTTTTGCAATTTGCAGATCAGTAGTTGTATGTTGATAATATGATTCGCAACTGTAGCAAATATGTATTTACAGAATTAAAATCATTAAAGTCATCACAACATTCTACACGTAAACCTTCCGGAACAAATTCTTTAAACGATAGTGAAAACCGCATCAAAGTCCGTTTCGTAGTTTAGAAGATTAACACGGTCATACAGACAGTCTCAAGAAGTATAGATAACATAACACAACATCGCGCCTGTATTCCCCGAAAGGTTGGGCAGAGGTGTACCTATAGTACACCCACATTCCGCCAGGTGTTTTTAAGTCCCATGTAATATGGGGCGAGCCTATTGCCATCAACCAGGCACAAATCCAGACCCCGGGCTACCACTGAGAAATTCCAGATGGAAAAATCCAATCATAATGTATAGATATATCCAAGTCTGAAATCGCCAACCCGTCTTGAGCAAGCGTGGTGATCAATACTCGTGCCTTCTCTGTATGAGAGGCCTTTGCCCTGCAGTGGGACGGTAATTGGATGGTGGTACCTATTATTTACACCCTCTTACATAATCAGCCTATAACGTTCCCACTGCTGGGACATAGGCCTCCTCTCTTCGAGAGGGAGTAGGCAGTAATCCACCACGCGGGCCCAGTGCCGATTGGTAGTCACATGTCTTCGAATTACACTCTTTTGAACTGGTTAAATTAAAACACAATTGTAGCCGAGAATCCATAGTCCACATTTTATGAAGATAGACGATTGGTATCAAAGCCAAGGTATAAAAACAATGCCTTTTGATTTACTTTCGCTGCTCGAGGTTAACTACATAATATATTTGCAATACACACTGTTCGCATTTCTGTTGCTGTAGTGGGTGTTAATTACTGCTAGATTAAAATGTAGCTCTAGTTTTTTAACCGTTTGTTTTAAGGGGGAAGCGCCAAGGTAGCCCGCGAAATTCAAATTTTCTTACGATTTTTGCAATTTGCTGGTCAGTATTAAGTTATAGGTTGATTAAAATATGATTCGCGGCCGTAACAAATATGTATTTACAGAATTATAATCATTAAAGTCATCAACACAACTCTCTAAGACCAAGTAAACCCCAAGAATTACTATTTCATGAAATCTTGACATTTGGGGATTATACTAACTTAACAAGTTTTATTACTGATTGTAATGATTATAATTCTGTAAATACATATTTGTTACGACCGCGAATCATATTTTCATCAACGTACAACTTAACACTGACCAGCAAATTGCAAAAAACGTAAGAAAATTTGAATTTCGCGGGCTACCTTAGCGCTTCCCCCTTAAGAAACAACTAGTTTTGCTATTGTTTAGAGAGATAATGATTGTATACACTTCTAATGCATCTACAATTCTACAGGATTTAGGAAAATGTTATTTAGATTTTTGTTTTTCTTTTTTTATTCATTATAATTTAAGGCTCCTGCAAATAGGCGCGACACGCGACCCGACACAAAGGCACCGCGTGTCTCGCGACGAGCGGTGCCTTTGTGGCGCGCGCGATTCGCGTCGCGTGTCCAAAAAGTCGATCGCAGCTGTCATTTTGGTCTAGCAAATTAAAAATCAGAGTTTAGACTAATTATTTTTCATTACGCGCACTCCTACACAGTTGTAGAACAGGTTTAATAAAACATACACAATGATAGAAAAAAAATCTTGATAAAAAAGTGCGGTTCGCCGTTCGTAGACAAAAACCCCTCGCAGGTAACTCGTGCTATGATAATGGTTCTCGCTACTAAAACTGTGGGTCAATGACTTTTTCGTCAACCGTATATAAATGCCGTTTTAAAATCCATTATGTGATCGCATGATCGGTTAGTAGTGTTTTATGGGTTGTGGTTGTAAAGTTACGCGTCTATTAGCTAGGCCGGGTTCTTGATGGGTGGGTGACCTATAAGTCAGATGCTTCTCATTATTAATGATTGGGCTGTATCAAGTAAGATTAACGATATACGTAACCTGAATTTTAATGATAGGTCGGTCAGTCCTAAATGATTTCATTTACGAGGTATGTACCTACCTATATGTCATTTTTTGGAAGGGTGAAAACTTACCAAAAGCTAATAATGATGACGTAGGTAATAGGTAGATAGAATATGACAGTCGTGCAACTTCTAGGGACTTAAGAGAGAACAGGGCCTTCGATTCTCCATACAAATGGATTCGCCTTTTTTCTTCCTGAATCATTTATTTTTCATAAAATCAAGATCTGCTGTAGAGACGTCCCTGCTACTTTCTTTTTTTCAGGAACTAGTAAGTAAACAAAATATGAGCCTCCAAAAATTACAAAAAGTGTCCCATTTTTACCGCCGTGATTAGAGGACTGCCAGACAAATTCGAAATTTTTTTAACATAATCAAAAATGACCGAAGAGAAAAAATAAATTTTAAGAAAGAGTATGTCTAGTATACTCTTTCTTAAAATTTTAATGTTTAAAAATAATTGAATCGGCTCGGTTTGCGAGGAGAAAAACGAGAATACGAAACGTCGATCGCGTGAAATATTTTGTGATATAATCGGTCTGAGCTGCAGCTGTCCCTATCGCACTGATAACTCGGTTGTTCGGGCGCAGCGCGACGGCAATAGTTTCTTCAAATACCTATTTTTCAAATTCCTCTCATGTCCCGTCCCCTCTTAAAATAGGTAGGTACTCTTAGTACCAGCATGTATCACTACAGCTAAGCGTGATTTTCCGATAGAAAAATAGTGTATGAAAGTCAATGAAAGTAGTAGGTAGTACGTGTGCGTAATAAATTTATTTATTTCAGTAGGTATTCAGATATTTGCAACATGTAAACTACCGTGATGGCGACGTGGCAATGACGTGCTATGAACTCACTTCACCTCTGCAGTAATTAAAACAAAATTACATAATAGATTTGTGACGTTAAGACTGACGGCTAGGTTCTGTTTTCAGAAGGTAACAAATTGTTTTCATAGAATTATTATGTTTTAGCGAATCAGTATTTGAACTTAATGCAGTGTCTGTTGGCTGCAATGAAGTCGGTTAAAAAAAATACAGTGTTTGGGCATTTACCTACGTGTCGTATGATTATCTACATTCTGTTACCTTGGACATATAACGTAGGATGTTATAAATGTCCAAGGCATACAAAATGTTCTTTTTGTTTTATTTATTTATTTAAACTTTTCACACTCAAAAAAGTACAAGGGCGGCCTTAATGCCCTTAGGCTTTTGGTGGTGAAGAGATTACATGGCAGGTGCTCTGTTTGAGAGGAACATTTCTAAAAAAACTAACAAATTCAAGAGCGAGAGGTTTAAAGATGACTCTACGCTATTTATTTTGAAAATAACTCCGCAATCTTCGCTTAAAAGCATACCGACTGGTGGCCATCCTGATGTCAAGAGGTAGCGCATTCCAAAGATTGTTTTCTAGTCTGAAACGTACCCTTCTGTCATTTTGGTCATGGGCCTGGTCTAACTTCCTGCAACCTATGCCCATGTCATTTGGCACTATCGACCTTCATTTTGTCAGTTAACGACAGCAACTTGCAGACTCCTCAGCTATGTAGATCACCTTGCTTTTTAATTTCCTATTTCCGGTTTTAAAATTATATTCGCCATTTATTACTTCTGATTACTATTTATGTCAGTATTCTCAAATCGGGATTCATGCTTAGGCCTATAGTTCTAACTAGTCCTCATAAGATAAAAATTATTTATTTATTCATCTACTTATAGGTACTAATAATAAAGCGGAAGAATTTGATTGTTTGTTTGCTTGAACGAGCTAATCTCTAGAACTACCAGTCGGATTTGAAACAATCTTTTTGCATTCGATAGCCCAATTCTTAAGGAAAGCTATTTAACATCACGCTAAGACCCTTAGGTGTCGAGCAAAAAGAAAAAAGTCAGTAAGAACGCTAAGCGAAAACGAAATATTAGTGCGGGCAGTCGATGTGTCTATTATTTTATCAAATCTAAAGGTAAGCGCCCATTTCAGCAGACTGCAGCCACACGTCTTTTTTTTTTTTTTGTGCAGTTCCAATTGAACGCCACTGTCGCGGCTGCTATTAACGTGGCCACCTTCTGGCCACAACTTTACGAATTTAACAAACAGCATCGACTCGAATTTCATCATCACTGCTCTCACAACGCGCGGTGAAACAAAACATCGTGAGGAAACCAGCATGTCCTAGAACCAAAAATTCGAAGACATGTGACATCTACCAACCCGCACTGGGCCCGCGTGGTAGATTACAGTCCACTCCTCGAAGAGAGGAGGCCTGTATCCCAACAGTCGGAACATTATAGGCTGATTATGCATCTACTCGAAAAAAAGTATTGTTCGGACTACATTTTAGTTTCCCCGTGTCCATGTAAGGATTTAATTCAGCTGTTTATCAATGCACTCTAGAGAAACTTTGATCAATGAGATTCTAATATTCGAGATGGATGCCACAGTTCATTTAAACCTTCTTGCATCAGGGCACATTAGCATGTTGTAACCGTGTTGTAGGTGATTAAACTTAAGAAAATACAAACACTGCGAAAACATAACAACATCACGCCTGTATTTCCCAAAGGATTAGGCAGAGGTGCACCTATAGTACACCCATACTTCCTCAGTTGTGTTTGTCACGTGTAATAGGGGCGAGCATATTAAAACGTTGCTGAAAACTAAGTGCCAGTGCCAAGTCTGTTTGTTTTCTTTCATAACTGCCATGTCCATGTGTGGCTACCTTGTGACATAACGTAGTCTATATATAGAAAGATATGTCCGTCCGAATGATTGGTCATGCCGAGAATCGGCGTGGGTGTTATAACAAGGAAATTAGATCAAATTAGCTCAATTTGCGAGACCGGTGTGTTATGAAGCATGTTATGAAGCAAGCATCCGAGTCCAGATACCTACAGACTAACTGTCTAGTTTGTGGCTCACTGGTAAATTTTTTTTTTTTTTTTAACACATTCATTTTGGAACCTAGTTGTAGGTAATAATATTTGAAGCTGCTCATGTCGTCTCAACTTGGCGTTAACCCGTAAACTTGCTTACTGTAGTATCTATGTACTTATGCCTTTATGTTAGTAATACGAAGTGATGCAGAATTTGAGGTAACAGAAGACGTGGAGTTATTGCGGCTATTAAGATTTACAGATATTGAGTTAATATTCAAAGTTTCTTTAGCGTGCACTTCAACTTCTGTATTTTTTTGAGGTTTACCAGAATTGAGGACAACTTAATTGTTAATAGGTAAGCACTTACTTCATTACATATATAGATACATTTAACCACACCATTACAAAAATCACGTGGTTTAAAATTCTATCTCCATTGTTCTACACAAATAGACCACCGCTAAAATCTTCAGCAGAAGATATTTAAGTACATCTTGACTTGATAGATGGAACTATTATTTACCTACTTCTCCAAATTCTGTTTGTCTCGTTACAATAAATTATTTAGAGAACTCGCCAGAGAGCATTGACAGTTCCAAAAATAAATAGTCACAAATAAAAGAGAAGGTCTGTCATGATTGAAACGAAGGCTATTCGACATCAAGAATAACATGAAAAGAATATGAAAAGTGTTATATATGTACAGGGAGTCTCAAACGTAGTGGTCCAAAGGCAAATGGGGTAAAGCAGAGGTGGCTACCTATCATTTAAAATTTGAAATGTTGGGATATTAGGTAAGTAGTACATTTTTTTTTAAAATCTGGGCTTAGAAAGTTTCGCTAAAGTTTAATAGAAATTTAGAAAAGAAAAGTGAAAATAAGATCTAAAGCGTTGCAGAGCCGCACTGAACGTAAATAGGAACATAATCTTGTAGCTACACTATTGCCATCTTCCAAATTTGAACTACGTCACTACGTCGAAAATTTTGTTCACAGGGTCGAAAAATCCAAGTGAGTGTGAAATTTCTTGAAAATTATTAAAGTAGCGAAATTTTCTGAACTGTTGAGAATATAACATAACATCACGCCTTGTTTCCCTGAAGGGTTAGGCACAGGTGTACCTATTATAGTACACCCACATTTCGCCAGTTATGTTTAAGTCCCATGTACCTAATAGGGGGCGAGCCTATTGCCATCTACCGGGCACAAATCCAGCCTCCGGGCTGCTTCTGATAAATTCCAGATAGAAAAACTCAATAACAATTTGCCCGACCTGGGAATCGAACCCAGGACCTCATGCTCAGCAGTAGCGTTTGCGACCACTAGACCAACGAGGCAATCGAGGCTTTTGAGAATATCTCAACTTTTAAATATTTTTAATGATAGGCCACCTCCGCTTTTCCCCATTTGCCTTTGGACCACTATGTTTGAGACACCCTGTATAATGGAAAGGATATAGGAAGAAGGCGTGAGTTTATGTTATGGAAAGACATGTGAAGTGAAAGGCTAATGACAAAATTAAGTCCAGATCAAAGTAAGTACCTTGTCACAAAGAAGAGGCTTATGACAAGAAGATACGGGACTATAATGATGGAATACTACATTAAATATTCAATATATAACACTATCACTAAGTTCCCATTAAATAACTGCACACGGAGCATTACCATGTTTACTTGAATCACCGATATAGGTAATCTATGGATACGTCATAACAAGATCCACTATTTGTCCAAAAGATGGTCCAACGGTTGCACGAAGTTTTCCACATACCGTAGAGATAATAAAAAATTGTTACCGGTCACATCTAGAAATAGCTAGTTCCGTGGCCGTGTGAAGATCAAGGTATTATTCGCGTATGTACTCAGCTGCTTCTCGAGTACGAGTTGCATCCTTTGTGACTGTCGAGTTTACTGTTGTCTTATATTTAGCAGCTGACTTACCTACGTCACACAATTTCCTAAATAATGTTTTAATAATCTGTTTCTTAGATTTTGCTACGCTTTAAGTTTTCCTTCTCGAAAGTCCAAAAATATGTAAAAAATTAAAGCAGTCCTGCCGTCTATTTAAGTGGTGAATATGTAGGGTGTTCCAAAATTTCTCAAAGCACTAATAATATAGATGGAAAAATAAATAGATATTTGCTTAATATCTCATCCTATCTTATGTTATCTTAGACCAGAAGTTAAGTGGTGCCACAAGGTCAGTACAAAGCGATGACCCTACAAGATATGAGTATTTAAGTCACTTAACCTTTTGATTGTGAATAATTGATTTCAAATTAAATTAGTCGTGTCAATATGGTCAGATAATCGTATTACTACAGATGCGAAAATCAAAATCCCTGGTCCAGCTATTTGGTAACAACGAATTTAAATAAATTAGTTGTATGCTAAATTGTCCAGTCTAACTCTAGAGATCGTACTTATAGCCAGAAAATAATCAAATCCAGCAGTGGAATATCATTAAAGCAACCGGATGCTGCTCTGCGTTCATCTACCTAGATGAAAGATAAATTCTCAGACTTGGGGTTTGTTGCGCCATTTCTTCTTCCTAGCTAAAGCGAAGTGCTGAAGGGCGAGCGTTTCGGGGGACTGTCTTATGTAATTTTGACGTTCGAAAAGTGTTGATTCTCAGCCTTATTTGTAATAAATGACTGATTTTGATTTTTAAAGGACCTGTTTTCCATTCCGTATCAAAAAACAGGAAGACAAATACAGAATACACAATTCTACTGCGATACTCAAGCCATTAAGCTAAGTCTATATATATTATTATACATTAATATAATAAATACAATTTGACATTGAGAATGGCTAGTGCTAACTGGAAACCGAATTAATTATAATATTCATGCTGGAAGTACCTTTTAGCAAATACAATGACGTGGGTTTCACATGGCATAAAATAATGTTGTTTTTAGCAGAATGTTTTTTTTTTATAGTTTGGAGTTTGAATACTAAAAGGTAAACTAAAATTAATAGTCCTTGATTGTCTAAAAATACTCTCAGCACTTCATTTTCCTATTACCACAGTTTTTTTTAATGTAAAATAAGTCGATTTTATAATTTATTTATCATTTTTTATCATGATTTTCCAAACGAAACGTTGGTCTTTTCGCCCAAAACTTTTTTGTTAGTTTGTCTTGAAGGACCAAAAAAATATGCATGTCAAGTCGCAAATCTGCCATGAAGGACTAGTTGCATAAACAGTCATCCATAATTATCTACTCACAAGGGACATGGGCGGTTACACCAAGAAATCACGTTCTAAAATGCTGATTCTAGAATTAACAGCAATGTGCACCAAGTGCAGTTAACATAACTCGCAACGGGACATCACGTGAATATCAGCTGACAGAACTAGGTGCAAGCATGATAAGCAGCTGATGAATGAAATTACGTCATAGTGGAACAAACAATTACTTATTCATTTATTTTTGTTCTTCATTTGTTTTATTTAGACCCTTAGTTCACAAAGTGGTCCAGGTGGACCCCCAGGGGACAACGAAGCCAACGCAAATTTCCATAGTTAGATCTAATCTTCACATTTTTTGTCGAGTTTTGGGAATATGGTAGAAATGTAACTGCAGGGGGCCCACCGGAACCAGCTAAATTTGGAAAGTGGTCTATGAGAAAAAAGTCTGGGAACCTCTGATTTAGACTGTTTCTTATACTTCAGCACTTTCTGATTGGACTGGAATTCTGCATCAATAGAGCGCAGAATAGGATAGCGTGATGATTGCGTGTTCAATTTGGATATAAACATAAATATGTATTGGGCAGTGAACTCCAAGTTTGAACAGATATGAAAGTAGCTTTTGGCACAAAATTGCAAACATATTAGTCTAATAAATGAAAAGACATACATCGTACTTGAACGTTTTAACAACACTTACATAATAGCCAGAATGCAGTCTATTATGAATCTGTTTGGAATGATACATGCCCTACAGGTGATGCCAAGGTAGAACGCTGAATCACGCATCATGAATATATGTAAGTATATAAAACAATCCCGTAGTTAACAGTCGAAAAAGTCAGTCAGTTTTGTATGGACAATACATTGCATTAAATTTGATATGGAGAAATATGATAGGGTTGGAATTAATAAGGTTACAAAGGCAAGATTTGATACAAGGTGAGACAGATAAGAGGAGATCACAGGCAAGAGAGATAGAGTGGGTAGCTCTGGCATTTGAAGAAACTTGTCCTGCTAGATCCAGTCTTTAAAGCAGACCCTGATAACAACTACGTTGTAAGTATACCTACTGAAAATGATATTATGATTTTTTACAATGCACGAGCTCGAAAAGAGCGTTTTCCAAGCAGACAAATTGTGCGGAAAGTGCCACTTTTTCACACTCACTTTTTAATTTTATGTTTTTTTTTTTTTATTTTTAACTCCGTCGTCAGCCTGACGTAGAGTATTGATTACTTTAGAAAAGTTTTGTAAAACTTTTTTAAAATTCGAATTAGTCAAGTACAGATTATCTCATTCATATAAAAGGTACAATGAATCTAATACTCCTGTTCGACCATGAACAAGCAACAGCATCGCAGCATCAGCGTTAAGAGTGACATACATTCATTCTACGCGCCAGCAACACCGGCGCGCCGTCAGCGCTGAGAAATGACCTACTGAAATCTTCGCTTCATCGGCTCGATACACACACAACGCACATGTAAATAGCTATCAATGTGTATTTACCACAGAATTTGTATATAATTAAGTTAATTATTGTAATAAACTAGTCATCAAGCTGGGGTTGAGTCTGAGTCATCTCATATAACTCCTGTCACTGTGGCCAAGACACCTTTAGCCATAATCGGTCCTATGAGTCTGTGGGATCGGCAGTGAGAAAACCATTTCCTGTGTACATTGCACGACGTACACAAACCCCTATTCCTACCCAAGCTCCGTCTGTTACCGTAGGTCTCCTTGTAACAGACTTCCCGCACGTAGACCAACATAACCTCCGTTTGGTATGGTTTGTATGGTAGGCTAGGGCTGTAGGGTAACTATAATAGGGTGCTAGGTAATTTCTATAGGGCTAGGTTTGTAATCAGTAGGGTCTTAGGTAGATAGTAGGTACCAGGCTCAATTGTCTCGAACGTAGTTACACTGTACGAATTTGGGATAATGGCCGTACTAAGCTGTACGTCCCGGTGCGCACAACTCCATTAAACGCGTTACATATAACTCTATACAGGGCATTTTTTTAATCACTATCCAAATTTTCGCAGGGTGTTCTACCCACGAATACGAACCACTTTCACTATGGGACCAACTCTGAAATCACGAAAAAAAATCTGCTGTTTCATACATTTTGGTCGAGTAGTTATTGAACTTTTGTATGAATCAGCTGATTTTTTCTTCGTGATTTCAGTTGGTCCCATAGTAAAAGTTGTTCATATTCATGGGTAGAACACCCTACGAAAATTTGGATAGTGATTAAAAAATGCCCTGTATGTATTTATATTTTGATGAATAAATTAATTTCCGACTCGTGTCGACTTATACACTCGCTCGCGAATAAAATTGTTACTCGCCGGAAATCACCTACTTTCCGCACTTTTAACATAAATAACTATTAATTTAGCATAGTACTGGAATCAGGATCCCTGATAAACCACAAGTTCGTATGAGAGACAATTTATACCAGTTATAATTTTCAGGTCTTCATATAATAATTATACGCCATTTCACACGATGGCCTGGACAACGCGTATGGTAACGAAGGTCATATATCTAAGTCCACAGTAATCAGTTATAGCAATCAATCAGCCGACGAGTCCTTCCATCCACAACAGAGATAACAGCTGATAAGACCAACTATTCCACGCCAAGATCAAAGGAAATTACTTTGAAAGACACGTTCAATCATCATTTGCCCAGTCTTTCCCAACGTTGTTGGGCTCGGCTTCTAGTCTAACCGGATGCAGATGAATATCAGCTGGTCTTTTCTGTAAAAATGTCACCGTGATAACTTAGGTGAAGTGAGCTTGAACTCAGCTGACATTCCACCTGATCTAGCATCAGGCTTGACACCATTGACAGCTCGCTACGCCTAAGTCTTCACGAAGAGATTTTTACAGGACAGACCAACGACCACAGTCATTGGGATAGACCGACAGTATTTTATATGGAGCGACTGCCTAACTGACAACCCTACCCAGTTACTGGGTAACATGATACTCCTTGGTAAGACTGAAAAGACACGTTCATTTAGGATTTTTTTTTGTTAGCCATTATTGTCCCACTGCTGGGCAAAGGCCTCCCTACTTTGTTTCCACCTCTCTCTGTCTGGTTAGAGAGAGGTGGAAAGAAGTCCAGCTCATCCCGCCATCTCCGTTTGGGCCTGCCGCGATGTCGTTTGCCATTAAGCGGGACCCACTGGGTCGCAAGTTTGGCCCATTGATCGTCTGACATGCGGCAAATGTGTCCAGACCAGTTCCATGCAAGCGTGGCAGCATTAAGGAATAAAAAGCCATAATTGAAATTCGCGTCACGTAGTTGCTAGTTTCCTTGTGATCAGGTGGGCGTTGGACGGACACAATCAGCGAGCACGTGACTTACACAACTACACGTGGCACCATTATGGCTAAGTTATTGCCTTTTACATTATTATTACAGGGATATTAAATAATTTATGTTCTTATTGGCTTGATAATGATAGTAGCAACAACATATTTGAGTAAATTACACTTAGAAAACAAACTGCTCAAAACAAATTCAGTGTCCCAACCTCCAGCCATCTTTGCAAATTCGTGAACAAGGCGAGGACGAACATAAAACATTTATTTATATGTCTGTATGGCTACCGCTGATGCCGATAGTAAGCATTAGTTTCTGTTCCCCAGAAATAGAAGAAAACTATTGCGCATACATTCCGCTCAATTAGGTACCTACATTTCCGGTTGTGACAGCAATTTTAAAAGGCAACCGACCTTTTTCAAGTCCAATTTTAGGTATTTAAAAAACATTACCCAGCCCATTGCCCATTTGGGGCAGTCGGGTAAAAACAACTCAACTCAACGGAACTCAGTTGAGTTTAGGTACTAAAAAACTGAAGTTATATATTTAGAGCACTTAAAAGTTCGTAAACGGTTCTCAGTATTGAATTTTTATCTGGACATTTTCCTTGCTTTAATTAAAGTAATCAAAACGTCTTAAAACACAACACGAATACTAGATTTCGCAACCGTTGACATTTAGAAGCCAAGGTGATCAGCAATGGCAGAAAAATTCAATCAGAGATGACAGAAAGACTTCTGGTGTTAATTGATAGACCAAGTTCGATGATGTCCCCCTGGGTCGGGTCAAACTCATCCTTGTCTAAATCTGGTAGCTGATTATTTAACTTGAACTACTGTTTAGAATAATATTTGTCTTCTTACGAAGTTAATGTGTTCGAGGAGGAAGCTGGACAAAAGCCACCATAAAACTAAGTATTATATTATTAATAGAAAATATCCAAGTGATCATAATAACTGCGACCTCTACATAGTTCTCAAGCTTGTAAAATGTCTAGCATGAATATAATGAATTTATTTCATATATATGATGCGTGCCCCAGGTATCACTCAAACCCCACGTGGATACGAAAGACCAGTTTTACTTATACCTCTTACAACTGAAAAAATTGTAGCAAAAAGACTGGTCTGACAACTAAAAGAGCCGGAATATAATTTTTGTAAGGTTAGCGGCGCACCAGCGCATTCATGTGCTTGTATGAAACTCATCGTAATTATAAATTGTGGCCAAATCTTTCGTCAAATCTAGCTTGTAGTTTCATATTGGTTATTCAAACATTCAAACGCTGTTAGTTATTTCTTGCACCATTTTCGCGACACTGTTTTCCCTGCATATTAGGGTGACAATATAATAGACGTTATACAGTGTGTCCCTGGATAAAGTGCACAAACGAAAATGGGTGAAACTAGACCACATTTTGTCGATAAAAAAAATACTTGTTATAAATATCGATTTTTTAAATTTTTTGTTTGCCTATGGCCCTCTGTATTTAGAAAAATATATATCGTTTAAATAAAAACAATAATTATGGCTAATAATTGTTGTTACATGTCAAGACAAAAAAAAAACAACGAAAACAGTCATCTAGTAAAAAACTACACGTTCCTGACTTTTTTTTAAATTTTTGTGTTATGTTTTCAATAAATTATGATTTAAAAAAATAAAGTCCCGAAAAACATATTTTTAAATTACATTTTATTAAACCCCAACTTATTTGCTATTCAACTAAAAAAAATGCACCGTTCTATCTCGAAAGCTATGTGCTGAAGGGTCTGCGCATACAATTCGTTTTATTCGAAAAAAAAGTTAATAAAAAATACTTTTTTTATTTTTATTTTTTTAAATGAGGTCTAGTTTCACCCATTTTCGTTTGTGCACTTTATCCAGGGACACACTGTATAAAACTCAAAAAGAAAGGACAGGTGCGTAGTACTCGCACCCAGCGTGCGTGTCCAGATGTGGGAACGTAAACGAGGCAAAAGGAGTATGTGTAAGTATCGTAGCAGGTGGCGTTCTGTAGTTGCTGCCTACTCCCATGGGAAGAAGGCGTGAGTTTATGTATGTGTATGTTATATAAAACGTTTAGAAGTTGTAATAAAAATCTATGACAGGCAGTGCATTACTGCATTTACTGATAATCAGTATGATTCACCTGTAAATTCAATTTTCTTTTGAAATTGGATTAACATTTATGAGCAGTCAATCGTCTCATGTACGATGATCATGTTAGCAACGGGTGGCGAGAGAATGAGCTAATATAATATGAGCCTGACATAGAAGGGAGGTCTCTTCATAAACATGAACCAGAATAAAAAGGTCATAGTTGGTAATCCTTGTTAAGAGGGAAGCTCCAAGGTAGCCCGCGAAATTCAAATTTTCTTACTATTTTTGCAATTTGCAACTCAGTGTCTGAGCGTATGTTAATTAAAGTATGATTCGCGAGCATAACAAATATGTATTTACAAAATTATAATCATTACAATCAATAATACAATTTTTTAAGTTGTATAATCCTGAAATGTTAATATTTCATGAAATAGTCATTCAATAGAATTACTTGGTCTTAGAGAGTTGTATTGATGACTTTAATGATTATAATTGTGTAAATACATATTTGTTATGGTCGCGATTAATATTTTAATCAACATACAATCTAATACTGACCTGCAAATTGCAAAAAAACGTAAGAAAATTTGAATTTCGCGGGCTACCCTGGCGCTTTCACCTTAAGACGGCGTTGAAGATCATCCACAACTCGCGTGAAGTAACCCTACTAAAGTTTCTGCTATTTTACCACGTTGTCCTGTCTCTTGAGCGTTATGTTATCAATTGCGTTCATAATACTACCATTATCGGGTAATATACAAAGTGTCCGGTAAATTAATGGATAACCTTGAAATAGCATAATTCATAATAGGCCTTATGGCTGTTCTAAGGAAATACAAAAAAAAACAATAATAATATATCCCAAGTAGTACTTAAAAATATAATTTTTTTTAACCTTATTTTACATTCTTCTTCACCACGATTACAAAGGAATGAATTCCGTCGGTTATTTGTTGTTATAATATTGTACATTGACTATGCCGACAGAGAGGCAGTAAATAGTCTGACTAGAAATTGCACAGTACCTACTTTTTTTTTTATCGTATCTTAGGTCGTACTTGGGCTATATATTTTTTTGTATTTTTTTTAGAACGGCTATAATGTCTATTATCTGTTATTTCAAGGTTATCCATTAATTACCGGACACCCAGTATATCATGTTATTAATCATGAAAGGACATCGTGAAGACAAATAACACTACTGGAATTGCTGACGAGGCAGCTGATCTTGACTATGCCTATTTATCTCAGTTAACTTGCCAAGGTTATCTGTAAGACTACCTGGTTAAAATATATAGCAAAATAAGAAGAGACAATACACAATGCATGAGAGCAATCATAATATTTAAATTACACGTGGGAAATTAAATTGAATGCAAAGCTAATCAAATTAAGATTTAATTAAAACTGACGAGTGCGCTGCTGTAGGCATGACTACAGTTTTTGAATGACATGAAGAGTATAAGGACTGATAGTAAAGAATAAAGAATATTCACAGTCTAATGTAAAAATAAGAAGTCCAAGGAACTATAGCAATAGCTGATAATAAAACATGCAGTACTTGGATAAATGATAATATAAATAAAATGTTATACTGACGTAACAAAAAGGAGTTAAGTACATTTTAATTTGAAGCCCTGACTCTTAATCTAGGTGGTACTTACTACTTGTGTTACAGGAGTCGTGTCTTCACCCGTTTTTGGCAATATAATTAAAATTACGTAAAATTAAAGGAAGGAGGGTGCATGCAGGCTGTTGAGTAGTGTGTGTGTGTTTGTGTGTGTGTGTTTGTGTGTATGTGTCAGTGTGGTTTATTTTATGTGTATGTGTGTGTGTGCTTGGTGGCTGGACTTTGGATTATATACCTGAGAGTTCGCCTACATCACGAGTATTGTTATTTAAGTAAGTTTTCTGTCTGTGGGTAATACAGTGTTTGAAGCCATGTCTTTAGTAATATTAGTGTTATTATAGTTAGTAAGATAAATTCCAGTCAGTGGATTATTTATTTTACGTAAGCCTGTCTCTGCAGATTGCCGTGCCGCGTCCCAAGATCGTACGTAAACAATAATTATAAGTGTCTGATAAGACAGAGACAGTAACAGTTCTTTTAGAAATTGAGCAATCGTAGCACTACCATAAAGTTGTTTCTTTATTAACTACGAGTACTCACCTACTTACTCGAAAATTAAACCTTAATTTCGTAAAAAACAAGTGCTCTTGGCGAGATTACTAAACGTAACTAGTATTCAGTTTTATTGTCATTCTTTTTAGGAGATTTGATAAGAGGTATTAGAATTCCTGGCCTTCAAAGAATCATTCTTACTTCTAAATCCTAGCATTCATTCCTTGGAAAACTCAAAAGGACCAGAAATATGTCGTGTAAAAGGACCACTATAAACATAATGTGGTTGAGACGCCCGACTGACAAGCAACACAATGACCTGTTAACACTCGCTGACATACAACAAGCTCAGCGTATAACGATCGACTGAAACAATCTACTGTTTCAGACATAATACCTACCTTTATTTAGATCGTAATTTGCAAATAAGCGCGAATAACAGTCACTAAGTAGACCAGGTCTGTCTTAAATCAAGAAACCATGTCTTGACAAAATACTCGCTATGCCTTATGTAATAAAAACTTGCCGGAATGCTTTGACTTGACTCTTGGCAGCCAAGAAAAATTGCCAAGACTCAATTCTTTCGATGCAAAAAATACTACGAACAAGTATCGTAAAAGGCAGTACTAAAGATATGTTGCAATGCAATTTTATTAACACAACATAGACACAGACCGTCGACAAATATTTATAAAATATCGTTAGAGCGAAAATCAACAAGTCGACATTTCAGAGAAAATACTTCAGCAGTATGTACCTATGACATTCTTGGAAAGAAAGGTTGTCACTCAAACGTGTGTAACTGTTTAGTTAAAATCCAAGATAATTATATTTCACAAAAAAGGAAAAAAAAACTGCAAATTCGTTCAGTATCACGTCAAGGGTAAAGAACGGTGTGGTGTGCCAAAACGTTTATTTTTGGACTACGGAGTGCGAAACACCAAGATCACGGTTATACAACCAGTACAAACGAAACGTTCAACTTACCGAAGAAACTTGATCGAATAATCACAACACAACACACTCCACTGTATTATAATCAAGACGACAACTTCGCGAGAATTAAAATTCCTAGAAATCGAGACGACCGCACCGTGCGACGGTCAGACATGAACTGAATGACTCTTTCGCATTTGTGTATGTGTAGCGTAGCGGCCATACTTTACTTACACACATATACAAGTTGGATGAAAGTGAGGTGTGTATACATGCCTTCTTTGTGTGTGCAAATCAGTCAATACGATATATATATTGCGTTTTCATTACAGTGTGTAGTTATACAGTTTTTGAAGAGGAATTTTGTAGCTTAGAAGGAAATGATGATATTGTAGCCAATCGTTATGTAATGGTGCGTAGCAACAAGAATATGAGCGAAGGAAATATAAAAACGGACATGTGTCGCGCTAAGAAATGTTCAGTTTCTTCTCAACCCAAGAATCGAGTGATTTTAGAGTTATTTCGGAATTTGGTATCTTTACTTAGTAAAGACCTGAGAGACCCAATAGCTAAAATTGATGAAAGAAATCAGCCTTGCAAGACGTTCAAGCCAGAGCAATTTAGAGCAACTGCTCAAACGAAGAAGATAGGTACAGTCACGAGCACTAATATGTATACACTGAGCAACTTTTAAAAGTCATTTTCTCCTACAGTATTGATTGTAATTTTATGTTGTTACGAACATAGTATTTTGAAACCCATACTATAGTGAAAGAGGTCTTATTTCAAAGTTGCAATTGTAATTCCACGAGAAAATCGCTTTTGAATTGTGCTAAGTGTATACATATTAGTGCTCGTGACTGTACCTATCCCATTTTTCCAAGCGGTGTATTCCGTAATTGATGAAGACTGTAAAGGAATCGTTTTTATGCTGCTGTGAGTGCTGTGACCATGAAACCACGTGTAGGACGAATGTATACTGTTCCGTCGCTATTATACACATAGTGAGCCAGTAGTTGACTGCAATTCATTGTCATTTGTACTATTCATATTCTGATCTGTTTTCCCAGTTTTATTGTGTCAGCAAATAGATACTTGCCTGCCATGTTATTTCTCCACCACCCTTGGTTGACTGGTAGATAAATGCATAAAGTTTAAAAAATAAATTAATACATAAGGCCCCAATGACTTCAGGATTCAAGTTTTTAACACCTTATGAATCACATATTGTAGGCATAACATTGTCTTACAGAAGTAATATGATATATTCTAGACAATTTAAATAAAATAAAGCAAAAGGAATACAATAGCCAGACTTACCGCTAACTAGACCTAACGCATTGATGATAATAAATAACCAATTAAAAGCCAAACATGCTAGCAACACTAAATTGTATCTTATCCAAATCCATATCATTGATACCAGATATAATATCCATGATGTTAATCAACCCGAAAGCAGTCCTGGATTTAAGCTTAGGCCTACAAGGCCCCCGGCATAAGGGACCAGCCAGCCTAGGGACCCCAAAGCTACCCCGACTAAGTAGCTTGTCTGCCTAACGGCAGGTCCCGCGCTCATATCATGGTACCTATACCACCCGTAAGAAAGAAAAAGAAATCTGACCTCTCCTAAGCGGGATGCTAAAAATTTTCGAGTTCGCTTCGCTCACTCCTGCATCATAGTTTCTCTTATTTCTTCAGCTTTTCTGCATAAATTTACAAAGCAACACCTATTTCTATATTAAATTGTCAAAAGAAATCTAATCTCTCAGAGGCGGGATGGTAAATATCTTCAAGCTCGCTTCACTCGCTCTTGCATCCAAAGTTCTCTTAGAAAGATCACCGTTCAACCACTTTGCACTTTGCGGACCAGCTTTGCGAAAAATGAATTTTTCACTTTTTAGTTGTCGTACCAAACAAATTCAAATACCACTACGTGCTATGTAAATAACAGGGACAGGGGAATATTATAAAATCATCCACATAGACTAAGCGGAAAAAATACTTATTTTAGAAGCTAACTCAAAAACTATCCAAGCAAAGTTAATAAGATATAGGACCACCTAGGAAGTTTAAACCCTTTTAAACAAAATAAGAATTTTCCAAATCGATCCAGCCGTCTTCGAGTAATCGGGGAATACACATAAAAAAGATTCCGACGAACTGAGAACCTCCTCCTTTTTTAAAGTCGGTTAAAAAGTACCATAATTTGTGTTGTTTCGAAGTAAGAAAGTTGGTTTTAGTAAGTAACATGAGTGATAAGGAATACGATTAAAAGAACGTAGGTATTTGTTTAGAAACGCCGATTTATGACGAACGTTAAAGTAAATAATATATGGTGACGAATACAGGGTCAAATTAAATTAGCAAGCGAAACTTCGCAGACGTGATGGGTAAGTATCGATATCTAAATACCAGTGGCGAAGCCTTCATATAACCCGATTCCTATCGGCTTCCCTTCGGAACCACCACTCTTCTTAATGTCTACTATTGCCAAATAATGTACACCTGTGTATGACTGTGTATCACATCACATTATATATACTTAATACCAGTCTAATACAGTCATCATAAGATTAGAAACATTACAAAAATGCCTATATTTTTTTTGTCTGAGTTTATGAGAAATGAACAATTTTTTCTTCGGCTTCCCTCTAATGATAATTGTAGCTGCACCACTGCTACATACGATAAAACAAAAACGAAATTGTATTTTTTTTAGGGTCAATGACCGCTGGTAGTCTAGTTACTTGAAGTATGAGTTGAGAAAATAAATTATTTTTGTTTTATCGTGTTTAGATATCGATATTCATTACTCCTGTGAAGTTAACAAAAAAATAAAAATGTTTTAAACTGATATTTCAACTAACTACACCACCTACGGTCACTGACCCGAAAACAAAAGATCATCCCTTTTTTTTGTTTTATTATGTTGAGATATTGATACCCCTCACGTCAGCGGAGTTTCGCTAGCTAATTTAATTTGACCCTGTATAGATAGTCTGCATTATTTCTGATAGTTATTCATAGTAATTAAAGATGGTTAGAAACAATATTTTCTGTTCTAATGGATTTTATTTGCTAAAGGACTCCGCACAAAATGTTAGGAAATAGCCCATCAGCGAATTTGGCTGAAATTTTGTTACAATATAGCCTGTAACACCCTGATTGAAAGTCTATATGTGTGCAAAAAGAAATAATGGCGAGTTTTAAAGGTATAGCCATTTTTATGTTGTAGGCAGAAAGATAAATTTTATATTTATACTAGCTGTGCCCCGCGACTTCGTTCGAGTGGAAGTCGTAAGATACACATTATACAGCCACATTTTAATAAAACTCCCTCGTCCCCCGACTTTCTTCCCCGTTCTTTCTGACTTTTTTCTTTTTGCTCGGTTCGTAAGGGTCGTAGCGTGATGTTAAATAGCCTATAACTATCATCGAGAATTGGGCTATCAAACGCAAAAAGAATTTTAAAAAGGGTTTTAATTATTTTGCGCGGAACCCTAATATTTTTTCTAAAATAAAAGTCCTAAGTTACTCTCCGTAATATCAGCTCTCTGCCAGTGAAAGTCCCGTCAAAATCAGTCCAGCCGTTTCGGAGATTAGCCGGAACAAACAACAGACAGACAGACAAAAAATTTATAATTGCTTTTTTGTTATATGTACCGTATATACTTTCATACGCATTAAGTCAAAAGTTGTTATTTAGACATTACAAACACACTTCAATTTTATTTATCTGTACATATAGAGAAAAATCACTCACATCAATAACAACAAGTTTCAATTCATATTTTATGGTTTAAAAACATATTTCAGTCAAATTGGCCGAACGGCTTTTTCATAACATTTTGCCCTTTCCAATGGCTTCTGGGCTACAATATCAAGTGCCTAGGGTCCCTGGGTTTCTAAGTCCGAGCCTGCCCGGAAGCCTCGCCTATATTTTTAGTATCATTTGCAAATTGATAAGAAATAAAACTATGATGCTATCTGCCAAGGCTATCTACTGTGACTCGAGTAGGTACCATTTGTAGGCACATTTATCATGATTAACTATTTTTACTAATTTAATTTAAGGACTTTAAGGACCAATAAAAGCTGTGAATGCTTCAATTTTGTCAAATGAATTTTTGTTAAGAAAACATTCATTTTGACATTCTATGTTCCTGATAATCAGAGGTCGGAATTAGGTAGAGTTATTTATGTACTTGCATCGAAATGTTGATATTATTATGGATCTTCCCGGGATTTCTAATGGACAATCCCGTGTGGCCAACAATATTACAAATAAATAATAATAAAAACCTCAGAGATAGACAGACTAATAAAACAAAGATAATTAACATACAATTTTTATTAGTATTTACATTAATTCACAATACAAATTATTAATAGTCTGAAGCAAATTCTCATACTTATACCTCGCCTTTTTTATAAATAAGAAAATACTTTTGCTTCTAGCCTAGACTCGTGAGGGTTTGCTTATTCAAACGGCCCATCAGAATCATTTTCCTTGTCCGATTCATTCAAAGTACCACTAAGATTTGAAGTATCAACTTTATTCTTTCGCTGTATGAAATCAGTGTGAGTACATAAATAACTCTAAGTACCTAATTCCGACCTCTGTTTGATTTTTTCAAATTTTCTGGTTTTTTACACAGCACGCTACCTCAGCTGCAAGATGACGTAACAATCATTGGTTGGTGTGTCGCCCGTTCTGCTCTCTGATTGGTCAGCCAATGTCTTACGATCGTTCTACGCGTGTCCGTGCGCAATGTTCCATTTATAGACTTCTGTAATTATTATGTTTCTAATGGTACACTTGAACTAATAGAATAGCTTATGTTTTTAAGATAGGCACTGCATATCGCTCATCCAATAATAATAAAATAAAATTTTATTCATCAATAAATACAAAAAGTAAACATGTAACAAAATGTAGGTATATGGTTAAATCTTTGTACAGTGTGGCAACTAAATACATACAGCACACTGATTCCCAAACTGAGACGAGCTCGTATTTCGGGATTCGGCGGCTCTCCACTCTAGTGTCATTACAATAATTATGACCAAACATTTGCAACATTGGACTCCTTATAATTAAATTTATTTATGTTCTCAACAATGTATTTCTATATTCTATTATTTTTCATTCGCTGTCTATTTTACTTATCAATCAATATGAGCTTTCCTGTTTCTTCATAATTTACAATTAGTTAGTTTAATTTTCAAGTTATACTTACTTATTTAGTTTATATAGTGAGATTTTATTATTAATTTTAATATAAATTCTAGAACTTAGTGCGGTATATTGACGTGAAGCGAAACTGGTCCTACATTGAACAGGAGAAAAGACAAGTGCTCCGCGTCTTTTTTGTAAAATCTTTTTATTAAGGGGGCAATGACGCAAAATTTACGTTTTAGCTATTTTTCAAGAGAACGTTTTAAAGGTTTGAAATTGAAAATATGATATATTTCCAATGATTATGATAAAATCTTTTAATATTTATGTATGTTACTTTACTATCAATAATAATGTGTAATAACTTCATGAGAAAACTCAAGAAAACTGTTAAAAAATTCCAAATAAAACAAACCTGACGTACACTTATGCCATTTTATAAATGAAATATAACAATTATGACATAAACTAGGTTTTGAAATGGGAATAAATCATGAATTTAAACCACAAATAATTGAATTTAGTAATTTTATAAATCTGTTTAAGTACATGTATACGTATAATAAGAAGTATCAATTTTTTTTTTTTGAAAATGAGCTACAAAAATTTAGTTTTTTATGTTAAAACAAAGATACCTAGATAATGTAAGATGACAAGATGACATGATTATAAAAAAATACTACTGTCAAATAAGTCGATGTTTCCGGGTGACCTTTTGAAAAAGACACCAATTCCCTAACGACAGTCACTCACTCTATCGAAAACCACCGTAACTATAATTCTGTCGTTCGAAACGTGAACTTATGACATTCAAAGCTCAGTTTCGACATTTTCGTAATTACGTCGTTGTTCTATTGGATGAGCGATATTATTGTCTCAAAAATCCATCAAAATCAAAAGTCATTTACTTATTCAAATTATTATAAAGTAACATAACATAAGACAGTCCCCCAAAACGCTCACCCTTCACCACTTCCTAGTGCTTTAGCTGGGAACGTCAAAGTAACATAACATAAGACAGTCCCCCAAAACGCTCGCCCTTCACCACTTCCTAGTGCTTTAGCTGGGAACGTCAAAGTAACATAAGACAGTCCCCCAAAACGCTCGCCCTTCACCACTTCCTAGTGCTTTAGCTGGGAACGTCAAAGTAACATAACATAAGACAGTCCCCCAAAACGCTCGCCCTTCACCACTTCCTAGTGCTTTAGCTGGGAACGTCAAAGTAACATAAGACAGTCCCCCAAAACGCTCGCCCTTCACCACTTCCTAGTGCTTTAGCTGGGAACGTCAAAGTAACATAAGACAGTCCCCCAAAACGCTCGCCCTTCACCACTTCCTAGTGCTTTAGCTGGGAACGTCAAAGTAACATAAGACAGTCCCCCAAAACGCTCGCCCTTCACCACTTCCTAGTGCTTTAGCTGGGAACGTCAAAGTAACATAAGACAGTCCCCCAAAACGCTCGCCCTTCACCACTTCCTAGTGCTTTAGCTGGGAACGTCAAAGTAACATAAGACAGTCCCCCAAAACGCTCGCCCTTCACCACTTCCTAGTGCTTTAGCTGGGAACGTCAAAGTAACATAAGACAGTCCCCCAAAACGCTCGCCCTTCACCACTTCCTAGTGCTTTAGCTTGGAACGAGTACTACGTAACATCATCATCTGCCTGCCTTTTCCCAACTGCTGCTTAAACTGGAAGCTGACCTTCCAGTTTAAGCTGAATACCAGTATTTTATATGGAGCGACTGCCTATCTGACGTCCACAACCCAGTTACTGGGTAACACGATACCCCTTGGTAACACTGGTTGTCAGACTTTCGGGTTTCTGACGACCCATAACGACTTTCAAAGATTCACGAATGACCGCCGCGCCGGGACCATAGAATTATAAAAAACTTCTTTCTTATATCTATGGCCAGGACCAACGGCTTAACGTGGTTTCAATACTCAATTCTTTATTGCATTCCATAAGTATTACATACATAGATGGTATAAAAAGGAAAAACATTATTAGACAGAGGTGTACCTATAGTATACCCACATTTCGCCAGTTATGTTAGAGTCCCTTGTAATAGGGGGCGAGCTTATTGCCATCAACCGGGCACAAATCCAGATTCTGGGCTGCTACTGAGAAATTCCAGATGGAAAAACCCTGCAGAATTACATTACTAAACAGAAAATATTGTTGGCAAGCACATACACCTGTCTTTTACTTTTTGTTCAGTCAAAAGCACTATTCAATTCTTCTATGAGTATATTGTTACGAACTGGGGTTCGGGATATACCACTTTACGCCAAAAACACTAAAGCTTTATTTAAATAGTCACAATTGTCACGGGTATTTACTGTTTCGCATTATTCACTGTACTGTGCCCCAGCGCTGGCCCTATGACGAGTTTTAAGCTTCTGGATAGTTCGAGGACATTATTCGAGAACATTCTAGCATTTACGGGAATGATCTAGAATGTTGCAACACGACACTAATCATCTAGAAAATTCTGGAAGGTTCCAGAATGTTCCAGAAAGTTTATGAACGAATCGTGGCGTTCTATTATTTGATTACAGATGGCGGGCGCGTGGCGTTTTCTGTCTTAACGACCTCCGAAACAGTATTAAGAATATATTGAAAGAAAGAACCAAGCTTTTAATTTTACAACAGAAATTACTTGTGAGCCTAACATCAACATCCGCAATATTGTAGAAAGAAGGACCAAAAAAGCTAAGTTAAAGCCCACACATAAGTTACCTTCGTGCGAGTCGGCCAATAACCCATATATACAAATGTTGTTATCAAACTGTCGGTTTTGGCATAATAATATATTATTATAGCCGTCTAGAAGTTTCGGTAAATTAACTCAGATAGGACCTGGGTAATATGAAGCGGATAATTTTTGGTAAGCATGTGCCCTTTAGAGAATCCATTATTGGATTATTGTTAAGTAGTTTTTTTAATTTTTTTTATATAAAACATGTGGAGTGTGGTCTGTCATATAAATCTATACACATTATAAATATTAAAGTCGCTTTTCGTGTCTGTCTGTCTGACCGCATTGTTCTTCTAAACTACTACGCATCAGATTTTGGAGAATTTATTCCGGAAGGTTTATGTGTATGACGGAGAAGGCTCTCTAGTTATCGTCAGCCATATTTTTACTACTGTGGGCGTGCTATGGGTAGTGCTGGTTATTGCGCAATAGAAAAACCATTTGCAGTTCAAATCAAATTATAATTCACGATCAAATTAATCACCAGAGATCGGAATAGGTAGAGCTGTTTTATGTACTTGCCATAGGTTAGAATAATATGGATACTCCCCGAGTCCCGGGATTTGGTTTTTAAGTAGTAAAATCATAAAAAAATTATTCTTGCCTTCGGGACTAATGAAAGATTACACTTCCTTTCTGACGGGTAAATATAAGAAGGACGAGATTAAGGATAGTACCTATAATAAATAGATAAACTTGATTCATTAACACCCAACAACGTGATCTGCCTAAAACATTGGAGTCTCGCTTGAAAACTGCATGCCTTGTAAATTTTTCTTTAGTTAACATAGTTTTAAGTGTTTTTCTTCTGTTTTTTATATTCCTGTACGCCTATACCAACACACTAAAACCAAACACAAACAAACACAAGTACATTATATCTCTACTTACACAATACACGCAATCATCTCACACAGCTACTAATAACAAACACAGTACACTTAATTCACTACATCAGTTTTTTATACATTTATTTACATTAATCTCACTGTACTTTTTACATAACATTCACATATTCATCACTAGCCTATGCCCGCGGTTTTACCTACCTGCTACTGGGATAAACGGTAGCCCATGTGTTGTTCCAGGTTATAGACTATCTGTGTGCCAGGTCTTCTTCACGGCCGTCCATCCGTTTTCCCGTGAAAGAGTAGCAACCATCCATCCATCCACCCTTGGTCATTTGTTTTCTCATTCTCACTATTGATAAGTTATCTAAACGGTACTCTACAAGCTTATTTACATTGTGTTTGTTTAAACTCCCCATCGATATCATAGATACTAAATTACGTACTAAACACCTAATGATGCCCTATTTTAATTTAAAAGTAATACTGATGAGAATTCTATACTTGGTCCTCTTAGTTTTAAACCGTAAAATTCGATAATGCAAATAATGTTAATGATATGTTAGAAAATTTGGATAAGGTTACTTTTTCAAATGTGATAAAATGCATCCTTGATGAATGTGCCAAGCAACTGCCCTCCAACACGTGTTTGACTATTTTATCCCAAAACATCCGGAGCGTAAATGCTAATTATGCGGGGCTTTTAACTCTGTTGCAGAGAATTGAGGTACCCAATGACGTGATTATCCTATCAGAATGTTGGCTATCCCGCAACCCCGTCATTCCGATACTAAATGGATACATTTCTCATAAGTCATCAAAAACTTTTAATAAGAATGATGGAGTAATTGTATATGTAAACAGTCTGCTAGCTAACGTGAAAGTTAAAGAACCCGTCGTATCAGAAGCGAACTGTTTGACAGTCACGGTTGGAACTGATATAGCCATAATTTCTCTGTACAGGCCCTATGCATTTAGGGACCCCTCAAAATTTATACAATCTATGGATAATGTTCTGTGTGACCTTAAATCGTTTAGATTATGCGAGACATAAACATTGACATTTCACGCAACAATAAAGATGCTCATGCACTGGACTATTTGGACTTATTGGCTCATCATGGACTTTTCCCAGGATACGTGTTGGAAACGCATGGATCTACATGTCTTGATCACGCCAACATAAAAACTTCTCTCTCTAGCACGGTCATGGTGCTGGAATCCACTCTCACAGATCACTTCTGAGTTTTACTCTCTCTGTCGTTAAGTAAAATCAAAATCCTAGACTCACATCAAATCACAAAGGTAAATGAGGAAGAGCTCGCCAATGACATCCGCAACATTTGTTTTGATGCCGTCTATAGAACGAAAGATCCCAATTTGGCTACTAAATATTTGATGGATCCACTTCTTCTAGCCCTAAAAAGGAACACCAAAACTTTCTCTGGTTCGCGTAGACGCAGGCCGATTAAGCCCTGGATTACCCAAGGCTTACTTAAATGTTTGCGCCATAGAGACAATTTGTATAAAAAGCTTAAAACAGACCCGTCAAATGAAGTCCTCGTGGTGACCTACAGACGGTACCGTAATTTTTGTACAAATCTGCTACATAAAGCAAAAAGGGATTATGAGAGACTACAATTTGAAAAAGCAGGTAGAAATTCTAAGCAGCTATGGCGTGCTATCAACAGTCACAAACATGGGTCAACAGAAGTCTCCAGCCCATGACCTCATAGCGAATAGTCACGATAGGCAGGACACTATAAATCAAATTAATGACTATTTCGCAAACGTAGGGAGAAATCTAGCGGACAAAATACAAAGAGATCCTCGTTCAATTTCGTTGCCCGACTCCCAGAAGGAATCCCTAGTCCTACTTAGGACAAGTGAACAAGAGGTTGAACGCTTAATCCTTTCACTTAAAAACGATTGTGCAGTCGGCTTTTTTTTTTTTTTTGTGGATGGGAAATCATCAAATGACTTCTCCCGCTCTGGGCGGAGCGGGAGGGCGTGTCAGACTTTTACTGACTAAAAACCCACCCGTGTTCCTTCTGTTGCCTATGCTGGGGCCACGGTAACTCTTTCGAACATCCCGCAACCCTAGCTGGCATCGGCCCTAGCGGACCCCATCAATAGTGCTGACATCTCTTTGAGGCGCGCGTGGAACACGACGCGCCGTCGACTCGGGCCTGGTCCTTACCGGACGGCGAGCTGCTACCCATTGCTCGCCGTCCGCAAGCCCGCGCCTACGGTGGCCTGGAATCGGCTGCCAATTCCCGACGCCCAGGGCGTCTCCTGCGGCGACTAGGGGCGTGAGGGTGCAAAGCTTGCCTCTCCCTCACGCGTCCCGCCTCCTCCTTCACGAGCATTACTGCTTCGCAGAAGGAGGTAATGGCTTCCCATGCACTCTCGCTCCGTACCATGGCCTGGACCAGGGCCGGACGCGAGAGATCGCCGCCGCCGATCGCTTCCGCGAGGACACGGCGGTGCTCCGCCCAAGCCGGGCAGACCTCCACCGTATGCTCCACCGTGTCCTCCGGGCGATCCACACAGTGGTGACACCCGGGCGTTTCCTCCCGCCTTATCCGGAACAGGTACCTCCCGAAGCACCCGTGTCCGGTGAGGACCTGCGTCAGGCGGAAAGTGAGGACGCCGTGGCGCCTCTCCAGCCACTCCTCAAAGAGGGGACTTATCGCCGCAATTGTGGCGTGCCCAGCGCTGGGTTGCGACAATCGCACTCTCCATGCCGCCATGAGATCCTGCCGGAGCTCTGTCCGCCGTGCCGCGATTTCTCGCGGCAACGGAGTTACGCCCCGGCGTCCTGCCTCCTCGCGCCACTCCCACATGTGCGCGAGGACTTTTGCCTCCAGATCCCATGGCGGTAATCCGGCAAGGAGGTTCGCCGCCTCCCCGGAGACCGTGCGGTATCCCCGGGTGTGCAGTCGGCTGGGACGGTATTTCCTCTAGTTTTCTTACAAAACATATAAACATTATTGTACCTCCACTGACATATGTTTGCAATCTGTGCCTCGATTCTGGTGTCTTTCCTGACTGGTTTAAGAAGGCTATTCTTCACCCTATTTTTAAGTCTGGCGACCGTGACCGTGCCGAAAACTATAGGCCTATATCAGTTCTGTCCGCGATGTCCAAGGTACTGGAAAAAATAATAAATGCAAGGCTAGTTGCATACCTAGAGGCACGCAATCTTTTGTCGGTTAACCAATTTGGCTTTCGAAAAAATCTATCCACTGCTGATGCTGTTCACAAATTGGTTAATCATATAGCTCAGGAACTTGACAACGGATGTTGCATTGTTCCTGGACCTCGCGAAGGCATTCGAGACGGTCTCGATTCCCATCTTACTATCTAAGTTCGAATGCCTGGGAATACGGGGCGCCCAGCTGTCCCTGTTTCGGAGCTATCTAACAGATAGAACACAGAGCGCCAAAATTGGATCCTATTCCAGCTCAGATTTAAATATAGCTTTCGGTGTGCCGCAGGGCAGTATTCTTGGCCCCAGTCTATTTTTAATCTACATGAATGATCTGTGTAGCCTCAGCCTGGAAAGCGGCACAATATTTTCGTATGCAGACGATACAGCACTTGTGTTTGCCTCGGACAGCTGGGAAGATGCATATCGCCTTGCTCAGAAGGGTTTCGATACGGTCGGCGAATGGCTTAAGAGCAACTTGCTTACCCTGAACGTATCGAAAACGAAAATAATAAATTTTTCGATTCGAAATACCAATGTGTCTGCTATAAGATCACTGAACGTTACCGCCCAGTCGACACCGTCTTTTGATTGCAGCGTCGGCACTTGCACCCATGTTCGCTGTGACATTGAACGTGTCACATCGATAAAGTATCTTGGCGTCGTCATTGACTGCAACCTTACATTTAAAGAGTACATAACACACTTGTCAAATAGGGTGCGCAAACTAATGTACATCTTTAAACAACTACGCAGTTCTGCAGATGCTGGTGTCATGAAAATGACTTACCAGGCACTTTCAGTCAATTTTAGTTTATTGCATCTAGTCCTGGGGCGGTGCAGCCAAATCTAATTTTATTCAGATCGAGCGAGCGCAGAGAGCGGTCCTTAAAGTATGCTGTTCCAAGCCAAGACTTTATCCCACCGTTAAGCTCTACGAATATTGTCAAGTCCTCACGGTTAGGCAATTGTTTGTTCTGGCCACAGCCATTAATTTCCAACTATTCCCAGCAAATAAATCGCCGTAACCATATAGTTGCTCTAAATACGCCTCTTAAAACTTCCTTTAGTCATAGATTCTTTATTTTCCTTGGTCCGTATCTTTACAATAAATTAAACCGAATTCTTTCCCTGCACTCATTGAACATACATAATTTTAAAGTCACTTTACAAGCCTGGCTACAAGGCCAGACATATACTGCCACAGAAGCTCTCTTTGACGTATTAGTCTAGTTATTTCATGCACTAACACACACCACAACAAATATACACTGTCACGCACACATCATCACAAACACACACCTTCACAAACATTACACTCATAAAAACCTTCCAAATATAGGTACTCTTAATTATTTTTAACTCTTTTTCAAATTAGATTAAATTTAATCTCACTATAATTCTAAAATGAATGTAATCTGTTATTAACTCACTAATTGTTTGAAACTGCTATTTGCTGTGATATCAGATGTTAGCTATCAAATGTGTTAATCTATGACCGGGTGGGGACCTGGTGACCTGTATTACAGGTGTTACTACCTACCACAGGCACCAGCGATCCGCAACCAAAAATTACTAGCTTTTGCTTTGTGTGTAAATTCTGTTTGTATTTTTTGGCTTGCGGTGAGAAATAAACAATTTTTATTTATTTATTTATTAAACCACATATTTTTTAACGTAACAATTTCTTATTCAAGAATCAACAATCATTTAAACATTTTTATTCTGAAGTTGTACAAAAACATATTACCATACAAATTATTTGTTCCTCAGAAAATCAAAACATCAAATAGAACAATTTGTATTTACAATAAAATCTTAATTAAAATAATCAATACGCTTCAACAATAATTCACTTATATGTCATTGGTCTGGTTCGTCTTCAGCTTCACTAGAAGACTGAGTATGACCAGTTAAAATAAATCACCATTATTTTTTCTAAATTATCTAATTTTAATCTATTTCTTTTTACATCTAATACCCATTTATACAGGGTGTTTGGTAGAACGTTGAACATACGAAAATGGTGGTTAGTTGGGGTCATCTGCTACCCACTTGGCCCAAATTATTTGACCTTGGCCCCACCGTTTTTTTTTTTTACTTTTTCTTAATTTTACAGAAAATTACCAGTTTTTTAACTTTAAATTCGAATATCTTTACTTGCGATGGGTAAAACAGGCAGGATGTTGTTTTGTATTAATGTCTAATAATAGCAGACTCTCATAAAATTATTGTTTGGTACAGATGTTATTAGGAAAAAAAGTTTAGAGTCTTTAAAGGTGCAAAAAGATGTAAAAAAATACTTAGAGCATAACTTTGACTTGCATTAAAAAAAAAACTAAAAGCGATCGAGAACTTAGGATTACATCAAAATATCTCTGCTGTATGAGCTTTCTAACGGTATGTAATTTACATTTACTAAAACAAAAATTCAGGACTTATTTGACAATTTTATCAAGTAGGAGGTTTTTGACGAAACAGAAAATTAAAATGTTTTGCGAAATTTAAAACTGTAAAGTTGTCAAAAAATGTAGCAATCAATTTAAATGAGGGGATTACTTAAATTACCCATTCAAAGGGCCTTTTTCTGTTACCTAAATGTCAGTGGGTAATAAAACAATTAAATTACATTTAAATGAATTTATTCAATTAGGTAATTGCTCAAATTGACGCCCTCCATTTTCAATGCACGCGCGACATCTGCGTCTTATTTCAACGGTTGTCGTCCGCAGCAGCATCTCTTCCCTCATCACTTCGAATGCAGCATTAATTCTGTTGATTAATTCTTCACGCGTTTCTACTTCCGTGAAGTAGACAAATTCTTTGGCTCTTCCCCACACGTAAAAGTCGAGCGGAGTGAGGTCGGGTGATCGCGGAGGCCATGGGATTGGTCCGCGTCTGCCAATCCACGAATTGGGGAAACAATTGTTTAGTAGCTCGCGTACGCTCAGACTCCAGTGAGCTGGGCAGCCATCATGCTGGAACACGATAGGCCTGTCTTCATCAAATGCTTCTTGTAGCAATGGTGGTAGATCGTTGATCATAAACTCTAAATAATTGCTCCCATTAAGATGTTCGGGCAAAAAATGGGGCCCTATGAGCCTGTTTCCAATCACTCCGGCCCAGACATTGACTGAAAATCTTCTTTGGAACTCTCTTCGTCTCTTCGTATGGGGGTTTTGATCTTAAGGGGCCCAATGATGCAAATTATGCAAGTTGGTAATCCCTTCTTTATCGAACTTAGATTCGTCCGTTCACAGTATGCTCCGCAAAAACTTGACATCTTCTATATCAGCATGCAATTAGTGTTAGCGCGTCCATACGCTAACAACATGTCAGCGTATTCTTCACTGGTAAAGCTAGCCATTTTTCACCAAGAAAAACGTAATAGCGCACAGGAACAAGAAACTTAACAGTACAGTAACAAGAAACTTAACAGACAGATTACACAACAAGTAATTAAGAAAACGACTCGGAACGAAAACAGAAGTGACGGGCACAAACGATCGCAGAGGCAGTTAAGTCTCGACTGATTCAAATTATTCAAAATCATCGTTTTGGCCTCTTCAGCGGGCCCCGCCGGGAGCGAAAGAGAAAAAAACATGCCTTATGACTGCGCACGAGTGAGACAAAATGTTTACCTGCTTAGTGCTCCCGACCCCAGGTAACAAAATGTAAGTGGTTTAGTTTTCCTAGAAATTTCGCAACAAAGGAGTCTGTGCAGTGACTGGTAACAGAAAAAGGCCCTTTGAATGGGTACAGGTCGCGCAATGGTTCTAGATCGCTCGGCAAAAGTGGAAAGGGCATGCGCAGTATTCAATTTTAAGGTCTCTATGAAGACGTGCGGAGTGAGGGGGAGGGTGTGCGCCGACGGCGACTCGTTATTGGTAGGTTAGTCGCGCATCGATTCCCGCGCTGCGTTCACGCGTCTCGTGCCTCTTGAGTACTGTTGCGCACAGCTTGTGTTATCGTGTTACTAATACGTAGCGGTAAAAAAATGGTTTGGAAATAAAATTTTAAAACGGCAAGCTAGAAAAATGGTTTATGACGTGAATTGTTACGTTAAGAAAGAAACTAATGAAATCGTGAGTAATTTAAAGCAGGTTAAAAATACAACTGCAGCAGCCTCAATATCATTACAGAAAAAATTGGCTACACCTATACAACGCTTACACCTGTTTGCAAATAGAACAACGAATACCACCGATAAGTCCGTATTAATTGAAATCTGCAACACTTTAGAACAAATTCGGGAAGAAACTGCGGAAGCTGGCACAACTAATGAAAATATTTTACAACCAGTTATGAGTAATTTGAAACAAGAACAAAAAAGAACAGCATTGGCAACAAATACATCTGTGATAACAGTCAGGAGGATTACCACACAGGCCGCAAATTCAGAGTTTTTAACGGTGTTTAGAACTCCTGGAAAGAAAAGACCGCGCGCAAAACCGATAACGGGTATTGATAATTTTGACCAAGGAGTCATAAACAGATGTATTCATAACTTTCACTTAACTAATAAAGAAATTCCCACAGTAGAAAAACTAAGACAAAAGTTACAGGAAGATATAAATTTTCAAGGATCTAAAACTAGTCTTCGGCAGATTATTAAAGAATTGGGGTTTAAATGGAAAAAGACCGAAAATAACAGGAAGGTTTTGATAGAAACTACAAACATCCGACTCAAACGAATCGAGTACCTAAAAAAACTAAAAAAATATCGTGAAGAAGGACGACCAATAATTTACACGGATGAATCGTACGTAGATTCATCACACTCTAATCCCAAAGCTTGGACGGATGGTTCAACCAAGGGCCTTAAAACGCCTATTTCTAAAGGACAACATGTGGTCATTGTACATGCTGGATCCGAGGCGGGCTTTGTCCCGAATGCATTGCTTACATTTAAAGCTGGAGGCAAATCAGGAGACTACCACGACAACATGAATTACGAAAATTACGAAAAATGGTTAAAAACACAACTAATTCCTAATATTCCACCCAATTCTGTTGTCGTGGTTGATAACACTGCCTATCATAATAAGCAGTATGACCTTGCACCCACTTCAACCACCAGAAAAGCGGACATGCAAGCCTGGCTGTCCGAAAAAGGTGTAGAATACGATGATGACATGTTAAAACCACAATTGTATCAGTTAATAAAAACACACAAAGAACAATTTAAAACGTTTTTTATTGACAAGATTTTGGCTGAACACAATCACAACGTTCGGAGACTGCCTCCGTATCACCCTGATCTCAACCCCATCGAAATGGCATGGTCTATGATTAAACAGTATGTGGGTAGCAAAAACGTAAAATGGAATCTTAATAATGCTATTGAGCTTGTCAAAGAAAAAGTTAATCTAATGGGAGCAAGAGAGTGGGAGATCTTGTGTAATAAAACCAAATTTGTAGAAGAAGAATACGCAAAAAGTGACCACATTATAGATCTTATGACTGAACAGTTTATTATTCGTGTTACTGATGACAGCTCCGACAGTGAAGAGAGTGATGATGATGACTCCGAAATATCTGACGACAACGAAGTGCCCTTACGTTCGTGCTTCCATCCTCAACCTTCTACTTCAACATGCCAAGATGAATTAATGGAAGGAATATCACCACTGCCGGATGAATAATTTTGTTTTATAAATATTATAATAATTCATGTGATTTTACGTATTAAATATAATAACTGTTTACTTTTGTTTTTTAATTTTTCTTAATTTACCTACTTGCAAGATAAATTACAAACAAAAACTAGTTTTATCAACTTATCATAAACTAGATTTTACCTGCAGCTTTGCCCGCTTTTATTAGCCTATATCCGTCTCCAGGGTTCCATATATTTCTGTATCAAAATTCATCAAAATCGGGTTTGCCATTTAGGCGTGAAGACGTAACAAACAAATAAACTCACTTTCACTTTTATAATATTAGTAAGGATGTTAAGTTACGTCCTTACTAAAAAGTTAGTTTAAGTTCAAAAATACGAAATAAAAAATCCCTTAATAACACGCTAAGAATTTCAGTGCGCGATTGTACACATGCGCCGATTGCCCCCTCTACTTTCTTCGAGCGATCTAGAACCATTGCGCGACCTGTAATTTAAGTACTCCTCTCATTTAAATTGATTGCTACATTTTTTGACAACTTTACAGTTTTAAATTTCGCAAAACATTTTATTTTTCTGTTTCGTCAAAAACCTCCTACTTGATAAAATTGTCAAATAAGTCCTGAATTTTTGTTTTAGTAAATGTAAATTACATACCGTTAGAAAGCTCATACAGCAGAGATATTTTGATGTAATCCTAAGTTCTCGATCGCTTTTAGTTTTTTTTTAATGCAAGTCAAAGTTATGCTCTAAGTATTTTTTTACATCTTTTTGCACCTTTAAAGACTAAACTTTTTTCCTACTAACATCTGTAACAAACAAATATTTTATGAGAGTCTGCTATTATTAAACATTAATACAAAACAACATCCTGCCTGTTTTACCCATCGCAAGTAAAGATATTCGAATTTAAAGTTAAAAAACTGATAATTTTCTGTAAAATTAAGATAAAGTAAATAAAAAAAAACGGTGGGGCCAAGGTCAAATAATTTGAGCCAAGTGGGTAGCAGATGACCCCAACTAACCACCATTTTCGTATGTTCAACGTTCTACCCAACACCCTGTATGTGGAAAACGAGCGTTCGACATCTGTTGATCTTAATGAAGCGAATTTATATGACAAAATTTCGTCATTCACATCATTTTTCGATAATTTTCTTTCATATTCTCTGAGTATGTCAATGTCAGGATTCCTATCCATAACTTTTTCAATTTTGTTTTTTATTTTATCAAATTACATTCATTTAAAGCAGCTCTGACTTGATCAAAAGCCAAAAACGAGTCACTTAATGCTAAATTTTGTTTCTGCAACTCTTAAAGAAAATAAAATAATCGTATATTGATTTTATTTAAGTACTGGATGATTTTTTTTACCGTCTCGAAATTTTTACAGGGTGTTCTACCCATGAATATGAACAACTCTCACTATGGGACCAACTCTGAAATCACGAAAAAAAAATCAGCTGATTCATACAAAAGTTCAATACCTACTCAACCAAAATGTATGAATCAGCAGATTTTTTTTTCGTGATTTCAGAGTTGGTCCCATGGTGAAAGTTGTTCATATTCATGGGTAGAACACCCTATAAAATTTCGAAACGGTAAAAAAAATCATCCAGTAAATAAAATCATTATACGATTATTTTATTTTCTTTAAAAGAGTTGCAGAAACAAAATTTAGCATTAAGTGACTCGTTTTTGTAAAAATTTCGAGACGGTAAAAAAAATCATCCAGTATATACTAATTGATTCCGTAGATTTTCCTTTTCCAGAATATTTTCAGCATTACGTATTGCCATTGAATCAGAGCTGTTTAATCTAAAAATATCATTTATTATTTCTTCATAATATTTTACATAATACGATGCAGCTTCGAGCCAAGTGCCCCATCTAGTTATCACTGGTTGTGGGTGAAGAGGTAAGTTAGGATACGTATCTTTCAATACTTTTATTCTGCGAGGGGCTTGTAAAAATATTCTTTTCACATTGGATATTAGCATATCTACATCATGGTACTCTAACCGTATCTGTTCTGATACGCGATGAAGAGCGTGTGCCAAACAGGTGACATGTTTTAATTGAGATAAAAAAAAAATATTTTCGGCTCGCAGACAACACGTATGCAACACTATCAGTACATAATATTAACACATTATCAACTTTTCTTTCAATGTTGTCTTGCCAAATATTTTCCAAACACTCTATTACCAAATTTGAAATAGTTTGGCCATTAACCACCTCGAGCATTTTACAGGCAATTAAATAAGGTCGACCGGAAAAGTTTTCATTTAATAGCTTAACTAAGAAATGCACAATATAACGACCTAAAAAGTCAGTTGTCTCATCTAACGATATCCAAAGTTTCTCATCTGTAACGTTTTCATAGATGGAGGCAATTTTATTTTTATAAAATTTGTCCAAATACACCTTTCGTAATAGAGACTCGTCAGGCACTTTTTTGTTGTTGCAATTACAACACCAAACACCACACATGTATTTTTGAAAAAAATCTTTGAAGACATTATTTTTTATTTGCGACCAGGGGATGTTACAAAGAATTAAAAACTGAATAAGGTGAAAATAAAATTCTTCTTGAAGCTGTTTGTATGTTCCTCGATGTTGAGCACCTTCAATATGTCGATTAACATTAGATTTTTTTGACCGATAAATGGGTTTCACACTTAGTGCAGTAAATAGTACAGCTGGCAGCGTCAAAAATCAGCTCAGGATAGTCACGTATCCACTTCTGAACTGTTTCAGGCTTGACAGAACTTGACGCCATGTTGAAGTAATTCACCTGAATCAAAATGTCGTTAAATTAGAAATGCTGAGTAGAGTCATATCGACACTTAGTGTTCGAAAAACAAAACTAGTAAAATATATATATTCCCAGTGCAAGTTTGAAAATGCAAAGTCTATCAAAAGTTTTTACTTTACGCTAAAAGAGGGTACGGTTAATCGCACACAAGGAGTACACTCAGTACAGTTCAATGATAGTTCATATGTGCACGAACTGCAAACATGTTAGTCTATGATTCCTGCACTTTACCGTATAGCTAATTAATACATTCTATTAATAAGTTTCTAAGTTGATTTTGACACGTGCGTGACATACTTTAAAGTCAAGAAAATACTGGATTGGAATACATTAGTATTAATAAAGTTTAGCTAACAAGAAAAGGTTTTGCGTTTTGTGCGAATAACACTGTACTTTACTTTTTGTATTTAAATTATTTTTTATTGGTTCGACTTAAGACAAGCTTTTCGCTAAGCCCAAACAATTAATTTTTCTAATATGTCAAGGTAGAATAAGATTAATACATTAGTTTTATTCAATATTTTACTTAAAAAATAGAACTTACCAAATCAGTATCTAATAAAATAACTCCAAACGTCCAATCCAATAAGGTCAAATCAGAGTTCGTAAATGCTAGCCAAAGTCGTAGTAGCAAGAATGTTCCAGAATCCAGTAAATAAGCTAGGGTCAGAAGATATTCACCACACAACAAAACACAACAGGAAGCAAACAAGCGCACTCTAAGAACCGAAGTAATCGAGTGAGACAACAAGTTACCGTTGGTAAAGAATTGAATTCTAGTGGCACAGAAAGAGACAAAAACAGGTGTGTCACTCTAGCGACAGAAACACCCCGCTATTGTTTTCTTTTGTTTCCATAATGCGGCGACATTACGCGTCTCAACAAAGCGGCAACGTCGCGCGCTTGGCAAAAAGTTTTATAGCGTGCTGTTGACGTAAAATTTACAACGTCGCTCATGCGCTTATTGGCTTACATAAACCATTTTGAAACATATTGACAAAAAGAATGAAATTCAATAAAATCCCGTAGTATCAGTCGGAATCCCGTGGAATATCCATATTAACATCAATGTTTGCGGTTAATGAACCTAAATAGCTCTACCTATTCCGATCACTGTTAATCACACTAGCTATTCACACACTGTAGGTACACGACACAACTATACGGAACGCGCGACAGTTTCTAAACGTGTTCACAGCTCGATAGCCACCAACAAACTCCACCAAAGAGTAAAGTAACTATAGAGGTAAAGAGTAACAACTCCGTGGTAAAATTTGATGTATGGAAAGTGCTGCCACCTTGAGTTTGATGGGTGAACTAAGGCTCTCATATATATACACCTACTTATATAGGTATGTATACTTACATGAGTAGCTAGTCGTTTAAACTATGGAAGAGAGTTTAATTATTTAATTAGAAATAATCGATGCCCAGAGATTAAACTCTCTTCCGTAGTTTAAACTTCAATTGATCTTAAGGCCCTAAGGGTCACAACCAGGGTTTTGACCTAAATAAAAAAAGAAAGGATTCTGAACTTCATAAAGTTCAGAATCCTTTTATTATTATAACAAAATAAATAACAAACAAATTATTTTTTTGTCGTTTTATGCTTATATAATATGTGTGAGCTGCTTTTTTCGTACTATCCTCACCTTCGTAAGTAATATCTTCTTCGGAATTCACTCATGTTACCAAAACAACAAAAATGGCCAACGAAAAACAAAGTGATAACAATGTTATGAAATAAAAACAACACTTAACAAAACAAATAACAGTAACAAGTAACAATTTTAATAGAATTAACTGAGGTAAACTCGTGATATCGGGAAGCGCATCAACGTCGGGAAAGCCGGAGTTACAGTTACTTTACTCTTTGGCCAGAGTTGACAATGGCGACCGAATGGAATGGCGACAATGACATTTGGCAACAAGACAAGATGGCTGCCAGTTTCTTCTCCCACCAAACTCTAGACGTTGCTGTCGTCTATGGAAATTGAAGTAGTCTTAAGTGTGCCCCCCCTGAACTCCACTTAACTCCGGCTCCGGTCGACGAGCATTATGTTGTAAATTCTGCCGAGCGCCGCTTGGTGGGGCTGGCGTCACAGCTGATTTTTACTTTGCTGAAAATTCATTGCAAGCTGATTGACAGCAGAGGAAGAGCTACGACGTCTTCAGAATCGAGTCAAGCGGTCCCGCAGCCGTCAGCGAAGCCCTTCCTGTGCTTCAAGTGTGGGAAACCAGGACACATCGCAGCTTGGTGCACGAACGGTGGCAGCCAAGGGGATGGTAGAGCACGTGCTGCAAGCAGTGAACGGTAACCGGATATTTGCGTCGTACAACCACCTTCAGGCACGTTAGAACATAATAAAGGTGAGCTGTATTGTTTTGTTTACGATTCTGGTGCTGAATTCTCGTTAAACAATATCAATATCTTATGAAGCGTATAGTGCCAGTAGGTCATGTACCAGTCGAAGTAGATAGTGATCAGTGGTGATGAGCAAGCTTAAGTTGTGGTAGAAAGTTGAGTAAGGGATTCTATCGGCCGTATTGTGTTCGACCGTACCAGTAGTTATTACGTAGTCGTAGCCCGGTAGAAATCGTTGTCTCTTGAGGCAACTCAAGTAGCCCGTGGGTAAGCGATAGGCGTTTAACTCTGGCGGAGGTCGGGGTCTGGAGAGACCGTAGTGTTTGATCCATGCGCTGGATGTGTGAGAGCAATGTGATTGCTAGTCGGTTGGAGAGTCGTGGGGTTAGAGATTTTACTCGAGGGTTTCTCCAAGCTTGGCAGTTTTTGTTGCAGTAGAGTTTTAAAGGTTGATTCGAACGACTATGGTACATGGCCCAGGGTAGTGATTGTTGTATTTTAGATTAATTCCAATTTTAACATGTTTAAGTTACTGAAAGAGTAAGATTTGGTTAAAATAAAACTGTAGAGTTCGACCTGATGAATCTAGAGTTAGGTCAGGAGTGACCGAGTGGAACACAATTAATTCTGTCGTGGACTATTTATTCGCAGGGTAACCATCACACGATGACATGTGCAAGCAGGATGGCCGTGTCGAAAATACGTTAGTCGTCGTTTGGACTAATCGGGACGCCAGCGCCACCAAGTGACGCTCGACAGAGTCTACAACATAACGCTCGTCAACCGGAGTTAAGTGGAGTTTGTCAGTGGCTGTCGAGCAGTGAACACGTTTAGAAACTGTCGCGCGTTCTGTATAGTTGTGTCGTGTACCTACAGTGTTTGAATAGTTGGTGTGATTAATTTGATCGTGAATTATAATTTGATTTGAACTGCAAACGGTTTTTCTATTGCGCAATAACCAGCACTACCCATAGCACGCCACAATAGTTAAACTATGGCTGACGATAACTAGAGAGATGTACCTTCTTCGTCATATTAATATTAAACTTAAAAAAATCTTGATGGTGAAGTCGTAAAAACTGAAGCAGGGGCGGGTCGCTAGTGTGTGAGAGGCTTTCTATGGAAGTTTTATGACTCCAGGTAGCAGACAAAACAGTTACACCGGGATTAACAAAAATGGCGCTGCCATACTGTGCGTGAAGTATCTCCAGTGGAAGCGTCATTCCAGGGAAGAGGTCTTAGATGTTCAGTGCCGCAATGTGTTTCCTGGACACAGAGAATGTCACAGTTTGTTTTCTGGCAAAATAGACAAAGCAACTGGGACTTATCTGAAAACCCTTCAATATTGATTGAAGTGATAATGAGAGCGGGCTTGGAGAGCCGGTGGAGGGTGGAGGGAGTAGTCGTTTTTGTTATTTGGCCCTAAAAGGGGTCGTTGGTCGCGGCTCTGAGGAGATCCGTTTGGATGTACCATCATGGTGATAGGATTAGTCAGCTAGACTCTGCGTTACCGAGTGCTAGCTGTCCAGGGTGCGCCGGCCGTTTGGAATAGCAGTACGATTTGTGTTAACGCCACTCGGGGAGACTCCTTTCATGCACCTCCTAATTATAGAATATTGAAAGAAAAGAAAGAAAGAAAGAAAAAACGTTTATTGGCACATGCCACAAGTGCACACAGTATCATGAAAGGAAACAAAGAAAAAGAACTTAAAACTAACAATAATTAAAAAGAACAAACTAACACACATTGTTTATTGGGTAACACACTACATTTAAAAAGATTTGGCAATAACAAAGTCATGAAGTAAAACAATCTAAATACCAGCCTAACTTCAAAGTCACGAGTTTTCCAAACTACTCTACCTACAAACAAATCTAAACTTTACTTCTCATGTTCTAAGGTTTAAATTCGGAATTATGTTAGGCAGTAGGAAAAAATGTAAGTAGGGTATATTGTTCACATCGTCTGCGTATATCCTCATCTCGACCTAAGCGTTTCCATTGGTTCTCACAATAGGAAGATAATGCTGTCTCAAAGGTTTTGAAGAACGACTGCAAAACCATGAGACAACAGTGTTGAATAGAAAACAAAATAAGTACTTAGCGAAAATTAAACATTCAATGTAAGATAATTGTTTTCAAGTTAACTGAGTGTTGTCATTTGGGAATGGTTGGGTTGTTGCACTTGAAAAGACGTTAAAAAACCCCCCAAGTGCGTGTCGGACCACGCACAATGAAGAGTTCCATAATTGGGATGAAAAAAGGAGGCAGAATTATCGCTAGAATAAACTTAAATTGTAGTTGAAAAACATGTTCTCCCATACATTTCAACTGCAAATATAAGTTTGTACGCACAATATAGAGAGATTTACTGTGTCATTTTGAGATCATAGACTTTTTACAAGTTTTCTTGTAATCTATAACTAAGTATAGAAATATTTTAAGTATTTTTTTTTTCAAAATTTTAGGCTCAGTGGTTTCGGAGATAAGAATTCAATGAGATGTAAAGGAAGCTTGGGCAAAGGAACATCTTTTGGGTTAAAAGCGTTGAAAAAAAATCTACATGCAATTAAAGAAGTTTAAGAAATGTAGATGAAGAACGTTCAAACCTCGGACCGATCACAGCCTCCTTTTCCTTAGACCACAACCCAGGAAGTCATCTTCTAATTACTAGATATTTTTTTACACGTGTTTCTGGAATTTGAACCGACTCGACCACTATAGACTGGAAGCGACTGGAACCCACGTATTCAGCCAACAGGGAATGCGCGTCACAACATACAGGCTGTTCTGGTAGAAACCAGCACGTTTGTATGAAAATAGCAAGTGTAGACACAGGTGCTACAGCAGTAAATAATATTCAAATGAGAAATGAGTACTGAAGATGTCAATGACTTGAAGCGAAGAATTTTATTGTATAGAAACATTTCTATAAGGTTTTTGTCTAAACAAATCATTATCAAGTGCAATTGTGTAGCATGTGACTAATTAGTTGAACGATATAATATACATTATTGTGGGATACGTACTGGCTTAATAGTACAGCAGGTAGCTAACGATATTGAGCTAAAAATATAGCTATAAAACAAAGGATTAGATATGCTTACTAATATTTAAATTATAAAGTAAAACGTAAGAGCTAATAAACGTAGCGTGAATTTAAAGAAGCAGTTTCAAAGAAAGCTCAACACAGATGCTAAAATTAAAATCATATTTACTACTAGCTGCGCCTCGCGGTTTAACCCGCTTATGTCTCGATCCCGTGAGAATATCGGGATAAGAAGTATCCTATGTCCTAACCCAGGTCATGTGCCAAATTTCACCCAAATCCGTTCAGCAGTTTTAGCGTGAAAGCGTAACAAACAAATAAACTCACTTTCGCATTTATATTAGTCAGGATGACACGTCATCATCGTTGTCTTGCCTTTGTCTCAATTCATTTGGGGATGGCGCAGCTGTTTTTTTTTTCTATACTCTCTTCTCTATTAATCGTCATCTCAGTAGTCACCGTCTTTCCAGCAATATCATCTTTTACACAGTCCATCCAGCCTTTCTTTGGTCTTCCCCTACCCTTATAGCTATTTACATTCATACTCAAAACTTTCCTAACGACATTATCCTCATTCCTCGGCATCACATCCACATACAAGGTGTGATTTTAAACAGTGTTTATTCTAGGGGTCTTTGTACTCATCATTATGAACAACTATTACTATGGAACGAAACCTGAGTCGCGAAAAAGAAATCAGGTTTTCCCTACATTTATGTTCGCATAACTCGTCAAAATGTAGGGAACACCAGATTTTTTTTCGCGATTTCGTGTTTGGTCCCATAGTAAAAGTTGTTCATAATGATGAGTACCATGAACCCTTAAGAGATTACCATTGTTTAAAATTACACCTTGTACATGACACAATCAAGTTAAAAGTAAACTCAATATAATCAGTAACATCGACACTTGTAATTTAATAGACTAACAATGTAGGTAGTCATCTAGGCAAGTTGCTATTGCAATTTGCAAAAGTAAATATTTAATTTTCTAATCAAAGTGTAATCAACATTGCATGTTTTTATCGCTTAAAACCGATCCTGAATTTATGAGAAAATAAACAATTTTATTCGAATTCGAAAATGATTTTTATTTGATTTGAATTGAACAAAAATTGAAATTAAATTGAATTTGATGATGTTACTAAACTCTGACTTCTTGATAATATTTAACTTAAATTATGGAGATGTAAAAAAACTACATATTTCTAAGTGCTATAATCTTCCCGAATAATAAGGAATAGACACTTGTGAGAAACCAAATCGACTCAATCCCATACAACCCGTGCAATCCGTGCATACATACACAGTAGGTGTTTAAAAAAAAATCTCATTATTGAATTTTTTTTTTAAGCCTGATGTTTCAGCTTTAAGATGGTACAGAAGCCAGCACATCAAGCTACCCGAAACTGTCAAACCCCAATCATCCTTGAACCTAATGCTTTAGCAATAAAGTCGAAAATCTATTAAAGAAATTTGACATATTGTAGTAGCTTGATGTGCTGGATGGCGTCCATACCATAAGTATTAAAATCGGTTTAATTGTTTTCGAGTAATTGCTACTTGAGTCGAAATGCATGATTAGGAGTAGAGTCGATTTGGTTTCTCGCAGGTGTAGAAGAAAACGGAACAGACTGGTCGATGATGTTGATGACTATTTGTCGTATGTATGTGGGTAATGAATCAATTTTCCTTATGATAGATTGCAAAAGTTTTCACATTTTATACAGTAATTAAACAAAAACACACTGTATGTATGTCTGTTAAAAGATTGATTGAAGGAAATGAGTTCCTGAGTAGTATGCATGCACTGACAACCTGTAGCCACTTAAGGCACGAGGAAGCCACGTGTCGGAAAACGTTTAGGTCAGAACCTAAACGTTTTCCGACACGTGGGTTCGATGCGGTAAACTGCAGAATATGTAAACAGGGTCGATATTATGAATACCTACTTACAATATTTGAGAAACAAAAATGTAAAGATATCGTGGTCCTTGAGGACGTTGGATTGGCTTGAAATAGAAATGAGAATTAGTTGGTACAAAAAGTTTTATTGGGAAATGAAGTGAAATCATTTGATAGCAATGTAAAAATACCCTGTGTCAAAGAATCAATGTAATTAAATACCGGTTAAACTTTTGTCTACCCATAACACAAAGGCACAGGAGCTCTGTTGTGAAGTTTGTTCCTAATCTTATCATTAATTGCCTTTGTACGAGTTCAAGGTGAAGGTTGCTTATGGAGAAGGTGTTTAACCTCTATCCATATGATTGTATACAGCCTGTCCCACGGAAGCTCGGGATAGGTAATGAATACTTCGTGTGTTATCCTAGCTAGAACGATTTTGTATAAAAGAGCCCCGCTTCTTGAAGTTCGTTTGTCATAACAGTAGCGTTACTTGTTACGAACATGGGGCCAACCACCACCTCTTAAAGCAGTATTATTGTAGTCTTAATTCAGTGAGGGAAAGAGATGGAGCTAGACATATAGCTCCATCTCTTTCTCACACTGAAGTAACATTATGACATTATACGTTATGACAAACGAACTTCAAGAAGCGGGGCTCTTTTATACAAAATCGTTCTAGTTAGGATAACACACGAAGTATTAATTACCTATCCCGAGCTTCCGTGGGCCAGGCTCTATACAATCATATGGATAGAGGTTAAACACCTTCTCCATAAGCAACCTTCACCTTGAACTCGTACAAAGGCAATTAATGATAAGATTAGGAACAAACTTCACAACAGAGAGAGCAACTCATAACGTAATTTAAACAATAAATTCAACTCATTATCGACAGCAGGCCCCCAGCTGTGCATTCACAAGCGCACACACACACTAACAAACGGCGGCCATGACAGTTCGGCAAGCCTCCGAAACGGCGGCCGCTGATTGGCTGGCCGGATCGCGCCTCCATGACGTCACCGGCCCCGGCGCACGCATTTTATCGAAAAACTATAGCCACTGTGAAGGCGATAGCGATTTATGAATAGTTTATTGAGTGTTATCTTAGCAAGTTGACATCATTACAGTTTTGTATGAATTTGAAAGGCAAAGAGAACAGTATTATAATGCGATCGCATTGTAATACTGTTCTCTTTGATGTTTGATGCAGGCAGACCACAACTTAGCACAGCAGTTGTAAAAGTTTAGTATAGGTATAATTTATTTATTTATTGGTGTATCTACAATCGTTACACTGTTCAACTAATTAACACAAGCCAAGTGCACAATATTAAGCGATAGACACAGCATGCAAAAACAATATTATTTAAAGAAAAAAATAACAATATAAGTACAGAAATGACGCTTACGATTTTTTAAACAATATTATGAAATTTTAAAAAAGTATCAGGTTTTTATGATTCTAAATGTCGAACCTAAAAATAATATAAATTATTTCGTGGCAATGCTGCCAACCTTTTGGGCGCTTTTCCCATTGACAGCGATGCGGACGAATTTTTTTGATGCCCAATGAGCTCTTCCCCCTTTTTTATTTTTTTATTGTATACAGAAATGACACAATTGCTGGTGTATACTAATTTGCGTAATGCCCGATTGGTAACAATCTCTCATCAGGTAAGATTACAAATCTATGGCAACTCAACCTTATATTGGTCAATGACAAAGCCGAAAATTCGAATAGTATCTAGAGAACTGTTACTAAGTGCCAAATCATTATCAGGAGTTCGTTTACCTGTAGCCTGTAGGTATGTGTAGGTTTGGGTTTAGGTGTGTTTGTCTACTACAGCTACGCACAGTTGTAACCAACTTCTTATACACATTCATTAATAACAAAGTAACATTATTATTATAGCATTCTTATGTCCTTTGACAGACATTACATTGATTTGAATCAATTAGAGTAAATCAATCTATTCCACAGATCAGTGGCGAAGATACAATCATCATTAGAGAGAAGCCGAAGAAAAAATGGTTCAGTTCTCATAAACTCAGACAAAAACCTATAGGTTTTTAATCTTATGATGTATTAAATTGGTATTAAATATAATTGTGTAATGTGTAAGTTACACACACAGGTGTACCATATTATTTGGCAATAGTAGACATTAAGAAGAGTGGTTGTTCCGAAAGGAAGCCGATAGGAATCGGGTTGTATGAAGGCTTCGCCCCTGCCACAGATACTTTCAGTGGCCTTACCAAGTTGCCAATAGATCTCGGTCATTCATCTTCCTGGTTATCAGTCCCAGCTTCGCCTTTCAGGTCGTTTGTCCACCAGGCTGCATCTATGTAATCACATTCCACGACCGGTTCTTTCAAAGGTACTCCAGGCCCATGCCTCATACAGTAAACGGGATTACAATACTACAGGGTTCAACAACATTATCAATGCGACAGGTAGTTTTAACCGGTTAAGTTTCTACGTCATGTTCCATCCTCTCTTTATGATTATCAGTACATCAGTGGCGAAGCCTGCATACAACCCGATTCCTATCGGCTTCCCTTCGGAACCACCACTATTCTTAATGTCTACTATTGCCAAATAATATGGTACACATGTGTGTGTAACTGTGTATCACATCGCATTATATATATTTAATACCAGTTTAATACAGTCATCATAAGATTAAAAACATTACAAAAATGCCTATAATTTTTTGTCTAAGATTATGAGAAATGAACAATTTTTTCATCGGCTTCCCTCTAATGATAATTGTAGCTGCGCTACTGCAGTACATCTCATCACTTGCTTACATGTTGAGAGTCGGTCTAGACTGTATTCTGTATCCAAACCGTCATGTCTATGATTAGTTGCTAGTGCAGGGTGCTAACAAATTGTGTATATTTTCCTTATAGAACAATTAATTGTACTTAAATACTCTAAGTTAATTTTAAACTTGCTGTTTCATGCTTGATAGTATGACGAAGCGATTCTGTGTATGCAAAAAACCTTGACTGGCTGTGAATAGGATTAAATGTTTAGATCCTTTTTTTGCAACGTAATACATTATTCATACGAAGACGAAGATGTTAGTAATAAGAATATTGTTTAGCTTCTTAGGTGACATCACCCAGCAACCGACCAAAATGGCAAGGTCTATCGGACACGTGTTTCTTTCACATTTTATCACAAACAAGATATTGATTGCGAGAGCAAGATATGAAAATCATGCTTTTTTTGTTGAATGAAAAGAAACCTAAGACATTCAAATAGAATCAGCTCGGATAAAAAAGTTAGATATTAGATTGATGGACAACACAGACATCGTTGAATATAAGTACTAAAAGCAGTAACTAATTGATTTACAGAACAACACAGACCATGGAGAAGAAGGTATACTAAAAGAATTAAAATAGAAGAAAAAAAGCAGTGCAGAATTACAGCTTGGCCAAAAAGTCGTGAAAATAATGGTGGCGCCACTATCGTTGTAACCCTATATAGTACGACGAAAACGGTTTCGACACTTAGTTTTTTTGATTAAAGTGAATATTGGCGGGTTTTATGAAAAAAAGATAAGCTCTGAAACGCTTGTTCAGCCACTACCTAGAATGATAACATTTACAGTTATTTATTTTAATAAATTAAAAAAAAAATATTAGGTATTTCAATATACCTTGATGTCAACTAATCCCACATTATGTGAGACAATTTTATGTTTTACTTGACCCCACTCTTGACCTTATTAGTACCCAGACCCCAGATCGCCTTATAGTACTGATGGATTTACCTAAAAAATAATATAGTTATTTTTGTTCAGTGATTTCTGCAATATTAACAAAAAGTATCAAAATTATACGAACGTGTTGCATTCCGAATGTGTTTTGTAAACATAACCTCAAATTCGTGAACGTACATTTCAATAATTGTATGAAAGGTTTATACTAGATATTGCACCTCGAAATACTCACATTGCATCTGATGACATGTATAAAATATAATTTTACCTGTCATTTCAGCGGTTCTTTTATACACATAGTTGAGATCGGATAAAATTTGTCCGGCCTCGAGTTCCGCCAAACATCTCACGTACACTTTAAAAATTATCGCTCTTGCGGAGCTGCGGATGACAGATCTGTTCATTATGAACACAATGGGTCACCAGTATCACCACAATATCACAAATAAATAAAAATAAACACGAGAAACAGTCACCGATTACAAGAAATGACAGAATATGTACCTTACTCGACGAGGCAGAGCGAGTGTTGCCAATGATTAAATATTTTAGTTCCGTTTCAGGACTTTCTTGCCAAACTGTACACCCACCTGCAAACCACACCACAGTCCATAAATTCTCCCCAAACAAAGCAGTCATCAATGTAGACCAACCAGTACAATTTCTTCTAACATAGCTGTAGTGTTAATACCCGCTCCTACATCCCACCATGGTCTATATCCTTTAGAAAGTGAGTGACCTCGTGCGCTAGACTGAAAACTAGTTGCAATAGACTATTATGGACAAATAGGACGTACTTCGTAGTTTACTTCGACAGGTCTATGATTAAACTATTACAAGGAAACAGATTTCTTTACATAGTGGAGCAGTCACGAAGTTTTTCTTCCCCTTCTTCAACCTCTGCAAAGCCTATTGGACCCTATGAGCCTATTTAGCGCTAGGGCTCTGTCTTGCATACGGCCGCAGCATTATGCTGAGCGGCGGCCGTTTTGCGTGGATGTGACGCATATTTTCCCTCAACTTGTTCTTTTTGTGTTAGTGTTCTTTTTTTGCGTCATGTTTACCGCAAATAAACGTATTTTCTTTCTTTTTCTTTAGATTTCTTCTGGATATAGGCCCCTCGGACTGTGTAAAAGATGATCTGGCTAGAAGGGCGCGACTACTTCTGAGATGACGGCTAATAGAGATGTTTGGAAGAAGAGATGCTGCGCCGACCCCAAATCAATTGGGATAAGGGCAAGAGAATGATGACGTCAGGCCCCTCGGACGCATGTTTTTCGAGTATGGATCTTCAAAAATCTTAGTGTCGCCAAGTCATCATCATCTGCCTAGGCTTACACAATTATTTTGGGGTCCGCTTTCAGTCTAACCGGATCCAGCTGAATATCAGTATTTCAAATGGAGCTACGGTCTATATGACATCCACGACCCAGATACTAGGTAACATGTTAGTTTGATTTTTGGTGACGCCATTAAATCTCACGATTTCTCATCTCCATGATGTAAGTAAATGTCTTCTTTCAAATCGCACATGTGCATGTACACGTGAGTTCGTCCGTTCTTATCTAGACCTACACAGCAAAATATAGTTTCATCAAGAACTCTCTAATCATATTAAGATATATCTTTATAAATATTTAGATACTAGATCTTAATGACATTAGAAATTTCAACCATTATGTCCTTATCAGAGCAGCCTTGGTTTTATTCCGCGTCACACGCGCAACCGATAAATTGAACGTGAAATCTTTTAAAACAAACTCTGATTGTTCTGATAAACCTATTATTTAGCAATGCGTTACGCGAAAATAATTAGCGATAAGCACAATGATTTTAATACCAAGTATCATGGGGCTTAATTTCAATTCTTGTAGAGTTGAAACCGAGAATACCTGTTTTCTTAAAAAAACGTAATAAACCTATTTTCTTTATCTTTTTTCTTTCTCCTTTAGTCTAGAATTCCTGGAGGAGCATTAGATATTAAAGGGACCGAGAGGTTTGATGTCGGTCTTAGTCCAAATGCAATAAACATCATTAATTTATAGACAGTTGGATAAATAAACAATTTATTTAGTGCACACAAAACAAATAAAATTAACTGGCGGAATGTGAGCCCACCAGCCCACTATAGGTGCACCACTGCCAAACTCCCGCAGGCAGGCGCAACGCGACAGCGCGACCGACGCGACCCTAGTAGAACAATTTCTAAGATTTCATAGAATTTTTTCTACCAGAATCATGTCGCACGTCGCACGTCGGCACGTCGCGTCTGCGGGAGTCTTAAGTATATTCCAAAAGAAATAGCATAACACAATAGAAATATTTCCAACAATAACAGGTGTCATGCTAACTAATGCGAATTGAATAATTTGAAATCCACCGCATAATTACTATTTTTCACAAATGAAAAATAATAACGCAAGTAGTGTAGTGTTTGAGAAAGGTTAGACCACACCGTCAGCAAAATAATTAGAACGTAATGGACGTAATACCTACTGTATTAATGTGGACCAAAATGTATTTCAACGTTGCAAAAACTATTTTAGAAAACTCGTAACTCTTTGTTAGGTATTGCACAAGTGGCTTAGGAACCGCTATCCTACGAACCATTGTATGGATCAGCTATCTACTACAATTGAATAGACAAAAGTTCAATCCAAATTTCAGTCCAATAATTAAAAAATAACATAAATAATCGTAATGTAAGTATGTGATCCAGTAACTGTATCTCAAAGAAAAACCGGCCAAGTGCGTGTCGGACCACGCACAATGAAGGATTCTGTAGTTGGGATGAATTATTTATCCCAAGAACAAACTTAAACATGTTCTCTCCTACATTCCAACTGCAAATGTAAGTTGGCCTACTATTACTCGCTAACTTGTAAAGCCTACTTAGTTGTGATAAAAAAAAATTCATGGCAGTATACTGCCATGAATTTTTTCACATATCCAAAACTAACCCTTTAGCAGGCAGGGGGGGGGGACACGACAATAAAAATTATCACTTTAAAGCTTAATATTTCAGAAACGGATCCCTTAATCGAAAAATTGTTTTCACAAACCCGCAATATTTTTGAAACACCTATCAAACAACACCCAACACTATGGGGTAGACGAGAAAAAAAATAACATCCCAACTTTTCGTGTACCTACTTACCCAAAATTTCTTTTTTCATGATTTTATTTTAGCACTTTATCGGCGTGATTAGATATGTATATATTCGTGCCAAATTATAGCTTTCTAGTACTAAGAGTCTCTGAGCTAAGCTGCGGAGGGACGGATGGACATGGCGAAACTATAAGGGTTCCTTGTTGACTACGGAACCCTAAAAAGGTAGTTTACGGTTGAATCGGCATTACAGCATATGTGCCTAACTTGTGATCATCAAGGTGTGTTGTGCAGATAGATAGAATATACTTCAGTGCATCTACATCAAAATTAGTAGAAGAGGGAGAAGAATCTATTTAAAGAACTTAACATAAAACAGGACGAGGAAATTAACATCTTGTCCAAAATACTACATGACTTTTAAAATTCCTTCCAAAATTAAAATTCCAAATGCTGTGAGGTGTAATAATATAACGTTTATTTCGATCCACACAGGATGATAATAGGCACAATTAAAAAGACTGCACGATTACAAACTTCGATTCAAACCTCTGCGCTAATGCCCCCAGGGTGCCGCTGAGTAGATAGCCCTAGCGGCAACCCGGGGGCATTCGCGCACTAACCCTGTGTGCATCATTTTCGCATACTAGAATAGAAACAGTCTCCTTGCGACTCGGCGAACATCCCTGATGCGCTGCAGAATCGGGGCAGCCTCGTCAGCACCCTGATCGCATTATTATGTTGCAATCGCAAGGCGTTGCACTATAAAGTCGTCGAATCACTATAACAGCGGGGCAATTGCGTAACATAGTTACAGCAGGAATCGGTTTCATTTTGACAGTTCAACAACATTCATTGCGCTATTTACGTTGTTGAGCAGGCAAAATTTTTGAACTTAAGAAGCAATGGATTAGCAATTTGCTTCAAAATTATTCAGATTTGACAGGGTGCTGGTTGTCTTAATGAGAGTGCTTTAACAACAAACCGGTGTGGGCTGGCAAACGATACAGTAAACGAATAAGATCATAAGATGATGATGAATTGTTTTGTCTGGACATCAGCGTAGAACCATTTATTTCTATTCCGTGCAGACCTTGACATTCATCATATATTATAATGGTATCAAATTATAGCAAAACTAATCTTAATACATACGCAGATTCCAATACCTTGCGATTGTAAGTATGATACACAATTCTAGATACCATTACAGCAGGAGCATAATGCACGAAGCATATATCTTTACGTAACTAATTATTAACCACTGTTACTCGTATTTCGCATGTTATGGGTACTTAAGTATTTCTATTTTAGCACAAACCTTATCTTCATAATCAATTCGGATAACATGACAAATCGGGCGTCATTTGTGCTCAAACCGTGGTTCTAACAAAATTCTGAAAAGTAATAAAATATTCACGAAGCTACGTAATCGCAGACAGATAGCTTATCAGCATAAGATATACTGATTCCTGGTATCAATTACACGGTGCAAGGACCTTCGCACTAACATTTTACCGAGCAGGGATCTAATCTAATCCTAGCACATCTGGACCAAAGACTTCCTCCTTTTGCACAAACAATCAAGGCAAGAATACACTGTTTACATGAACACGAAGTCCTTATCACGTTGCTGTTAATATCGTAAACTGCACATGTCAGAGATCGATCGCTGCAGTGTATACACCGGCACTTTCCGCAAAGGAAGGTGTCTTGCCGTAAACAATTGGATGTATGAGGTGAGAGCTCTACACATAACGAAGGCAAGCGTGGAGAAAACGTTTATTGTATGGAATGTTATGGGTTATTTGAAGGTTGGTGTTCTTGATATTGCTCTGAAGAGACGTGTAAAAGCGAGGGTAGTGCTTCTCCTACTAGTGTGTCCAACCCAAAAATCAGCTTTCTACAATATGCTCTACATAATCTAAATTAAAATCGCTGTTCGTGTCTCTCTGTGTGACCGCGTTGTTCTTCTAAACTACGCAACGAATTTTGATGCATCATTTAGAGAATTGATTCCGGAAGATTTAAATGTGTATTTATATGTAACGTACATATAATTATTTTTATCAAGTCGTAAAAACCGTGCGAAGCAGGGCGGGGTCACTTGTATTGATAAAAGAGCGTTGTGTGTGAACTAGCACGTCTCGTACAACCAAAGACACACAAGCCATGTCCTAGAAACCAATAGGAATAACACAATAACACAACAATCCATTAAACATTCGGTCAAAACCTTCACTTTAAAACACATCAATCACAATTAAGTCAAAATATGTAGGTTTATGTAACATTCTAAGGTTGTGATTGAAGACCTTGAATCAATCAAAGATAACGGCGTCAAAATGACTAAATCAGTAGTACACAAACATGAAAGTAATTGACTCCCATCATCCCATGTCAACTCAGGAAACACGGGCGTGGAACAGTAATTGATGATGTATTTGAAATACGTCAGGAAGAAACTGCGTCGTATGAGAGCAATGTTAAGAGCGTTTACGACGTACGGCATTTTAAACTTTCAAGTCTGTTTTTCGAAATGAATAAACCGATTTTAATGAAACTTCACACGCATAAGCAGGATCAGGAGTTAGTTAAGAACATTTTCGAAAAATAATGTTACAGCAAAATTCCATCGATTTTAACTTTTCCATAGAAACAGAGATTTCCAATTATCTTTTTTTTTAAATAAGACATTTCGAAAATGTTCTTAACCAACTTTTTAGACCTATGTATCCTGCTTATGCGTATGAACTTGAATTAAAATCGGTTCATTCATTTCGAAAAACAAGGACTTGAAAGTTTGTATGAAATGGCGTACGTAGTAAACGCTCATAATAATAAAAATCAAGAATTCTAAGCACCAGGGTTTGCGAGCAGATCAGTCATGTTACGCGCAAAATTATCGAGTGATTTTGAAAGGAGCTCTACACTGTCGTGTCGTATAGGTACTCTATTAGACACCTAGCAAGTAGGTTCTTCAAATACAGCATTTGTCCACTTGATTTTAAAATATAGAAATGCCTTCTCGAGTGTGAAAGTGAAACAACAAAAAAGTCTACTCATTAAAAACTAATTCGACAAGAATGATCCTGAGGAAATGCCTTGGAGTATTTAGGTTGTAGGTTAGGTTTGAATATGAAACGTTTAAAAACAACAAAAGCTATATTTGACAACCGTATCTTACAAGTTTACAACCAAAGAAGTTTTTATACCCAAATCATCACCACAAACACCCAATTAAATAGCTCTATTTACCTACTAGTTTAAATACACATGATGCGTAATAAATAAGGTCACATTGAATATTCAGAAATTGAAATTAATGTCCAACCTGTCTAGCCAGAAACAAGATGGATGATGATAAACAAATTAATTCAGACCAGGACGTACGTAAGTGCTAGACTTAGTACAATAAAACAATTTCTGATGAGAATACCGATAATACTCATGGAAATGAATTAAATTTTACAGCACTGCAATAGAGGCGAAAACCGCAGACTAATTAAGTGATTTTGTAGAAACGTTGACGTAAACAATAAAGACCATCTGCATCAAGTGTGACGCGAAAAGAATCGATTGTCTCATGAACTGCTTGCCTACACAACGGAGCGCGTTGTTGTAAATGTTGTAATTACCTAATTGAAATTTAGCACGTATAGTCAATACATATTTTTGCATTAGTACCTAAAACGCATTTATAGCTAGCAGAAGTTGTTACAATTTATTTACATCCATAGTAGGTAGCTTATAATAAAGATAACGACTAATAGAGAAGTATGGAACATTAACTGTGCCCCGCGACTCCTTTCGCGTGGAAGTCGTAAGATACACAATATACTAAAATAACAGCCACATTTTAATAAAACTCCCTCGTCCCTCGACCCGTCGCATTGCATCACCCGCCCGCGCCATTACTTCGTTTTCGTTTAGCGTTCTTTCTGATTTTTTTCGGCTTCTAAAGGTCGTAGCGTGATGTTAAATAGCTTATAACTATTCTCGAGACTTGGGCTTCCAAATGCAAAAATAATTTTTCAAATCCGACTTTCTGTTCACAATTTCATAGCTTTTAATTTTTTTGCGCGGAACCCTAATTATTTTTCTAAAATAAAAGTAGCCCAAGTTACCCGCCGTAACATCAGATATCTGCAAGTGAAAGTCCCGTCAAAATCGGTCCCGTCGTTTCGGAGATTAGCCGGAACAAACAGACAGACAGACAAAACACACAAAAACACAGACAAAAATTTTAAAAATTGCTTTTTTGTTATAAGTACCGTATATACTTTCTTATGCAATCAGCATAAAGTTGTTATTTTGACATTAGAAACAGACACTTGAATTTTATTTATTTGTATAGAAAACATGTGGCGCTGACTTCAAATAAATCGGGATCAGCGCAGGAGAATGAATCATCATTCTCCTGCGCTTGGGGATGAGTATAGACGAGTAGAACTTACAGAAATTTGGCGATTTTGCTTACGTAGGTACGTAACGTAAGTATTGTTGTACAAAATCAAATAACATCAATGAACTGCTGACTTAAGGCGACGATAACCGAACTTTAATGATTTTAAACAGAAAATCACGTCTAAACGAGTAGTGTTAATGATTTGGAAAAAATATATGTTAAATTAGAGCATTTTCTTAATAACTTAATATGTGAATATTTTAGATTATGTTTATATTACATAGTGTAATTAATTTGTAAAGTTAGGTCTAAAGCGGATTAAAAACTGAAAATTACGCAAAAACTATCAAGCGTATTTTTATGAAACCTTCACCATTTTAAAGATAATTTAATTATTTATCTTTTAATAATTTTAATTTTTGATAACTTTAATGATAATGTTAATAATTTTAATTTTTAATTATAATTTAATTCATTGTAAGGTATCTAATAAGTAATTTTGTTTTGGGTTAATACCTGAAATAAACGATAATAATAATAATAATATACGTGTTTTAATATAATACCGTTTGTTTTGTGTACTTATAATAAATTAATAATGCGTCTAATTTGGGACAGCGCTCCTTGATATGCGAGTCCTATTACTGGGTGGACGTACGACGCGTTGCGTGAACTCAGCACAGAACACGCCAGTTATGCACTCAAGACCGTTGGCATTTATCTGCGTCTTAAGCACAGGTGTAATTGAGACTACACATTCTGAATATTGCTAAGCGGCCATAACTACACATAGAAATATATAGCGTTAACAAAATCACTACGCTTACAAAATTAAAATTTGGGCAATTAACAATTAACACTTCCACAGGTTTTTAAATAACATCAGACGTGACGTCACCAATGTTGAGTAGCAATAGATAGAATACTTACTCTTTATTATTACCTACACCATAAAAATATAAGTGAGAAAAATACAGGAGTAGTCAATCAATACAAGTGTATTCTAAGAATCATGAGCCAGGTACAGTTTCAAAGAAGTCCCGTTAATGACTAATTTATACAAAGTGGAACAGGACGATTGACATTCCTTTAAACCACGTAAAGAGAATCATGTTCTTTACCCGTATACAAAAAATCAATCAAATCCAATGAATACTTTAGCCACAGGAAATTATTTTTCATTTTCTTATTTTTCAACATGATGTAGATCTGAGTCCGTGCTTCCAAACTTTTGGACGGTAGTGTATGTCAAGCACTTTCATCCCCGATTTACCCTCATGGGTGAGGAATTTCCAAACGTCCATAGTTAGTGGTTGGAGACATCACTTAAGGAGCCTACCCTCCAAACATGTATCCAGATTCAGTGGTTTACGAGGCTCTGCGTTGGTGATCACTGATCAGTTAGAACATTTATATTTATCTTAGAAATGGCCCTACCCGGACATAGGTATTGTAATTATGTTCGTATTGTTCTTTAGCCAATGCAAGCTCTATCCTAAAGCTGGGCTTCGTAAGTGTTCTCACCAAGTATAGCTACCTGTCTCGACTCACGTATGCGCATGCGTACCATCGTTGTCGATACCAACCTTTTTTATAACGGTCACATTTACGAACGTGATCACAACCTGACCACTATTAGCACAGTATATATTATACTGAGCTATTAGACACTGATCAGTTACCTAATATTCTGTTTCAACTTAAAATGAGATGGATGGGCTCTGTTACATACTCAAACTTTTTCTGGTAAATGAAATTGGTTGGTTAAGGTTGAGAAGTAAGGTTTCTTTTGTGTGGTTTTGAGTGACAAATAACTTATTACGAACCTCTAAACCTTACCTCATTTTTTTACATTATAACATCACACCTGTATTCACCGAAGGGTTAGGCAGAGGTGTGCCTATAGTATATCCACATTTCGCTAGTGTTATGCCATCAACCGTAAACCAAAATTACTTATTATTAACTAGCAACCCGCTCCGGCTTCGCACGAGGTAGCAGAGCATATGTAAGTAAGTATATGCCAACATTTTTGTCTATCGTAGTGTCGTATCAGCCTGTTGCGTGGAGCATGTGGGTTAGATTAAAATTTTACTGATGTTCATCCTACTTGGAGTATTTTACATTGTCATATTTCAGACAATTTACACAAAACATTAATGAATTATAGTCTAAACCTTCCTCATTAATTACTCCGTCCATTGGTAAACCGTATGAAAACCCGTTCGAGTTTATCGCGTTCAGACAGATGCGGCGGCGGGAGGACTTTGTTTCATAATAATTATATGTAGTGATAAGTAATTAGTTTAATTAAGTACGGCTTCTTTCGAGCTTTGGATCATCTGCTTTGTTCTTCGGTCCCAATTCAGGGTTCCCTCTTACCTGAGGTTCTGTTATGTTACGTGTTCAGCATTATTTGTTAAGTCCAAGTACACTGGTATTGCCTACATGACTAAGTATGCACTTCATCCGCTGATTAAGCAGTCTAAATAAAACTGAGTCACTAACGGGACTTCTTTGAAACTCTGTACGCGACTCATGATGCTTAGGATGCACTTGTGTTGATTTTACTACTCCTGTATTTTTCTCACTTATATTTTTATGGTGTGCATAAAGAATAACGGCCGAACCCAATAACCTATTTTCAGTAAAAGACTATTGATGGTAGACAGTATAATTCTATCTGTCCTTATGTCAGACCGGTAAGATTCCATAATCTCTTATAGTATTGGGACGATAAAACCATAGTTAGATAGGTTTTTCTATCTCCAGTATGCCAAAACTGGTAATAGATATGTTGTTGGGTTCGGCCGTAAGTATTCTATCTATCTATCTATTGCTACTCAACATTGGTCACGTGGTTACGTCACGTCTGATGTTATTTAAAAACCTGTGGAAGTGTTAATTGTTAATTGCCCCAATTTTAATTTTGTAAGCGTAGTGATTTTGTTAACGCTATATATTTCTATGTGTAGTTATGGCCGCTTAGCAATATTCAGAATGTGTAGTCTCAATTACACCTGTGCTTAAGACGCAGATAAATGCCAACGGTCTTGAGTGCATAACTGGCGTGTTCTGTGCTGAGTTCACGCAACGCGTCGTACGTTCACCCAGTAATAGGACTCGCCCATCAAGGAGCGCTGTCCCAAATTAGACGCATTATTAATTTATTATAAGTACACAAAATAAACGGTATTATAATAAAACACGATTATGATTATGGATTGCAATAAAGAATAATTGAATTGAATTGACGTATACTAAAAGATAAATAATTAAATTATCTTTAAAACGGTGAAGGTTTCATAAAAATACGGTTGATAGTTTTTGCGTAATTTTCAGTTTTTTATCAGCGTTAGACCTAACTATACAAATTAATTACACTATGTAATATAATCATAATCTAAAATATTCACATATTAAGTTATTAAGAAAATGCTCTAATTTAACATATATTTTTTCCAAATCATTAACACTACTCGTTTAGACGTGATTTTCTGTTTAAAATCATTAAAGTTCGGTTATCGTCGCCTTAAGTCAGCATTTCATTGATGTTATTTGATATTGTACAACAATACTTACGTTACGTACCTACGTAAGCAAAATCGCCTCTGTAAGTTCTACTCGTCTATACTCATCCTTGGGGATGAATCATCATTCTCCTGCGCTGATCCCGATTTATTTGAAGTTAGCGCCACATGTCTTCTTCTATACAAATAAATAAAATTCAAGTGTCTGTTTGTAATGTCAAAATAACAACTTTATGCCGAATGCATGAGAAAGTATATACGGTACTTATAACAAAAAAGCTATTTTAAAATTTTTTATCTGCCTGTCCGTTTGTTCCGGCTAATCTCCGAAACGGCGGGACTGATTTTGACGGGACTTTCACTGGCAGATAGCTGATGTTACGACGGGTAACTTAGGCTACTTTTATTTTAGAAAAATAATTAGAGTTCCGCGTAAAAAAAAAAATTAAAACCTATGAAATTTCAAACACACGTCGAAACTATAATACCTATATAAAAGCAATAGAATGCTAGCATTTTTAAACCGTAACACAAGACAATTCAGTAGTTTGACAGCACTGAAAGTTTTGTTTTTTGCATTAGTTCGTAGTCACATAGAATACTACTCCATCGTCTGGTACCCAGTACATAATACCCACATTCAACGCATCGAAAGATTTCAAATAAAATTTATAAAAAAAAAGACTCTTATACAACGTGGATCTGGACGTACGACATTAAATTAAAACGAGCATAATACTAGTCCATCAAAACATTTTAAAACACGAAGATCAGTAGTTAATGGAAAATTAAAAAATTGCAGTTTTCAAACAAAATAAATAGTAGAATCAACTGCATAAAAAGTAAACACACTTTATCTACGAAAAGTCACTGACCAACGGTGCGGTGCGGGGTGCGGGGCGCGGCGGCGGCAATGTTTACCTATTATTACGGACTCAGACCTACATCATGTTGAAAAACAAGAAAATGAAAAATAATTTCCTGTGAATAAAGTATTCATTGGATTTGATTGATTCTTTGTATACGGGCAAAGAACATGATTCTCTTTACGTGGTTTACAGGAATGTCAATCGTCCTGTTCCACCTTGTATAGCAGGTATAAGGAATACAGTTAAAAACTATGATGATGGACTGAATTACTTTAAAATGAAATCTCTACACTGGCGTCGAGACTTTGCAGGTCTAATTTTCTTATTCAAGATATTAAATCAAGGCGTGGATTGCTCACAGCTTCTATCATCAATTAATATTAATACGCCCCGGTCATCAGCTAGACTTCATAATTACAAGCCTTGTGCTCCTGGTGGCCACAAAACCAAGTACGGGAGTAACGCCCCCCTTTCCTATATTCTCAGAAAGTGTAACGACATTTTTCACGATTGCGACCTAGACATATTTTCAAGCAGCCTCGCTAGGTTTAAAAGAGCTGTGCTCAATAAAATGTAATTTTTGCTCAATTCCGTACTTATCTTTCTTTCTTTCTTTTTTGTGTGTGGTTTTTATTATGTTTTTAGTTTGTTATTTTATGTAATTCAAATTTATTTATTTTGTTTCAAACTTCTTTAATTTAATTTTATTTTATTCACTATTAACTAATATAGTTCAATCTTATTTCATTTAATTCAAGTTAATTTCAAGTATAAAAGATTATTGTTATTATTTTTAATTACAATTAATGTAATTAAAAAAGGCGATGCTTATTTCTAAAGAAATGTCTTCCAGCATACCTGCGATAGGAAAGTAGATAAAGAGATGTAGACAACGTGTGTAAGAGTAAAAGAGAAAACAAAATACATAAAATCACAAACGATACACTAATATGAATATAAACAAATATATATATAAACATAAAATGAGAGTACATACAAATACATGCAAATTTAATTAATTTAGATGCAAATGCTATTTTATTTGTAAATGATATGTACTTACTGTGAAGGTCTTTGTGTGTATTTAGTTGGTTTGCCGAAATAAATAAATAAATTGTGAACAAAAACACGGATTTGAAAAATTCTTTTCTCATTTGGAAGCCCAAGTCTCGAGGATAGTATGAGCTATTTAACATCACGAAAAAATTCAGAAAGAACGCTAAGCGAAAACGAAGTAATAGCGCGGGCGGGCGATGCAACGCGACGGTTCGGGGGACGAGGGTTTTATTAAAATATGGCTGTTATTTTAGTATATTGTGTATCTTACGACTTCCACGCGAACGAAGTCGCGGGGCACAGTTAGTCTTCCATACTTCTCTACTAGTCGTTATCTTTATTTTATGCCACTATGGATGTAAATAAATTGTAACAACTTCTGCTAGCTATAAATGCGTTTTAGGTACCTACTAATGCAAACATATTTATACTGACTATAACTGCATGCATACTACTAGCGAAATGTGGATATACTATAGGCACACCTCTGCCTAGCCCTTCGGTGAATACAGGTGCGATGTTATCTTATAATGTAAAAAATGACTTAAGGTTTTGAGGTTCGTAATAAGTTATTTGTCACTCAAAACCACACAAAAGAAACCTTACTTCTCAACCTTAACCAACCAATTTCATTTACCAGAAAAAGTTTGAGTATGTAACAGAGCCCATCCATCTCATTTTAAGTTGGAACAGAATATTAGGTAACTGATCAGTGTCTAATAGCACAGTATAATATATACTGTGCTAATAGTGGTCAGGTTGTGATCACGTTCGTAAATGTGACCGTTATAAAAAAGGTTGGTATCGACAACGATGGTACGCATGCGCATACGTGAGTCGAGACAGGTAGCTATACTTGGTGAGAACACTTACGAAGCCCAGCTTTAGGATAGAGCTTGCATTGGCTAAAGAACAATACGAACATAATTACAATACCTATGTCCGGGTAGGGCCATTTCTAAGATAAATATAAATGTTCTAACTGATCAGTGATCACCAACGCAGAGCCACGTAAACCACTGAATCTGGATACATGTTTGGAGGGTAGGCTCCTTAAGTGATGTCTCCAACCACTAACTATGGACGTTTGGAAATTCCTCACCCATGAGGGTAAATCGGGGATGAAAGTGCTTGACATATGTGACGTCCAACAACCGGCACTGGGCACCCGTGGTGGGATACAACCACAGAACATATAAAAGGGGTCCTCTTTTATCTGTTCTGTGGTTACAACCATATGTTACAGCATGAACAGAGGTCTGAGTAATGAGAACATTACTACAACATTTACAGGTAGGTAGGTACGCTGAATATGTAAACGGTACCAAACACAGTTTCATACATATCTATTTTATTCTGTTTTTCCTGTTGTGTGATTTTATTGATGTTTTTATTATGTAATTTGGTTATTTCAAAAAGTTTCGTTCCTTAATGTCAAATGACATATGATTAATTCATGTAATCAACCACAAATTATGTTATGATGAGAACAAAAATAGATCTGACATTTGAACAGATCCGGGTTAGCAAAATTAGCATCATCGTTGTGTACGAAATAAATTGGTGAAATTCAATCGTCAATTTTCCATGTTTTTTTTCGAATGCTTTAGAGGAGGGGCTTGTGTGACTAAGTAATAACAGCTGCACGGGCCGATCGATCAGGTTAAGCTACGCTTGCGGTGGTTGGTCCGTGGATGGGTGATCATCATTTTTACATACCAATACCCATCCGTGCAACGGAAAACACATTAAGCCGTTGGTCCCGGCTGTCATTCGTAGTTAGGTACTACGGCTCGTCAGAAGCCCGAAAGTCAATCAGTCATACCAAGGGATGGAGATAGATAGATAAAATATTCTTTATTGTACACCATAAAATTACAGATATAAATGTAGAAATTTTACACATAGGGTGACAATGGGCGGTCTTATCGCTAAAAGCGATCTTTTACAGATAACCTTTGGATGGATTAAAGGGAGAAGGAGAGACAACACCGTAGGTAGTCAGTGGTAGATGGAGGTCAGATAGGCAGTCGCTCCATGGTGTAAAATACTGGTATGCCTGCATTTGGTTTGACTGGAGGCTTCCAGTCAAACCAAATGCAGGCTTACCCCAAACATAGTTGGGAAAGGCTAGGCAGATGATGCTTTAGAGAAGCATAGCCTTGAATGTAGCCAGTCAAGTTAGCAAGTGGCATGCAGGGTAGGTGGAGAGAAGCAGTCTTCGCAGAGTAGCTGGTTGTCAGTTATCGAGAATCGAGTTGCATGGGGTGCAATTGGAGAGGCCTATGTCCAGCAGTGGACTGCTACAGACTGCTGATGAAGATTGAAACGATTTTTGCAAAATGATCTACTAGCCTGGATGTTTTTTCATTCCCTCGTCATAAAGACTCCCGCAGAAAGGCGCGACGCGACGGTGCGACGCAATTCTGGTAGAACGATTTCCATGAAGATTTCATATTCAAAATACTCTGTGGCAAATATTTTGTTACATAACTTATTATATTTTATTACACAACTAGCGAAATGTGGGTGAAAACTCTTCGGGGATTACAGGCGTTATGTTATGTAAGATACACCTGCCTATCTACACGTATAGTAAGTACCTACGCTTTTATATAGGAAACCATTATCTTTGTTTATACTTTGATATCACGATAAACACGTGAGTAGTGTCATATCTATGCGAATCAAGAAAACGTTGATCATTTTAGTTTTAAATCTTGATTGCGAAACCGCTAAGCAATCGTGATAAGCAAGTTTCTGTAAAAAAAAAAATACGTGGATTGGCAGTAATTTGAACATAACAACTTTTATGGGATGATTAAAAAGGATTATTTTTTATGCTAGACCGTGCCGGGCGCGAGCCATGCCGAGTACGAGGCACGGATTGAAAACTTCACAAACATTTTATAAGATGCAGTTCATGCTGCATCGTGCTTCGTTCATGGTACGGCTCGCGCCCGGCACGGTCTAGCATAAATCATAATAATAATTATCATGATTTGTAATATTACTAGACAGGAAAGCCAATAAAAACGTAATTTAGGTATACACGTAGAGTTAATAGACTTATGTTGCTGACTGTACATATTTTAGTATGATCGATGGATGAGTTTTTATTGGAGTCCCTTATTTCCTGTGTGTATTTATTATTTGTATTATGTTTATTTTTTATAATGAATTTATTTATTTTCAGACAAAGTCCATTAAGTTAAATTAAAAACTAACAAGTAGGTACTTAAATAAAAAATATAGTGCCTTATTTGTGCAGAATAAACATCAGTTTTTAGGGTTCCGTACCTCAAAGGAGAAATACCCTTACCTATAGGACCACTTCGTTATCCGTCTGTCTGTCTGTAAAGACCCTTTTTCTTAGGATCGCGTGGAGGTATCAAGTTGAAATTAATATCAAATACGTAGGTCTACGGTTCCTTAGAGCGCTAAAAAAAATCAAACTTGTAAGTCAACGCAATAAAAAATACGGTCATTTATACAACATATTTTGACACTCGCAAATAAATATAACCTATAGAATAGGTACTTCCCATTGCCCTAGATTCTAGGGCAATGGGAAGTACCTATTTTTGCCAAATTTAATCATTCTAGGGCCTAGAATGATTAAATTTGGCAAAAAGCAAGGTCTCACAGCACAAAGGAAAAAGTCCGAAAAACATTAATTTGTAGTATTATCACATCATTTTTTTTTGCGATTACAAATATACATTTGCAGTTGTTGAATTGACCGTGACGTATATCGGTGTCTGGGAGAACATTGTTTTCAACTACAAAGTTAAGTTTGTTCTTGGGATAAATTAATCCCAACTACAAAACCCTAGTCGACTAACAAAAGGTATTCACACGGCAGATGTGAGTGGAAACGCCGGAAGAGGACGCCCTAGGAAGACATATAGTGATCTTATTGGTGATGTTCTTCAGAAAGGTCAGGTGCGTAGTACTCGCAACCGGCGTGCGTGTATGACCAGATGTATGAATGTAAACGAGGCAAAAAGAGTATGTAAGGATCGTAGCAGGTGGCGTTCTGTAGTTTCTGCCTAACCCCATGGGAAGAAGGCGTGAGTTTATGTATGTATGTACAAAACCCTATATTGTGCGTGGTCCGACATGCACTTGGCCGGTTTTCTTTCTTTCTATCTCTTACAGCATCTTGTAATCAAACTTTTACTTCCATTACTTATTTAAAAAAAATACGAAAGGTTTTAAAAGTTTTTAGGAATAAATTCAATCCGTTGCTACACTTGTTCTTTAAATACTGGTTAACATTTTGGACGCTACAAGTTCCATAAACTTAAGTGGTTAAGTGTCATTAAACTTTCGAAGGGCCTGTCAGCTTCACGTTTCATTTCGTTCGCTTGCATTCCGGTTGCGCGGGTGCATACGTGATGGAGGTCGTGTGCGCCGACCAATGGGAGCCCGCTGCGAAGGGGCACGGCTATGACGCATGACTTACGCAACACCACACAATATTTACACCAGTTTGTACCAGTATTGTGTGAGGAAAAGGCAAAACTTATGGCATTACTGGAAATTCCAATGATTTCCAGTGAATGTTCTTGAGTAAAGAATATTCATGAGTATAAACCTAACATAGTTAGTTATAGGTAATTACCTTAAAACGTGACTGACAGACAACGCAAAGACTAGAACCAATAAAATACAGTGTGTCCCTGGATAAAGTGCACAAACGAAAATGGGTGAAACTAGACCATAATTTATCGCCAAAAAAATTGGAAAAAACAAATTTAAAAAATATTTGTATTATTAACATTGATGGTTTAATTTTTTATCACCTACGACAGACCCTTTTTCTTAAAAAAATTATATCTTTTAAAACATTGCGAGTATTTCGTTGAAATAAAAACAGTGATAATGGCTAAGATCACATGATGCTTAGCAAATAAAAAACACGGCATAAAAACAGTCTTAGTTACAAAAAAAAAAATTTAAGAAAAAGGGTCTGTCGTAGGTGATAAAAAATTAAACCATCAATATTAATAATACAAATATTAAAAAAAAAAAAAATCCAATTTTTTTGTCGATAAATTATGGTCTAGTTTCACCCATTATCGTTTGTGCACTTTATCCAGAGACAGACTGTATATTTGTTTTAAAAAACCACAGTAGGTTCACAAAATCTACCAAGTGTAATTAATAATTGCATTGCAGACTTGCACCGCAATTATTGCACTTGGTAGATCTATGGTGTAAAACTCACCATAAATGTTCATATGTGTCCACCTATGAACATCTGTATGGAAAAAATTTCAGAATAGTTGGTTAAAACAAACCTGCGCCTTAATTGCGTAACACTCTATCAATCAGAATCTGCGGGGCAATTACGAAACAACATTCAATGCGTTATTTACGTGTTGAGCAGACAAATTTTTTGAACTTATGAAGCAATGGATTCAGATTCCGATTGATAGTGTGTTACGCAATTAGGGTGCTGAATCATTTTGAAGCAAATTGCTAATTCATTGTTCGAAAAATTTGTCTGCTCAACAACGTAAGTACCTAAGTAGCGCAACGAATGTTGTTGAACTGTCAAAATGAAACCGATTCCTACTGTAAGTATGTTACGCAATTGCCCCGCGCGCTGATCTAACAAAAAATACCACCTGTATACTATTCCTGAAAAGAACAAAAAAAAAACACTGAAGAATTTCTGTCATTGTGGAAAATTCATATGAAATTAATGAACATAAAACATGTAATTTGCAAATTCTGTATGCCTAGGTACTGAACACAATTTTATTGTAAATGAACAAAATGAGAGAGGAGCTCATGGTTAAGTAATAACAGTCGCACGGGTCGATCCATCAGGTTAAGCTACGCTTGCCGGGGTTGGTCCGTGGATGGGTGACCATCTTTACATACCGAGACTCCTCCGTGCCTCGGAAAGCACGTTAAGCCGTTGGTCCCGGCTGTTATTCGTGGATCTTTCACAGTTGTTACGGGTCGTCAGAAGCCCAAAAATCTCACAACCAGTCTTACCAAGGGATAGCGTATTTAAATTAGGTATTCATTAATACTGTCTATCTTGGCCATATTCTTTTATTTGGCAAAGAGCATCAGCAAACCGAGATTTCGAGGAGAATACAGCTTGGGTGGGCCGCATTTAGCAAATTGGATGACATACTGAAATTAGCCAAAATTCCACATTGTCTGAAGTCCCGTCTCTATAACCAGTGTTTTCTGCCTACCATGACGTACGGTGCTGAGACGTGGACGCTCACGCAGGAGACTGTGTGCAGGATGAGAGTTGAGAGTTGTCCAGAGAGCCATGGAGCGTTCCATGCTCGGCGTTAGACTTATAGACCGAGTTCCAAACGTCGAGATCCGAAGACGTACGAAAGTTTTCGATATCGACAAACGAGTTATGGAATTCAAATGGAGTTCGGCAGGACACCTGGCAAGGCGTAGTGATGACAGGTGGAGTAAGGCAGTGACCGAGTGGCGTCCAAGGATGGGCAGACGACACCATCGCGGGTAGAACCTAGATGAGGCAGGCACAGGAGCGTGGGGATTGGCACATGAAAATAGAGGCCTACGATCAGCAGTAGGTGAAAACGGGCTGTGGATAATGATGATGATGATTAATTTATCAACTTTTATCTTTTAAATAATTTCAGAATCTAATTATTCAAGCCAGAGGAAGAGAAAAAAGGAAAACCCCTTAAAATATGGGAAGTTGACATCATGAAGATAGCTGGGAGAATTGCTCTAGATGAGAACGGGGAGGAAATGGGAGAATTGTAAAAGGTTGAAGCAGGCCTTTGTCAAAGGGTACACAGAGAATTAAAAGTGAAAAGTGATATTTATGTTTTGAACTTGTTTAAAACTGTTACTTTGAAATAAGGCGATTCAAAAATCTATATCCATTGACAGCAATCAGCCATAGAATACATTCAACGATCTTGAATGTCAAACTGTTCAGAATAATCAAGTAAAATACCTATCTCAAGTTTCTAACTTATTACTACCAAATACGCACGAGTCATCAACAATTCAGCACCCAGTATCTAATAAATCAAGTTTCTGTACTGCTTTCAAAGCTTTGAAGTATTGCTTTCAAACTGATCAGTATGTTTCAGTAGATTTTACCTATGTTTATTTTTAAATAACTTAACATCACGCCTGTAAACCTCGAAGGATTAGGCAGAGGTGTACATATAGTGCCACCCACATTTCGCTATGTAATAGGGAGAAAGCCCCTCAACTGGGCACAAAACCCAAACTCCAGCCTGTTACTAAGAAATTCCTGATGGAAAAAACCAATAACTCTTTGCCCAACATGGGAATCGAATGCATGACCTCATGCTCAGCAGTAGTGCTTGTGACCACTAGACTAACGAGGCAATGAGGCGAGGTTTATTTTTAAATATCATATTTTATTTTATGTTTAGGTAAATTTTGCTTTTAATCTTACAGGTACTTGTTTACCTACTTGCAATTTTAGATTTATATACATAAATCTTGATATTTTCTACATAATAATAATATGACATAAGTTTTTTTGTAGAAATAACATGTCACATCTCTGTAATTCGGGACCATGCTATCTCAGACACCTTTCCCTAAGTATCTAAGATTGTGCATTATATTAACAAGTGCCTGTAATAAAATGTCAAGCTAAATAAAAATATAAGATTATGATAATAAAGAAAATATAATGTGAAGTTTTCCTGATTGTCTCAAACAGTCAAGGTCTATGGCCTGAGTCACAGTATATATACTGTGACTCAGGCCGTAGGCCTATAATAATTATAATGGCTATGCTTAAAAGTAATATGTATAAACAGAATGGTTAATTTTTGCAGATTCACAGCACTTTGGTTCTGGTGGTAGGATGTAAAACAAAGATTTATATTTCTGCAAGTGACTAAGGATCACAATACAATTTTATAGTGTAAGGTTCACAAACAAATTGGTTTTACATTATGTCCTTGTCCTCTGACTGAAAATCACAAACTACAATAATGATAGATAGTGTGACAGATGTAAATAAAAATAAAATAAAAACTCACCCTGTTTTTATTGAAACAGCTAATAAGTACCTATGTTCAAAAATATTTTCACATAAGATTTTGACAGAAAATTATTTTATTTGCAGACACTTAAAATAACTAAGTGTAAAGTACCTATAAATTAAGGCTATTAGACCGAGTTCCAAATGTTTTATGAAGGTGTTCTATATCGGAAAACGAATTATGGAACTCAAATGGAGTTGGGCAGGACACCTGGCAAGGCGCAGTGATGACAGGTGGAGTAAGGCAGTGACAGAATGGCGTCCAAGGACTGGAAGACGAAGTGTCGGTCGTCCGGCGGCGAGATGGGTGGACGACATTGTTGCCATCGCCGCGCCGGTAGAACCTGGATGAGGCTGGCACAGGAGCGTGGGGATTGGCACATGAAAAGGGAGGCCTATGTCAGCAGTGGGTGAAGTCGGGCTGTGGATGATGATGATGATAAAGTATTTAATTACACAGATAAGTAAAATAATAAATCAAATTAAAAATACTGGCTACTTACAATTTTCAAGCGAGCGGCATGAAGCAGTTCAAAAAAACAAAATTAAAACAAAACACGATGGCTTGGGTCACAAACTTTTGTAGATTGTTTCTTGTTCACTTCATTAATAAATTAGTAGAAAATAATACTGAAACACGTTATTATTGCAAAATAAAGGAATACACGAAAATTCTAACCACGAAATTATCCGTGACATTGACAAACATCTGAAACAGCTGTGCTTGATATTGTGAATTTGAATTTACTGCACGCAGACGTGGTGATGGCGCTGTTTGTTTACTTGTCTCCTTTTTGTTGGTCGTCGAAGTCCCAGGTAATTTTATGATTTATTTATATCACGTTAGTCTACGAATTCAATGCCATCCTCTTGTAATTAATTACATACAGAAATTGGATGTTTTGAATTCGGTATTTAAACTTTAACATAGCAACTATGTAAAATTACGATCGAATCCTAGGTTTTGACCATGTTAAAAATAGTGTTTCCGAATTAAATATTCACAAGTTTATACATAATCGTCTTGTTTTGTTTGTTTTGGTCTACTTTTGAGTAACAATCAAGCGAGTAGCGAGCGAACTAGCTTAGAGCGCTTACTGCCATCTGTTACAAAAATGATGAAATAAGTGGAAAACAATGTGTGTCTTATAATCAGAAGATGGCGCTAGTAGTTAATAAAGTAAAGGAGTTATCTTTTGTATTTTTTATTAGTCAGCTATCTTTTAGATACATAGTATTTTAATATATTTTTTTAGGTTTTTATCATTTGCTCGTTACAATCTATTCTACTACAATAATAATACAAAAAACTAAAGTCATTACTTTCATACATATTGGCAAGTACTTACATAAAAATAAATATTTTTTATACTTACATAGTAATAAATACATAGCTCTACAATAAATCTCGAATACATACCTAAATATTATACTGCCGAAAATGATAAATGAACACGTAGTTAAATATCAATCACTTTAAATATTATTTGTAGTCCATGCCGGGATTTTCTAATAGTAGGTAAAATTAAGTTATTGATTAGGTGGTACGGTTCTTACGCTTTGCACGATGTGGGTACTCTATACAGTTCTATTTTAGGAACACCAGAAACCCGAGGGTTCTTTCCTTGTTGGATCTGATTTCTGTAAGTTCTGAACTGCTGGTCTGCCTTTGACTGGCATATAACCTGAGCAGCTTGGACCTTGTAGCCTTCTCCGTGGCAGTGGGACTGACAGGAGCTTAAAGGAGTAGTGGTTATGCAGATCTCCCCATGGTTCTCATGGTACTGCACTTGCTGCTGCAACTGGCACATCTCACGCTTCTTCAGGTAACTCCTAGTCCTGTATACATTTTGGGAGTCCCATTCCTGGTCTCTCTGCTTGATGGCTTTAATCCATTCTTCATCTGAGCGGAGGATCGCGGTGTATTTGGGGATTGACTGGTACGCCTTTTGCTGAGCTTCCATTTTCAGGTTTTCGGTTTTAGGGTCGCTGTTTTCGGCATCAAGGGCGTAGGAGGCACCATAATACTCAGCCTGGTCAACCAAACCATGAGGAGTTTGGTAATCGTCGCGTGGCTCACCGCTGTTCTGGCCGCAAATACCCCTGGTGGTCGTACGGTAGTCTTGGGTGGTAAGCACCAGGCGCTGTCCATCGTACATGGCACGGATACGTCCATCGCGCATGGTGAACATCAGAACACCTTCGGCTTGGACAAAGTACTGCAGAAGCGGAGATTCGTCAACATCATCCCAGTAGATGGTCAGATCACCTTCAGAGATCTTCTTGCTGTTGGTCTTCACCTGCACGTTAGCCTTGTTGGACTGCGAAGGCAGAATCTCCATTTCCAGGTCTTTGCCAGTTTCGGTTCTGCATAAAAATAAAATATAGAATTACTGCATTGCGTTATGTTAAGCTACATACATCGAAGCATCCATACAAGTATTCCATGTAGCTAGGTAGGATTTGGTTTCCAAACAGTAGGTTTGTATTTTTTTCTTCAAATGACAAAGCGATATACTACACTCACTTGTAAGAGATGTAAATCTCCTGCTGCTGCTGGCTGGGTCTCCTGGCGAGGATGACCAGCTCGTCCCACTTGCCGCGAGCCTTGTTGTACTCCTCCTGCATCACCACGTGCCAAGACTGGGACAGTTCGTAGTCGTAAGAGCGGTTACTGAAGGTCCTCACTTTGCTACCGTCGATGGTACAGAAAGCTGTAGGGAAAAGGATGTCACTTGTATTAATAAAATCGGAACGAGAATTACTTAAGATGAAAAATGTTTAGTATCGTCGATGCTATGCTCTTTACAGTTCAATGAAAGCACGATTCAAAGTTTGGAACTAAGTTTAGGATGTCGAATTTAAAGTAAGTAGGAATAGTTGATTGTTCTGTCAGTCTATTCGAGTCTATGTATTGTAACACTTGGAACTATTGGAAGGACTATATTGCAAACTGCAATAGCAATATGATATGGTAATTTAAGGTTATTAAAAAAATAACAATATGCAAACTCAGATGTCAAGTTATTACATAGGTAGGTAGTACTTACGCTGGTACTGGTAGCTTGATCTGTAGTTGACGATACGCTCAATCGGGCTGAAAGGCCAATAGAGAGACACCATGTAGGGAGTGAACTCAGGGATCTGCACGTTGTCGATGCGATCCAGGCCGGAAGCCGAGGTCATCTCGAAACGAAGGGTGTTGTCAACGTAGGAAGTCTCAACCTCCAACTGCAGTTTGCCATCACGAACCGTCATCTTTGGGGTCACCCCAAAGTTCCGGTTCAGTTGCATCAGATTCTGGTACATGGAGCTCACGTTCTGGTAGGTTACTGACACCTTGAACTTATCAGGGGCATGGGCTTTGATCAGCATCTTGTAGGAAGCGTCTTGGTATTGGTTGCCGTTCACGATCTCCTGCTGCACCAGCTTAGCCAGAGGATGGATCTTCAGCTGTTCGGTATATCTCTTGGTACGTTCAGTATTTCCCTGGATGTGAATGTTCCCATTCTGGCCCCACTTGATGTCGGCTTCGTAAGTCATCTTCATATCCTTCTTCAGAGCTTCTAAGAAGTTCAGAGGCGAAATTTCGGGCATGATTACCTTAACAATGGCGTTGATTTGTTCGTTACCCTGCTTGGCTGAGTTTCTTCCAGCGAACAGAGCAACTTGAATTTTCTGGTCGATTGGGCTGTTTGCGATTGCGGCAGTTAGCACGTACTCCTGTTTCATGGGACCGTCGAATATGGTGCTGACGTCTACCACTTGTGCTTTAGCATTGTTCATTCCGGATGAAACACGCTTGACCATCTCCTCGCGACGGACTCCGCTATTGGGCGTAACGTCGTTCCTGTTGTCAGCCTGTCCCAGTTCACCACTTTGCTTCTGGTTGATGAATTGGTCTGTAAAGATATTTTAAATTGAGTAATTAGACAATATAAATATATAACAAACTCTTTTACACATTTAAATTAATACTTACCATAAACAGAAGTTAATGTGACAACCTTGTTCTGCGACTGTTTTCCAAGGTATCTCAAGTTGTAATGGGTCAAAGCGATATCCCTGGTAGCCCATAAGTTATCCATGTTGTACAGAGCATGAAGCAGATTGCCGGCGTTTCTGAAGTCAGCAGAGTAGGAGTAACCTTGCAATTGGAAAATGGTGCCAGTTTGCTGGCCGAATTTCACATCAGTCGATTGTACTTTCCTTGAGCGTTCCACTATTTTGGTTGTAGGATCCTGAGAGTAGGGCACTAAAGTATCCTTCTTCTGGTAAGCAGTGTATGGCCAAACGCTGTAATGAGCGATGGTGTAGTCTTGGTCAGTGCGCAGTGGTTCCACCTTCATTTTAGCCTCTCCAGATTCCATCTGGATGCTCAGCTTGACGGGTACGTTAACTTGGTATTTCTTGTCGACTCCAGCACTAGCAAGCTGATTACTAAGGGTGTCCATGAAACCAACGTTTCCTTGAATGTTTCTAGCAGCCGTAAGTTGGAGTTCCTTATCCATGAATAAGGACCAGCCTTTGCGGTTCTTGGGGTCACGATCGATTTTGCCCTTAGCCTTGCTCTGAACGTGAATAACGACAGGCTCTTTGTATTTGTAGATGAACGGCATACCTGAGGCCAAGGGGAACATAACAGACACCTGGTTTGTGTTGAATACTTTAGTGTAATGCTTCTCAACACCTTGCTCTAATTCTTTCATGTACTCCATGATGTCTTGTACCAGTCTTGTAAGGTAACCTTCGTCGAAACTGAAGAATCTCTCCTGGTTCGAAATGTCGTAGAAGAAGGATCCCTGGAGTGGGCTTTGAGGCTCTCGCTTAATGTTCAGCATTTCCGAAATCATTTGAGCAGTGTATTTGTGGTTGGCGTCAGACTTGAGGGGCTTGAACATCATTGTTTTGATGAAATCAACGACTTCCTGAGCATCAGAAAATGAAGCACCAATCTGGAAAGAAAAAAATGTTTAAACAAGTAATTTTATGCTAGTTGATCACATAGTCAGATGACAAAAAAAAAGTAAAAACATTATTTAACACGTTCGCGTGAGCAACCTCATTTCTGAATGTTGGTCATGCGGCGGTTTTGGCTTGGAAAATCGAACGTGTTGCGGCGCTAAGTAGATGCGCCATAGGAATTTGCTCTTAAAATGGACGTCCACAGACGTTCCGTCAAAATAAATATGACAATCTAGAGGACGTCGTATGACGTTGCGCCATTTCAAAATTATATCAAGACGACATTGTAAGACGTTGCTCACCCGAACGTGTTAAATATCTCACAAAGCGTATTAGATATTAACTTACCGTGTTTTCAAGAGCCCATCCACCAATTTTGTTCCTCCACGAATATCTCTGGTACTTAGGCATAGCACTGCTGTCACCACCAATATAAGATGATTCTTTGAAGTATTCCTGTTTATCGTCATTTACATAGCTGTCTTCGTAGTTCTTGTTAGAGTAGCGCATACCAAGATTTTCAGGTGTTACGATATCCTTAACAGCTTGGGCTGCCCTTGACCTGAAATGAGTAAAAAAAAACATCAGTATTTCTGTTTTGTAGTCTTTAGCTAAAATAAATTAATAAAATATGTATTACTTACAGGTGCCAAAAACGAGGATCCTTCAAGCTGGCAGCCGTTTCGATGCCATTCTTGAGAGCAGCACGAACCTGGATACTGGGGTCATCATTGGTCATCTGGGCCATCACTTGCATCATCTCGGCGGTTGGGTGAGCCATGAATATATTAAGGATAGCAGCCACTCTCACTTCATAGGGCTCACCAGTATTCCTCAAGATGCTGTAGAGTACTGCACGCACATATTTATCTTTCTGGTCTACGAGAGAGCGAAGCTGTACAACCATTTGAACTCGGAGGTATGTAGACACTTGAGTGCGACCCTCCAGGTAAGGAGAAAATACTTGTAAGATCTCACGGTGTCCTAAATTGCCGATGGCCTTAATGTAAACCTGGGCCCTGCTCCATTCTTTAGTCTCAATAGCTTGATTCAGCAGTTCAGAGAGACGAGGGAGGATGGTTTCCAGCACAAATCGGTCATGTTTACGGGTAAGACGGCCATACATGTGAGTCGGGTAGTAGGAGTGAGCAGTTTCGTTGTTTACTTGACCCATGCGAATGAATTGCGTTGCAGCGATTAAAGCACTAGTGTTAAGACGTTCCTGTTGTTGAACCACTGGGCTCATAGCGAGCTCAAAGAACTGTGCCATAACTTCTTTGGTAGGGTAACGAAGTGTTCTAGCTAAAGTAGAGATCACCTGAGCTGCTTCCTCGCCTTGGAGTTTGTTGCTCGTAATCCAAATCTTAATTTGTAAGAAGGCTGGTGGTGTGCCAGCTTCTACGACAGCATCACGGAAGATCATCCACATATCAGCTTTAACGTTGTTGTTTGAAGACCTGCCGACTTCAATGCCACGGCTAGTTTGGGCGAGCTGATCGCTGCTCATGGAAGCAATAATGTGGACAAGAATGTTAAACTTTGAGAGGAAGTCAGCTTTAGGTATGATGTTGGGATTCTGCAGTTGCTGGGCGATGTCCTGGAGCAGTTTCTGGACGTTCATCGTGTTCTGTTTCTTATCCCCGCGTGATTGAGCACTCATGTACAGAGCAGCATACGCTGGTTCATTCATCCTGGGAGCGTCATCGTTTATGTAAGCCGATGAGGAGTCACTGGAACTTGAGCACCTCCAATCTTTGTTGAACGTCTCTTGGTAATTATCCGAAGGACGCACTCTACTTTTCTGTTCTTCCAACTGCACATTTATGGGCTCATGGGTTTCAGAAGACTCATATGACTCGGAAGACCGGTCATGGATAGCCATTTGTCTGGTGCTCATTGCGTACAGAAGGGTTTTAATTTGGCGGCTGCCCTCAGGTTTTTGCCATTCAGCACCACTGTCTTGTTCAACGGACAGTAAATTCAAGCTTACGTTGCTGTGAACCTGCGCTTTCTGCTTACCATATAAATGGGGGTGCACGTTAACCCAGCTGGTTGTTTCAGCCTTGTAGATGGGACCCTGCTTGCCAGCAAGCATGCGGGAGACGGTAGAGTGAGAGATGAACTGTTTCTCTTCATTGCTGTGAGCGGTTCCTGTCCATTCGGCACCTTCAGGTACTCCGAAGTGGTAAGCAACACGGTGGTGGCAGTGACCGTAGTTTTTGCTCTTGGTGATCTCCATGGGGTCCTCTTCTGAAGCAAACAGTGGCAGCTCTCGTCGCCATTCTGCGGCCACAGGGGAGACAGTGTACAAAGTTTCACAGTCACCAGTGACGTCAGCCTCCATCTTCTTGAAGAGACCCTGCTGGAGTTCCCTGTCGTAGCTGTCCCAGCGATTGTGCACCTGGTGATGAGCAGACAAATCCACTTGGAGTGTGCTGATCAGAGCTTTCAACATGTTTTCGTGAGAAAGCAAGAACGCAGAGGGCAGACTAAGGCCGAGCACGCGGCCACCTTCAACGGAGATTTCGAAAGGTTGGTCCAGGTTCTGTACGGTTTCGTACTTAAGGTCCGAAGGTATGGCCATATTGTTGGGCAGTTGCTGGTGGAACTGAGCATGTTGGGGGTTTTCCAGCTTAGCCTGGAGGAGGCCTGGGGATTTGACGCGGATGATGAACTGGGCCTTGAATGCGTTGCCGGAGCTGGCTCCCTCCTGAAGACGAGCCAGTGTGTGCGTGTTGACGTCATAGCGGTATAGTCTACCAGCTTGCCACGGCCATTGGTTATCCAACTGCTGCTCGCTCAATTTCCCTGAGGAGACGACGGCTGCAAGGAAATAATATAGAGTTAGGATATGACACTTATTTTCTTTATTGCGAACGCTACAAAACATTCGACATCTTAAAGAGAGCTTAGAAGAGATTTTATAATGATACCAATAATAGTGTATTTAGTTAGATAGATAGACTAGTCTTTATTGCACATCTAATAAAGTGGAAAAAGTAAAGGATTATCAAGGGTAATAAATACTTGGGCGGTCTTTAGTCCAATAAATAGATATTTAGTACTTGAAGAAATAACATTTAGTTCGAAGACGAAAAGAGAACTAGGTAGTAATTTTGAAAACACATCAAATTATTGATTCAAATTATTAATTATTATATAAATTATTGTAGATACTTTAAACATTTCACTTTGCTACACTTAATTTACTTTAAAACAAATAAACACTAAGAACTCACCGATAAACGCCGCCAATACCAGCAACTTCATATCAAAGTCCTGAGGAGAGCCGGCACTAGTGATGGTTGCTGGAGAAGTGCAGGTACCTACTTCTAACGTTTCGACCAGATTCCAGAACTTATATACTAGCTACTTACACGTGGAGGAGGTTCAGAATCGACCCTTGAACTTATCGATAGTTACAATGTTGATCTATTTGTTGAAAATTGATTGACTTGATATTATTGTGCTTATCTGCTTATATTCTAGACTAAGCCTTGCATTGGGTCTCGGCTGCGAAAATTCATGTTCAACTTCAAAGTAATCGACGACGGACGACGGGTTCTTCTCAGTGGCTCGATGGCAAAAAGTTCAAATATGTTTGGCCCAAAATTCAGCTACGCGAACTCACTGACGAATTATAAGGAGGTGATTGGCTTATTAATGTAACACAGCTAGGTACCCACCTAAAGGGAGATAAGCCTAGTTAAAATCGACCCGTATTCTATCGTCTATACATCTATATCTATACTCTGTACAAATATATTCAATTCAATTCAATTTATTTATTGCTGAACATACATATCAATACATTTGAAGATGTTGAGTAAATGTGTAGTTCATTATGTCCTACCAATTAAGGCATGCAAAATATTATTTACAAGTATTTATATAAACGAGAACAAATAAAAAATTAATACAATTAAACCGCATTCAAAAGATCGGTAATTTCACAACAGGAATTCAAAATAAAATTAAAATAGCTATTCATTAAGTACATAGAAATTGACAAACATAAATAATGTCATAAAAAATGGTTGAGCACTAAATTGCCTATAATTATAATGTCAGCGAAATCAGTCAAATGTCATATAATGATGTCAGAATATTAATTTCGTCAAAACAGCATGCTATATTAGCTAATAATATCATATTGGTCAAGTATGTTCAGATTAACAATGTAGTAAATCGATAATAAATCGGACTCGGAAAACATCACCTTAACCTCAATAAACATCATAATAAGTTCTTGTCTGACATAAATTCATTTAATGTGTAATACGCCTTATTGATTAGTAAGTCATGTAATTGTTTTTTAAATTTATTGAAATCGTTACAGTCTAGTAAGGCTTTAGGTATTTTATTGTAGATCTTAGGAGCCATGCCTAGGAATTTTTTATAGAATATCGCTTTTTTGTGTTGTCTACTGACTATTTTATTTTTGTGTCGCGCCCGACTAAATGTCTCAAACAATTGAGGATTACTTTTTACAAATAGAACTACCTCATATATATACAAGCAAGGCACTGTTAATATGCGGAGATTCACAAAGAACTGTTTGCAGCTCTCCGTGCTTACAATCCCGCAAATCGCCCTAACGCATCTTTTCTGGGCTCTAAATACCATCTCCTTGTTTGTGGAGTTGCCCCAATATATTATGCCGTAGCATAATGTAGAAGTTACGTAAGCATGATATGCTGTAATCAATGATTTTTGATTGACCTCTTTTGCGAGACTGCGTAGACCGTATGCATGCTGACTTAGGCGATTACATACACTGTCAGTGTGAGTTTTCCACGACATGTCTGTATCTAAATCTATTCCTAAAAATTTTGTAGATGACGTTTCAGAGATTTTTTTGTTTCCATATCTTACGTCAGGTTTTCTGTGATTTGTCCGTTGTTCGAAAGTCATTATTTTAGTTTTGTCAATATTTATTTTTAAATTGTTCGCGCTCATCCACTCTATTAATATTTGGAGACATGTGTTTAATTCTCTCTCCAGTGTATCATTATTGCTAAAAACTACCGTGCTATCATCAGCGAACAATACCATTGGATGATGTGTTTGTCTGGGCATGTCATTAATATAAATTATAAATAATAAAGAACCTATAATACTTCCTTGTGGTACGCCATAGTTATTAGTTCTCTGACTTGAGACATACGTACGTTCGGTTTTTGATATCGTACATACTTTCTCTATTCGCGTAACTTGTTTTCTGTCTGACAAATACGATTTCAAAAGGCTGAGAGCATTGCCCCTAACCTCATATCGTTCCAACTTCTTTAAAAGTAATGTCCTATCCACAAAATCGAATGCCTTGCTCATGTCCATGAATAGAGCTGCTACCGGACTTCTACGGTCAATGCTAGTGATAATATTCTCAAAAAGATTGAAGATTGCCATGTTTATATTCTTTTTCTTTCTAAAACCGTACTGCTCAGCAGCAAAAAGATTGTGTTGTTCGAAAAATGAATATAGTTTATTGTAGATTACTTTTTCTATTATCTTAGAGAATATCGGTAGTAAGGCAATAGGTCGGTAATTGGCTGGGTCATTTTTGTTACCTTTCTCATGAAGGGGTTTAATTACAGCAATTTTTAACATATTCGGAAACACACCCTCTTCCAAACACAGATTTATGATATGACAAAGTATAGGTGCGATAGTAGTTGAAACAGATTTAATTATTTTTGTTGTAATGTCATCATATCCCGAGGTGTTTGTATTATTTAATGAATTGAACAGTTTTATAATGTCAGGGGGAATTGTCGGGATTAAAAATAAGGAGTTACAATGAATGTCAAGTTTTAAATTGTGATTATTACTGTCAGTTATGTCAGATGCAGATTCGATTTCGTCAATAAAAAAAACATTAAAAGTCTGTTCAATATCTTTCGGGTCATTTATATCCGCGCCATTAATTGTAAGTATTGGTATTCCTTTTGGCGGCTTATTCTTTTTGCTCTTATTTATTATTTGCCATGTAGCTTTGTTCTTATTTAACGCATTATTAATAAAGTCGTTATTCTGGGATATTTTTGTCAGACGAATTATAGTTTTTAACCTTTTTGTATAGGTTTTAAATAATTTTCTATTATTGTGGTTGGGGTGTTTTCGGTATTCCCATAGCATTTCTCGCTTGCGTTTACAGCATAATTTTATGCCTTTACTTATCCACCTTGGCTTCTTTTCTGCATAGCTCTTCATTTTTTTAAGTGGAAAACACATGTCATAAAATAGTTTAAAGGTGTCATAAAACTTATTGAACGCCTCATTAGGTTCTTTACAGGAATAAATATCATTAAATGTTAGATTTTGTAAACAACTAATAAACTTCGATATATTTTCTTTACAATAGCTGCGCTGCGTCTAAATACATACCAGTAGGGGAGTTTGCATGTTTTCTTGACGGGACATTGTAGCAGTTGCGCTGTGTGATCCGACATTGCTAACTCAACAGTTACACATTTACTTCCCCTAATATTATCAATTATGTTATCTATACAGGTACCACTGCAGAGACGTGTTGGAGTGAATACACCTAATTTTAAATTAAAGCTTCGCAGTAGATGTCTGAAATTGGCAGCTGCATAGTTGTTTTTCATAATGTCTATATTAAAATCTCCACATAACACAATTTTCTTTTTACGTTTAAAACATATGTCACTAAGGATTATGTCTAGGTTAATGAGGAAAGTGTTCAGTGAAGTCTTATCCGGTTTGGGAGGTCTGTATATACACAAAATAATTATAAGATGAGTTTGCAACTCTATAAAATTGAAGTGTCTGTTTGTATTGTCAAAATAACAACTTTTTACTAAATGCATACGAACGTATAACCGGTACTTATAACAAACTAGCTTTGCCCCGCGACTTCGTTCGCGTGGTTGTCGTAAGATACACAATATACTAAAATGACAGCCACGTTTTAATAAAACTCTCTCATCCCCCGGCCTGTCGCCAACCGTCGCGTTGAATAGCCTGATCGCGCTATTCGTTTTCGCTTAGTGTTCTTTTTTACTTTTTTCTTTTTGCTCGGCTCCTAAGGGTCGTAGCGTGATGTTATTAGCCTATGACTATCCTCGAGAATTGGGCTACCAAATGCAAAAATATTTTTTTCAAATCCGACCTTTTGTTCATAATTTCATGGGTTTTAATTTTTTTTTGCGCGGAACCCTAATTATTTTTCTAAAATAAAAGTAGCCTAAGTTACCCACCGTAACATCAGCTATCTGCCAGTGAAAGTGCAGTCAAAATCTAATCTATAAAATGGGTCCTCGTGAGTCCCTTAGAAACAAATTCAAAGAGAGATATACTAACTCTGCCTTTTCTTTATTTCTTAGAAAGTATTTTGTATGTTCGAAAAAACTTAGGATTTTTCAAAATAAGAAGCGATTTCCATAACATAAATACACGTAGTAAACATGAAATTGTGTTACCCAAAGGAGATGTTTCAAAATGGGCCCAGAATATGTACAATACCTCGAAAAATCGAGAAAAATCCGTGGACTTCGGGAAAAATACTGATAAATTGCATAAATGCATATTTCTCTTGTAATAATTTGATATTTATCAATTATTTTATCGACTTTCAATATGGCGTCTCGCCAATTTAGGTACTCTGTGGTTAAAACCAATGACAGTAAACCATAGATCGACCATTGATCATAGATCGTGAACTGTCTACTGTCACTTCAGTCGCTTTCGTTGTCGATCGTGTTCTGATGTTCTGTTCTCTCGAGTTAAATAACAACCTGGCTTTCGTTTATCGCTACATTGTTTTTGTCTGAGTTAATATTTCGACTATTGAATGTTTGTATTCTGTACGTTTATGCTATAAGTAAAAATCTTGGCATATCGCAGGTCAACCTATGAGGTTGTCGTCTGCTTAACTGCACTATACTTTATGTACAGACGCCAGTACATCAAGCTACTACAATCTGTCAGATTTCTTTAATAGATTTTCGACTTTACAATTAGATCTAAAATAATATTGCAAAAGACTAAAAGTACGACAATGTTATGATTCTCTTTGACAATGTAATATGACAGAAGTAAACATGTCAAACGTCAATAATCAATCAACATGACAACTTACCGCCATGATGGGTTTTTGTTGTGTGTTGCAATTTCAATTGTACATTCTTGTACTTTACTACCAAACAAAGCCAATTAAAAGTAATTGGATGATTGGAAACTGTTTTATTTGTGTTTCCCCATTTTTTAGTAGGGTGTACCAATACGTGGCCGGGGCTCCATACATTTTGAAACATCTCCTTTAGATTTGACTAAAACAAGCAAGTCAAATAAATAAATAAATTTCAATTTGAAGTCATTTCTTATAAACAGTATCCGCTTTTATAACAAGTTGCCAAAGTCGGTTACAGAACTTAGCGATAGAAAGTTCAAAACCCACATCAAACGTGTCCTTATTAAAAAAGCAAATTATGGGATTAAATATCGTCGGCGCCGAGCGCTGCCGGCGACGCCGCGGGCTCACCCCCTTCGCCCCACGACCCAAACCGCTAGACTACGTTGGAGACAGAGAAGTTTGGCGCTAATCCCTTCTGCACATGTGGCTTCCCTGGTACCTCATTAACAGCATAACTATTTATGTAAATGCCTATTAACTGCTCCCAAATTACTTTAATTTAATTTATTTTATTGTTTTTTTACATGCTTCCAGGACATAATATTTTACATTATATAGTCTTGTCTTTTAAATAGATTCTTTTGTATTTTGTGAATGTGAGAACGTTGTAGGCTTTATAGACTGTAGATTTGTAGACCATTTTCTATTTTCTTAAGTACCTGGTACTTATTGACAGGCCTACACTGTCCTCCCATGCTTAATAACACTGTAATTTGAAAACATTGTAACAGCCAATTATTTTTAAAAGAGTAACCGTGGAGTTTCTTGCCGGTTCTTCTCCATAGGAAACGACCAATTGGAACCGTGTACCTAGCTTCTGACGTTTCATAAGTGCCCATGCACATAAGCCTATGTGAAATAAAATATTTTGAATTTGAATCGGTCCAGCCGTTTCGAGAATAGCCGGAACTAACAGACAGAGTATAATAACAACCCAATTCTCAAGGGAGTCCTCAAACATTATGGGCAAACATTATTGGCAAACATATAGCGATTTTGATATTTTCATCAACAAGTCAAGCATTTGCATTCAGAAAGTATCATTTGGTGAAATGGAACTGACGAAGAAGACCACAGATGGCCACGGGAACTCCTCAATATATTTCACGGGTAGCGATAAGATAATCTCAATTAAGATAGTTAAACGACTATGACGAAGCAAATTTAAATAAATGGTTCTGATGAAACTGGTACCGCGGTAGGCACCGGAACTCTGTAATAAAACCATGTATATTATGTCTTAGCCGTGTTTGGGCTTATTGGAATTGTCAAGAGATGCACTCTGGCTATACCTGATTTTAATGGTAATATGCTTCAAAGCGCACTACTTCAGTTGTATGTTATGTGTGACCTTGATTATCAGAAGACAGATTTCGTCAACGATCTATCGTCGTGTGGTTGATTTAATAATTTGTTGGCGACGGCGTCCAAACCTGATAAAACTACGCCTTCCAAACTTCTGACATGACTTAGCGCGACATATACATATTTGCCTTTTTCCAAAGTTTTTATTTGAAAGGGTATCCTGTGGTCGCATATAAATTTTGTCAAATTCTGATGAGTGGTTTTTGAGTTAGCTTCAATAATAGGTATTTTGTTCCATTTAGTGTATGATGATGATGTTATAATAATTTCCTGTCACTACTATTTACTTAGCAAGTAGTGGTATACGAATTCGGGTAGGGTAGGTACCACAACTAAAAAGTGGAAAATAAAAACGTATTAATTAATTCAAGTTATTTTTCACTTTGTAGTGTTGTGTTTTAGTAATCGACATCGCGTCGGTATCCTTTTTCTTGTTGTTTGTGTCAATTTGGGCGTCCTTTCTGATTAAAATTGTAAGTCCCCGGTGCGCTTTACTTGCGGTTGCAGATAGGTGCCATTCATAATGCTTTGAGTTGTACATTCCTACCGGTTTCCTGTAGGCAGGCTATGTGGATGCTCCTATGTGAAAGTTCAGCGTCTATTTTTTTTTTTTGGTCGGGTTTGAGGCCCCGCGGACGTTCCAGGTTGCAACACTCAAGTCTGGGCAAGTGTACTTAACTGCAGCAGAGGGCGGATTTCTAAGTATTCTATAACCAGTTGTTTGCACGACTTCATCTGATATCGGTACCCAATGGAGACGCTAATTGTTCACACGGTGTTAGCGGGCTAGGTGGTTGGGGGCTATTCCTTTGGGACCGGGGTTTGGTGAGCTGTACTTGTTCGTCTCGTATGTTGTACAGGTTACTTAAATCTAGTGTAGGTTGTGGTGTTTTGGCGTTGGTTAATTCCTGTGTTAGAATTTGCTGATTACTATTATACCGTTCGTCATCAACCATGACCCAGCTATCATAATGCTGTCCATTGTAGAAGATGTGTATATTGCCGGGCACCGCCTCGCAGGTAGGTGAATATACCAGTGAGTTCTCGTTTTTCATGTGAACATACACGTTTACGAGGTAGAATTCAGACGCGGTGATTAAATTAGGATGTCTTCTCCTCCCCAGAACGTCTCATTAAACTGTGCGGTTATATATTTTGTTATTAATTGTTCCCGAGATAAATTGTTGTTAGGAAGAAAGTCCTGAATATTATTCAAAAGTGCTAAATATATTCTGTCATCGTATCTATTCAATGACACAAATTTTGCAAGGTCACGACGAACCGACAAGTGGTCGAAAGTCAGCCCCATTAAGTTATTTATTTGGTGAGCTAGGGATCTAAACAAACAATTTTCGTCTCTTTTCATTGGTACCAATGAAACCATTGACGAGTTATGCACCATTGTACTTAAAGACAAAGACATTGGCTACCCCCGTCAAAACGGGTTGAGATTTATGAGCCGTTTTTGCTACTGTCTACAGAAATGTATCTTATTATGAAGCTTTACAATTCAGGGTAATGTTTTTGTTGCGTCGCAAAAGAAATTTGGTTTAATACTCACAGAAAAGGCGAGCAAAGGGGTATCGTATTACCCAGTAACTGGGTTGTGGAGGTCAGATAGGCAGTCGCTCCATGTAAAATACTGGTATTCAGCTGCATCCGGTTAGACTGGAAGCCGACCCCAATATAGTTGGGAAAAGGCTAGGCAGATGATGATGATGATGACTCACAGAAAAGGCGAGCAAACAAAAAACAATTTTTTCTCCGTTTGTACCCGGCGCCCGGCGCAACAATCTCGATTGCTTTGCGCAACCAAGCAATTAAACTAAATGGTTAACGTATTTTCAGGGAATTTCAGCTTAATGCTACACTTATTACCATTTAATACTAGGTTAGAAGGCTATTCAAGACAAGAAGTATTCTGAGAAAACAACTTCTGTACGAAATCCAAGTCGAAAATGTTCTTACTGTTAGAATATTCAAGAACCCTGGTTTATCCTGCCTTACCACAGGTATTTAATATGCACACCATCCCAAAACAATAGATCAGAGTGAATGTCGAATGATCACGTGATCCGAGCTTCGAAAGTTCGCCAGTCCCTTGACAACAGTGACCTAGCTTAACTTCACGCCGACAACGTTGTCACAAGATCTATATATCTAGAAAAGGTATAATCCAATATGAAGAAAGATATCACCAGGTTAGTTTGCGCCGGGTATCAGGATCCTTTGGCAGGCTGTTAGTTCCTCTTGACAGGAGCGCGCGTAGGTTTAGTCCACCCCACCTTCGCAGACACTGCACCACAAAATATTATTTCGCGACACAAAACTCATCAAAGAAACATAGCACAATTTCGATTGCCACTTCTGTTATTTTAATTGCTTTAACAACATTACTTACCATGCATTGTTGTGCATCTGATAATAATTTATTTCGACATATGCAGCGGTTTTTGGCCGCCATAACATTTTCGGAAGTAGGTACCTAATAAGTAGAGATCGGATAATCGGATGCATATTTACCTAAAGTTAATTTTTCGCTAGGAAATTATGGAAGCGGCTTCTTATTTTTTTCTTTCTTAATATAAATCCCGGGATTCCAGAAAATCCGGGTATGCAAAACTAATCGAATACATGGTATGGAAACGACTTCTAAAACATGTGGTATTATTTATTTAAAAAATACCGAGACCGAGAGAAATTCATTTTTAACCCCCGATGCAAATATATGTGTATGTAGGGTGTAAGAGGAAGGGTAGTGCGTGTCGATTCTATAGTCAAAAAGTACTAAATTAATCAATTCCTGAATCGCAAATTTTTTACTATCGATACAAAAGTGCATTCCATATTAGCCAACACCTCAACTTTAGGTAAATATGCATCGAAATATCCGATCACTGCTAATAAGTTATACATATAAACAATTAAATGGAAATCAATTAATAACTTTCTCTCTGTAGTGATAAAAACGCGATTGATTGCATTTAAAATTACAAAGGCGCTTAGAACTTTTTGATCTAACGCGGTAACTTGAAAGACAGAAAGAAAGAAAACGAGTTTATTAGCATAAATAAAAACATGCATTAGTATTTTTTGGATTTTTGAATGTGGGTGTACTATTGGTGCACCTCTGCCTAACCCTTCTGGGATTACAGGAGTGATGTTATGTTATTTTGGAACAAACTCAATGTCATACATGACACAAATTCAAATCCCATTGCAACCGATTTTTTTAACACATTCACTACAATTGGCCAATCAAAAATGAACTAAAAGTACATAGCGCTAAAGTAGGTTATATATGTAAATTATGTAAATTATCTAAGGTTAGGTAAATACTTAACCTTTTGCGGTTTTCTCTAAACTAGCTAGAGTTAGTTTAGAGAAAACCGTTTAACCTGAAGTTAGTCTCTCCTGTACAAAACTCTTTACAGTGGTCTTAAGTATGACATACATACATTAACAAAATTTTCCATATACTTAAATGATATAAGGTTAGGAATGTTTATAAGAAACTGAATTAAGTAGTTGGTGAAACAATGTTGCTAGTTACATCAACGGAGTAATGAACTGAGACACGGGTAGTAGTCAATAAAGTCATCTGCTTATCTTAACATACACGGAAATAATATGTTTGTATGTATAGTTGTGATCAATATATAATTTCTTCCAAATCACCAATTTTCTTGACAATTTTTTGAGACTGTCTTAAAGTTACTTCGCGGAAATTTTGTAGGTACTCGAATCTCACCATTTCTCAAGCATTCAAATCTATTGAGTTAATAAATCTCGTCATCATCATCCACAGCCTGACTTCACCCACTGCTGAGCATAGGCCTCTCTTTTCATGTGCCAATCCCCACGTTCCTTTGCCAGCCTCATCTACTTCATAAAAATCTTAAACCGCTGGATCTAGAATCATGAAATTTTGTACAAAAGTTACTTTTATAACGAAGCTGAGCATTAAGGAAGGATTTTTGTAAATTCATCCCCTAAAATAGGGGATGGAAGATTGTATATAAGTTCGTAATTTTAGCCGATGGGAAATCCTATCGTGCGCACGGCTTGTTTCATCATAATCATTATCATTATTCATCATAACAACGTCCACTGCTGGACATGAGCCTCTCTGCTCTCTCAAGCATCGCTGGCCATAAGCCTGCGCTTCAAAGCGTTTTTAATCTAGCGGCAAAACAATAGAAACGGAAAACAAAAACTGGAACTTTACAATCTAGGTTTAGACCAAACGGACCAGAAAAAAAACAAAATAGCATTCTGATCTTGATATTCTTTATAGTATGGACAAACGAAAGAATGCTTCTTTCGTTGGTCTATCCATACTAAAATGTCTGTTTACACAAAAAGAATTTGGTAGAGTGGTAGACCTCAAGCTGGTCGATATAGTAGACTTCAAGCTGGTGTTTTCAAACAATAAATAAACCATGATTCATTTTTTGGCGTTAAACGTTTTAGTTTTGTATTTCATTCTTGATAAAAGGAAGTTATCTTCCACAGAAGAAAATGGCTGGCAGAAACATAGAATTACATATTGCAATGTAGTTTCCACGTATCCACGCGTATGGATAGAGTTCTAAAGCTTATCTCAAACGCATGGAAAGCGTCATTTTATTTGAGTAATATTGTTGTAATCTATATCATCTTCACTTCGACACGTGTTAATGTGGAGCCTAACTTCATCTTTGCCATTTTATTGATTGCTATTCGTTGCACATGTTGTGATAAAGTCCAGTATATCAGTATTTATAAGTCATTGACCTTAACATGCGTAGATATCTACGCTTGATGTCTGCTAAGATGAGTCTAGTACTTGAAGTTGAATCCTCAGTTACTGTTAGATTTTTCGTGGAATTATTGTTGTTCATTCGTCGTGTATCATTATAGGAATATCGTGTACAGGAATATTGTGTATCTATTTGAAAGCAGATGACTGACATATACAACGCCACTGGATTGACTAGATAGTGTACTACATATAATTATTAGGGACTCAAGGCATCCCTGAAGCGGCCTTGTGGGGTAATTGAATAACACACTTATAATGTCAAAAAATTATCAACATTTATTGCGTCATTTACATACGTTCATTTTTCAAACATGAAGCAATGAAGTAGCAACTTCTTTGTTGTTGTTTGGGTTGTGATTAAAAGCGTGTGATGAGACTGGGTGGAATGGTAGCACGTGAGTATAGAGCGTATTGTTTAATGAACAGGGATTTTTTTTTCCGTAACTTCCCACTGTGTAGCTCAAGTCTGCTAACTCAGGCCCCAAGGTCCGTACAATAACAGTTTGCAGAGCAGTTTAAGCCCTGGGGAGATCAATGCGTATTTGTTGTATCGCACATTACTTCTAAATAGCTTGCCACACGCCACTTTTTGTCAAATATTAGCCTACTATAAGAGGGCATGGTAAATCACAGGTGTGTTCCATCAGCCATCGGAGTGTGTGTGGTTGTAGTTGGTAGAAATCCGTCACATCCTACCTTACCCAAAAGGGGGATGTTCAGGATATGACATAAGCATGTCAATTTTGTTTCCATCATTTATTCATGAGATCTTCCATGTCTCAAAAGTGAATCATCAGTTTTATGTGTGTTGTGTAAACTTTAGAATTTATTATAAAGTTTAAAGCCCTTGCATTACTTATAACCTGTATACCTATGTGAGGCCGCGAATAAGTTGCTTATTCGCCCCCACCCTTAAGCGGCACCCTGCCCCCACGGCTTTAAATTCTTCCGTAACTAATCTTGATCCGATCCAGCCCGTCCCTTGTAGCCCTCCCCAGCGACGTTTTATGCCCTGGCTGAAGGCTTTAATTTACTAAGGCAATAAGGCAATATTTGATCTTTTAATAAAGGAGATAAGAGAAATCTGTTATGTGCAATATTAACAGAACAAAAGCATTCAATTATGTAAAACATGTGTATCCTCTTAAGTAAATTAGTTTAACGATTATGGTATAAGAGGCAACGTCTTTAACCTAATCAAATTTTACCTCACGGATCGAATACAATACACAGAAATATCGAGAATACAAACTAAATTTTATACGCATAACACGCGCATAATTTTATACGCAAACTGAAATATTTATCCAATTGCAGAGTAAATAAATATAGGGTTCCGCAAGGTAGTGTCCTTGGGCCATTATTATTTTTATTTACATTAATGACCTACCTCGGCAAATTCATCAACCAGTGACATTATTTGCAGACGACAGTACAGCCATAATTGAATGCGTCGATAAAACGATATATGAAAAAGAAATAAACAGAACTCTAAAAACAATAATAGCGCTTACTAAAAATAATCTAGTTATAAACTTACAAAAAACTAAAGCCATGCATTTTCACCTGCGGACACTGCCACACTGCTGGTTTGGCTATTATGTTTAGTAAACTAATCACTAAACACAATAGCCAAACCGTAGACACAATCTCAGTGGCAAAATTCTTAGGAGTAAGTACTTACCTACATATTGACAAGAAACTCACATGGAATAGCCTCATGCTGAACCCGTGTGCCAACAACTAAACAAAACTGCCTATGTACTCTACAGAATTTATAAAAAAGTAAATATAAATACATTGGTGCTAGATAATAGTTTAGTTGCTTCAACATTAAGGTTCGGTGTCATATTTTGGGGCAACTGCATGCTTGTATATATACTAGAAGTAGCCTTATTCGTTAGATCAAACAAGCACTTATATTAAGACAACGCACAGGACTAAAAAGGTCACAATTTAAAAACTTATTATTCACAAGTGGTCATAAAATGTTCATAGTAAAGAAAACATATTATCAGTGGGTCCTGTAAATTGCCTCAAAAATTAAAAGAACTTCCCATTAAAATGTTACAAAAAGTTAACAAAACCGCTGTTGGAGAAATGTTATTATTATACAGTAAAAGATTTTTAAATGACAAAACTTTAAAATAAGTGCTGCTGTCTGTGGGTACTTTGTAATTAACTACTTAATTATCTTAGGTGAATATTCAGGTTATTGTTATTAATGCTATTATTATAATATTTTTGATAATTTATATTCTATATACCTATTATTGCGTTATGTGTTAGATTTTTTTATTTGTCACTTTCCTACTGTTTTTACTAAATACCAAACCAAATTAGAGAAGGGTTATAATATTTTTATAATAATATTAATTCACTGCCTCTACTGCCTCGTTGGTCTAGTGGTCGCAAGCGCTACTGCTGAGCATGAGGTCCTAGGTTCGATTCCCAGGTCGGGCAAAGTGATATTGGGTTTTTCTATCTGGAATTTCTCAGTAGCAGCCCGGAGTCTGGATTCGTGCCCGGTAGATAGCAATAGGCTCGTCGCCTATTACATGGGACTTAAACATAACTGGCGAAATGTGGATGTACTAGGTACACCTCTGCCTAACCCTTCGGGGAAACAAGGCGTGATGTTATGTTAATTCAATTCTATGTTGAATTCTATATTGATATATTTTATTCTATTGTTTGAAAAATTTGCAAGCCGTCAAGGTAAAATGTATCGGGACTATTTATAAAAATTACATCTTATCTGTATACCTACATTATAAGTAAATAAATTATTTCTATTATATTAATAAGTGCGATAACTGGTAATTTTATTAAAAAGACGAGAAATAATACCTATCGTGCTATCGAAATTACAGACGAATGTGTCTACTAGTTACGGACCACTCGTTATCAAAAGGTACTTTGAGGTTGTAACGTTACAATTTAGCCAGAGGGTCTACATTGTATTTTACATACAAAAGAAATAATAAAAAGATATATAAATATAGAAGAGATGATATCGAAGTAGTAGTGGGGTCTCGCGGTGAGCGCTCGACGTCCGGATTCAGGAAACGGCAGGTGGTGGCTGGGAGAACCTGCAGCTCCTCACGCCAGTTCGGAGACGGGCGTCGGCGACATCTCTGTGGTTCATGGTGCCTCCTCCCTTGTGCGACATTTCGGCATGTGAGGCGCTGCGCGGCACACCGCGGCCCTCCCTGGCCTTCTCAAACTGTTCTTTGAGAGACTTGAAATTGAAGAGCCGGTGCCGGTCTTCGAACGAGCTCGGCCGTATCGAAGTCGACATTTTGTCAATTTACACACTAACTTTACACGTAAAATAATAATTAATTAAAACACGTATCACATTACTACTAGAGAAAGATTTAATAGCACTTTAGTTAAATATTATTGAGGTTTTCCAATTAAAGGAATTGTTGGTCGACATGAAGGCATGGTCCCCTCTCACCACTAGGAGTGTTAGTGTTCTGTGCCTCTCACAGCCCCGACAAAATCCTCTTGTTTGTGGGTAGTCGGCCTTATTAACTAGCGTTACAAAAGGTTCGTTGACAATTTAGAACATAGAAAAAGAAACATGACAGATGACAGTTTATGATGAAAATGTCAATGAATTAAAATATTTTATGTGATTTACAAAACTAGAGTATTACTAATGTAAAATGCAGTTTAGAAAGTATGTTTAGTAAAGTAAGTTTTATTTAAATGAGTGTCTGTGATTTCCTATCTAAAAATATAGTTACAAGTAACAAGAATTATTGAACATAACCAGCCCTTTTACTGCAAAATATATAAATATACTAAAGAATGTGGATTCTGTGAAGCGGAATATACTACAAGGTATCGTTTTCTAAAATATTATCTGGAAAAAAGTTACACGCGTCAACTTCAGAACCTCCTCCTCATTTTTCGTCGGTTAAAAATAGGTAGGTACCTAGGCATGATCAGCAACGAAATTCGCATAACATACATGCATTACATTCGTATATTAGGAGTAGATAAAAACCATCAGATAGATTTGGTATACAGCGTGGCGCTTTAGTGGCGACATTAATTTAACAGACGTATACGGTTACGCGTTTTCGTTTTATTAAGATATTTTAATTTAATCAAACGTTATTATTTATTGATTTATTTACAATTTTCTAAAATAGCATTTTGCAGCAACCTGTACTTAAAGAACTGTAGGTGCAGAGGTCATTTGCCGGGGTAACATCGCATCAATGGAAAAGTACGAAAAGGTAGACGAATTACTGCGACTTGAACGAAAAGAGAGAGCGTCAGCCACCGGCGCAGGCGACGCGCGCCCCTTCCACCCGCCCCTTCTAAGAATCGAAATTCTTTTGTTTTGTTTTTGTAGTGCTAGCCGGGCTCTTGTCCTTGACACACTTTTTAACACTCGTGCGTGCGCGTAAATATTACGTCGTGTATTGTTTTTGTGTATGTTACCTAGTGCTTGTTTAAAAACCTGTGATCGTGATGTCAAATACACATCCAAACTACACGGCAGCCGAATATGCGGACATTGTCCTAATTCACGGAAAATGTCTTCAAATCCGTCGTTGCGATAAGGACGTATTGCGAGAGATATAGCAATTCGAGACAATGCCTCGTATCCGCGAAAACCAGCCTGTGGATACGCCTCTAACCCCTCTACCCGTGTGTTAAATTAATGACGCTATTGTAGCGGCACGTATACAGATTTTGCTAGTGCTTTCGATCTCGTTGACCACAAAATACTCATCGACAAGCTCCAGAACCAGTACGGTATCAGTAATGTAATCTTGAACTGGTTTAGATCATATCTGGAAAATCGTGAGCAGGTTGCGGTCCTTGCCGGTTATGAAACTAAGAAATACATTGCTTCTTCTGGCGTTCCACAGGGATCCCGTCTTGGCCCAATCCTGTTTCTATTATTCATCAATGACATTGTGGACTGTGTTCGTCACTGTCACTGTCTCCTCTTTGCGGATGATATGAAAATCTCGCGGCAGGTTGACTCTTTGACGGATGTGGAATTGATTCAGGCCAATCTGGACCGTATTTATGAATGGTGCTGTGCTAACAGCACCACGACGATGACGCTTAACGCTTCGAACTGCCAGCATATTTGGTTCACAAGGAAGAAAAAGGTGCTTGCATCAAATTACCACATCAATACTGTAGGGATTACTGTAGTTGAACAACTTCGTGACCTGGGTGTGATTCTTGATTCAAGGTTAAGTTTTGTTCCACATTGTGATGACATTGTCCAAAGAGTTGCTAAAATCTTGGGTTTCATCAGACGTAACACTATGGACTTTAGACGTATAGCCTCCAAGATTGTGCTTTATAACGCTCTGGTACGTAGCGTACTCGAGTTCGGAAGTGTTATATGGAATCCGCATTGTATGGTTCATTCTAATCGTATCGAGGCAATTCAACGATCCTTTACGCGGCAACTTGCTTTCCTTGCCACTTGGCTTCAGTGCGAGATGCTCGTATGACGAACGACTGAGTTTATTCCATATGTCCAGCTTACAGCTACGCCGATGCATGATAGACTTGCTATGCTTGCGGAGTATTGTTGACGGTTCTTTTTAAATCTGACGGACTTCTCGAGCGGCTTGAAATAAACGTGCCTAAACTTAATGTTCGGAGAAAATGCACGTCCTTTTTCAATGTCCCTCGTCATAAAACCAACTTAGGCATGAACGCTGCGATGGCTAGGCTAACGTCCACGTACAACAATTTTTGTAATATTTATGATTTGGATATCTTGCACGACCATCCCACGCGTTTTAGATCTAAGATTATAAATAAGGGGAAGACTGCAGAGAACAAAACGAAATAATAAAATGATAAAATTAGTCAATGTTTAAGTCGAGTCGGGTATTCTCTCTACTACCGAGTTTTTAGCTAGAGTTTTTGTTCTTTTGTTGTTTTTGTTTTCCATTATTATTATTTTATTCTTTTTTTGTACCGTGAATGCTGTGTTTTTTCTTCTTTTTTGTTGTGGATGCTGTGCACGTCTGTAATTGATGTAAACACTAGTCCATGTCTCTGTTCTCTGTTATCTGTAAATGTTTGTGTTTGTGTTGTTGATGTGCCTTAATAATAAATAAATAACCATTTCTATTTCTATTATTTATACTTCCAAACGCATTAGCCCTCTTTGTTTTCAGATACCTATTGTTGGGGGTTTATATCCATAATTATTTAAATAAAAGGCTTCCGATAATTTGAGAGCTGTATTCCGTGCAAAGACAACAGGAAGAAGAAAAAAATGAAAAATAATGTACTAAACGTAGGTACTTATAAAATAAATTCTTAACAGCTAAGCGTTCATGCAGTAAGACGTGCTTGTGAATAATTGCAAACTAAATTGAGTAGGCGTTACAGATAAAACGTTAGTATTCCAAACATCCCCCCGGGCGTTGAGAGATAGTCTCTCAACCAGAATCCTCTGTGTGAGGTAGAGGTAACGGGCATATCTTGCTGAAAGCTCGCCGAACCACTCCACATGTCGTTTTGATGTCAGCGACACGACTGATGCCGTCCTGTCCAGGGAAAACTGCCGTGACTCTGCCCAATCGCCACTTCAAAGGAGGTAGTTTCTCATCCTTAATGAGCACAAGAGTGTCCTTTTCTAATGGATTAATGCAGGATCGCCATTTCACTCGCTGCTGTAGCTCTGACACGTATTCTTTGCTCCATCGGGACCAGAAATGTTGACGGAGTTACTCTATCCTCTGGTATCTGGTCGAATAAGTCACGGATCTGTCCTCGAGGTTAGGTGCAGGTAGTGCTGTTAGTGGCCGTCCTATTAGAAAGTGTCCAGGCGTTAGCGGCGACAAATCGTTGGGATCCGATGAGAGTGGTGTGAGTGGGCGAGAATTGAGTAAAGCTTCTATTTGAACTAACACAGTGTTCAGCTCCTCAAATGTAAGATTACAATTTCCCAGTACTCTCTTTAAATGATACTTAGTAGATTTAATACCGGCCTCCCAAAGACCTCCAAAGTGAGGTGCATAAGGAGGGATAAAATGAAAATTAATTTCTTCATTTGCTAAATCACTGGACAACGAATTGCAATTACTCTTTATGAACTGGCCAAGTTCGTGATATGCACTAACAAACGAGGTCCCATTATCAGAGTAGATGTGTTTAGGTTTTCCTCTTCGCGAAATGAACCTACGGAGAACTGATAAAAAATTGTGGCTTGTTAAATCACCTGCCAATTCGATGTGTACCGCCTTAGTCGTGAAACATACAAAAAGAACAACGTATACTTTAGTAAGACGACAACCACGTCCTTGTCTAGTGGCTGACATAATCGGTCCAGCATATTCCACACCTACTGTTTCAAAGGGGTGACCCCCGGGAATCAAACGCTGCTGTGGCAAATTACCCATGAGAGGAGAGATCACCTGTCCCTTCATACGACAACATAAAATACATTTATTATAAATTGATTTAGCTAAACGTCTACCACCAATCGGCCAATAATTTTCTCTAATTGACGCCAGTAACAGTTGCGGCCCAGCGTGCATAAGTTTTTTGTGCATAAATTCAAACAGCAATTTTGTGACAATATGAGTGGACTGTATTAATAAAGGATGTTTTTTGTCGTAACAAAATTGTGAATTTTCGAGTCGACCTCCGACACGCATTAATTTATGTTCATCTAGAAAAACTTTGAACTTAATCAATGGACTCTTTTTTGGTAAATCTTTTTTACATAATAAAAGTGTATATTCTGGAAATGAGTCCCTTTGCGAGAGCCTTATAATAACATTTAATGACTGTTTTAATTCGTCAGTGCTGAGAAATTGATTTTTAGGTGATCCTTTTTTAGTATAATTAATTATAAATCTCAAAACATATGCCACCGACCGTTTAAGAGTAGTGAAATTTGAAAATCTATTAAAATCTATAACTGGTCGTGGACTTGCGGTTGTAACAAGTAAAGAAACTTCGGACCGAATTTCAGGAAGTTCGTTCTTTGTGACTGTAGGATTACTAGGCCATTTCGAGATGTAGTATCTCAAGAATTCAGGGCCTGACCACCATAAATCTAAAGATTGCAAAAGACTTACATCTCTACCGCGTGATATATGGTCAGCTGGGTTTAAATTTTTTGGAAGCATGCAGTTGTCTTGTCCAATATTTCTGCGATACGGTTGCGCACAAACGGCTGTAATTTATTGGTTAACATTATACATTATCCATTATTATTATAACATTAGCCAGCCCAATACAACCGTCGACTCAGTCCAAAAGGTGACACTTCTGACTTGAGCTCTAAGAGCGTGGATCACCTTTCTGTAAAGACGAACACCAACCAACACCGCGCAAAGCTCAAGCCTTGGTATCGTAGTTGGTTTAATTGGGGCTACTCGGCTTTTGGCTGTAAGCAAACGTACTAGGACATTATCATCATGACTTGTACTTCGAACATATAGGTAGACATGCACCGTATGCAATTTGTGATGCATCACTAAATATGTGCAGGTCCATATCTTTATACGAATCACAAAGTACAATCCGTGTAATGTATTTAACATTGGTAAGCCACGCATAACATTGGACCAAATTTTTGATATATCAGATGGCAACTGATCGTCCCATCCCAATTTATATACCCAAAGTTTTTGCATTATGGTTTTCATAACAATAATGTAAGGAGCTAATAAACCCAGCGGATCAAAAATCTGAGCAATGGTAGAGAGTATCCCGCGTTTTGTCATTGCATTAGTAATATTGGGATTAATTGAACATAACACGTCGGGCTCAGTATGCCAGCTCAGACCTAAAGTTTTGCAGGGTTCTATTGAACCAATATTCAAGCTTAATGAAGAATTATCTGTATGATCAGACACCACTTGAGAATTATTTGATTTCCATTTACGTAATTTCATTCCAGCTGAAGCCAGCTCTGCGGTTACCTTTTGACGTATTTCAAGGACCTCTTCAATGGCATCCCCTCCCGAAAGCAAATCATCGACATAAAAGTCATGTTTTATGATTACAGCAATTTTTTTGTCGGTGCAATCGAGCCCCACCTGTCTAAGACACCTAGTGGCAAGATACGGTGCGCTAGCGGTACCGTACGTAACCGTATTTAACTGGTAGGCTACCATAGGCTTCGAGGGATCATCCCGCTATAGGATCTGCTGTAGATGCCTGTCATCCGGGTGTACTATTACCTGGCGGTACATCTTCTCCACATCTGCGGAGAGGACATATTTATATTTCCTAAACCGAAGAAGAATTGACACCAAGTCATCTTGTACAGTAGGTCCTGTCATTTGTAAATGATTAAATGATACTCCTGAGGTGGTAGGACTACTAGCGTTGAACACCACTCTGAGTTTTGTAGTTAAACTACTTTCACGCACAACGCCATGGTGAGGTATAAAATATACAACCTTCTGTGGATCAGGTACACATTTAGACATATGTTTTAACTCAACATATTCTTTCATGAAATCACTATAACGTAATTTAAATGATGGCTGACCCTTAAACCTGCGCTCTAATGAAAGCAGACAGTGCTTAGCTCTATGAACAGAGTCACCTAAGTTATTATGTGATTGTTTTAAAGGTATTGGACTGGCCTGTTGGTCTAGTGGTTAGTGACCCTGACTACTAGGCCGGAGGTCGTGGGTTCGATTCCCACCCAGGACAAATGTTTGTGTGATGAGCACGATCATTTGTTTCTGTGTCTGGGTGTTATTATCTATAATATGTATGTATTTAGAAATATATAAGTATGTTTATCAGTTGTCTAGTACTCATATCACAAGCTCTGCTTAGTTTGAGACTAGATGGCGTTGTGTGAAAGTTGTGGAATATGGTTTTTTTTTAAATATATTTCTCGGGACCCTAGGGTCCCGGACCTTTGAAAGGCATATGAGGGGCCGAAGCCAACTCGCAGAGGCCCGTTAGACGCTTTCAATGGAAATGAGGCACTAACCGACGATTATCCCTGTGCGTACTATGCAAGTGCACCCAAGGACAACCCCCGGATGGTGGAGGACTATTGCAGAATATGGAGACAAAAAAAAATTGGGCTATGGGTTTGGATGGCTAAAGTGGACTGGTTATCTAAAACTATGGAAGGACTATGGCCCCTGCCTGACCAATGTGTGATAAATACAATACACGGATAAAATGGCAGGGGGTGACTTGCACACTCAACAATGGGCCCCCGGAAACGGTCGCTAGCACATAGTGTCGTAGCGACAAGGGGGCAACATGTCTTGAGGTGCTTAAGAGGAGTGGAGAGGTATTCCACGGCTATCAGGACAATCCCGGAAGTACGGTCAAGATCCCTACCAGCATCTTACTGGACTACTTCCTTCCTCCGAGCACGTTTGCTCTTGCGAATCTCTACTCAAGCCAGCCAATAAAGGCAAGAATGAGGTGGGAGGTCAGTTCTCGTCAGTGTTCACTCCAGCCGGCCAATAAAGGCAAGCCAGAGATGAGGAACATGACTTCTCCCGGGAGATAGGGTACGTGGGGTCGCTACTGCCCAGCAGCTCGCCACATGCTGCCCTGCGGGGTTCTGTATCTCTCTTGGTCTGGCTCCTCATCCTAGACCTGTTCCGGCAAAGTAACCTCTACCGGCACAGACCTAGAGTTCGAAGCGCGCAAGCCCCACCACGACGTCAACGTAGAGATACGGCGATGGGGTTATTATTATTATTATTATTTTTTTTTTTTTATATATTTCTCGGGACCCTAGGGTCCCGGACCTTTGAAAGGCATATGAGGGGCCGAAGCCAACTCGCAGAGGCCCGTTAGACGCTTTCAATGGAAATGAGGCACCAACCGACGATTATCCTTGTGCGTACTATGCAAGTGCACCCAAGGACAACTCCCGGTTGGTGTAGGACTATTGCAGGATATGGAGAAAAAAAAATATTGGGCTATGGGTTTGGATGGCTAAAGTGGACTGGTTATCTAAAACTATGGAAGGACTATGGCCCCTGCCTGACCAATGTTTGATAAATACAATACACGGATAAAATGGCAGGGGGTGACTTGCACACTCAACAATGGGCCCCCGGAAACGGTCGCTAGCACATAGTGTCGTAGCGACAAGGGGGCAACATGTCTTGAGGTGCTTAAGAGGAGTGGAGAGGTATTCCACGGCTATCAGGACAATCCCGGAAGTACGGTCAAGATCCCTACCGGCATCTTACTGGACTACTTCCTTCCTCCGAGCACGTTTGCTCTTGCGAATCTCTACTCAAGCCAGCCAATAAAGGCAAGAATGAGGTGGGAGGTCAGTTCTCGTCAGTGTTCACTCCAGCCGGCCAATAAAGGCAAGCCAGAGATGAGGAACATGACTTCTCCCGGGAGATAGGGTACGTGGGGTCGCTACTGCCCAGCAGCTCGCCACATGCTGCCCTGCGGGTTTCTGTATCTCTCTTGGTCTGGCTCCTCATCCTAGACCTGTTCCGGCAAAGAAACCTCCACCGGCACAGACCTAGAGTTCGGAGCGCGCAAGCCCCATCACGACGTCAACGTAGAGATACGGCGATGGGGTTATTATTATTATTTTCAGTTCTTTATGTTTCTTCTCATTTAAGAGAGGTTAAGAAACCTTACACACGGGTCGGGACCAAGTATGTAAGGCGAAATTTAGATAGAAAAGGTGGATGACAGTGTTGAAGAAGTCAGGAACTTTCGGGTGATGCGACAGGTGTTAAGGATGGTGGCTTTTTGGAGCATGTAAAGTGTGTAAGTAGGCATCTGTAGGGTGTTAAGGCTTTGTGTAAGAGATTTTGGTATTACGCCTGTAGATGAAAGAACAATGGGGACAATATGAACGGTTTGCGCTTTCCATTGGGTTTTAATTTCTATGGCGAGATCTTGATACTTACTGAGCTTTTCGGAAATGGTGGTTTGAATATTGTGTGAGTTAGGTATTGCTATATCTATCAGATAAACTGTTTTATTGGTTTTGTCATGAACGGTAATGTCGGGTCTATTGTAATGAATAGTTTTATCTGTTATTATCGTTCGGTCCCAGTAAATTTTCTGATCCTTACTTTCTAATATTATTTCTGGTTTATATTTATAATATGGTATCATTTCACTAACTAGTTTATATTTATATGCTATCTGTTGGTGTATAATTGCAGCGACTTGATCATGGCGGTGTTTATAATCAGTTTGTGCAAGTGATTTACACGCTCCTGTTATATGTTGTATGGTTTCAGAGGCAGTGTTGCAATGTCTGCACAAGTCAGTCTGCTGATGTTGGTCCTTTATGATGTACTTTCTGTAATTACGAGTAGCTACTATTTGATCCTGTATGGCCAGCATAAAACCCTCGGTCTCGGGAAACAATTCGCCTCGTTTGAGCCATTCGTTCGACTTAACTTTGTCGACGTGTGGCTGGCTCAGGAAGGCTCGGTGTCTTCCGTGTAGGGCTTTTGCAGACCATGCTGCAATTTTTTCTTGTGTACTTATAATGTGTTCATTTATTTGCGTGTTCCTGTTTTGTAGGTTTAGTGGTGTAAGTTTTTTATCTGTTTCCGTTACCTGTTTGTGTAGTGATGAATGTTTTGATTTGTTATGGAAGTACGCTCTGAGTGAAAGTATCTGTTTGTTGTGTAAATTGTGTATGTCTATTAATCCTCTTCCTCCTTCTTGGCGTGGCAGTGTAAGACGTTGTATGCATGATTTTGGATGGTGTTTTCTATGTTTGGTGAGAACTGTATTGACAGTGCGCTGTAGTTTTTTGATATCAGTCTTTGACCATCGTATAATTCCGAAAGAGTATGTGAGAATAGGTATTGCAAATGTGTTGATAGCTTTAATTGTGTTTCTAGAGTTTAGGTTGCTTTTTAAAATAAGGTTGAGGCGGTGTGAGAATTTTTTGAGCAGTTCTTGTTTTGACTTCTTTTGTTGTATCTGTCTGGACTGCTTAAAACCTAGATATTTGTATGTACTCTGTTCATCCATTGGATCGATCGATTCACCTGATGCGAGTGTGTAACTATTATTTTGAATTTTTCCTTTTAAAATTGATAAAATTTTGCACTTATCTACTCCAAATGACATGCAAATATCGTCAGAAAATTGTTGTGTTGTGTCAGCTAGTTGGAAAAGCCCTTTATTGTCAGCTGCGTATAACTTTATGTCATCCATGTACATGAGGTGTGTAAGGGTGTATTGTGTGTCATTGTTAGCCAGGGTGAATCCTGCGTCTGTTTTATCAAGCAAGTGTGAGAGTGGATTGAGTGCCATGCAAAACCACAGAGGACTTAGAGCGTCTCCTTGAAAAATTCCACGTTTTATACAGATTGGTTCTGTAGCTACAGTCGAGGAGGATGAATTAATTTTAAGAACAGTTTGCCAATTCTGCATGGTAGTTTCTAAGAATTGTTTCAGTATTGGGTGAATTTTATACAAATTTAGAACGTGTAATAACCAGCTGTGTGGAACTGAATCGAAAGCCTTTTGGTAATCAATAAACATTGTGTGAATATCATTCCTGCTTTTAACAGCGCTGTTCATAGTAATTGCGTCAATGGTAAGTTGCTCTTTACAACCTTGGCTATTCTTACGACAACCCTTCTGTTGTTCTGCTAGAAGATTATTTTTAGTTAAATGTTCGTATACTACTTCACCTACGCAGGCTGTTAAGATTTTGTACAAGGTTTGTAAACAAGTAATTGGTCGGTATTTCGCTGGGTTTTTAGTGTCATTCATATCTTTAGGTATCATATAAGTTACTCCGTGTGTTATGTATGTTGGAAGTAAATTTGGTGATTGGATGAATGTATTTAAATAGTTATGTAAGAATGGATGTATGTTAGAGAATTTCTTATACCAGTAGTTGTGAATGTGGTCAGTGCCAGGCGATTTCGGATGAAGGTGTCTCTAGGGTTTGGTTAGTGGTATCTCTGTTATTAGCTGCAAGGTTCCTATAAAATATTTTTTCATTGTTAGTAAATTTTGTGTTCTGTACTTTGCGATTCGTGCATGTTATGTATCTTTTAAGTCTACTGGATGCTGCGCTTAATTTTTGTTTTAAGGTGTCCAAAAAGTGTTCTATTTGTGTATTTGAGTTTTCGTATTGTGCGTGTAGTTGGTATTTTTTCTTTATTTCTTCTACTGCCGCTATTAATTTTTGACTTCTACTACCATTAATGAAATGTGTTAGCCTACCTATGTTTGCTCTTAGATTTTTAATTTTCTTTTCTAATCTGACTTGCCATTTTGGCTTTCGCTGTTTATATGTGTGACGGTCATTTTGTGTAGAGTCTGATGATAATATTCTAGCTCCGTTGCATGTAGCTGCCGTCCATGCTGCACAGTATATTATGGTCTGCAGTTTGATGAATTCGGTGTCGACATTTACGTGCTTCGGGAGAATGACAGTATTTATGTATGTAACTATGGCAGAAAACTTTCTAGATGTCTTCTGCTTGGGGATGTATGGCCTGTTAGTGGGGAATGTTTCAATAAAATTATGTTGAGCTTGTTGAAATGTGGCTTCAATTTCTATGTTGATTTCTGGGGCAGCATCAAAGTTAGTTTGTGTAGGTTGAAATTGACCAATATCTATGTTGTTCAAGAAATTGTCTTCATTTGTATTTACGAATGTCTGAGATACGATGTCAGTATCTGTGCTGTTGTTTAGGAATATATGAGTTGTCAGTGTATTTGTAGGCGTGTCAGTGAAGTAAATATTTGTATCAGGTTGTTCCAAGTCTTTCTGCGTTTGTGTATTCAAGTAATCGTTATTTATGTATTGAATATTTTGTGTATTGGTGTTACTTTCCCTTAATTCTGCAGCTACCTGGTTTTTAATTTCTTCTAATCTATTGGGGTTTACATAATTGTTATTTAAAATAGCTCTCACTTGATCGGATAATCTTTGCTCTGTTATATGTGATAGTTGCGGATATATATTTATAAATTCCTGTTGTAAATATTTTCTATAGGCTGTTTTATCTGTTTCTAATTTTGTGGCAGTATAATATATTTTAATTATTGTTTCATTATATTCGTTCGTCCATTTCATACGATGGCCGGTTTGTGTATAAGATTGTGTAGAGTGTTGCTGTATTTGTGTGTGTACCATCTGTAGTTCGGCTCTGACTTCCTCATAAATGTGATCTATTGTTTCCTGTGGTAGTAATTTCTTTTGAACTATGGCTCGACGCTGGTCACCTATTCTTTGTCGGCTTACTTGCATAGCCGGATATTTTTCTAGAAACTTTGTGTGGAGCGATGGAAGGTATGCATTTTTGTCTGTTTCCATACTAGTAAGAAGAAGATAAGTGCGTAGGATGAATTTATTCATTTCAATGCTCCATTTCCTACGAGTTGTTGCAGTTCCAGCGGTGGGTACAGTATCGACGACAAAATTTGTCTCCTGTACAACATCCGCTGACTGTATACTGATTGATGAAGATGATGGCGTCGGAGTGACGCGAAAAGATCGAGATGATGATGGAATTGATGGAAAAAGAGATGAGAGAGATGACGAAGAGAATTGTGATGTTTCGTCATTTATCTGAGGCTGATTCGCCTGAAGTTGTTTTTTTGTTTTTAATCGAGTATTCATATAGTTCCCACGAGTAGCTAGGGACTTAAAAAGTCGACTACAGCAGAGCCCTGCATTCACTGTAGTAAGGGTGAATAAAACTGGAGGCCCCCTATTATCCAGAGTTGGCACACTAACGACTAGTGCTCTCCCCTAGCCATGAAGCCCTCGGCATGTGCGACCTTGGCTTGGATTGTATCTCTCTTGGTCTGGCTCCTCACCCTAGATCTGTCTCGGCAAAGTAAGCTCTACCGGCACAGACCTAGGGCTTATTGGAGCACGCAAGCCCCACCACGACGTCAACGTAGAGATACGGCGGTGGGGTTATTATTATTATTATTCTCACACAGAAACGGCCGTCCTTGAGTCGCGTTGTGTTGTGAATAAAATGCTCTTCACACATTTTCTCGTCTTGAGAGAATGTTGACGACTGATGGCTAACTTCCTCAAGCTGCCAAAAACGCATTAAAAGGTTTTGAATGTCGTCAGTACTAGAGCTTTCCACTGAAACAGTAGTTTCGGGATTATTAACTTTTGTTAAATTACAAAGTAGAGGAAGCGAACACGGAACTTGGCCACTGTGTAGTATAGGGCCTGAAGCTATCCAACCAAGTCTAGTTTCATATGGCACCGGTTTGCCAATACCGAGGTCTATCTTTTCTGTACCCAAGAGGTCCCAGAAAACATCTGCACCTATAATTAAGTCTACAGGAGATGGTGCATAAAAGTGAGGATCAGCTAGATGTTAATTACTCGGAATATTTAATTCATTAAGATGCAATTGATGACAAGACACTTCATCAGTAATAGAAGGTAAGATAAAACAGCAAATATTTTTAGAAAAGTTTTCATTTAACGATTTTATTGGAACGCAACACATTCTACCTTATTGGTGACTTAGAATTATTTATACCCATCAGTGACTCGCTAACTTTGATAGTCGGTAAATTTAATAAATTGCAGAATTTTTCTGTTATAAGGCACGACGTACTGCCACTGTCAAGAATGGCACGACCGAGATATTCGCAGTTATTGCCATCATAAATTTTTAACAATGAAGTGGCTAAAAGAACTTCTCCTTTATTTTGTACATTCGTCGCGACTTGTGCCGATAATGTTACGTTCTTATTAGCCAGTGGTTCAGTAGCTTCACCGCTACCCCGACCCTTGCTCGAGCCAGCCCGCGCAGCTGAGCCCGTAATTTTAAATTTGCCCCCAAATAATCCGATCCAGCATGTCCCATTGCTGTCCTCTCCCAGCGACGCCCTAAGCCGAGGTCCGTACCCCACAGGGGGTGCCCTTAGCGTGTAGTCGCTTAGTTTTTAGTCCTAGTTTTAAGCCTGGCTGGAGGCCTTAATTTATTGAGGCATCCACAGGAAAGCCCGGTTAAGCAGTCGACAACCTCCTATAGGTTGAACTGCGAGATGCCATTCCCCAAAAACAAAAAGTAGCTTCACCGCTGTCATTACGGTCACCAATGGTAGTAGATGGTTTAATTGTCGACTTAGCTTTGACATCTGTAACATGAACAAGTGTGTTGTGCTTGCGCTTACACACTTTGCAATCACTTGATTTACAATGATTGGCATAATGGCCTGCGCGGAAACAATTAAAACATATTTTATATTGTGGTAGTAAGTCTAACCTCTGTTCATTACTACCTAAGTCCTAAAAATTGTGGACAGTTACTGAGGCTATGTTCACCTCGACATTTCGGGCACAACTTTAATGAATTATAACCAGAATTAGGCCGACTAGTTGATGTGCTGGTTACAGACACCATGCTTTTATGTTTATTGTTAGAATTAGAAGAACTATTATTTGAATTATTTTGCGACATTTCAATTGTTTCTAATAAATCTGACCGATTTCGCAAAAAACCAAGAAGCATGTCTAATGTGATAGACTTTTCGTTATCTAAACCACCTTTAAATTCTTCCCATTTGCGAAAAGTTTTAGAATCTAACTTATTTGTAACTATATGAATTAAGAGCGTGTCCCAATGATCTGTTGGTTCTCCTAATGATTCCAATGAACGCAAGTTCTTGTTTACAGAATCAATTATACGTTTTAAAGTAGCAGATGACTCCTTTCTAATTGTTTCGAGATTAAATAATGCCGTTACATGATTTTGTATTAAAATCCGTTTATTGTCGAAACGTTCACATAATATTTTCCATGCGACAGAGTAGTTACTGGCAGAAAACTCAATAGATTGAATCACCACAGCAGCTGAACCCTCGAGAGAAGCCCTAAGGTAATGGAATTTGTTGACGTCATCTATTTCATCATTAAAATGTATCAAACTAGAGAACGTGTCGTGGAACTCCAACCATTTTTCATAGGAGCCACAGAACTTTGGCAGTTGTATGGTAGGTAATTTAACAAGCCTACGATTCCGCGTTCGTGATGAACAGTTATCCTTTTCCAAAGGATCATCATCCTTAGTAATTCTTAAATACGTGTAAGTAACCCTTGAGCCTTTGAAAAGATCTTGTAATAAATAGATTCAAACTCATTTCGCTCCTGTAGTTGACTATTGACGTCATCGACCAAACACTCCAATCTTAATTGAACCTCGTCGAATTGTACAAATAAATTGTCTATCTTACCCAAACGTAGTTGCAATTCGCACACCTGTGATGGATTCAACGAATCTTCCAAATCATTGACATAATTAGAGAAAGCTGTCAAACGTCCCTTATAACTTGCCCTTCTTTTAATTAACTCCTTGTCAGTCATTTTGAGACACCAGTATTACACTGAAATATACAAAAGTTACACTTAAATAACGTACAAATGCCTCACAATAACAATGTGTCTTGCAGCTGAAATACAACAAGTTAAAGTACAATAATTTAGTAATAGTAATCTACCTAACAGATTGTTTTATACCGCCTTACACTAATAATAACTTAGCTGAAAAACTACACTAATGCTTAATGATATATTGATATAATTACTTTATACAATACACCTAGTTTCAGCTTAGTATAAATAATGTAATCAGTTAACTGCAAATAAATTAATTACCTAGTTATAACAATCAAAGTAAAATAAAGTAGGTAGTACTAACCTTAACAATTTTCGGAAACTTACGCGAAATATTACCTTAAAACAAACCTAATTAAGAGGACTGGGTATTTCAATAATATTATCCACTGAACACTGTATTTATCCACATCCAGCTATCCAATATCTCCAAATATAGCAAGATTTCCAAGTCGACCTTCGCCTTGACCTTTGGAATCCATGTGCCGGGCTACTTCAATAATCTTCAATATTATAATTCCAGTATAAATCCATAGTTTTCTTATTTCCACTGATTATTATTGAATCTTCATTAATATCCGCTCGTTAGGACCATGTTGGGGGTTTATATCCAGAATTATTTAAATAAAAGGCTTCCGATAATTTGAGAGCTGTATTCCGTGCAAAGACAACAGGAAGAAGAAAAAAATGAAAAATAATGTACTAAACGTAGGTACTTATAAAATAAATTCTTAACAGCTAAGCGTTCATGCAGTAAGACGTGCTTGTGAATAATTGCAAACTAAATTGAGTAGGCGTTACAGATAAAACGTTAGTATTCCAAACACCTATACCTACCTTTGCTATCCTACCGAATGAACCTTAATTCTTTTCTACGTTTTTGAAGATCTGGGTTTTGTTTAAGATACATAAAAAAATGAAAGTAAAATTTTGAAAGTTATATATTTATTGCTGATGCAGTTTTTACAATCAATAAGTTATAAGTACTGTCTATAAACAATACGAATCTTTCTTTTATATAGAATAATTCTACAATACATTCGTAACAATAATTATATACACCTAATTCTATATGGCACATCACTTATACATCATAAATACAATAGTATTGATCGCTGTCCGAATTTCTCGCCAAAGTTATTTATAGAGTTCACAATATCTACTTAGTTAAAATAGGTACCATGACTGACTAAATAACTTACAGTCCTTTAATGGACTGATTCTCGGCCCTGCTCCACTCAGCATCAGAGCGGAGGATGTTGGTGTACTTGGTGACAGGCTGGTACGCCTTCAGTTTAGCTTCCTTCTTCAGCTCTACGGTCTTAGGGTCACTGAATTCGCCGTCCAATGAGAAGGACGCTCCGTAAAGCTCGGGGAGGTCGACCAGACCATAAGGAGTCAAGTAGTCGTCGCTAGTCTGGGATGAGCTTTGTCCACAGATACCTCTGGTGGTGCTGCGGTGGTCAGCAGTGAAAATGACCAGTCTCTGGCTATCGTAAACTACACGGACGGCTTCGTTGTTGATAAGGAAGACTTGAACGCCGTCGGCGAGTGTGTAGTACTCCAAAAGAGCAGTTTCCGTAATGGCGTCCCAGTAAATGGTGTGCTCACTCTCGGACGTTTTTTCGGTGTTACTTTTGACCTCCACAACGGTTGCCTTGATGTCAATTTCTACGTATTTACCAGCATCAGTTCTAAAATAACACAAAATAAGTTAATTATAGGTACGGTTACTCATTTGCTTATAAATTATTAGTTTTGGTATATCGATATCGACGTATTTGTTAAGATTGAAGGAATAATATTTTAAGTATAGACATACATTTGGATTGGACATTGGGGTGCATGATTTTCTGTAAATGCAGATTAAATAAAGCTTGACATTGTTCTGTATCCACCTGAATTATTTTGTTAATGTTTTATTTTCAGTGGAATACAACATGTTAAAAGAACTAAAAATACTCACTTGTAGGAAATGTAGACCTCCTCCTGATTGTCACTGGGCCTCCTTGCGAGAATGACCAGGTCGGTCCACTTGCCGAAGTCGTTGGACTCGTCCACCATCACGGTGTGCCAGGAGCTGGTAAGGCTGTAGTCGTAGCTGCGGCCGCTGAACGTCCAGATCTTGCTGCTGTCTACAGCGCAGTAAGCTGTTGGAGGCAAAAAATAAGGAATATTGTAAAATGTGGTGATACTTACATAACTCAAGATTAAACTATGAAATAACTAAATAATACTCACGCATGTATTGGTAGCCAGTGAACCAGTTGTAGGAACGCTCCCAGTTACTAATAGGCGCGTAGAATGCCATAGCATAGGGGTAGTAAGACCGTCCCACAACGTTGTCCATACGGAACACTCCGTATTTGTTGTTGAATTTGTAGTAGATAATGTTATCGTAGTAGAACGCTTGAGCCACAATTTCTACTGTTCCGTCTTTGACTGTCTTTAAAAGCCCCTCTTGTTGTTCCCAAAAGGTAAAGTGATTGTACAGCTCATAAATTTTGTAAGATGCGTTCAAGTAGGCAGGGCTGAGGTCTTTGTATGTAACCGTAACCTTGAAGAAGTCAGGGGCGTGCGCCTTGACGATCATCTTGTAGCAGTCATTCTGGTAGAAATTGTTCTGACTGATTTCTCGGAAGCATTGCTTTGCCAAGGGGTCATTTTTCAACTGTTCAGTGTATTTCTCGCTACGCTCGCCGAAGCCTTTAAAGATAATGTTTTCAGAGTTTCCAAATTTGAATTCGGCTTCGTATGATATCTTGATTTGGTTATTAAGAGCCTCCTCGAAGTTCAGTGGAGCAATTTTGGGCTTGGTCATCTTGAATACGGCGTTGATTTGATCACTTCCTTGGACAAACACGGCAGCTTGAACCTTGTTGTCTACTATACTGTCGGCTAAAGCGGCGGTGAGTACAAACTCTTTTTTCTGCTGTCCATCGAATACGGTGCTAATGTCAACCACTCGAACTTTAGCGGAGTCGATTCCTGATGCAACGCGTTTGACCAAGTCTTTACGGCGAATCTCACTGTTGGCTGTGACGTCACTAGTAATGGTAGCTGGGCCCAATTCACCGCTTTCCTTTTGGTTATACAGTGTGTCTGTAATAAGAAAAAATATAATAGATATGAATGAAAGATGATAATGCTTTGAACGATGTAAAAGATTGTGACAAGAAAGAAACGATTTTTTCAAGTAAAAATTCCAAGATAACGCGGAGAGTGAAAAATATCTTCTTGAACTTGAAAACTTACCAATGAAGGTTGATATAGTAACCTCCTTGTTTTTGGTATCCTTGGCTACATATTTCAAGTCAAATTAGGTGAAAGCAACATCTTTCTGGTATAATAAGTTGCGAATGTTTGTCAAAAGATCACCACCAAAAACATTTGTCCAAAGAGAAGCACCAAAAACATTTGTCTTGAAGTCCGATAAGTATGAGTGTCCCTTCAGATACAAGCCAACACCGGCAAATTCACCCAAACTAATATCAGTTGTCAGAACTGGGACAGAGCGTTCGACGAATTTAGTAGCTGGGTCTTCAGCAACGGTACGCCGGGAATGTATCTTCTGCACAGTGCTGTAGGGCCACACGCTCAAATGAATGAGATTAACGTCTTGTTCAGGAAGCACAAATGTGAGTTTGAGGTCTCCACCCTTCACTTTCATGTTAAGCTTGGCAGGGATGTGGATTTGAAGTTTGTTAATAATACCACTGCTAGCGTAGTTTCCACTAAGAGTATCCAAGAAACCCACACTGCCTTCCAAGTTTCTCGCATAAGTGAAACTAATCTCAGTATTCACTAATCCAGCCCTGTCCATATTGAGTTTTGAGCTAGCTTTTCCTTGTACGATGAAAAGAATAGGTTCTGTGTATGCAAACACAAAAGGCATACCCGCAGCCAGAGGGAAAGTGACTATCACTTGCTTGTCAATCAACACCTTGGTGAACTGATTCTCAAGACCAGAGAATAACTGTTCAACGTCCTTAATGGCTTCCGAAATAAAAGCTCCAAGTTCCTTTTCGCTGAAGGTGAACAGTTTCTGTTGGTTCAAATTGTCAATGAAAAAAGCGCCTTCAAGGTGGTTGCGGGGTTCGCGTTTGATATTTAGTTCTTCAACGATCTTTTTAGCTGAAAATTTGAAGTCAGCATCCGATTTGAAAGAGCGTTCATAGATGGTCTGCTTGATGTAATCGAACAGATGCTGTACGTCGGAGATGGATAGTGTGAACTGGAAATGAAAAAAGTCATGTTATGGATTGGTAAGACATGTGTTAATGTTGCACTTTGACAGAAATAGTTAACAGTGGCGAGGTGTGAATTTTTGTAAGAGAGAAGCCGAAGCGAAGCCGGTTTTAACTTACTTACTTATCAAAAAAGTAAAAATTAATTTATTAACTTAAAAAATAAGTCTTTTCTTTACTGAATTTTACACCATATATCGTCAAATAGCAGTACCAAAAAGACGCTATCACTACACAAACAAAACTTTCAATGTTTTAGAGAAATAAACTCAACTAAATTAGGTACCTACTATCATTCTAAAATTATCATAGAAATATAAAGAATCGAATACAATACAGTTCAACAGGTCAAAACTAAATAAAATGTGCAATATTCCTCCATCTCGTTCTCGCTGACGCATTTTTTCTATATCTGTCTCTATCGTAACCCGTTGTACACCGGCTTGCTCTCGTCCATTATCAAGCGGTGCGACGTGACCTAAAATGACGTCTTAACGGGATCGCTATTGTATGAATTTTTAGTTCTCGATTATGACATTTTGACGCCGGGTTATTTAAAAACATTTTTTGCTGTTGTAATTCAAAGCTAATAATAGGCGTTTTTGTTGCTTGAATATTATGGCGAATTAAATACCCATAGTGTAACTATATTTTTTGGCAATAGTAGACACTATTCACTGTGCCATTTTTCAATAGCGGTAGTGTTGCTGATGCCTCTGTAGGGAAGCCGATAGGAATCGTGTTATAGGCTGCTTTCGCCACTGATAGCTTCAACATATTATTAACTATAGTTAATAATATGTTTGCTTGAGCATTTTGGAAAAGTGTCAAAAAGTAATTACCCAGTTTTCCTCGGTAATTCCAGTGCCTCTAAATCTCAAAGCTTGCCTCTGGTACTTGGGTATGAAACTATTTTCACTGCCGATAAACGACGATTCCCTGAAGTGGGCAAGGTCATCGCTGCTTGTGTACTCGTCAATTATGCTGTCGGCTGAGTTGCGGCATCCGTATTTTTCTTTGGCAACGAAGCTTAAAACAGACTGGGCAGTCTTAGCGCTAAAACACAGTTATCAGTTTAATTGCAGTTTCATAGTTTGGTGTTGAAATGCTACCTTAAAATTAACATAACTTTTATTTTAAACAATTTAACTTTTTTTGAAACTTCATTTGATAAGCGTAATGTAAAATTGATGAACTTTAAACATTTCTCTAGTACCAGTAGGAATGTTTATTTATTTAATTTATTTATTTTACTATTTATGTACACACAATAAAACATTATATAGTTAGGACATTATGATCATTGAGTACAAAGGTACTGCTTATTGCTTATTGTTAATGTTATAAAAGTAAGGAAATACTTACAGCTCTGCGAAACGTGGGTCCTTCAAGTTGGCGGCGAAACCAATCCTAGTTGCCAGTACTCCACGTACTTGGGTGCTGGGATCATCATTCGTCATGTGTGCCATTACTTGCATCATCTCAGCAGTAGGAAAAGCTAAGAAAATGTTAAGGGCAGCAGCTACCCTTACTTCGTAAGGCTCAGCGGTGTTCTTTAAGATGCTAAAGAGTACAGCACGGACATCTTCGTTCTTCAGGTTAGCCAACGTTTTCAGACTAATAACGATTTGGGTGCGGAGGTACTTAGTAACTGCGATGTGACCTTCTAAGTAAGGAGCAAATACCTGCAGGATTTCAGGATGAGCTAAGTTGCCAAGGGTTCTTACATAAACTTGGGCCTTGTTGCTGTCGCCTTCTTCGACAGCTTTCTTCAGTTCCTGGGAGAGACGTGGAATTACTGTTTCAACCACAAATAATTCCTGTTTACCGGAGCGGATGAATTTGGTGGCAGCCAATAAAGCGGAAGTGTTCAGTAACTTCTGTTCCACAACTATAGGGCTGAAAGCGAGTTCAAAAAAATCTTTCGTAACTTTCTCAGTATGGAAACTAAGACTGCCGGCCACAGAAGCGATAACATCAGCGGCTTCTTCGCCTTGAACTTTCTTTGTCAAGATCCACGCCTTGATTTCTTCAAAAGCTGCAATGCTGCCTGCTTGGGCAACTGCATCACGGTAGACTATCCACATCTTAGAGACATTCTTTGAAGCCTTAGCGACTTTAACGCTGCTAGTCATTTGAGTCAGTTGGTCAGCGTCCATGAACATGATGAAACGAACAAGAAGGTTGAACTTGGAAAGAAAGTCGCTCTTCGGCAGGTTGCTGGGGTCCTGCAGTAAAGGAGTGATTTCTTGGAGCAGTTTTTGGGCATTGACTACGTTTTTTGCATTAACTTTGAAGACTGATGCCTCGCTATTCGTGAGCAAAAGCGAATCGCTCTCACGAAGCAAACCAGATTCTGATTTCTTCCATTCAATGTTAGCCTCCGGTTTGACTTCTGTCAGGGTTAACCCGACATAACTGTAGACCTCAGCTTTTTGTTTTCCGAACAAAAGAGGATTAACAAAGACAGAGCTGAAAGACTCCGATTTGTAGATTGTTCCTTGCTTACCAGCAAGAATGCGTGATTCAGAAGTGTGCTTGATGAACTGTTTTTCTTCGTTTTCATAAGCGATTCCCTTCCATACAGCACCTTCTGGCACCCCAAAGGAGAAGCCAACGCGTTTCTTGCAAGAGCCGTAATTCTTGCTCTTAGTGATTTCGATGGGGTCTTCAGCAAACGCAGGTAACTCACGACGCACTTCCAAGGAAACTGGCGAAATGGAATATAAAGTTTCACAGTCACCGGTGACATCAGCTTCCGTCTTCTTAAAGAGACCTTGGAAGGTTTCCTTATCGAAGCTATTTGGGAAGTGGTGGACGTGGCCATAAGCAGATAAATCTACTTGGAGAGCACTGATCAGACCCTTTAGTAAGTTCTCGTTAGCGACAGAAACGGAAGCGGGTAACTTCACGGAGAGAACACGGCCTCCGTCGACCATGATCTCAAAAGCATCGTCGAGTTTCTGAACTGGTTGGTATTTCAAATCAGAAGGAGCGTTGTTAATGTCCATCTGACCTTGGATTTGAGCGTACAAGGGGTTTTCAAGTTTAGCTGTAAGTTGGCCTGGTTTCTGGACTCGGATGACGAACTGGCTCTTAAAGGCATTGCCATTGCTGTTGCTGTTTTCGAATTTGGTCCATGTATAGGAGTTTACGTCATAGACATATTCTTTTCCTACTTGCCAGGGCCATTTCGGGTTTTCGGTGAGTGGACTCGACGCGACGGCGGCTGAAAGAGACACACGGTTAATTTTAAAGGCATGAACGCGTGGGATGCCTATTCTTTTTAATTAGAACTAAGATAATTGCAATTAAACAAAATACTGTTTTATGAGTAAAGAATATACCAAATCAAAATAATATCAAATATAATATATCGAATATATCAAAAAGTCTAAGCAACACGTATGATTTACAGAAACTGCATGTTTTATTAATTGATACTTTATTTTTTTCTTAACAAAGTAGATTGGTGTACAATCTTTTTGTTCTCGGAAACATACACTACTACTTTTGTTTTCAATAAAATAAAAGCTAATTATTTTTTTTCCGATTTCGTGTGTTTTCGTTGCTTGATAAATTTGGTATTCATCTCACTTTTATCATTTTGAGATATACAGTTTTTGAAAAAAATTAGTGGTAAGTCATTTATTATGTCATGGAGCGACGCCATTTTTCTGCTGATGAAATGCAGAGAGCTGTAGGAATGCTACAAGCGGGAAGAAATCAGTCCCAGGTATATCGGCATTTTGGTGTCAATAGGAGCGTAATTTGTTTAATTCATTGGCAGCGTTACGTTAATACGTTAAAACATAACTGGCGAAATGTGGGTGTGTGTATACTATGGGTACACCTTTGCATAACCCTTCGGGGAAACAAGGCGTGATGTTATGTTATTTTATACGTTATTTAATTTTGTAAAACATGAAAAGGTTAATTTCGTTTTAACTTTATTTTATACTACGTATGTTACGGTACACATATTGTAAATTATTGTGATTAAATGAACAATTGAATGAAGGATATTTGTTGGTTTAGTCACTAATGCATAAAGAATGCTTAGTTATTATTTATAAAAGAAACATAAATATATTACAATAGTAAAAATTGTTCAAAAAGTCAAAACCGTACATGTTGCTTAGACTTTTTTGATGTGTATATTATGAACAATTTCGATAAGAAAGACCAATTCCAAAAAGTTCATGAATTATCTTTTACTTAACAACATACCTACAAAAATACATAAAATATCAATTTAATGGCGACATTAATAATTTCAAGATTAAATATTTAACTGTGCTGTTGACCTCAGTACCTATTGTATTGTACACTTCTGGACACATCTATTGGCCCACCTTGTATTTTCAGTTTCGTTTGGTCCTAGCTAAAATTTTATATTAGGTCGAGCAAAAAGTTTTTATGCAGTTTTGAACCTGGCACATTCACAATTTCATTCAATAGTCTTTTTTTTGAATTTCGAACACAGAATTTAAAGAAACAAAAGACAATTTGGAGCCTGTTTGTTGATATCAAACAATCGAATACTAAGAAAACTTGGTTTTATTGGTTTACTTGGATTTAATTCTTGAAAAAGTGATTGATATCTTTGGTTTTGCAACAAAAATTACTTATTCTTAACATTAAGGTGAGGTTCTATCAATAATCTATGGATACTTCACCTGAAGTCGCCGCCCAAGCTGTGGCACTTATTCAGGCCGGACACAGCCAAAGAAACGTGAGTGCTCAACTTAATTTAAGTCGATCTGCGGTCCGAAATGTTTATCGGAGGGACCTAGAGACTGGCGGCTTTGTTCGTCGCCAAGGAAGGCCACGATCTCGGGTCACAACTGAAAGGCAGGATCGATTCATCGTGACGACCAGCTTGAGAAATCGTCACCTTACCTCCATTGAGATACAAAACCAACTTCGCGACTTCCACGGAGTATCTGTGAGCGCTCGAACTGTTCGGAGAAGGTTAAAAGAACGCGATATGGTACCACACAAGCCAGCTAATGGGCCCAAACTAACGCGAGCCCACCGAACAGCGCGCCTTCATTTCGCACGCAGTCATTTAAATTGGACACAGCAAGATTGGAGCCGTGTACTCTTTTCTGATGAGTCTAAAATTGTGTTACATGGCAATGATGGAAGGAAGAAGGTCTACCGACGTAAGGGAGAGCGTTTCGCACAATGCTGCTTTGAAGAGAGGGTTGCTTATGGCGGTGGCTCATGGACTGTCTGGGGCGGTATATCCGCGAGCGGCAAAACTCAACTTGAGGTTGTTACAGGACCACGGCTGCCAACATTAAATGCTGAAAGGTACATTCGTGAGTGCTTAGAACCTCACGTGATACCATACGCGGACTATGTGGGCCCAAATTTCCTTTTTATGCATGATAATGCAAGAGCCCATGCGGCCGGCATCGTCAGGGAATATCTTCGGGATGTGAACATCACAGTTATGGACTGGCCAGCCAGAAGCCCAGGCATGAACCCCATTGAGCACATGTGGGACGAGCTAAAAAGACGTGTTAGGGCTCGTCAGCCAGTTGCCCAGACGATGCAGGAGTTGAAAACTGCCATAGAAGAGGAATGGGAGATGATCCCTCAAAATTTCATAGAGCGGTTGATAAACTCTATGCCTAATCGTATGAGAGCTGTGGTAGATGCCCATGGAGGCAACACGCGTTATTAAATTAAACCTTTATTTGATAAAACATGTTTTTTATTCAAAAATCAATTGCCTTTAACAAGGCGCATATCCGACTTGTTAGGCGTAGCTCCATGTCGTATGGTATTCTGAATTCAAATTTAAAACAATACGATCGAAAAAGATGGTAAAATGTATCAGGTTTAAAACTGCATCAACAGTTTTTGTTCAATCTAGCAATCATATTTCGGTAGGGGCCATCGAAACCTAAACTCTAAGGTGGGCCAATAGATGTGTCCAGAAGTGTATTAATGTTGATAGCAGATAACAAACATTTTCACAGATAAACAGACAAAAGATAAATAAATAACATACAAACAAAGTTAGCCCAATAAGTTCCTACAGTGCATTGATATAGGTACAGTTTTTTGTATATCAATGCTACAGTGCCATTTTTAACCGACTTCAAAAAAGGAGGAGATTCTCAATTAGGTTGTTTTTTAAATGTTTGTTACCTCAGAACTCAGTCATTTATAAGCCGATTTGAAAAAACCTTTTTTTATTTGAAAGGTTTTTCAGACTGGTCCCATATAAAGGAGATGTTTCAAAATGTATGGAGCCCCGGCCAGGTATTGGTACACCCTACTAAAAAATGGGGAAACAATTAAAACAGTTTCCAATCATCCAATTACTTTTAATTGGCTTTATATGGTAGTAAAGTACAAGAATGTACAATTGAAATTGCAACACACAACAAAAACCCATCATGGCGGTAAGTTGTCATGTTGATTGATTATTGACGTTTGACATGTTTACTTCTGTCATATTATATTGTCAAAGAGAATCATAACATTGTCGTACTTTTAGTCTTTTGCAATATTATTTTAGATCTAATTGTAAAGTCGAAAATCTATTAAAGAAATCTGACAGATTGTAGTAGCTTGATGTACTGGCGTCTGTACATAAAGTATAGTCGAGTTAAGAAGACGACAACCTCATAGGTTGACCTGCGATATGCCAAGATTTTTACTTATAGCATAAACGTACAGAATACAAACAGTCAATAGTCGAAATATTAACTCAGACAAAAACAATGTAGCGATAAACGAAAGCCAGGTTGTTAAAAATAACTCGAGAGAACAGAACATCAGAACACGATCGACAACGAAAGCGACTGAAGTGACAGTAGACAGTTCACGATCTATGATCAATGGTCGATCTATGGTTTACTGTCATTGGTTTTTAATCACAGAGTACTTAAATTGGCGAGACGCCATATTGAAAGTCGATAAAATAATTGATAACAAGAGAAATACGCATGTATGCAATTTATCAGTATTTTTTCCGAATTCCACGGATTTTTCTCGATTTTTCGAGGTATTGTACATATTCTGGGCCCATTTTGAAACATCTCCTAAATCAAGTTCTGATGAGTGGTTTTTGAGTTAGCTTCAGTAATATGTATTTTTTTCACTTAGTGTATATTGATGAATATGATCTTATGATAATTTCCTGTCACATTGCAAGTAGTGGTATATGATTTCGTGTGGGGTAGGTAGCACAACTAAAGAGTGAAAAATAAAAACTTTTTTGCAAAAAAACAACCAACTTCTGAAAAAAAAAACACTACAAAGTGAAAAATAACTTTAATGTTGGAAGTCGGTGTCAAAACCTAAAATACAAAAACATTGACTTCCGAAATTAAAGTAATTATTAATTTTTTTTTTTGGAAGTCTGTTTTTTTTTTTTGCAAAAAAGATTTTTAGTACTAAAGAACTTAAAGCGTACAAAACAAAAATAAAAAAATACGACGTGACTTACCGATTATCGCCATCAATACAAGCAATTTCATAATCCCAAGTCCTTTCCGTGGTTGTGTTCAGTGTGGCACGGTTGAGGACACATCTGATACCCAACACTGCTGTGCGACAGTTTTTATACTCATCCCCGGTTCTTTGTATAAAGTTTTAAGTAGGTTGTATTAGGCTGACTCCTAACCTCAAAAGTTGTGATAACATACGAACGAATTTGAAGAGATTGTCTTTTGTTTATATTTCATTACTTTTATCTTAACAGCTGGGAAAGTTCCATCAACATCAGTCGGTTTAGTAGACAGAAATTGGCAGGTTTTATTGGTTAAGACATTCTGAAAATTGTCAAAGTCGCTATTAGTTGTCAAATAATATTACTAAGTTCGCCTTCGATTTCTTAGGAGTTGGAGATGATGGTCTTTTTCATGTTATAGACTGTAATTTTGTTTCGGAATCGTAATGGTGAAGCCACGTTTCATCCATTTTTATAAATCGAGCCACAAAACGATCAGGATCTTACGACTTTTTTAACATTTCTTCGGTCACCGCTGTCGTAGGGCGTCTCGAGCGAAGGTCATCTTTGGTGGATGTTCTTCCACGTTTGAATTCAGCGCACCAACGTGTAACTGTGGAATACGGCGGAACATTAGCTCCTAATGTATCTCGTAAATTGTGATGTATGTGTTAATAATTAGTAGGTGGGTAGGAGCACAAAATATGTATAATACTGTTCATGATGGTCAAGGCGCGCCAGTCTGCGATTATACGCTGCGCTACCAAGGTGATGCCGTTTGCTTTCAGCCCTGCTACCCACGTACGTACTGTAGCGAAAAAAATAAAATAAAAGACGAGATTCACTTTTCTGCTACGACACGTTTAATTTTGTTTTTAAAATAAAAATAGAAAAAAAAAACATTAAAAGGTAAAAAAATGAACATTATGGTATAAAAAATGCAGGTTGACTTGTGTGAAGGGAATAAAATAGAGAACTTTGGTCCGATAGGTACGCGAATAACGAACGAGAAATAAAATGTACTAACTAGTCGATTGCAATCACTAATAAGTAACGCTACCAAAACATATCGTTATGAAAAAAAGATCAGAGAACCAAGGTATCTCGCATTTTACATATTTGAAAATAAAATTAAGTAGTTAATGAATTAAAAAATCTGCAGAGGGTTACTATCTACACTATTAAATTAGAACGTAAAATATCATAAAAAAAACCGTGGCATAAGTAATTGCGTCCGGCGAGGTGACGTAGACTGTAGGGAGTCGTAGTTCTTTGTTCAGGAACTGGCGTTGGTTGCGAGACCTTCAGCGGTCAAAATGCGGTCCAACTCTCGACGTTGGCCAAGGACGTCCAGCGTTATTTTAGGCCAAAACCTGGAGGCCGAAAGGCGGCCTGTTCAAAGCTGTTCAATCCAGAAAAAATAAAGATGAAAAGTTAGACTCGTACTTAATATACCTACAATACTCAATATTGCTTTGCCATAATGTACTCGGCAGGGATATAGTGTGCTTCAGATGAAAAAAACTCGTTAATTTTCCACAAACTGGGTCAGTATCAATTGATTCAACTTTTGCAACTCAAGAAAAAATGGGGACCCATCTGTCAGAAGAAAAATAATTCGAATCACGAAATAAAAAGAAAAAAATCGACCAGGCTCAAATACAAACGGAAAAAGGTTGATTATAAAGAACCAAAAAGTTTTGACATGCAGAGTTATGCTGCAGTACGTGGTTTTTGCCACCGACCTCTGAAATTAAAGTTATTTTTCACTCTGTAGTGTTTTTTTTTTTTTTTTTGTAAAAAAGCTTATTTTTCACTTTTTAGTGGGTCGGTTCGTAATTTATCTTAGTTACAATAGCCTAATGACAACTGTTCATCACATTTTACAAAACATTGTTTTTTCCGATGCAGGGACGTTAATTGTGGAGGTCTCCTGGTACTTCACCATCAGCTCCACTTCACCATATGCATTGTGACGAGCTTATCTTGCTTAACAACCAATTTAAAGTAATCGAATCGCAACCCGTGAAATACTTATTATTGAGTTGTTCCGGTGGCCATCTTACGATCTGTGGTCTTCGTCATCAGTTCCACTTCACCAAATCGTGCTTTCCGAGAGCAAATGGACAAGTTACTACAAAAAATACCCAAATCGCTATAGGTGTGCCTATAATATTTGAAGAGTTCCCTTGATTCCTCATGGATCATATCATCAGAACTGGATTTAAGTAGCGATAATTAAATGAAACAAAGCTACTATTTAAAATAGTCGTGTTGTAATAAAGACATTGCTTACCCTGTGCGGTTGTATGCGTTATTTGTGAGATTGTGTGCCACGTATTTAATTTTATGTATTTATAGGAACGCACACACATTAAATCCGCATGACCACGAGAGCACACAAATAAACATTTAGACCCGAATAGTTTGTGTCTTTTCCGAATGCAAAACATCAAGAGCAAACCTATCTTATATAAAAAAAAAAAAGAAATGCCCTCAGCGACGCTAGTGCAGAGCAATGCAAAGTTGCGTCAAATAATACGAAGGAGCTTGCAGGCACGCACGACGAAGCGATCGGCGGCGGCGATCTCTCGCGTCCGGCCCTGGTCCAGGCCATGGTACGGGGCGAGAGTACATGGGAAGCCATTAGGGCAAAACTTGGCTAATTCGTGATATGCAGCTATTCGGTGATAGATAATTGTGTTTTATTACCAAGTTACTACTGACTTGATAAATGTACATTTTTAATCATTCAATCATTATAGTATTTGCCACATTTTTAGATATATGTTAGCAAAACTTATTTTGTCTACTATATCACAGTAAATTTAAAAAATAGTCTGATCAATGAATCGAATTTTACAAGTAAAAAACAAAACTATCACCGATTACCCAAGTTTTGCCCTACCTCCTTCTGCGAAGCAGTAATGCTCGCGAAGGAGGAGGCGGAACGCGTGAGGGAGAGGCAAGCTTTGCGCCCTCACGCCCCTAGTCGCCGCAGGAGACGCCCTGGGCGTCGGGAATTGACAGCCGATTCCCGGCCACCGTAGGCGCGGGCTTGCGGACGGCGAGCAATGGGTAGCTCGCCGTCCGGTAAGGACCAAGCCCGAGTCGACGGCGCGTCGTGTTCCACGCGCGCCTCAAAGAGATGTCAGCACTATTGACGGGGTCCGCTAGGGCCGATGCCAGCTAGGGTTGCGGGATGTTCGAAAGAGTTACCGTGGCCCCGGCACAGGCAACAGAAGGAACACGGGTGGGTTTTAGTCAGTAAAAGTCTGACACGCCCTCCCGCTCCGCCCAGAGCGGGTGAAGTCATTTGATGATTTCCCATCCACAAAAAAAAAAAAAGGCACGCACGACAGATGGAGCTGATTTATGATTTTTATGTTTATTGATAATATACAACAAGATTATAAATATTTATCTGAGTTAGGTAGGGTAGGCAGTGTCTTTCTGTCTTTATGAAATGCACGCCACTGAATACCTGGCATTGTGGGCAGGGATTGAAGGGGTCCGCTAGGACCAAGGAACTTATGGTTGGATATAAGTTCCTTGGCTAGGACCGATGCCAGCCGGGGTTGCGGGATGTTCGAAAGAGTTACCGTGGGCTCGGCACAGGCAACAGAAGGAACACGGGTGGGTTTGAGTCAGTAAAAGTCTGACACGCCCTCCCGCTCCGCCCAGAGCGGGAGAAGTCATTTGGTGATTCCCCATCCACAAAAAAAAAAATGGGTGGGGAGGGAGCACTTGACTCTAAACGAAAATTGGCACTTTAAGTATTAAGAAGTATTGGTATGAGGGCCAAGCGAATATGCAGTCAAATGGGGGGACGCCTTGTCTAGCGAGTATATTCTCAGAACGGGCGTGAGACAGCGCGGATTGACATCACCCATATTGTTTAACCTACAACCTTGGCCAAAAGTATTAGGCACCTTTAAAAAATCAAAATGCATGTTTACTACTTAACCAATAACTGAGTGCTTATCTTAAATGACTTACCGGGGTCATAAATAACTTCTTAGAATATCAAGCGGCTCTTTGTTAAGGTCATAAAACACCTGGTGACCGAAAACAAAGGATTCGGTTTTCTTTCGGTCTTATCAGTCAATGTTTGGTCACTTGTGTTCTGGACTCTAACAAGTACACAAGCTATCATTTCTGTTGATGTGATTAAATTGACCTAATTTTGTTAAAAATGCCAAAAAGGAGTGAAATTAGTTTAGAAGATAGAGTGAAAATATAAATTTACCATGAACAAGGGAAGTCGCAAAAAGAAATTGCTGACCTAGTGAAATGTTCGCGATGCGCTGTGCAATCTGCCATCAAACGGTTTGCTCAGACCGGCACTCACGCAAATAAGCCAAGAACAGGCAGAAAACGCGTTACTACGAAGCGTGAAGATCGAAAATTAATACGTGAATCCATGAAAAATCGGAAAAAAACTTCTTCTGAGCTTTCTGCTGCCTTGTCCGAAGAGGTTGGAAAGTCAATAAGTGCTCGAACAGCCAGAAGGAGACTAGGAGAAGCAGGCCTAAAAGGCTGCAAAGCCAGGAAGAAGCCCTGGCTTTCAGAAGCCAACAAAAGGAAACGGCTTGAGTGGGCTCTACGGCACCAACATTTCACAGAGGAAGATTGGTCAAATGTGGTGTGGTCCGACGAATCTAACTTTGAGGTAAGTCAATTTTACTGCTATTATTATTAATATGAATGATGATTTATTTATTTCACTTAAATAAAAAAAGTTAAGGCCTCTTCAAAAAATATCTTTTTTTTTCTTTCGTACAGGTGTTTGGAACACCAGGTGTGACTTTTGTGAGGAGACGTGTGGGCGAAGAATACCATCCGGATTGCGTCGTGCCAACTGTAAATTCAATTCAATTCAAATAATTTATTTCAATCCATTGCAGATCATATTGTTACAGTTTCATTAATTGGAATAAAATTACAAATTATATAACAATAAATATCTACAAATATATAAAAATAATAATAATCACTCAAATAATATAAGTAAAAATTAAAATGTCAAAAAAATTAAATTAAATTAACTATTACATTAAAAATCATAAAAATTAAATTAAATTAAAAATCACATACAAATTATATTAAATTATAATTATGGAAATAAAATCAAACACTTATTAATAATACCCCTGCCTGTGAGTCATTTGTTTGTCATTACATTAACCATATAACAATGGTTTATGTATTGACAATCAAACCTATTCGCAAATACACTCAGGATGGTGTTGGAGGTGGTCCGGAGCCTGCGCCCCAGAGATGTGCACCGCTTACGCATCGTCGTATAGAAACAGTCGACACGGGCGTCGGCGAACATCCCCGATGCGCTGCAGTGCCGGGGCAGCCTCAACAACACTCTGAACACATTATTATATTGAACACGGAGAGCGTTGTACTGCTTCTGGGTACATGAAATCCACAGGCTGACCGCGCACAAGGACGTACAAAACGCTCTGAAAAGAGTTATTTTGACGGCCCCCGAGCAACGAACAAACCCTCGGGCCCTCACAGACAATGCCCTCCGCTCCCTATCGATATCTGCATCGTCCCTCAGGTCAGAGGTTACGATATGCCCGAGATATTTAAACTGCTGAACTCTTTTTAACTTGACACCGTTCTGTTTAATAGGTGGAACAAACTCTGGGCAGCTCCGAGCCCTGGCCCGAAAGACCATGCATTCACTCTTCTTCGCGTTATAGAGCAAACCGTGATGCAGCGCGTAACGCTCGCAGATGCCCAGCAACCTGACTGTCTTCGGTGTTCGTATCATCTTTATGCCGATAATCTTCAATTGTATACAGCTGCGCGGGTGGAAGGTTTATTGGATGCTGTAGCAGATGTAAACCGAGACTTAGATGCAATCAAAAAGTGGTCTGATAGTTTTGGTGTGTCAGTGAACCCCTCAAAGTGTCAGGCCATTGTAATTGGAAGCTCGCGCATGATGGGTAGGGTGACGCTTAGCTCTCTTCCACCTCTCATATTCAATGGTACCGTCATACCCATTACCCCTACTGTGAAAGATCTCGGTTTGCATCTTGACTCGACGCTTAGCTGGCAGCGCCAGGTCTCTAATGTTAGTCAAAGGGTCAGCGGTACTCTACGATCCCTGTATCGTCTGAGAAACTTTTTGCCCGCTAAGACGAAGACTATGCTTGTGCAGACTTTGATTTTCCCTATCATTGACTATGGTGACGTGTGCTACTTTGACTTGAATGCGGTGTTGCTGGATAAGCTTGACAGACTGCTTAACAATTGTATCCGGTTCATATTCAACCTCAGAAAATATGACCATGTGTCGAGCTACAGGTCTGAGCTCAAATGGATGCCCATTCGCCAGAGAAGAAATTTGCGTGCTTTGACCACGCTTTTCTCCCTTCTTAACTCTCCCACTCCTCCTTCTTATCTAGTGTCTTACTTCCAATATATATGTTCTTCACACGCTAAGAATCTTCGTTCTTCTAACAATCATCTCCTACTCTGTCCTTCTCATACTTCTGACTTTGTTCATTCTTCCTTTCATATTCAGTCCATTCTTCTTTGGAATGCGCTACCTCTTGACATCAGGACGACCACCAGTCGGTATGCATTTAAGCGGAGATTGCGGAGTTATTTTCAAAATAAATAGCGTAGAGTCATCTCAAAACCTCACTTTCTTGAATTTGTATATATTATATATATAATATAGGTATATATTATAGTAAATATGTATGTATGTGTATTATAAGTTTATAACTTATTTATGTACAAATTGTTCCATTTCTAACAGAGCACCTGCCATCTAATCTCTTCACCACCCTTGGTTGACTGGTAGAGAATGCCTAAGGCATTAAGTCCGCCTTTGTACTTCTTTAAGTGTGAAAAGTTTAAATAAATAAATAAATAAATAAACCTGGACAGGCCACACACCGAGGCGCTCAGCAACACCATGTCGTCCGCGTAACTAATATTGTTGACACATACACCGTCAACATGACAGCCAACACGGGTGCTGCTGAGCTCCCCTATCAGTGCGTTCACGTACAGGTTGAAGAGCTTCGGCGAGGTCAGCCCTCCCCGCCTCACCCCGCACTCCATCCTATACGGCTCCGACAGAGCACTCGACCATCGAACGACGTTTACCTGGTTAAGATACCAGTACTTGAAAATTTCTAGCAGTTCGAGAGGCATTGAAATATTCTTTAATTTTTGCCATAGGGTGTCATAGCTCACCAGGTCGAACGTCTTCGAGAGGTCGAGGAAACAGGCATAAATAGGTGTGCTCCTATCTGAGTAGTACTTGACAGTTTGCTTCAAACACAAGATAGCTGACTCAGTAGACAATCCCGGTCTAAAACCAAATTGATTGTCATGAATAGTTAAGTATCGGTCAAGCTGTGTATTAAGCAAACTGTCAAGAACCTTAGCAAGCACTGTGGCTAGTGAGATTGGCCTGTAGTTGCTCGTGTCGCTTAGGTCACCGGTTCTACTCTTCACAACTGGTACCACCACGGTCCTCATCATCTCTGCTGGTAAGTACGCATGACCTATACAAAATGAATACAACATGGCGAGAACTCTGGGCAGGTGGACGCCGGCATGCTTTAGATGCTCAATACTCAGGCTGTCATGGCCAGGAGACTTTCCACGCGACATCGAATTTACAATTCCCCGAACATCCTTCGCTGTGACCCTAGTGTTTATCTCCAGTCCATGTGACCCTTCGACACAGAAAGACCGTGATGGTCCCAATGGTGATTTCACCATAAAGTGATCTTTAAATAATTCCGCAATATATTTCGGTTCACTCACACCGTTGACGCTCACGGGTAAGCCCGGCTTATTATTTAGCTTTCTAGTGGTTTTCCAGAAGTTACGAAAGTCATGCTTTGAATGGCGAGAAGAGAGGATATCCATCTTTATCTGCTCCCTATTATTTTGACACCACTTTAGGCGCGATTTAAAGATTCTACGACTCTCCCGCATCTCTTCCCAAACTCGTCCTTCACTCGGTTTACCCCACCGCACCGTACCCATTCCATAAATTTACACCGAGCTACCCCGTGAGCGTCACGCACATGCTTGTTCCATCCGACCACCTGTTGTTTTTTTCTCGGTTTAACAATTGTATGACTCTCAGAGGCGGCTTTACACAATGCATTAACAATTTTATTATACATACTGTCAATTATGCGCATGTGGTCTCGGTTATCACACCGTTTACCACTACATTTAATAAACTCATGCGGGAAATCAATTTCTTTTAAAGAATCATTACATAGTTTATTATATAAATATATTTGTTCGAGGTTTCTCTCGCCCCATTTTGTTTTATTACATTCAAAATTTTATTTAATTTATTTTATTTAACAGTTTATTTAGTAAACAAACAAGAAGAAAGGAACAGAAAAATACGTACAAAGGTGATGCTTATTTCTAAAGAAATCTCTTCCAGCATACCTGCGATAGGAAAGTAGATAAAGAGATGTAGACAACGTGTGTAAGAGTAAAAGAGAAAACAAAATACATAAAATCACAAACGATACACTAATATGAATATAAACAAATATATATATAAACATAAAATATGAGTAAGTACATACAAATACATACATTATACTACCAAAATAAATATCACGAAAAAAAATATACGATAATAATATAACATAACATAATAAATACTAATAGCTATGACGAAGTGGAGAGATAGTGTTCTTTCACTCTTCTTTTAAACACTGCAACAGTTTGGCAGTCCCTAATATCAGGCGGAAGTGAATTCCATAACCGAACCGCATGCACAGTGAAGGAGTAGGAGTAGAAGTCGGTTGAGTGGGGAGGGGATTTAAGGAGATTTCTAAGATGTGACCTGCAAGGAGCATCAGAAGGACGAGCGTAGGAAAAGCGTTCCCGCAGGTAGGATGGCATTTTAGGATTGTGAAGGACGCTAAATAGCAGACACAATATCCGAGAGTTCCTGCGAAGTCGAATAGGGAGCCACTTGAGTATCTTGCGAAAGTTAGAAACGTGATCATACTTTTTAAGATTAAAAATAAAACGAATACATATATTTTGCAAACGCTCAAGTTTATTTAAGAGGTCCTCTGTGGCATCCAAGTAACAGGCATCAGCGTAGTCAATAATGGGCTGGATGAGAGTTTGGGCAAGGGAGATTCTGGTATTCAAGGGCAAGAAGCTCTGGAGGCATTTTAACGTATGGAACGTGTAGTACACTTTGCGACTGACTTGAGCAACTTGGGCAGTTCACGATAGGTAAGGGTCCATGGTCACCCCCAGGTTTTTAACCGTATTTGCGTATTCTATCTGAACTCCATTCAGACAGAGTGGAGACAGCGTCGCGACATCGAGCCTATTCCGCATATACCTTCCGCCGATGATTATAGCCTGGGATTTCTAAGAGTTGATTTGCAGTCCAAAGGACCGCGACCACTCGCCAATCAAATCCAGGTCACTGTTCATGGCAGACACGGCGGCTGCCGCATCTTGCCTCAAGAAGTGATTGTAAAGCTGCAGATCGTCGGCATAGAGATGGAAGTGGGAAGCGATGACTCTGGTGACAGAGTTAATGAAAATAGAAAAGAGAAGAGGAGAGAGAACGCCACCCTGAGGCACACCCGCGGTAAGAGAACACCAGTCAGAAGAAAACTCATCGAGACGAACCCGCTGCACGCTAATTTTCATGCACAATCTTTGGTTTTACATTATTTACATTACATTTAATAATGAGCGGCAAGTGGTCAGACGGGTCAGACCACACCGGATCATACTTGATGTGTGTATCGACTATAGTTTGAAAGGCCGTCTCAGTTACAACACAGTGGTCTAACCATCTTAGCGCCCCATTGGCGTCACTTATAAAACTATATGTGTCAGACAATAAACCTAACTTAATAATATCAGCACAAAGCACGGAGGAGGCAGTATAATGATCTGGGGCTGCATGGCTGCTGATGGGGTTGGAGAAATGTTTGTTTGTGAAGGTTGTATGAACAGCGAAAAGTACATAGAAGTACTTGAAACTGCACTTATGCCTTCGCTAACGAGTATTTACGGCGACACCAATTTAGATGGAGTCATATTCCAACAAGACAATGCACCTTGTCATAAGTCAGCTGCTACGATGCGCTGGTTTAGCGAAAACAACATTGAATTGTTGGATTGGCCTGTGCAGTCACCAGATCTGAACCCAATCGAACATCTTTGGGGCATTGTAAAGCGGAGGATTAAAGAGCACAGCATTACATCGAAACCGGTATTAAAAAATGCGTTGGTGCAAGAATGGCATGCCATTACAAGGGAGGATTGTGCTAAGCTTGTACGCAGCATGCCAGCTAGAATTAGTGCAGTTATTAAATCTAAGGGTGGACCGACTAGATTTTAAGTTTTTTGTTTTCTTTTTAGTGTAATTAAGTAATAATAAATCAATACTAATAATAATAATGGCAACACTGGCAAGTCAACAAACGTCTGATTTTTCTTTTATCATATTATCCAGTTATTTATTACCTCAGCCACATTTTAGTATCAGAAAGTACGAAGAACAATAAACCTTTAGAAATAAATTAAAGAGACAATAAAAACATGAAAATGAAAAACCAACTAATTAGGTATGAAAAAAGCAAGAATGACGGCTGTCAAATTCGGCCTACAATTCAACATTGATGATGATGAAGAAAACCAAATATAAAACGGAATGTTGACGAGATCAGCAACTCGCCGCGCACGCCTACCACCTCCGGACTCGTCGCTCAGCTCCGCCCCGCCGCTGCCGGTACCCAGCCCCATCGAGAGTGCTGTGATACCGGCCATGGCAGCTGCGTCGAGCTCGAGCGACGAGTATTTTTCCCCGCCGACGTCGCCAACACCTGTACGTCGGCAGGGGAGAGGCCGGCCACCGAAGAGCTTGGGACTTAGGGGCCAACCGGCCCCGAGCCGGGTCCCCGCTGCCGGTGGTTGTGTGCAGCGCACGAGATGAACTCAGTCTATGAACGAGAACGTCATGCGCGCATATTACGGGTCTACAGAGAGAGGAACTAACCTCACTGCGTACCGCAATAGGGTGATGTCTCTGTTCCAGGAACTAGAACCAACCGTCAACACTTCGGCCCAACGACTGTCGGATCAGGTGCGGGTCATCATAGGTCAACTCCGACCGAACTTAGGCCCCGATTACCACGCTTACCTATGCACAAGGAAAATAGGGCGCTGGTGTGTGCCTTGGACTCGCAGCTTAAGAACGTGTTCGAGAGCAGCGAGGATCTTGTTGATACACACTCGATCCTGTATTGCGCGGCTGTTGCTGCATGTCGTTTAGCTAACGTCAAATTTCCAAACTGTGACGGAGCTACTCGACCAAAACCAGCCGTACCAGCCTGGCAGTGCAAGATCGAACGTCGTATCGATGGGACCAGGGTACTCATCGGCAAACTATACTGCTTCAGGGAGGGCAATACACGACCACGAGTGATGCGCTTTGTAAGGCGGGCATTCTCGGGGACTGGAATCAGCCCTCGAGAATACATGTCCCGTGTCATAGAGCGCATCGACTTCCTGAAGCAGAAAGTTTGTGCATGGGCGAGTCGTATTCGGCGGTATAAGCGGCGGGTTGATCGATACATGCAGAATCGCATGTTCCAGAGCGATGAGAGGTGGGTATATAGAGCTTGGGAGCGACCTGAACAAAATGAGACAGACGTGTGCCGCCCGGATGATGCCGCTACGAATGTATTCTGGAGCAGCATCTGGTCGGTGCCCGTATGTCACACTGAGGATGGCTGGATGCGGGACGTCGAGCGAGTGTGTGAAACAATACCAGAAATGGAAGCAGTCCTAATTACGCCATTTGATTCCGCCAGAGCAGTCCGTCCGTTACCGAATTGGAAATATCCAGAACCGGACGGACTGCACAACTTTTGGCTGAAATGGCTAACTAGTTCACACACTTGCCTGGCATCTCAGTTCCAGTCATCTTTAGAGTCTGGGTTGCTACTGCAGTTTCTAACAACAGGCGTTACCCACCTGCTCCATAAGTCAGGTAGTCCCGCGGAACCCAAGAATTATAGACCGATCACGTGTTTGTCGACAGTCTATAAACTTCTTACATCCATTTTGAGAGCGAAAATTAATATGCATATTGAGAGTAACTTGATTATATCTGCCTCTCAAAATGGATGCAGGAACGGGTCCCGCGGTACTAAGGAGCTATTTCTCATCGACATGGCCATTAGCCAACAGGTACGTCGATCCCGCAAGGTTCTGTCGACATGCTGGATAGATTATAAGAAGGCCTACGACTCGGTGCCACATACATGGCTCATGAGGGTGCTGGAGTTGTACAAGATTGACGCAACTCTACGCACCTTCCTTGAGTCGTGTATGGGGCAATGGAGGACGGTCCTTCGCTATCCAGGGTGTGGACAGATCCAGAGGAATGATGAACCTGTATGGATTAAACGGGGAATATTTCAGGGCGACAGTTTGAGTCCACTTTGGTTCTGCTTAGCCCTGAATCCTCTAAGCACACTGCTGGAGGATTCAGGTCTAGGCTATCGGTTGAAGAGAGGTGGTCAGGTCATATCTCACCTCCTCTACATGGATGACTTAAAACTCTTTGCCCCCAACAAATTGCGACTGATGGAGCTACTGAAGGTAACTGAAACTTTCAGTAACGCCATCAGGATGGAATTTGGTGTGGACAAATGTGCAGTCATGCATGTAAAGCGAGGCGAGATTATGGAATCCGACGGAATTCAACTTTCGGATTCCATACACCTCAGATCCCTCTCCTCATCCGAAAGCTACAAGTATTTGGGTATGCCGGAAGCGTTAGGCATCAATGTTGCTGACATGAAGCAATCGTTGAAGGAGCGCTTCTTTGGTCGCCTGAAGAAGGTATTAATTAGTCTTCTTTCGGGCGGAAACAAGGTGCGCGCCTTCAACGGTTGGGTCATGCCGGTTTTGATGTACTCTTTCGGCATACTCAAATGGACTCAGACCGAACTAGACGCCCTGGATAGGAGGGTCCGTACACTGCTGACCGCAAACTGGATGCATGACCCACGATCATCGGTGATGAGACTGTACATCCCGCGGAAGTGCGGGGGTCGAGGTTTTTTAAATGCGAAGACCCTCCACAACCGCGAGGTGTGCAGCCTCAGGGAATATTTTTTAAAAGCCGACGTGAGTATGCACCGTGATGTGGTCGCAGTGGACAATGGGCTCACCCCGCTCTCCATGGCTAAAGAGAACTGGCGCAAACCTGTAGTACTTACTACAGATGACCGCAAGGCGGTATGGCAAAGCAAGGAGCTTCACGGGCGCTTCTACCAGGCTCTTCATGAACCCGGTGTAGATTTCTTAGCGTCCGTATCCTGGCTACGTTTTGGTGACCTTTTCGGTGAAACTGAAGGTTTCGTCTGTGCAATTATGGACGAAGTTATCTTGACGAATAACTACCGGAGACATATTATGAAGGACGGGACGGTTGACGTGTGTCGGGCATGCCACCGTCCGGGTGAGTCTATCAGACATATCATCTCTGGTTGTTCACGTCTGGCTAACGGCGAGTACTTGCACAGACATAACCAAGTGGCCAGGATTATTCACCAGCAACTTGCTTTGAAATACAAACTTGTGGACTCTGAGGTACCGTATTTCAAGTAGGTATGTGCCCGACCCAGTTCTCGAAAATGACCATGTCACGTTGTACTGGGTTTGCTCTATCATTACTGACAGGACTATTGTCGCCAATAAGCCTGATATAGTGGTGATAGATCGTTTAGCGCGCCGCGCAATGATAATCGATGTTACCATCCCACATGACGAGAACCTCGTGAAAGCTGAGAAAGAGAAACAAATAAAATATCTCGACTTAGCACACGAGGTTGTTGACATATGGGATGTGAGCTTGGCTGTCATTGTGCCGATTGTCGTAACGGCCAATGGCCTGATAGCCGAAAGCCTCGACCAACATCTCTCGAGGCTCTCGTTAGGCGGTTGGATCAAGAGCCTGATTCAGAAGGCAGTACTCCTTGACACGGCTCGTATTGTGAGGAGGTTCCTGTCTCTGCAGCCCTAACCACCGGTAGCTTGGACCCTGCTCCCGATACCGGTGGAACTCAATTTTTTATATTTTTAAATGTTTTTTTATATCTTTTTATTTTAAGAAATATTTAAAAATGTAAATACTTAGAAAGAAAAATCAATACAGAAAGTAAGTGGTGTTTTTTTCTATTATTTTAAGTAAAAATCAGGGTGCCTAATACTTTTGGCCAAGGCTGTACATGTGAATGACCTGATAGGGGAGCTGAGCGGAGCCGGAGTCGGCTGTTCAGTTCATAACGTACCTACCTGTAAATAATCTTAGTTACGCTGACGACATGATTCTGCTCAGCCCGTCTGTCACGGCATTGCAAAAGTTGATAGGAATATGTGAGGTATATGCGGATAAGAGCATGGTCTTAAGTATAATGTTAAAAAGAGCCAAACCATGTGTTTTCGTTACGACAACAGCACATTGCATATACCGGACATATTTCTATGCAATACTAAGTTAGAATCTGTCAAATGATTCACATATTTAGGTCATATTTTAACTGAAAAGCTTAAAGATGACGAGGACATTGAAAGACAGACGTTCGCTCGCTGCCGAGAGTAATATGCTGGCACGACGATTTGCGAAATGTTCAAATCAAGTGAAAATCACCCTGTTCAACGCTTACTGCCGGAATCTTTACACCTGTGTCCTATGGTACAAATACACAGAGCGTGCTTATAACACGCTGCGTGTTCAATAAAATAACGCATTTAGATGCACAATGGGTGTACTTTGGAGGTGTAGTGCGTCCGGCATGTTTGCCGAAAGCAGAGTAGCTGACTTTTACGGAGTCATGAGAAAGTCGCAGGCCTCCTTTATGAACCGAATACATAAATCTGACAATATTGAGGGCCATATACGAGGTAAATTATTTCTTCGTACGAGGAGGGATCAAAAAGTAGTGAGAATGAGATAGAATATAATGACTATTGATAACATAATAATTTATTTTCCTACATAGTCTCCGAGTCTCTTTACACACCGAGTCCAGCGCTTTTCCAAGGCTTCAATCCCTTTCAAAAAAAAATTTCGTCTTGCTCCTGCAAAAAGCTCTCCACGGCATCCATCACCTCGTTATCGTCTTCGTACCTGTTTCCCCTTAAGTATTCTTTCAATTTTGGGAACAGATAAAAATCGCTAGGCGCCAGATCTGGTGAATAAGGGGGGTGGTCAACCAATTCGAAGCCAGCTTTCTGAATGGCAGCCATCGCAACTGCCTGCCAACCTGTGCGCGGGTGCGTTGTCGTGATGAAACAGCACGCCCCTTCGAAGTTTCCCTCTCCTTTTCTCTTTGATGGCATTCCTCAACTTGGGAATTAAAGCTGCATAATATTGGCCTGTAATTGTGGTTACACGCTCCAGGTAATCAATCAACAATATCCCTTCTGAGTCCCAAAATATTGAGGCCATAACCTTGCCAGCCGATGCCACGGCACGAAACTTCTTCGGGTTGGTGATGATGGCCGTTTCCATTGCGAAGATTGCTGTTTTGTCTCGGGAGCAAAATGATGGACCCATGTTTCGTCCATTGTTACGAAACGAGACAAAAAGTTTTCAGAATCTTCTTGAAACTTGTCCAACAATATCTTCGAAATGTCAAGTCGATTTTGTTTCTGACTGTCGGTTCACATTCTCGGCACCCATCTTGCGGAGACTTTTCTCATATTCAAAGATTGTTTCAATATGGATTGAATATGTGATTTGATATGAAACGCCCGTTTCTTGAATTAAGTATCGGATGGTAACCCTTCGATCGCTCAATACAATTTTCTCGACTTTCGCAACATTTTCTTGGGTGACTGACGTCGATGGACGGCCGCAACGATGTTCGTCTTCCGTGCTTGTTCTCCCTACTCGAAATTGAGAAGCCCACCTTGTGACAGTGGAATACGGCGGAGCAGACTCTCCTAATGTTGCCTCCAAATCGCAATGAATCTCTTGCGTCGTTAACTTTTTTAAACAGAGGTATTTAATAACGGCTCGCACTTCGCTTTTCTCCATTTTCGAGAACACGTTCCGACACGAAGCAAACAAATGACTACATTCAGAAAAAAACAAAAGAGAATCGAAGATTTTTTTCTTTATTAATATTACAAATATGTATCTGAGCTATGCCTGCCAGTATTTTTTTTTCTTACCAAGAAGTATGTCGTTCTCACTACTTTTTGATCCCTCCTCTTATATGGCAACTAATATTCCAGCTAAAATAATACTTATCTAATCAACTAATAAATTTATAATTAATGTCTAATTGTAATTTTGTACTCTCGGTCAATTCTAAATTTTAATTGTTTTATGGGTGTATACCTGAAATAAAAATGATTTGATTTGATTTAAAGCTTAATACTTCTCAAACGAATCCCTGACTCGAAAAATAGTTTTCACACAAAGGCAATATTTTTGAACGGCCTATCCAACGACATCCCATACCATGGGATAAACGAAAAAAAAAGTTATCCCCAATTTACGGGTAAATGATAAATGATAAATGATTTTATTTCTGTAAGTAGGTTTATACAAACACTTTTACATGTCAAACATTTTTTTTTTAAACTAGATGAGGCCGGCGTTTCCTATCTGACTACTCTGAGAAGAAAGGCCGAAACAAACTCAGAGGTCACAGTCTCTTTTAAAGTCCAGACATAATCTTGGTCAGATCATGTGAAGACCATGTAGGTTGGTGTCTGAAATGGTCTTTTGAGGAAAGAACCACACAGATTGAGTGGACCTGTCCAGTCAGTGCAAGCAATGTAATGTGCAAGGTAGGGTAGGCATCATAAAAAAATGATTTTTTTAAAACTTTATTTTACCACTTTGTCGACGTGATTAATATGTATACCCGTGCCAAAATACAGCTTTCTAGTAAGGTCTCTGAGCTAAGCCGCTGACAAACAGACAGACCGACGGATATGGCGAAACTATAAGGGTTCCTTGTTGACTATGGAACCATAAAATTGGTATACCGCCGTTTGCCCGAATTTTATTTACCCTAATATCATTTGCCATAATAGTCAACAGCCATAATATTATACGACGTAATATTCATTTGCCCTACTCTTATTTGCTATATTAGTCACGTGCTAGAAGCTTTGTTTCCCGTAAAGTCACTTACCATAACATCATTTGTCGTAATCTTTGTAAGCCCTAATTATCACATGTCCTAATTATGACATGCCCTAATTATCACATGCCATAATTATCAGATGCCACAACATCATTTGCCATCGACATTGGGTATGTAACGGTTGTTATATTAGGAGAAACTGGATGCAATCAGGACTTTAGGGCACTCCGACTCAGATAGGTTAGGTTAGAAGGGGATGGCGGGGTCGTGTGAGCGAGCGAAGCGAGCGAATAGAGTTATTTTAGAGAGTTATTTTTTTATAAACCACACAGAAGTAGGAGCCCCGCGAAGCGGGGCTCCGTCGACCAAGCCCACCATCAACCATGCATAGAATATTTTAAGGTTTGGCTAGGTCTATTCGCTCGCTTCGCTCGCTCAAACGACCCCGCCATCCCCTTCGTGGTTATTTTTTTATAAACCACCCAGAAATAGTTTGGTTAGGTGCCATTTGAGTTAGGTTAGAACTGTGACCATTAAACTTAATAAAGAAGAATAAATAAATTTATTCTAATTATACCAAACATTACACACCCATCGACATCGACAGCCAGATAGCTAATAAGTAGGGAGGTATTAGAATTAAAAACAAGTTTAATAAAATAGAATTAAAATTATTACGGCGTTTAAATATTTGTCTAATAATTATTATGGCATTTAAATGTTATGTCTAATAATCATTATGGCGTTTAAATATTACGTCTAATAATCATTATGGCGTTTAAATATTATGTTTGATAATATTATGGCACTTAAAAATATGAAAAACAATACGTATGGCACTCGTATCTTATGGTATCTAAGTTTCGGGCATTTAACAGTATGTCATATGTCTTTTAGGGCAAACAAAACATTCGGGCAAATGAAATTCGGTTAAATGAAATTCGGGAATATGATGATTATGGTATATAATCTTCGGGTAAACAATAGACAACCCATAAAATTGTATTGCCCTTAAATAACTCATTTTTCTAACTGGGATGTTTGCAGACAGGTAGAGCAGACATTGACCGATGAAGAAAAATTTATTTTCGTTTGTAAGACAGTCTTTCATAATTATCAGTCGATAATGTTTGTTCTATCCAGTTTTGCAATAAAATAACGTTATTTAATAGTTAAAGATTTAATTAGGTACCTATTCAAGTTATGTGCGTAATGTCATATTTCGTTTTTTTACGGTCGTCGTTGGTTCTCACATAGCCTTAGTTATACTTACTTAAATATTCGCTTCGGATAAATACAAAGATATGATTTTATACATTATTTTATTTTATTAATTAGGTATAGTATTTTTATACAAATAAAATACATAGAATGATTATCAGATATTATACACACGTACACACCAATTGTTTCAAGAGAACCCTATGTCCTTGTATAAATGATAACTTAATGTCCTTTAACGGACTCATTCTCGGCCCTGCTCCACTCAGCATCAGAGCGGAGAATGTTGGTGTACTTGGTGACAGGCTGGTACGCCTTCAGTTTAGCTTCCGTCTTCAGCTCTACGGTCTTAGGGTCACTGAATTCGCCGTCCAATGAGAAGGACGCTCCGTAAAGCTCGGGGAGGTCGACCAGACCATAAGGAGTCAAGTAGTCGTCGCTGATCTGAGTAGTACTCTGTCCACAGATACCTCTAGTGGTGCTGCGGTGGTCGTCGGTAAAGATAACAAGCCTCTGAGTGTCAAAGATAAAACGAATAGCTCCGTCGTTGATGCTGTAGAATTCCGTGTCATCAGCAATGGTGTAGTACTGCAAGAGAGGAGCATTCGTAACCTCAGCGTCATCGAAGTATGTGGCGAGGCCGCCATAGGAAGTTCTCGTTATGTTAGTCTTGACCTCGATTGTTTTGGACGTGAGCTCCATCTCAAAGGTTTTGCCCGTTTGAGACCTAAAAAGAAATAAATTTACCAATGGTTATTTGGATACATAACATCATCACGCCTGCCTGTATTCCACAAAAGAGTACCTAAGCCTAGGTGTATGTATACTCATTTCGCCAGTACCTAACTTTTAAGTTGCTAGGTATTTGAAACTAATGTTAAATCTAATATCAAAAGATATTATTATATTTCTGATAAATTGCCACTACCCCTGAGTTATAGCAGGAAAAAAATAAATAGAAGTATTTTTAAGCTAAAAAATACTGGGAAACGAGATACTGACTTGTAGGAAACGTAGACTTCAGCCTGATGATCGCTGGGCCTCCTCATGAGGATAACCAAGTTGTTGCCGTAGTACTTGGCCTCGTCAGCCATAACCACGTGCCAGGAGCTGGTGAGGCTGTAGTCATAGCTGCGGCCGCTGAACGTCCAGATCTTATTATCATCCACAGTGCAGAAAGCTATAAGAAACACGTGTCCAATTAGTTTAAATGAATGTGCACTCGTAGACTATTATTAATCAGTCGTTTAAAATGTTTTAATGATACTTACGCAGGTTTTGGTAGTTAGTGAACCAATTACGGCTACGCTCCCAGTTCGTAAGGGGTGCGTAGATAGCCATAGCGTAGGGGTAGTATGACATGCCCTCGACATTTTTCAGGCGTAATACTCCGTATTTGGTTGTGAACTCATAGTTGATATAGTTGTCGTAGTAAAAAGCTTGTGCTTCGATTTCCAGAGTACCGTCATCGCTAGTCTTGAAAACGTCCTGTTGCTCCTCCCAAGTGAACAAATGTTTGTACGCCTCATGAATATTGTACGTCATTTTCAAGGCAGCAGCACTGATATTCTTATAAGTCACCTTACCCTTGAAGTAGTCAGGGGCATGGGCCTTGATAATCATCTTATGGCAATCCTTTTGATAAAAGTTCTGTTTACTGGTTTCTTGCATGCATTGCTCTCCCAAGGGGTCGTTTAGCAATAATTCAGTGTACTTCTTGCTACGTTCGCCGAAGCCTTGGAAATGGACGTTGTCAGTGTTTCCAAATTTGAAATCGGCTTCGTATGATACCTTAATTTTATTCTTAAGAGCTTCTTCGAAGTTTAGAGGCACTGTCAATGGTTTGGTAACCTTGAACACCGCATTGATTTGTTCACAGCCATTGAAGAATACAGCAGCTTGGGACTTGGGGTCAACGAAACTGTTGGCAAAAGCACTGGTAAATACGTATTCTACTTTCTTTTTTCCATCGAAGACAACGCTGATGTCAACGAGTTGGACTTTGGGGGATTGGATGCCTGCTTGAACACGTTTGACAATCTCCTCGCGGCGAGCTTTGCTATTTGGAGTAACATCATTCATGGCCGCTGCTGGTCCCATTTCTTCAATTGTTTCTTCTGATTCTTCTTCCAGCTTGTAGATTGTGTCTGAAATCAACACACGACATATCTGTTAAATTAAAAACTCAATAACTTAAGCTACGTTAAGTAGTTAAAGAACACTAACGCCTACAAAAGAGATTGTAACTAAGAAACATTGGTGATAGTCAACCTCGTAGGTAATTAATTGATTTAGAACTTGGACAACAATTCTCAGTAAATTGAAACTTCGCTAATGCAGGCCGTACACGACCAAGTTTACTGTCAAGTTTGCAGCGGACTTGAAGCGGCGTCCAGTAAACTTGACGGTGTGTGATCAGTGTGCATGACAAGTCCACTTGAAGCAAAAATTTAATTTCGATTTTGCCGACTTGATCAAACTTCTAGCATCATGTAAAGTTGAACTTGTGTGCGAGCGGTCAAGTATGCATGACGTTAGAGCGAGCAATAAGCCTAGAATGGCTAACGCGTCTTCATCCGTCACTGGTGACGCCATGGTTTCAACTGGTGCAGCATCATGCAAACTAGGCGGTTAACTTGATCGTGAGTGGTCTAATATGGGTGCACTACAAACTGGACGCCGGTGCAAGTACGCAACCTCACGCAAGTTGTCGTTTTATAACGTGCGAGTGGCATTCAACCTTAGGGTGGTCAAATTGGCGTACAAGTGGCATTCAACCTTAGGGTGGTCAAATTGGCGTACAAGTGGCATTCAACCTTAGGGTGGTCAAATTGGCGTACAAGTGGCATTCAACCTTAGGGTGGTCAAATTGGCGTACAAGTGGCATTCAACCTTAGGGTGGTCAAATTGGCGTACAAGTGGCATTCAACCTTAGGGTGGTCAAATTGGGTTGCGACTATCGTAGAGAGGATCCGGCAATTGGGACTCGAGGTGGCCTTGCACAAGTCCGAGGCCATGTGTTTTCATGGTCCTCGGAACGCGCCACCATCGGGTTCCCAAATAACGGTAGGAGGGGTTCCCATCGGTGTCGAGTCGACGATGAAGTACCTGGGACTCGTCCTCGACAGCCGGTGGAATTTCGTGGAGCATTTCCGACGTTTGGCTCCCAGACTGGAGCGGGCCGGGGCTGCCTTGGGGCGGCTCCTGCCCAATCTGGGGGGTCCAAACGCCTCCTGCCGGAGGCTCTACGCGGGGGTCGTGCGGTCCATGGCCCTTTACGGAGCTCCGGTGTGGGCGCGTTCCGTGAGGCGGCGACCGGTCCGTCGGTTGAACGCGTCCCAGAGGGTCATGGCCATTCGGTTAGCCCGGGGATACCGCACGGTCTCCGGGGAGGCGGCGAACCTCCTTGCCGGATTACCGCCATGGGATCTGGAGGCAAAAGTCCTCGCGCACATGTGGGAGTGGCGCGAGGAGGCAGGACGCCGGGGAGTAACTCCGTTGCCGCGAGAAATCGCGGCACGGCGGACAGAGCTCCGGCAGGATCTCATGGCGGCATGGAGAGTGCGATTGTCGCAACCCAGCGCTGGGCACGCCACAATTGCGGCGATAAGTCCCCTCTTTGAGGAGTGGCTAGAGAGGCGCCACGGCGTCCTCACCTTCCGCCTGACGCAGGTCCTCACCGGACACGGGTGCTTCGGGAGGTACCTTTTCCGGATAAGGCGGGAGGAAACGCCCGGGTGTCACCACTGTGTGGATCGCCCGGAGGACACGGTGGAGCATACGGTGGAGGTCTGCCCGGCTTGGGCGGAGCACCGCCGTGTCCTCGCGGAAGCGATCGGCGGCGGCGATCTCTCGCGTCCGGCCCTGGTCCAGGCCATGGTACGGAGCGAGAGTGCATGGGAAGCCATTACCTCCTTCTGCGAAGCAGTAATGCTCGTGAAGGAGGAGGCGGGACGCGTGAGGGAGAGGCAAGCTTTGCGCCCTCACGCCCCTAGTCGCCGCAGGAGACGCCCTGGGCGTCGGGAATTGGCAGCCGATTCCCGGCCACCGTAGGCGCGGGCTTGCGGATGGCGAGCAATGGGTAGCTCGCCGTCCGGTAAGGACCAAGCCCGAGTCGACGGCGCGTCGTGTTCCACGCGCGCCTCAAAGAGATGTCAGCACTATTGACGGGGTCCGCTAGGGCCGATGCCAGCTAGGGTTGCGGGATGTTCGAAAGAGTTACCGTGGCCCCGGCACAGGCAACAGAAGGAACACGGGTGGGTTTTAGTCAGTAAAAGTCTGACACGCCCTCCCGCTCCGCCCAGAGCGGGATAAGTCATTTGATGATTTCCCATCCACAAAAAAAAAAAGGGTGGTCAAATTGGTGTACAAGTGGCATTCAACCTTAGGGTGGTCAAATTGGCGTACAAGTGGCATTCAACCTTAGGGTGGTCAAATTGTCGTACAAGTGGCATTCAACCTTAGGGTGGTCAAATTTTCCCAAATAACGGTAGGAGGGTCCCTCCGGCGTCGAGTCGACTATGAAGTACCTGGGACTCATCCTCGACAGCCGGTAGAATTTCGTGGAGCATTTCCAACGTTTGGCTCCCAAACTGGAGCGGGCCGGGGCTGCCTTGAGGCGGCTCCTGCCCAATCTATTACTTAATGTAATCTATACAAATACATAAAATTGAAGTTTCTGTTTGTAATGTCAAAATATCAACTTTTAGAGCGCAGACCGGATAGCATGGCACGCCAGCATTAATGACATTATCCGTCGTGCTCTTGTCACCGCTGGGGTGCCAGCTGTTTTAGAACCCAACGGCTAGGCACGCGACGATGGCAAGAGACCAGACGGAATGACCATAATGCCTTGGAAGTTAGGCAGGCCTTTGGTGTGGGATGCAACATGTGTCGACACCCTTGCGCCATTCCATCTTCATAGTATGGCAAGCTGTGCTGGGGCGGCTGCTGCAGGTGCGGAAAACCTCAAACGGCGAAAATATTCCAATCTTTTTAGGAGTTATATGTTCGAGCCGTTTGGGGTTGAAACACTAGGGCCATGGGGTCCGAGTGCCCACTTGGTTTTCCGAGACATCGCCAAGCGGTTGGTCGATTCTTCACGTGGCCATAGGGCTGGCCTATTCTTTGGCCAAAGAATCAGCATCGCCATACAACATGGTAATGCTGCCAGCCTTTTGGGCAATTTCCTGTTGATAGCGATGCGGACGAATTTTTTGATGCCCTATGATTATATGTTTTTTTACATATTACATATTATATTTATTATTTTAAGTCTGTTAGCTTATTATGTAAATATTATGTTTCGGAATTAAACTTTTTACTAAATGCATAGGAAATTATAAACGGTTCTTATAACAAAAAAGCAATTTTTAAAATTTTTGTCTGTCTGTCTGTCTGTTTGTTCCGGCTAATCTCCAAAACGCCTGGACCGATTTTGACAGGACTTTCACTGGCAGATAGCTGATACTACGGCGGATAACTTAGGCTACTTTTATTTTAGAAAAATAATTAGGGTTCCGTGCAAAAAAATGAAAACCCATGAAATTATGAACTAAAAGTCGGATTTGAAAAAATATTTTTGCATTTTGTAGCCCAATTCTCGAAGATAGTTGTAGGCTATTTAACAACATGCTACGACCCTGAGGAGCCGTGCAGAAAGAAAAAAGTCAGACTAAGCGAAAACGAAGTAATAACGCGGGCGGGTGATTCAACGCGACGGGTCGGGTGACGAGGGAGTTTTATTAAAATGTGGCTGTATTTTAGTATATTGTGTATCTTACGACTTCCACGCGAACGAAGTCGCGGGGCACAGCTAGTTAACCTATACAAATAAATAAAATTTAAGAGTCTGTTTAATGTCAAAATAATACGCAAAATACGCGCATTGACGTGGAGTTGCGGACACCAGCCCGTATTACCTAATGTCAAAATAACAGCTTTTTAATTAATGCATAAGTAATTATACGATACTTATAACGAAAAAGTAATAAAAAAATGTTTTGGCCGTCTGTCTGTTTCTTCCGGCTAGTCTCCGAAAGGCTGGACCGATTTTGACGGGACTTTCACTGGCAGATAGCTGATGTTATACGGAGTCACTTAGGGCACTTTTATTTTGAAATAGATTTAGGGTTCCGCGTAAAAAATTAAAACCCATGAAATAGTGAACAAAACCCGATGCAAATGGGGAAGTATTGTCATCATCACGCAGACGAAGCCGCGGGCAACAGCTAGTTGCATAATATAATTAATTGCTTACCGTAAAATAAAGTGTAGGTGCTTTCCTTGTTTTGTGACTCTTTAGCAAGATACTTTAAGTTGAAGTCGGTTAGCGCCACGTCCTTCTGGTACAGCAAGTTACGAACATTCGTCAAAAGATCAGCATCAAATAACTTGCTTGGGTCCTTATAGTCGGAGGAGTAAGAGTATCCTTGGAATTCGAACACGGTTCCAGTTAGCTCCCCAAACTTGAACTCAGCAGACACAACTTTAGTTGGGCGCTCGATAAACTTGGTCAATGGGTTTTCGGAAACGGTCAACAGTGAATCCGTCTTTTGCAGAGTAGTGTAAGGCCACACGCTCATGTGGATTAAGTTAGCATTTTGCTCAGGAAATTCAACGTGTAATTTATGTTGACCAGTTTTCGATGCCGCGTTATGTTTGAAAGGAATGTAAAATTGGAGTTTGTTGATGATACCAGCGCCAGCATACACGTCACCAAGTGTATCCTGGAACCCGACACTACCGTCCAAGTTTCTCGCATATGTAAATTTCAGGTCATTAATTGTTGACGTAATCATATCTTGACTGGTCTTGGTTTGAGATTGACTTTGCAGGATAATGGCGGTCGGTTCACTGTAATCAAACACAAATGGCATGCCCGTGACGAGAGGGAAAGTGATAAACACCTGTTTTTGGGTCAAAACCTTGGTGTACTTGTAATTGTCTCCCCGTAGCAACTTGTCCATCTCTTTTGCGTAGTCCATTATTAAAAACTTAAGGTCGTCTTCGTTGAAAGTTACGAGCGTCTGCTGGTTCCAGCTATTTAGAAAGAAGGAGCCTTCGAGCTCGCTGCGATGTTCCGGCTTAAAGTTTAGTATTTCAACAATCTTTTTGGCTGAGAATCTAAAATCATCATCAGTCTTGCTGAACGGTTGATGGCCCAGCCCAGTGAGGTAGTAATAGACAAGGTGCTGCATGTCGGATACGGATAGCGTGAACTGAAACAAGAAATATTCTGTTTTATTTACATGAGGAACTAATTCCTGTGCTTATTTGTACTATTTCATTTATATCTATTTATATCTATTTCATACAGGGTGTAAGGGACAGCCCTCCGCAAACTAACAGGGTGCATTCAGCTCTTTATTTTGAATCATATTGCACCGGAAATATCCTCAGGTAAATGTTCATTTTTTTTATCGTATTTTCAGTTACTATTCCTTTATTTCAATGTAAAATTACATTATCTGTACGAAGCACCCCATTTATGTAAATAAAACAATTAAAATAAAAAAAAACAGCAATAGATGTTGAAATACTCGCCGGCCGAAGGCTCGCTACGCTGCCGTTCGCTACGCGTGTTTTGCCACGGTAACGATACATTGCGTGTGAGGTAATAAAACAAATCAGGTTTATTGGAATCCCATAACGTTCCTGAAATAATTTCGTGTACCAGTCATCTTAGTATGATATACTGAATTCACCCCATCAGTCTGCAGAGGGCTGTCCCTTACACACTGTATACATATACGATAACATAACATCACGGTAGGTTAGGCAGAGGTGTACCAATAGAACGCCCATATTTCGCACTTAGGTATGCGCTTTTTCGGTACTTAAATGATTATATGATTAAAAGGATTATATCGTATTAGGTACAACAAACCTGTGTGATACAACAAAATGAGTGAGATTTTAATAAGTTATTACCCAATCTTCCTCGGTCCACCCAGTGCTTCTGAACCTGAGAGCGCCCCTTTGGTACACTGGTAGAAGATTGTTCTCGCTACCGATGAAGGAAACTTCTCTAAAGTGCGCGAGTTCATCATCGCTTGTATACTCGTCAATCAAATTGTCCGTTGAGTAGCGGTATCCGAACTTTTCTTTGGAAACCAAGTATAAGACAGACTTGGCGGTCTTGGAGCTGAAAATTAAAAATGATTGATTATTACGACTTTACGATAGCGTATGTTCCGAAAAAACAGATGTGTAGAGCATCTAAAAGTAATCTCCCATTAAGTTTCTGTCAAGGGCTATGGAGATAGCCTTTGCTTATGTAAAGTGTACATAATCGTAATTTTTAACGATCGAAAAGATTCATTTCACTTAAACAACGACTGAGATTCTGTAGTGCTAAAGATGATGTCATACGAGTCTTTTTTTTTGGCTAAATTATGTCACAAATTATTTTTATTCGTTCACAAAAGAATGATAATTCCGATAAGTTACTCACAGTAATGCAAAACGTGGATCTTTCAGTCCAGCGGCGAACGTAATACTGTTTGCCAGTACAGCGCGAACTTGCATGCTGGGGTCTTCGTTTGTCATGTACGCCATTATTTTCATCATATCATGAGTTGGATAAGCCAAGAAAATGTTCAGGGCAGCAGCTACCCTGACTTCGTATGGCTCAGCAGTGTTCTTTAAGAGACTGAATAGCACAGCACGAACGTATTCATTCTTCGTGTTAGCTACCTGTTTAAGGCTAATTACCATTTGGAGGCGGAGGTACTTGGAGACTGGAATCTGACCTTCTAGATAAGGAGTGAAGACTTTCAAGATATTTGGGTCAGCTAAGTTTCCAAGAACCCTTACATAAACCTGAGCCTTGTTTTTATCACCGTTTTCAATGGCTTGTTTAAGTTCTTGAGATAGGCGTGGGATGACTTTATCCTCTACGAAAAAGATTTCATCACCAAGCGAGATGAATTTAGTAACAGCCAAAAGAGCGGTCGTGTTTAGGTTCTTTTGCTCCTGAACTTCGGGGCTCATTACAAAGTCGAAAAATTCCTTGATGATTTTCTTGTTAGGGAAACGAAGAATGCTGGCCATGGAACTGATAACTTCAGCTGCCTCGTTACCTTCAATCTTCTTGGTCAAAATCCAGGTCTTGATTTCATTGAAGGCTGCGAGTGTGCCTGCTTGAGCAATGGCATCACGGTAGATTATCCACATGTTATTCTTTGCAATGTTCTTTGAAGACTTAGCCACTTCAATGCTGCTAGTCATTTGAGTCAGTTGCTCAGAGTTCATAAACATGATGGAGCGAACGAGAATCTTGAATTTCGAAAGAAAATCGGCCTTTGGTAAGTTACTTGGGTCTTGCAGTAAAGGTGTCATTTCCTGCAGCAATTTCTGGGCATCGGCAATGTTTTTATCACCCTTTACGAAAGCTGTTTCGTTAAATGTAAACAGTAGCGATTCAACTGTGCGATATTCAATAGATTTCTTCCAGTCGTTACTACTTTCTGGTTGGACAGATGAGAGATAGAAGCTGACATAACTGTAGACTTCAGCCTTCTGTTTACCGAAGAGGAGAGGATTGACAAAAACAGAACTAAGGGCCTCCGATTTGTAGATTGTGCCTTGCTTGCCAACAAGTATGCGGGATTCAGAAGTGTGCTTTATGAACTGTTTTTCGTCGTTATCGTAAGCAATTCCCTTCCATATGGCGCCTTCTGGTACACCGAAGTCATAGCCAACATTCTTTACACAAGAGCCGTAGTTCTTGCTCTTAATGATCTCGATGGGATCTTCAGCAAACACGGGCAATCCACGGCGCCACTCAGCAGATAATGGTGAAACAGAGTAGAGAGTCTCGCAGTCACCAGTGACGTCACTCTCCATCTTCTTAAATAAACCTTGGAAAGTCTCCTTATCATAGCTGTTCGGGAAACTATCGACATGGTTAAAAGAAGATAAGTCTACTTGTAACGCGCTGATAAGGCCTTTTAGTAAGTTCTCGTGAGACACGGAAAGTGATGTTGGAACCTTCAGAGAGACAACACGACCGCCATCGACAAGAATTTCGAAAGGATGCTCAATACCCTGAACCGGGTTGTAGTTCAGACCAGAAGGCAAGTCGTCTACAGACAGTGACAGTTGACCTTGTACTTGCGCATACAAAAGATTCTCTATCTTAGCCACCAGACGGCCCGCTTCCAAAACGCGGACAATGAATTGGGCTTTGAAGGCATTGCCGTTGCTGTTGCTTTGTTCGAACTTGGCCCAAGTATAAGAGTCCACATTATAGAGGTATTCCTTGCCAACTTGCCATGGCCATTTCTTGCTCTCGGTGAGCGGGCTCGATGCGACGGCGGCTGAAAGAGGATTGAGGACATTATGTATGTTTTAATAGTTAAATAAATTACTCATTATACACGATTCTTATCTATACTATACCTATACTTATAAAGCTGAAGAGTTTGTTTGGTTGAACGCGCTAATCTCAGGAACTACTAGTTCGAATTAAAAAATTCTTTTAGTGTTCGATAGCTTATTTATTGAGGAAGGCTATAGATTATATAACATTACGCTACGACCAATAGCAGCGGAGCATCAATGAAAAATGTTGCAAAAACGAGGAAAATTTATTCCTTTTGAGAGCTTCCGTTGCGTGCGCTGCGTAAACGGTTAATGTTACGCAAAAATCATGTATGACAGGATTGTTCCTCTTAAAACGTTCTAAAAAAAGTCCGCGATAGCATATGTCTATCTTTTAAGGTTGGCTTACTAGTAACTTTTTTAATGGTAATCAAATTTGTTATAAAATAATGCGTTACTTGCGAAGGTGTTTTCATAAACATGGTATTTATCCTTATCCAAATAAAAAGTTTCACAACCAAGGTGGATTATGTACATGTAAATTACTTTTTAAATTATTCAAATCGGACCTTTCGTCTGGAAATTACGACGGGTATAAAAATGCTTAAAGTAAGAAAAATGCGCTTAGTCTATTATTTACCTACACATTTTATTTTTTATTGACTGTTTGACCGCGCTAATCTCTGTCACTACCAGTCGGATTTGAAAAAAATGTTTGCATTATAAAGCCCAATTCCTGGGAATGCTATAGGTTATGTAACATTACGCTAGGACCCTCAGAAGCCGAGCAAAAACAAAAAAAAGTAAGAACGAGCGCTAAGCGAAAACGAAGTAACAGCGCAGGCAGGCGATGCGATGCGACAGGATGGGTCGGGGAACAAGAAATTTCACGCGGACGAAGTCGCGGGCGGAAGCTAGTACAAAATAAAAAACAAAGTTATACAAAAAGGGTGCTAAAATATCGCTATTAGCTTGAAATACCTTACCTTTTAAAACTAGAAATAGGTATTTGTTCATGCACAAAGTAAAACAAAATTACGAAGGCGGAGGTAATTAATGGCTGTGCGTAGTCATATATTAATATAGGTGCTTTATTGCCCTTTCGATTTAGTTAACCATCTTTAAAAATCAATCTGTCTAGCCTTTTCCCAACTATGTTAGTGTCATCTTCTTGTCTAACCGGATGCAACTGAATACCAGTATTATACTCGTACATGGAGTGACTACCTATCTGACCTCCACAACCTCGTTACTGGGTATCACGATACCCCTTGGTAAGACTAGTTGTCAGACTTTTTGGGCTTCTGACTACTCGTAACAACTGTCACAGATCTACGAATGACAGCCGGGACCAACGGCTTAACGTGCTTTCGGAGGCATGGAGGGGTCTCGGTATTTTTTTTATATTTAAATTTTATTCTCTTCGGGAAACTTACAACTAACCTATACAATGTTCTTAGACAATACGAAAATGGAGCCCATTTACAAGTTTCCACTGAAAAACACAAAAAATTAAAACAAAGAATGTCGATACAAAATACCTATAACATAAACTGGGAAATAAATAGTACACGATCGACTTCTACAAACTAAAAATCGTTTACACGCAAACAATTACTTTTCCGTAAAGAAGCTTTTCACCAACAAATGTTTAAGCCAAGAAACACTGGAATTGAATATATCCAAATCATGTTCACCAGGCAGTTTATTAAAACATCTGCTCGCTCGGATTAGAAACAAAGTCTGCCTATGCGCACATGGAATGAGGGGCATGTAACAAGCTAAGCTTTGCGAAACTACAAGGGCAGTCTATAGTACCATTTGCAATTTTATTTATATTCTATTATTATATTTTCTTTATTTTCGGAAAGCTTACAGACTAATACCATTATAATAACGATAATATTTCACTAAATTCAAGAGATTACAAGCCTCCGCAGATATATACAAAAATTATTACTTCTGCATAGTCTAAGTTAAATCTTATCTATTCTATTCAATTGGAACCGTGCACCTAGCTTCTGACATTTCATAAGTGCCCATGTAGGTTTATGTGAAATAAAATATTTTGAAGTTGGTTCATTTCGTTCAATCTTAAGCTAATTTGTTCAAAATTTAAGCTAATCTGGACAGCAACCGGTTCAAGTTCAGGCAGGTGCCTCTTGTACAAAAAATGGCTTTGCTAAGCGCTTCCTCAGAGTGCTTGCATTGGTGCAACAAAGCCTTGTTCACAACAAATTTCGTTAAAACTGCGACTAGCTCTATGAAAGAATGCATTACGCCTATAGTTAGTGCTTGCTTGGTACATGTAGAAGTGGTCGCTGCCGTAGCCTCATCTGATTACTGCATATCTTTAATTTTGAAACAAGTTCAGGACAGTCAATATTGAACCATTTACGATATTAAACAAGTAGCATATATCATTATATATGACGTCTACGGTCAAGCGGTAGGGTATGGTACCTTCTGCATCGGTGAGTGTAATCAACAGATATTTGTTTCGCCCTGTAATCTAGGTACTTAAGAATTTTTTTCTGAATGCCCTCAATACGAGACTTGTAGACCCCGTACTTAGGGTTCCAGACTTGTGATGCATACTCAAGGTGGCTGCGTACGAACGAACAATATAAGACTGATCGGATTTTAAATAAATACGTCATATCTGCTATGCTTCTGCGCTCATGTAGTGGTAACATGTGAAACCTTCAACATCACGTTATATAATTGGAAGTATATTTCCTAGTTATGTACTGCAAGAAACGTAGGAACCGTTTTTGAATTCCCTCAATTCTGTCTATATAAATATTATAATTCGGGTTCCATACTTGTGAGGCGTACTCCACATGGTTCCGGACAAAAGCACAATAAATAAAGAATTTTAGACGTTTTTACATTTTTAATATCAGCTGATAACCTAAGTATAAATCCAAGTGCTTTGGAAGCTTTATTAATAAAGTTTTCAACGTGTACATCAAAAAGCAACTTAGAGTCAAACGTTACACCCAGGTCCGTGACAAAGCTTATCCTGTTTATAATAGTATTTATTTATTTGTTTCCTTTTTGGAAGTCGGTTGTTTTTTTGCAAAAAAGTTTTTATTTTTCACTTTTTAGTTGTGGTATCTACTCCACACAAATTCGTATATCACTACTTGCAATGTAAATAACAGTGACAGGAATATATTATAACATCATCAATATACAAAGTGGAAAAAATACGTATTACTGAAGCTTATAAAACCACTCATCAGAACTTGACCAAATTCATATGGGACCAATCTGGAAGTGTATCCTTACAAATACAAAAGTAATTTTTCAATTTGGTTTATAAATGACGGGAGTTCTGAGGTAACAAACATAAAAAAATACAACTGAATTGCGAACCTCCTCCTTTTTTGAAGTCGGTTAAAAAGAAGCTTAGTTTAGATTGTATGGACATTTTAGCAAGCAGCAAAGTTTCTATTAGGAAGACCACCGTTCGCACCTAATTATTCTACACAAGAAAAAGTTAACTCACCGAGTATCGCCGTCAATACTAACAGCTTCATAGTTCCAGATTCGCGCGAGTCCTGTTCAGTGTCACCAGGGGCGCACACTGATCACTCAACCTACAGTGCACAGGTTTATATACTAGTGTCTAGTATCTTTCTTCATACTTTTCGCTTGACCTTTGAACCACGATACCACGATTTGATAACTGAAATGACTGAAAGACGGATTCACCAAAATTTACTAAAATTATACTAAGATAAGACTGTGTAAATACAACTGGCCAAGTACAAGTCCAACTGGCGCAGCATTGTTCCGATAAAAAATTAAAAAAAAACCAAAATCCATCGCTTAAACCCTCAGATGTCCACAAAATGCCAAGAAAACTGTCCCGAAGCTGCTTGGTTCTGTTGTTAAATGTTGTTATGTTCTGATAAAATTCATACTTTGAGTAGATAGTAGATTTTTTTGAAGTGTCATAGTGATGTATTTTTTAATTGACTATACAATTTAATAAACATGATATATAAGCTAACAGACTTAAAATAATAATTATAATAATGTTTTAGAACCCAACGGCTTGGCACGCGACGATGGCAAGAGACCAGACGGAATGACCATAATGCATTGGAAGTTAGGCAGGCCTTTGGTGTGGGATGCAACATGTCGACACCCTTGCGCCATCCCATCTTTCTAGTACGGCAAGCTGTGCTGGCGGCTGCTGCAGGTGCGGAAAACGTCAAACGGCGAAAATATTCCAATCTTTTTGAGAGTTATATATTCGAGTCGTTTGGGGTTAAAACACTAGGGCCATGGGGTCCGAGTGCCCACTTGGTTTTCCGAGACATCGCCAAGCGGTTGGTCGACTCTTCACGTGACCAAAGGGCTGGCCTATTCTTTGGCCAAAGAATCAGCATCGCCATACAACGTGGCAATGCTGCCAGCCTTTTTGGCACGTTTGCTGTTGACAGCGATGCTGACGAATTTTTGATGCCCTATGATTGTTTTTTTTTACATACGTACATATTATAATTATTATTTTAAGTCTGTTACCTAGTAGATTTTTTTAATAAAATTGATAATTGATTAAAAAAAAACGCGGAGAAAAGTCCGAGTTTTTTTGCGTGAGTACATAGCACATGACCGCACCACTTCGCTGTTTTCGTTTGTTCAACCATGCGCCGAACATCCTGTACCTATAAACAGAAAGGGATTTTCATCCTTAAATGATCAGGAGGTTGCGATTCCCAATTAAAGATAAGGGACATATTAGCACACTGGGGGCGCAGTACCATGTGTACTGATGCAAGGATTTTTAGGGAAAGCCGAATACGAAGAAGATTTGAAAGTGAGGACTTCAGTGGCCGTTTGCTAGGAGATTCAGGTTATGGATTAACGAATTATTTGTTTAAACCAATCCAGAATCCCCGCAGTGCGAACGAGGAATATTATAATAGGTTACATCAACTAGAAACACAATTGAATTGTGTTTTGGAGTTTGGCAACAGAGGTTCCGATGTCTACTACATGGTTTTAGTGGTGTCACTGGAAAATGTAAAATTATACATAGTAGCAGTTGCTGTATTGAACAATATTGCCATAGACATGAATGAAAGGAAACATTGATTTTCTTGAACCCGTCTTATCAGAGAATAATAATCAACAAATGACACGGGAAGGTATTGATAGCCAATTTGGTCAAGAAACAAGAAGATTGGTTATAGAAACACACTGTTAGCAAAAAAAAAAAAAAAAATTAAGTACCTGTTACTTTTGATTGTAGCAATAACATTTCAAATTTAAATTTTTCAGTTCTCAGCTGGGCTTCTTCTTTCTCTAAAATATTTGGTTTTCTATTATGGAAACAAACTCCAAGTAAAGCGACAAAATATTTTTTTATCTAGTATAATTGTGGTGTATACTCTCCTTTAGATTAATAACTAAATATGTATGCTCCTTTATAATAGGTATCATATGTCATGCTTACCTAGCATTTACATCGTTTTACTTGTTTTTTACACTAAATAAATCAGTATTAGTATTATAACTATTGGCAGCAAATCTGACTAGTTTTCTCTATTTCCCGTACGAGCCCCAAACATCTCATGGTGACCCTGCCAGGGTAGTTTTTCTAGTTCAGAACCATATTCATCAATCGAATGTTGACCTTGTGAAACATTTTGAAGACGCGATTGAATTGCCACAAATGATTTTTTAGTTAGAAAATGCGTACGCATGTCCTTGACAAGTTCTGAAACACAAGAATACTCTGAAGCCATTCGTAACTTCGAATTCTCCGATAGTCTACTTTTCAAAATAAATTTAATTAATAATTCTTTATATGTCTCGCCGATCATATCTGAATACATTTCAATACTCTGTAATACGTCATAGTTTTAAAATACTGCACCAAAAAATTGCCAGTATCTCATCTAAAAGAGACCTCCTTGAACTTACCTTACAGGAACTCCAGGAAATGAATAGTGCCCCTGATGCAATATGCCTTTCTGAGACTTTCATAAAAAAAGGTAATGCTTTTCATATTAAAATCTATGGTTACAATATGGCGGTTAACTTTTGCAGAGAAAAGCAAAGGGGCGGTACCTGTTTTTTGCTTAAAAAAGGCATCGTTTTTAAAGAGTTACCTTTTATAAATACATATGCAACACAAAATACTTTCGAAGCATGTGGTGTAGAACTTACACGTAATAAGCTGATTATTATTTGTGTTTATAGAACACCCCAGTCTGATCCCACTCAATTTTTGATTAAATTAAATAGTCTTTTGGATCACGTGTTTAAAAAATATAATTCCAAAATCAAAGTTGTTTTGGCAGGGGACTTTAACATTAATACTCTTCAGAAAAGTAATATTAGTAGTCAATTACAAGAATTGGCATATAACCATAACTTAAAACTACATATAGATCGTCCAACTCGTAAGTCTTCCTGTATCGATCACATTCTTAGCAACATTCTTAATGCTAATGCCACAATATTGCCACTTCACCTATCCGACCACGACACAGCGCAAATGTTGAGTTTTCCCTTGAAACATCAAATACAAAATCGGACAGCATACCATTTCTACAAAAGAGACTACAGCTTGAATAATATCCAAAAATTTAAGGAATGTATAGGTAATTTGTCATGGTCAGAGGCTTACGCAGAAAACGACTTAAATAAAGCATTCAATTGTTTTCACGAAGTATTATGCTTGTTCCATAATTTATGTTTCGCAAAAATAAAAATAAAAGTGAATGCCAACAATAAAAAGAAGCTGAACTGGATAACCAAGGGTCTAAAACAAAGCTGCAAAACCAAACGATCTTTGCGTTATCAATATTATAAACATAAAAAATAAAACGGAATACATTAAATACTCAAAGATTTTACAAAAATGTGTCTACACATAAAAAAAAACGCAAACATAAAATTTATAAATAACAGTGAAAACAAATGCAAAGCGGTATGGAGAGTTATAAAAAATGAAATCACAGACAGTACTGATATCCCCAGTATTGAAAATATTCAAATTGACAATACCATACTCTCAGATCCTGTAGCTATAGCAACAGCTTTCAATAACCATTATATTAATATGGCACAATCTTCGAGTAAGTGTGTAAAACCACGTAACGAGTGTTCAATGGCCCATTCGATGTTCCTTAACCCAGTATCCGAAAATGAAGTTAGAGCAGAGATCATGTCATTGAACAACACAAGTCCCGAGGGTTATGACGAGATTATTACAAAAATGTTTAAAGCATGTACTAATGAACGAATTGAAATAATAACGTATTTAATTAATTTATCATTCTCAACTGGCACTTTTCCCGAAGCACTGAAGATGTCAATAATTAAGCCCCTTTATAAAACTGGTGAAAAGTCAGACGTTAATAACTACCGCCCAATTACCTTAATACCTATTATATCGAAATTATTCGAAAAGTGCATGAATAAAAGACTAATTGAGTTCTGTAATAAATTTAATATCATACGGAAGGAACAGTTTGGTTTTCAAAAAAATAAATCAACAACGTTAGCTATCTATAATCTTATTAAAATAGTATTAACGAATATTAACAACAACTATTATACTACTGGGCTGTTCTTTGACCTTTCCAAGGCCTTTGATCTAGTCTCTCATGACTTATTACTACAAAAATTGGAGGCAATTGGAATTAGAGGCATTGCACTTCAATGGATATCTTCTTACCTAAGTAATAGACAACAACGTATTGCCATTACAAGAATGGATAAAAATAATGATATGACAACGCATTATTCTGACATAAAATGTAACAAATATGGCGTCCCACAAGGGAGCGTATTAGGACCTATTTTATTCTTATTATACATCAATTCTATTACTAATATAGCTAATCATAAATTCATTTTATTCGCTGATGACATTTCTATTATTGTGACATCTGATAAAAAAACCAATACAATTAATGATCATGAGACTGAAATTAATAATATAATTGAGCGACTAATTGAATGGCTAAATCAAAATAACTTATCTATAAATCTTAAAAAGTCCGTCTATATACAATTCAATAAATCTAATGCAAAATATAATATCAAAATGAATATACATAGAATTCACGAAGTAACTCAGACTAAATTTCTAGGCGTAACCTTGGATCAAGACATCAATTGGAAAGCACATGTTGAAACAGTTTCCAAACGAATTAACAAGTTTGTATATGCACTGAAACGGATCAGAAACATAACAAACATTAAGACAGCAATAACAACATATCATGCGTATGTTGAATCGGTGCTGCGCTATGGTTTAATTATGTGGGGTAATAGCACCGATCAAAATAGAGCGATTGTTGCACAAAAAAAATTCATTAGGGCTATATATGGGCTTCAACCAGATGAATCCTGCAGGCCAATATTTAAAAAACTTGATTTGTTACCATTGCCGTCACTTTATATATTGGAAATTTGTATGTTTGTGTGGAGGCACAAAGAGTTGTTCACTAAAGCAACCGATCTTAATTCTCGAAGCCGTCGGGACCCCCACAGGCTCGCGTTAGATGTTTTACCTAGGCTTGCAAAATATAATAAAAGCTGCATGTTTATGTGTGCCCGGATATACAATAAGATACCAGAGGAATTTAAAATATTAAATAAAAGATTGTTCAAAAGTAAATTATATAAATGGTTATCTGCTAATAGTTTTTACAGTGTCAAGGAGTTTCTAGAGCATACAATGGGACGATGACAGTGGTTGTATGTTGTTGTTGTATGTAAATTTCACGCTTATATTCATGAAGCAAAACATGTAGAACCTACCAGTGTATTCATATTACCATCTTGTATACCATGTTATATGCAAATAAAATATTATTATCTTATTATTATCTTACCATCAATCAATTGTTTCGTCACATTTTCCGAATTGTCCATAACAGGCAATAAATTACAAGCAGTTTTCAAGTCGAACTCCATTTTGACACACTCAGTATTAGGAGAAGTACATAAAGTTTTAATATTCTCGTATACTTTTTTAATGTTTTGAAGAATATATGTGGCAGAAGAAATAATTTGTGGATCTTTCTTGAATTCTAAAAGCAAAAATAATCCACTGCTTTTATTAAAAATATTTGTCGCTTCATTCAATTTAGTCTCGATAACTTTACCTAAAAACCTTGCTTTTGAACTTGTATTTGGTAGACCTTGTAATGTTCCATCTAGATTATGTAATGATGTTGAACCGTTATACAATCTTGAAAATTATTGCAGTACTCTTAATTATAAGCTTCAATTAGCAAATAAAGACACTAGAAATAATCTAATATTAAGCAAATGTGCGCAAAGACAATTATTATGATAAATATGGTGGAGGTTCACGAGACGGTTGATGTATTGTGGTGCAACTTGAGTGTATTCGCGAAAGTTACACTATATATAATATGTTATTTAGATGTAGGTTAAGATTTAGGATATAATACATATGTAATTTTATAGGATGTAGATCAAGGATTTAGCTTTAAGGCCACTCTATCGCATTGGATCGCTGATCTGTAATGGTAGCTGTAGGTAAGATTTGCATAAATAAATAAATAAATTAGAAGAAATAACAAAATTGACATTATTCACAAAAATCGAACCAAGCCATATATATCCTAAATTCCTAATTGTTGTAAAAAGAAAACAAAAATAGCTTATGATATTTTTTTTCTTTTCTAAATTGTCGGAATTGTGGTTTATACTCTCCTATAAATTAATAGCTAAATATGTATGCTCCTTTATAATAGGTATCATATGTCATGCTTACCTAGCATTTACATCGTTTTACTTGTTTTTTACACTAAATAAATCAGTATACTATTGGCAGCAAATCTGACTAGTTTTCTCTATTACCCGTACGAGCCCCAAACATCTCATAATGACCACACCTTTTCTAAAGTGTACCAATTTACAGATCGTTTTCTTTTTTGCCTTCAACTGGTCACTATTTATGTTATTATTCGCCAATAATATAGTATTTAAAAACCAAAATATTGAAAAGAGACAAACGTTGGGACACTAGTTTGACATTTGAAAGGTGCGTTCTTAAACTCAATGACGAACTTATAAAGTTATTTGTTGGTTGAATGGCATTTATTTTGATATTATAAAAAACTTAAAATATCTTTTTCCACTAACTAACGAACTAACTAACTATACAAATAAATATACAAAACAAAAGGAAACTTAGGCGTCGAAGTACTCGTCCGCATCGCTGTCATCCGGAAACGTGCCCAGAAGACTGGCAGCATTGCCACGTTCAATGGCAATGCTAATTCTTTGGCCATAGAACGAGCCAGCCCTCTGGTCACGTGAAGTGTCGACCAGTCGGTGAGAAATTTCCTTAAAAAGGAGACGCGCACTCGGGCCCCATGACCCGAGCGTTTCGACCCCAAACGGCTCAAAACTGTAGTTATCGATAAGGTTACAGTATTTGCGCCGCTTAAGGGTCTCAGCAGCCGCAGCAGCGGCGCCAGCACAGCACGCCGTGCTTGGAACATGAGATGGCGCAAGGGTGTCGACACAGGTTGCGTCCCACACCAGAGGTCTACCCACCTTCCAAGGCAACAACGTCATGCCGTCTGGTCTCTTCCCATCGTCACGTACCAAGCCGTTTGGTTCTAATATCGCTGGTACGCCGGCGGTGACAAGAGCTCGACGAATAATATCGTTAATGCTGGCGTGTCGTGCTATGCGGCCTGCACTCCTGCAGCAGTACAGGCCATGGTGTCCGAGGTTGTCGACAGCTTCACCGCAGTGACACCGATGCGGAGCAACACTTATAAAGCAAGTTTCATTGAACTTTATTTCGTTTTACCGTAAAAAAAAAAAACATATAATTATTTTTAAATACAAAACAAAACAATATTTTGGGCACAATTTGTATTAATTATTAAAAATAAACATTCTTATACTGTTTAGAAGGTTTTCTAAATGTCTCTACAATTTGGTAATCTAGTTTCAAAACGTTTCCGAAGAATGTAGCCAGTGACTTTTGTTATAACGAATTTATAATTAAACAATGCACCCATTATTGGTAAAGGGAGGGTGCAACCAGGGTGGGGGTTATCCATAGCTTATACAATGTTTACATGTATAGAGTTATTGCAAGTGTTTTATATCTTTTTATTAGTAAGGCTGTAGTTTATATGCGACCTTGTGTTAAACGATACGATAACTTATTGCCAGCAGCATGTTCCCCGCAGCGCAAAACAATGTTTCTCTACTTTGACTCCTACAAATATGGAGATGGTAGCTTGTACTTACTTTTCAAAGTTAGGGTTATTCTAGAGGTATATTTTTTCAAAGCTTAGAAGTATTTACCGATGAAATAGTCTGCCATTTGACATAGACAGCGCCTTTGATAAAGGCGCTACTACGCTTTTCGTAGGTCAAGCGTCAATTTGACGTGCTGTAGAGTACAGGTACTACCTATCCTTTTATACACACATCAAAAGTGTCGAGGGATTATTAGAGTATCGCCGCAATTAAAGATTATTATTTGAACTTTTTTGGATGGTTATTGATTCTTTTTAGTGAATTTCACTATTTGAATAAAAATTTCTTTAAATTTTGATTAACAATAGAAAATCAACTGTCAATCAGGATTCCTAAAAAAGTGTGTAATAGTTTTTTTACAAAACCATTACAATTTCTGCATCGGAACTGAAAAAAATGCATCGATATGGAACGACGACATCATTTGACACGAGAAGAGATGATGAGAGCCGTCAGAATGTTGCAAGCTGGTTCCAGGCAACGTACTGTGGCTGTCGCTCTTGGCACTACACAGAGCTTCATAAGCCGCCTCTGGACACGCTATCGTATCACGGGCAGCGTGGCCGAGTGACATGGAGGAAGATCTCGCATCACCACTCGCAGACAGGACCGATACATCCAAAATACTGCTCGACGGAATCGTACCATGACCGCCATGATGTTGACTACGAGGCTCCACAGCTCTCCAGGCTTGCTGATAAGCGACCAAACCATTCGAAATCGTTTACGTAAAGTGGGTCTGCGTTCTCGAACGCCGTTGAGAGTTCCACCTATAGCACCCTGCAATCGTAGGGCCCGTTTAAAATTAGACGAAACGTAAAGTGTCTCGAGATTTTGTACCATGCGACTGTTAACTGTCACCATGACCTGCCCTTCACATCACATCCTGCAAACGTATTCGAACTCACTCACGTCATTGCTACGGGTAAGTTTTAGAGTACTGTGTACCCATAATGCAGAAAGGAAGAAAACACCTATGTCGCTTATACTTAAACTCAATATAATTAATATATCAATTAATCAACATCTTTCGTTCTTCCTTTTTTCTTTACTCAATGCTCAAATTACTATGTAAAAATGGTGCTTTGCCTGACGTTATGCAAACTACTGGGCTGACGCTATAGTTTTCTGCGGGTGAATTCGGTTGCCCCGTGTGGACTCGTTCTGCCCATGCAAAGTTAGTGGATACAGCTTTGAACGAAACGTGCCGGATCATCACTGGTTGCCTAAAACCGACCTCGGTTCACATATCCACCTGGATATGAGTTGCCTTGGGTAACCTGGAAGTCTTTAAACAGACTGCGGACTCAGGTTGGCCGAAGCAGGGAAAATCTGTTTAGGTGGAGAATTCAATGACGACTCCACTTTGGAGTGTAAATGTGGTGCTATTCCATAAACGATGGGACACTTAATATCATGTCCTGCGTGTCCTGTCAGCTGCACGTTACAGGAACTGATGGACGCTAGTGATGGCGCCAAACTTGTAGCCGAATTTTGGGTCGAGTCTATTTAGATTTCCATCGACATGCTAAGAAGAAGAAGACTATGTAAATAACAATTTATACTAATTAATTAATAAAAATAACATAATTATATCCTAACTTAACTAAAACTTTTTTACAAAAAAAAAATTAAAAAATAACCACCGACTTCAAAAAAAAAAACACTAGAAAATGAAAAATAACTTTAATTTCGGAAGTCGGTGTCTTTGGTTTTGTATGATCGTTTTTTGCCACCGACTTCCGAAGTTACAATAGTAACTTAGATAAAAAAATACCACCGACTATTTTGTAAAAGGTGATGAGCAGTTGACATTAGGCTATTGCCTAATGTCAACAAAATAGGTATTGCTTTTCCCGACGCAGGGACGTTAATGGTTGAGGAGTTCTCCTGATACTTCACCATCAGTTCCACTTCACCATATGCATTGTGACGAGCTTAAATTGCTTAGCAAAAGCAACCATATTAAAGTAATCGAATCGCAACCCGTAAAATACTCATTATTGAGTAGTTCCGGTGGCCATCTGTGGTCTTCATCATCAGTTCCACTTCACCAAATGATACTTTTTAATTGCAAATGCTTGACTTATTGATGAAAATACCAAAATAGCTATATGTATGCCTATAGTATTTGAGGAGTTCCCTAAATTCATCACGAATCCTATCATCAGAACTAGATTTTGATAAAAATAGGACCAATCTGGAAGTGTCTCCTTTCAAATGAAAAAAGAATTTTTGAAATCGGTTTATAAATGACAGTAGCCGTGGCTTCGTGCATGTGGCACCGCCAGTAGCCGTGGCTTCGTGCATGTGGCACCGCCAGTAGCCGTGGCTTCGTGCATGTGGCACCGCCAGTAGCCGTGGCTTCGTGCATGTGGCACCGCCAGTAGCCGTGGCTTCGTGCATGTGGCACCGCCAGTAGCCGTGGCTTCCGGCGCCGCGATACGTAATTGTCAGGCACATTCAGACAAATCTCCTTCAAAACACCGGAATATAGGCCTTGTCTTGTTTAAATACATATGTTTCCCTTAATCTCAACATATCATCAAATAAGAGTAAAATTAGTATTTTTGACAGAGGTTATAGGAGACGGTCGGTTAACTTATCAATTAGAGGTAATAGTTTGGAGGTTGTGGACACGGTACTATATCTCGGTTGGACCGTTCTCTCAGGTGGGGAAAACATATAAATGAGATTAGCCAAAAAGTTCTCAAATTCATTAAAATCTTAAAAGTGTTGGCAGGTTCAAGTTAGGGTGTGCATCCAAAATATTTAAGAAGACTTTATCTAACTTTAATTAGAAGCCGTATTGACTATGGAAGCATTTTCTATGACAACAGTGCAAAAACTCACTTAGAAAAATTAGATAGATTACAGAACCAAGCCATGAGAGTAGTGGGTAGTTTTATTAGAACCACACCAATTCACGTGATGGAGAGCGAATTATGCCTGCAACCACTATTCCTACGTCGACGCTTCTTGGCTAGCAAATTCTGGCTTAAGACTAAAGCTTTGCAGGCAAATACCGGAAGTATCAATTTAATATCCGAATCAGAATCAGAATCAGAATTATTTATTTGTAAAACATAGGTTACAGGTCAAGGTCTTATATAATTATAATATGTTGCGCTATGTTCTGTCTTGATGACATACAAATTTTAGTGACGACTATTTAAAATAATGACAACAACAAAAAAAGAAAAACACTTTAAAAAATAAACAAAAAAATATCGAGACAAAAGAAGATACATGCATGCAATATATTAGATTATTAATAGGTACAATATTTACAGTGTTTTATCATTTAAGTAATCATCTAGGGCATAGTAACATTTCTCAACTAATAATTTATGAAAACACTTTTTGAATTTTTTTAATGGCATGCTTCTTATGATATCGGGTACTTTATTGTAAATTTTGGGAGCAGCACCAAAGAAGCTCTTTTTCATTAGTGACGTATTGCATTTTGTCGTACATAATTGGTTTTTATATTGAGAACGGATTGGGGTCTTCTTAACTGCTGACAATTTAGTAAATAAATGCGGATTTGATTTTACAAACAATGCAGTTTCCAGTATATATAGAGCTGGTAACGTTAAAATCTTAAATTTCTTAAAGTAGGGAGCGCAGCTGTCTGTTAGTTTTAAATTACACATGGATCGTACACATCTTTTTTGCATCCTGAATACAAATTCCCTGTTTGTTGACTGCCCCCAAAAAACAACACCATACCGTAGAATAGAGACTACAAGTCCATGATAGGCTATTAGTAGAGTCTCAGTATTTACTCTCTTGGATAGTTGTAATAGTAGATACGCAGATTTACTCAGGCGCTTGCAAATTTCCTCTAGGTGAGGTTTCCAGGTTAATTTGTGGTCTAAAGTTATACCTAAGAATTTCGCACTCGTGACTTCTTCTATTTTACATTCATTATAGGTTATATTTAATAGTGGATGCTCACGCCTTTGATGAAATTGCATAATTTTTGTTTTCGTCAAATTAATTACAAGGTTGTTATTGTTAAGCCAAGTTATAATATTATTTAGAGAATTATTGATTTCGTTTCGATAATTGTCTGGATCAGTGCATTGTATTATAGCCGTACTGTCATCAGCGAAAAGTACCATTTGGTTCCCCGAATTTTTTGGGAGATCATTAATATATATTAAGAAGAGTGGGGGCCCCAATACGCTGCCTTGAGGCGAACCGAACTGTCTTCATTATGTAAAAATTCCTCATATTGGCAAAACAAAAAAATCCCCCTTTTAATCTTGGTTAATGACTCACTACACACTTTAAAAATTCACAGCAGTCAGAAATTAGATATGTTTTCCCTGAATACTTGGGTTAGTAATATAGATAGTGATAAAATAATAAAACACGACGTTAACTTCATGTCTGGGCCTAAAAGGCAATACAATCCTGTTAGCTTAAGAAACTTATTTATTGATTACCTTATTTCCGAATACTCGACTTACGTAAAAATATTTTCAGACGGATCTAAGGAGGATGACAATATAAGGGCTGCGTTTTACGAGTCAGAAGAAAATTCAATGAAATCTCGAATAAATGCCAGTGTGCGTATAACGGAAGCTGAACTGATCGCGATCGCAGAAGCTTTGTCTTATGTCGAATCAATCCACCAAAACCATATTGTAATTCTCACAGATTCCAGAAGCTCGCTCCAACATTTGGCTCGGTGTACCTCGACCTTTCGAGGAATACCGATAGCCTACACTATACTGAGAATTATTTTGAAATTACAATCTGACGGAAAGCACGTAGTCCTTCAATGGATTCCATAACATATTGGAATAAGAGGCAATGAAATTGTTGATCAACTAGCCAAGCAAGCCATATGTGATGGAATTCCTGTTAACTTTTCTCCTTACTTTTCAAACTTTACACCAAAAATTAAACAGGATTGCTACTTACTTTGGAAGGAATATTTTAATAAAAGATCACGAGATAAAGGAATCTGGTACAAAACGATCCAGCCGCATCCCTTGAACTCGCCGTGGATAGATAACCAGTTGTTGAACAGATGTGATACTGTTATTGCACTAAGGCTTCGTTCTGGGCACATTCCGTGTAATAAGTTCTTATACCTAATGGGAAAATCAACAACAGATAAATGTGATTTTTGTAATAATTCCGTTGATGATGTTTATCACATATTGGCCGAGTGTGTCCGCAACGCAGAGTTTAGATATAGATTAGATTGTAGGCTTAGAGAAATAGGTTATTGCAACAGTGTTCTGGCTGCGCCACTTTCTGACGCAGCTAGAGCACTTTACAGACTAGCTATGCTAAGATTTAGTTAATGATTTAGTTATAAATTGTAAAGCTAACCAGGGCGGCATAATCGCATGCGCGACAAAGCCCTTTTTCTAGAATAAAAAAAAAAAAGAATACATATGTAGTTATAGCTAAGTCCCTCGTTGTCTCGAGTTTGTTGTACCTGACCATTCCGATACCGAGTAAGGTTGGGTACATCAACGCATAGAAGGGATAGACACCGTATAGTTTCATGTACACAAATCTGGTGAATTTGTTTTATATGCGATCCAACATATTTAGTCTCATGCGGAGCCCATATAACAGCATTATACTCTGAGTTCTTCCAAGCGCACTATACAATGCTGCAACTGCGTTTGTATTTGTATAACCCGATGTCCGTCGAAGAACGAAACCCAAACTTCTGTGTGACTTCTTACAAACATTTACAATATGGTCACGAAATGTTAACTCAGTGTTTAGGCGCACACCCAGGTCGCGTACCTTTTCTACCTGCTCAGTTGATGTGCCCTCAATCTTGTACTCTTGTATTATTACGTTAAACTGCAGTTCACCAGTGTTGTTGCGTTAAACATGTTCGAGTAATGTTCCTATCTAAAACAATTTTTGTAGCACTAGGTCTTACACGCATGGAAATTATAAAGGGCGCCCTGTGAGTTCACTTTACTAGTAAGTTACGTTTCATTCGAATATAAGTATGAACGTTAATGATATATAAATATGTGTGACGAATAAAGTAGTAGCCTATCCCTAAATATGTTGCACCTGCCAAGTTTTGTCTCTGCACCACCCTAAGATTGACTGGTAGAAAATGCCTCAGGTCCGCCTTTCCGCCTCAAGTCCGCCTTTGTACAGTATTTATTTACCTATGCATAAAGTTTAATAAATAAATAAATAAGGTCAAGGGGAGATTTGAGAATCTTACCCTAAGATCCAAAGTAATACAGTAGATGAATTGAGTATAATACTGTTGGGAAACAGCTTTTTGGCTTTGGGACTGCCTATCTGCTGATTTCAAAGCTTGGTTTTGATCGGGTAGGTAGGGTAGGTATCTGTAATAAAACTGCTGCATTTGTCACATTTTTCCCTTATGTAATAATACTAAATATACTTCTACACCATATAAATGTTTTCGGGTAATAATGTATAGACTAACTACAATAATTTAAAACATGGATTTACATATAAAATACATATTTTATAATAGTAGTATATAGAATGCCAAAATATTCTGAGTTAATAATGATTTCACAAGCCTTTTGGGCTGTCGTTATCGATCTTGCTCCACTCGGCATCAGAGCGGAGGATGTTGGTGTACTTGATGACAGGCTGGTACGCCTTCAGTTTAGCTTCCTTCTTCAGCTCTACGGTCTTAGGGTCGCTGTTTTCGTCGTCCAATGAGAAGGATGCTCCGTAAAGCTCTGGGAGGTCGACCAGACCATAAGGAGTCTTGAAGTCGTCGCGGGTCTGGGTAGAGCTCTGTCCGCAGATACCTCTGGTGGTGCTGCGGTGGTCAGCGGTGAAGATGACAAGCCTCTGGTTGTCGTACACTACACGAAGAGCTCCGTTGTTGATGTTGAATACGAGAACACCGTCTGCTAAGGTGTAGTATTGCAAAAGAGGGGCTTTCTCGACGTCATTCCAGTAGGTGTTGAGTGCACTTTTGGACATCTCCCTAGCGTTACTCTTTACTTCAACTGCTGTGGGCTTGATCTCTAGTTCAATGTATTTGCCAGCTTGGGTCCTGTTAAGTATAATGATGTTCTTAAAGGAAGTTCGAGTTCTAGTCTAGTAACCATAAAGTAATAAACCATAATTGACACATAAAAACTGAAAGTGTAAAGTTGAAAGAGTAATTAATTCTTACTTGTAGGAAATGTAGACTTCCTCCTGTTTGTCGCTGGGCCTCCTAGCAAGGATGACCAGGTCGCTCCACTTGCCGAAGTCGTTGGACTCGTCCACCATCACGGTGTGCCAGGAGCTGGTGAGGCTGTAGTCGTAGCTGCGGCCGCTGAACGTCCAGATCTTGCTGCTGTCGACGGCACAGTAGGCTGTTGAAAATGGACAAATATTGTAAAGTGTGATAGTACATTCGGAACTGAAGGTATAAACATTGAAAAAATAATAGGGCAAAACTTGGGTAATCGGTGATAGTTTTGTTTTTTACTTGTAAAATTCGATTCATTGATCAGACTATTTTTTAAATTTACTGTGATATAGTAGACAAAATAAGTTTTGCTAACTTATATCTAAAAATGTGGCAAATACTATAATGATTGAAAAATTTACATTTATCAAGTCAGTAGTAACTTGGTAATAAAACACAATTATCTATCACCGAATAGCTGCATATCACGAATTAGCCAAATTTTGCCCTATATACTCACGCATGTATTGATACCCAGTGTAATAGTTATAGGAACGCTCCCAGGCAGTGATGGGGGCATAAGCAGCTGCAGCGTAGGGGTAGTAGGGTAAGGCTTGTACATTGTTCAGGCGGAGCACTCCGTATTTGGTTGTGAATTCGTAGTTTTCATAATTGTCGTAGTAGAATGACTGAACCTCTATTTCTATTCTGCCATCATCGATTGTCTTTGTCACGTCGTCTTCCTGTTCCCAGGAAAAAATGTCCTTTAAGATTTCATAAGTGTTCTGTGTCATGTTCAGGTACTCCTTGCTGAGGTCTTTGTATGTAACAGAGAACTTGTAGTAGTCAGGGGCATGCGCTTTGATGATCATCTTGTAGCAATCCTTCTGGTAGAAGTTGTACTTGCTGGTTTCATATAGGCACTGTTTTACCAAAGGGTCGTTGGACAACATTTCAGTATATTTTTGGCTGCGCTCCCCAAAACCTTGAAGGTGAATGTTTTCGGAGTTTCCGTATTTCAGGTCGGCTTCGTAGGTGACTTTGATCTTACTCTTTAAGGCTTCCTCGAAGTTGAGAGGTACTATCTTGGGGTAAACCACCTTGATGACTGCGTTGATCTGCTCCGAGCCATTAAAGAAAAATACTCCTTGGGCTTTGTTGTCTATAAAACTGTCAGCGACCGCCGCGGTGAACACGTACTCAACCTTCTGTGTTCCGTTAAAGACGGCACTGAAGTCATACAAATGGACTTCAGCAGATTCGATGCCAGACGCAGCGCGGTTGACAATCTCTTCACGCCGAGCCTCGCTATTAGCGGATACGTCCTTTACGACAGAAGCTGGTCCAAATTCACCACTTTGCTTCTTGTCGTAAATTGTTTCTGTAATGAAAATATAACAATATTACGAGTAATTACAATTTCCTTGAATGTCCTGAAAAAAGTTTTTCAATTTACAGAGATTGTTAGAGGAGGCTCGCACGGTTGGTTTCCATGCCATCATGTGAAATAAATTGGCCTCCTTGATACAGCGCCCGCATGGTAGTGACAACAGCATTCTGAAAATGATTGCTGCCAGAGCGGACTGTCCCTTTCAGGGACACTGGGTGGGGACAGTCATAGGTCTAAATAAATAATCATGTTAACCTATTTACCTTAGCACTGTTGTTACTAACACCAAAATACTAACAAAATTATGGACCTTAGCCCGAAATGAAGTTTTATTTATTTATTTATAAAAAGTTCCTGTAAAAAATTGGGTAGCTTACCGTAGTATAAGCTGAATGTGATGTCCTTGTTATTGGTCTCCTTAGCAAGATATTTCAAGTCGAATTGAGTCATAGCGACATCTTTTTGGTACATCAAAGTGCCAATGCTGGTCAGAAGGTCAGTGTTGAAAAGATCGCTAGCGTCTTTGAAGTCAGAAGAGTAAGAGTATCCTTGCAGTAGGAAAGAAACACCAGCTAGGTAACCTGACTTTAAATCAGTAGACACAACTTTGGCGGCGCGCTTGATGTATTTAGTTGTAGGGTTCTCAGAAACAGTCAGCAGAGAATCAGTCTTCTGTAGAGTAGTGTACGGCCAAACGCTAAAGTGAATGATGGTGGCATCTTGTTCAGGAAGCACGAAATTCAATATGATCTGTTCTCGCAAAGCCGCTGTTTTCAGATTGATGGGGAAGTAAAACTGGATTTTGTTGATGACACCAACGGTGGCATATACATCACCGAGAGTATCCAGAAAACCGACACTGCCGTCTATGTTTCTCGCATAAGTGACGTCGAGGTTTTTATGTAATATTCCGGCAAAGTCTAAGCTGCTCTTATCAGGTTTGAAACTGACTTGTCCATTAATTGATAACATGAGCGGTTCACTGTATTCAAAGAAGAATGGTACACCAGCAGCAAGAGGGAACACTACGTATGCTTGTTTTTGGTGCAATACCTTAGTGTATTGGACGTCAACACCTTCGAATATTTTTTCCATGTTTTGAATAGTACTAGCAATGAAGGTTTTAAGATCCGCCTCGTTGAAGGTGATAAGTTTCTGCTGGTTAAAGTGTTCAAGGAAGAGAGAGCCTTCAAGGGGACCGCAGGGTTCACGTTGGATATTAAGAGACTCAGCGACTTTCTTGGCGGAGAATTTTAAATCGACCTTAGATTCGTTAGGTCCGTAGATCTTCTGTGCGATGTAGTCCAAGAGCTGTTGCATGCCTGTTACAGACATGGTTATCTGAAATCAAAAAACGTAATTTTTAAATTACTTGTGACATGAAGATGTGGAACCACATCAGTGTGGTTTTTGTCCATACTAAAGTGATGGATAACTTTTGATAGGTATTGATAGTTGTGTAATTAATACCTACAATTTTTATAAAAATATATTAAACTAGCGCGCGGTTTCACCCACATAAGTCTCGATCCCGTAGGGATATCGGGATTAAAGTATTTTATATGTTAATCCAGGTTGTGGATCTCGAACCATGTGTGTGCCAAATTTCATCCAAATCCGTTCAGTAGTTTTTGTGTGAAAGAGTAACAAACATCCATCCATCCATCCATCCTCACAAATTTTCGCGTTTATAATATAATATTAGTAGGATTAGTTCGATATACGATATTTTGAATTAATTTCCATTGATGATTTAAATAAATATTTCAATGTTCTACGTCACAATATTGCTATGTTATTATTACGTACCTGGTTTTCCTCAGTCCAACCGGTACCTCTTGCCCTCAAAGCTGCCCTGTAGTATACAGGCATGAAACTGTCCTCACTGCCAACATGTGACAGTTCCGTAAAGAATGCGATGTCATCTTCGCTTGTGTACTTATCAACCACACTGTCAGTCGAGATGCGGTATCCGAATTTCTCTTTAGAAACTAAATGTTTGACTGACAGAGAAGTCTTAGCCCTGTAAATGAAAATGCAGGTAAATACATTATTAATAACATAACACAACTTCACGCCTGTATTCCCCGAAGGATTGGGCAGAGGTTCACCCACATTTCGCCAGTTATGTTTTAGTCCCATGTAACAGGGAGCAAGCCTATTGCCACCTACCGGGCATAAATCCAGACTCCGGGCTGCTACTGAGAAATTCCAGATGGAAAAACCCAATTACACTTTGCCCGACCACTAGACGAGGCTGTTAATAAAATACACATTTGACATTATATCTATACTCTATACTAATATTATAAAGCTGAAGAGTTTGTTTGTTTGTTTGGTTGAACGCGCTAATCTCAGGAACTACTTGTTCGAATTGAAAAATTCTTTTAGTGTTGGATAGCTCATTTATCGAGGAAAACTATAGGATATATAACATCACGCTATGACCAATAGGAGCGGAGCATCAATGAAAAATGTTGCAAAAACGAGGAAAATTTATTCCTTTTGATAGCTTCCGTTGCGTGCGCTGCGTAAACGGTTAAAGTTACGCAAAAATCATGTATGACGAAATTGCTCCTCTTACAAAGTTCTAAAAAATACTTAATTTGCAATAGTATATGTCTATCTTTTAAGGTTGGCTCACTATAACTTTTTTAATGGTAATCAAATTTGTTATAAAATATGCATTATTTGCGAAGGTGTTTTCATAAACATGGTATTAATCCTTATCCAAATAAATAATTTCATAATCAAGGCTCAGTAAGTGCATGTAAATTCCTTTTTAAATTATTCGATTCAGACCTTTCGTTTAGAAAGTACGACGGGTATAAAAATGCTTAAAGTAAGAAAAATGCGCTTAGTCTATTAGTTACATACACATTTTATTTTTTATTGACTGTTTGAACGCGCTAATCACTGTCACTACCTGATTTAAAAAATTCTTTTTGCATTTTAAAGCCCAATTCTTGAGAAGGCTATAGGGTATGTAACATTAGGCTAGGACCCTTAGAAGCCGAGCAAAAACAGAAGAAAAGGCTGAACGAACGAGAACGAGCGCTAAGCGAAAACGAAGTAACAGTGCGGGCAGGCGATGCGATGCGACGGGGTGGGTCGGGGGAACAAGAAATTTCACGCGTATGAAGTCGTGGGCAGAAGCTAGTTATTAATAAACGTCGATAAAATGAGCTCATCAAACAATCAGTCCAGTATTAGTAGTATTCTCAGGATACATCATTTCATGTAATTATGTATTCTATGTGTTAAATGAATTGCCGATGAATTTTTCGACGCCATATTTTAGTTTGTGAATAGTTTTATTTATATTAGTGTATATCTAATTTTGTTACTTTAATTAATTAAGTAAGTTGTTATTTACGTGCATATTATTTTAATTCTGAACTAATTATGTAAGAAGTTGTTATGTATGTACATTTGATTTTAATTCTGAATAAACTTGAAAATCTTATGTATTAAATCCAAAAACTTACAGCTCACTGAAACGTGGGTCCTTAAGCCGAGCTGCAAAATTGATCCCATTTGCCAAAACAGCGCGTACTTGTGTGCTGGGATCGTCGTTGGTCATGTGTGCCATTACTTGCATCATCTCAGAGGTAGGGAACGCCATGAAGATGTTCAGGGCAGCAAGTACCCTCACCTCGTAAGGCTCCGCTGTATTTTTCAAGATGCTGAAGAGCACAGCTCGAACAGATTCGTTTTTTAGATTAGCCAAGGGCTTGAGACTGGCAACCATCTGGATACGAAGGTACTTGGTCACTGCAACGCGACCTTCCAAGTACGGAGCGAAGACCTTGAGGATGTCTTCGTGAACCAAATTGCCGAGAGCTCTTACGTAGACCTGAGCCTTACTGAAATCTCCATTATCAACAGCTTGTTTTAACTCTTTAGCGAGACGTGGTACGACGAATTTAGTTACACATGAGCTTTGCTTGTCAAATCGGTATAATTTTGTAGCTGCTAACAGGGCTGAATTATTAAGAAACTGTTGCTCCATTACTACAGGGTTCGTTGCCAGCTCATCGAATTCAACCAAGACCTTAGAAGTTGGGTGACGAAGGGTAACACCTACACTTGTGATGAGTTCCGCCGCTTCCTCACCTTGAACTTTTTTACTGAGGATCCAGGACTTGATTTCCCTAAATGCGGCAACAGTGCCTGCTTGCGCGACAGCATCACGGTAGATTATCCACATACCAGTTTTAGCGATGTTTTTTGAGGACTTTGCAATATCGACACTGCTAGTCAACTGGGTCAGCTGCTCTGAACTCAAAGAAACTATGATGCGTACGAGAACGTTGAACTTTGAAAGAAAGTCCGCCTTTGGCATTTTGTTGGGTGTTTTCAGCAAAGGAGTCATGTCCTGGAGCAGTTTTTGGGCGTTGGCAATGCTCTGATCACTAACCTTGGGGACAAGCATAGACTCGCTTATTGAGAATAAAAGCGAATCGATCTTGCGGCCCGCTTCAGGCTTTTTCCATTCGTCACCACTTGTCTCTTGAACGGACGAGAGCAAGACTTTAACGTAACTATACACTTCAGCTTTCTGTTTACCAAACATATGAGGACTGACGAAGACCGAGCTTATGACTTCTGACTTGAAGATGGTGCCCTGCTTCCCAGCGACCATCCGGGATTCAGAAGTGTGCTTGATGAACTGATTCTCTTCATTTTCGAAAGCAATTCCATTCCAAACGGCGCCCTCTGGCAGGCCAAAGTAGAACGCAGCACGATTCTTGCATGCACCGTAGTCCTTGCCTTTGATAATCTCGATGGGATCCTCCTCTGAAGCAAATTTGGGCAATTCACGACGCCATTCTGCTGAAACCGGCGATACAGTGTATAGGGTCTCACATTCACCAGTGACGTCAGTTTCTATCTTCTTGAAGAGACCTTGGAAAGTTTTCTTGTCGAAGCTGTTAGGGAAGCTGTCGACATGACCAAAAGTTGAAATGTCAACTTGGAGAGCGCTGATCAGTCCCTTGAACAAGTTCTCGTGAGCAACGGAAAGTGTGAAAGGAACATTGAATGATTTAACACGGCCTCCCTCGACGAGTATCTCGAAAGGTTGGTCAGTGATCTGAATAGGTTGGAACTTGAGGTCGGAAGGTAAATCTCTGTACGTAATTTTCTCCACCTGGACCTGCGCGTACAAGGGCTGGCTCAGCTTAGCGAGGAGCTGACCTGGCGCCAACATGCGGATGATGAACTGAGCCTTGAAAGCGTTGCCATTGCGGACGCTGTTGTCGAATGAGGTCCAGGTGTAAGTGTCCACATCATACAGGTACTCTTTACCGACCTGCCAAGGCCAGCTTTCGCTCTGGGTGAGCGGGCTCGACGCTACTGCGGCTGGAAGAAAAAAGATTTAGCTTATTGTGTGTGTGTGCTTAATTATATTAAAGATACGGTAAAACAATGTGTAACAACAAGAAAGTAAACCGTATTTGACGTTGAATAATGTTGCTATAAGAACTGGTTTCATCCATCGTTCAACCATTTATTGGCTCCAGCGTATTCAAGCAATGGGAAATAAGAACCTAAATAGAGAAGTGTGGAAGAAAAAGACATGTTGCGCCGACCCCAAATAAATTGGGATAAGGACAGGAGAATGGGGTGGTTGGGATCTACCTCCTAGTAGTCCACCCCGGGCAACGGCACCACGGGCTTGCCCGTGGTACGGCTGAACGATCCCACTTAGCGGTGGTAGGCTCCGCAAGGGGCCGCCTGGCTCGCGACCACCATCCCACTGGAGTCTAGCGCCAAGCAGCTTACTGTGTTCCGTCGGTATGTGGGAGTGCCAGTGCCTTCTGGGTAAGCTCGATCCATCGTCGACTTTGTCTCTGTCATCTCTGACCTAGACGAGAGTCAAGAGCAAACCTATCTCAAATAAAAAAAAAAAAAAGAATGATGATGTATTCAAGCAATGCCGGTTGAACGTAGGTCAGTTCTTTGCTTACAGGTTGACTCGAGGCCACACCTAGGGACAGCTTCATTATACTGTTTGCGGTGTAGCATGGTGCGGGTGACATTAGACGAACCGTTCCTTTTTTAGGGTTCCGTAGTCAACAAGGAACCCTTATAATTTCGCCATGTCCGTCCATCCGCCCATCCGTCCGTCCGTCCGTCCGCAGCTTAGCTCAGAGACTGTTAGTATTAGAAAGCTATAATTTGGCATGGATATACATATTAATCACGCCGAAAAAGTGGTAAAATAACATCATAAAACAATTTTTTTAGGGTACCTCCTGTAGACGTAAAGTGAGGATGTTTTTTTTTTTCTCGTCCACACCATCGTGTAGGGTGTTGTTGGGTAGGTGTTTCAAAAAGATTGTGGGTTTTTGAAAACAATTTTTCGATTAAGGGATTCGTTTCTGAAATATTAAGCTTTGTGCCTTAGGGCTCCCAAATAAAACTGCGATGCAATGCGAATTCGCAGTTTGTGTGTGGGAGCCCTTAACCTGCTGAATTCTGCTGACGCCTCAAGTGCTAATTTTTGTTAGAGTCAAGTGCCCCCCCCCCCCCCCGCAAGCTACACGGTTAGTTCTGGAAATTTGAAAAATTGACGGAAGTAGTATATACAACGAAGATAAAAGGAAAACTATCACAGCTAAGTAGGCTTTACGAGTTTACGAGTAATAGTCGATCAACTATTAACGCATTGGTGTTAGGGGAGTGTGTCTAGACATTTTTAAGATTTACCTGATTGAGCGTTCTCAAACCGTAAAGATAGGAAACCACGTTAGCATACAGAAAGTTTTAACTTACGGTGTCTCGCAGGGTAGTGTCCTTGGACCTACCCTGTTTCTTATTTACATAAATGACCTGTGTAATCTGGCTGTTACTAACGCTAAAGTTATAACCTACGCGGATGATACCGTCATGCTCATTCATGGTAAGGATTGGTTGGGAACCCGCTCATATGCAGAGTCCACTCTGCTTGTTGCAATGGAATGGCTGAATAAAAACCTGCTAACCCTCAATGTAGATAAAACCAAGTTCATTAGATTTGCTCCAGGTAGAGCGTCTCAACTTCCTTCTCTCCATACTCTGACGGCGCATAAATGCGGGTTAATATCGACTGATTGCACCGGTTGTGCACAGATTATACGCACCAATAGTATTAAATACTTGGGTGTTATATTAGATAGTACGCTGACATGGAAGGAGCAAATTGAGGCTCTGGTTTCCAGGGTCAGAAAATTAATATTTGTCTTTAAAAACCTGCGAACATCTGCCGATTTTACTACACTACGATCAGTACACTGCGCTCTGGCACAATCCATTCTAAAATATTGTATTGCAGCTTGGGGTGGTGCTGGGAAGTGCTTAATTCTCCGTCTAGAAAGGGCACAGAGGGCAGCGTTCAAGTCATGACTCCTGTTCGTTTTCCAACTACTGAACTGTACGCTCTTTGCGAGTTACCAACAGTCAGACACGCATTTCTACCAACAGTCAGACACGCATTTCTTCTTTCCAGTGCTGCGTAAACACTTAGATCTTTCGTTCGGTCCTGTTGTCGTTATCCAAAAACGCAGATCTGACAGAGTCTGCCAGGTGGAATCTGCCAGAGTGCAAGTTGTTCGGCGGCAATATCATTTTCTTTGCTCCACTTTGTATAATTGATTAAATAAACAGCTCAATATTTATACCCACTGAGCTTGCGAGAATGTCGAAGAATCACGGAAAAATGGCTTCATACACTTACTTATGAAGAATTAGAACCATATGTAAAAACTTAAACTCACTTTCCTATTGCCCTTTATATATATAACATGCGCAAACAAACACTCACACACATATATTTATATATATATATACACACTCCACGCACAAAATTTCACAATCCTTCCATGCAAACACACAATATCACATAAAATTACACAGCGAAAATATTATCCAGTGTTAATTTTAAGTTCTAATTTTTATCTTAATTTTATTTTTAGTTTTAGTTTTTGGTCTTTTAGTTTGCTTTTGTCTCGACTTTTTCAACTTTTTGGAGGTGGGCGTTAATGACTGCGACACAGTATTATACTAATGCAGTTGTTATGGAACACAGAGTTTCTATAAACTGAGTTTTTTTCGTTTCAGTAAATTTATTATTTATTTCTTACATTTGCAGTTGGATTGTATAAATGAACATGTTTTTCAACTACAATGTTAAGTTTGTTCTTGGCATAAATTCATCCCAACTACGGCACCCTTCATTGTGCGTGGCCCGACACGCACTTGGCCGGTTTTTTTTCACTCTTAAATGAACGTTACCGCGGTTTACAATCATGGCTGAATATTTTAGCTACACCCTAAATATCGTATATCTGGTGGTGGAGGCACTCAGAGGAACACTATGCGGTTTTAATTGATAAAAGTCCGATTTACAAGTATAACACTTCGTCTCTCCCGGGCGAAGAGTAAACAAACGATATCAAAGAGTCTACCGAAGTATTCAACAGTACCAACCAACTTATGCCACCCACAGTTGGTGGACTTCTGTAACCAACTGTTTACCGACTTAAAACACCCGTAATAGATGTGAACTGCGGGGCGAGCACGGGCGTACCCAAGACGTTTGTGACAAGACGTGATAAATTATGTCATGTCTTACAATTTGTCTTAAATGCTAGCACGGGTCAACCATGTGACATAATCTAGAGGCGTGACATGCCTTTCTTGTTACTGACTTCATAGTGTGACATAGGAAATTAATAAAATAAAAATGTCTATGACCACATGAATATGCGACTAAATAAAATAATACGTATAAAAGAGTGCAGTTCATACAGATATACAACTTTTACATAATATACAATTTTCTTGGAAACTTATTAATTTTTGACACACGCTCGGCTTTAATTTTGTGTTTGCTTTATATATCTATTTATTAATGTATTATTATTATTCATTATTTTATTTATTCATTCTTATTTCCTTACAAAATACATTTTTAAATATTTCTTAAAAAAACATATAAACAGATTTAAAAATATAAAAAATTATGGTCCGCCGGTGTCGGGAACAGGGTCCAAGCTACCAGTGGTTAGGGCTGCAGATACAGGAACCTCCTCACAATGCGAGCCGTATCGAGGAAAACTTTTTTTTTTTGTGGATGGGAAATCATCAAATGACTTCTCCCGCTCTGGGCGGAGCGGGAGGGCGTGTCAGACTTTTACTGATTAAAACCCACCCGTGTTCCTTCTGTTGCCTGTGCCGGGGCCACGGTAACTCTTTCGAACATCCCGCAACATCGAGGAGTACTGCCCTCTGTATCAGGCTCTTGATCCAACCGCCTAACGAGAGCCTCGAGAGATGTGGATCGAGGCTTTCTGCCATCAGGCCATTGGCCGTTACGACAATCGGCACAATAACAGCCGAGGTCACATTCCACATGTCAACAACCTCGTGTGCTAAGTAGAGATATTTAATTTGTTTCTTTTTCTCAGCATTCACTAGGTTCTCGTCATGTGGAATAGTAACATCGACAATCATTGCGCGGCGCGCAAATCGATCTATCACCACTATATCAGGCTTATTGGCGACAATAGTCCTGTCAGTAATGATATACCAATTCCGGTACAACGTAACATGGTCATTTTCGAGAACTGGGTCGGGCACATACTTGTAATACGGTACCTCAGAGTCCACAAGTTTGTATTTCAAAGTAAGTTGCTGGTGAATAATCCTGGCCACTTGGTTATGTCTGTGCAAGTACTCGCCGTTAGCCAGACGAGAACAACCAGATATAATATTGCTGATGGGCTCACCCGGACGGTGGATGCCCGACATAGGGACCACCTGGGAAGTTACCCTTTCAAACAAAAAAAGAATATTCGGTCCAGCCATCTTCGACTAATCGGGGAAAACACATATAAAAAAAAAGATTCCGTGCAACTGAGAACCTCTTCCTTTTTTGAAACAACAAAAAAACAAGATGACTTATCTCCAAACAATCTCATGCAGTCGGAGGCATCTTCTTAAATTTAACTATAAATACCTATTGCCTCCGACTGCACGAGATTGTTTGGAGACAAAATAGGTCATCTTTCGTGATCGGATAATCGGATGCATATTTACTTAAAGTTAAATTTCGCTGAGAGATTATGGAAGCGGCTTCTTAATTTTTTTTTCTTAATATAAATCCCGGGATTCCAGAAAATCCGGGAATGCACAACTAATCGGATACATGGTATGGAAACGACTTCTTAAACATGTGGTATTATATATTTACAAAATACCAAGACACCGGGATCACACAACTATTCTTATGCTTGAAATTCATTTTTAACCCCCGATGCAAATATATGTGTATGTAGGGTGTAAGAGGAAGGGTAGTGCGTGTCGATTCTATAGTCAAAAAGTACTAAATTTATATTGATAAATTTAGTAAAAGTACTAAATTTATATTGATAAATTTAGTACTTTTTGAATTTCGCGATTCTGGAATTGTCCAGAATCGCGAAATTTTTACGATCGATACAAAAGTGCATTCCATATTAGCCAACACCTCAACTTTAGGTAAATATGCATCGGAATATCCGATCTCTGGTCATCTTGTTTCCATCTTTTTTAAAGTTCACTTTTTACGCAGTCGGGTTTTTTGATTTTCTTAATTTACTTTTTATAGCGTTTTTTGATTAACCTCTCTCTCAAACATACAATGGAGGCAAAGTATTGAAATTGCAACTAGGTACTCACCGATAATCGCCGTCAGTATCAACAGCTTCATAGTTCGAAGTAAGCAGTGGTCGTGTTCAGAACAGCTGCAGTAGCACACTTCCAATGCACAAACCTGAATTACATTAGCTTATATAGCGCGCGTTGCGTTTTTATCCGTTTTACTTAAGTAACCTCTAACCTGACAATACTGTGGTTATCTCTACTTACAGTAGGCTACCTAACATTTAGAACTAAGTGGTAGTAGATTGTGCCTTGCTTGCCAACAAGCATGCGGGATTCAGAAGTGTGCTTTATGAACTGTTTTTCGTCGTTATCGTAAGCAATTCCCTTCCATATTGCGCCTTCTGGTACACCGAAGTCGTAGCCAACATTCTTTACACAAGAGCATCTCGATGGGATCTTCAGCAAACACGGGCAATCCACGGCGCCACTCAGCAGAAAATCACCCTGTATACTGCCACATGTATTGACCTACGTTTTGACGAAATCTACTGATAACTGGAATGAATTAAAACAATGTTTTATTATACAGAAGATCATTTGATGCAACACGTACATTGGATAACCTCATATATTGTTTCTTTTGTTATCTTTGAGCATTTTGTAAACATGTAGGTATTTATTTATTATTAGTTACAATTTCACCTCAAACTAAGCTACCCATCACATCAGCGGAGTTTCGCTAGCTAATTTAATTTCAGCCTGTATATTCCCGCATCGGAGAGTAATACAGGATCTATAGTGATCGGTGATTTAACAGTGTTTCCAAATTTCAGTAATCTACCACATTTAAACTGCATTTAATACTTTATAGGGTTCCGTACCTCAAAAGGAAAAAACGGAACCCTTATTTATAGCATCACTCCTGGGTCTGTCTGTCTGTCCGTCTGTCACAGGCAATTTGCTCCGAATCTAATGGATCGATTAAGTTGAAGATACAAATATGCACTTCTGTGACCCAAACAGGGACGTGTAACGTAAATAAATGAATTTTGATTATGGGGATCACTTTTGGGGGCAAATAAGAAAATAAAAAAATAAGTTTTTTAGTTTAAAAAAAAGCAGAAAACTATAATCATTTACACAATAACAACACTCGAAGCTAGGAATGTCCACAGAGCAGTAGTGATGTGACATACAAGTTACGTTTAGAAATAACATGGTTAAAGAAGGCGCTAATTATAAACAAATGCAGCAGTTTTTCAAACTGTACCGTGTGACATATCATTATTGTGAGGGTCTCAAATAGATTGTTTTATAATTTTAAAATAAAAACTTTTAAAGTTATTTAAGAAAATTGTCGAAAATCGACCATACTCTCCAGTGGCGCAGCCACAATTATCATTAGAGGGAAGCCGAAGAAAAAATTGATCATTTCACATATTTTATTTATTTATTTAATATTTCATGCACAGAAAAGTACAGAGGCGGACTTAATGCCATAGGCATTTTCTACCAGTCAACCTTTGGGTGATGGGGATTTCACATATCAATCATAGTCTGCTAGTTTGAGTAAAGTATGCGGCCTACCCAAATGTCCTTTCTTTGGTATTGTTCGTCGAATCGTTGAGCTCCTTAACTTTTTAAGTTGAGTTGTACGATTACTGACAGATGCTTGCACTGACTGGACAGGTCCATTCAATCTGTGTGGTTCTTTCCTCAAAAGACCATTTCAGACACCAACCTACATGGTCTTCACATGATCTGACCAAGATTATGTCTGGACTTTAAAAGAGACTGTGACCTCTGAGTTTGTTTCGGCCTTTCTTCTCAGAGTAGTCAGATAGGAAACGCCGGCCTCATCTAGTTTAAAATAAAAAATGTTTGACGTGTAAAAGTGTTTGTATAAACCTACTTACAGAAATAAAATCATTTATCATAAACTCGGACAAAAAAATTGTAGGCATTTTTGTAATCATTTTAATCTTATGATGACTGTATTAAACTGGTATTAAATATATGTAATCTGATGTGATACACAGTTACACACACAGGTGTACATTATTTGGCAATAGTAGTCATTAAGAAGAGTGGTGGTTCCGAAGGGAAGCCGATAGGAATCGGGTTATATGAAGGCTTCGCCACTGATACTCTCCCTTATCTCTGAAACTACAGAAGCTAAAATTTTGAAAAAAAATACAAAAATAGTTCTATAGTTATAGATTACAAGAAAACCTATAAGCAGTCTATGGTCTTAAAATAACATGGTAAATCTCTCAATATTGTGCGTACAATCTTACCTTTGCAGTTGGAATGTATGGAAAAACATATTTGTTTGATCTTGGGATAATTCTTTCTTTCTTCACCCCAACTACGGAACCCTTCATTGTGTGTGGTCTGATACGCACTTGGCCGGTTTTTTAAGTTCATCCGTCGATCCATTGGCCACAATTGCAGCATAATTGTTATTACGAGTGGATGAGCGTACTTAAGTAATTCGTATGACAACATTCTAGCTGACTGTTATGTTCTTATCAAGTTGTGAATTATTTTCGTAAAGCTTGATGCCAATACGAGAGTATAATCGCGTGCAAGCATGTCAATACACGTGAACTTAGTGACCAATGTAAGCACTTCTGACCAAAAGTTATCTCTCGCTCACCTCTCTATCAAAAATTAGACCGTCATTATTTTTAACCGACTTCAAAAAAAGGAGGAGGTATCAATTCGGTTTTATGTTTTGTGTATGTGTGTTTGTTACTTCAGTACTCCGTCATTTATAAACCGATTTGGAAAATTATTTTTTTATTTGAAAGGACATACTTCCAGTTATTTTTGTTTGAAAGGGTATACTCTCCAGGTGGCCCCATAGTCATCAGGTCAGGATCTGGTGATGGGATCCTGGAGAAATCGGGGGAACGCTGCAAATATAATAGGCACACCTATAGCGATTTGGATATTTTTTGTAGTAATTTGCCCTCGGAATGCACCATTTGGTGAAGTGGAACTGATGACGAAGACCACAGATTGTAAGATGGCCACCGGAACAACTCAATAATAAGTATTTCACGGGTTGCGATTCGATTACTTTAAAATGATTGCTAAGCAATATAAGCTCGTCACAATGCATATGGTGAAGTGGAGCTGATGGTGAATTACCAGGAGAACTCCTAAGCAATTAACGTCCCTGCATCGGGAAAAGCAATGTTTTGTAAAAGGTGATGAGCAGTTGTCATTACGCTATTGTAACTTAGATAAATTAAAAACCGACCCACTAAAAAGTGAAAAATAAAAAAAAAATTACAAAAAAAATAACACATACTGCACATATTGCATATGTTATGCGGTTCCCAGTCGGCACACGAACATTCAATCAAATATATCCAATAGTTCAGTCACCATAGCTAGCTAGTCACACACACATCAAAAGTGTCTACGGATCAAGTACATTTTAAACTATAAAAAATATCCAATTAATATTTACCAAATCTAGTCTTCTAGACTGGCTTCTTACTTTAATTCCTATATTTAAGTTAACTCCTTATCCCTTTATTTTGTAAACATTAAGAAAAACTGCAATTTTTGCAAATTATGGGAAATTAACCTAAGTTAATGTCGTCAATTAAATGGCAAAAAAGGCAAAAATGAGGATTTTATTTTTTTTTATTTTAAAGATAAAAAAAATAATAATCTATGTTTCCACCACTGACACGAATCACACAATCACAGCGATTTGGAATGCTTAAAATCAGTTCATTAAAATCACTTTGAGGAATGGCCTTCGTTCGTTGACGTTCTTTCTAACAAGTCAAAAAGTCGCTGTGGGGTATGCACGGTATCCATACTCCGCAGAGCTCTTCTTTGGAGAATATCCCATGCATGCTGAATTGGGTTGAGGTCTGGCGAGTGAGCAGGCCACGGCAGAAAATTGATGTGAGCATCGGCAAGAGCGCGTGTTACGACTCTAGCCGTGTGTGGACGTGCATTGTCGTGCATTAGTCGAAACGAATCACCCAACCAGTTTCGCAAAGGGATGATTACGTATGAAACAATCCTCTCCGCATAAATCTGAGCATTGAGGTTGCCCCTGATCCAAATGAGATCGGTTCTTCCACCGATCCAAATGCCGGCCCAAACCATTATTGTTCCCCCTCCATATGAATGAACTTCTTGACAAAATTTCAAACGTTCTTGACATCCAGAGGTCCTCCAAACTCGAGTACGTCTTGTATCCGGCCTCATACCGAAACGAGATTCATCGGAAAAGCAAACACAACGCCAGTCTTCTTCCTCCCAATTTCTGTATTCGTGAGCCCATTGTAAACGGGCCCTACGATTGCGGGGTGCTATAGGTGGAAATTTCAGCAGCCTTCCGGAACGCAGACCCACTTCACGTAAACGATTTCAGATGGTTTGGTTGCTTATCAGCAAGCCTGAAGAGCTGTGGAGCCTCGTAGCCAACATCATGGCGGTCATGGTATGATTCCGTCGAACAGTATTTTGGATGTACCGGTCCTGTCTGCGAGTGGTGATGCGAGATCGTCCTCCATCTTGCTCGATCACGCTGCCCGTGATACGATCGCATGCCCAGCGGAGGCTTATGACGCTCTGTGTAGTGCCAAGAGCGACAGCCACAGTACGTTGCCTGGAATCAGCTTGCCACATTCCGACCGCCCTCATCATCTCTTCTCGTGTCAAATGATGTCGTCGTTCCATATCGATGCAATTTTTTCAGTTCCGATGCAGAAATTGTAATGGTTTTGTAAAAACGCTATTACACTCTTTTATAGGAATCCTGATTTTCAATTAATTATTTCTATTGATTTTTTCTATTTTTAATCAAATTTTAAAGAAAATTCCTTATTTAAAAAAAAATATCCAAAAAAGTTAAAATAGTAATCCTCAATCGCGGCGATACTCTAAAACGAACTTGATCCCTCGACTCTTTTGATATTTGTATTTAGTTTGTTTGTTTGAAAAAATCAATTTTTTTATTTCGATGTTAGGATTTATTTGATAGTTCTAAAATACTCCTATGCATTAGTATCGCCAATGTTTTCATTCATTGTCGTATTGTTGTCTCCACATTGTAGATCGAAAACATTTAGCGTATGTGCTGGCTATAATTGCTTTCGTGTGTTCTGGATGTCGTTTTTTTGTCTCCTACCTATAATCTATGTCTATACATTATTATAAATATTAAAGTCACTTTTCGTGTGTGTGACCGCGTTGTTCTTCTGAATAACGCAACGGTTTTGATGCGGTTTTCACCATAATTTAGATAATTTATTCCGAAAGGTTTAAATGTGCAATAATAAACTTTCATAAAATAAATAAATCACAATGTTTTGTCAAGTCATAAAACCGTGCGAGCAAGGGCGGGGCCGTAGTTAGTTTATAAACGAAAATAAAATATTGTTGTCAGATCGAATCTTATATTTAATTGAGCATTAAAATTAACGACAGCAACTGTCTATAAAGTATAAAAACAAGATGTTCAAACACCTTTAAAAATATATAGATACCTATCTAATGAGCAAATTAAGAGATCTCAACACGGGAAATACTTATGTAATCCTAATACGAGATTCTTTGGAAAGCATGCATTTGTACATTTTAGGAGTAACTTAGAACTAGATGTGACAATGTTGTCTTTAAAGTGTATTACTCGATCTAATGACAAACTTTCTAAGGAACCCATTTAGATCAAATCAAATCATTTATTTTTGCCAACATGGGTAAATAATCAGCTGCTCCCTACATTTATGTTCGCATAAGGGCGCATACACACAGAACGTCCGTTTTACAGGATCTTGTTTAACGGATCCGTCGCTACTGGAGGTAATATTCACACAGCATTTACAGGACCGATTTTAACGGACTCGACGCTACTGGAAGTAATATTCACACAGCATTTACAGGACCGATTATGCCAACCGAACTGGTCTACTTTCAACACAATTTATCAAAACTTCTTGGTCAATGTATTTTTCAAACGCCTTGCTTGCCATGATTAGGAGCGCACTGGACACGACGTGTACTCTAGCGAATGACACCGGCAAGTGGTGCCTGTGTGCAGCACACCGCACCCCGCGTCGTACACCGCACCCCGCGCACCCCCGTGCCAAGCCTCGCGCGGTATCGATCCGATAAAACGGATGAGTATTTCCGTTGTGTGTGGGATTTTTTACTGGATCCAGTATACTGCCATATGTGTGAACTAGCTTATACAACTACATACATACGCCAATAGGGTATACGTTTAAACGGACCTGTAAAACGGACTGCTGCATATTTTGTCGGATCAGTATTTTTTACTGGATCCGGAATACTGTATTGTGTGTGAACTCGCTCATACAACTACATACGCCATCAAATAACGGACCTGTACAACGGATCGCTATGTGTACACGCCCTGACTCGTCAAAATGTAGGGAACAGCTGATTTTTTTTTCGCGATTTCAAGTTTGATCCACTAGTAAAAGTTGTTCATAATGATGAGTACAATGACCTCTTCAGAGGTTGTGCGTTAATTATGTTACACCTTGTATAGTTAATATAAAGGCTCCCACAGACAGGTGCGATGCAACGGTGCGACGCGATTCGAGTAGAATAATTTCCATGAAGTTTTCATAGAAATGGTTCTACTAGAGTCGCGTCGCGCTATCGCGTCACGTCTGTCTGCGGGAGATTTTGCTCTGAAATCGCCAACCTGTCTTGAGCAGGCGTGGTGATCAATGCTCGTGCCTTTTCTGTGTAAGAAGAGGCCTTTGCCCTGCAGTGGGACAGTAGTAGGCTGGTATTATTAATAGAAGCCATCTCTTGACCTACGTAGGCATATGCAAGACCATAGTACGGTCAGAAACAAAAGTCGATTAACACTTCAGTTTTTTTAACACAATTATTTATGTTCAAAAGAGTTTTAAAAAATGGACAGTTGTTAAATTCCGATGATAAAAACTCTTAGCTATTAAATAAACATGAAACACTGAAAAGTAGTGTACTAATAGAGTCGATTGATTTCATATGTAAAAGTAACAGTGTTAATCTATTTCGTTTGCTGACCGTACTAAAATCTTATGAGTCGCTTCCTCATTATCTTATATTATAAAATTTACAGACAACACTGTTTTTTTACTAATAATACTTGCTTAAACTACTGTAATGTACAATATCTTACATTTAATTGAGCAAATATAGGTGCAAATGGAACAATGTCTTAATATCTACAAGATTAATACGTTAAGTATTTTATTTTGGTCTTTTAAGGAGATCTATTTTATTAAGTACCTTTTAATTATTGTAGATAACTTGGTGTAATACTTAAAACAATAATAGATTAGATAGAATCTATAATACTACACCCACATTTCGCCAGTTATGTTTAAGTCCCATGTAATAGGGGGCGAGCCTATTGCCATCAACCATCATACTACTACTTGTGGGTATTCTATAGGTACACCTCTGCCTAACCCTTCGGGGATTACAGACGTGATGTTATGTTACATACTATAATAGTCCCCAGATAATATTACAGGTCCTTGGCGTATCTCACTCGCTACACAAGATCAAGCGGCTGTAACCATGTTGACCACGAAACTATATAATTATCTGTATCACTCAGAGCTATGAGTCGTTACCTATAATAACTTCAGTGATTAGTAATAATAACGATAAAAATAAGTTTTTATTTCTTTAACAATCATATACAAACTATTATCCATACTTTCCGCTACCGAACATAAACATGGGCTTGTTATTTACAAACACGTTTTTTGTGTTATTCAATTCCTATAACTAAACAATCTATGATCTATGTATCTGGAATCAATGTTTTACTTTAAAGGTAGGTATTTAATTTACAAATTGTAAAAAAACCTAAACCTAGATTTTTGTGTTTTTAACACAAGTCACACTAATTAATTACAACTACTATATACTTAAAATGTAGGTATTGAATTGAGCCAATCATGTTTCCTCAGTCTTGTTTTGAGCTTCAATAAGTCATTATTATACATTTTTACAAAAATTTGTATTTTTTTTTTGTTTTTACCCACCAACCAAACCCTAATAATAACAAGAAAATATAAAACATAATAAAACTGAAGTCTTCATTTGAGCATTTTCTTTAAAGATCTAACACTAAAAATACCTAAGCCATAACGTTCCGTAAAGAAATCAATTCAAAACTGTTGCTTGAATATGCATTACTCTACCGGAGACGGAAGTACAAAGAAACAAAAACGGTGGCAGGATTTTGTTAGAAGAGCCCACCGATGACCAACAAAATAAAACATCCAAAAAGATAAGTATTTCAGATGCTATTACACTAAAAGACCAAAAGAAGCCAACAGCTCCACACACTTTCAATTAATCTTACAGTTTCTGCAACCTGGGCACAGTCAACTTATCCCTTATACACCTGAGTGTGGTCAGCTTAGCTGGTGAGCTTGGCACCATCTGCTCCTGGTCTGGTTTCCTCATCGGCCTGGATGCTGGTATACAGGTCCGAGGCACGTTCGTGATGTGAGGATGCGTCTTCACATGCTTCCGAAGAGACGACGGGTCTGTGTACCTCTTGCCGCAACCGATGGCGCCACATGCGTATGGTCTCTGATAAAATATAAGAGGATTAATAAAGAAGTAGAAGTGAGCAAGTCGAAGGTTTCACTCGAAGAAGTTATTGTTTCTCAGTAAGTGAATTATGTATGCAATTCTTATGAGAAATAAAGTTGTTCTTAAACCAAAAAAAAAAAAAGAAGTTATAACGCTGTACCGTTTATGACGGTTTATGCCAGCAATTTTAATGATAACTATCTAAAGACAGTTATCATCATAGAAAAGTGGACATAGAAAAATCACGGATAGTTAAAACTATCCGTGATTTTTCTATGTCCACTTTTGATTGGATTAGAGATGCTACAAGAAAAGAGGTAGACTAAGGAAATGAAGGATGAACTGTGTGAAAGATGATATATCATCTTCAAAAAATCACAAAAATCAAAAAAAAAAATCATAAAATTCTTCAAAAATTAAGGAAGTGAATTTTTATATTACAGCTAGTGGAAAATAGGATAAGGATCATGATCATGATGAATGCAATGCAATGACACGAAGGGCACAATTTAGATGAACAAGACCTACAACCTTGTAGGCCTTGTTCACCTAATCATAAAATTAGCGACACGTATTGCTAATTGTAGGGAACAGAATGATGGATCATTCGGTTCCCTACAAAATGGTTGAGCTGGATGGTGCTGATCCACGCGTCATGTTATTTAGCTAAATTTTATCTGAATTTTCAACCTTTGGCCTTCGGTTGTCAGTGTTTTGGCTAAAGCAAAAAAAAACTTGTTTATACATAGCGGTTTAATGATAAATGTACTTACGGCATTGAAATGTGTCCTCTGATGTTTGGCCCTGTCTGAAGAGTTGGAGAAAGCTTTCCTGCAGTGTGGGGCAGGACATGCGTAAGGACGTTCGCCGGTGTGAGATCTCACGTGGATCTTTAGGTTCTCTAGCCGGGAGAATGCCTTGCCGCAACCGGGGTGCTAGAAAATAAGAACATGAAAAAATAAATTTGCTGAAAAGTGGAGTTTCGAAGCTATCTCTTAATACTTAAGTACCTATTTACTCACCACGTTATGTGTTTGGGAGTGTCTAGGTAAAAACCAGTATTTAATTTCAAGTAAAACTAATATAGAAAATAAGGAAACCGCTGCAATTGGCAACATTAGGCTACCAAAAATTATGGAATCTTGTTGTGTGCTGTCAAATTTCTGTACAAATAATTGGCAAAACGTTCATCATAATATTCATAGAGCTTATACTTACATGACACCGGTTGGGCTTATGTCCTGAATGAACGCGCATGTGTATCAGAAGTTTGTAACGAGCGTTGAAAGGGCGGCGTTCTCGGGCACAGTCGCGCCACAAGCAGCTGAACTCGTCACCTATACAAAACATAGGATAAATTCAAATTCAGCATTTTTCGTATAGGAATCAGATTAGGTATATAAAACTTTGCTTAAAAGCTTTGATTTGCTTTAGGTACTGCTTGTCTTCTGGCAGTGGTACCGTACTTTAGAATATATCATTAAAACAGTTTAGTATTAAAAAAAGCGATGACTTCACCAATCGTTATTTTGTTATTGAACTGTTATCTACGACCCTTTATATTTATTAGGTACGTAGTTATTATTCCATTTTTGAACGGTAATTCAAAATTAGGTAAATCTACTTTACCTTTGTATGTGTTGACATGGGCTCTCTCGATGTGTTCCACCAACGTGGTTTGGTTCGGATATCTTTCGTAACACTGCTCCCATAAACACACTCTTTCACCTATAAAAATAAAAGCAGGATTTAATAATATAACAGCTTGCAGTCCAATGGTTTGAATCCTGCTTGGAACCATTGTCTCATAGGCTACCATTTCATAAGTACGTGGATGCATGTGCAATTTGTAGTTGTTCCCACAAATAAATACATGAAAAATTTGTGTTTGGGTATACTTTCAATACTTTTAATTTACCTTGAGCCTTATCTTTATCAGTCTTCCTCTGATTTTGAGCTTTACTCTCAACAATATTGATACTATTATCCGTCTCAAAAGTTAACCCAAAGTCGTCTAAATTGACAAACAAGTCATCTTCATCAAAATTTTCAGAATTTTCATCGTAATAGCTGGAACTGTGAACATCACTCTCAATTGATTCCGATACTGATATTTTCCTTTCATTTCTATCAAAACTGAATTCATTACAACTTGTGGGTGTATCAGGTAGTACGTATTTTCTTTCTTCTAAGTTATAAAGTATGTTATTGGGATAACTGTAGTGTTCTAAACTATTTACAGGACCAACATTTTGTTGGACGGCAGTAACATTATTGTACTCGGGCATTTGAGCATCTTCAATGCTATAATTACAATATCGTTTTGAAAACACTGTATCTATTGACGGTAGAAGATTCTTCTCTGGTGTTGTTGAATTTAAATACTCTTCATTGAAATCTGGTGTTAATCTACAAGATTCACCATCTTCTCTGCAAAGCTCATCAATGAGTGATTCGTCATCTATATAGTCGTTATTTGCTTCATACATTTTGTTTTCTTGTCCCTTGTAAGTATCCATTTTGCAGTTCTTATCTTCAAAGTCGATGCCATCCAAATCTAAGAGAACTTCCTTAATATTTTGCTCATTGATGTTGCTGTCAATAACTTCATCTATGATCTCAAAATCAGCTTCGTTATTTGCAGGGGCGTTCCAGTTATCTAATACTTCAAAATTAAAACTTTCTTCTGCTCCATACTTAAAATTATCTACTTTCTTATTTTTGTTGCTATTTTCTAGTTCTAAGTTGAATTGTGACATGTAATAAGCATGTAGGTCTGTTACATTGTCGTTTCTATCGTTAAACATGTCCTCTTCCTCGTAACAAGGTATGATATCATATTGCGCCATCTTCATAGGTTCATTTACCTACAAAAGTTCAGTAATCTCTAGGTGTTGACATGTGGCCTTTACTCGTAACTTTGCGCATATGGTTTTGCTATTATTATAAAAATAAACTTTCTCTGTGTATGATCACGCGTGGCTCCAGCATCTGCGAATTATAAATTTAATCGTCTCTTTAGAATTATTATTTAGTCGCCACACGTGTTAGTAAGCTGACTTATTGCCTATTATTATTAGAGTTAGGAAGCTCATTGGATGATGAAAAAAGGGCTTTATTTTTAAATATTGAATGGACATCTTTTGATTTGAATCACGCTGGAAATATTTTTAATTCATGACAGAATCTTTTGATCAATCACAATTTTATTGAAATGTTTCATTAAACATAAAAAAACGTGTTTTTGGATAACCGTTATAGACATCGTGAAGACACATGGATTGTATGGTGAAACAGATCCGGAATAGGGATTTAGTTTCTTTATTTAATACTTATTATTATCAAATCCTTTATTGGCCGGTATGATAGTAGATTAAAAACGTAGACAAAAAAGTGAAATGAAGCGATTGACGCATTTGAACGTAAGCATTTTGTACATATTTTCGAAAAGATAATAATTGTGTGACAAATATGATTATGAAAATATCACGTGATATACGAAAATCAATGCATCACATTTTTATTCGGCAACATTGCGTAATTTATATTTTTATCAGACCACTGCAAAGCAAAATAGGAAGAAAATTTCTGCTCGTATCATTTATTTTCAGACATGGCCTCGAAACGCAGTCGAAACTGCTGAAAGCGAATTGGTAACGTGTGTTCTAATAATAAAAATAGAGACACGTCATTGGCTATTTTTTATATATATTATTTATACGAAGGCAAGTAAGCCCATTGGCTAACCACCTGAACGAAATGGTTACCGCCGTCGCCGGCGCAGGCGCGCAGTGACATAATGAGCTAATGTGCGCTTTTATATCTAACGTGACAATATATTCGTGGACGTCCACGGCCACGAATATATCGTCACGATAACACAAGGACGTAAAATGAATAGAAATATATGAAGATGAAGATGCTTATAAAGGAGAATGCCCATTTTTCTACGGACCGCCGTCCCCGATAACGTTATAACGTGCACGTATTTCCACACATTTTATGGGCGTGGCCTCGACGTCCGCTATAATTACACACGTCACGTTGGAAATTATAAAATCGCACAATGTCATAAATTAATAGGATAGGTATATAGGTAGTTTATTTTACTTTTTTAAGAATGTAGGTATGCTGTACAGTCACGAGCATATATCTTGCACAGACGCAAAATTCAAAAGCGATTTTCTCATGAAATAATGATTGGAATTTTGAGAAAAAATCTATTTCATAGTAGTATGATTTCTAAAATAGTATGTACGTAATAACATAACATTTCTATCCTTATTTGAGGAGAACATCACACACATCACATGCTTGGGACTGTACGTTAGTAAAATTACCTTAATAAACACCATTATTATCTATTGCTTGTGTATTTTTTACTTTCTGTTATTATCTACGCGTCCCCTAATATTTTTATTTGACCATATCAATACATACACCTGCTTAAAAATTATCTTAAAATATTGAAAGTTGAATGGCATGTAATCAATTTAGAAGATAATTAATTGTAAATCATAATATTATTATGTAATGAACTTTATCTGTAGGTACCTACTTTTAATATGATTCTGATGAGCATAATTAATATCTAGTAATATCCAAGATGATGAGACATAAACTAAGATATTGATAGTATGCTTTTGAATCAATTTAGACTAGACATCGATAAATATCCATCGAGATAATGAAAATATCTTCTATCTTATCTATCTTCTTCTTTTATACAGGGTCAAATTAAATTAGCTAGCGAAACTACGCAGAAGTGATGGGTATCGATATCTTAACATGATAAACAAAATTAAATTTATTTGAAGATGTTTTTTATTTGGGGTCAACGATTTTTTAATTTTAATTTTTTTATTTTATTTGGTTCACCAACAATTGTATACACTGATATAAGCAAATAAAAGAGAGGAAACAAATCAGAATAAAGTGTAACAATCACATTGTAGTTATATGGTGCTGTTACTTGAAGTATGAGTTGAAAAAATCTGTTTTATTTTGTTTTATCGTGTTTAGATATCGATGGTTGGTGTTTTATTTAAGTGAAAACTTAACCACCTTAATTTTCGTTTCTCTACCTAACTCACCGTCTGTATTTTCAGAATAGTAAAAAAATATAATTAACTTCTTACTACTCTATTAAGTTTGTATGTTTTAAATGCCTGCTACACGGAAAAATACCATAAAATATAAGTTAAAATAAGAAAACATACATAAATATAAAACAGAAAGAAACGCACACAGAAATACTCACTTATCAAAAACAGCGAAATTCAAAAACACAAACTTCACAATTTTGGCGCGAACTGTCAAAGTGACACATAACCTAACTTTTTGAAGTGCGCAGAGCACACGAGTGAACGACACCAGAACATTGACGGGAATAGTACAGGAGCTAACGGGATCGTGAAAAAACTCCATACTGAAACCATAAGAAGCCATGGAGATGATAAAACATGGAAGGTGTAAGGACACGTGTGACGCGGATGTGTGAAAAAAGTAGCACGCGAATATTATAACTTTTTTTTTGTCTAGCTACTGTTTAAGATTTGGGTTTCGCACGTTATAAGAAATAAATTATTAGTAGAAAGTTCAGAAATAGTATTTTGTTTCCGTAACATTGTTCATTGCCTATTTATTTAAATAGCAGATGAATAGCAGTCAACTTTTGTGCATCCAGTGTTGCTTTTTTCGTTTTCTCACTATAAACCCCAGTAATATCAATATGTTCTACAATCAAAGAAACTTTAATGAGAAATGATGTCAATATTACTTACTTGTAAACTAGGGACTGACATTTTAAACATGTTTGCAAAACTATTTTTTTTGCACAAAGAACCTAGGTACTATCAAATACGCCATAAATAATACTCTCAAATCTGCACCATCTAGTTCCTTTAATTTAAAGTAACAACATGTGCTTTCAAAATCCCAACTTTATTTTCGGTCGAACCCTGCTGAACATGTTAGCAGCACGTTCTTATTTGTAACACAATACGGTTTAAAATCTTTCAACAAACTTTATACGTCCATGCAAAAGTATATAAAGATGTGTTTTACTGTCTTTTGGCGCCAAGAATATTTTATTGATTCAGTTGTCAATATAATATTTTTATTGGAAATTATACATATTATGAACGGAATGTTTTCTGTCTTTTGAAAAGATGGGTCACAAGATTATAATTATTTAGATAGCTGTAATTTTGTCTAGTTAACATATCTAGCGAACTGACTTGGCCCATCTTACTGCGACATATTTTTTTTTAAACATTTTGTAAGGATTATTTCACCCTTTCCAAATGTCAACTTTCAGTCATTATCTAGAATCTAATAAGCAAAATTGGTAATGCCATATTAGCACGTGGTTGTTGCCTTATTGGTAACCTCAATGCCCCTCTAAAAAAGTCTAGATAACGGTTACTACAGAAAAAACATTACCCTCCTTCTGGGGCAGTCGGGTAAATAACAAACAAATCTAGCCATACTTAGTATAACTAAACTCAGTAATGCTTAGATCAGCCACAACAATCGATGCGCTGGTTTCCGTACTACAAAAACCAAATCCCCTGGTGCTAATTCGGCTAGTCAGGATAATGAGCAAACATGGTGTCAATGCCATCTACTGATTACGTACTGTCTACTTAGCGCCAATCTGGCTAGCGGCGACAACATGCATGACCCGTAAATTACGAACAAGATGAAACCACCGTTATTAGAACGAAAAAAAGTTTGCGGATTCAACAAGTTACATACCTAATTGGCGAAATTGGGTATAAATAAAAATCTGCTGTTCCCTACACTTTGACGAGTTATGCGAACATAAATGTACGGAACAGATGATTTTATTCGCGATTTCAGGTTTCGTCCCATAGTAAAAGTTGTTCATATTGATGAGTACTATGACCTCTTAAGAGATTTCGTGTATGAATAGATACACCTTATATACCCTGACGGAGTCGAACTGATTGAAACTAATAAACAAAGGACCACAGAGCATCTACAACGGGCTTATTAATTATGTTTCGTTCCACGGTGATTTTTAAAGTACGTTACGCGATATTTGCTTTAACCGATAATAACAGCATTAAAAACAAGTTCACTGTACCAATTAATTATTATCTCTTTAAACGCATTTAAAGCCGATATTATTATCGCTGCGCACCGTAGTAACATATATTTTTTCACGTTAAAATAAATCTAAAAACGCTCGTAAACACGCATTTTTTGCTGTAACACTTTTTTACTATTATTTCATTATTCCGGTTAGATTTCTATATAATTATTGATCTGTTAATTATACAATGATGATCACTTTTTTATGTGTAATATGATTAATAAACGTAACCGTTTAATAATGGGCCCAACAAAAATTGTCTCCTTTTATCCAAATCCGTTCAGTAGTTTTTGCGTGAATGATTTAAAACACATTCACAACTAACTTCTGCCAACCCGCACTGGGCGCGCGTGCTAGATTACAGCTCATTCCCTTTCAAAGAGAGGAGGCCTGTGTCCCAGCAGTGGGAACATTATAGGCTGAATATGATGATTAGTCCGCGTAACATTTCGGCCCCCGACCCACCTCGCCGAGTCGTATCTCCTGCCCGCGCAAAATTCAAAAAGAATTTTTTAATGTTTCTGTTTTTCTTCTTTGACATTATCAGGCTCCGCTAATTGTACAGTACATTGCCTGCGCTCGCGTCCCTTCGTTTGTCACAGACCATAGACAATAGTCTGTAGCATGGACAAGCGACGTTGGAGCGTCGGGTGTGGGTCGTCGTAACGTAATAGTTTTTATTTTTTATTTAGTTTATTATCAAATACGGTTTTGCATAGAATTTTGTATTTTATAATATATTTTATTGTTTATTTTATTCATTTATTTTATGTCCGTAGGTGTGTCCGTGGCATCACAACGGGCCCTGTCAGAATATCAGCGCTGCGGTACCTATTTGTTTTTTCAAATATCGCAGCATCATGCTGAGATAGGAGCCTTTTTGGCCTCGCTGGTCTTCTTTTTTTTTCTATCCTTTTGTTTTATTTGTGTTTACGATATTGTTAGTTTTAATGTTCTTTTTATTGTTGTATTTCCTGTGCGTGTCCCAAATAAAATATTTTCTTTCTTTCTTTCTTTAAATTCCTTTTTATATCATTCGAATCGGACCTTGCGTTTATAAATTACGACGGGTATAAAAATGCTTAAAGTAAGAAAAATGCGCTTAGTCTATTAGTTGCCTACACATTTTATTATTACGAACGCGCTAATCTCTGTCACTACCAGTCGGATTAGAAAAATTTCCTTTTTGCATTATAAAGTCCAATTCTTGAGGAAGGCTATAGGGTATGTAACATTACGCTAGGACCCTTAGAAGCCGAGCAAAAAGAAAAAAAAGGAAGAACGAGCGCTAAGCGAAAACGAAGTAACAGCGCGGGCAGGCGATGCGATGCGACGGGGTGGGTCAGCAGGGGAACAAGAAATTTTATGCGGACGAAGTCGCGGGCGGAAGCTAGTTGGTTAGTATAAAGACTCTTGTATCTTTACCAATACTGAAGTAAAGACCTCATAGCTCCCATATGGAAATAGCTACCATGGGTAAAATTAGCTTACGAATCTATTGGTATGCCCAGTTTGGCCATAAGAATTGTTACCATTGGTAAGCAAAACGAGTCGTGACGATACGATACTTGGACCTTCCTATTTAGTTTGGATAACTTGGATATGCCAGTTAGTTTTTTTCAACTCCTTTACAATTAGTACCTATGGTCCTTAATGTGAAAGAGAAAGCCTTCATGCGCTGTTGTTAAGGAGTGCTTGATCGTTTCTCTTTCTCTGTCAAGTCCATCCAAAGGTTGTCTGTATAATATCGCTTTTAACACATTCAGTGCGTTACGGGAAGTATTTGGTTGTAATTGAGCTTCGCTCTGTGCGGCAGCTAGTTGTCCTTGTTTTGCACTCCGTGCGGGGGTGATTACTTCAAGTATTCGTACAACTTTTAAGATATTGCTTAAAACCCCGTGCGACTGCAGCTATACACAAGGATGTAACCTATTGATTAGTACAACAAAAAAAAAATATCTGTAGACTTTCCATGTCTCTGTGATGGTTTAAAGTCAAGATTACGTACGGGAAAATAGACGTCGTAACGCATATCAGGCATTCTTGACACGGGAAGTATGTGACTTGTACAGCACTGGAAGTAAGTATTAATCTAGCGTAGCCGCAGGGAAGGTGTTAACGATAAGACCATCCATTTTGATACCTACGCTATGTAACTCTCAAAAGTTCTATTGTGTTATGGTGTACAATGAAGAGTATTCTATCGATATCTTGGTCTAATCGTTGCCCTATTTCTGTATCTGGGCAAAGAAACTTGCGACCCGATGATTAACAAATAAGTACAAGAATTTGGCAACCCTTCAGGTTTGTCAAGATAATATACAATTTTTATACAACAGTAGCAAAATTAAATAAGTCCGCCTCTGTACCTACATTTCTGTGCTAAATAAATACCATCAATACATATGAAAACAAAGGAGGAGCTCGTGGCTAAGTAATAACGGGTCGATCCATCAGGTTAAGCTCCGCTTGCTGGGGTTGGCCCTTGGATTGGTGACCATCTTTACATACCGATACTCCTCCGTGCCTCGGAAAGCATGTTAAGCTCAACGTCTTACATTGACAGCCGGATTGACAGCCAGGACCAAGGGCCCGGCTGTCATTCGTGGATCTTTGACAGCCATTACGGGTCGTCCAGAATATTTTCGGAGTCTGACAACCAGTCTTGCCAAGGGGCGTATTACCCAGTTACTGGGTTGTGGAGGTCAGATTGGCAGTCGCTCCATTTAAAATATTGTTATTCAGTTGCATCCGGTTAGACTGGAAGCCGACCTTAAGGGGGAAGCGCTAAGGTAGCCCGCGAAATTCAAATTTTCTTACGATTTTTGCGATTTGCAGCTCAGTGTCTGGGTGTATGTTGATCAAAGTATGATACGCGACCGTAACAAATATGTATTTATAGAATTATAATATTAGAATTAGTAATACAATTCTTTAAGTTAGTATAATCCTGAAATGTTAAGATTTCATAAAAAAGTCATTCAATAGACTTACTTGGACTTAGAGAGTTGTATTGATGACTTTAATGATTATAATTCTGTAAACTCATATTTGTTACGGTCGCGAATCATATTTCAATCAACATACAACCTAAGAGCCAGTCCACACTGCTCCGTTGCGTTGCGTTGCGTCGTAGAATTTTAAATGACGCTTGCTCGGTTCTAAAAGACATTAAACCCTCATGTCTTTTAGAACCGAGCAAGCGTCATTGAAATGCGACGACGCAACGCACCGTGTGGACTGGCTCTTATACTGATCTGTAAATTGCAAAAAACGTAAGAAAATTTTAATTTCGCGGGCAACCCTGGCGCTTTCACCTTAACATATTTAGGAAAAGGCTAGGCAGATTGATTGACATATGAAAAGAAAAGTCCTTATTCACTCACTTCATGTAGCATGATGCGCTTACTCTGCCCGACAAAATAATTAACAAGAATAATTTTAAATGAATTGACTGGAGAGAGGACTTCACTAGTACCTTACCTTAGCACTAAAATCGGTATGTTGAACACACACAACCCATTAATTAGTTTTAAAACATAACTTGGCTCATTAAATCATTATATCTTTTCGAAATTGCTCATAAACCCCAAGTAGACGCTTCTTATTAATTTAAATCCTCTAACTCCTAAAATGCTGTGCCAAAAAAATGAAACTCCTGTAAAATTAACACAAATGGGTCGTGATGCTTTAAAAAAAGCCATCGCAGATACATAATGACGGCTCTCGTCAAAGTTTTTTTATGCTTGTTTTCGAAAAAGTGTATTTTTACAAGTTTTTGTGTTGGATACAATATTTTGGAAATAGTTGGCTAATTTGAATAAGTTCGTTCGAAATTAAAGTGATGAAATTACCTGTCTATTATATAATGTTCTTGTAATCTTGTGTAATATCATTATAATGTTTAATAACATTTTGTTATCGTGAACTAAGAAGAGGTACAGTCAGCATGAAAAGTAAAATACATTTTTTTTGTTTTAATAATGCTAGTGGCCTTCACAGTTACCGAATAAAAAATATACGGAACCTTGAAATAGGTATAGTAGGTATCACATACCTTATACCATAGACCATCTTAAGAAAAATACAACTTTAAAGTCCACTGTCTCGAACGCTAAACTGTGTTAAGACTCCTGCAAACAGGTGCGAGACGGGACCCGATTGTCACGCGACAAAAAGGCACCGCGTGTCGCGCGACGAGCGGGGGTCTTTGTGTCGCGCACGATTCGCGTCGCAAGTCGCGCCTGGTTGAAGGAGCCTTTAGGGGTGGATTAAGGTAGGTACTTCGTGTTACCTTCTCTAGCCTAGATAGATGCAGGAAATTTTCTACCTATATTTATAGACAGTTTCTCAGGTAGAGTACCTACATGGTTGGTCTGGAAAGCAAACTAAGAATCGGAAAGTTTCAGGAGAGCCCTGGGGTTTTTTTTTCAAAATAGTCATTTAAAAACAAGCCCCCTTATTCATAAAAAAAAAAACCTAAAACGTATTATATAAACATATTTCAGTTATAGAGTGTTTTGTCTTCTTCTTTTAAATTCAAATCATAATTCGAAACAAATTGACAAAACAATTTTTTAACTAAAATAGGTTTATTAAGTGTTTGCGTTTTTTATGAATTATACGGTTAAATGTTTTGCCAAATTATACCATACAAGTTTGTCTTCTAAAACATCACATCACATAACATAACAAGGATTTCTACAACTGCCGACCGACACAGCCCGCATCACTACCGACGAAGCACCTACCCAACCATGTCATCAAGCAAAGTCACTCACCCCAAAACTAAAAAAAAACAGAAAAGAAAACATAACTCTTCATTTCATTTGAAAAAAGCAACGGTTTTATCATCAATTCGAATACTACCGTTTAAAAAAAGAAGTGTTGCGTGTAAGTGCGTGCGCGCAGCGTCGCTCGTTTTATTGTCGCTGCAGTTGCTGTGCACGTGTGCGAGATGAACCATTTGTTACAATAATCACTAGCTTTTTGTACAATTATTTGCTGGAGAAAGACTTTTACTGAGCCTTCTATTTTTGTCAAGATGGAGGCTCTCTTTTGTATGATGATGACCTGTAGATTAGGTACCACCTGTACATCGAGCTGTAGTAACTAAAAGTAAATGTCAATTCTAATCTAACCACGAGAAATTAAGAATTTTAAATGCAGCGGCGTACCAACTGACCTCGACCATCGGCATCGGCATATGATTTTATGCTTTTCAGACTTTCGCAGACTTCTGACTATCCCTATCATAGATATGGCGCCCTGCACCACTGGATTTTGTGCTTTCAGAGGGACAGAAGGACTGCTACAGCAACAATCACCCGCTCACAGTACGGCAAGTAGTCTTATAGCGACACCCATCTTCAATAATAAGGTAGTGACGGAAATTACATCCCTATTGGAAACCTTTTCTAAAACGTTTTTCTGTAAATTATTTTCCCTAATTAACTTATTAGTCAAATAGCTGTTGCCCGCGAGTTTGTCTGCGATCCAGGATGAACATCAGCCTATGTCCTTACACAGGTCATGGTCTATTTGTGTGCCAAACATCTAAATCCGTTGAGCCGTTTCAGCTTGAAAGCGTAACAAATAAACAAACTCACTTTCGCATTTACATAAATAATTCTTCCGCCCGCGACTTCATCCGTGTGAAATTTCTTGTCCCCCCGACCCGCCCCATCGCATCGCATCGCCTGCCCGCACTATTACTATTTAGACTATTATGTATTCCGCACTATTGCTTCCTTTTCGCTTAGCGTTCTTTCTGACTTTTTGTCGTTTTTCTCGGCTCCTAAGGGTCATAGCGTGATGTAAATTAGCCTATAACCTTCCTCAAGAATTGTGCTATCGAATGCAAAAAGATTTTTTTCAAATCCGACCGGTAGTTCCAGAGACTAGCGTATAGATAGCAGATTAGTTAGGATAGGAAATTGTTTTAAAATCCGTGACCCATATACTAATGGCAACACTAAAGACAGTGAAATAATAACTGTAATAAGAAGCTAATACAACCAAAATATGTATGATTAATTATATGTTTATATCATATCGCAGTATCTAGCACACGTCTACGAGAAATGCTTACACTTGTTGCGCAGGAGCACGTATCTCAAAGTTTTCGTAAAGCAGCCATTGTTGCTTCAATTCTTATAGATTTTTTTTTTGCTTTAAAGAATTAGATCTTACAGCACCTGTTAATAGTGAAAAATAGAGACGGTTGTAAATGAAATTTTATAACGCCAGTCTTGCACTAAGTGCAAAATATAAATCGTATTTGAATGTTGTTCAGATATATTAAATTTCAAATACGTTTGTTTCACTTAATTAATGTTGAAGCTGTTGTTAAAATCAGAATAGCCAAAAATATTTACCTCTACATTTCACCGTTACTTTCATTTCAAAGTTTTATAAATCTACAACAATGAGTTGACCGATTCGTAATTATTTGATAATTAGTTATTTTTAGAGAAAGTAGAACCAATAATGTTGAGATCCATTGATCATCGCGGTGGTACACCAAATTAACACACTCGTGCGCATCTGGGGAGATCAACTGCGGCCCGCGAGAGATATAATGAGTAATGGAAGAAATTGTAGGTGGTAATTAGGTACTTCTAGGATATTGAATCTGTTCTGTGTGTGTCTGTGAACCCAATTTAAAAACTGGCTGATTGGACAAAGGGGAGGCTCCCTTTGGGCTGGAGGGTCCACTTACCTCATTCTTTCACTGCATGATTATTATTATGGCTTAGACAGAATGGCTATTGAAGTGTGATATGCCACAATATCGTTGCAGAGATTTTTCAAATATCTATCTTTATTTTTTAAGTTGGTCGGTTTCATTTTGTCAATTCAATAACATTCATTGCGTTATTTACGTTATTGAGCAGACACATTTTTCGAACGTATGAAGCAATGGAATCGCAATTTGCTTCAAAATCATTCAGATTTTGATTGATAGTGTGTTACGCAATTAGGTTGCCGAACAGAATATCATGTAAAATATAACCGAATAAGTAGCCAGGGCTACAGAATCTAACTAAAGACTAAGCGGTGTTTACATTAGAGCTCTAACGGCCTCTTAATTCTTCTTTTGGTGGCTCCATCACGAGGAAAACTACTGACTGTTTCCTTAAATTATTTTCTCTCTTCGCGGCCCTCGGTTGGGCTGCCGGGTGATAGGTACAATAGTAAGCACGCGCACATGTGGCCTTACAGAAATAAACACAATACTTACACTTAGAAGTAATTGTGCCACACGCCCGTTTCGGCGCGCGGACAAAAAGACAACACCATTTTTTATATAAATAAGCTCTCTTTGAAAACTCCGTAGATAAGTCGGGCTTTTGTTTATATAACTTTTGTTAGATAAATTATAATTAATGGTAAAAGGGTATGGTTAATAACACAGGTTTTATCGACGCTTATTGGATGGTTTTTGTCAAAGATGATTTGTTGGCATCTCACGTCGTATATTATCTTACCGTAAGTTGTGTGGTCTATAGCGTAAAAGTGACTAAATGAATATAGATTGTATAATTAGATTGGGTTTCTTTGGAATTTCAAACTAGCCTAAAAAATGCGGCAGTTGACCTAATGCTTATGTCATCTTAAAATGACTGAGTGAATGTTCAGCCGCACTGACACAGTACATAGTGTTATACTGCGCACGCTGCCGCACTGACACAGTACATAGTGTTATACTGCGCACGCTGCCGCACTGACACAGTACATAGTGTTATACTGCGCACGCTGCCGCACTGACACAGTACATAGTGTTATACTGCGCACGCTGCCGCACTGACACAGTACATAGTGTTATACTGCGCACGCTGCCGCACTGACACAGTACATAGTGTTATACTGCGCACGCTGCCGCACTGACACATTACATAGTGTTATACTGCGCACGCTGCCGCACTGACACATTACATAGTGTTATACTGCGCACGCTGCCGCACTGACACAGTACATAGTGTTATACTGCGCACGCTGCCGCACTGACACAGTACATAGTGTTATACTGCGCACGCTGCCGCACTGACACATTACATAGTGTTATACTGCGCACGCTGCCGCACTGACACATTACATAGTGTTATACTGCGCACGCTGCCGCACTGACACAGTACATAGTGTTATACTGCGCACGCTGCCGCACTGACACATTACATAGTGTTATACTGCGCACGCTGCCGCACTGACACATTACATAGTGTTATACTGCGCACGCTGCCGCACTGACACAGTACATAGTGTTATACTGCGCACGCTGCCGCACTGACACAGTACATAGTGTTATACTGCGCACGCTGCCGCACTGACACAGTACATAGTGTTATACTGCGCACGCTGCCGCACTGACACAGTACATAGTGTTATACTGCGCACGCTGCCGCACTGACACATTACATAGTGTTATACTGCGCACGCTGCCGCACTGACACAGTACATAGTGTTATACTGCGCACGCTGCCGCACTGACACAGTACATAGTGTTATACTGCGCACGCTGCCGCACTGACACAGTACATAGTGTTATACTGCGCACGCTGCCGCACTGACACAGTACATAGTGTTATACTGCGCACGCTGCCGCACTGACACAGTACATAGTGTTATACTGCGCACGCTGCCGCACTGACACATTACATAGTGTTATACTGCGCACGCTGCCGCACTGACACAGTACATAGTGTTATACTGCGCACGCTGCCGCACTGACACAGTACATAGTGTTATACTGCGCACGCTGCCGCACTGACACATTACATAGTGTTATACTGCGCACGCTGCCGCACTGACACATTACATAGTGTTATACTGCGCACGCTGCCGCACTGGCACAGTACATAGTGTTATACTGCGCACGCTGCCGCACTGGCCTCCTTCCACCTTTTTCTTTTACCTGTATTTGATTTAATTAATAATAGGCAAATCTTACGCCGACAAAGTCAGACCACACTGTCCACATGATGCAAAGTCAAATCATTTATTTCAAATAAGCACATAAAAGGCATTTTTGAAGTCAAAGATTAACAAGAAAATATAATTGATTTTTGTTGATTGATTGTTTTTGTGTTTTGTTCCAAAAGGTAATTTCGTATGGAGAAAAAGAATGCAAAGGGATTACCATCGCCTTTATTGCCAATGTCAATCAATTCTGCATAGCCAATCTGGGAAACAAAGTTGAAAACACTGCCAGTAATATAACTCAACCCCATACCTGTGAACCCGAACACAGTAGTGCCCTGTATCGATTGGTGGCAGAAATAGGCAGATGGGTGGGTGTACTCAAGCTTAAGGTTGATTTCAGGAATCAGAAGTAGTATCTAATACAGTTTCTTTGAATCCTATCAATAAACAACGCTGTTTAGCATTAAAATAGTACAGACTACAGACTCACGCCAAAAACATTTCCACTCTAGGAAATCTATAAACAAAACTGACGTAACCTGAAAAAAAACGTTTCTCACGTGTTTCGAGTGACAACACCAAATCATAGCCACATGCACCATCATTACTCATCCCTTGAACAAAAAAGAAACTCGAAGTAACACTAAAAACTCGAAAAATACTAAATTAACCCCTAACTTTCCATTTCGAATTGAAATGAATTTTTTTTTGTAAAAAAGAAAAAAAACGCTCATCTTAATTTTAACCCATTCGTAGACATGTGCACAAAAAAGGATTTTTTTTCTTAAAGTTCAGTAACCAGATAGGGATTAAAAACTACAGTTATTTTAAATTTTTTGTCGGTTCACTAGTTTTTAGATGCGTACAACTCCAGTTATAATTAAGAGCCACATGTCACACTAGTGTTGTACGTGTGTCGATAAGATACAAAAGTATAATGTAGTTAACAATCTATGACATTCGTTTTTAGTATTATACCATTTTTACCCGACTGCAGCGAAGCCAAAAAGGAGGGTTATGTGTTTGTTGCTGAATGTGTGTATGTCCATCCCTATGTTACCTCGTAACTACTAATCGGCTGAACCGATTTTAATGAATGAAATGTTGTTAGATTCGTCTTTATTGCGCGAGTGTCACTGAGTATACGAGTATTAAAAATCAAATGGCGGATATTTGGCGCCAAATGTTAACAAAAAATAATTTCGTCCAAACCTATCTAGTGGGGTATCAAAATGAAGGGTTTTAGAAGGTGATTACAAAAATATATACAAATTATATGTTTAAATATAATTTGGAATGAGAAATGATAATAAAAACAATCCCGAACTTTTAGAGTGAGTAAGAGGCCGTTATCACCCGATTATAAGTGGGTATTGTATTTACGACCGTTATCGCGTTACTTAATACAGTGAGAGAAAAATAATCCTAACTAAAAAGTGTAAAATTAAAAAAGGAAATTAAAAAAAAAAACCCGACTGCGTAAAAAGTAAACTTTAAAAAAGATGGAAACAAGATGACCTATTTTGTCTCCAAACAATCTCATGCAGTCGGAGGCATCTTCTTAAATTTAACTATAAATACCTATTGCCTCCGACTGCACGAGATTGTTTGGAGACAAAATTGGTCATAATGTTCCATCTTTTTTAAAGTTTTTAATTCTTTTTTATTTACTTTTTGCTTGAGCATTTTCCATTTTTGAATCCAAACTGCAACCAAAACCGCGTTTTCTGGCTTAGTCTGATAATAATAACGGTTGGTAGGTAGGTCCATATGTGTTGTAGCTTGAACCTTATGTACACCTTAGGGTGATTATGTACCAATACTTTCGATTCCAATTTGAATAACTAAGTATATAGCTCTATCGTATAAACAATCCTTACGCCAAGAACCACCAATTTTTATCAACCTGTGAAAATTCCCAAAAGTTAGAATTTCAAAACTGATGGCCATTCCCGTAATTAAAAAAGCGTTCAAAATTTAGTCACCTCATCATTACTAATCTCATCTACTTGAGGAGCTCGTGGCTAAGTAATAAAAGCCGCACGGGTCGATCCATCAGGTTAAGCTACGCTTGCCGCGGTTGGTCCATGGATGGGTGACCATCTTTACATATCAAGACCCCTCCGTGCCTCGGAAAGTACGTTAAGCCATTGGTCCCGGCTGTCATTCGTGTATCTTTGACAGTTGTTACGGGTCGTCAGAAGTCCGAAAGTCTGACAACCAATCTTACCAAGGGGTATCGCATTACCTAGTTACTGGGTTGTGGAGGTCAGACAGGCAGTCGTTCCATGTGAAATACTGGTATTCAGCTGCATCCGGTTAGACTGGAAGCCGACCCCAACATAGTTGGGAAAAGGCTAGGTAGATTGATTTATCATTACTAATCTCATCTCAGCGACAATCAATGTCATGAACAGACAAACAAATTGAGACTGAGCTTTTAACCTCTTGCAAACGCTCTTAAAAATAGAGAATTGCCGCTCAGAACTTTAATATTTCTAACGACAATTACAGTTCCCAAGTCACCTCCCTAGTGCACTTGTTTCGTATCATAAATCAAGCGAGCTCGCGCTTGCGACGTATCGATTATATTACACACCACATTTCAGTAATAGTTTTATTTTGTTAATCTGTTCAACCTGTGCTGTGTCGCCCTTTGATGTTGAAAAAATATATTGAGATTATGAAATTATGGAACTATACTGAAATTATGGAACGCTTAAATGACGGCTGAAATCGTTTTCAGTATTTAAATTTTCAGCCAAATCGATTTTGAAATAACCTAAAAGGTTTTCATCAAGCTCTATTTGTTACATTGACGGTTTTCATTTTCACTGCTTTTCATAGTGAGTCTAAATGCTTAGTGAAAAATTAACTAGCAGAGATGTAATGAACTGCCCAAAGTTGTACAACAGAGAGCTGCTAGGCTGTTCATGTGTTTTACATAACATAACATCACGCCTTGTTTCCCCGAAGGGTTAGGCAGAGGTGTACCTATTATAGTACACCCACATTTCGCCAGTTATGTTTAAGTCCCATGTAATAAGAAGGGGCGAGCCTATTGCCATCTACCGGGCACAAATCCAGACTCCGGGCTGCTACTGAGAAATTCCAGATAGAAAAAACCCAATAACACTTTGCCCGACCTGGGAATCGAACCCAGGACCTCAAGCTCAGCAGTAGCGCTTGCGACCACTAGACCAACGAGGCAGTCATGTTCATGTGTTTTACCTATATATTAACGAGTTGTTTATGAACTATTCTTGCTAATTAGCTAACAGTCATTTCTAATCTCGCTCATGACTGTGTAACCAGGAACTCGACGTCCGCCTTATTATATTGAATGAATGTTTTACAAGCTAATGACCCTTGTAGGCAATTAGCACAGTTTTTTTTAACAGAGATGTTAGAACATCTCTGTTAAAAAAAAAAACTAATTGCTAATTGCCTAAAAGAAAATTAGTCTGGTAAGGATACCAGACTAAATTTCTTTTTGAACTTCGACAGTCTAAAAAAAATGTGTCTAAACAAGATATGACTTGAATTCTAGTTTTCAAGAGGTTCATTTACCTAACTGACTACTTGTATACCTAACCCTGGTGGTTTTGGGTCCTCATTTATGACTATAAACAAAAATTATTGCAAGTATCTAGGTAGGTTGACTGCCTCGTTGTGTGCAGTAGTACTTGCGACCACTTGACCACTTGCTCGGCGGTAACTGAGCATGAGGTCCTAGGCTCGATTCCCATGTCAAGCAAAGTGTTTTTGGGTTTTTCCATCAGGATTTTTTCAGTAGCAGCCTGGAGTTTGGATTTGTGCGCGGTCGATGGTAATAGGATCGTCCCCTATGGGACTTAAACATAACTGGCGAAATGTGGGTGGGATTATAAGTACACCTCTGTCTAACGCTTCGGGAAATACAGACGTGATGTTATGTTATGTTTATGAAATAGTGTGAAAGTAGGTACCCTACCTAATCAAAGACCACCATCCATCTGACCAGCTATCAAACATCAATTTATGATTATCGTTAAAACTACAGCGGATACGTCGCTCGGCGGATACGAGAACTTCTTTATTTTTACATAATATTAATTATAGCGGTCCTCTGCCACGCATGCGCAACAAATGTGGTCGTTACTGACTCATGACAGGGCTAGGTACCACGTTATGACATACCTAAGGATGCAGCTCTACAGGCATTATGATGACACATGCCATGAAACAGGAAACAAAGTTATTTGATTATATTAAGATTTCGTAAACGGATTCTTAATAAAATTGTTGTCCAATTATGTGTTCTTTTTTCGAACAAAAAGGAGCTAAGTATTATAATGAAAACTTTGGAAAATCCAAAAGTGCACGCCTCACAGACAGAAACATGTTGACGATGAATTTTAGGGAAAAAAATCTAAGAAAATTCATCGATTTCTGTTAATATCTATTGAATGGTTATGACTATGAGTTTGATAACGAAAATTAATAAGGCTCATCCGAAGAATGAAAAAAAACTAATAGAAGATTTAGATTATTCCATTGCATGCGAGGACGTGAATCATGACGACAAACAGTCACACTTCCCAACGGAAAGCACTACTCATAATTTATTAATTACATTTTTTGTTATACATATATATCAAGGTACACAATATATCTATTTAAAAATATATTAATCTTATAATTGCAAGTCTCTAGTTTTTAAAACTTTCCTGCTAATGTGAATTCCATTTATATTGAGAAAATATAAACAATTTTATGTTCGCTTAGCGGCTGTGAAGATTAACTATGTAAGTGATAAATCTGTGATATATTTAGTGTGTATATGCCTACTAACTGTTCTGAAAATTTACCTGAGTTTACACAATGTTTAAGTAAAATTTGTTCAATTATTGACGATAATAGAGACACAGAAGCAATTTATATTTTAGGCGATTACAATGCGCATCCTAAAGAGCTTTTTTGTAATGAAATGCTGGCTTTTTGTAATGATCAGGACTGGACCTGTGTTGATATAAAAATGCTAGGTGCCGAATCTGATACGTTTACTTTTGTAAGTGAGGCGCATGGGTGTACCAGGTGGTTGGACCATTGTATTGTCACGGGTGCTGCACTGCCATCTATAAAGCGTGTATGGGTAGAAAGGAATGTGCAGTGGTCCGACCACTTTCCACTCATTATTGAATTTGACCTAGGCCAGGTTAGTAGTAAGGGGGGGGGGGGGTGATCCGTACACTGGCTTCTAATAAGATTCTATGGGGCGAGCGCACGAATGGACAAATTGAAAGTTTTCATAAAAGATGTCACTATCAACTGAGGGAAATTGATTTTCCTGGAGAGCTCTCGGCTTGCTGTGATGGTATTTGTAACAATTTAGAACACAGGACCATACTGAGAAACATGTATGTAAAGTTAGTTTCTATCCTGTCTGAAGCTGCAGCCAGTTCTAATGAGCAAGGCGAGTCACGGAGGAGAGGTGGCTATGTTGCTGGTTGGAATAGGTATATGGCAGGTTTTCACAGGGAAGCCAGGCTGCATTTTTTGGCGTGGGTTCAAGCTGGGAAACCTAATAATGGCCAATTGTACTTAGATATGTGCGAGAGTAGAAGGGCTTTAAAAAAACAATTAAAATGGTGTCAGGATAGACAGGATCAGATTAAAATGGATATCCTTGCGTCACACCACACTGCCAGAGATTTTAAAACGTTTTGGAAACACACGGATAAAATGAATGTAAAGTCTGGCTTCCCTGTGAGTGTAAATGGTATTGATGATCATACTATGATAGCTTATCTTTTTAAAGATTATTTTAAAGTGGAGCCACAATCTGATTCTGACACAAGCCGATGTGACGATGCTGGGGCTGTCGACCAGGAGCGAGTTGTTAAATTTACTGCTCGTGATGTGCAGAAAGTGATACTTGGTATGCAGAGGGGTAAATCTCCTGGGCATGATGGTCTCAGCATTGAGCATTTACAGTTTGCGGGTACTCACCTGCCGCGTGTGCTCTCCATGTTTTATAATTTATGTTTATGTCACGGGTACTTGCCTGAAGAGCTGACGAAAACAATTGTAGTACCAATTGTCAAGAATAAGACTGGTGACATGTCAGATAAAGAAAACTATCGGCCCATCTCACTGGCCACAATAATGGCCAAGGTGCTTGACAGCTTGCTTAGCAACATTCTCTTGCAGCACATAAAGCTGAATGATGCCCAATTTGGGTTCAGGAGTGGGTTGTCAACAGAAAGCGCAATCCTGTGTCTTAAGCAGGCTGTCAGGTACTACACGGAGAGGAGGACGCCGGTGTATGCGTGCTTCCTGGACCTGTCCAAGGCCTTTGATAGGGTGTTATATAATAAGCTGTGGGCCAAATTGGAAGGCGCGGGTGTGCCGGCGGAAGTCATCTCCGTGATGCGCTATTGGTACACGTGTCAGAGGAACCAGGTGAGATGGGCTGGTGCGCTATCTGATGCATATGGCATGGAGTGTGGCGTGCGGCAGGGGGGATAACCTCTCCTCTGTTATTCAATCTGTATGTTAACGACCTCATCGGCGAGCTCAGCAGTACTCATGTGGGTTGTTTTGTAGACGGAGTGAGTGTAAATAACATCAGTTATGCGGACGACATGGTACTGCTGGGACCGTCGGTAGGGGCGGTGCGTAAGCTTGTGTCAATCTGTGAGGCGTACGCGGCGGAACATGGACTTAGGTATAACTCGAAGAAGAGCGTAGTGCTCGTTTTCAAGAGTGGAGAGCGTGGTCCAGTGCATGTTCCGCCTATTATGCTTAATGGTGCGGCAATGCAGGTGGTGAGCAGCTTCAAGTATCTGGGGCACATTGTGACAGAAAAGTTGCAAGATGACGCAGACATAGAGAGAGAGCGCAGAGCATTGGCAGTCAGGGAGAATATGGTTGCACGCTTGGCGGTGAAAATTACTCTTTTCAAGGCGTACTGCCAATCGTTATACTCGAGCAGTCTGTGAGTCGCCTTTACTCGCCGGGCTGCTAGTGCTCTGCGTGTCCAATACAATAATGTCTTCAGGATGCTGATGCGGCTGCCTCGCTATTGTAGTGCGTCTGGAATGTTTGCGGAGGCGCGAACGGACGGCTTTCATGCGGTTATACGGAAGAAAGTAGCCTCCTTGTGGCGGCGCGTGCGAGGCAGTAGCAACAGTATCCTGCAGATGGTTGTATCTCGTGGGGATTGCCCTATCCAGAACAAATGGATGCATATTGTGATGGGTGTTGACTAACATAGTGCATAAGATTTTACTGACACCTATAATTGTAATGATTTATTTTTTCTGTGTTTTTTATATATTTCTCTGTATTTATAATTTGAAATTGTATGGATTGATTTTATCTGAAATAAATTGATTAATTAATAATTAATATCCGTACGATTAACATTCGGAGGCAGTGAATGTGCATTATAGTCCTGTATCATAAATGGCAAGCTGAAGTGGCAATGGGCCGGCCATATTAGCTGTAGAACCGATGACCGTTGAGGTAGACGTGTTCTTGAGTGGAGACCGCGAATCGGCAAACATAAGGTAGGGTCCTCAGGCTAGGTGGAGCGACGATCTTCGCAGGGTGGCTGGTAACAGCTGGATGAGAGTTGCCGAGAATCGAGCTGAATGGCGTGCAATTGGAGGGGCCTATGTCCAGCAGTGGACTGCCGTAAGCTGATGATGATGATAAATACACGTTACCTCAAAAAAAAAAAAAACTAGAAGAGGTCAGTGTTTCCTATCCGACTACACTGAGAAGAAATGCTGAAACAACCTCAGAGATCAGTCTTTTTTAAATTGCGGGCTTTATCTTGGTCAGATGATTATGAGGTCAGTAGTGTCGGAGATGGTCTTTTAAGGAAAGAACCACACAGCTTTGAGTGGACCTGTCCAGTCAGTGCACGCATTTGTAAGTAAAAACGGAGGTATGGAGTGAAAAACAATAAAATCTAGGGTTACGTGCTAATCTACAATAAAACACATCATAATTGTAATGATTTCGTTTAATACAACACTAAGTAAGTATAATTTACAATGATCAATACAAGTATTCGTGTTGGCGCGAGCACAGGCTCCACTGAACATAGCACTCTTGCTGCTGACCAGCTACGTAAAACGGAACGCACATAAGAGGCGATTCGCACTACACCGCCCGAACCCGCAACGATCGCATCCGACTCCGTACGAATATTTACGAACGCAAACTTAATAATTCTACAATAGCAAAATAATAAAAAAAAAAAACAATTCGTATACGGTGTAGTGAGAAACATCAAACGGTATCATTTAGATGACCGCGCACCGGTTGCTAAACAATAATAAAAAAATAATGTCATAATATAATTTTTCTCAATTCCAAAATCAGATTCAATGTTTTCGTGCATAGCAATGGATTTACAACGAGATACGTAATATTGTACTTAAACTGTTAGGGTCGGTTCACACGTATCCGTATAGATTACGATGTGTAAGATGGACAAAAATCGCGAGAAATTCAACATTGTTTAAAATACAGAAAAATCAGTCAGCATATACTTATCTTCAATTTACGACAGTTATAATAATTAAGTAGACGTACGAAGAAATTGTATTGCTACTGGCTACTGGTTTGTGACGAATGCGTGTGAAAGTATCTGCATAGGATTAGGCCACGGTAAAGATAAAATTTGGAATAGAGTTTAGACGGCGGGAATCAGGTTATATAGGCGGATGAGAAATGCTAACAATTACACATAGTCTTTTATTTATTTCTACTTTTAAATTGAAAAGCGTTTTACCATAGCCCAACCGTGACAGGATTTCGCTATTTTTTTTTCTTTGCAAAGTATATGTAACAATGTGACACTTCTACATCGCTAAATGTATACATGTTTTAATCCCAAAGTTATTGCGTAATCGAATATACATTTAACATACTCATTTTACAGTTCTACGTTATAAGTATACATACAATGTGTGATATGGTTATTTTCACCCTTTCCGATAATTATCGAAAAAGTAACAAAAATCCCAACATAATACGCTCTTAACATTATTTTATAGTAAATGCAAAATCGAAAAATGCACGAAAAAACAAGTTTTTTAACAAAACAAAAACGATTATCAGAATACAGTGATCTTTTTACTATTACTATACTTAGTTATTTCTTCTAATTTTTTTTCTCTACAACATGAACGATTTAATATGCAATATAGTTAAGTGAACGTTTACACTCGTCTAAATTTTTACCATTTTTTCAAAAAGATTTATTTTTTACAATCCATGATAAATATTTACATCCTAAACTTACGCTAAAAACAATTCCTTGGAATCAATAAAGTAATAGAAAAAAAGGTACCATTAAAAATTATGGCACGCCATTGAAAAAAAATTACATGTTTTATCTTTACATCAGATCAATAATCACAAAAAAAATATGTAAAAAATAAAGCGGGCTCTGTATTTTTGAAAAATTAATGTAAATGTTCTGAGATCTTTCTTGTAATTCTGTAGCACAAAATGTCGTCACAACTGAAACGCTTGGCGTATATTTAAGCTTATTTTAACATACCAATAGTTACTACTTATTGTTCTTATTACTTGTATATTACAAATAATGATTAAATATTTTTATTTAAATATTGATATGGACCTTTTAAGGTTATTTATCGTTGAATTCAATGATTATCCGCGTAATCCGTTCCATCTAAAATCTTCCTAACACTTATACGCTATAAATATTTCTAACAAGTATAACTACCTCAGCTACCAAACCTAAGGGAAACCTAAATTTAAAAAAAAAAAACGTAAAACCTATAATACTTCAAAACCCCGTTAAAACCGGGTCAATTAAAAAATAAAAGAAAAAAATATTTGGTTAAGTAACTCTAACTTACAATTCCTCATTTCGAGATCGTCCATTTTTTATTATAAAAACTTCCAACAGTGAACACATTACACTTTCTAGAACACCATTTCTAATAACTTGAAATAGATCTACACCCGTAATTAATATAGTATTATATACTGTGATAATAAACGCCAAACACTGGAGTGTTGTGTAAACGATTTACACTTAGTTCACATGTACACTTTACACTCGCACTGTGTACACTTAGCTTCGGATACAGGAAAGTACACTTTATCGTGTACTTAAAACTACTCTTCGTACTTCATCGCGTAGGGTAGAAGCACCTGTACGCGTGATAGTGGTTGCTTTATTTGTCAGATCTCTGTTCGTTCAGGGAGAGGTTTTCGGCCTCGTCCTTGATGTGGGACATGGAAGGCCGGTATCGGTCCTCGGCGCGAGGGTAGTCGTCGTAGGGACTAGTCTCGCCGGAACGGTTGCTGGATGACTCCTTGTTTGAGTTTGAATAGTCTAGAGGAAAGAAGACAAGTTTTATCATGAGAAATGTCTTAAAAGTATTAAGAAAAAGAAAGAGAAAGAAAAAAATTATCATGAGATGAATATGTGAAAGCAAAGAATACACATATTTTTTTAAACCTTTGATGAGTATGTAATCAATATTCCTAAAAAAGAGGGAAATTCAATAATAAATAATAAATAAAAATAGTGGTAACTCGCTCTGTTTTTTGCAGAGTAGTTTTGTTATACGACAATAATCTTAATAAAGCAATTTATTTAAAAAAAAAACAAAATACCCGACTGCAAAAACACATACTTAAACTGAAAAGAGAAAAACTAGCATCTATAGAATTTGATCTATTTTGATCTATAGAATTTTGGCATCGCAGGCGGGGGGACAAACAAAAGTTGCACCATATTTCAGGTTATTGGTTTGGCCAATACCAGAATTCTATAGATTTTAATGCTTATTTTTCTCTTTTCAGTTTATATATAGTTTTTTTTTTTTAATAATTTGCTTTATTTCCAGCTTTTTAGTTATATCAATAATAATTATATTTGGAATTGACTCATTACTAGTTTTTATTTGATAGTAATGTTGTTGTAATTTATTTCAAAAAAACCTTCCCCTTCTTTGTATTTCCAGATGCAATATAAATACCAATATTATACAGCCATGTCACTCACTATTAAGACGAATATAACGACACATCATATTATGTTAAAATTTATCAATCCGTTTAGGCTACAAGAGCATGCCAAAGAAATAGACATATATACATACATACATACTCTCGAAAAACATTACCCTCCTTCTAGGGAAGTCGGGTAAAAATGCAACTGAACATCAGTCATTACTTCAGCTAGATAAAGATAGTAAGCATGCAACCGTACCTTTGTTAGAATAATCAGATGCCTGCATCTCATTCTTGAGAGCATAGATGTTGGGTTTGACGTCCTGAGTGTCGCTGGTCAAGTCTTCAGCCTTAACGTCGTGCGACGAGCTGCTACTACCGTACCCATTTAGCATGGGGGGCCGACTAATAAAGATGATAATTGGTTAATACATAACTATAGAAATCGTACCTATTTTCAATATTGATAACGTTTTAAGAAGCTCTTAAAAACGTTGAGAAGTAGGGCGACGAATGTCACCGAAAATAATATCATATTCGATCGTTCCTCTACAAGAGATCCGAGTTTTGTTCATTAGGCCAGTAAATTCAGCCATGTCGTTCAAATCAACATCATCTAAATCTCTTCCCATTACGAAAATATAAGTATGCTTTCAAGAGGAATTCTAGTGTTACTTTTACTTTGACGACGGATCTGTCGTTGCTTCATAGAACATTGTTATGACTCACCCCTTTTAATATTATTTAACTGATGTTCATTGACAAATGAATGTAGAAATCTAAATTACCTGTAATCATCATGCGAGGATGGGTAGTCCTCGGACTGCATCATGTGGTCCTCACCGGACATATATGACAGGTTGCAATCTTCCATCATGCCCTAAAAATAGCAAACACATAGTTAATAACAGTTGTCATGTGAAAACAAAACTTATAAATTATGAACTCGCTACACTTCATGTACTTTACAAACTATATTATAATATTCTACATTGTATTAACATTATATTAGGAAAACTTGTTATTTACCGTACATTTAAGTGTTTTTAACTAGGTCACATACATTGTACCATACCTGCAGGTTTCTTTTTAGTGCTTCGCTGTATCCATGGGGACTGGTCATCATTGGAGGACTTTGAGCTCCCATGAATCTGTGAGAACATTACACTAGTTATAGAATTTGCAAATCATAAAAATAATATTCGGCTTTCAAAATAAATTACTGCATTTTTTATTTTAAAAACTTTGATTCTAGTGAATTCATAATATTAAATGAAACTGATCATTTTATAAAAACAAAATTAATAAAAAATCATACCCCGGCCATTTCAGACCTCTTCCAATTCAACTTATAACCATTTACACTATTATAGTGAATTCTGTATTGTGTACATCTTGTGGAGTGTATAATTTTGAATTAAAGTCCAATTTATATGAAAAGTGTCTCAGTGAGTGTGTGAATGTGTATGAAAGAGAAAGATAAATAGAATATAAAATAGAAAAATGGAAAAAGGCAAGCTTATCGAAAATATATTAGAATAAACTTACCTATCATGCGACAAAAATGCACAGGCAAAGCATAAGAAGCGGTACACTTACCTGAGGGATTACATGCACAAATTTTAAAGATTGGGAATAGTAAAAGATTAAAATATAATATTTAATCTTACTTGGGTATCCAACGACGATCCTTTACAATAATTCGTATTAGATGCAATACATGCAAGTCTTTGTAAAAATAAACATTGTTTATAATCATTGATATAGCTCCGGAGTTTCATCAATTGTAAATTAAAATATTCCATGTAATTACATTAGCAAAATATGATATAAGCTAATTTATTAAACAAGTTATTTGTTTTAATGTGATGTTAAAAACTATTGCAAAACAATTGGCTATAGCTTCGCACTCTATGAGTCTATAATACTTGTGTGTGCTTATATGTCTTATCTGGACGATATCATTATTTTTTCTTATTCACTGTCTTGATGCTCATAAATTACGAGCATCTATTTATCATTATTTTCCTATATTCATAAAATTTCTAGTGTTAAAGACATAATATATTTTTAACATATTGTGAAAACGCGCTTATTGAAAGAAATTAAAGCACACACAGTGTTCATAATCCGCTATTATAAACACGTGTCTAGTTACAGACTAACATGACATGTTGAATTAATCTAAGCTTACACGGTGAACACTTTACAATAATGGTCAGAAACATCAAATCTAGTGTGTCTACCAAGGATTATCTCGTTTACTCTAATATCCTGATAATTCTCGGTTTCTGTATTCTCACATACATTAACGCTATGTGGACGCGATCGTCCAACGACTCACGTTTTTATATAAAAAGACCTCATTTTATCACATTTTTCAGTTTAGGGAATCAAATGTATAAGTCGACATATAGTCAGAAGTTTGCGTAACTATAGGAATAATCTTATGACATCTAAATATATATTTTATTCTCAGTTAGCTCTTTGTGTTGATGTCCATAATTTTAGTAACAGTTTAAAGAATGGATTCAACACCAACATCTTTAATCCAAAATGTAATTGAAATCATTATCATCGGCTACTTTTTACTAGTGTGTAATATTATGAACATCATAAAAAGCTATACTAAGTAGATTCGTTGGACGGTCGCTTGTGTGTCGCGGCGCCCTTACTGTGGCGGGTTGTGTGCGGGCCCGGCGGCCGGCTCATACTTCCGCGGCCTGCCTCGACTCAGGTGGCGTCTCTTCACGAATTCCGCGTCGTCCACCATCCAGAATGAGCCGAAGTCGTCCTCGTAGCGCACGAAACATTTGTGCAGAGACAGGTTGGTCCGGATAGCGTTCTATAATTGCATCGCCGTTTAATAACTATCACAGTTATTCAAAAATCTCCAATCATCTTAATATTAATGCTTGTGCTTTCATTGCTAAGAATCTGACTAAGAAATTTCGAAAACTGACAATGAAAGCGCAATCAGATCGTCGTGGAATGGAACACCGTACCATGCAGGATATGATAGCCCCGGAAACCCTGAAGGATGGACAGGAAAGGAGGTTAATAGGCAAGCGAGAAAACGTTAGTCACCGTTGTGCCGAAACCCACGTACACACACATAAAACCTAAATACAGAAAAATTACATGACCTCACAAGTTGGTGACTTTATAACTAGCAAGCTGCAAGTTATAATGCCACTCACAATTATCAAGAGCCCACTACACAAATAATTACAAATTCAAATCTGAAACGAGATGAAAACGTTTATTTACACAATAAGAGTTAGATACATCGCTAGGTTAGATAGAAAATATTTAAGGGAAGATCAAAATGTACCGAAAACTGTGTAGTGTATGTTATGTGCAGTGTTTGGTTATGTGCAAGATTTATTTGGGCATTTGGAGTTACGCCTGTTCCAATGCGCTTCATTTATTTTGCTCTTGGGAGAACTAGGTGATAAATGGTGAATTTCGACCTTCGTATAGATAAATTGTGTGTCTTAAATGTCTGACAAATCTCCCAGTGTATAACACGTTAGTCCCTCTACAGGAGTTTTACAGAGCCAATAAAAGATTTACTTCTACTTAACCATTCATTACAATATTTTGGTTGAATCAATTATTTGAGAGTATTTCATGATACATAGACTGAAGAGTTGCAACTGTAATTTTTAGTACTAGTATGCTTATTTCCTTAGATTTTCTTCTTCATTGTTAGTTATTTTATGAAGTGTGCTTATAAGATCTTACTGCACTGTGTTCATGTGTGATTTGGATGTGGGGTAAGTATTACTATATTCCTTTTGGTATAAATGTTATCTTCGTTTCATTTGTATTGAAGTGTGTATTTATTAGTTTCATGTTGTGCTGTATAATATATATTTTTTCATTTATTTTTTTACTAGAGTAAGTATTTAATGAAGAGTTTTTGTGGAGTTTTAGTAGGTAGAATGTGTACTAGTGTTTGAAGTATGATTAGTATGATTGTTAGTAAAGTGTTATGTTATATGTACAGTATCTTTTGAGAGTAAGATGTAAATGTTTGTTGATTTGTTGAGTAGGGGAGTATTATGTAAAAATAAAGAGCAGTGTTTATAATGTTGTATGTATAAATGGTAGTGCAAAAATATATATTATTGTGTAGTGTTTCCTGTAAAGTATACCATGTATAGTCTGAGTGATCGTCATCCAGTAAAAATATCTTGTCAGTGTAAAGAAAGAAGTAAGTAGTTAGTAAATTGTAGGTGTAATGTAAACATTTTCTCCAAGTCTGATAGAACAGGTCTGCATGGCGAGAGTATATTGTAAAGTAGGTATGGTAAGAGTGAAAATTGTAAAGTATCCCATGTGAGTCAACTTGATCGAGTGTAATGTTATGTGCTGCGAAATGATTGGAAGAATTCCATGCTTAAAGGGTGTGTTAAATGTTATGTAGAACATGAAATTGTCCATGAATGCGCAAATTCCGATGTCCCAGATGTCTCAACAGACGATGTTTGGAAGGTAAACAGTCAGTTGTGTTAGTGGTACATAGTATGGTATAGTGATAGAACTTGGGATGCATTAAACAGACAAGAGTAATGTTATGTCTCCAAATCACCCTGAAAATTGTAAAGTGTTTTATCAAAGTCCAAAGTAAAGTGTAAACTGTATAGTTTAGTGTAATGTAATGCAAATAGCAGTAGAACAGGTCTGCATGGCTGGAGGTGTAGTACCCGGCGTGCATGGGCGGCGGGTGCGCGTGCGCGGCGCGCTGCGGGCGGCGCTTGTAGAACTCCACCTCGTCCACCGTCCACACGGCGCCCTTCACGTTCTCCACCCGCATGAAGCATTTGTGCAGCGACAGGTTGTGACGCACCGCGTTCTGTGTCGCCACTCAACGCGTCTTTATTTGCTTCAGTATTGTTGGACGATACGCTATGTCTTGTAGAGGACTGGACAAAACGACATCAACAAATCGAATAAAGAAAAGGCTTTTTTGTACGTTGATTTTTGTATTTATAACAAAACTAATGTCGTTACAACAAATTGAGAAGATAGAATATAAATCATGCGATGATAATGTCGAATTGTCTGTCATTATTTGTAATTTTCATAGCGCATCGTCGTCGTCACACATATTTATTTGTTATACAAATTAGAACATCGTATAGGATAGAATATACATCTATAAGCTTCTTATTATAATTTATTAAACTGCAATCTCCAACTCGCTTGTTCGTTGATGGCCTAATATTGATTTAGTCAAATTTTACAGATAGTCGAACTACCTTAGTTGAAGATTGCAGTCATAATATGTGTGTAGATATAAGTAAATACGAATAAACATAATAATAAACTACATTTACCTTGTCTCATTGCATTTCAAACAGTCTTTCGTTCAAAAAAAAAAAATTAGTTTTATGTCTAGAATCTACACAATATTTAGTATACTTTTCATTATTTTGAATAACAATATTTTATGTAATATTAAATTCTTTAATCACTTGAGTATCTTTATTTTTGTTTGCCAATCATGTTGTTTCAATATTGTAAAAAACTTATATGTCTATGACATACCTTCCAAGTAGCTGCGTTGCGCCTGAAGTAGCAGAAAGTAGACTGGAACCAGTTGTAAATCTCGTTCAGAGTCAGCTGCTTGTCTGGAGATTCTATTATAGCCTGGAAAATACAAGGATTCAATTAATATTGCTCAGTTTATTGTGGCTTAGAGCGTCTAGTTAGAAATGATGTTAAATCTAAAAAGTTTAATCGTCCTCAAATAATTTAAAAAAACGCCTTTGGTACATTAGGTCCCAATATGCACCCTTGAGGAACCCATAAGCCATTTATATCAGACTATTTAATTCCATAAAAGTTTGTTTTACGTAACTTACAGAATCATTTTTCTGTGTTATACATACTTAGATAGCAATTAAAAACCGTAATTTATTATTCTGTTGAGCAAAAATTGATATTACAGAATGTCAAAAGCTTTAGAGAGTACAAACCTGTCGAATAAGTGAAGCATATGTGAACGGCGGCCGCACATCAGCGGATTTGTAAAACTCGCGGTTGCGTTGTATCTCTGAAAATATTTAGATATAGTTTTAATACAAATATAAAATAATATTGCACTAGAACAACGACCTGCAAATCAACAAAGAAGAAGTAAAAACTAATACTGGAAATATCGAACAAAATAAAAACTGAAACAGTCAACTTTTTATTTAGTACCTATTTCTTTACCTTGTTGCACATCTAATCCAGCTCTTTCGAGCATGTACGGAAGACCTTTAGGACAAAAACAATATTTTTTAAACACTATCTCAAGACTGCCTGACTGACTGACATCTTATACTATTAAATATCAGTCAAAATAACGCGCTTTTGATTGCCAATGAAACCTATAGGTAGGTAGGTGCGCTTTTGACCCGATATTAGTAGTAAAATGGTGGTTGCATAATAATTACCTCCCGCAATGGCGACGCCTGATTTATCAGAGACACGACGCCGAACTGGACCAGGAGATGCACCTTCAGAAGCACCACCTGAAATTATTATACAGTGAATAATTTAAGTGAGAAATCGTGTCAAGAAACATGTCCTCTGTAGTTCCGAGAAAACACACTGCGATGAATAGTCAATTTTCCAAGCGCTGATAGCAATATTTTTTGTCCAAAATTCAGTTAAGGGATCTAAAAGAAAACTCATGTCATCGCCTTAATATTCTACTCTAAATGCCAATTTATTGCAGGTATAGCGTCTTCTTCTGTAATACAGATGTATCTCTTGGCCGTCATCTCAGCAGCCCTTTGTAGCTATATCATCTTTCACACAATCCATCCATGTTTCCTGTGATCTTCCTCTAAAGGAAGTTTATGTCATGTCAAGGCCAGTCCTGTCTGCATAGTAAGTATCATACAATTACAAGCGAGCTAGCATGCGTACTAGAATGATAACTGGCGAAACATCCCTCATGTTTCGCCGTGAAATTGTTATTTATTTATTTATTTTATTACCTTACACAACAATTGATAACACTAATCAACACTTGCTAACTTGCACTAATCAACGCTTGTTTGTACACACAATACATTTTTAGAAGTAAAAGAATAGTGCATGAGTTACTTATAGGGAAACACCACATGCCACCTACAAATACACCTCCCCTTTGGAAAATGAGGCGTGATGTTATCATACCATGCGGATGCTTGGCCTGGTGATGCGTAGTATCTCTGGCAGCATGCAGATGGCGCATCATGGCGGCGAGGCGGTCGCGCTCGCGCCGCAGCTGCAGCTCTAGCTGCGCCACCACCTGCATCTGCACGCGCGCCTGCGCCGCCGACCGGTCGTCCAGAGTGTGCGCGGCTTCCAGGTGCCTGGGTGTAAAAGGGAAGTTAGAAGAAAATAATATTGGTTGAAGTTATTTGACAAGGACAAATTCCGAGTTGTCGGCCAACCTTCAATAATTTGGAGAGGCATCAGAAAAAGTACAAAAAAATTTGATGATACTGATTTACAGAACTTACTAACAAAAGTTTATCAAAAAAGCTTGCATCTGATTTGTAGCAATTTTAGTCAACATAACATGAATTACAGTTCAGGATAGGTATAAGATTGAACAGTGGACTCACTTTAAGAAAGCCTGGTAATCTTCAGCGAGCGCATCGCAGCCGGGCCACTTGCAGACGCCGCGCCCGAACAGAGGGTGCTCCTCCATTTCACTGCCCCACAGCATTAAGCCTGGTGGACAAACATAAAATCTTAAAATTTGTTACCATTTCATCATAATTATGCAATACCAACTTGATGCAATGACCTCTCCTGATGTAAAGTGATTCAGCTAACTAAAGACAAAGTTGTCACTAATTTCACGCATTGTTGTTTGGTTAATAATTCTTGAACTGTTTTACACAATGATGGTTTTGTTAGCGAAGAATGCTGGTCCATACTCCATAGCAGATGAAAAATAAAGGATAGTTTCCAAACCTGGTGGAGCATTCGGTGGCACGGAGAGTGGTCCGTGCATCAGGTACTGACGCTGTACTGCCTGCAGCTGTTGAACCAGTTGCTGCTGTTGCGCGCCTAGTTGTTGCTGAAGAGAACCTGGAGGGAACAGATAATTTAAGAACTCTATCGCTAAAGGTTAACGTACTGGAAATTAGAAATAAGATTATTTTTGATGAAAACTAAAAGTTCACGAGGTCTAAGGAAATTGCCACGATTAATTATATGGCATCCATAACAGTTTGCTGCAACCAGAACCACAGATATTATTAAGAAGTATTTCGATGTCATAAAAAGACATCGCTTTCAGAAAAGTACCTAGAGAATAAATCAATAAAGATTTTCTCGTAGGGATTTTTGGTAATAAAAGAGAATTTCTTAGTCTAAGCACTGACCTGGCGATGTGTCTGGCGGCGGCAGATGAGATTGTGACAACAAGTTAAGATTGATCTGTTCTTGAAGCCGTGACTGCTCCAGCTGACGCTTGGCAGCCTCCGAAGTCATGTGCTAACGAAACAATATAATGTTATATACCAGCTTCTCTTGTAATTCAAAAAACCGGTTTTACATGCAGATTCTGTGATTTTTGTTTTCTCATGTCAGCATTGCAAACATTTGATAAGATCTTTGTGGAAAAACAGAAGTTTGACGTAATATTTTCCCCAATCCTCAACTCTCATACCTGTTTCTGCATATGATGCTGATGGAACAGGCGCTGCTTCATGAGCGCCTGCAGCTGCGTGTGCTGATCGAGCAGCTGCATGGCCAGCAGGTCGGGCGCCACCAGTGGCAGTGGTGAACGTGCACCACCCGCTGCGCTCGCGCTTCCAGCCGGTGACACCGGCGCGGGGCTCGAGTGTGCTGAGCCTTGTGGAGATGTTGGAGCAGAAGCCTGGGAAGACCGAAATGTTGTTGAAGATGGATTAGTAGAAGAAGATACTTCGGAGTTTATCGCCATTGAGAAATCAGTTAGGCTTTTTTTTTTTTTTTTTTTTTTTGTGGATGGGAAATCATCAAATGACTTCTCCCGCTCTGGGCGGAGCGGGAGGGCGTGTCAGACTTTTACTGACTAAAACCCACCCGTGTTCCTTCTGTTGCCTGTGCCGGGGCCACGGTAACTCTTTCGAACATCCCGCAAAAATCAGTTAGGCTTAAGAATACATTTATTATGTCGTTATAACAAAAAGAGTTACTCTATGTGAGGTTAGGATTCTGCACCTAAGGCTTAAAACTTGAATGTCGTCAGAGGTGAGCAAGGTGCAGTTTATTAATAATGAAAACACTTCTTATGAAGTATTTTTCAGAAAATAACTGGTTATCTAGGTAGTTTTAAAGGAACCTCGAACGTCCTTCTTGAAGTAGCAATAAGGAAATTCCATTTGGACTTACCCGTGCGAGAGCGAGAGGCTCATGGTCGCGAGGGGGCGAGGCGCGGCGCGGGGGCGAGCTGCGCCGGCGTCGCCGCGCCGCCTCGCCGCCCCACCTGCCGGACTCCTCCCTGGGAAGAAAGCATTTTAAGTAAACTAGCTACTTTAACATAATCTCTAAATCTCCTACATCCACCTCTAAACAAGATGGGAAGGCTCTTGAAAAGGCAGAATTCCATGTGGCTCATGTTTGTCTGTGACAACTTCATCTTTTTCCTTGGGAACAAAAAATGACTATGAAACCAAACTGATGTATGAACATCTGTTTCCAGGGCCAGCTCATTCCTTGTTTTTACCTTACATTTGTTCAAAACTCTACGAAGACGTGGGAATATCTACTTTCTATCGATGATTTTACCTAAACATCTAGCTTAACTTACTATATTATTATACTTGACTGCCTCTTTGGTCCAGTGGTCGCAAGCGCTACTGCTGAGCATGAGGTCCTGGGTTCGATTCCCAGGTCGGGCAAAGTGTTATTGGGTTTTTCTATCTGGAATTTCTCAGTAGCAGCCCGGAGTCTGGATTTGTGCCCGGTAGATGCCAATAGGCTCGCCCCCTATTACATGGGACTTAAACATAACAGGCGAAATGTGGGTGTTACTACAGGTACCTAACCATTCGGGGAAACAAGGTGTGATGTTATGTTATTATCATACTTTATTATAATAGTTTAGCTACTTACCGGTCCAAACACCGGTCCAGCTCGAATGAGTTGATGAGCGGCGGCTTCGCGGCGCCACCCGGGTTTGAGTTCAGTGCCGACTCCGGACCCTGAGGACAAAACAACACCTTATGAGAGCAATGATTGAAAAGGTTATTTGAAGAAACAAACTGGTGACCTTGTGGAAGATCTAGGACTTGATGTAGACAATGAGATGGTAGTAGCGACATGCAAGGTTCTTGATCCGGGTTTCGAGGATAGTGTGGCTTTTATCATAAATAAAACAAATTATAAAAACTAATTTCGCTAAACTGTTAGCAGATTTATGATAGTAAGGGCCTGCGCCCATTGGTGGAACGACACGGCACATCCTTCGACATGCAAGCGCATACTGAAAGCAAATAAGCCGCGGTAACCTTAAGCATGCCGCGAGGTTCTTAAGCATCATCATTGAAATTTCAATTTTATTATCATGCTATTAAGTTATATTCTTATTCGTCGCATAAAAATCCCTTGCCGTGCGTTCCATCAGTGGGCGCAGGCCTTAATCGAGAATTATGCCTAATGCGTTTGTCAAGCAATGGACTCCTACAGGATGAGTATGAATAATTATGATGGTGAAATTCGCAACTATAGGTACCAAATGTAAAGAAAATACAGTCAGCAAACAAATGAGTTATTTTCACCACAAAATAAGGAATCATTTCAAGCAGTACCCTATCACTGTTTGGCGGTACCAGTTTTTCTACACGCAATCAAGTACTACCTATAAATATACTAGTAAATATATAAAACCTAATGTAGAATCCTTTCTACATTACTCGTAGGCTCTATAGTATGCTCCTGCTTCATACCTAATTGTAGGTCATAACTCATAATATAAACAAATGGTGTTAAAGGAGCTTAAAGTATGCACTGTTGACGTCATGCAATCAATATGCACTCGTATGTGCATGTGTTTCTTCAATGGTTTCATTTAACAGTAAAGCCTTCGAAGAATAGGTCTCATCCCAATGAAATATAGAATGGGCTACATAACGATTAAATTAATTGTAACAATGCAAGGATTTTAATAAAAAACATCTTTTCCCCGAAATAAGGGTTGGGAAAACGTATTCTTGCCCACTTGCTTGTTACCTATTATTTTAAACCTAACATCGAAGTTTCCTCAAGATACAACTTTTTCCTTCTCTATAAATCTGGCAAGACCATTCGTTTACTATCCCAAATAAATCACGTGACTCCATGACAATTGCCGATCATTATCAACGAGATGAAACGCAAAATTGTAGCTAAAACGACTACTATTTTACTACGCACTATTCCAACATATAGGTACTAAAGCTGACCATGACAAAATAGTTAACAATGGTTTAATAGTTCAAAGACAGTTTTCGCCAAAGCCTCGGTCGCCATACTTAGCAAAATGTTATTGTTACTAGTGTTAGCTACTATCGTCGAAGAACAAACATATTTACATTATGAGGTCACCACTGCCCGTGGTGAGATTTGTTTTCATAAATAACTAACCATATTATAAACATGAAACCTCACATATTGTAAACTAAGATACATTTTTTCATAAACATCCTCTACATAGAAAAGAACATAAGGTCTAGAATGAGTGGCTAATATTGCTATTGAAAATTATCGGTAGAACAATGAGGGGCGAAGAGAAAGTATCTAAATAATATACTTATAGATCGGTACCTAAAAGGTAATTAGAGATAATTTTCCGTCCCTTGCTGACCCGCTTGAATATCAGTTTTCTGATGTACCTAAGAATTTTAATGTAGTCCATATAAATGTCCAAAGTATTCCCGACATAACCCTGACATGCTAGCTAACCTAGACTGTAAGAACGTCCATGTTAACCTTGTCTCACTTGGCTAAAGCCATGTCTCCCTTCAACTTCCTATTCCTTGCCGGGTTTTCAACTAAGTAATAAGAAATGATCGCGCGCGTGGCGACGGCGGCGGTGTTGCCATATACCTTCGTCCACATATTCCTTTTTCAATTGTCGATATGTCTACACAACCTCCACCCCAGAACGCGGGCGAGCATTTCTTTTTGGAAGTAAACCTGAATCACGTCTACGTCCTTCTAGGTGTTTATTTTCACGTGTAATTTCTTTTTCTTCTTTTGAAACGATGCTCGAAAACCTAACCCCTCTTACAGTCATACAATCATCATGGAGTATTTCAATACTTGTTTATTGAAAATCGATTCCCGTTCTTCTTCTCTTCAATCAATAACTCAGTTGTCAAATTTATCAATTCTCCCTTTAAGTGCCACACACCATTTTCCAAACTGTAATCCCTCACTTCTGAACCTTCTCATTGTTTCCTCTCCTCAACATGTCAGCAAGCATGGTCAATGCCCAGCTGACATGTTTTCGTACCATGACCTACCCTATCGATTGATGCCATAAAAGTACAGGGTGTTATGTTTTCGGATTTTAGCCGGTTCGATCCCCGAGTGTGGTAAGCGAATTTTTCAAAAATATTTGAATGCAGATTTATTTATTTTTAAAAGTAAAGGAATGTTTCCTTTGAGTAAAATTTGCTATCTCCCGATGTGGCGGCATATCTAGGTCGCCACATACAAACGCATCACACTGATGATGTGATGACTGTGAGCACACATCATCACACATATATACAACATCCCGACATCAACCGTCGGGCAGTAGCCCACCAGACACAACACCCGTCTGGTCGGAGGATCCTCCCTTTTCATAGAGGATGAGTAAACTTTACACCCTGTTCATTATAATGAGAGGTATACCTCTATACAGTATTTAGAGTACTTTCCCTCCAGGTGAGGTTAAAAAATTCCATTCTGTATATATACATATATCTGTATGTATTTATTGTATATATAACTGGTGCACCACTGACTACCTACAGTATTGTCTCTCCTTCTCCCTTTAATCCATCCAAAGTTTGTCTGAAAAAGATCGCTTTTAGCGATAAGACCGCCCATTGCGTCACCCTATATAAAATTTCCACATTTGTATCTGTAATTTTTATGGTGTACATAATAAAGAGTAGGTATTGTATCTATATTCTATCTATCTATTTTAAGAGCTGAAATGTAATAATAGGTACAACATCTAATAAGAACAATAATTGGATAATTAACTAATCTGGGAAAACAAGATCATGAACATGGGAATATGGGATCTTACCCTACACTCTTATAGCAGGTCAATTTAAGACAAAAAGTGAAGTATCAATGATGATCAATGCAACTATTAACAATTATTTACTGTCTCCTTTACTAGCCTCGCATATCAAGTGCCCTGCAAATGATTATGGTAGATCCACAAGTCTGTTAACAGCAAAATAGTGATAGTATAAGCATAATCAGCCTATAACGTTCCCACTGCTGGAACACAGGCCTCCTCTTTGTGAGAGGGAGTCGGCCATAATCCACCGCTCGGCGGGCTCAGTGCGGGTTAGAGGTCGTCTTCGAGTTTTTGGTTCTAGGACATGCTGGTTTCCTCACGATGTTTTCGTTTGAAATAAATTACACAATGTAAAGTGCCTGCCTGGGTTCGAACCCAAGACTTAAGACACGAAGTCGGGGCCGTCACCAAATACTGATGAAAGCACAAAAAAACCTCAACATATATAAAATTTAATGGAAGGTTCACATGTCAGATTGTAGACGTAAATAATTGGCAATACCATTGCTTGAACCGGGTGATCACTGGCTCCAGACACACTCATGACTTTCAAACGATTCTTTGAACGTACCTACTTAGTTGGCAACATCTTCTGCCTGTGCCTATGTCTCGAATATGATTGTAATAAGTCGCTTTATATTAAGTACTAGCTGTTGTCCGTGGCTCCGCTCGCGTGGATATCAATACTTCCCTGTTTTAATAGGATTTTGTTCATAATTGCATGGGTTTTAATTTTTCTTGCGCGGAACCCTAACTCTTTTTCTAAAATAAAAGTAGCCTAAGTTACTACTCATAACATCAGCTATCTGCCAGTGAAAGTCCCGTCAAAATCGGTCCAGCCGTTTCGGAGATTGGCCGAAACAAACAGACAGACAAAACAATTAAACATTGCTTTTATTCTTATACCTAAATACTGTTATTTTGACATTACAAACAGACACTTCAATTTTATTTATTTGTATAGACAAGTCTTTATCTCAAAACTAGAACTCGTTGTTTGCCGCATATGAGTTACTCTAAACCTATACTAGGGCAGCAAAGAATGTAACCACCACGAATTATGAGTAGACAAGTTATCTATCGCACCATGACATCACTCATGCGCAGGTGGCACATCAACAGCTATACTAACTACACTATAACGTGCATAAGGTGACATTCATTTTGTTCTTTCACATCAGATCATAATGATAAACGTGTTGATATTATTACAAAATACGTGCAATAAACAATAACATGAACTGCACTAAGAGATGTAACAACAAAATGTGCTGCGTAGTAACATTACATGTAATAAATCACGTTCTTAGCAGTTCCAGCGCTTATCTACGTGACGAACACAAACAGACAAACAAAACTTCGAAGAATTTTATTAAATTGTACAGTTATGTAATTCGAATGTAAGCTGCGAGATTAGATGAATAAACAGTAATTTTACACGTGCTTGGAGAAATATTTTTGTGTAAGCACAAGCAAAATATTAATAAAACAACATGAAACTGTTTACTAAGTCTTAATAGCCTTAATATTGTTAAAGAGCTGTGGATTAATAAATAAATAAATAGTCTTTTTTTTTGGGGTAGGAAATCATCAAATAACTTCTACCGCTCTGTGCGGACCGGCGTGCCAGACTTTTACTGACTAAAACCCACGCATGTTCCTTCAGTTGCCTGTGCCAGGGGCCACGGTAACTCTTTCGAACATCCCGCGACCCTGGCAGGCATCGGCCCTAGCGAAACCCCTCAGTTAGTGCTGACATCTCTTTGAGCCACCCATTGCTCTTCGCCCGGAAGCCCGCGCCTACGGTGGCCGGGAATCGTTTCTCGATTCCCGACGCCCAGTCTCTTGCGGCGACTAGGGGCGTGAGGGCGCAGAGATTGCCTCTCCCTCACGTGTTCCGCCTCCTCCTTCGCGAGCATTACTGCTTTGCAGAAGGAAGTGAAGTCTTAATAGTCCTTGTTGTTATGCAGCTGTGCAATTTGTCTGTACCTAAATAAGACCCAATATGGCGGAAGAAAGCCAGAAGATAATAACACTCACAATTTCCCTACACCATCTCTACATTGTCAACACAAATAAATAAAATTGAAGTGACTGTTTGTAATGTCAAAATAACAGCTTTTTACTAAATACATATGAGTAAAGTATATACGATACTTATAACAAAAAATCCAAATCAAATTTTTTGTCTTCCTGTCTGTTTGTTCCGGGTAATCTCCGAAACGGCTAGACCGATTTTGACAGAACTATCACTGGCAGATAGCTGATGTTATAAGGAGTAACCTGGCTACTTTTATTTTCGAAAAAAAAAATAGAGTAGGTACTGCTCAAAAAACTTAAAATCCATGAAAATTAAGCTATTTTGCGCTAATCTCTGGAAATACCAGTCGGATTTGAAAGTTCTTGTTGTATTTGGTAGTCCAATTCTCGAGGATAGTTATAGGCTATTTAACATCACGCTACGACCTTTAGGAGCCGAGCAAAAAGAAAGTCAGAAAGAACGCTAAGCGAAAACGAAGTAATAGTGCGGGCGGGCGATGCAACGCGGCGGGTGGGGGGGGACGAGGGAGTTTTACTAAAATGTGGCTGTTATTTTAGTATATTAGGTATATTGTATATCTTAAGACTTCCACGCAAACGAAGTCGCGGGCACAGCTATTCCAAAATAAAGTCGCTTTCCGCGTTTGTCTGTATATCCGCTTACTCCTGCTAAACCATACCTCCGTGGGTGTACTATAGGTACACCTCTGCCTAACCCTTCGGGGAAACAAGGCGTGATGTTATGTTATGTGTCCTCCTAAACCACACAACGGATTTTGATGCGGTGTTTACCATCATTTAGAGAATTTATTCCGGAAGGTTTATATGTATAGAACATCAATGTTTAACTTTGATATAGTTTAGAAATCTTGATGTTTGGACATGTCGCCACATCAGTACATTGCTTACACCCATGCGAAGCAGCGGGCGGGTCGTTAGTTTTCTGATAAATACATTAAGAAACCCTACATCTAATAAACTATTGGACACGACGGACGGATCCTATATTCCTATGCTAGAGGAATGTAAAACTATAGATAGATAGATAGACAGATAGAATACTCTTTATTAAGTACACCATAAAATATTACAGTACATAAAACTCACGCCTTCTTCCCATGGGGGTAGGCAGAAACTATAGAACGCCACCTGCTACGATCCTTACATACTCCTTTTGCCTCGTTTACATTCATACATCTGGTCATACACGCACGCCGGTTGCGAGTACTACGCACCTGACCTTTCTGAAGAACATCACCAATAAGATCACTATATGTCTTCCTAGGGCGTCCTCTCCCGGCGTTTCCACTCACATCTGCCGTGTAAATACCTTTTGTTAGTCGACTTTCATTCATCCTCTCAACATGACCAAACCATCTAAGCATACTCTTTTCAATTTTTGTCACTACATCTTCTTTTAAACCGCACCGTTGCCTTATCACATCATTCCTCAGTCTATCATTTATAGTCACACCACACATGCTTCGCAAGGAACGCATTTCCACAGCATTTATTCTACTTTCATGCTTCTTTTGCCACACCCAACATTCACTTCCATACATAAGCGTAGGCACCAGCACACCATTGTCAACAGCCAGTCGGGCCTTTTTGGACATTAACTGGTTGGTCAGAACCGCACGTATAGCACCATTCACTTTATTTCCCGCATTTACTCTCCTTTCCACATCTTCATCTATCTTTCCATCCCTTGTAAACAGACTCCCCAAATATACAAACTCACTTACTTGCTCCACACTTTTATCATTTATTTTCACATCACACATCGATACGTCCTCTTCTCTTTCAAACACCATGACCTTCGTCTTATTCACATTTATATTCATCCCTTTCATCTTATATGCTTCATCCATGACAGTCACCATGTCTTGCAACTGTTCTGCTGACGATGCAAGTAGAACTTGATCATCTGCGTAGAGAAGGCATTTGACTAGCAAATCATTCATCCTCAATCCGCACTCACCCTCTTTCAAATTTGTCAGATAACTATCCATGTACAAGTTGAACAGCCATGGTGACGCTACACAACCCTGTCTAACACCCCTCGAGATGCAGAACCAGTCCGTGTATGCCCCATTTATCCTAACACAAGCACTGTAATCCTTGTATAAAGATTTCAGTGCCCGTACCAAGCGCCAGTCCACACCGTACACCGACAGTGTCGACCACAGTTCCTCCCTCCACACACTGTCATAGGCCTTCTCCAAGTCAACGAAAGCACAGTAGACTTTCTTGTGCTTTGCCAGATGTTTTTCGGCTATGCACCTTAGGGAGAAGATCTGATCCGTACAGCCCATTCCCTCTCTAAATCCTGCCTGCACGTCCCATATTTTCTCCTCTGTCACTCAAATATTACAGATATAAAGTATTTAGAAATTTTACAAAGGGTGACACAATGGGCGGTCTTATCGCTAAGAGCGATCTTTTAAAGACAACCATAGAAGTCTTGTCAATATCACTACGCATTTCTTCTGATTTCAAAACAATAATGATATCATTTCTAGAGGTTTTACACACTGAGAATAGGTTTTGTGAAAGATATTTTCAATATTGACAATCCAGTCGTATATTGCTGTGATAACTATGGATAGTTGTATATGGTAGTTTTATTACCTACTAGCATGTTGCTGAAATAATATACAGGGTCAAAATGAATTAGCTAGCGAAACTCCGCAGACGTGATGGGGTATCGTCTTATTGAGAGCTAAAACATGATAAAACAAAAATAAATTAATCGGATGAGTTTTTTTTTTGGGTCATCAACCGCAGGTATTGTAGTCACTTGGAATATCAGTTTAAAAAATCAGTCTTCTTTGTGTAAACTTCACAGACGTGATGTGTATCCATATCTAAACACGATAAAACAGATTTTCTTTACTCATACTTATAAGTAACAAAACACCAGCGGTCGTTGAACCCAAAAAAAAAAGTTTTTTTTTTGTCGTGTTTAGATATCGATACCCACCACGTCTGCGGAGTTTCACTTGCTAATTTTATTTGATCCTATATAGGTACTAATGAAAAAGGTTTCATTGCCAAGCTGTAACTTCAGTGCATCATCCAGTTAATTTATCTAAAGTTAAGCATTATTCTCCGTGCGTTAAGATCGGTACTTTCCCCACAACAAACCCACACATAAAGAAATGCATATACATGTTTGTTTAAAATGAACGCCACGTTTGACTCAGCTCCAATTGTTTACTTATCGAGTAACTTTGTTTTGTTTTTTTAGGGAAAACACTGTGCGACGCGGTTGAATGCGAGCCCGTAGGAAAACAATAACATGGGCGCTGTACGTTGATAAACTAAGCAAATAATGTACCTACACAACGTGCGCCTAGAAGAAATTACGCGACCACCGGATGGTTTAGTTTTTTACTTATTTTCGCAAACACTAACATCTCTTGTTCGAACGCTTTGAGTTCGCCGTGCTGACGATTGCCTCGCCCATGCTGTACCACCACTGCTTATTTCAATTGTTAGTTCCAATCAACTCCCTTTTGCATTCCATTCCTATGACATTTCCACGTAACGATGGATGGACTGTGTTAAGGATGATATGGCTACAAAAGGTGTGGCTAGGGCTACCGAGATGGAGACTAATAGAGAAGTATGGAAAAAGGGATATGTTGCGCCGACCCCAAATATATTGGGATAAGGACAGGAGAATGGTGATGATGAGTAACATACAAGTGTTTTTGGATGAGAGTAACCATAGAGTTCCTTGTCAGTTCTTCTCCATAGATAATGCCTACTTCTGGCAGTGGATGGTTAGGTACATAAGAAGTGACTTGATACATGAAGTAACACACCTATTAGACAATGTGATAACTTAGACTCCTAAACTCAAATGGTACCTAGTTAAGGGGGAAGCGCTAAGGTAGCCGCAAAATTCAAATTTTCTTACGATTTTTGTAATTTGCAGCTCAGTGTCTGGGTGTATGTTGATTAAAGTGTGATTCGCGACCGTAACAAAATATATTTACAGAATTATAATCAGTAATACAACTTCTTGAGTTAGTACAATTCTCAAATGTCAAGATTTTATGAAATAGTCATTATTACTTGGTCTTAGAGAGTAGTATTGATGACTTCGAATCAACATACAACCTAATACTGACCTGCAAATTGTAAAAAAACGTAAGAAAATTTGAATTTCGTGGGCTACCCTGGCGCTCTCGCCTTAAAGGAAATTGAAAAATATGTGGCATGTTAAGCGGACACCTAATCATTGGTAAAGAAATATTTAAATGACAGGCTACACGAAAAACCTTATTTCTCTGTTTAAAAGGGACAAGGTGTCACTGTTATTAAGGGCTTGAGGTACTTTAGAGGACCTATTAGTTAATGCGAAATGCGTGTTACTAAAGAGGCCAAGACCTCAGGCAGACAACTAAGTTGACATTGAATTGAATAGACAAATCGTACCCGACCTGCTTCAACGAGAAAGAGATTATTCGAACCGAACGTGACGTTCCGGTGGTGCTGTCGGTGGACACGCGGCCAAAGTAAATGTATGTATCGCTACTTGCGCGCCGCCGTTTCGTTCTCGTCCCGTTGACGTGGCGGTACACGGCCTAAAAGCAGTGGCTACGTCACTCTCACGCTACGGATACGGGACGTCTACGACACTACGCGATACACGCAGATGTGACGAACCATTATCGGCCTATCGTCGCGATAGTTCGGGCTGCGTAGCACTTACCGCCCGGGTGGCGGTACATCAAAGGGTTTTAGCGCGCTAATTAGCGTAGCGTGGTCAGACTAGCGTTTTTCATTTCGACTGTTCAAGCAGGGTTGGGCAGACGCGTTCTTTGTTACTTTTCGACTTAATTTTAGTTTTGTAAAAAGATATAAATGAATAAAACAGGTTTTGCAATGGTTATGGTGATTATTTCATATCGAAATAAGATGTTTATTTTACGAATCAATGATTTCATTTTAATCATTTAAATTTTCTTGTTTTCTTAAATCATTGATTACTGAAAACTACTTTAAATTCAAATATTTGTAAAGAAAGAAACCTTAAATGTTAACTCTATTTCAAAAAATATTTTCCCAAAAGTTCAATTTTGCTCCAGTCCTTGTCTGCGCAGACGCTCTTTCGAAATAATGGAGAGGAGCAACGAAATGGTGTTGGAATTTTTACAAAACTTTGAAACTGAACCGATCATAGTGGGAGCTTAAAAATGTCCATCATAAAAAAATACAATTATCGAGGATTATTGCACGATAAGAATTCATTAAACTTATGAAGCCGCTAATGTGACCACCGCATTAGCGCGATAACTTTTTAGCGAGCAAAACGTACAAAGCTTCGGCACGCATTGCTTTGTCACCATAGACGTAGGTTCAGCCCCAGCATAACGCTACGACTTTGCTAAGCGTACGCTAAATCTACGCTTGGTAATAACATAACACCTCGCCTGCATTCTCCGAAGGGTTGGGCAGACGTGTATGTATGTATATTACACCCGCATTTCGCCAGTGATTTTGTAAGTTCCATAATATGTAATATGGGAAATAAAAAAAATACAGTGATGTGGTTTGAAGAGTAAATTGTAATATTATGATATAAAAGAGAGCCCGTTCTTCTCCATAGAAACCTACTACGCTTTGGAATGGACAACTAGCTTCATATTTCTGACTGACCGACTCCTTGACAATTCAAAAGTTCCTGTAAATGTTAACTTGAAATAAATGCTTTGAGTTTAAGTTTGAGAGTAACTTATCTCTTGAATCATGCATTACCTAAATATTGTAATAAACACGTACAATGCGCATGGACATTATGTCAAATTATATCCTGCTTGATAAGAGAAGGTAAACATTTAATAGATTATGCACTGAAAATCAACGATGACAAAACAGCTGGTTCGACCTTGGTGTATTGGGAAGCAAAGGTGCACAGAGAAAAATTACACTTCTGCCTAACCCTTCGGGGAATACAGGCGTGATATTATGTGTCCCACACCTTTTTTTTGGGTGGGAAATCATCAAATGACTTCTCCCGCTCTGGGCGGAGCGGGAGGGCGTGTCAGACTTTTACTAACTAAAACCCACCCGTATTCCTTCAGTTGCCTGTGCCAGGGGCCACTATAACACTTTCGAACATCCCGCGACCCTGGCAGGCATCGGCCCTAGCGGACCCCGTCAGTTAGTGCTGACATCTATTTGAGGCGCGCGTGAACACAACGCGCCGTCGACCCGGGCTTGGTCCTTACCGGACGGCGAGCTACCCATTGCTCGCCGTCCGCAAGCCCGCGCCTACGGTGGCCGGGAATGGATGTTGGTCCTTACAGGACGGGTGCGAAAATAATTATACATGCCTGTAGTTTGTACAAAACTATGCAAGTAGCTTGCATGCCATTGTAACATTCACCAATCAGAAGCTATTACGGTACATTGGTATGCAAGCTACTTGCATAGTTTTGTACAAGCTACAGGTATGTGTATTCCCGCCTTAATGGTTTGATATTAACCACGGCAAAATTAACCGTAATTTCAGTTAAATTTTACTAATATTGCTGTAGCTGCAAAAAAAAATGTTGTGTACAGTAATAATAAATTTTATTATGAGGTTCCTCTCTCTGGAGCCCTGACCGCCGCCGGTAGCTTGGACCCTGTTCCCGATACCGGTGGGCTACTATTTTTTATATATTTTAAATGTTTTTTTTATAATATTTATATTCTAATATTTAAAAATATAATTTATATGTATTTATTGTAATAAAGGAAATAATAATTTTATTACATAGTTACTTGATAACATTTCGAAATAGGAAGGACACGCCCAAAAAGTCGATATTTTATGATAAGCAAATAAAAAATCTAAGGTAGGTACAACTTGATTCAGAGCAAAAACGATTTGCAAAACAAAACAAAAAATATATTTAAGAAAGCAAGAATTAAAAAATCTACATACTTTTGCTTTTCGAATGGTCTCTTAGTACCGTAACTATAACAAAATTCACATTTTTGTGGCCAAAAATTAAATAAAATACTTTATAGAATACAAAGCTTTCTACCATAAACAACAGTCTAAAAACTCACCTGTCGAACTGCATACAACATTTTAATTTCTTCTTTATTCTCTTTGGTTTTCACAATTACTTTCAATAGCTTTTAAACACTTTAACACCTATTTATTATTATTTACGAACACTTTTTTTTATTTTACTAACTATCAGTCATATTATTTACCTTTTTATTAGTATATAATTCACTATATAATATTCTTTCTCTCATGTTATAATGCGGACCAATACATAAGTAAAATCATCTGCAAAAAAAATGGTTTTATTTGCTGTGTTACGTCGGTAAAAATCGTTAAAAAAAAACCGTGAGTGAAAGTTGTCATTGAATTTTTTTTTTCTATTTAACCAAGGACCTGATTAAAAAATATACAAGCGATGACCTAGTCTATGAATGGTTAACTGAACCATAAAAATGTTGCTAGATTAGCTTAATTAACTTTTTACATTTTTGTAACATATTAAAAAAAAACCATCTGGTTTTAAATACAAACATTGGACGTACATTAGTGTGATCTTTTAAAATAACTGTCGTAAAATAACTACGGCTATTTTGCATTAATGCTAGAATCAAATGCTTGTAGCAGTCTAGATTATACGATTTAAAATGTGATTTAATAAAAAGTAATATTCTGTTGAGAATAGTTTTTTCTTCTTCCTATAGATTGCTACATTAAACAGATATACCTATGGTACATAGCTACCATAATAACGGAAATTAGGTACCATACACATTGTTGATGGAGTTTCGATTCAATAAGTATTAATGGATTGCAAATATCTGCATATTTGAAAATATTACTTTCGAACAGAAACGCCCTGCCCAACGACCTGCCACGATCATTGGCCTGTATTTATTTAGTTAGTAAATATTCCTATTAGCGTGCTTAACGTCAAAATATTTCAACGAAATAAAATATTTCTGTACCTAGACCGCATTTATTTCGTAAACCTTTTTCTAATTGTCCAAAAATAAGATAAAACAAAAAATTCCTTTCAGTAAATATTACTAAAACCTCTTTCAACAAAACAATTACAACGAACTTCTTCAATATTACATTTGAATAAATAACAAAAGCCTTCTTTGTCTGAAATGTAAGTTTTACCTCTGAAAAGCGTCCGCCCGCCCCACTGTTCAGTGACGGCGGCGACATCAAAGAGCGAGCGACCAATGGGAACGTTTCGCTGAAAAGAGACACGCCCACCCGCTATAAAGAGACCGCGCCGCCTTTGATGTACACCGAATTTTATATAACACAGGCTTATATTAACGGTACAGGAGATAATACTAAAGGTACCTAATGTTTTGAGCTGTCGTCATTCCGTTTATATTTGCTGAAAATGGTCTCTGCGATTGAGAAAAAGGACATTCCTTGCAATCCTTGTTGACGACATAGATTGTTAACGAAAGTAATGGAATCTAACTCGAGAAATAATCCTAAATATATAAATTTTTTAAATAAATAATGTGGAATAGTTGTTTTAAAAATCAAAAACAAGATCTTAGGATCGTATCGACATTATTTAGCTAAATTTTAATTCAAATGTTATCGTAGCAGTCTAAAGCTTAATTTCCGGTAAATTTTACATACTTGTCCCTACTTCTACAATACAAGAATGTCAAGAATATCAAGTTACGTTATTTATTCACGATTGTTTACTGACGGTATTCATTATAATTATAATCAGGTGATCTTTCAAGAAAACTTGTGTTGTTAAAATTTCAACCCTCACTTTTGTAACGTCCCTAATTTCAATGACACGTGTTTGACAAATAAATACTAACTCCTTTATTCACAAAAAAAAACCTATTTTAGATAAAGAGTGTTTTAATTCTTCTTTCAAATTCAAATCATAATTCGAAAACAAATGACAAAACACTTTTTTTTAACTAAAACAGATTTATTAAGCGTTCGAGTTTTTCTTATATGAATAATACGGTAAGTATATTTATTTATTTAAGATATACGTATACAACATAACAGATTTATATAAATATAAGACGTTGTACATAAAAATTAAAAAAAAACATAATTCATATTTGTTTAATTTTTAATAAAGAATTGATCTTCTCTTCAACGAGCTTTACAACGACAGCTATTGTCGTGATAAAATACTAGCTAGTCAGCAAAGTTTGCAGCGAATCTGACTATCCAGTGTGTACCTGACTTATCACCAGGTCCCAGGAACTGGTGAGAGGTTTTTAATCGCTTCACTTCACTACTGGTTATGGGACTCTCCAATCACACGCCAGTTAACTCCATCCTTGGCTGCTCTTATCCAAATACCTATTACCAACCACCTAGCGAAGATCATCGCTCCACCTACCCTACACTAAGACTTATTACCTCAATTCGTCATTGCCCTACACTTTTTCCTACCATATTGAGGTCGGCTTCCAGTCTAACCCGAAGCATCTGAATACCAGTAAGTATTTTACAATGAGCGGCTGCCTACCTGACCTCCACAACCTAGTTACTGGGTAACACGATGCCCCTTGGTAAGCCTGGTTGTCAGACTTTCGGGCTTCTGACTGTTCTGGTCTTAGCGATTGTCAAAGGTCTACGACGCTGTCACCTCACTTATTTTTCTAAGATCATTGCTGCATCTTGGTTCCTGTAAGTGTCCCGAAGGTTTGACGAGAGTCTGCACTAAGTTACACGTGTATTTATTATACGAAGGACGTCTTTAAGCTTTAAGGGAATGCAGAATTAAGAATACAGGTTTTGTCTGCACTCATCATTAATATAATTTCGATCATAAAACGAAATTAGATATTTGATATTATTATTTGAATGTGGAATCCCGTTTTATGTTAATAGATAAGACCTACATCTTTGAGCTTAATATTCTTTAGCCCCATATAAGTTTCACACGATGTAAGTTTCTTGATAAATCGAAGCGACAATAAAAAATGCATCGTACAAACGGTGTTTAGACGATGCAAGTTATTTGTTGCTTCAATGTTATTGTATATCAGAGGCAATAAAATTGCACAGCGTAAATCAGCACCCTATTAAGTAACACACTATCAATAACAATCTGAATGATTTTGAAGCATATTGCCAATCCATTGCTTCATATGTTCGAAAAATTTGTCTGCTCAACAACGTAAATAACGCAATGAATGTGTTGAACTGTCAAAATGAAAGCCATTGCTACTGTGTGTTACGTTGTTACTCAATGGCCCCGCAGGCTTTTTTAATCGTCAGTATTATAATTATTTAACACTGTCACTATCATTAACGAATTCAGACTACTTCGGTAAAGGTTTTCTATGACGCAAACAAACAGGAAGACGGAAATGGTATTAGGCTAATAGTCGTAAACATACTAAAATGTTATTCGCCTCCTACTTCATTATTTAACTTTGAAATACTAGAAGAGCAAATAAATTAATGAAAAAGCCTTCATTCTAATAGGTATAGAAAAAACTATGTATTCAACTAACCTATAATGTGCACCTAGTGATATACCTACTGTGGTTGTAATCAGCTGTGAGGTAATTGCCTCGTAGATTTTTGACCATCGTTACGAGAAGCCCGAAAATCTGACAACCAGGCTTCCCAAGGGACATCGTGTTACGCAGTAACTGGGTTGTGGAGGTCAAATAGGCAGTCGCTTCCTGTGAATATAAATAAATACTAACGATTTAAAAAATATTATTATGATGGTTTAAAAAAAGCTCGATGTGTGACAATAGCCGGGCAAGTCCGACCATACCCAGAGCATAGCTCCGCTATCAACCGTGATGGCCGGCAGTTTTTTTTTTACGTTGACTTTAGCTATTGTTGTAATACACCGGATCAAATTAATTTAGCTATCGAAACTCCGCAGACGGATATCGATATCTAAACACGACAAAATAAAAAAAATAAAAAAATTGATGATTTTTTTCCGTTGGTGTTGTTTCGTGTTTTTACTTGAAGTAGGTACGAGTTGAGGAAAATCAGTTTTTTTTGTTCTATCGTGTTTAGATATCGAAAACTCGATACCCATCACGTCTGTGAAGTTTACAGAAAGAAAACTGATTTTTTTAACTAATATTTCAAGTGACTACACTACACCTGCGGTTGATGACCGCAAAAAAAAAACTCAAAATAAATTTCTTTTTTGTTTGATCATGTTTAGATATTGATACCCATCACGTCTACGGAGTTTCGCTAGCTAATTCAATTTGACCCTGTAGTGTGTATCTACTGATGCCAGAGAAGAGGACTAGGTTCATAAGATTCTAAATCAACTCAGTAGGTAATGGTTAAAGGGTGTCTATCAATGAAAAACTATTTCATTATCAACAAGTTAACATTTAGGTAAATTTTAACTGTTATTAATATTTTAACTTTATATATTAATTTTTAGCTTAGTTGTTAACCTTCTTGTGCATGCTGGTAGTACACCTAACTAATACCTGATGTCGGCCATTATTTTCGTGTCATGTGTTGTGTATATTATTATTTTTTTGTTGGAGATCCTAAATAAATAAATTAAGTAAAAAATAGAATTTCGGAAATACTTAATGTTAATCCATATATGCAACGAAATTCGCGATCGTCACGTTAAATAAATGAAAAACTTTTCAACCATGGTAGTGCAGCATTTACAACATAAAATTAAAAATAAAATATTATAAATAAAACATAAGTTTTTAATATAATTATGGTAGTTGCACGTCATATACTTACGTAATAAATCGAATAAATTTAACGTTGCTCCAATTGATATGATAAATAATTCAATAAAATTAAAATTAAACAACAATTTTTTTCAGAATCCAAATAAAAAATAAACTTCGCATTCGATAAGTACTGAGGTTAGTAAGTTATCAATTAGGAAATTCAGCCGCAGATATTTATAATTATGAATGCCGTCATCTGCCCCGCCTTTTACCAAATGTTGGGGTTGGCATCCAGTCTCACCGGATGCAGCCGAATACCAGTATTTTACATGGAGCAACCGCCTATCTGACCTCCACAACCCAGTTACTGGGTAAATAATAATAAGTAATAATACTCCTTTCTAAAATTCGTTGTCAGACTTTTGGCTTCTGATTACCCGTAGATAACGACTATCAAAGATTCACGAATGACAGCCGGAACCAACGTCTTTACTTGCTTTCCGAGTCACGGAGCGGTCTCGGTCAGTACAATAATTATTTTATACTCATTATTACTCACTTAGTTTAAATAAATAAAAAAATATTTGTAAATAAAACTTCAACACATCAGCACCCTAATTGCCTAACACACTATCAATAACATAAATAACGCAATGAATGTTGTTGAACTGTCAAAATGAAACCGATTCCTACTGTAAGTGTGTTACGCAATTGGCCCGCAATTTTTTCGTATTGGTTACCAATTTGCTGAATAAACATCATTTATCATTACATTTTTACTTTTATTTAGATTAGCAAAGACGTGCCAAAGACTTCGACAACAGAAGACTCTGGCTATCCAACTATAAATGAAAACATCGTGAGGATACCTGGAATAATACTTATATGTCTGAAATCGCCAACCCGCCTTGAGCAAGCATGGTGATCAATGCTCGTGCCTTCTCTGTATGAGAAGAGGCATTTACCCTGCAGTGGGACAGTACCTAATGGCTGGTATTATTATTATTTAAGAGCAAATAGCAAATTGATAACCTGATTTCGGCTATAACCTCTTTCAGTTTATGATGGACATATTTTTGTAGAGACGAGTCGTGTGCCCAATGGGATATCCTATCCGCAAAAATGATGAACTTCCATACCCACTGCCTTCCCGTATTTAACCCCGCTAAGGGATGAGTTTTCAAAAATCCTTTGTTAGGGCTCATCGTGGTTCTAGACCCAGCGATTTTGGCTGTGCGTCGTCTGGCAGTGAATTAAACAATTTAAGACCTTTATTAAGTGGGTACCTAAAGTGCCCGATTTTGAAAACGGTTTATTTGTCGCCAACGTTACCAATGCCATGTTTAGGTTATAAAATCTCTATTTTATTAGGTTATACATATTAATTTAGATAGTAACAATAGAATATAGACATGAACAAGGTATAACCGTTTTAAGGGTGAACTGTAGTGTTGTAGATATTATTATTTATGATATAGTTAAAGACAGAAATAGATAATAATTACCATAGATAGAGTCGTTATTAATTGATTAGACCAATAAATAAATAAATAAATACATTTGTCCGATGACCTTCGTCTTTATGTCTATGACGTGATTTACTCAACTAAAACAGTCTACTGTCAAGTCAGAAGGTATAAAATATATGTAGGTGTAGATATATTGAAACTTGAAACAAAATAATGTTAGCAGTTTAAATTAATTAATGACCAGTTCTCAAAAGTACGGATTTATATTAAGAAAAAACTGACATTTAGACCTCTGACAACACACCTACAATTCTATATTTTGTTTATGGAATAGGACAAATTATGAAGAAAAACTATGGTCTGTGGTCTATATCTATACATACAGGGTGACCATTTTAAGTATCGTATTTAATTTTTTTTTTAAAGCAGGACAACTGTTGATAATGTGCAAAGGACGATCTTAAGCTTGTCAATCTCAACACGGGTGGGGGGATTTAGGAGCTGAGATTTCAAAAAGAAATTGAACAAAGATTTTTTTCATCTTTCGATTCAACATCACATTAAGAATCTTTTACTGAAACTAAGTCATTATCGGGTGACCTAGGCTTAACCTATCAAAACTAAGGATTCTTCCTTAGTAATTAATGAAAATGTGTTAAAACCATGAGAAGTCGATGCGTCGCTTCTGTTTTCTCTCCTGTTTCGTGCAGTCTAGGATCAATTTAAAATCATTTATTCACATTTTATGAATATGGCACTAAATAAGCAATAACAATTCACATAAATAATTAATTAATGTTGTCTAAATATTGTGACTCGTTCTTGACTGATCGGTCGGAAAAGGCGACAGATAAAGATGAATGCAAAAGTATGGGGAGATCTTTCCATAGGTTAAAAAGATACTTATTATGATGTTTCGTTACGGTAGCATAATAATTATGCTTATAATAATTTCCCTCGACTTTTCTCGAGTAAAAATAAATTATCAAATTCCAAAACCATTAATTATTTCTAGATCAAAAGCTAGCTTTAGCAATTTTTTTTACTTTACGATGCTGAATTATTGTGATTAATAAATATATTTTTATTAAGGATCAAAAACCTATTTTTTACAATATTTAACGCAACTAACTAATATATTTACACTACGTACTAATTTAAATGACTAACTATCTAACTGTACCTAAAAATAAATACAAAACAAAAGGATAATAAATTGTTTATTAAACATTAAGTTCATAAGTCACGCAGAAAAAAAATATTTTAATCCAATATAGAAATAATCGGAAGCAATAAAGACGTCATACGGATGTTTAAAAGTTTATGGATTTGACCAACAACTTAATATTGACTTAATTAAATACTATATAGGTACCTGCACATAGTAATAAGGTGATGGAATAATTAACAAAAAACAACAATAAATTACCTTCTAATTTTATAGACAAGTACCTCCGTTTCATTTTGCTCCAGTCAATATTCACACGATATAAATTTCAAGAAGTAATTAGGTAGTTTGCAGTTTTTTTAATCATCCACAGATCCAATACTTATAAATTCACATTAATAAACAACAACCAAAAATTTTCGTAATTCGAAGACACTGGCAATTTTCCGCGCGTCTCTTATCAGCTGTCAAAAGAGGCGCTGAAAAGCGGGCGGTCGTGATTGGTCGAGCCGCTGATGAGCGACGCTGTGATTGGTCGCCAGTCGGCGCACATGAGCGACACACCACGTGCTCATAAGTTCCGTCGAGGAAATTCAAACTTTTCGCGATACATGAAGTATTACGTTCGGATATTTTGAACACTTTATGCGTTCTTTTTTACTTTTCGACTTAATTTTAGTTTTGTAAAAAGATATAAATGATTAAAACATGTTTTGCAATGGTTATGGTGGTTATTTCATATCGAAAGAAGATGTTTATTTTACGAATTAATGATTTCATTTTAATCATTTAAATTTTCTTGTTTTCTTAAATCACTGTTTACTGAAAACTACTTTAAATTCAAATATTTGTAAAGAAAGAAACCTTAAATGTTAACTGTATTTCAAAAAATATTTTCCCAAAAGTTCAATAAAAAGCAAAAAATGTGGATATATGATTCGAATTTAACTAAAAATATTTAAAACTGCGATCCTTCACCGTTTATCACAATTTAAAAACTTACGCGCTCGCCAGATGTTCTCAAAAACTCATTTCACTCACGGCAACAACAAAATGTTTAACATAAAATAAAAACAATTAACAAACAATAAAAAACTAACACTTTACAGCGACTCAGTGTACCACTCATAAGTACCAGTGCACTGCAGTTTCAGATGCAAATTATTTACACTGCTGCAGCGCGTTGCATCGTAGATAAAATTGACTAAAACCAACCACTCAACACCATTAAATAACAATTCAACCCTAATCGCCGTTACTGTTTATATTTAAAAAATATTTGCTTGGAAAAGCGCGTCTAAACAATACACAACAGTCTGCGACGCCGCAGCATCAACAATGCAAGGGCGAAATAAGCAAGAAATATTTAACTACCGAAGAGGGGTGGGGCGGGCACTGGCCCACAGTATTGGAGCTACGCCTGTGGTAGTTATAGTTTACGTGATACACAGCTCAAATACAAATAATATAAACATTACAGCGGAGCATGCGCCGTAGCAGCAGACAGAGACGAAGCGACAATCGCCGTCAAAACTAAACGCTTACTAATAACATTTTTCAGCGATTCGAGAACGTCACAAGTAAATTTATTACTTTGAAACTAACATTCGTATCATAATAGTGGTGTTGAATCACATTTTTATAGATTAATTTGCATATTTTTGACAGGAACGCGTAGTGAGACGGCGTCGCACGCATGCGCGCCGCTGAGGCGCAAGAATGTTATTGACGATGCAAAATGTTTATTTTTTGACGCAACACCATGCTGGCTGTTTCTGCGTGGAATGGAACGGTTGCAGCCATCTTGGAAAATGGCTTTCCAACCATTTTACGAAACAAGACCAAAGCGAAAATAAATTTGAATGAAATATAGGTTACATTTTGGTGATGAAAGCTGAGGTAATCCCAGTAAAGTAAAAGATAAGAATGTAATCAGTTTTCAGCGAGGCAGTCGAGAGTTTGAGCTGGATTTATTTCAATTATAATCCTATATGAAAGTTCAGCGCATGCGTGTGGCATTATTTACACCGAAGCGAGTTTCTCCACTTTTTTATTTACTCCACATATTCTGAATACAAACCAGACATTTTTATACCATTTTTTAAAATCTTCTATTCTTATCATACTCAGATGTATAATTCTGCATGTCCACAAGATGTGTTGCTTTATGAATGAATGAATGAATAAATAAATATGTGACATGGTATGCTGGGGCTCTAAACACCAAACGACAATAAACTTTACGGTAGGTATTCATCGTCAGTGTTTTAAGGCTTATTGATGGATGAATTATTAAGGAGTTACTTTACTTATATTTGTAGTAAGTACCTAAAACCAACAGTCTGGATGGACCCATTATTAAAATTATAATTTATATTGAATTTGCTTAAAAACATGTCGTATATTGGCTAAAGATACGTAAAATTTTAAATATTCACCAATTGGTTGATTGTATAAATTTCGTAAAAAAATATTTTACTTATATTCTACAAAATAAGTATTGGTAAGTATTAACATTTTCTTGAAATCGGCAATTCTAACCATGTTTTATTAAAACCAATCAACTTACTTCAACGCGGTTTACTGCTAAACACAAACCTCTACTTTTGTTCCTGTTTGTCTACTATTGTCAGTCTTATGATCAGCAAAACAGAGAATCGAATCCTACCGCTCAAAAGTATTTGGCCACCTGCATTTTGTTTAAGTTACACACAATACATTAATTACACAATATATTAGGATTCATTGTTTGTATATCACCGCCAAATACTTATCTACTGTAAAATCGTAAACAACTTATTATTATTCGTCGACTTCTGGTCATAAAACCAAAATAGTGATAATGTCGGAATTTCTTCGAAGTTAATCTTTGAAGTCACAGTTTTGGTTTGATTTAGTTATTGAGAAATATAAATAACTAAAATGTAGTTTAACTATTACAAATCCCAGTCTCCCCCAATCTCCGTGACGCAGGACTTAAGGGATGCATAGCGGTGTTAAAACCACTTCTTAGAACTATTAACAAAAAGAAGAGACTTAATTGGGCTAGAGAACACAAGAACTGCAGATTGGGAAAAGGTCCTCTGGACGGACGAATCAAAATTTGAAATTTTTGGATCCAAACGAAGAGTTTTCGTACGGCGGCAAGCAAACGAAAGGGTGAATGACGCTTGTACTGTAGCCTCAGTTAAACACGGCGGAGGGTCTGTGATGGTTTGGGGCTGTTTATGTAGCTCCGCCGTTGGAGATCTTGTGCGAATACAAGGAATCTTAAAAAAAGAAGGTTATAAAAAGATATTGGAGAATACCGCAGTGCCTTCTGGAACCCATTTAATTGGTCCGGGATTTATATTTCAACAGGATAATGATCCGAAACACACGTCAAGACTATGCAAGGACTTTTTAAAGGAAAAAGAACAACAACAGGTGTTGAAACTCATGATATGACCTCCACAGTCCCCAGACCTAAACCCGATAGAACTATTGTGGGATCAGCTGGATACCACCTGTCGTGCGGAAACGTTGTCCTACATCTCAGGAAGACTTGTTGAGAAAACTGCAAGACGAATGGCAGAAGATAACCAAGAAAACATTGGAAAAATTAGTAGCTAGGTTGCCGAAGCTTTGTGAGGCTGTCATTAAAAATAAAGGTGGACACATAGATGAGTCCAAAATTTAAAAAGTGTATTATTGTTATGTTTACGGTTTAAGACATTTATTTTCTCAAAAGATTACATGAATCACTTACAGAGAAAATACAATATTAATAAGTAAATAACCGATTAGCGTTTTTAGTAGGGTAGATGTTAAAAAATTAGTGGAGACTGCGTATAGTGAGTGCGCGCGAGCAATACTTGTTTAAAAATGCTAATAAACAGTTTCATTGAATCAAACTTTTAAAAAAATGTATTTTACTAGGTGGCATACTTTTGAGCGGTAGTGTACTTACAACACAACCCAACTCTCTCCGAGCTAGCTAAAAGTTCGAATAACTTTTTAAAACCTTGGACTAACATGAACTCTCCGGTATTTTATTGCAAAAATATGTGTGTCGTGACTATCAAAATTAGCTCAACTACTCGTTTGAACAAGGCCGGTCGGTTCCGCATAATTTGCATATATTATGGTTTCTATTAAACAAACAAAAACCTCTTTTAAATGTCATACGCATTCAAATACCGAAACCTGATTTTTTTTTCAATTCCTTTTTATATTTTTTTTTCTTTTTTTTTGTGTAGGTCACGTGCGATCTTACATTATGAATGGTAAACATATCTTTAATAACGCTAATGATCACAATATTATTATTTGTTGATAAGTCTGAATAGTTATTTGAAAATTAAATTATGGGTGATTATGATTTGTAAGAATAAACTCGCAATCGAATAAGTATAGGAGAGTAATCTTAAAAATTGACAAACTTGCAGAAGTTCTATTATGAAAGTCCAAACCTAAATCACACTAACCGAAAAAAAAAATTAAGTAAATCGTTGATTTCTGGACGATTACAATAATCATCATCTGCCTAGCCTTTTCCCAACTATGTTGGGGTCGGCTGCCAGTCTAACCGGATGCAGCTGAATACCAGTATTTTACATGGAGCGACTGCCTATCTGACCTCCACAACCCAGTTAATGGGTAATACGATACCCCTTGGTAAGACTGGTTGTCAGACTCGGGCTTCTGACGACCCGTAACGACTGTCAAAGATACACGAATGACAGCCGGGACCAACGGCTTAACGTGCTTTCCGAGGCACGGAGGGGTCTTGATATGTAAAGATGGTCACCCATCCACGGGCCAACCGCGGCAAGCGTAGCTTAACCTGATCGATTGACCCAATAACCATCTAAATTAATAACGATTTACATCCATAGTTTTATCAGAACCGTCCATTTCCTGATTTATTACATTGACAGAATGTATTTACATACGTACAAAAACTCACGCCTTCTTCCCAGGGGGGTAGGCAGAAACTACAGAACGCCACCTGCTACGATCTTTACATACTCCTTTTGCCTCGTTTACATTCATACATCTGATCATACACGCAAAATAAGAATGTATTTATTATTATTATTATAATAGTCACTTCAATAATAATAACATATCAGTTCTGGCGTATTTATTTATTACGATGTGCTGACGCACGTAACTTTATTTTTAAACTTAGGGAACTGTCATAAATTGTCGTCAACGTCCATTTCTTGAGGTTACATGATGCAGATTATCTCATTAAGGAATTCAAGCAATGAAGGATTCGCAAACAACAATTTTGCATAGGTATTTAAAGTTTTACATACATTTAATAAAAAATAAATACTTCATTTACAGAATATTTTTTAAAGCTGTAAGATTCTCTGTTGAAAATATTTCTTGTCTTGAAAATTTTCGCGAACGAACCACGGTGTAAATGCAGCCAGTATACCAATGGGCTAGTGACATTTTTATTGGCCGATGATTTAATGGCTATCGATTGTGGCTCCACTATTCATTCGAAGGGAAAAAATATTATTCGAGGTCCCTTATTTATAGGGTACCTGCCAGAGCCTGCTAATGACTGGAGGGAAAACTTTTACTTTTTATTTAGCTGACGTTAATTGTTCCGAAAAATTGGTTAATTACTTTATTTAAAGTACGTCGGGTTTTCTAAATGAATAAAAAGCAGTGTAGATTTACTATATGCTAAATCAGTCACATACCGAATAGGTACATTACTAACAGACACCACTGATTTACGCATTGAGAAACAAGAAAACGATCCCGTCGATTCATAGTTCAAAATTATTCAAAACCTCGATAAATTTTCTTCTCAGACAGTCATTTAATTCAAAGAAAGAGTATCGTAGCATTAATTGTAGCATCAACCATAAATAAAATATTACCATTTAAAGAAAAAACCTGCATTCAAAAATCGAATACGCCAGCAAAGATAATACATTTAAAAAATCTATTACACAGAATACAATCGCCGATATTCTCGACACGCAGAACTAAAAAAGGTTCCTCAGTATAAAAAAAATAATTAATTAAAAGTTTTCAGCGTTGGGTTTCCAGAAGCGGACTGATGAGCGGGTGGGCGGTCGCCCCGCCTACTGAAAAGCGACGCCCAGCCGCGCTGTACAGCGACCTCCTACCGCACCATCTCTAGGAGATGGGTTCCACTTTCAAATTACGATATATTTTCAAACTGAAATAAGGTTTAGTTGCATTCATTTTATTGACGAGAACATTGAGTATACAATTTTGTAGTATTGCAACTTCTCAATTCGAAATATAGAAAGAAAAAAATATATAGTATTTTTAATACATAGTTCGATTTTTATGGCTCTTGTGATACAGGAACTCCTAGTACCAGAGCCAGGGCTACACTGATGTTTGTGTCTTGAAGTGAAAATAAATAAATGATAATGATAATAATATTATTAGGTCAGGTGCGTAGTGCTCGCAACCGGCGTGCGTGTGTGACCAGATGTATGAACGTAAACGAGGCAAAAGGAGTATGTAAGGATCGTAGCAGGTGGCGTTCTGTAGTTTCTGCCTACGCCCATGGGAAGAAGGCGTGAGTTTCTTTATGTATGTACGTGTATTATATTATTTTAATGTTTCAGCCGTAAATACTTTATGATATAGGAATACCACACTGATACATTTGCATTATAAGTCAGACGATATGGCACTAAGTGAGAGACTAGAATTTTAGGCTAATTTTATCGCTTATTTGTCGTTTTGCTTTCCACGCTACCTTTTCTAAAAGATTGCAGGGTGCACTTTACTTAAGTAACATAGAAACTTATCATACCTGTCGCTTATCATTATATTTTTAGTCTTTCTAGCCTCATACTAGTTAAAAGCCTTTCACCAATGGGTTGCAACCACCAACTGATCTTAAATATTGCAATAATCCCGTGTAAATAGTTACTAACACACAGCGCGTCACAGTCTTTGGTTTTTTATTTCGTCTTTTTCTTTTAATTTGACCCGCTGCCACAGGTCTGGATTATTGACAACTTTCATTGGACAGCCCATATTTTACAGTGTAATTTACTATCTGATACAGTCACACTACACAAAAACTCCACTAGCGTCTGCCAGCATCTGTGTTCCCTTCCACATATAACCCGTCTGCCTTCAAAACAAGAGTGAACAGGCATCTTCTGGGCATGCTCGTTCCATCATAGACCTCATCCATCGCTTTCCATCAGGCGTGATCGAGCAGGCCCAATCCGCGATAAAAAAAAAACTACAAAGTGATAGTGTTAAACTTCGCTACCCAGCTCCTACCCTAGCCTTTAATGGCGCAGAAATCGTAATATGACCGTGCTCCTCTGGTCCGGACAATAAACTCTATACTTACGTATTATATGAGTCTAAACTAAAGCGGTATTACTGCCACCCCCCGTGGGGGTAGTCAGGGTACCTACTGTGAGTTTTTGTACCTTTCAGCATGATAATACTAGATATGCTTTATAGCGGAGTTTCAGTTTTGTGGCGAGAATTGTTCATCGGTAACTTATAATGGACTAGTAGTTCGGTAAAACTGTTCGTTTGTAAATGAGGATTTAGGATTTTTTATCTAATCTGCACAGATGCTCTCGTTTTTAGATTTTGTCGTGTCTTTAAATCTTGGTGGGTTTGAGAACCTTGCCTGCATGGTGTATTGTCTCCATTGCGTAGCTTATTTTTTAAGAATGGTTTAAATAATGTCAAGCAGAGGCAATGTAGAGATATTTTTCTGACGAGTTCGAAAGATCCCTCAACCGAAACAGGTGTTGTTACCAATTCATATATAGACAGTATTTATATCTCATAGTCCTGTGGTTCTAGTGTGTACCTATTTAATAAAAATAGAAGAATTTCAGTTTTGTGTGAAGTAGGCAACATTTTCGCCTACTTATGAAAATACTACTGGCTGACATTGTATTAATACATTGTTTCGTAGGAACGCAATCATTTACCGGGCCCAACTCATCTTTATAGTACTATCGACTCGAAAAGCAAAAGGTACTTACAGACTTATAAATAAAACAATATCATAGATATAAGTCTTCACAAATTAAAATAAGTATAACAGTACAAATGAAATATGTATATTTTAGTTATCGTTACAAATATTTTTGATCCCAGATAGGGTTGTTAAGGGTTGAAATAAATGCAACTAATGACAAACGACATTTCGGCAATAAACGCTTTTATTACAATTGTTAACGGTAATGGGAACACGGGACGTCAAAATGTTGCGATGAAGCAGTTTTTTTCGAGTTTTATTATCTGTCAGAAAAACACGTATAATGGACAATTAAATTGAAATGATGGGTTAAGTTTTTGGTTAAGAAGGTTTCAGAGTGAAAAAATACTTCAAGATTAAAATATTATTATTATTATTAATTAATTTATAACATCACGCTTGTATTCCTCGAAGGGCTAGGCAGAGGTGCTCCTATAGTAACTATAACCAGACTTCACGATTATTAGAAGAAGAAATATTGACGGGAACGTCTATCGTGTTTCGTGTCTATATACACTACATATTATACAGGGGTGGGAGGGGTTATACAGGGTGGTGTATCAGAAAGGTGTAGTCAAATTTAAGGGTGTGGTACAGACCATCAAACTGAACAACTTTCTCCCGGGGACCAACATTGTGATCGCGAAAAAATTATCAACTGTCCCATACAAAACTTCAATACCTACTCGGACCAAATGTATGGGGCTGATTATTTTTTCGCGATTACGATGTTCGTCCCATGGAGAAAGTTGTTCTGTTTGATGGTCTGTACCACATCCCCCTGTATAGTCACACAAACAGCCATAGACGAAAAGCAACTTTGTTTTATACTAATTACTCTACATGATAGCTATGACATTATGCTCCCCTGAACACAACCACACAGCAAAACAGTATTACTCACTGATTTGCCAACTGACTAACATCAAAAAGCCTAAACTACAGATGGCAAAAAGATGAAGCATTGAAATAAAGTTTTCTTATAGGATGTAGTGGTGCTGCACTCATTGTTCGGTACTCTACCACAGAACAGTTTTCAGTCTAAGATACGGGATAACAAGACGAATTGAATTAGTGAAGAAACATGAGGGCCTAGACAAGTGACAATTGCTTTTAAAGCCCTTCATATTTTTCTCTAATGACTTTCAACAGGAATTAACAGGATTGACATAAGCTCTCTGTAATCAGTCAATCAATCTGCCTAGTCTTTTCCCAACTATGTTGGGGTCGGCTTCCAGTCTAACCAGATGCAGTTGAATACCAGTATTTTAGGTGGAGCGACGGCCTATCTAACCTCCACAACCCAGTAACTGGGTAATACAATACCCCTTGGTAAGACTGGTTGTCAGACCCGTAACGACTGTCAAAGATCCACGAATGACAGCCGGGACCAATGTTACGACTTAACGTGCTTTCCGAGGCACGGAGGAGTCTCGTTATGTAAAGATGGCCACCCATCCAAGGACAACCCCGGCAAGCGTAGTTTAACCTGATGGATCGACCTGAGCGGTTGTTATAACTTAGCCACGAGCTCCGTCATCTCGCATCTTGGTAGGTTATGTCAATACATTTTGACTTTCCCATCGTCGTTGTCGCTAATAGATTCATACTTTGTCTTGGCCCCCTGGACTACTTGCTTGTCAATCGTTCCGTCTCTGTGTGAGAACAGGCTGATGCATTTTCAAGTACGCTACGCATTTACATCCCCGTAGAGCAAAAAGTCACTAAGTCTAAAGAGAAAAGTGAGAAGTTTACATAACATAACATCACGCCTTGTTTCCCCGAAGGGTTAGGCAGAGGTGAACCTATTATAGTACACCCACAAGAAGAAGAAGTAGAAGTAAAGAAAGAGAGAGAGAAGAAAAAAAAAGAAGAGAAGAGAGAGTAGTGAGAAGTTTGTCTCTAGTTATAACTAAGGAACTAAGAAAGAACTATAGTTTTTAAAATATAAACTTTATTTTATTTCCTTTAAAATAAAGCTAAAATCAAAGACAATGGCAAGCAAAAATTATGACGATTCATATTTTCAAAAACTGACTCTCATTAAATCAAAACAAGATTTTACAACTTAATGACTTTTCGCTCTACGGGGACGATATTCGCTTATGTTTGTAACTCCTCAAGCCGATTTCTGTCATTAACCTTATCAAGTACATATAAATCTAAAAAAAGGTTTTAAATGCGAAGTGATCTGACAAACAAATAAGGGCTGCTCCCTCTGCCCTCGGTCTTAGCGTGAAGGTTCAATACCAACATTTCAAGAGGATTGTCTCGATTTAAACATAAACCCTCAGAGGAGCTGTTCATATGGATTCTTTCTAAATAGGTGTGTTTAAATATTAATATACCCTTCTTTGCAGTCGGCTAAAAAGGAGATAACAGATTTTTTTAAACATAGGTCACACTACAGTATTGCTACCTTTTGTGACATACCAACTGCTTAGTGTGGCCAAGTTTTTGGTGGGTTTAAGAACATACGTAAGTTTAAAAAGAAAATATTAGGTCTACTTACAACAGGAGGTAGTTGCACCATTGGTGTCTGAAACAAAATAAAATAATTTATTGTTAAAAATTAAGGTTCGTAGCGCGTAGCGCGTAGCAAGGACAATAATCGTAGCATGTTCGTAGCAAGGACAATAATCGTAGCATGTTCGTAGCAAGGACAGTAATCGTAGCATGTTCGTAGCAACGTCTACGATCACACGCTAGCCTTGCAACCTAAGTATGGTCATTTTAATGAACATCTATATCTTATTATATAACCTTACGCCTGTGTTCCGCGATGGGTTAGGCAGAAGTGTATCATAAACAGACATTTAGCCAGTTATGTTGAAGTCTCACATACCGTGTAAAAGTGATTCCGATATCCTATTTACAGAATCAATTTCATTTTATTTCATTTCAATAAGTCAGAATCTCTTTGTTGTCAGACTGCCTCGTTGGTCTAGTGGTCGCAAGCGCTACTGCTGAGTAAAAGGTCCTGGGTTCGATTTCATGGTCGGGCAAAGTGTTATTGGGTTTTACCCTCTCGAATTTTTCAGTAGTAGCCTGGAGTTTGGATTTATGCCCGGTTGATGGCAATAGGCTCGCCCCCTATTACATGGGACTTAAACATAACTGGAGAAATGTGGGTGTACTATAGGTACACCTCTGCCTAACCCTTCGGGGATTACGGGAGTATGTATATTTGTATGTATAGAATCTCTTTGTGTTTCGAAGATCTTGTAAAGTCGTCGGACTTTGATAGTAAAGTTATTTATCTCGGGCAGTTCGTAGCTCAGCCTACTTCTAACTATCCTACTAATGTTATTATATATGCAAAAGTTAGTGAGGAAGAATGGATGGATAGATGGATGGATGGATGTTTGTTACTCTTTCACGCAAAAACTATTGAACAGATTTAGATGAAATTTGGCACGTAGATAGTTTATAACCTGGATTAACACATAGGATACTTTTTATCCCTATATCCCTACGGGATCGTGACTTATGCGGGTGTAACCGCAGGGCACTGCAAGTATTATTATAAATCCGTCAACTCGCCTTTATAGCCGGGTTGCGACGGTGAGGCTAAGAACTCACAGAGCGATCCCCCGCGCCCGCCGCGGTGGTGGGACCGTAACACTCATACAAACACGTAGTACACGGAAATGTACTACGTGAATGTAGATAGTAAATTTCACGCCGCGATTTATGCCCGCCGGTGCAGCGAGACCCGCAAGCAATCGCGCACGCCGGGGTTGCGGTCAACCGCGACTTTAGCGGGCTTTGCCCGCGCGCTCTGCGATCGGTCGGCGGGCGTTTCTGGTGTGTGTCCATGGCGGTCTGCGATAGCTAAATAACCACCCGTCTTGCGATCATCGCCCGCCAGGTTTGCGGGCGATGATCACAACCGCGACGGCTGCGTAACCGCACAAACAACCGGTCTCGTGAGTTTAGAAATAAAACAGCTGTTCCGCCACCGCGGCGGGCGCGGGGGGAGATCGCTCCGTGAGTTCTTAGCCTAAGACGGCGGTAGCTTCTCCTTATTCATCGTACCGATGATTTCAGATTATATTAGTTTTGACCAGAATTCAACCACGCCGACAGCGTTAGCGTTGTCCTCGCAAAGGTCTTTCATAGTGTAGATGTTATTGCAAAGAGAACACAACACGAGAGCTCCACAATCGCATTGTGGTTCACTGAAGCGCTCATTGAAAACTGAACTGTATAACAACACTCATTGATAACTCAGACATGAAATATTCCATTACCAAGCTAATAAACCTACTTATCATCAAGGACATTAAAAAATGTGTCACCAATGTATTCAGGAACTAATATTACCTTCCTACCTACATGTTCAATAATCTACGCATTCAAGATAAGATTATACCTTAAACTTTATCAGTAAGCACATTTAAAATAAATAAATATTCTACTTAAAAACTTTTTTGCAAAGAAAACAACTGACTTCCTGAAAAAACACTACAAAGTGAAAAATAACTTTAATGGGAAAGGTCGGGCAAAGCTAATTGTAGATGGCGCGATCATAGCTAGGTCCCCACGGCCTACAATAAGTTTGACATTTCTTTAGAGTCATGAGTTTACTTTTATTTCGCTATTTCGTTATAAAATTTTCGGTGATTTCAATATTTTAAATCAAGTAAATGATATGGAAAATGTCAGAATTTAAAACCATAAATATATCCTCAGTCACTGTCTGCAAAATGTGTCTACTCTGTTTAATTGATAAAACATCTCTACGAATAGCTTTAAGCCACAATCTTTTAATTTTAGGGTCTCTAGGGAATTGGTGGACTCCAATTTCTGAGTATTTAGTAACACAACAACGCATCATTTTCGCAAACATAAAATAAAACCACCTCACGCCTTGTATTATTGGCTTGTGTTGGGAACTAGCTACGACAGCGCCATTTTGACAGTTGCCTTCCCCATTTCGGAAGACAGTGTCTTTGGTTTTGTTTTTTCGTTTTTTGCCACCGACTTTAATTATTTTTTCACTTTGTAGTGTTTTTTCTGGAAGCCGGTTGTTTTGTTTTTGCAAAAAAGTTTTTATTTTTCAATTTTCAGTTGTGGTTCCTACCCCACACAAAGTCGTATGTCACTACTTGCAATGAAAATAACAGTGACAGGAAATTATTCTAACATCATCAACAAACACTAAGTGGAAAAGAAGAAGAAGAAAACCTTAAGAAGATGGCTGGGATAGACTGGATGCGAAAGGCAGAGGACAGAATGTTGTGGCGCAGCCTGCGAGAGGCCTGTGTCCAGCAGTGGACAGAATGTTGTGGCGCAGCCTGCGAGAGGCCTGTGTCCAGCAGTGGACAGAATGTTGTGGCGCAGCCTGCGAGAGGCCTGTGTCCAGCAGTGGACAGAATGTTGTGGCGCAGCCTGCGAGAGGCCTGTGTCCAGCAGTGGACAGAATGTTGTGGCGCAGCCTGCGAGAGGCCTGTGTCCAGCAGTGGACAGCTGAGTTAATTGAAGCGGAAAAAATACGTATTATTGAAACGAACTCAAAAAGCACTCATCAGAACTTGACCAAATTGAATTTTAATTTATATGGGACCAATCGGGAAGTATATAAAGGATACCCGATTGGTCCCATATAAAAAAAAATATTTTTTCAAATCGTTTTATAAATGTCGGAGTTAATACAACCGTATTGAGAACCTCCTCCTTTTTTAAGTTGGTTAAAAAAGGGGCTCGTGGCTAAATGATAACAGCTGCATGGGTCGATCGAAGTTTGAGCTACGCTTGCTGCGGTCGCCCGGTCAGTTTGTGGACGGGTGACCATCATTACATTCCAAGACCCCTCCGTGTCTCAGAAAGCACGTGAAACCGTTGATCCCGGCTATCATTCACAGATCTATAGTAGTCATTACGGGTAGTCGGAAGCCCAAAAGTCTGACAACCAGTCTTACCAAGGGGTATCATGTTACCCAATAACTGGATTGCGGAGGTCAGATAGGCAGTCGCTCCATGTAAAATACTAGTAATAAGCTGCGTCCGGTTAGACTGGAAGCCGACCCCAACATAGTTGGGAAAAGGCCAGGCAATTTTTTTGATTCTAGAAAAGAAAACTGGGTCGCTACCGCGAACTGGCAAAACTAAAAGCTAATCTAATTTGAACTTACGAATCCTTGACACTACAATTAAAGATAATAATAAATATCATACATACGTACTAATTTTTATGAACAGACAAAGAGCTCTTTTACGCTACATTAATAAATAAATAACGTACGTCATTGGTTATTAAATAAGATAGCGAAATACTTCGGATTTTCTTGAAGTTAATATTTAGATAATATTGAATTTGTGTGCGTTATTTCATTGAATTACATGGTCTTTCTACTGCCCATCTACTTCTCTGTATGAGACAAATAAAAATAGCTCAAACCATTGTAAAAAGTTCACCATTCAAAAGATTTTGTAGGGTTCGGGATGACGATTCTGTCATTCAATGAAAACTCATTTGAGGAGCAGCGTCCTGCCGATCTATTCTGTAAACATCACACCGTGAGCACTTAGGTGAAGTGAGCTCAATTCCTAGTAGAGTAAGGTGGGATGATAGTTCACATCACGCTCACTTCACCTAAATTTTCACGGTGGGATCTTTACAGAATAGCACCACTGATTCACTTTAAGGCGACGATAGCAGACTTTTTTAATGATTTTATCTGAAGATCACGTTTAAACGAGTAGTGTTAATGATTTGTCAAAAATATATTTGAAATTAGAGCACTTTTTTAATAATTTAATATGTGAATAATTTATATTATGTTTACATCACATAGTCTAATTAATTTGTAAAGTTACGTCTAACGCGAATAAAAAACTGAGAGTCACGCAAAATCTATCAAGCGTATTTTTGTGAAACATTCACCGTTTTAAAAATAATTTAATTATTTATCGTTCAGTGTGCATGTTTTAGTATAACACCTTTGTTTTATGTATAATAAATTAATAATGTGTCTAATTTGACACAGCGCTCTTTGATAGGAGAGTCCTATTACTGGGTGAACGTACGACGCGTTGCGTGAGCTCAGCACAGAACACGCAAGTTAAATTCAAAACATCAATACTTACCACCTTACTATCTGATCTTAATTCTGAATACTTAATCTGATTTTGTTGACTGATGACTCATCAATCATCAGACTTCTCAGAAACTTAATTATGATGGTTTGTGTAAAAGTTATGTAAATTACTCATTTTTGTGCAAAAAGTCGCAACACACGCAGACAAACTCATTACAACGTTAGCTACAGCTGATAAATATTATATGTCGTTTATAGATAGTTCAGTTGTTTTTGTTTGCCTGTTTTATCTGTGCCAGTGATATGCTCTTCTGTAAATAAAGATAACCACTACTCATTGAGATAATGACTCAAATCGGATGGGCTACTTTGTCATGATAGTTTTCTTGCAAAATTGTTGCAAAATTCTTTAATTTACATTTTTTGGCAGGAATTTCACCGTTATCTCCGTTTTAATTACGGCCAGTATAGTGCAGGGGGTCAAGCGCCACCTATTAAGCAGTATTGTTTTAATCTTACTTCAGTGTGAGAAAGTGATGGAGGTATGCGTCCTGCTCCTGTATAGCTCCATCTCTTTCTCACACTGGACTTAGATAAAAATAATATTCTCCCAATAAACTAATTAACTAAGTTACCTACATCAGTGTTGGCAGTCGGTCGGGTAACACACGTAAAATGACAATTGACCACAATTCCTTTCATTTCGACAGTACAGACGCGTTCATTGCGTTATTTACATTTTGCGTTTTACGCAGACGAATTTTTCAAACCTATGAAACAATGGATTAGGAATTTCCTTTAAAACCCGATATTGTAAGTAACATAACATAACATCACGCCTTGTTTCCCCGAAGGGTTAGGTCCCATGTAATAGGAGGCGAGCCTGTTGGCATCAACCGGGCACAATTCCAGACTCCGGGCTGCTATTGAGAAATTATTAATAATAATATATTCATTTATTTCAGACATAGTCCATAAAAATAAAATAAAATCATTACATTAAAATAATCAAAAACAAATAAAATATACATACATATGTCATTAGAATTACATAAACAATGTACAGCAAAACCCAATAACACTTTGCCCAACCTGGGAATCGAACCCAGGAACTCATGCTCAGCAGTAGCGCTTGCGACCACTAGACCAACGAGACAGTCACCGTAATTGTGTTATGCAATCAGGGTGCGGGTTGATGTTTTCATAGCTAGGCACTGCTATTCAACCTTTTATATATATTTGATGATAATTATCATCTAGTCCATATTAGTCGTCATTTAGGAAAAGGGAGACATTTATAATTAAAGAATGCATGCAGTAAAATTAAATCTATAAGTACCTAGACCTTACTTTTCGAACTCAGTTTAACTTAAGAAATATGGCAGCTATGACAAAAAAACAAAGAATCATCTACTTCGTTACCTGTGTCTGTCCCAAATCTCGGCAACATAGGATCCGTAAATAATCATATTTTATTTTAGTGACAAGTACGTTATAATACGAGTAAATCTTGTTCTAGGATTAAGCGAATAATCCATGGAGTGGTTTATCATGTTTAAGTGCTCGAGAAGGATTCCTAGACGATTTTATATCCTGTCATGTTATATTATAGTAGTAGAGTTAGACAAAATCAAATTGATTGCTAACTTAATTGTATAATTTAATGGATTTTACATTCTATGATTACTTTAACTCACACACTAACTTATTACTTGTTAAAATTTTAGTTAAAACGTCTACTTTTACAATGTTTGTAAATATGTGAGCAACACATCTGTCTCATAAATTAGTTATGTCATTGCATCATTTTTTCATTCTTTTTACCTATTGTTGTATAGTAATTTTATTGTAGGTGCATCGTCTTCACATATACTGATATAATTAATGTACTTACATACCATACCATAACATTTAAAAAAAGTAACGGTAGAGTTTCTTGCCCATTCTTCTCCATATACAAAACTACCTTTTGGAAGGGGCGACTAGAATCAATTCTGTTTTCTTGTTAATCTTTGACGTTCAAAAGTGCATTTTATATGCCTATTTGAAATAAATGATTTGTCTTTTGACTTTGCTCTCCTCCAAGGAAACGACCAATTGGAACCGTGCACCTAGCTTCTGGCGTTTCATATCGTGCCCATGTAGGTTTTTGTGATATAAATATTTAGATTTTGTTGTTTTCTTTTTATGGTGATAAAGAGTCTTTCCATAAAAAATTTGATATGTAAATAATTCTAAAAGTTTTTTAAAGTACGAGTAATACCTACATTTTGTCCCAAATAGATAATGAAAAGATTAACATTACAAAAACTGACCAACATTATGCAAAAAATTACTTTTCTTAATCGGTTGTATAAACACAAAATTATCACACAATAAATAGGTATTTAGATAACCCGCCGTTTGTATCTAAAGCACTCAAAATAAAATATAATAGTCATTTGCAGATTGAAATTGTGACCGTCATCCGTCAAGGTCAATGATTTGTTTATTTTAAAACCTGGAACACAACTCGGTTGCAAGTCGTTCGTTTTCAATGTTTTTTCCATAAAAAAACGTTGCTTACGAAGCTTGTACGTGTGGTTTGCGACTAGAGCCCGAACGAGAATGGTTTTTTTTCGGCCGAATACGAAATCGAACTTCGGCTTGATTTGTATTTTCGGCAGAAAACCGAAAACGAAAAAAATTTTTTTATGTCTGTCGATAGGTTTTTGTATGGTAAAAGTTTAAAACTTAAATCATACGAAAATTAACTTTATACTTTTCTCAAAGGCTAAAAAATAAATGATTTAAAAGTACTGATATAAGATAAGTATATGCGAAAAAAAGCAATTTTTGTGCATTTTCTCAATTATAATATTTTTTTCGGCGGAAAACTAAAATGGCTGAAAATGAATATTCCTGCTACCTAAAATACTAGGGCAAAAATGTATTATTACTTATGGGAGGGTATACATACATTTTGCCCTAGTATTTTCCGGGCCTCTTGGTGCTGCCACCTGTTTAGAGGCCCCCAAAAGTTCTTCAGTAATTTGTTATTGCGCCAAAATTGTAATTTTAGTATATCAAACTTATGCCCCATCAAATAAACACAGACAATAAATATTAGGTGTGATGATTATTGAAAACCTAGTTAAGACAACTAAGGCTTTGAAAAATGCTTCTGAAATGTCATATTGATAACTTTTGAGATTGGACTGAATGTCGAACGCCCTATGCCTGGGGGACTGTAACAAAATTGTAGCAAAAGCTAGTCTAAACTAGGTGTTTCTGACGTTTAAGAAGTTTCCCAAAATTAAAAACCGGCCAAGTGCGTGTGATGTAACCAATGTCGACACCCTCGCGCCATCCCATGTTCGTAGAACGGCGGGCTGTGCTGGCGCGGCTGCTGCAGGTGCAGAGAACCTCAAACGATGCAAATAAACTTATTGGGAGGTATATGTTTTAGCCGTTTGTGGTTGAAACACTAGGGCTGTGGGGTCCGACTACTCATCGAGTATTTCGGAATATCGCCAAGCAGTCGGTCGACTCTTCACGTGACCAGAGGACTGGCCAATTTTAAGGTCAAAGAATCAGCACTGCCATCCAACATGGCAACGCTGCCAGCCTTTTGGACACTTTTCCCACTGACAGCGATGCGAAAGAATTTTTTTATGCCCAATGAGCTCTCCCTTTTAGTAATAATTTTAAAAGGTCGATATGTCCTATCTGACTAATCTGAGAAGAAACACCAAAACAAACTCAGAGGTCACAGTCTCTTTAAAAGTCCAATCATAATCTTGGTCAGATCATGTGAGGACCATGTAGATCCGTGTCTGGAATGGTCTTTTGAGGAAAGAACCACGCAGATTTGAGTGGACCAGCGGTGTAATTGCGTAACACTAACAATTGCAATGACTTTAATTTTGACAATTAGACAACATTCATTGCGTTATTTACCTTGTCGAGCAGATGAATTTTTCAAATATATAGGGTGACTGGTAATTAGTGACCGATACTTAAACACATGATTTTACACATGATAACAAGCAACTTTAACTATGGCACCAATCCTGAAATCGCGAAAAAAAAATCAGCTCTTCCTTACATTTATGTTCGCATAACTCGTCAAAATGTAGGGACCAGCAGATGTTTTTTTCGCGATTTCAGGATTGGTGCCATAGTAAAAGTTGCTTGTTATCATGTGTAAAATCATGTGTTTAAGTATCGGTCACTAATTACCAGTCACCCTATATAAAGCAATGGATTAGGAATTTTCTTCAAAATCCTTCGGAATGTGAAACAAAGTATATGACGCAATAGGTGCTCTATATAGTCTGTGCACGCATTTGTCAGCCGCACACGTAGCATGACCACCGTAGAAACGAAAGACAAAATTACAGATTGTATAAATAAGGATTTCTACGGTGCGATGTCAAAAATGGAAAAACGAAATGTCACAATGTATACCTACATTGAATGAGATGTTTTTAATCTTCATAGAGTAGACAGAAGTGGTCAAGCTTGATTGATTAGTCGCCTTTAGAAAACAAAAGCGAATCATTTAATCTCAATAGAGGTAATGTCGCGAATATTTATAAAATAACATTGGGTTGTATCGCTGTGTGTATGTTACCAATCGATTTTCTTGTTTATAATAATCGTTGAAAGCGATCGATAATCGATACGGACTCGTATTGTTTAGATTTTCGCTCTTCTCGCTTTATCGAGGTTTACTTTCGGTTAAAATTGTTTTTTATAAACATCGCGGGTGGCGAGCGGATTTTTTTTTAATTGTTATTGTTAATCGATAAAGGTGCTTTAGGTGCGGTCGCGGGTTTTAAATTAAAAATAAATTGTTTTAAGTTGGAGATGTTGAGTCGGTGTTGTTTTGAATACTGTAATGCTGATGTAGAGGTGTAGATAACAACATCATGAAAGCTGGTTAAACAGTGGTTAATGAATTTTGTATAGGAATGAATCAGGCGATTGTTTTTTTATAGGTGTTTTATATTGTTTTATAGACTATGAAGTAGTATAAGTTAGGTTATATAATAGGTAGGGGAAAAAGTTTCTTCGCATTTTTTAAGAAAATTCAAAACATTTTTTAATATAGTTTATTCACATTTAACTAAAGTATGTAGGTACCATTTTGTTCGATAGCTTTTTGCCATCTTGTAGGTAAAGACATGATCCATTGCTATAGAAATTTTGGGACTTCTGATCAAAATACCGCGACAAGTGGTTTTGGCAGTCCTCTCGTGATGTTAACCTGACACTGCCTAAAGAATTCTGAAGAGACCGAAACAGGTGGAAATCTGAAGGCGCAAGGTCAGGACTATACGGCGGATGCATTAACACCTCCCAGCCAAACTCTCTTAATTTTTGCTGAGTGGCTAAAGATGTGTGAGGTCTAGCGTTATCATGATGAAAAACCACACCCCTTCTGTTGATTAATTCCGGCCGCTTTCTCTCAACTTCTTGCTTTAATTAATTCGAAATATTCTTACGCCGCGCCGTTTTAAGACGCAGATATATACCAACGGCCTTGAGTGCATAGCTTGCGTTTTCTGTGCTGAGCTCACGCAACGCGTCGTACGTCCACCCGGTAATAGGACTCGCCCATCAAGGAGCGCTGTGTCAAATTAGACGCATTATTAATTTATTATACATAAAACTAAAGGTATTATCCTAAAACACGTATACTAAAAGATATATAATAAAATTATCTTTAAAATGGTGAAGGTTTCATAAAAATACGATTGATAATTTTTGCGTGATTCTCAGTTTTTTATTCGCGTTAGACATAATTTTATAAATGAATTACACAATGTAATATAAACATAATCTAAAATATTCACATATTAAGTTATTAAGAAAATGCTCTAATTAGAGCATTTTTTTTTAGATGAAAATATATGTTACATTTAACATATATTTTTTCCTAATCATTAACACTACTCGTTTAGACGTTTTCTTCTGTTTAAAATAATTAAAAGTCGGTTATCGTCATCTTAAACGGCGGTTGTGTCCTAAACATAACTCTACTTACTAACTTTGTACCTCTAGGTACTTATCACCCTACGAATAAAGGCTCCTACAAACAGGCGCGACACGCGACGCGACACAGAGGCACCGCGTGTCCCGCGACGAGCGGTGCCTTTGTGTCGCGCGCGATTCACGTCGCGCGTCGCGCCTGTATGTAGGAGTCCTAAATATCTTTTTGCCACTTGAAAAAGGCCATTTGATTCATCGATAACAATGACTAAAACTCTCTTTTAGTCACTGAGTGAGTAAAACATTTTGAATTTGGAACAAGCACGAATTATACGAATTATGCACAAAAAATAAATAAAACGTGCTGAAAGTACCTACTGGCTGGCTAAATGGAGCTATTACATAGAGCTATACGTTTATTTATTTTTTTAAATATCCCGCCAAGTTTAGTTAAGTTCTTTTCTATCTATTATCGTGGTTGTTTTATGTCATTGGAAAATTTATTAATATAATTATAATAAAACGAGTTCTTCCAGGGACGAAACTGAGACACTGACTCCGGAATCATTTCGTTCTAAGCAGCAATTATAGGAGATAATTTGTTGCCGCCAAAATCTCGGGAGTTGTACCTATTTATTTTCTCGCAGTCAATGGTAAAGAGTAGGTACACAACTCGTGAAAAAAAATTCATCTCGGTCCTTGTATCCCTCGCTCCGTTCAGGATTCTAATCTAGAATCCTTAGCTGCTCTCGGGAACCAACTTAGTCCCTCGATTCTCGAATTAAATTTCCTTTTTTTTCACTTGTTGTATAATCTACTATTGTCTTTGTCTAGATGTGAGATAAAATAAATGTAGGTAGTGAATAGGTTTCGTATCTAAAGTAAACACCGAAAACATTGATTTACTCAAAGCTTTAAAAAAACCAGGCAAGTGCGCTCTAAAAAAGAACCAGGCAAGCGCGTTTCGGACCACGCACAACGAAAGGTTCAATCATCCCAAGTAAAAACTTAACATTGTAGTTGAAATACATGTTCTCACATACATTCCAACTGCGAATGTGAGTTTGTACCCACTATATTGAGAGCTTTACGATGTTTTTTTAAGACCATAGACTTCATAAAGGTTTTCCTGTAATCTATACGAGAACTATTTTCTGGATTTTTTTTTAAATCTTAGGCTCAGTAGTTTCGGAGATAAGGGTCAAATGGTCAATTTTGGTCTATTTTCTTAAATAACTTTGAAACGTTTTATTTTAAAATTATATTTAAAAAATATTCGAGACTCCCACAGTATGCCCTTTCATTTGATATGTTACACGATATAGTTTGCAATACTTTTATTTTTTATTCGTCCCCAAAAGTGTCCCCATATTTAAAATTCATTTATTTACGTTACACGTCCGTGTTTCGGTCACAGAAATTCATATGTGTACAAAATTTCAACTTAATCGGTCCATCGGTCGGTTTTTTTAGATTCGGAGCAAATTGGTTTGACTATATGGGTTCAGTTTTTTTTCTTTTTGAGGTACGGAACCCTAAAACCAAGATAAAGAGTGATCAATTTAATAATCAAGCTGATAATCCGGTTGAAGATTCACAACACACTTTGTAAAATAATAACCTACTTCTAATCGATGACAATATGTAGCTTTAGACTCTGGCCTTCACATAATATAACAGTTGATAGGCCAAAGTTAAATAATCCGATAAAAAAGGATATTAAAAGTTAGCATATTAAAAAACTACGCCAGACGTTACTTCACTGACCATCGTAAGTTCTGGGAATCCCAGACAAGCTCATTACTGGCAGAATCAATATTTAACAACTAAACATAATATCATACCTCGCTTATTCTAACGGGTTGATAGACAGAGTTCATAAGGTAATAGAGGAGTTACTCGACACGGTTAAAACTAATGAGGAAACTAAACTGTTAATTAAATAAGGTTCTTTCAAAATACTTGTTTATTTTTAAGAAGACGTTGAGAATGTATGAAACACGATATTAGTTTTAATAAGACGTCGTTAGATGTCACCCACTCGCGAAAGTGTTAATTGAGAAATAAAGTTTTCTCAAATTAAGTCTTTAAAGGATTACATTCATAAGATGGGTAGTAGTGACCTCCTGTCCCTTACTAGAACCACTGCAATCAATAAACCCTCGTACCAGGCGATTTTTTTTTCATGCACTAGATTTTCCTATAACTATATTAAGCTACATAGCTATATCTCTAGGGATATAACTATATCGCTCACGGCTTCAATCATCTCACTGCGAACTGCGACATATATGTATACAAGGTGGAGACGACAATACGACATTATTTAAACTGCGTATATCTATCTATCAACGTTCCCAGTCTGCATACGAAAATTCAATCAAAGATATTCAATAGTTCAGTCACTATTCAAAGACTGGCAATACTCATAGTCCGCTCATGATTGCTTTTTGCATTAACCCCTTTTTAATTTCGATGCTAGGATTTATTTGACAGTTTCTAAATACTCATGCATTATTTAATTGTTGTCAGGGTTTTCTTTTTTTATCGTATTGTTATCTCCACATTGTATAGGCACCTACCAGTTTCTTTTAAATATCTCTATTGTATCAGAATAATATATAAATAAGAAATTAGATGAACGCCGAGCAGTCAAGCAATACTTTCTTATTTTTCAAATTTACAAAAAATATTTTAAACCCTACAGAGGGGAGGAATATCAAAATATGTTTTGGATTCTAAAATGCGTCGTCATCAGATGAGATGGGCAGATCTCGAGGAAGCAAAGAAAGGAGGCTGCTGTTATGAAAAGCTGAATATCGAGATTTAAATTATGTTTTTGAAAGAGCAGTAGCTGTTAAAATTGATGCTTTTATCGAAGCAAATGATTGGGATTAATTACAGTTGAAAAACAACATTTAAAATAGAGTCTGGCCACGCTAACTCTGCAATGGAATAAATGGGCAACCTCAAAAAGTTTTATATATGGTAAACTTTTACATCAGTCACTTTCGTGATACTTGAGCTGTCAGATTGAGAAAAATGGTTAAACATTTTAAATGTCGAGTGCGGGAGTTATTATATAACATGATATGTAAATTCCAAGATGTGAAGGAACAGCGCGATGTCGTCCTTAGCCAAAAACAACAATGTTTACAAGATATCGAAAAGTTGACGTTTAAGTAGATCTAATGATTTTGATATTTTGATTTTTGCATAATAGTTTATTTATCTAAGAACATTTTTTATAATACTCATCCTGTTTATGTTGTTTACAAGAAGATCGTGTCAAATAACAACATAATGAAGCAAAACAACAAACTTTGTGGTTTTGCAGTGGTCACTCACTGTGAAACTACTATAGACAGTAAATTCATAACAAGTACTTATTATTTGTAAATTCCAGGTGGAATAAGTGAAGAATTAAAACCTAATCTTCAAGCTGAATATGAACACAATAACAAACAAACAGCAACTAAAAATAACAAATAAAAATAAATGGTGGATTTTCAAATTCCACCATTTATTTACTTCTGCTGAGTTGGCGTGGCCAGACTCTACTGATGATCCCATAATAAACAGTAGATATAAAATCATAGTAATTTAATTACTTAATTAACTAATTAATATACAGTAGACAGTAAATTAGAAACAATTAATTTACGTTGGTCTAGTGGTCGCAAGCGCTACTGCTGAGCATGAGGTCCTGGGTTCGATTCCCAGGTCGGGCAAAGTGTTATTGGGTTTTTCTATCTGAAATTTCTCAGTAGCAGCCCGGAGTCTGGATTTGTGCCCGGTAGATGGCAATAGGCTCGCCCCCTATTACATGGGACTCAAACATAACTGGCGAAATGTAGGTGTTACTATACTATAAGTACACATCTGCCTAACCCTTCGGGGAAACAAGGCGTGATGTTATGTTATGCTACATACAAAAAACCGTCACTTTCTAGTTCAGTAAATTAATTATCCACACTAAAAAGGACGGATCCATCAGCCGGTCTATTCTGTAAAAATCTCACCTCTGAAAACTTAGGTGAAGTGAGCTGTCACTTCACCTGATACTGGGAACATTATTGACAGCTTACTTCAGTTAAGTTTTCACGGTAATATTTTTACAGAATAGTTTGGCAGACCTTCTCAGTCTAGTAAATTACCATTAATTAAGTCAGAAAGATATAATGCCAGTTTAGTTTTTATCATTACAAAAGGTAGGTAGTTAAATAAATGTATCTTTTAAACTCCGTGCTTAGAATCAGCACGAATTTTGCAAGGTATGTTGTGAAGTGGATTCTCCATATATTAGAGACAAATACGGGTCAAACTTAACAACTTACATATTTAGATAAAATTCCGTTATTTTTGAGTCACAGGCTCTCGCCAACTATCACGTTAGGCAAAACAAAGGTGTCAAAATAAGTAAAAAGAAAAGTACACTGCTAAAGTTTTACATTTTGAGTCGCTGTTGTCACGGTAAATTGCACCAAGAAGTAATATTACTTGGGTTTTTATGCATGTAATCTATGTGACATTATGATTGATATTAGCATTCTCTTGTACCTACACTAATTTTTGCATAATATTTCAAGATCTATAAGAGAAAACAAACCGAGACTTTTTTTTCTGTTCAGTATATAACTAATCATCTATAATTTTCAGCCAATAAATAAAATTGAAGTGTCTGTTTGTAATGTTATAATAACAACTTTTTACTAAATGCATAATAAAGTATATACGGTGCTTATAACAAAAAAGCAATATTTAAAATTTTTGTCTGTCTGTTTGTTCCGGTTAATCTCCAAAACGGCTAGATCGATTTTGACAGGACTTTCACTGGCAGATAGCTGATGTTACGAAAAATAAGTAGGGTTCCGCGCAAAAAAATTAAAACCCATAAAGTAGTGAACAAAAAGTCGGATTTGAAAAATGATTTTTGCTTTTGGTAGCCCAATTCTCGTGGATAGTTATAGGCTATTTAACATCACGCTATGACCCTTAGGAGCTGAGCAAAAGAAAAAGTCAAAAGAACACTAAGCGAAAACGAAGTAATAGAGCAGGCGGGCGAGACGCAACGGGTCGGGGAACGAGGGAGTTTTATTAAAATGTGGCTGTTATTTTAGTATATTATGTATTTAAGATACACCCCCTCCCCGCGACTTCTTTCGAGTGGAAGTCTAGTATTAGTAGGATATAAAAATTTAAAAAATAGCTCGTAGAAAAAAGCATGAACTTTTGATTAAAACCCAATTTAATCAACTAATAAAAATATTACAAACCTCATTTTTTTATTTTACACATACAGCAAAGAAAAATGTACATATTCCAAAAAAACCGTAATTTCGCGTTATTATAGAAAAAAATAAAAAAAAACATTAAAACTGCTATTTAACAAAACTCTGATATTGTTTCACCTTAAAATACTTAACATAATATCACGTCAGTATTCCCCGAAGGGTTAGGTAGGGTTTTACATAAAGTTCCTCCACATTTCGTCAGTTATGTTTATGATACTTGCCAACCGAATCAAGCCCTTAAACCCATAACAATACAGTCTACTCACCGCTTCATCTAAATTGTCACCATAGTCTTCATCCCTTTGGAGACACATCCAGAAAACACTAATCCCAGGTCACTTCACTTCATAAAACAATTAAAGTGTACTGGACCTAACACGATGCCCTGCGGCAATCCACGGCAATACTCTCGACCAAACTGACGCAGACCAGCTTCGATGTTTTGAATACAATCTGTAACAGAAAAAAAAACAATAATAAACTATACGTGCACGTAGTTTTGTGTTTGTATATTGTGGTGAGAGTGTATGTACCTGCTGTTGGGGTTGTCAAAGGCTTGGGACAACTATCTTTGCTCATAACTAGATAAATTTCAGGAATTTACTGGCCAAGCTGCCCAAATTACCAATTGTTAAGGATGAAATTGATGACTAGGGCATTTAATTAATATCAAACAATTTATGTCAGGTTTGGAAAAGCAGTGAGAAAACTGAATACTCAATTAAAAGTGGAAAGTTACACATATAAACTGAAACTCTTTTCTATATAATTCCGACAACCTACATAGAACAATGGGTGAACATACGATACTACTACGCTCTACTATAATGATCACTACAACAGTACTCCACGCCCGTCACTTATTGATATTACATCCAATAATAAAATTAATAGGCAGATTGTAGTTTCGTTCCAAATGATATTTAAAAAATGTGCGCTAAAAGATACCTAATTAACTAGCTAGCTTAAGTTTTTTAAAAATAAATATTTTAGAGACATCAGTTTACAGAATAATTATAAAGGTAAACCATTGAATAAAAATGTAATACTTTTAGTAGTAGTAGCACAAGTAGTAAGCAAAGAACGAATAAGTAATATAAATTTTTACAAGTCAAACTAAAGTTGTAACATTAGGAGCTAAAAAATACCAACATCAACGCAGCTGTACTCCAAGACTTCTAACATTCGCCTACAATAGTTTTACACAAACAATAAGTAGTATTTTTAAATATTGCCTGGCAATCTTTGCCTATGACTAATTTCTAGACAGGCCATAACATAACACATACAAGCCCAAACAATCAACCGGAAATCAGACTCTATTTCAATGACGATAAAGATGAAAATAATAATAAAAGTGATGGGTTATATGACGTTACATGTTTAAAAAGAACAATTGGTTGTAAAATGACACCTGAAGGCGACACTATTCTGAAACAAAATATTTTGTTTCTATGGCCAGTCTAGCTTAGCAAAACATTTTTGTTAATATCCTGTTTCATAAACATTAGGGAGCAGCAATAGAAAAACTGTAGACCTACGTCTAACAATAATTTTATTATTAAAACACAAGTATTTTCTTAACTCCAAAATGTAAAGACACTACAACTTAAATCTGAGTAAGCCCTTCTTGAAAAGCTCATTCTTGAAAGGTGTATCAAGAATCCCTACATAGCTTAGATTCAGTTGACTGCGAAACTAATGCCTTAAAAGTATTTAATTCAGGTTTACGTTTACAGCACTCTTTTAATCAAATTATTTGCATATTTTGATAATAAGTATGTTTTAACTGCATGTATATATGGCTTTTTTGTTTTTTTTTAACCAAAAACACTATATTGGTTGAAAACACGTCTCCACGCAATTTTTATTTTATACTCAATCTGAAACCAAGTTTTAAACAATAAAAAGTGATTCTCGCCGGCCAATATCGTTTCGTTTGCTGTCCAAAACACAGTTAAAAGACAAACAAAAACTGTTGAAAACGATCAACAGTAGTTGTATGACATACGATAGCTCCAAACACGACCTGTCTCGCTACTGTATCATAACAAGACATGTTTAACTTATGAAATGGAAACAATCATATTCTGATAGCAAATCATATTTAGTATTTGTTACAGATTGGGGAATTGAAGCAATATTGTGATGAAGCAGGTTCCGTAGAAGACCTTATAAGTCAGCTAAAGAAATCTTGAACTTCAAAATAATTGAGACCTGTTTGAATTGTTTAAAACAGATGCTTGATTTGTGTTAGTAATATTACCTAATTTTGCAGAAAATTCGTCCCAGATGACCACATCCCGAAATATTTGTCTGGCCACTACAAAAAGCTGGACATTGTTGACACAAAGACAAAATGGACATCCGAAAGATCAAAATGTTGATCTGACCCTTATGGTCCTGTAAAATGGCCCAGTAAACAACTTTCCGACTGTCTTCGACCCTATCATAATATACTAAACATCAGAGGGGCAATTCTCGTCATTTTAAGAACATTCAAAGTCTGATCTCAGTCTCCATATGCCAAAAATACCTATAATTTCCCTACATTTTTGACATCTGATTGGCGCTGAGATAAGATTGCGACTAGATTTTGAACGTTTTTAGTTACGAGAATTGGGCTTAAGACAAATCTTTACAAAAGCTTTTGAATTTGGATAAAGAAGGGTTGAATGGAAGAATAGATCCGGAATTCTTAAGCATGATCCTTAATTTGATACCCAGATTTGCCAAATTATAGGGCTGGTTTGGCCTTGGTTATTTTTAGAATTCTTGTCTGATACTTAAAAGAGGTGTGTCATGTGCCATGAAAGTATCTAGTTACTGGGGATGACACTGAGGCTAGATTTAAGATAGATAAAGGAAATAAAGTAAAAGATTCGATGTATTGAATATCATAGGTACTAAGTGAGGTAAATAAGCCATGTCTTGAATGATAGATCTTAATTATGATATAGATGATGGAGAGAAATAAATTTATTTGACTTGAAATAAGCAGCGGTAAGTACAGGCTAAAATTTCTGACAAAAAAAAAAAAATGGGTGTTAAGGTGGACTTCAATGAAATTGATATCAGAAGAGTGTCAGTGGTTGCAGATAAAAAAGATATACTTAGGCAAAATAATAATACTTTATCTAGTTGCCTACTTATTACTCATAAACAGATAGCAAGTAACCACATACAAGTTGTAAATATACCTAACATCTTATTTACATTTCATCTTTATAAACATCTTTCATTTATCATCAAGTTTTGATACGTTTTAATTATGTGTATTTGTGTAAACATGCGCCAATAAAACTTTTATCTACATCTATAAATAAAATTTTAAATTAACGCCATCTCGTTATGTACTACAGAACTTAATAGTCTGCTAGTGGACTAGAATAACGTTGAAACAGCGCCATCTAGAGTAGATAACCTGTAGCGTTTTTTTCGAGGCGACGTCACGCCTGTTGCATACGATCAACCAATTGTTTACACAATACAAAAGACCCCTTGTTTGTTTTTCGCTAGACGTTTCCTGGTTTGTTTTGTGTGTGAATATGTGTTTGTGTGTGTGTTCGTATGTTTTCACAGCCGGCTCTGTGTGTTCGAGGACGGTACACAAAATGTTGTTGTTTGCACGGCCCGAGTAGGTAATAAATTCTCTGTCTGACTTACGTACAGATATTTTTATGCTTTAAATATTACGATGGATGTGCTCACTGCTGTAAGATCAAGCGATAGATAACAGTTAGAATTAAGATTGTTAGACATTGTGAAAGGAAACATTGCTATTGTAATGGCGACATGTCATAACATAACGCATTAAGTATTGTTAACTATATTTTGATCTAGTTACTTATAACAAAGTGACTGCCGCTGTTGAATGCTAATTACTAATGGCAATTAAGGTTTCATTAAGGATAACGGAAGCAATTTATGATAGATTTTATATATTATCCGGTATCAAATGGTAGTTTTTGTAAATGTTTCAAATTCAATATGAGTAGGTACTTATTCTAGTTATGAAAAATATGCAAACATGTCTCCTACAGTATTGTCATGGACTACACCAAGTAGAATGGCAATTACGTGTTTTAAAATCAAATTTCGCTTCGCTCCGCATAAATGTAGAGATCCATCATATCGTTACTACTTAATATATCATTAGCAAGGGATTAAGTTTCAATTATATCATTACAATTTAGTTCCCTAATCTTACTGACTCATGTTAATAAGTTGGAATGATGAAAAATTAATTCTTTATTCTCATTTTAGCATTTTCCTCAGCACATCAACAACAATATATGTGAATTAAAGATCTTGATAAATGATGATGCTGTGATGATCTTGGTTTATTAAGTGGAACATCACAAAAAATTTGTAAGGAAATGGCAAACTGCTGCTGATCAAAGTAGAATACCTAACTCTCTACCCATCAAAAAATTTGAACTCTTAAATATCCACATCCAGCTATAGTTATGTGAATATACCACGCATAAGTAGTGTCTAAAACTCTTCGTCCTTCTCAATGCATTTGCTTTTAAAGTCTATTAAAAATCCAGTAAGACATTATCAAAATCTATGAATTATGATTGATTATGCTTATTAAATCGCATTATTCAAACTGGCAGGAGTATCAAATTTTAGAGTATAAAGGGCACATTTTTTTGATTCAAAAGAGTGTCCATGGAGTTTCTTGCCCTTTCGTCTGCATAGGAACCTACTACGCTTTGGAATGGGCAATTAGCTCCATATTTCTGACTGACCGACTCCTACCCAATTCCAAAGTGCCTGTAAATGGTTTAATGCTTTGAGTTGCTTTAGTTAGAAAGGGGGTGACTACCGAGATGACGGCTAATAGTGACGTATGGAAGAAAAGACATGTTGCGCCGACTCCAAATAAATTGGGATAAGGACAGGAGAACTCAAACTCAAAGCATTTATTTCACTTAAACCAATTACAGGCACTTTTGAATTGTTAAAAAGTCAGTCAGGTAGTCAGAAAATTGAAGCTAGTCGCCCATTCCAAAACGTAGATCTCTATGGAGAAGAATGGGCAAGAAACTCCATGGACACTCTTTTAAATCAAAATTATTACAAAATCCTGGGTACATTGTTCTTGTTGCTTCTATATGTAAGAACAATGTAAAAAATAAATAATTAAAAACAATTCAAAATTTAAGATTAAAAATAAGCTCTGACAGTTAAGAGATGACCAGTCTCCACTGACGGCGCCCGTTCACGAACATGACGCGTGGATCAGCACCATCCAGCTCAACCATTTTGTAGGGAACCGAATGATCCAACACACGCGCCACCATCAGCGAGACATTTAAGTGAGCATGACATACTCTCAACTGCCATACTCTTTCAAGTCAACATACCTACATCATAACATAAAACCGCTCCATGGTACTCACATTTACAAAATTGAAAAAATGCTTCTAATTTATACAAAACTATAGTTTGCAATGGTTGTATTTAAAAGATTAATAAAATCTTACTACCAAAAGGAAAGAAAATCCTATCTATTGAATTACTTATTCAACATCTAAAACTTGATGAATTAAAAATTAAAAGCAAACAATAAGGTCATAATGTCAGAAAAAAAAGGGACGTATTTCTTCCAAAAAAAAAATAATTTCAACAAAGCCCAAGTGGCTGTGGAGCAGGACCAGCATTTAGCCAAGCATTTTTATCTATGATATAATCATTCAACCTATAATATGCTTGTCTACGTAGTGTGCGTTTAATGCATGTTTTAAATTGCTTCTCATTTTGTTGAAGAATATCGAGCGGTATTTTAACATTTTACACAGTACCCCATAAAAGAAGTGTATACCTTAGTTAGACAATCGGAAACGTAGTTGATCAAATTTGTTCCTATTTCTAGTGTTAAAATTATGTCGATCACTTATCTTACTAAAAAGATGTAGATTTGAGAATGATGATGATGATGAAATGCTTTGAGTTTGGGTCTTTTTAAGTATTAAGTATATTGGAGCCAATATTTTCACAGAATACATACATCCTTAATCAAAGTATTTCTAACCAGATCACGATATAAAAACTCCAATATGTAACCAAGATTATGCAACGTCAGTTACAAACAGTACGTCGAGGGAAACTGCTAACAATACCCTGGGAATATGGCCGCCTTTCCTACATTGTTCTTGTATTTATTATGTGCATGTACTAACAAACAAACCAATTAAATTGTTTAAAGCTTGTTTAGTCCGTGGGTAAGCTGGGTTTGAGCTAAAAGTGTTGGATTAGATATTTCTTTTTTTATATTTTTATCTATGAAATTATTGATTGCTAATCTTACCTCGGTTACAATAACGTATCTTCGAAAATGTCGTAATAATCAGACCCTTTAGAAGTATTTACGGGTACCAACGCCTATAGAATCTTTTCAAACTGGATATTTCCAAATAGATTGATAAGTTAAGTTAAGATAATATAATCCCTTCCAAAATGTGTAGGTAGGTAATCATTATTTGTTTACCCACATATTGTGGACCCAAGTTACGCTGCGTTTACGTGCGTTCAACGTCGGTTGGCCGTTGATCCAACGGAAGTTCGCCAACAATACATTCTATGCATTTTTAATATGATGTGACCAAAAGTTTGGCGACCGATTAAGCAGATATTTGACAGTAAAAGTTAAAGATTATCTTTAACTTTTACTATGTATTCCTAAACTCTGATCTTAGGGCAACCAATATAAACCTACTGATAATATTGAGAGTGCTCCTACATGATACCTAACCTAACCTTGAGGGACACCGTACTGTTATTATGTTATTTACAGTTATTTAAATGTTAAAGTGCTTGTCAAAGGAACACTTTTTGACAAGCACTTTAACTTTTAATATCCAGAAGAACCGATTGAGCATTTGTCTTGTCTCCATTAGTATACCTAATAAAGGAATCATTAGTATAGGTAATTAGTTAGTATACGAATAATTGGCTGCTTCATGAGAATCGTGATTTTCTTAGTATAAGGCAGCAGTTTTTTGGATCAGAATTAGAAGCAAACCATCATCATTTATCTGAAAAATGCACAGTTTCCATTAAAATAATCGACTTTCGCGGAAAACCAAAACCGGGAAAATATAGAACGGGTGATAAAAACATTATTTTAAAATATATTCAGTTCCAAAATTGACGAAACTGTCAAAACATTTCCAACAGATAAGATATTTCAACTTGCTCCACTTAATCAAGGTTAAAAGACGGATAAATTGCACGCAGACACATTATGCAATTATGTACATTCCTTTATTTTTAGTCGATCCTAACTATAGATAAAACAAAAATCGTCCATGTATGTACAAACAAGTTGTAAAATCTATATTGATTTGTATCTAGCTCAAAGATAAGATATATCTTTCTGCTTTTCCATATGGTAATAAGCATAATAACATAAAACTGTGTTTTGATCAAAACGTACGTTGATGGTACAAAGACGATGCAAGACGTTATGGCTATATGTAGTAGGCATAACCTTTAATAACTTAAACTTATTCCAATTTTTTTTTTATTTGAAATTGTTTTAACAGTACTGCAGTAGTAGAGAATATGGAATTCTGAAAAAGTAGGTATACCTACCTACCTACTTACTTACTTAGCTACTAAATCATTGCATATTTGCGCCGCCTAGTAAGGGTTGTACATTTGGACCAGCACAAAAATTCTCTACAGAAAAGCTGAAACTCTTGATCAATCTGTTAGACATAACAAAATTGATGAAGAGAAGTTTGTGAAAAACTCAAGTTACAATTAACCAACATTAAAGCGAACTTAGTACAAATGAACCTAATTTTTCAAGATAACAATACTTAAATAAACATTTTTTTTATATTTTTACAACAGGTGTAATCTGTTATATGTAATTATATAATAAATGAAGCATTAATATGTATCAATGTAGGTGTCCATTATCAGTAATTGCTAGTTGAATGACACATTCCTAATAAGTAGAAAAGGAACATTCTGCAGTCGATGTATTAATTTCATAAAATCAACGAGGAAACCTACAGGCTTGCGGTTACTATATAATTAGATATATGTACTACCTTCTAAGCAGTGGGTATTATTAAATCGAAGATTATGACGAATATTGAAGAAGTAAGAGTACTTACAGGTGGTGGTCATGATTTCAATCTTGAACAAGAAACGACCATCAATACTCCGTAATCAAAGGCCAGGTTGCAGACATGGCCCACAATGACTCAATTACAATCTTACTCCAATAGTCGTAATTAGAGAAACAATTTTTCCAAACATGTACTAAATAGATATCTGAAATACAACACACAAATCTACTGACACACAAATCGATAAGTACAGAATATTAGCAAAAACAAATATTATTTACCTACGCAACCACTCACTGATACTGATAAGGTTTTTTATGTGAAATAAACATTTTTATTTATCACTCTGTGTGTAGATATTTTACTGGCGTCATTAAAGGGCGCCAAGTTATAGTTAGCGAAGTTATGTAAGCAAAAGACAAAATAATAAATGATAGTAAGTGCAAAAATGCAAAGATTGATGAAAAAAATACCTTCATAAGTATACTGTGAAATCGAGCGTATAATATAATATGACAAATTGGTACATAAACGTTTAATATATATTACAGAAGAAGAAAAGGAAGGACTCAATGATACAACTGCGACAGAAACTGCAACACTTTAAATACAATAACTTGCTAGTTTTTCATGAAAAGGAGGTAAGTAACCTCCTTTCCCGAAAAATTATGGACAAGGAGAAAGATTTAGGAACCAGCAACTAGGACAATGACATAGTGACAGACGAATAATGAGCCTAAGTAAATACCAAATGGTACCCTGTGCATGTGCGTGGCAAGTGACATCGCGGCAGGCCCAGCCATTCTTTTGCCCAGTAAATGGGTAGATGAACTGGACTATTTTAATAAAGACTGATCCTTAGTAGGTTTACACAGAGAGAAGTGGAAGGAGAGTATTGAAGCAGAGCAAATCCTGCAGTGGAAAAAAAGGAGATTACCTAGTGAGGCATAAAATGATTTATTTTTTCGCAAATGACAATCAAACGAAAGAATTTGATACAAATTAGAATATCAAATATATTTTTTAATCTTAGACCATTAATAGTTGTGACAACTCTACAACGAACATTGCAAAGTTTTCTGAAAATCTAGTTTTAACATACTTTTAAATATTTAAGATCTCAGGAAATATTATATCCATGATAAAAGTTGCCGATGTTCAAAAATAATGAGGTATGAGGTAACAAAGACCTCGAATTAATGTTTATTATGTCGCGTACATAAACTAAACCTCATAAGAGGTACATTACAATTACATATCAAGCTTTTGTGGTAACTTCCTATAGGAAGTCACATTTGCATATAAATGTCAATTCACACACACATTTTTGAATTTTAGCACGAATAAGATTTAGATTACCTAAATAATTTAATTTAGCTGTAGTTCGGTTTAAATTGTGAATAATACGTAGGGTGTTCTGAAAGTCTTGAGATACTTAATAATACTAAGGCGAATGGCCGACGCGAGCGCGTAGTTTGATTGTTTTATGTTAAGATATACATACATACGTCAATATCAGTTGTCATTTGATTGCATTCAGTATTGCCGCAGATCGTGTTCGAACAAGTTCACTATAATGGCTTCGTGGACGACTATCGAATATTGCGCAATTTTGCGTTATATCTTTTTACGTGGATTAAGTCCAGAAAACTGTATAAAAGAAATGAAGCCTATACTTGGTGATGACTGTCCCTCTCGTGCAACCGTCTACAGACGGTACAAACAGTTTCAGCGTGGCTATTTTAACCTAGAAGACGACCCGCGTTCAGGACGACCGGCGGAAGCAGTTACTCCAGAAAATATTTCTGCAGTTAAAAATTTGTATTGAAACTGACCGGCGAATAACCTACCGGCAAATAGAGTCCTTACTGCAGATTGGCTCAGCAGCGTTACATTCAATTATTCACCATCATTTAGGTTATAGAAAAGTTTGTACTCTTTAGATTCCACATAAACTTACCGATGAACAAAAGGAACAGCGAGTTAAACGGTGAAAAAAAAAAATGATTGCAAAGTTTGAAAACGGAAAATCTAAAGACATCATTACAATCGTCACGGGCGATGAAACGTGGCTTTATTATTATGACGTGCCCACAAAGTAGCAAAATAAAATATGGGAAGGCGAAGAAACTCCGACCGAAGTAAAAAAAATCTAAGTCGATAAAAAAGAAAATGATCGTGGTTTTTTTCGGTATTCGGGGAATTATTGAACAAGTAGTTCTCCGTGAGCAGAAAACTGTAAACGCTGCTTGGTACACTACTGTCTGTCTTCTTCAACTTATTCAGGAATTCAAGAAGCTTCGTCCGAAGTCACAACTCTGCACCTGGTATCTTCATCATGATAATGCTCCGGCACATCGTGCTGACGTTACATGCCAATTTTTGCGAGATGCCGGTTTGAAACTTCTTGAACATCCGCCTTACAGCCCAGACTTGGCGTCATGTGACTTTGGACTATTTCCTTTCGTCAAAACTAAATTGAAAGGGCAAAGATTTCGGGACGAAGAAGCTTTACTTTCGTCCTGGGACAATATATGTGCGGAAATTCCTGAACAGAAATGGAAAGACATTTTTGGTGATTGGTTTACAAGGATGCATCAGTGTACATTAATTGTGGTGGCAATTATTTTGAAAAACTGTGAAAAATAAAGTTATATCTCAAGACTTTAAGAACACCCTACGTAAAAACTAAAACTAAATAGTAGCGCAGTGGACCGAGCGTCTTATCTTGTAAACAAACATGGCGTCAGAGAACCATAGACAATGAGTAGTGTTGTGATATAAGTGATTGATTGGTTCTACAGGATCAATTTTATTAAATAAATGTATTTAACTTGTTGTGCTATGGAGTTATTCTGTAAGTTGCCATATATTTTCATTTGTTCATTTTGTGAACACATCCATCAGTATAGCAGCATAATCAGCCTATAATATAATGTTCCCACTGCTGAGACACAGACCTCCTCTCTGTAAGAAGGAGTGGGCCATAGAAATCTTATATCGATCTATGGAGTGGGCCATAATATACCACGTCTGCCCAGTGCAGGTTGGTAGATGTCACATCATATCTCCGAATTTTTGTTACTAGGACATGCCGGTTTCCTCACAATGTTTTCCTTCACCGTTTTAAGAGCAGTGGTGACGAACAGTCTGTCTCCTTTTCACGCCTTAAGAGCTGACGGATGTTGACGAAATTTGGCACCCAGGTAGACCATGACCTGGGTTAGGACATAGGTTACTTTCTATCCCGGTAGTCCGTAACCGTGGGATAATTCTCGACCTACACGCGGGCGAAGCGGCGCGCAAAATGTAGTTAGCTTATAAAATGGTAAAGGTATACCAGCCGATCTATTTGGAAAAATATCACCGTTAAATCTTGGTGCAGTAAGCTTGAAGTGTCAATCCTTAATATCAGGTGGAATGACTGCTCACTTCACGCTCACTTCACCTATGGTTTCACAGAATAGACGTGGAGTGTCGAGAACAGGGTCCAAGCTACAGGGTCATGGCTCTAAACAGAGATCTCTGACAATAAGAGCCTTGTCCAATACCTAGTACCGCTTTCTGGATCAAGCCCTTGACCCAACTGTTTAACGACAGCCATAAATATTGTCAAAACAAGGAACTTTTCGCCATATTTAGTTTTTAATTTTTTGTTTTCAAGGCTGATAATTAAATTTTGTTTCACATCAGCTATCTTGGCAACAAGACTCAAGAATCTAATGAATAAATCATAAAGTAGATGACTATCTATTTTCAATGCGTGCAATAAAAACTTAAGTATCAAAGTAAATGAAAAGTTTTATTTTTGTACTGTCTATTTTTAAACTATTTTAAGGGTCAGTCTCCACCAAGCTCCAATATAAAATTCCGACGCAGACATCACGCTTTGATAAACGCTTGATATCTGCGTCGAATTTTATACTTAAAGTCAATATTGATACAGTTAGATACTTATTCAGTGAAATTTAAAAAGTGCTCGAGCATCCGCGAGGATTTATCCGCTTGGTGGAGACTGACCTTTAGAAGATAATATTGTTTTAATACGAGTTAAACTAAGGTTTGTAATTATTGTTCGTATTTTGGCACAATTCTATTAATAGATAAATATCTAATTATATGCCGCAGTTTCTTTTGTTCTATTTTCTTTACCAAAAAACTTTACTTAGTTCAATTAATAATCTTCAACAAAATAATTAATAACGACTAACTCTTCGCAAAAAATATTCGACAGACTAAGTACCAAAAATATTTCGCTCGCAAGAATTTTTGCAACAATAAGGCTGTATAAAATTAAAATCTGTATTATTAAAAAAAACCTAGTATTCAATAAATCGTGGCATTTGAAGGCACGCGCCAATTTCAGAATGTTTAGGAAGCAAAAGGAGGTCGGAAGCGTTGCTGATAGTAATTTATTTAGATTTCGAGGCCGCTACATTATTTAGGTTGTTTTTGTTTTATCAGTAGGAAGGCGCAATTTTGCGCTAAAATTCGCGTACATGTAAACTTTTTAGATGAAACACGTGGAACGCTATTTTTGCCTGCCGTACGCGGTTCGGATTCTTGAATGATGGTGGATGGTGTGTAATAATTTGCATTTAATTTTGGTTTTGTAATAGGAAAATATATTTTGCGATAGTTTGTTTACAAAGTTAGCATTTGTTAAAATTGCAAGTGTCAAATGCCTAATTATTTCTTTATTGTAATGTAGTGGGTATAGTTTGGCACAGAAAACAAATTAATATGTAAATCCAGCAGCATTCTCACGATATTTAACGAGACTGCGCAAAAATTTTGCTGGAAAAACCCTACTTAGTTACATTATAAACTATTATTTCAAATGCAAATAACAATAGGTAAATAAAAGAATGTCTTATATGCAAAACATTTAAATAAATATCTGAATTTTTATATAAGTATTAATAACATAATGAGGCCGCGTTTTGTTTTAAACAGGCTCAGAATAGGCCCAAACTTATTTCACCATTGTATTATAATTAAAAACGTAAAAAAAAAACATGGCGCTTCTTACGGTGGTCACCTTAAGAAGCCTCAATACGGAACCTGGGAGGTTATTATTTATTTTTGGCTACATAATGATCAAGAAACAAACCACACCTGTGCTATATGTACATACATTACATATACTGTGTGTTTGTTGTATATTTTCGCAAGGCTTGGTCCGATAACGCTATCGGGCCGTCACGCCTACACGCACACGCACACAAACATAAACAATACCTCCATGTGTGTGTTAAAAAAACAGTTTATAATAATATGATCACCGTTTGTTGCCAAGTTACCTAAAAAGCTTTATTTGTTTAACATACGACGGTGACTACATGCAAAACCATTTGTTTTAGCATTTCGCATAATAATTTTAATTAAATTATCGTGTACTGTGGTGTGTCTGACGATTGAACGCAATTTGTAGTGATAATTGAAAGTCTACAACAGTTTTTTTTTTATGTATCTATTAGCTAGATTGGTTTTCTGAATTACCTTCAGCATTTTTTACATATGTTATTAATTTGCAAAAATATGCAGACACAATACATGTTAAATTGGACTACTAATTAGGACTTTTTAACAGTCCTTTTTCAGTTGATATGATAATATGATATTCCGAAAGGCTTTGCAAACCTAACCTCTTCAACAATCAGCTCCTAACAAAAATTAAGAAACTGCTGAAGGAGTATCGACCCAATGGGTCCCTCTTAATGGCAAGCGACATCGTGTCAGATCTAGACGGAGATGACCGATGAGCTTGGACTCCATCAATAGGAACTGGTCCTTAGCAACTTTGAATCGATAGAAGTGGAAAGAGAGTTGGGCCGGCTTTGCCCTGCAGTGAGACATCACAGTCTTTTAATAATAGGTAATAAATTGAGGAGAACACTACAAGGAAAATGATAACTTGGGTAAAATTGGGAAAAATTACAGATACACATTACAGATAAATAGTACATAATCATCGTTGATCTTTAACCTATTGTTCGTCAGTAACAATAGAGGGAATTCCTGAAATGGTAGGCAAAGGCAGTAGACAACCTACCAAGCTCGTATTGGAAATAAGTATGAAATTACTTTTTCTGATATTCAGCTGCATCCGGTCAGACTGGAAGCTCCCAACATAGTTGGGAAAAGGCTAGATTGATTGATTGAGAAGATGAAAGTAAAGCTGTTACTAACATAACATTTTTAATTACATCCACAAAAGCATTAATAAATGAATATAGACGACAAGTATAAATATCTGAGGCAGTTCAATCTACCAGTGGGCAGGAAAATGGAACCTCCTTCCTACAGCCTATTCCCAAATCATCATCATCTGCCTAGCCTTTTCCCAACTATGTGGGGTCGGCATCCAGTTTAACTGGATGCAGCTGAATACCAGTATTTTACATGGAGCGACTGCCTAGCTGACCTTCACAAACCAGTTACTGTTTAATACGATACACCTTGGTAAGACTGGTTGTCAGACTTTCGGGTTTCCGACGACCCGTAACGACTGTCAAAGATCCATGAATGTCAGACAGCCGGGAGCAACGGCGTACTTTCCGAGGCACGGAGAGGTCTTGGTATGTAAAGATGGTCACTCATTCACGGACCAACCCCGGCAAGCGTAGTTAAGCCTGATCGATCGACCCGTACGGCTGTTATTACTTAGCCACAAGCCCCTCAGCCTATTCCCAGATATTACCAGCTATTTCTTGTGTTCTGTTTCCTACTCTTAACTCATGTACAAGAATATATCTATAAGTACCGCTTTCTGCAGTGACCCCACTGAAAGGGAGCTTTTTCAGGTGTTGGCCGGGCTCTTGGTCATAAGGCCAATTGGCCGTTACTACGACCGATCGATGATAGCTGTTCCTACAGTCCACAATGTCGACAACCTTATGTCATGCTTAAGTCAAACTATATGAATCTACATCTACTAGCTGTTGCCCGTGACATCGTCTGCGTGGTTTTTGTATTTCATCATTTCTTTTTAATTTAAAATCCAGGATGAAAAGTAGCCTATATGTCCTCCAGGTTCCAGGCTTCCTTTCTATCAATTTTCTTAACGATCGGTTATGTGGTTTACGCGCGAAAAGGTAACCGACAGGCTGACAGATAGACTGAGGTACTTTCGGATTTATATTAATAGGACCTCAATCAATCTGCCTATCCGTTTACCAACTATGCTGGCGTCGGCTTCCAGTCTAAGCGGATGCAGTTGAATACCAGTATTTTACATGGAGCGACTGCCTATCTGACCTCCACACACAACCCAGTTACTAGGTAACACGATACCCCGTGGTAAGACTAGTTGTCAGACTTTCGGCCCGAAAGTCTGACAACCATTCGGGCTTCTGACGAACCATAACGACTGTTAAAGATACAATTATGAAAGCCGGGACCAACGGCTTAGCGTGCTTTCCGAGGCACGGAGGGGTCTTGGTATGTAAAGATCATTGGTACCTTTAGGATCAGTATTATGACGAAAAACCCATAAGCTCTTTCATAAGAAACATTGCAAAATGATTCGTAATGATTAAAGACATGCATATTTATTATTTAACTTTATTTTTATAAACTAAACTTATCACAAACACCTATGACGTTATTCAGAGCAAAATGCTAAACTCCCAATAAATAAATAATACAGACCTGGAGCTAGACCACCACCTCTTAAAGCAGTATTATTGTAATCTTACTTCAGTGTGGGAAAGAGATGGAGCTAGATGTCCTGTATAGCTCCATCTCTTTCTCACACTGAAGTAACATTAAAATAATACTGCTGTAAGAGGTGGTGGTTAGCCCGCTGGAAATTGAGAAAAACAAGATTACCTTGCACTTCAAAAAATATTTATAGTTCAAAACATGGTTGATCACTATTAATTACCATAGTTTGCTGTTTTTAACTGATTTCTGATAAACTTGGCTTTTGATTTTTGATTGGCATGGTTTTGGATTTTTGTTTCTGAAAAATAACATAGAAGTAACAATAAATTGACGAGTAAAAACCGAACCAAGACGTCATCAATATGAAAATGCGCGGAAAATGCGGCGTGCGCGCCCGAGAGAAATTATCATAAAGGGCCAGCCATAGATGAGAGAAAGGTTCTGATTGGTGACAGCTGTGTTTTTTTTTAAATTAGCAGCGCCCCGCGGTTTCACCCGCATAAGTCTCGATCCCGTAGGGATATCGGGATAAAAAGTAACATAAGTGTTAATACAGGTTATAAACTGTATGTGTGTCAAATTTCATACAAATCCGTTCAGTAGTTTTTGCGTGATAGAGTAACAAACATCCATCCATCCTTCCATCCTCACAAACTTTCGCGTTTATAATATAATATTAAAGCACACCTATAGCGATTTGCATATTTTTTATAGTAACCTGTGCATTTGCTCTCGAAAAGCACCATTTAGTGAAGTGGAACTGATGACGAAGACCACAGATGGTTAGATGGCCACCGGAACAACTCAATAATAAGTATTTCACGGTTGCGATTCGATTACTTTAAAATGATTGCTAAGCAATATAAGCTCGTCACAATGCCGAACAAAAACCAAAAACCAAAAATACAGATCTAAAGACACTAATTTCCGAAATTAAAGTTATTTTTCACTATGTAGTGTTTTTTTGGAAGTCGGTGCCTGTGCCCGGGCCACGGTAACTCTTTCGAACATCCCGCGACCCTGGCAGACATCGGCCCTAGCGGACCCCGTCAATTAGTGCTGACATCTCTTTGAGGCGCGCGTGGAACACAACGCGCCGTCGACCCGGGCCTGGTCCTTACCGGACGGCGAGCTACCCATTGCTCGCCGTCCGCAAGCCCGCGCTTACGGTGGCCGGGAATCGGCTCTGGATTCCCGACGCCCAGGGCGTCTTCTGCGGCGACTAGGGGCGTGAGGGAGCAAAGGTTGCCTCTTCCTCACGCGTTCGGCCTCCTCCTTTGCAGAAGGAGGTGATGGCTTCCCATGCATTCTCGCTCCGTACCATGGCCTGGACCAATGCCGCGAGGAAGCGGCGGTGCTCCACTCAAGCCGACCTCCACCGTATGCTCCACCGTGTCCTCCGGGCGATCCACACAATGGTAACACTCGGGTGTTTCCTCTCGCCTTATCCGAAACAGGAACCTCCCAAAGCAACCGTGTCCGGTGAGGACCTGCTGTTCGCTGTGGGATTGGATGGGCCTGCTCTTGACTTCTCACCTGGTGTACAGTGAATGACAACGATGTGTAAACCCTATGATGGAACATGAAACGAGCGTACCCAGAGGATACCAAGAGCGACAAGATCTTGGTATGTTGCCAAGAAACTTGGCAAGAAAACAGTGCTGTAACACCTTTTGACACCTTCCTTCTATTACAACAAAGTTGTGTATGGCTACGCGCTTATTAGCCTGTCCTGTCAAGAGCTTTTATACCATGACTACGGACCTACGGACTATACATGCGATTATGACAAACCAATCGATATCCAAAAAGGCCCGACTGGCTGTTCACAATGGTGTGCTGGTACCTACGCTTATGAATGGAAGTTAATGTTGGGTGTGGCAAAAAAGACATGAAAGTAGAATAAATGCTATGGAAATGCGTTCCTTGCGAAGCATGTGTTGTGTGACTATGAATGATAGACTGAGGAATGATGTGATAAGGAAACGGTGCGGTTTAAAAGATGTAGTGACAAAAATTGAAAAGTGTACCTATGCTTATAGATGTCTTGGTCATGTTGAGAAGATGACTGAAAGGCGACTAACAAAAGGTATTTACACGGCAGATGTGAGTGGAAACGTCGGGAGGCGACGCTCTAAGAGGACATTATAGTGACCTTATTGGTGATGTTCTTCAGAAAGGTCAGGTGAGTTCTGTAATTCTGTAGTTTATGCCGCCCCTATGGGAAAAAGCGTGAGTTGAAGTATGTAACCCAAGATCAACCGACCGACAGATCTTTACGAATTGTTAAAAATGATAGTCCACACATTTCAAAGTTCATAATATTAATACAAAGTAGGTAGGTACCTACATTTTATCGCCTTTTGCTGGTAGACGATCATGACGAAAAACTCGACTTTTTTACAGACTCCTTCCGCTGAATGGAAAGTGACCTCATTGCAATAAATTGTTAATTAGATATTTCGAGTTTTGAAACTAAATAATATATGTTTAATATTACAGGTATGACAACGTACAGCTTATACTACAAAAGGCAGAATCTTATTTAAAAGATTTGTTTCTTAACTATTATGGGGTTACTATTTATGTACAAATAACTGAACCTGACTTGATTTCCGTACGTCTTTTTCGGGTGACCACTGAAAATCAGCGCTGTGCTGTGGGTCCCTCATAGCACAGCATCATGCTGAGTGGAAGCCTTCTTGTCACAGTCATGACGTGCAGCTGCCGACTATTTCTGTTTTGAGCTCGTGACTATAATGTGGATATATTTTGTTTTATTTTTCTGATTATTCTTATCTTTTTGTATACACGTGTTTCTGTGACAAATAAACCTATTTTTCTTTCTATCTTTCTTAAATGTTGTAGAAAAAGATGCAATAAAGACAAATTATAAATTCACCCTCTGAAAATCTGAAATGGTTCAATTGAAGTTAGTGTTTGTTTGCGAATAAAGGCGTGACAAACTATATGCCTACCATAATATATTCAAATAATAAAAGGTTCATAAATTAGTTTTACCTTTTAAAGGCTTCTGCAAACAGGCGCGACACGCGACGAACCTACTAATCATTTTTTTGCGAAGCCTATAACCTAACCTAACCTAACCTATAAGAAGTCTATGGTCTTATAAGAACATGGTGAATCTCCCAATATTGTGCGTACAAACTTACATTTGCAGTTGGAATGTATTGGGAGAAGATGTTTTTCAACAACAATGTTAAGTTTGTCCTTGGGATAAATACATCCCAATTACGGAGCCCTTCATTGTGCGTGGTCCCACACGAACTTGGGCGGTTCCCCATCTATCAAATTATCCTGAGGTAAAGCCCAGAGATAAAATATCTGTTAGGTATGTAAGATCTGTCATAGTATCTATCTAGGTATCCTGAAATACAGGTAGGGTAGAGGTAAGATGCTTACGGACTTGATAGGTATCTACTCCTAAATGTCTATTAGAGACGATTAAAGGTAGAGATTATTTGAGTCGAATAGTTTCAAAAGCACCAATTTTTCTTTTTTAGAATTATTACTATGGATAAATGAAAAAAATTATAGCGGGGTTTGACTTTGAAGTATACATATATAACATGTCCAGAAATTAATGCACAACCTCTTAAGGGGTCATTGTACTCATCATTATGAACAACTTTTACTATGGGACCAAGCCTAAAATCGCGAAGAAAAACAGCTCTTCCCATGTACGGAAGAACTGATTTTTTTTTGACGAGTTATGTGAACAAAAATGCAGGGAACAGCTGATTTGATCAGTACAACGACTCATTAAGAGGTTGTGCGTATTAACGCACAACCTCAACATGTCCCAGGATTACCTGGGACATGTTGTATTTATAGTACTAGGTCAACAACTACGGTATAATAATTATTATCATAAATTTTGCCATTTATGAGACATTTTAAAGCCAATATAAGCAAAAGAGGAACTTCCTGGTTTTTTTTTTACCACAAAACAGAAATACACTACCGCTTAAAAGTATTTGGCCACCTAGTAAAATACATTTTGTAAAAGTTTGATTCAATGAAACTGTTTATTAGCATTTTTAAACATAACAATAACACACTTTTTAAATTTTGGACTCATCTATGTGTCCACCTTTATTTTTAATGACAGCCTCACACAGCTTCGGCAACCTAGCTACTAATTTTTCCAAGTCTTGACGTGTGTTTCGGGTCATTATCCTGTTGAAATATAAATCCCGGACCAATTAAATGGGTTCCAGAAGGCACTGCGTTATTCTCCAATATCTTTGTATAACCTTCTTTTTTTAAGATTCCTTGTATTCGCACAAGATCTCCAACGGCGGAGCCACATAAACAGCCCCAAACCATCACAGACCCTCCGCCGTTTTTAACTGAAGCTACAGTACAAGCGTCATTCACCCATTCGTTTGCCTGCCGCCGTACGAAAACTCTTCGTTTGGATCCAAAAATTTCAAATTTTGATTCGTCCGTCCAGAGGACCTTTTCCCAATCTGCTATTATCCAGTTCTTGTGTTCTCTAGCCCAATTAAGTCTCTTCTTTTTGTTAATAGTTTTAAGAAGTGGTTTTAACATCGCTATGCATCCCTTAAGTCCTGCGTCACATAGTCTTCTTTTGATTGTGGACACACTGACTGGTTTATCACGATCCACATTTAACTGTGCTGCTATCTCCGGTGCAGTTAATTGTCTATTCCGTTTGCTTTTAATAACTATACTCAAATCTTCACTCAAAGTTGTGGCTCTCGGTCTGCCTGAACAACGTTTGTTGCAAATTGTTCCTTCAGTCGCAAATTTCTTAACGATGTAGTCAACAGTTTGCCTTGGTATCTTCTGCAGTCTTGAAATCTCACGATTACTTTCACCGGATTTATGAAGGCCGATTATTATGCCTTTGATTTCTTGGGAATATTCCTTAGTTTTACCCATTTTCTTCAAAAAATAAAACTCAGAAGTGAAAAACAAGAAAATATTATTAGACTTTAAGTACTGAGCTACGGAGAGCGTGTTTTCTGGTCAAATGACATCAGATAACTAACGTAATAATATTTGTAATAGTTATACTACATTTTAGTTATGTTTATTTCTCAATAACTAAATCAAAACAAAACTGTGACTTCAAAGATTAACTTCGAAGAAATTCCGACAATATCACTATTTTGATTTTATGACCAGGAGTCGGCAAATAACAATAAGTTGTTTACGATTTTACCATAGATAAGTATTTGGCGGTGATATACAAACAATGAAACCTATTTTTTGTTTAATGTATTGTTTGTAACTTAAACAAAATGCAGGTGGCCAAATACTTTTGATCGGTAGTGTAGGTAGGTAGCTACGAAATCTATTGATTTTCATCTTTTGCAATTATCTACAATATTAAATGAGTATTACTGGAATTGTGGGAAAGAGTATGTAAGAAATGAGATCCGATAAATTTTAATATAGGAATGGTTTTAATTTCGGCTCTATATATACCTACGAGTATCTGGCGATAGATTAAATGAATAATCATCAAAGATCGATTGATTATATCATTTTAGCTTAGTTAAGCATTATTTACAGAGAAGAAGAAACTAAGAAAAAACAATTTTTTTTTCTGACATCTTTCACTAGGTAGACCAATAAATTAAACAGTGTAGTATACTTTTTTTGTTTCCTAGTAGGTAGGTAAGTTTACTCAACCTAATTAGTATGACATATTTATTTTTAGAAAAGTTTTTTCAGTAACTGTATCAGTTCAGTAATAAATCAAATGTTTGTCGATGAAAGACATATAGGTAATTAATTTAATACTTAATGCTATACATAACTTAAGTAATACGGCTGTAATAAAAAAGTATAATATACAGTGGATTTCGGGTATAACGACAATGAAGGGACCACTCTATTTTCGTCGTTATATCCGGAAGTCGTTACAGGCAAAGCTAAAGAGATACAGACACGTACACATGTGTAGTTTATATTAATTTATTATTGAAAATATTTGCACACATAGAAAATGTGTAATATTAGTTTGCTTCAATTTATTTTTTTGTGCTAGTGTACGCTGTAGGGTGTATTCTATTTTCATTACTTCTTCAACATCTATAATATCCTTTCCATCACCAAATAAACAGTATCTTTTAAGCTTTGTTACAACACCTAACACATCCTTAGTTGTAGGAATCTCACCTTCCTTGCAATCTTCTTCTTCCTCCTCATTTTCCTCATCTTGCGTCGTATATGATGGAACAACAGTTTCAACAATTTCACTATCGGACAAATCGCTAGTAGTGATAAGTTGACTGTCAATATCAACATATGTTGCCCAGTCCGCAAAATTTGTTCCGCTTGATGATACTGTAGTCAGTTGTGCCAATGGTATGTCCAATTCATCATCGGAGTCGTCGTCAATTGTTGTGATAGCCGAAGATTTACGGAACCCAGCGTGTAGAAAACACTTTTTGATCGTATCTGGAGTCACCCGAGCCCATGCCGTAGTTACCATTTCAATGGCATCTAAAATATTAACGGAAAACGGGCCTGCCGAGTTTTCAATGTCGTTCATCATTTTCTGTACTAAAATCTTCCTATAATGACTTTTGAGGGTTTTAATTATCCCTTGATCAATCGGTTGAATCACTGATGTAGTGTTTGGTGGTAAAAATGCCAGTTTTATGTTGGTCAAATTCTCTATTTTAGGATGAGCTGGGCAATTGTCAATAAATAAAATGATCTTCTTTTTGTTATTTCTTAACTGGGAGTCCCATTTGCGTAGAACTTTTTCGAAAATCTCTGAAGTCATCCAGGCCTTTTTGTTTGCTTCGTAATCAACTGGCAAAGATTTAACATTTTTGAAACATCTGGGTTTTTTTGCCTTGCCTATGACCAATAATTTTCTTTTTTCCCCTGCCATACTTGATGCAACAAGCACGGTGATTCTATCTTTTGATAATTTTCCACCAACGCACTTTTCCCCTTTAAATTTCAAGGTTTTGTCAGGAGTTAACTTAAAAAACAAACCTGTCTCGTCAGCGTTCCATATTTGGCTATCAGTATAACCTTCAGTCAATTTTGGGAAAACTGTTTTTAGCCAGTTGTCACAGTCACTTTGCGATACACTAGCGGCTTCTCCACAAACTTTGCCTACTACAATATCGTGTCGTTGACGAAATCGGTATATCCAGCTTTCCGAACACTCAAAATCCATTTTTCCAAACAGTCTGCCAAATTGATTAGCCTTTTCTTGCAGCAGACGACCGCTCAAAGGTACGTTTTGGCTTCTTTGGGCTTTGAACCACATTAGAAGGGCATTTTCGATATCTTGATGCGTCGGTTTGCGGTTTTTCTTAATTTTTAAGGATTTGGATTCAAAGCATTCTAATATTTTATCACGGTTTTTCCACATCGTAGATACTGTTGAATGGGAAACTTTGTACTCTTTGCACAAATCAGCATTGTTTTCACCGTTTTTCAATTTTGAAATGATTTCCGCCTTTTCTTTAACAGTGAATGTGCGTCTAGCAGCCATACTTATTCAAAAGTTTACTAAACCCAGTTGCTACTCAGAATATCACTTTGTAACTGAACCATAAAAGCTCCGAAACGTACACGCTTCTCCTACCTACTTAGTTGATATCTATAAACAAAAGGTAAAGGTCTCCACACTTGCTGACCATCTGTGTGCAATGGATGTAAACAAAAGATAAGAAATGTTTGTGAAAGAAAAAAATCTTTGTGTCTTTGGCGGCCGACTCCGGTCGCAATATCTGCATGGGATTTCTAGGAATTTGTTACAAATGATTCATTAAAAACAGTCGCTACACCCGAACTCGGCGTTACATCCAAAGTCGCTATAGCCACATGAATTTTGTACTAAAGTATGCTTTAAATTCAAGGGACTTAGATTTAACGTCGCTATAGGTAAATGGTCGCTACAACCAAGGTCGTAATAAATGAAATCCACTGTAGTAATAAAAAGTAATACTGTCACCATTTTACCAATGTTTCTAAGAACTATTTACTTACTTAAACACGGCTCAAAAATACGGTTCCAATTTTAAAAATAAGAGCAAGAATCTCCGACACAAGGGCTTCGGTCGGAGCCCTTGTTTTTATAATTCGAACCCCCTTATTTGCCTTTCCCAGTCTCGTCGCGACATTTCTGTTGACAAGCTTTTTTTTTAAAAAAAAAAAAAACTTTTGTAAGTCTGTGATAAAGTGATTTTGTTAATGTGAGACTTTTTTCCCTACCAGACAGCGAGAAATCTAAGCTAATTAAATAAGACATCATTTTAAAGTGACAGTACAATGAATACTTATTTTGATTTAAAAGAGTATCCGTGGATTTTCTTGCCCGTTCTTCTCCATTGGTACTATACCTACTCGGCTTTGGAATGGGCAACTAGCTTCAACTTTCTGACTGACCGACTCTGACAATTCAAAAGTGCCTGTAATTGATTTAAGTGAAATAAATGGTCTGAGTTTGAGTGAAAATTGTTTTCCGATTTATTTAATATTTTTACTGGGTGGAGTAGGGTAATTTGGAACTTGAAAAAGGTTATTTTTAATTATTATGTACCTATCTATCATTTTATTTAATTGTAGAATAGAATACATGCCTAATAGTCCAAGATTGTAATAGACTAGTAGATATGAAAAGTAGTACTTTGATACTTAACACATCATAAAATAATGAAAATTAATCTAAAATGCTCCAAATCTATAATAATAATTCGATTCCTACTTATCAACCTAAGTGGTGACATGGTCATGTATTAATAAAATAGTGCAAAAAATAAACTTGACTTCCTGCCAGCCTATCGAACATGACTAATTTATTAGAGTCAGATATTAGGTAAGTACCTACCTAAAATTAATAGGTAAGTATCTAACCTAAACGTTATTTTTATATTTTAATCCTTATCCTTATACTGGGGATTAATTTGTTAAAATGTCAAATCTGTTTTTTGTAAAATATTTTGTACTTATGTAGGTACTTATCTATGTATTATTCATTTTTTTTTATTCGTAAAATATTTCAGATGTTAAAGTAATAAATCTTCAATCAAGTACCTACCTATATTTATAACTTGAACTACATTTGTTTGTAAATAAATTATAACTATAATTGTGAAAGATTGGTTAGTTTGTTTTATACCTACGACAATATATAGGTAGGCACCTATATTATATTGTATATCCGATATTTTCCTTAGAGCCACTTAGATGGTCATTAAGTATTTCATTCATTCGCCATTGAATTATAATTATGTACACTACTTATTTATTACATAAGTAACCTATTTTATAGTGATAACATTGGTTGGTTTTGTTAACATGTATTTCAAAAACAAATATTGGATGTTTTTCAACTTAATTTGGAACTAGGCGGATATATCTTTACCAAACTAGAATACCTACATTGATATTAGAAAACCTGGAAAATTTCTGATTAATTTATATTTTGTCAGGTTTCTCAACATTTATTGGTAATTCCATATTTGACAATCATAAGGAGGCCTCAATAGTTTCTACGAGGACAACGCACTTCAAAACTAAGGTTTAATTACATTTCGCGTTTACATACAACTTTTGGTAGAGTGATGCCAAAAATCAATATACCTAAATATATGTGGAGACGTTCGATACGTGAGCAAATATAATATAATGACGTCTCTTGTCTCAACATTTTTTCCCATTGCCATAAAAGGTGCACATAAATTAAAAAGTCAGCTCATCAAAGTTCGTCTTCGCCTAAATACATGACAAGTAACCTCTCCCTCCCTGTCTCCCCTCTTACACAAAGTGACAATAAGTCGCGCATGCACACACACGTATTGTTTGTACACTCACACACGTTCAGAACCGGCTAGGTATTTGGTTTCCCGCCACCGGCGCGAACACGCACACAAAACACGAAGAGCAAACAATACAAACACCAACACACAAGTAAATTTAAACTCACCTCAAAATAAATCCATTAGAAAACACACTTGTTCAAACAACTAGCGCTTAGCCTCGAAAACGCGTTGAAAAAACACTCGCCAGCATCCGATGTGTACTCAACACTTTTCCAAACTTTCTGTGCAGCCTACTTCTTAGTTAACACTTCGCGGTCCCGCCAAAAGTTAATTCAAATTAACAAAACTTCCAAAAGCGCGTCGAACACATTTAAATTTTAAACTGTCAAAACAGGACACCTACCTACATCGATCATTGTTTATCGAAGTTGTTAATCCAAACTAAATCTTGTTATCTTTATAATTAGGTCTTCATGCCGACTGTCTTCATATCGCGGTACGAATTCGCGAACATTATTTTCACGGCCGAAATCGTTTCCGCAATTCAATTGCGAGTTTTAATGAAACACTCTATACACTATGGCGAAATAAAAGAAACGACGACAAGTGGCCCCACTTATTAACACACGTTCGCGGTAAAAATAAACTATGATTAACTACCATTAAGATTCGCGGAGACAACCAAGGCACCGGCGAGCGTGCGAATAGGTTATGAAAAATAAATAAAATGTAAATAATGCAGAAAAAAACACCTCGTTACAATGAGGACCTGCCAATAAAATCGCGAATTTGTTTACCGCGTCGCTATTTCGGTCGCTAGAGACGGTTCCGATATGAATAATTATTACCGCCGGCGAGCGAACATCGACGCATAGTTGTCGTTTCATAAAACGTGCGCGTTAAAACTGAGTCGAAAGGCTCGCGGCCCGTGTCGGAGCATAGCGCCGAATAAAATAAACAACAATATACCTAAATAAGCGGGCGACGGGTGCGGCCGAGTGTGCGTGCGCGCCGCTGTGTGCGTGTGTAAACAAGGGGCAGCGCGGCTTCAATGACATCCTCGCCCGACAGTCACCGACTGTGCTCATTAATAATATTTTGCGATGTCTAAATTATTCTTTCGCTAAAAGACTCGTGGGATATCTGTGAAAGTTCCTTACTTTCTACGGCTGATATAACGGTAAGTACTTCTTCTTTTAGGCTCTTAAACAGTCACTCTATTTTTTGGTAACGGAAACAGAGTCATCGATTGCTGTAAGGCATTTAGTTCCAAGAAATTGATGGCATACTGTCATTGCTATTGTGCATACAACTTTAGGATACATGCAGAGGAGTCTTATGATTAATTTATATCAACTCTTGTCGATCGAAAAACATGAAAAAAAGCCATTACTGACATAGCAAACTTAATAGACTAGACTACTTTTAAAAGACTAATTTTAAAAGGCTGACATGGGAACCATAAGTCTAACAAGCAACAGGAAGCTTCACCATAAAGTAGGCACTGAAAACCGGGTATGGTTCGCCAGAGTCGGGCGAGACCTGTCTTTGCGGGCAGCAAGAAAACTCAAACCAAAAGCATTCATTTCAGGTAAACCAATGACGGGCACTTTTGAATTCTCAAGGAGTCGGGTAGTCAGGAACATGAAATTAGTAGTGGAGGTTACAGACTGGTGGAGACGGAAAACTAAAGGGAAGTGGTCGCCATCTGCGAGACAATGACGGTCCAGAAGGGGGCCGCCGAGCGGAAAGGTGAAAAAGCAGTGCTACTGGGTAAATTTTTATAACATAACCACATCCCGCCTATATTTTTAAATGTGTACTTAAACGTCCTGGTTATACCCACCCACAAATCTAGTAAATTTTATAGTCGCAGATATACACTGAAGAAGTAGAGAATTTGCTGAATAAGATCTTTGTCCTGCACTAGTTTCTTTTATGACGAGGGACTCAGATAAAATACTAAAGAAGCTAGAAGCTGGTTGCTAACTAGTCAAGAAATACCGTAATAGCAATGCACAGATTGAATCTTCTTCAACAAATTGTTTTGCAGCTGCTGGTGAAAAGGTATTGCAGAAACATAATGTATTTTTGATTTTTATAATTAGCAATTTACTGCTAGTTTTTGAGAAAACAACGAAACCAAATTTTGAATAACAAGTGAAACTTACAACTTGCATTTTATATCACATATAAGAAAAGGGACAGTAATGTTACTTTAATCCTCAAACATTTTTAAATAATAGTGGTGTAGACAACTTCCCTCATGAATTTACAAAAAATCAATAAAAAAAAATAAAAAAACTACTTGCATCTCCTCACAGCCCCAACCTCCCCGCAAGAATAAACATATGACGTCACCGGCGGGTAAACAAACAAACAAACACATGCGCGCCGCTCATGTTTCCTTAATACAATTATTATTTCGAATGTGGAACGCGAACGAGGCGGACGCCGTTCGCGATTTATTTTTAAAACTAGCTGACCGCTTACAATTTTAACCTTTTTAATAGTTATAATTGTTTGTTTTTACATTACGAACCTCTTTTGATTTGAAAGAACACTTGTTTCTGCTTTTTTCTTTGCTTTTCTTTCTGGTTTGTAAGCGGCCATGTCGTGTGGTTATTATACCTAAACGTTATACATTTGTTTTTGTTTACTGAGTAAAAAATGGAGTCATGATGTCGACGCTAGTGCATTCGAAGTCAAATGCAATAGTGTCGTATTTTAACTTACATTACTCTGATATCTCTTTATTACTTGTTTCCCTGATAATAATACGGCTTACATTACCCGATCACTGATATTTTCTTTTTTATTAATTCTCAGGCTGATTAAGGTAATACCTATATATAAGTATAATCCGTGTTACTGAAGACGTAATAATCTAGCAATAAATCTGATTTATACTTAAATAGTAGTTAATGCTACAGACAATAGATGGCGTTTTCTGTGGTCATTCTCTAGTTATGGGCGCTGCAGGAACCAAGCAATATTTCAATTTTTTTTTCAAGCAATATTTTTTTTTCTTTTTTATTTTTATTTTTTTATATTTATTAGTTTCTTACGCCTTGAATGGATGTATTGTATCTTTAGAGGCGTTCGAAGTCAAACTGCTGCTTATAATAACAGCCTATTATTGTCCTACTGCAGGGTAAAGGCCTCTTCTCATACATAGAAGGAAAATGCTGATTACTGAACTTAAGGGAGAAGCGCCAAGGTAGCCGCGAAATTCAAATTTTCTTACGATTTTTGCAATTTGCAGCTCAGTATCTGGGTGTATGCTGATTAAAATGTAATTCGCTAGCGTAACAAATATGTATTTACAAAGTTATAATGATTAGAATCAGTAACACAATTCCTTAAGTTAGTATAATCCTGAAATGTTATGATTTCATGAACTAGTCATGCAATAGAATTACTTGGTCTTAGAGAGTTGTATTGATGATTTTAATTATTATAATTCAGTAAATACATATTTGTTACGGTCGCGAATCATATTTTAATCAAAATACAACCTAATACTGACCTGCGAATTGCAAAAAAACGTAACAAAATTTGAATTTCACGGGCTACCCTGGCGCTTTCACCTTATCAATATTAGAATGAATAATTTAATAAAAATAAAGTGCATGGAGTTGTAATCCTCGCTTTACATGATATTAACTAATATTTATTTATTTTATTTTTAGCCTGAGTTGTCCCACCAAAGGCCTCCCTTTCTCCCTTCCACTCCTCTCTGTCTTGAGCTAGTGTGGACCACCTATTCTCTGAAGTCTTGAGACTTACCATATTTTAATTGGTATAACAGCGGGGCAATTGCGTAACTCACTCATAGTAGGAATCGGAAATCCATTGTGCGCAATGGATTTTGTTACATCCATTGCGTTATTTACGTTGTTGAGCAGACGAATTTTTCGAGCATATGAAGCAATGGATTAGCAATTTGCTTCAAAATCATTCAGATTGTGATTGATAGTGTGTTACTCAATTAGGGTGCTGATCTGTTGAAGTTTTATTTATAAACAATTTTTTATTTATTTAAACTAAGTGAGTAATAATGAGTATAAAATAATTATTCTACTGACCCAGACCGCTCCGTGCCTCGGAAAGCACGCAAAGACGTTGGTTCCGGCTGTCAGTCGTGAATCTTTGATCCCAATTATGACTGTGGCCAAATTAAAATTTTGGTTTTAAGAGATATTGCCTTAACTACCACTGCTTGCAAGCAGATTAGTGATAGGAGGGTTTCATTACAAGCGGAAATTGAAAAAAAAAAACGATCGAGCCTTACAGTAGTCGCATAATTATGATGTGTAACATCTGACATTTCACCTTGGTAGTATTTGGATAAGGATTAATACCATGTTTATGAAAACACCTTCGCAAATAATGCATTATTTTATAACAAATTTGATTACCATTAAAAACGTTATAGTGAGCCAACCTTAAAAGATAGACATATGCTAACGCGGATTTTTTTTTAGAACATTTTAAGAGGAACAATCCTGTCATACATGATTTTTGCGTAACTTTAACTGTTTACGCAGCGCACGCAGCGGAAGCTCTCAAAAGGAATAAATTTTCCTCGTTTTTGCAACACTTTTCATTAATGTTCCGCTCCTATTGGTTGTAGCGTGATGTTATATAGCCTATAGCCTCCCTCGATAAATGGACTATCCAACACTAAAAGATTTCTTCAATTCGAACCAGTACTTCCTGAGATTAGCGCGTTCAACCAAACTAACAAACAAACTCTTCAGCTTTATAATATTAGCATAGATTCGTTGTAGCTAAAGGTGTTGGAGAGGCCGTGTTTAAAATTCTGATCCAGAGCATTGATCCTACCACGTTTTAGAACAGGCAAATAGCTTCATGTTTCTGACTGACCGACTCCTTGACAATTCCAAAAGTGCATGGTTGATCACTACGCTTGCTCGCATTTCTGATCTACCACCTCTAGGTGACCAGCAATCCGTCTTGAGTATGCTAAGGCCTCTGCTTCTCACAAACTACAAGGTCAAATTAAATTAGCTAGCGAAACTCCGCAGACGGGATGGGTATCGATATCTAAACATGATACATAAAGCAAAATTATTCAAATTTATAACAAGATCCCTAATCAAATTAAAGAACTTCCAATGGTTCGCTTCAAAAGGGCTTTACGTAGGTGGTTAATTGAGAATCCCTTCTACAATATAAAAGAATTATTTCAGTTTAAATTTTAAGTAATAATGTAATTGTACCTACCTATAACAAAAATTTGCATGTCATTATGTTATGATTAAATATGCTAAGCTACTAATATTACCTACCATCTTAAGAACTATTGTAACCATATTTATCTGCAAATAAATCTTTGACTTTGACTTTGAAAAAAATTATTAATAATTATGATGATTTTTTTTTTGGGATCATCGACCGCAGTGTAGTTGAAATATCAGTTTTAAAAAAAATCTGTTTTTTTTTTGTGTAAACTACACAGACGTGATGGGTATCGATATCTTAACGCGACGAAACAAAAAAAAAACAGATTTCTTAACTCTTACTTCAAGTAACAACATGGTCGTGGAGCCAAAAAAAGAAATCCTCTAATCTTTTTTATTTTTATATTGTCGGGTTTTTCTTCGCTCTTATTTCGCTGTATATACACGCTGTTTGTGTATTGGCTAGGGAGCTGCCACGAGTGTTGTAGGTAGATACTCATAATTATGAACAAATTTTATTATTAGACCAAACCTAGACTAGAGTCAAGAGCAAACCTATCTTAAATAAAAAAAAAAATAAAAAAAATAAGTAAAAAAAAACCTGAAATCGCGAAAAAAATCTGCTGTTCCCTACATGTATTTTCGCATAACTCGTCAAAATGTTGGGAACAGCTTTTTTTCGAGATTTCAGGTTTGGTCCCATAGTAAAAGTTGTTCATAATGATGAGTAGGTACAACACCATCGTGGCAGCTCCCTAGCCAATAAAAAAGCAGCGTGTAGGTATATGAGAGTAGATTGTGATGCGGTAAAAATAAAAGCCAGCCAAGGGGTAGGTAAGTACCCAGATTGATTGTCCAGGGTGTACTTTAAATTATTACCCTAGTGCCATTCAAGGTAGATAATTTACTGCAACCCAACCCCACCCCCGCTCCCCTTCTAACATCTATCTTCATCTTCTTCAACAAACATTCACGTCGACAGGAATGCCATTGTCAGTTTATCACCACATTTCTCCAACGAGCTGGTGATCGTAGTACCTTGTTATTACTATTATTAGAGAATAACAAATAAAGCAATTACTTGAAGGAACAGGGGCTTGTTCCTTCACCGGGAAACAAATAAAATAAATAAATAAATAAATAAATATCTTGGGACAACTCACACACGGCCATCTGATCCCAAGTTAAGCAGAGCTTGTGTTATGGTAACCAGACAACTGATATACATACTTATATAATTTATAAATACATACATATTATAGATAAATTACACCCAGACACAGAACAAACAATATGCTCATCACACAAAGTTTGTCCTGGGTGGGAATCGAACCCACGACCTCCGGCTTTGCAGTCAGGGTCACTAACCACTAGACCAACATGCCTGTCTAATAAATATTATGTCATTAGCATGTCAGCCGAAGGTCGCTCTTCCGAATATATCCAAATCATCGCCACAAACACATAAATAATAACAATAAAATTATACAGAAATAATAATTATAAATAGCATAATTATAAGGATTTCGGTCAGCCAATCGGATAATGAATTTTTGTAAGTACCTACCTACAAATGTAACAACAGGTAAATTAAATACATAAACAATATTAATTTAGTAAACGATAAACAATTTAATTAGTAATACACACAAATCAACGTGATTATTTCTGATCATGAAAATGTATTCATGAAACAACATAACATCACGGCTTGTTTCCCCGAAGGGTTAGGCAGAGGTGTACCTACCTATAGTACACCCACATTTCGCCAGTGATGTTTAAGTCCTATGTAATAGGAGGCGAGCCTACTGTCATCAACCGGGCACAAATCCAGACTCAGGGCTGCTACTGAGCAATTCCAGATAGAAAACCCAATAACACTTTGCCCGACCCTGGAATCGAACCCAGGACCTCATGCTCAGCAGTAGCGCTTGCGACCACTAGGCCAACGAGGCAGTCAAGAAACAATATAATAATATGTAATAATGTGTAGTTACAAAGGACGGGCAATATCAGTCATTTTGACTGTATCTATTACCTACGCATCATTATTAGCCATCGTCAGCATTAGCTTACAGCCGTCCACTGCTGGACATAGGCCTCTCTAATTGCACGCCATTCAGCTCGATTCTTGACAACTCTCATCCAGCTGCTACCAGCCACCCTGCGAAGATCGTCGCTCCACGTCGCCTGAGGGCGTCCTACCTTACGTTTGCCGATTCGCCATCTACCATTGTCTACCCCAACGGTTATCATTAATATTATTAAGTACCAAAATATTTCTCCACAAATGATGGTGTACGTATAAGTACAGCATGGCCAGTGGCAACGGCCACGACTTACATGTCGTGGGTTATGGGTTCGAATCCAGGCAGGCACATTACTTTGTGTCATTTATTTCATCACCACTGCTTGCTCTCAAAAACGGTGAAGGATAACATCGTGAGGAAACCGGCATATCCTAGAACCAAAAATTCGAAGACATGTGACATTTACCACCCGCACTGGGCCCGCATGGTGCATTATGGCCCACTTCCTCTCACAGAGAAGAGGCCTGTGTCCCAGCAGTGGGAACGTTACGGGCTGATTATGCTGTATCGGTAAGTACGTACGACACACCCAGAGTAGTCAGCCTTGCTACCAACTACCAAGTACCAACCTTGTTACTGGGTAATCTGTTCAAGTTTGCACCACATCACCTTTATTCACCATCGTCCTCCGCCCCTACCCATGCATGTCCTTATCCCAGGTTAGTTGTGGCGTCTGCGAAGTACTTTTAACTTCTTCTGCCATACATCTTTACTAGCTGTCATCAGAGACGAAGCGCGCTAACAACTCCATTCCTACCGGCTTCCCTTTGGAGGACCGGAAGAGTAACTTCACCTACCACCATTGAAAAATAGCACATTCAGTAATGTCTACGATTGCCAAGTAATATATATATTCCAACAACAACACAAATTGCACTAAATAAGCCGGCGCCACAACGTGATAATCGTTTTTGTATGACTATTTATAACTAAACAATTTCTTCTTCGGCTTCCCTCCTACGAAATGTCAAACCTCGCCACTGGCTGTCATTTCAGTATTCACTCCATTTCTCCGCTCTCCGTTCTATTTTAATTTCTTTCATCTTTCATAAAATTAATCCTTCTTATTACATTCTCCTCTACTCTCGACTCTACCTCTTTCTTTTTTTTTTTTATAAGAATAAGTATAATTTATTTGCAGAAAATACAGGTGTTACCAGTTGTAAAAACATTGGTGATTTAACGTACAGTCCATATTTTGACTGTTTAGGGCATGCAAATCCTAATTTTACATTAATACCTAAGTCCTTATTTTAAAAGATATACAGAATATACAGAAAAATACGTAACCTATGTTCTCTAATATAATTTTTAAAATTAAAATAAATTTTAGGTTACCTACAATAAAATATGTAGGTACACTCTTAACAAGACTTAAACTTAATAACATTTTTTCTTTATGTAACCAACAAAAATTCTTTAAAATTAAAAAAAAATAGACCCACGCCACTAAACATTAGGAAGCTTAAAATAAAAAAAATTAAAAAATTATTGATGTTGCAGAAATTCTTGTAAACTATAAAAAAAAATATCTATTAACCATTGACGCAAGTTTAATTTTAAAATATTTAAATGGGAGCTCCCGTAATTAGAGGTAATTTATTAAAAATTGTTATGCACTTATGATAAACATTATTTTTAATTTTGGTTGTATTACAAAATACAACTATACAAAAAGGAACTAAAATGTTTGTTGCATCTTTTGGTCTCTGTTTAGGTACTGTAATATTCACCTTTGAATGTAAAGAATTCATTATGGTTTCTCACAAAAACCGATACTTCAAACAAATGCATCAATAGTTTTAGTTTTTTGAATAAAGGCCTACAAGATTTAAGTGGACCGACACCGCATAATATAGCTCTTACTCATTATTTACAACATACAGGAGTAGTCTGAAACATAGGTCCCCTGGCTCCCAAACTAGGCTTTATACATGTGACTTGGGAGTCAGTGTTCCTCCATTTAAAAAAAAAATAAGTCATTAGGTATGTCGTTGGAAATTAAAAATGTAGCGGCAAAGTAAAACAAAGGCACTTTTCAACCAGATTATGCAAAAAGAAAAAAAATATTACAATTATGACATGTGTGTGATGTGTGATGGTGTGTTGTGAGAGGGGGGCGTGTGTGTATTTTCCGTGGTCTTCTTTACCTTTACTGACTCTTATTTTCACCACAACCAATTTTTACAGGTCTTACTGACACGAGACAGAGTTTAAAAAAAAATTCAAAGAATCTAGGTTATCAAAATGGTAGTTAATTTCATCAAATAACATTATTTTGCGGCTATTATTACTGACTAGATGGCAAGCAGGCTACGATCTTCTTTCTCACAGGGTCAAATTAAATTAGCTAGCGAAACTCCGCAGAAGTGATGAGTATCGATAACTAAACATGATAAAGCAAAAAATAAATTTATTTGATGTTTTTTTTTGGGGTCATCAAGCATATCAGTTTGGTTCCTAAGTTCCACAGACCCTCAAGGTCGTAAGCCTCGTTACCAAACATGCCATAAACAGATAAAAAAACATTGTGTACTGGCAATCGATTAAAATTTCAAGACTAATCAAGGAAACTACCGTGGTATAATCCATTTCCTTATATGAACATTTGATATTTTGTTAATTTTACTAATCATATCATAAATACCTACCGTTGTTATATTTTAATTACTTATGTTTAAACATGGTGGGTGTTGGAGGTTTTCTAAATTTTGAAAAACAATAGCCGCAGTAAATGTTAGCCTAGACACTTAGGTACTAATTAAATATTAACCACTAAATCAATACACCGCACTGCCTCGTTGGTTTAGTGGTCGCAAGCGCTACTACTGAACATGAGGACCGGGGTTTGATACCCAGGTTGGGTTTTATCCATTTGGAATTGCTCAGTAGCAGCACGGAGTATGGATTTGTCCCTGGTTGATGGCAATACGGTGGCCCCCTATTACATGGGACTTAAACATAACCGGCGAAATGTGGGTGGCAGAGGTGTACTCTGCCTAACCCTTCGGGGATTACAGGTGTGATGTTATGTTATGTCATAACAATTCAGCTTTTATTTGTCCATCAAGCTTTTCGCAACACTACTCTACCCGAAAAACATTTATAATTATTATTATTTGTAGCTTTTATAATTAGAATTGTGTCAAGGCGATGGGTTCGCTCGTACCAGCAGACTACTAGGATGCCCATCAGCAGCAGACACCCAGGAACAAAATGTATACAGGGTGTAACAAGACCCATCACAAAGCCGTCAACTAGGCTACGCATTCTGTACGTCAAACTGGGAAATGACTTTTTCACCTCTCAACCTCGGAAAGATTCAATGACAATCAAATGTCAAAAACTTATAAAAAAAGTAGGAAAACTAAAGGTAAAACTGAGATCTGGGGGGCAATTCTCGTAAAATTTTAAGAACATTCACAGTCTGATCTCAGTCTCAATATGTCAAAAATATCTATAATTTCCCTACATTTTTGACATTTAATTGTCGCTGAGATGAGATTGCGGCTAGATTTTGAACGTTTTTAGTTACGGGGATTGGGCTTCAGACAATGAACGTTCTTAAAATTACGGAAATTGTCCCTCAGATTGCAAAAGTGCATTTTATCCGCTAGCGTGGAATAGTTAGTTATTTGTGCAACTAGATAGCAAAGTTGGTTTTTGCTGAAAATATTGATTTTGAATCCCGAGTAAGCGAAGGATTCTATAATTGAATCACGTGCGTAACGAATGATTCTAGGTTAGAATCCTGAGCGCAGCGAGGGATTCAAAGACACGAGATGCAAATAACTTTGGTCTCGTGTAACACATACAACTTTTATTTCAGCATCGAGAACATACAACAGGTAAAAAAATACAAAATGGTAAAAATGCATATTTTGTAAAACAAACAATATCAAAAAATTAAAGGTAAAAGAAATATAATTCGATTATTTAGAAAAAAAATACAATAATTGAAAACCTTAACAGATGATATGCAATTTACTGTTATATGTGTATCCGAACGTTTTATTGTTTGTTTCTTTTTTTTGCCTACTGCATATATATGTAGGTATGGAATTTGAAAATTGAACTTCGTACCGTCTTAATACGCAATACTCAATTCTTTTATTGCATTCCATATATGTTACATAGATGGTATAAAAAGTAAAAGATCAATATGGACCCTGTCGGACACAGCAAAATTAGGAGAGGAAGAGGGCTAAGCAGCAATCCAAGCAATTCATTATTATTATAAATTATTAAATGTGTTTATACAGGGTTACAGGGAAAGTCGTACTGAATATTAAAGGATGTTATTATTCAGGTCATTTCCGATGAATTTCATTCTGTAATAAAATGTCCGAAACTTAACCGTTATGGAGATATTAAATTTTAAAGATTATTTTTAAAAATCCTTTATTTTTTGGCTTTTAGTCGTTTTCTTTGGGATTAGAGCTCCTAGAGTCGGTTTTTTTGATGTATCTAGTTAGAGGACATGTCCATTAATAAAAATGATCAACAGAAACTGAACCTACTACTAACAGCTTAAAAAACTGCTCGACAACGGTTAGCATTATGAATTTTCTAATAGAGTGTTCTTAACTTTAACAGGCTTTTAATAAAAAATATTGTATGGAACTTATTCTGCAAATAATTTTATAAAGTTCTACGTCTCTTTAGCTATTCAAAAAGGTATAACACTTGCTATTAAATAGGCAAAACATTGCCCAAATAACAGTTAAGTTAGGAGAGGGTACATTTTTAGTTTGAGGTAAAAGTAGCTAAAATACGTAAAAAAAAGACAAAAATTTTTAGCAATATTTTTATAATTCATGTCCTACATGGCCGCCGCTATTTCTTACACAAAGTCTCATTCTTTTTCTTAAATTACTTTTCACGACAGAAGTTCGTAGGTTCCGCCTCATTTCCTCAGCCGCATCAATAATTTTTTGTCTTAGAATATCGACATTTGCGATCGGTGTCATTTGGTCGTATACTAGGCTTTTCATATGACCCCACACATAAAAATCCATCGGCGTTAAATCGGGGCTCCTCGCCGGCCATGCTATGGGTCCGCCTCTTCCAATCCATTGGTTTGGGTAATTCTCGTCCAACCATGCTCGAACACTTCTTCTGTAGTGCGCTGGGCAGCCATCATGTTGAAAGAACATGTCTCGTCTCAATGCAATAGGCAAGTCTTGCATTAAAGAGGGTAACTCCTCCCTCAAAAAGTTTTCATATGTCTCGCCATTCAAGTTATCGGGCAGGAAGTATGGCCCTATCAAGTTATTTGATATTATACCCATCCACACATTAAGACTGAATCTCCTTTGTACCCTTTTGGTCTTTTTTTCTTGGGGTTACCTTGCGCTTTGGGAGCCCAATAATGGGTGTTATGATAGTTTGTGATGCCGTCTTTGTCAAATTTCGACTCATCTGTCCACATGATTTTCTTTAAAAAATCCGGATCATCATTATCGGCATTGAGCATAAATCTGCAGAAGTCTAGTCGTCTCAATGGATCCCCTTCTTCAATTACTTGCACTGGCGTGTAATGGTAAGGGTATTGCCCAGAACTGTGCATTACGAACCAGACTTTCCACTGGGAAATACCAAGCCGTCGAGCGACAACGTTTGTTGACGTGGTTGGGTCGGCTTCAAAAAGACGTCGTATTTCATTATCTTCGTCGTCGTCATCAAGAACACGAGGTCGTCCCATGTCAGTCCGACGTACTAGCACAGAACCAGTTTCTCGTAGTCTTCGATAAACTCTGTCAAATACGCCAATATCAGGTACTCGGCGAGTAGGATACCTTAGCATGTATTCATTGAGTGCACGCAACGACACTTCTTCGCAAAATCCATAACACATTAGGATGTCAGCATATTCCTCGTTGGTAAATGTTGCCATGTTCACAACACAAATCAAAGTCCAGTTACAAGCCACGTCACACAGTTAGAAGATGAAACAGTCCAAAAATCCAAGCCAAGCCGCGTTTTTACAAAAAAAAATCGGAGGGCACGGATAACACATCTACCATGGAAGAATCGCATGAGCAGACTAAACAAACACCACGATCCACGATTTGACAATTCAGACATTTAAAATGACATAAATACCTGTCACCGCACGTCTCCCGGGCACAAACAATGTCTACCCAAACCTTTTTTCATTGTTTAAAAGTGCCAGGTAGTAAGCCGGATTCTTTTGTATCGAAATTCTGTTATGTTGTACTACCAGATGGGCCTATTCTAATAACATTATTTTAAGATTTTATGAACAAACCTAGTAGATGATATACTTTTTTGAATAGCTAAAGAGACGTAGAACTTTGTAAAGTTATTCGCAGAATAAGTTCCATACATTTTTTTTTTAAAGCCCATCAAAGTTAAGAACACTCTATTAGAAAATTCATAATGCTAACCGTTGTCGAGCAGTTTTTTAAGCTGTTAGTAGTAGGTTCAGTTTCTATTGATCATTTTTATTAATGGACATGTCTTCTAACTAGATACATCAAAAAAACCGACTCTAGGAGCTCTAATCCCAAAGAAAACGACTAAAAGCCAAAAAATAAAGGATTTTTAAAAATAATCTTTAAAATTTAATATCTCCATAACGGTTAAGTTTCGGACATTTTATTTCAGAATCAAAATCATCAGAAATGACCTGAATAATAACCTCCTTTAATATTCAGTACGACTTTCCCTGTAACCCTGTATACATATATAAACACATCTAATAATTTATAATAATATATATATATTATAAGGTTTGTGTATAGGCATAGTTTAATAGTTATTTTTATTTTATATATTGCTTAAGAATAGTGTAGGTAATTAATATGAAATGCTTAGAAGTATTTTCATAATTATTAAATTATTTTACTATTTATGTATTCATATTTTCATATTTATATTTGATTTTCTATATTCCATATTATATTATATTATATTATATTATATTATATTATATTATATTATATTATATTATATTATATTATATTATATTATATTATATTATATATTTTATAATGCTTGGTGTTAATGAAAGGGAATAATTTTATTTTGCATTCGATTTGTCATCTAAAAACTCCTTTACTGAGTAGTATGGCTTGTTTCTATTGATCGCTCTTTTCGTATCGAAGTGAAAGTGACAGAACAAAGTGAAGTTCAAATCTTTCAAATTTTGTGAGTATACCCAGCACAGCACTGTTCTCGGCATTAAAAAAAAAGAATTAAATGTTACTTTGTCTCACGCTTGCAGCAAAATTGAATTTTGCTCACTGTCTTTTAACAGCAAAACCTCTTTTTTTAAGGTGCTATGGTGAAAAGATTTTTTTATCACATCTATTCAAAAAGAGCTAGTTTATTCTTCGTAAACAGGTACTAAAATAGCTATTTAATCCTTAGGGACTAAAAGTGATTTGAATTTGGAACGTGAATATTGTTAGTAAAAGTTCCAATCACCAAAGCGATCAGTGTATGAACAAGTAACAGGTTGTTTGATAAAGTAAACTGCGCGCTAACCAAATTTAAAAAAAAAATGTTAAAAAATAAAAAAATCGCGAAATGCATTCCGCCTTCGTTCGTAATTGTTTACTCAAATTCGGATTTTACTTAGTTTTTTTTTTTTTTAAATATTATTTCTTTGATACATGTATCTTATTGTTCCTAATTGTATGTAAATAAATAAACGTACTATTGGTGTTCACAAGTTGCACTTACTTATTTTCTCACAGAGGGTGATAAAAAGTAGTGTCCACCTCGGGAGCAACACTATTTTAAGCTCGAGTGACGTTCTTTGAATCCCTCCCTGCGCTCAGGATTCTACTTTAGAATCTCTCGCTGCGCTCTAGATTCTACTCTAGAATCCTTCGCTCCGCTCTGGAGTCGAAGAAACACTCTTGCCTTTAAAATAGTTGTTTGCTCCCTTGGCATACAATCTACTATTTAAAATTCGAACCTTTCTATTCAAAAATTTTCTATACCGCCAGTCCACTTAAAATGCATTAATATTTAATTCATATCAGTGCGCCAACCTCAGTTTTAGAATAATCGCACTGGCCAGCACGACGACTGCATGAAATAAACTTTCAATACTACCATTTATAGCAATTTTACTTTTAATAATCACATAAATAATTAAATAAACACTAATTTAATATATATTATTTAAGCTGTTTTTTTTGCACCTAGCATTTTCCTCGCTGTAATGAGGTGAAAACTTGTGTGTTTCGTTCGACAGCAAAGTTATTCCGCGTCTCGTACCTTTGAAACTCTCGCTACGCATAGGTTAGTAGCATACAAGTACTCGAGCCAAAAAAGAACGTTGCCTTGCATAACAAATTACTATTATTTTCAGTGTGAAAAATCGCTGTTTACAGTAGCAATCAATGTACAGATAGCGCCATCAACGAACACGCGCCCCACTCTCCTTTTATTATAATCGCTTACAGTACAAGTGTGCAACATTGTACAAGTGTACGCACTAGTTACCTACCTATACAGGTAATTAGTGTGTATCGACAAAACTAAAACACTAGCGGAATATAACACACTTGTACGCGATTAGGAAGAAGATTGGGGCGCGTCTCCGTACGCAAAACATTATGGGTGCATGCAATGGTACAGCTGGGGGTCGTGGGGCTACTTAAAGTTAAGATATAACAGTTAGTATCTCTACGTTGACGTCGTGGTGGGGCTTGCGCGCTCCGAACTCTAAGTCTGTGCCGGTAGAGTTTACTTTGCCGGAACAGGTCTAGGGCGAGGAGCCAGACCAAGAGAGATACAGAAACCCGCAGGGCAGCATGTGGCGAGCTGTTGGGCAGTAGCGACCCCACGTACCCTATCTCCCGGGAGAAGTCATGTTCCTCATCTCTGACTTGCCATTATTGGCCGGCTGGAGTGAACACTGACGAGAACTGACCTCCCACCTCAATCTTGCCTTTATTGGCTGGCTTGAGTAGAGATTCGCAAAAGCAAACGTGCTCGGAGGAAGGAAGTAGTCCAGTAAGATGCTGGTAGGGATCTTGACCGTACTTCCGGGATTGTCCTGATAGCCGTGGAATACCTCTCCACTACTCTTAAGCACCTCAGTACATGTTGCCCCCTTGTCGCTACGACACTATGTGCTAGCGACCGTTTCCGGGGGTCCATTGTTGAGTGTGCAAGTCACCCCCTGCCATTTTATCCGTGTATTGTATTTATCAAACATTGGTCGGGGCAGGGGCCATAGTCCTTCCATAGTTTTAGATAACCAGTCCACTTTAGCTATCCAAACCCCAATTTTTTTTTTTTGTCTCCATATCCTGCAATAGTCCTACACCAACCGGGGGTTGTCCTTGGGTGCACTTACATAGTACGCACAGGGATAATCGTCGGTTGGTGCCTCATTTTCATTGAAAGCGTCTAACGGGCCTCTGCGAGTTGGCTTTGGCCCCTCATATGCCTTCCAAAGGTCCGGGACCCTAGGGTCCCGAGAAATATCAAAAAAAAAATCTTTATTGCATGAATATGAGACAACCATACAGAGCAACTTAATAATTAACACAAGTTATACAGATAAAGTATAGAGTTGTTTTGACAATAAAATTTAGGCAGGTCAACAGTTGGAGAATGTGAAGTGGTCATCATCATCTTCCTGCCCTTGTCCCATGTTACTTGGGGTCGGCGCAACACGTTTTCTCCTTCCATTTTCCCCTGTCAAAAGTCACGCTATCATTCACTCCCTTCTCTTTCATATCATTCCTCACACAATCCATCCATCTTTTCTTTGGCCTTCCTCTCCCTCTCCATCCATCAACAGTTATATTCATCACTCTTTTAGTCACATGCGTTTCCTCCCTCCTCTTCACATGTCCATACCAAGCCAAACGATTTCCTTTCAGCTTTTCTGTCACTGGCGCCACTTTCAAACTTCCCCTTATATACTCATTTTTTACTTTATCCAATTTCGTCACTCCACACATCCATCTCAACATTCTCATCTCCGCTGCATGCAATCTTTTTTCATCCGTCTTCTTCACGGCCCAGCATTCCGATCCATACAGTACGACGGGCCTTATCACGGACTTATAAATTTTTCCCTTTAATTTGAGGGGCATCCGTGGGTCGCAAGTTGTTCCTGTGACCTGTCGCCATTTCATCCATCCTGAGTTGATCCGGTGCGCTACGTCTCGGTCTACTTCGCCATCCCCTTGGACAAACGACCCGAGGTACCGGAAGTCGGAGCAGCTCGGTACGGGCGTTCCGGCGAGAGATATGGGCACAGGACTGGAGAGACCGCCAAAATCACAAAACAAATATTCTGTTTTGGTCCGACTTAATCTCAGGCCAGCGGTCTCCAGTTTTGCCCACCACACCTCCAATCTGCTCTGGATCTCTAAGCCGCTCTTAGCAACCAGCACAATGTCATCAGCAAACAGCACACACCAGGGCGCCTCTTCGTGGATATCCGACGTAAGAGCGTCCATTATCATCACGAAGAGGTAAGGGCTGAGTGCTGACCCTTGGTGCAAGCCGACAGCCACATTGAAGCTGCTGGTAGTGCCCACTGTAGACCGGACTTGGGTACTGCATCGACTGTACATCGCTCGAATCAACTGCACATACTTCCCTGGCACACATTTCTCCTTAAGGGCCCACCACAGAACTTCACGAGGCACTCGGTCGTATGCCTTTTCGAGGTCAATGAATACCATGTGCAGGTTTTTATGCGCACCTCTGTATTTCTGGATAGCAAAGATGGCACCTGTTGTTAGAATGTGAAGTGGTATATTGTAAAAAAGAAAAAAATGGTTTGGTTGTCCTTAGACTGATTCGCCCTATCCCCTCGTACTAGTAAAAACTGTATCACGAGCGTGGCGAGTTAAAACTGGTTAAATCGCAAAAAGACGTCAGAAAAAGTTGGAACTTTGACCTTTTTCCATAATGAGATGGTTTCCAGGTCTGGTACAGTACAAAAAAAAATCACAATGATGGGAAGAACAAATGATTCTCGTTACACCCTTGTAACTGGATTGTGGAGGTCAGATAGGCAGTCGCTCCATTACTGGCAGCTGCATCCGGTTAGACTGGAAGCCGACCCCAACATAGTTGGGAAAAGGCTGGGCAGATTTGTTATCATACAGAACAGATCCACTTCTCCTTCAGCTTATTCCGCACGGTTTTACGTGCACGGTTCAATTACCGCTGAACCATGCTCAGAAAACCAAGCGATAAAACTGATGCTGCCTGGTTAAAACCCAGGGTGCGCAAGACAGAAGTATTTCTAGTACGTAAGTCACTTCTGAAGGCCTGCAATGAAGTATCACATAAGCTGGCCTAATTTTTGCGGCTTTATCCGATTACCTATCCAACCTACTAATATTATAAACGCGAAAGCTTAAGAGGATGGATGGATGGATGTTTGTATGGATGTTTGTTACAATTTCATGCAAAAACTACTGAATGGATTTGGATGAAATTTGGCACACAGATAGTTTATATCCTGGATTAACATATAGGATACTTTTTTCCCCCAATATCCCCACGAGATCGAGACTTATGCGGGTGAAACCGCGGAACGCTGCTAGTGAGTTCATAATCCTAATCCATACAACTTTAAAGAGATGAAGTCTCTACCAATAATTTAATTAGCTAATGAACTTAGTTGCCATTAAATAAGCTGATACAAAAGTCTTAAAATAATAGCAGGTATTATATATCATACCTACAAGTCTTAAAAGAGGCGAAGTGATCATTGGGCATTAAAAAAAGCAATCGGCAACGGGAAATAGGCCCAAATAGGCGAGCCCTCTGGGCACGTAAAAAGCCCACCACTTGATCAAATTCCTGGCGATGTCTCGAAAAACTCAATAAGCTGGGCCTATGTCCCTTGTGTTGGAACCCCAAACGTCTCTAACATACAATAACTCCCAATCATCATCATCATTTCAGCCAAAAGATGTCCACTGCTAGACATAAGCCTCTCCCAAGCACATCCAGCGGATTCCTGCGGCCTCCACAAGGTCATCGATCCACCTTCTGGGAGGCCTTCCAACTCTACGTCTTCCCGTATACGCGGTTGCCACTCCAGGACCTTTCGGTCCCATGCGGCCATCTGTTGTGCGAGTAATGTGCCCTGCCCACTGCCACTTAACACCCAATAAGGTTGTAATATTTGCGCCGTTTGAGGTGTCCTGCTCCTGCAGCAGCCGCCCCAGCACAGCCCGCCGTCGTGTCACACACACGTGTGTCGTGACACATGTTGCGTTTTACACCAAAAGCCTACCCAAATTCCATGGCAATACCTATGTCCAGTCTTTTCTATTATATGTATGTATAGTCCCTATCTATGTGTAAATAACGGTAATTATGATAATCGCAATAGGCTTGACTTGCAATTTTCCGGTTTTTATTTACTCAAATATATTTGCATATACCTACAGACCAACCTACATAAGTAAGTACAGTCAGCATCTACCATAGATTTACTGATCATTGTTTATCGATGCCTACCAGCCGAAAACAGCGCCAGCAGCGACATTTTTTGCGAAATCTACTTAAACATAAATATTATGGTTAGAATCGGCTTTTCGACTGTGAATATATAAGTCGATTTCGCAAAAAAAATGTCGCTTATGCCTTTTTGGTTGTTAGACATATTTATAGTGAAAGCATAGGAAATAGACAGGTAATGGATCAAAATTGATTTTAAACAGTGCCACAGTATAATGCATATTTCATATTTCCAGTGGACCAAAATAGGTTTTGAGTTTACCAAATTCCATTTAAGGGGGAAGCGCTAAGGTAGCCCGCGAAATTCAAATTTTCTTACGATTTTTACAATTTGCAGCTCAGTGTCTGAGTGAATGTTGATTAAAGTATGATTCGCGACCGTAACAAATATGTATTTATGGAATTATAATAATTAAAGTCACCAATACAACTCTCTAAGACCAAGTAATTCTATTGAATGACTATTTCATATGAAATCTTAACATTTCAGGATTATACTAACTTAAGGAATTGTATATTGATTCTTATGATTATAATTCTGTAAATACATATTTGTTACGGTCGCGAATCATACTTTAATCAACATTCACTCAGACACTGAGCTGCAAATTGCAAAAATCGTAAGAAAATTTGAATTTCGCGGGCTACCTTAGCGCTTCCTCCTTAATTGCAGACCGCTTCTGATTTTATAAAGGTTCACCTGTAGACGACCGGTTATTTTTTCGGACGCACAAATCAGTTGAACAGTTTATCCAAAGTGATTAAAATAAAGATTTTTTTATGATTTGTTTTCACCTTCACAAATATATTAGACTCTACATTAATATTTTTAGGCTAGAGAATTATTAGAGTAGAGGTTCAATTAAATACCTACAATATGCTTATTCTTTTTCTGGTTTTAGAACTTGAAAAGTAGAGAGAACTATTACTTATGTACAAAGGCACAGGTATCAAAATAGGTTGAATATATGAATATGCGGTACCAAACTAACAAATCATTTGGCAGTAAAAAAAATTTGTTTGCAAAATAAATAAGAAATTGCGAAAAATTTATTGACGGATGGCGACGACTGTACACAATTTTTTTTTTACTTTTGTCAAATAACCTTTTAAACGGTATTGAACCCGGGACTTCACCTATAGGTATAATATTTATATAGCCAATGCAATGTTTTGTTATTACATACACATATTTAATCTTTGCCAATAATATTTTTTGGAGGGAGAGGTAAACAGATAGACAGAATGACTGTTGATTTAATGTTTTCTAGATTTAAAAGGAAAATTTCAGATGCATTACTTTATGTGGGAAGTAGTAGTAAATTACATAGGGGGGAAGCGCTAAGGTGGCCCGAGAAATTGAAATTTTCTTACGTTTTTTGCAATTTGCAGTTCCGGCTGTATTATAAAATATGTTGATCAAAATATGATTCGCGACCGTATAAAATATGTATTCACAGATTATTATAATCATGATAATCATCAATAAAACTATCGATGTTAGAATTTGCCACTAGTGCAATTTGAACTCGGAGATTTGCAATTTGTACCTATTTATAATTTTGATGATTATCAGCTCGAAAGTCTAACAATCAATCTTTCACGGGGTATCATTTTACCCAGTACCTAACTGTGCTATGGAGGTCAGATAGGCAGTCGCTCCATGTACAATACCTACTGGTATTCACTTATTCAGCATCATGCGGTTAGACTGGAAGCCGACCCCATCATACTTGGGAAAATTCTAGACTGATTGGCAACTCATCAAGTAACACAGGTGAAAACTGATTTAAAATGTGCTGGCTCATGGCTGGTAAAGTTACAGGCTGGAAGTTATTTATGAGCTCGTGGCCCAGTGGTAACCGCCGCGACTTACAAGTTGTAGGCCGTAGGTTCGAACCCTGACAAGCGCTTTACTTTGTGTAAATTATTTTATCACCACTGCTCTCAAAACGGTGAAGGAAACTTGCATGTCCTAGAACCATAAATTGGAAGACATGTGACGTCTACCAACCCGCACTGGGCCCGCGTGGTGGATTACGGCCCATTACACATTTAGATTTAAGTATTCTGTGTTTATTTTGTTTCCTTTTAAAATTCATTGCATGCTGCACCGGCTGACGTCATCACGTCAACGACGGCAGTCGCTGAAAACCAGCGCTGGGGCTCTGTCCCGCATAGGGTCGCAGCATTATGCTGTTCGATGGCCGTTTTCTGTGGATGTGACGCCTACTTTCCCCCACGTTGTTTCTTGCGTCATGTTTACCGCAAATAAACGTACCTATTTTCTTTCCTTTTGAGAGGAGGCCCGCGCCTCAAAGAGATGTCAGCACTATTGACGGGGTCCGCTAGGGCCGATGCCAGCTAGGGTTGCGGGATGTTCGAAAGAGTTACCGTGGCCCCGGCACAGGCAACAGAAGGAACACGGGTGGGTTTTAGTCAGTAAAAGTCTGACACGCCCTCCCGCTCCGCCCAGAGCGGGAGAAGTCATTTGATGATTTCCCATCCACAAAAAAAAAAAAAAAAAGGTGGAGGAGGTGAGGTGGAGGAGGTGAGGTGTCCCAGCAGTGGGAACGTTGTAGGCTGATAATGCTGTCATTTAGGCGGTAACTGCCTTCCATTAGGTGGACTGTTAATGTTTGACAATCTGTATCTAAGGTACTTACAAAAGAAAGATAAATGGTCTCTTGCCCAGATTCTGGTTCGCATTTCTCAGTAGCAGCGTGGCGTCTGGATTTTTGCCCGGTCGATGGCAATAGGTTCACCCACCCCCTATTACATGGAACTTCTGACGGATTGTGGGTGTATTCCTAACCCTTTGGGCGTTACAGGCGTGATGAATATGGGCTCTTGCCTTCTACCGCGTTGATATATAGCTCCACTGCTTCTGACCATGGTATGCTAGGGCTAATTTGGATTGCATAAGACGCTGCCACTTTCAAAATTTCAAGTTACTACAAGAGAACTAGAAATTCTTAGCTTCTGACACTAGCGAGCAGGTGAACAGGTGCTATGAATGATGGACGATATCGACGTTAGCTATTACTATAGAAGAGGTCATCATCAAAATCGGTTTTGCTGTAAAGACATGTCCCGGAATTAACGCTCAACCTGTTAAGGGGACATTGTACTCATCATTATGAACAACTTTTACTATGGGACCAAACCTGAAGTGGCGTAAAAAAATCAACTGGTCCCTACAGTATAACGAGTTAGGGCTCCTGCAAACAGGCGTGACACGAGACGCGACACAAAAGCACCACGTGTAGCGCAACGAGCGGTGCCTTTGTGTCGCGTCGCATGTCGCGCCTGTTTGCAGAAGCCTTTATGCAAACATAATTGTAGGTAGCAGCTGATTTTTTTCGCGATTTTAGGTTTGGTCACATAATAAAAGTTGTTCATAATGATGAGTACAATGACCCCTTAAGAGGTTGTGCGTTGATTCCGGGACATGTTGTTTATTGAATTTAATAGAATGGAGGGCCGTAACAGTTACATCCCAATAAATGACGGCAGCTCTAGTGCGGCACGATTAAAACTGTGGCTATTTAAACATCCCCCTCCAGCTGAGTATGTTGAGCCAGCAGTAAAGCCCCCAGCGGGCCACCAGCTACCATGGCTCTCCTGGAAATCTCTTAACCGACTAAGAAGCTAGGTGGGTTGCTGCAGGTACTACTTAGCAGTGGTGCAGCTACAATTCTCATTAGAGGGAAGCCGAAAAAAAATTGTTCATTTCTCATACCTAAACTCAGACAAAAATTATAGGCATTTTTGTAATGTTTTTAATCTTATGATGGCTGTATTAAACTCGTATTAAATATATATAATGTGATGTGATACACAGTTACCTACAAATGTGTACCATATTATTTGGCAATAGTAGACATTAAGAAGAGTGGTGGTTCCGAAGGGAAGCCGACAGGAATCGGGTTGTATGAAGGCTTCGCCACTGCTACTTAGTCAGGTGGGGACTCCGATAAACCACAGTGCGACTGTGGGGCCACATCACAAACGATGCCTCACCTCTTGTCGTGCTCTCTGTGTTAAATCACCTGCACTATGGAAGACCTTTGCGAGGTCAACACTAACGCTGTCGAAGTAGCCGAATTCTGATCGAAGCTTATAAAAAATATTAATAATTATAGACTTATAAGCTTAGTTAATTAGTCATTAAGTTAACTTTAGGTACTGTAGACCAAAATAATAAATAATTTTGAAATTAAATAAAACATATCGCAAACAATTTATTAACATTATCGAACATAATGAAGCCACAAAACGGTGTAATAAATACGTATTAAGTAAACACGAAAATAACTCGGTCCCGCCGATAATCTACTAGTAACCTGTTATTTCCTTTTGCCGATTAAACTGTTACTACGGTTACTACGGTTTTAGTTTAACACAAATAAATAATACATATTATAATAATCACTTAACAAGTCGCAAAATTAATGAGAACCTATTGCCTGATTGGACATTGGACCACCTGTTTTAAGATATCTAGGTTAAGGGGGAAGCGCTAAGGTAGCCCGCGAAATTCAAATTTTCTTATGATTTTTGCAATTTGCAGCTCAGTGTCTGGGTGTATGTTGATTAAAGTATGATTCGCGACCGTAACAAATATGTATTTACAGAATTATAATCACTAGAATCAGTAATACAACTGCCTAAGTTAGTATAATCCTCAAATGTCAAGATTTCATGATATAGTCATTCAATAGGATTACTTGGTCTTAGAGAGTTGTATTGATGACTTTAATGATTATAATTCTGTAAAAATACGTATTTGTTACGGTCGCGAATCATATTTTAATTAGCATACAAGTAAATGCTGACCTGCAAATTGCAAAAAACGTAAGAAAATTTGAATTTCCGGGCTACTCTGGCGCTTTCGCCTTAATATAAGATTTATTGACAACAGACCAAGTTGAAGCACTAGAGTAGCTATCTTCGTCGTTTCGATAAAAAACTCTGAAAAGTGCCTTCGGTGATGGGACCATGGGGAATCGTCGTGGTGACAAGATTGGCCAGCTGGACTCTGCGTTACCGAGTGCCAGCTGTTACCAGGCTACGCCGGGCGTTTTATTATGAACTGGACGCCGCTCAGGGAGTCGCTCCTCATGCACCCCAATAACTATCAGAAACTCTAGCTGTAAGTACTTAAGTCTATCCTGCACTATGATAAGCATCAGGATGAAGGTAAGCTTTCAGGCTGTCCGTGGAGTTTCTTGTCCGTTCTTCTTCATAGGAACTTACTACGCTTTGGAATGGGCAACTAGCGTCTATCTGACTGACTGACCCCTTGACAATTCAAAAGTGCCTGTAATTGGTTTATTTGAAATAAATGCTTTGAGTTTGAGTTTGAGGAAACTTAGATTGGCACATAAACCTACATGGGCACTTATGAAACGTCAGAAGCTAGGTGCACGGTTCCAGTTAACGTTTTCTATGAAGAAGAGCCGGCAAGAAACTCCACGCTTATTCATTTTTAAAATAATAGCCCTTATTTTTTAAATATTACAGTTTTAATAATGAGATGACAGTGTACCTACTTATAAAAAGTATCAGGTACTTATTGGATGAGACAAAGAAAAATGCGTTTATTGGCATTACAATGAAGAAACACCTTAAAATTATGAAAAAGAAAACTGCTTAAAATGCCAAATGGACCGCAGCTCAGCATTGTCAGATGACAATACGGTATACCACCTGGAGCTAGACCACCACCTCTTAAAGCAGTATTATTGTAATCTTACTTTAGTGTGGGTGTTCTCACACTGAAGTAATATTAAAATAATACTGCTTTAAGAGGTGGTGGTTGGCCCCCTGATGCCATTTTCAGCTGCAGCCCACGCCATACGCTCGAATAATAAACACATAGGAAGTGCTTTACATGAACCCTTCACAGGTTTTTAAATATCGCAGCATTATGCTGAGATAGGAGCCTTTTTGGCCTCGCACAGGTCTTATTTTTTGTATTTTTGTTTTCAATGTTATTTTTGTTAGTTTTTTTTTAAATGCTCCTTTTTATTTACTGTTTGTATTTCCTGTGCGTGTCCCAAATAATTGTTTTCTTTTTCTTTCACAGTTCCAAAAAGAGGATATATATATGTATATTGCTTAATCTAAGCGCGAGGCTAACAGCCTTCGTTTGTCCTATAATCAATATACTTATGTATGTTATAAAGTCACAAATTCATTCAACAGAATCAATTACATGCATCGTTACGACGAAAAAAATGAGATTCGCAAATTCTACAATTCATGGTCATATTGTTGTGTTTACGGCATACAAATTTTAACAGGCGGGCATCGAATCTCGGCCCATCTGCTGACTGCTAATGAACTCCAATTTTACGAGCTGTGTCGCTTACATAATATGACGCAATTTGCGTGTGTGTGTGTGTATTGTGTAGGTGTGGTCTCGCATCCATTGGGATTGACTACCTACTCGGCATAAAATTGTCTGGCGATGTCTGAAACGATACAGATCATACAGCACTCAGGCAAATCTTGAAATTCTGAATTTTATAATTGAATAGCTGTTTTCTTTTCCCAATTATACTTTATAATATTACAATAGGTCAGCCTTATGACATTCGTACTGTATCTATCACCCGATACTCACTCTCAGTCTCACGACACTCACTATCTGTCACCCAACAAACAACTCAAATTACCCTACAGTCACTTTAAATCTGCCAACAATAGCTTTCAGTCACCTGACAGTGGCTTTCAGTCACCCGACAGTGGATTTCAGTCACCCGACAGTGGCTTGCAGTCACACAACAGTGACTTTCAGTCACCCGATAGTGACTTTCAGTCACCCGACAGTAGCTTTCAGTCATCCAACATTCGCTCTCAGTCAATTTCAATCTCTTAAAGGTCACTTACTGTCACACAGAGCTCTGGATCAACCTATTAAAGCATAACTTAGCAATGGGCACTTACAAATCTGTAACAGTAATGTAATCCACACTAAATGCGAAAGTAACAATGGTTCAATTGACTGTCCTGAACTTGTTTTAAAATGAAATATACGCACTAATCAGATGAGGCTACGACAGCGACCACTTCTACATGTACCAAGCAAGCACTAACTATAGGCGTAATGCATTCTTTCATAGAGCTAGTCGCAGTTTTAACGAAATTTGTTGTGAATAAGGCATTGTTGCACCAATGCAAGCACTCTGAGGAAGCGCTTAGCAAAGCCATTTTTTGTACAAGAGACACCTGCCTGCACTTGAACCGGTCGCTGTCCAGATTGGCTTAAAAGAACAAATTAGTTTAAGATTGAACGAAATGAACCAACTTTGAGGGAATAACTAGATATAATAGAATAGATAAGATGTAACTTAGATTATGAAGGAGTGTATTTATCTGCGGAGGCTTGTAATTAGCAATTTAGTTTTATATTATTGTTATTATAATGATATTGGTCTGTAAGCTTTCCGAAAATAAAGAAAATAAAATAAATAAAAAACTCGGTCTCTGTCGGTATGTCTGTCTGTCTGCCTGTTACCTTTTCACGCCCTAACGGCTGAACGGATTTTGAAGAAAGGAGACTGGGTTGTATTGGAAGTGGTATATGGACCAATGGTTTTGTTATTTCTATATTGATACTTCATATAAAAATTATACCCTTATGCTCGGTCCTCCTAAACGCGGGCGAAGCCGCGGTCAAAAGCTAGTATTATTATAAAAGTAGTCCATAAATCCCAATATTTCAATCAGATCCATTAAAAACTGCCATGTAAAAAACTCTTTGACGCCTGTTTGAATAAACCACTTAATTATTCCATGCCGGTAGCTGGGCGCCTACCACACAATAAACCAAGTCTCCCAAAGTCCTTAGCTTACATCAAACGCCACTACGTGTAGTTATGTACATATATCATTAGAGAATCGCAAACATAGCCTCGCTCTGCTACGTCGGTTAAATAATTGTTTCTAATATAATATATATTTGGCACTATGGCACGTTTACGCGTGCCTGAGCAGCCATGTTTGATTATATTGTTATTTTTCACTAATGTTAATCTAAACAAGGTTTTTTGTTTCTATGTTGAAGGGTTTTAAGGAAAAAAAAACAGTTTAATCAAGAGGTTGATGCCCAATAATATTTTATGTGTTTTAGGTATGTACAGTCGGGAAAACAAATTGGGATCCTACGATTTGCTCTGTTAGAGCCTTTTCATACAAGTATCAAAGAATGAAAGTTGTGATTTGAATATTTTGAATAGACTGTATTTAACTTGGTAGGTAGTCAATTAGTTAAACAATTTATTTTCCTGACTTTTACCTACTGTCAGTCTGCATTGTAAGACTGCGGGCAGACCGACAGACGTTTGCTTTAATTAGTTTAAAAACCCCTCACTCAAACACGAGTATCCACCTATCCTAAACCAGCGCTGTGTCTCTGTCTCGCATAGTGTCACATTATTATGGTTTTGCGTGAATGTGAAGTATATTTTCCCCCAACTTGTTCTTTTTTGTGTCTGTGCATCATGTTTTACCGCAAATAACGTTTCTCATACTTTTTTTTTTTTTTTTGTGGATGGGAAATCATCAAATGACTTCTCCCGCTCTGGGCGGAGCGGGAGGGCGTGTCAGACTTTTACTGACTAAAACCCACCCGTGTTCTTATACTTGGAAAGTACGCTTGTAGTTACCTGATCAGGGATGAAAACAGTACTTTTCTTCCCTGGGAAAAGATTTTCCCTGCTGTCAATAAATTTAAAAACTATGTAAGCCATGTCCCAACTTTACAGCCACTCTGTTATGTCGCGGCATAAAATTGTAATAAAAAATATTATCAACAATTTTGTAACACGACTAGGGCAAATTACTTTTCACTAAATTATTATTTAATTAAGTAACATAGATTTGAGCTAAATAATTATTTACCATCATCAATGATCTATCTCTATCTATCTCTCTGTGGAATACGCTCCTTCTGGAAATCAGGACGTTTTCCCATTGTTTGTCTTAAGTATTTTAGTATATTCGTGTATTTATGTATAAACTAAGTCTGGCCATAAATACTGTTACAATTAAAAATAAACAAAATATTACATTTGAATTTGGAATCTGTCATTTTTATATGATTGTTCATTGAGTTTTCTCATTTTGGCGCCAATACATTGTACAATATTTTGCGATATTAAAATGGAGTGGGGTGATAAAGAGAACCGAATCGCTGTGATTGCATTACACAAAGTAGGTATGGAGCCAAATGCAATTTTTAAAACTCTCCATACGCTTGGTATTAAAATGTTTGTGTACCGGGCTATTAATAGGTACAATGAGACCTCCTCTGTTTGTGACAGAAAAAGATCTGTCCGTCCACGTAGTGTTCGTACGAAAAAGGTGGTCAAAGCAGTACCTAAGGGAAAGAATTCGAAGGAATTCTGTCCGAAAGCAAAAGATTTTATCTCGGGAGATGAAGATAGCAGCACCTAGAACCATGTCGCGTATTTTAAAAGATGACTTAGGACTTGCAGCCTATAAGAGACGTACTGGTCATTTCTTCACTGATAATTTAAAAAAAGAATAGGCTGGTAAAATCGAAACAACTACTGAAGCGGTACACAAAAGGAGGTCACAGAAAAATTTTGTTTACGGATGAGACTTTTTACAATTGAGCAACATTTTAACAAACAAAATGACCGTATTTATGCTCAAAGCTCTAAGGAAGCTTCCCAATTAATCGACAGAGTGCAACGTGGGCACTATCCGACTTCAGTGATGGTTTGGTGGGGTATTAGCTATGAAGGAGTGACTGAGCCATACTTTTGTGAAAAAGGTATCAAAACATCGGCACAAGTGTATCAAGATACCATTCTTGAGAAGGTAGTGAAGTCCCTTAACAACACCATGTTCAATAACCAAGAATGGTCCTTCCAGCAAGACTCGGCGCCGGGTCATAAAGTTCGGTCTACGCAGTTTTGGTTGGAAACGAACGTTTCGGACTTCATCAGAGCTGAATACTGGCCGTCGTCTAGTCGCGATCTTAATCCGCTGGATTTTGATTTATGGTCAGTTTTAGAGAGTACGGCTTGCTCCAAACGCCATGATAATTTGGAATCCCTAAAACAATCCGTACGATTGGCAGTGAAGAATTTTCCCTTGGAAAGAGTGTGTGCTTCTATTGATAACTGGCCTCAACGTTTAAAGGACTGTATTGCAGTGCAGCCAATGGAGACCACTTCGAATAAGCTTTTTATATTTTAAACTGTTTTATATTTATGTATTAAACTAACACACAGTAAAAGTAATAAATGTTATTTGCAATAGATTTTTTTTTCTTTGTTTCAGTATTTATGGCAAGACTAGGTATTTTATTTGCGCTTATTTATATATAATTAGGTATTATTATATTTACATAAAACATAACATCACGCCTTGTTTCCCCGAAGGGTTAGGCAGAGGTGCACCTATAGTACACCCACATTTATTATATTTATAGTTGGTAATAGGAATATGTGTATCTTTATATTTAAATAAATATGTATTCCTCAATTGTTATTTGTTTAAAATGAGTTCATCAGAGTCAGATATGGATTTAACGCTTTCATTGGAGAAGAGGCTAAAACAGTAATGAAAAACGTTTTACCGCCAAAATTAAAAGAAAGATACTTAAAATCTTACGATGTTTTATGAAACGGCGCGCTGAAAGCAAAGTCAAGTCTTTTTCGGAAAACGTGCTAGGTACTTACAAATACTTATTTCAATGAATTATCTAAGAATCATAAATCTTCTACTTTATGGAGTGTGTATTATTATTATCTTACCAATATTGTTTAAATTATATTTTCATAAAATATTGTTTGTTTATCTAATCAGGTTTATAATTATTTTCCTCTTATTTGAAATGAAAAGCAATGTTTACCTCGGGTGAAAGACATAGGCACTCGAACTATTGGCGCCCTCGCTACTACGCTCGTGCGCCAAACCATCTCGTGCTCAAATAGGTCCCTTTCATCCCTTGTATAACAATTTACTATTCTTTCTATCCTTAGTTGCTGAAACGATCCATTTCAGAAAATCATTAAAGCTGAAGAGTTTGTTAAACGAGGCAACAGGTGTATGTAAGGATCGTAGCAGGTGGCGTTCTGTAGTTTCTGCCTACCCCCATGGGAAGTAGGCATGAGTTTATGTATGTATGTATGTATGAAGAGTTTGTTTGTTTGAATGCGCTAATCTCTAGAACTACCAGTCAGATTTGAAAATTTCTTTTTGCATTTGATAGACCAATTCTTGAGGAACATTTTGTTCTATTTAATATCACTCTAGAACCCTTAGGAACCCAGCAAAAACAAAAAACAAAAATACACCAGAAAGAACGCTAAGCGAAAACGAAGTAATAGCGCGGACAGGCGCGTAGGCGATGCGAATCGACGCGATGCGGTGGGTCGGGGGAACAATAAATTTCACGCGGACGTAGTCGCGGACAGAAGCATAGTAGGAAATAGGAGCCGATACTAGGCACGTATTAAACCTAGCTTTTTGGCACCCAAGAGTCGTCGCTTCATCGATCACGTCCACCGCTGACATGGGTTTTTCCCGAACCCAATACCTATTTAAGCTGTTATATAGGACTAGGTAGGTACAACTTCCAGTTTATCAGTGACAGGACAAAGGTGGGTAATTTCTTCACCTTTGTCCTGTCACTGTTATAACGTTGGTTCGTCAAAAGAATTTGCAAAAGGCTAGGTTGATGCGAACATCAACTTTTGTACATTGTAAGGACTATTCTTACTTGCAGCGCTCGGCCGCTATAATAGTAACGCTTGCTAACAGATGTGGTCATCATGTGCACGGGATTTTGTTTTCAAATTGATCAGATGTAAGTTTCCTCGATAGTACATAATTATTATGATGTTGGTATTCTTTAATAAATAAATAAATAAACATCATAGTTATGTACCTTATGTCAAGTACTTACATAATTTGCTTGTGCATATGTTAAACAAATAAACAAATAAAGTACTTATTTATAAAAAAAAAACCATACCATATAAAATTAAACTAAATTATAAGCCCGATTATGATATGTTATTTAAATCCTATTGTAAAATCATAAATGTGTTCGATAAAGTAAAATGGCTGTTGCCTCTGATTACTCTGTTTTTATGAATAAGCTGCAGAAAACAAACAGACAAAATTGTTCGTAACTTGTCGTACTTGCCTCTGCCTAAGATTAATTATGAGTATGGTAAGAGAGCCTGTACGTACCTACGCCCTTCCTAACTTAATAAGCTACCAAAGGAAATTGCCAAAAAAAAAGAAAACAAAAAAGGTCAACAAATTAAAAACATCTTAAAAGCCTACTTTACCGTGGGGAAGTTTGGAATGGAGTTCTGCGTGTAAGTTTAATTAGCCTTTAAGTGAGCAAACTCTAAAATAAGTTAATAGCGCATATAATCCTATCTTTTATCAAAGATTAAGCGCTATTGTTATGAAAAATGTTCCATGTCAAGTTTATAAAATAAAATAAATACTTAGTTTAAAATTTAATTTATTTTTTTATTTGTTTCCATTCAATTGTCCTTGATAATGTTAGTAGGTAGTAAGTCATATAAATAAATAGTAGGTACATACCTAGTGGATACGTAGGTACTTATCTAGTCAGTCAAGCTAACACTGTCTCTGCAGATTTGCAATTGTATCGATGTGAAATATCTCACGTTATTTATGTAGGTAGGTAAGAATTAGATATTATTAGTCACACCTGCTGATAGATATCTGTTCGATGTTCTTTATTAGGAAGGAACTAGATATACTTAATTATGGAACATCTGGAACATTATAATAATAATTGTAGATTTGTAGGGAGGTGGTTGGGTGCTAAAAACTCCGTTGCTTTTTCGAAAACATAATTTATTTATATTCAACTCTTGAGACAAAGTAATTACTCAATCTGATTAGAACTTGAACAATGAATAAAGTGAATCATAGTTTCCTGAATCATTTTTTACTCCTCCATGACCGTCCATGACTCATTTTTACGCTTGGATCGCCATCTCGTGGTGTGTTGAGTAAACTTTAGTCGTGAAAGTATCATGAGTCATGGTGTCACCAGTTTTACAAAAAACGACAATAGATGGCAAACGTAGCGATGAGATTAAAATTAAATATTTTAAATTAGGCGTTCTATATTTGTTTTCTTTTAATAGCTTAACATAAAATGATTAAAACATTATTACTTTAATTTGAAAAATGTCATTGTACATATTTTAAAATATACCCATGCAAACTAGGCTGTTTGCAACGTTGGCCTTTGCATAACACTAGATACGTACGAACTTCTAATGCACAAAAAATTTAAAAAAGTGCGAGGTAGCGAGAAATGGCGTCGCAAGTTGTTTTTTTAATCGTAATCAATGTGTTTCTAATCATTCTTTAGGATTGTAAAAGCTATACGTGGTGTTAAGATAATACTGATCAGTTCCGTCGATGTTTAATTGAAGAACAGTGGTTATTTTAACGTGATTACATCTTTAGCCGTCGGACAATGGCGTCGTCGAACGAAGCGAGAGTTACCCATGTAAAAGTTAATGAAAATCGCGTTGTCGTTGACGATTACTGTGGCTCCAGCAGCTTAGAAGATGCCGGCGAAGGTGCTAAACGTCGTCGTACCGGATACAACTGTAAAAAACTGTCACAACAGGGATGCGGGACAAGTGTGTCAACGGATCCCAAACATACACCATCCTTAGAATCCAAAGGTATTAATTCATTCTATACGTACTTACTAATCTTGTACACGTTGCTTTGGAGCATTCAATAATGTCACCGTAGTAGTTTTTTGTATTTTGACTTGCTATATTTTGGTGGGAAAGATGTTAACCTCTCCTAAAGTGAATTACATCATTACTTCAGAGGTCGTAGGTGTTTATAAACACAACACACGCTTTCCATACGGTATGACTATCTTTTCACCTGCCCATAATTGTTCATTTCCTCATTTCCACCATATTTGAGGGGAACAGACATAGTTCTGTACATTTAGGAGTCACTTGCATCACATTGTGACCTTGTGTTTGCTAGACCTGTACTTTCTATTTGTTATAATAACTGTACATTGCAAGTACTCTATTAGTTACTATAAAAAAGCCTAAAGTTATTGACATTGATGGCAAACCTTGGTTGTATAAGTAAAAAAGTCCATCTTTTGTCTCCGAATATGATTTCTTACCGTGAAGCCAGGTATATTTCTTCTCAGTTATATTCATAATATTACTATGGAAAATACGTTTTATATTCTGTATTTCAGTTTTATTTAATGTTTTCAACAAATCCTGTACTCGTGTACACACAACTCTCAAATGTAAAGCCATTTGGCAATATTTCATGTTTAATATAATGCAAAATCTCTTATAACCATGTCATACAACTTTTTGTACCTGCAAAATCGATTAAACATCATCACAACCAATTCACTTGACAATTTTGCTGAATTTTGATAAAATATCACAAAACCTTTGTATTAATTGTCTTTAGTTGAACCTGTCTTCAGTTGGACCTGCTAACCAACTTAAGAAGCATCTGCAACAAATTATATGAAGTTTATATTGAAATTAGGAGGCTATTTGAATGGAACACATTTATTAAACACCACAATAAATAATTACACAACAACTCTTTTGCCTTGACGGAGCAGTTAGTAGTGACAGATTCTAAACAGTTTTACTCGAATCTGAAAACACTGTCAGGGCTCCCACACCAATACTGCGCATTGAATTGTAGCTACAATTCAATGTGCAGCTCGCAGTTTTGTGTAGGAGCCCTCATGTAGGTATACAACCTCCATCAGTTTATAATCAAATTCAAGAAAAAAAAAGCTTCTAAATTTCTCTCATTCATGAGCTCACAGACAGAGGGGCAATTCCCGTAATTTTAAGAATGCTCACAGTCTGATCTCAGGTCTCAATACAGTGTGAGTCTTTATAATGTGCACATATCGAAATGAGGGAATCTATGCTTAATTTTATCGACGGAAAAAATGTTAAAAAAAATCTAAATATTTATTTATATTTTTTATGGATTTTTAAAAAAAATTGTTTGCTTTTGTGACCCCAGTGTATACAAAACTGTGTAACTTTTAAACTAAACGATTTATCACGATGAAACAAACTCTATAATGTTTGGAAGTAATTAGGTGTCGTCATAAAATAAAAATTATGGAAAAAAAATAGCCACATTTAAAAATAAACATTTTTGTTTGGCAAAAATCTGATTTTTTTTCATTAATTTTTACAAAAATTGTAAAATTTCTCAATAACATGCCCCCATCACCTTCTTTTTTTATAACTTTAAGTTATTCTTCATTGTATTAGGAACCTAACGGTAAAAATTGCATGTTTTTAACTCAACCCCAACATTTTTTATCAACTGTCAAAGAAAGGCCCAACGCATAGCTATTGTTTAGCAGGTAGATAAACTTTCTTTTGAATGTGCGCAGGTCGGGGAGGTAGGGCCAGCCAAAGGAACTTGAATTATGACAGATGTCAGACTGGCAGTCGCTCCGAATTATTCGCCGCTGCTACATGTGTTTCGGTACTTTCGTTCGCTGGACTTTCATAACTTTCGTTCGCTGCTACATGATGCCGCGTTTAAGTGAATTTTCCCCGGCACACATCGCCGACATACATTTTTATTATGGAGTGGGACAAGGAAGTGCCAGAGCTGCGCGCGCGGCTTACATAGCTGCGTATCCTAACAGGCAACCAGTGCCATCTGCCCGAAACTTCCAGGAAGTTCACAGAAGGTTGTCGATCACTGGACTTGGATCAAGTAGAGATCGTCGCGAGCCACCTCAAGTAATTATTGATGCGGCTACTGAACAACTGCTTGTGCACATTCAAAAGAAAGTTTATCTACCTGCTAAACAATAGCTATGCGTTGGGCCTTTCTTTGACAGTTGATAAAAAATGTTGGGGTTGAGTTAAAAACATGCAATTTTTACCGTTAGGTTCCTAATACAATGAAGAATAACTTAAAGTTATAAAAAAAGAAGGTGATGGGGGCATGTTATTGAGAAATTTTACAATTTTTGTAAAAATTAATGAAAAAAAATCAGATTTTTGCCAAACAAAAATGTTTATTTTTAAATGTGGCTATTTTTTTTTCCATAATTTTTATTTTATGACGACACCTAATTACTTCCAAACATTATAGAGTTTGTTTCATCGTGATAAATCGTTTAGTTTAAAAGTTACACAGTTTTGTATACACTGGGGTCACAAAAGCAAACAATTTTTTTTAAAAATCCATAAAAAATATAAATAAATATTTAGATTTTTTTTAACATTTTTTCCGTCGATAAAATTAAGCATAGATTCCCTCATTTCGATATGTGCACATTATAAAGACTCACACTGTATGTCAAAAATACCATAATTTCCATATATTTTTGACAAGATTTTGACATTTGATTGTCGCTGAGATGTGATTGTGACTAGATTTTGAACATTTTTAGTTACGGGAATTGGGCTTCTGATATCTGTTGTACTTAAGCTTGAATAGTTAGTTATCACTTATCAGTGGACCTCAACCTCCCCAGTAGCCTTATTGTTGAGGGTAGACTAAATTAAGATTCTTACTACAATCTAAGATTAATGGTAACAGAAATATATTAATACTTGGAAACAACAGTCTCTTAATATGCCTTACATGGCAGAAGTTACTTGACATAAAAATAAACAATAGCAATAGGTAAATTAACACCAAACACATGCTATAAAATGTCTAAACTGCTTAAAGGTATTTCAATTCTGCTTCAAGTTCAACCAACATAAATCTGCACTGAACTATTGCATGACACAATATTAAAGACCAGTGACTTAATTTCTTACTATAAGCCTATTAGAGTGTCTGTGCTATGGCCGTTAAATGGCTAAGCCATACATTTTGGCCAAGATCTAAGGTTTGAAGAGTTAGGGGTTTGGCTCTACATTAGATCTGATAACCTACTTTACATGAAATGTTTTTGGTGGCATACTGGTTCAAAGTATTGCATGGCTAAAAGTTCTGCTCAATTTGTAACTACTTAAGTATTTGTAAGGCAATATGCCAGACTTAGAAAGTTTCATAAAAAGTAAATTATGAAACCTAAGTTTTTAAACACAACACACACAGTCAAGTTAGTAAACTTGACTCTTATTTATTTATATACTTTATTGTACAACAGAAAAATACATCTTATTCCCAATCTTATGTTATCCAAGAAAACAACTTACATTTGAGACTCTTTCACACACACACACACACAAACAATATTCTTTCGAGCTACACTCAAATAATATTCAACAGCTTTAAAACAAAACATAAAATCAATTGAAATGACTATACTTTTCCATCATACATCATCCGTGGGACTTGGTTTTATTGCTCATAGCAATTTTATTTCAATTCACTCCAGCAAACCATTAAATTACCACAAGCAACACTTCACAAATTCTCAATATTGTGTTGTCAATGCTAGTCAACTGGCAAATTGAAATAGAATAATAACTACAGCCATATTTATATAATATCTGAACAACCAGGGAAACAATATCTAAATTAAGTTAATAAAACTGCAACTGCCTGGTATGGCAAAAGGCTTTCCCCTAACTATGTTGGGGTTGGATACCAGTATTTTACATCAAGTGACTGCCTATGTGACCTCCACAAGCTTGTTACTGGGTAAAATATTACCCCTTGGTAAGACTAGTTGTCAAACTTTTAGGCTTCCGGCTACCTGTAATGACTGTCAAAGATCTATGAATGACAGCCAGAAAAACAGCATAACATCCTTTCTGAGGCACGGAGGGGTCTCGATATGTAATGGATGGTCATGCATCCACAAACTGACCTGATCGCAGCAAGCGTAGCTTAAACTTCAATCATGCAGCTGTTATTATTTAGCCATGAGAGTCCCTCAAGCAAAATACATGAGAGGCTTACATGAGAGGGAGGTTTTCATGAAAAAAAATGCAAAATATGAAAACTCTACATATCCCTTTGGGACTGATGTTATTTGTGTTACTTACACCTGCAAAAACTTTAATAAATCTGAAAAAGATGAATGTTCGGATCCATTCATTAAGCATAGATTAGCAGAATGCACGCGATGCGCGATGTGATGTGCGTTTTGTTTGTGCAGAATAAACAATTTTTCTTTCTTTCAAAATGAAGTACTGCCATCTAATTTTTAAATTACACAAAAATAGATATTTAGTACAGGTTTCTATAAACGACTCGGGATAATCTCATTATCAAAAGGTATTGTAACATATTATAAAATTGTCCCCTTACTACTCCGTTTACTAATAATTTAATAAGATAAGAACTTTTCCTTATACATGATTGTTTTAAGAATGCACATAATATTGTCCTGGACTACAATGTTGAATTTACAAAATGTTGATTCCCAAAATGTTGAATCTTGTGGATGCAAGAGGCGCAGGACCGGTCTCGGTGGAGATATTTGGAGCTTAATTATAATGAGCACACTTCTACTTCACGGGAAAATATCTGACACTGCGGTGGTACCCACATAGACATTCCTGTACACCAGGGGCGAAGCATTCATACAATGTTGAACCCTAAACATACCGCACAAACCATCGTGGGTTTAACAGCGGTATGGCCAGACACGGCAACTCGGTGCCACTACATATTAATTATTGAAAAATTAGGCTGGGACATAGATTTTTAAGAAAGTGTATACGGTACTTATAACAAAAAAGAACAAATTTTTAAAAATTTTGTCTGTCTATCTGTTGATTCCGGTTGAACCTCCGAAACAGCTGGCAGATAGTTAATCTAGACTTTCATTGGCAGATAGTTGATGTTATAAGGAATAACTTAGGCTACTTTTGTTTTAGAAAAATAATTAGGGTTCTGTGCAAAAAAATTAAAACCCATGAAATTGTGAACAAATAGGTAAGTTGTTTCCGACATCGTCGTTAACGAAGTCGCGGGCACAGCTAGTTAAAAAATAAATGTAATGAATGGTTCTTTTGTATAATATTGATAACCCGATAAAATTGGTATTTTTATTTTTTTGACTTTTGAAAAAAGTAAGTATCTCTTAAATGAATCACCTGTTAATAATGCGTGGTTTATATGATGGCAGTGACTGGTCCCAGTGACTCGGAATTTCGGACCCCGTCGGTGGGTTTATGTAGACTAGACGAGATCTACTGGGGGAGAAGCTACTGGGCCCGAAATAGACGGGTAGGTTAATCAACTGCACTGACTTGAGGCCTGAGGGCGCGAAGTCGGCACTGGGCTTGGTTTTCTTTTTTTTTAAAGGCAGGTTTATACGAGCCCATTAATGTGACAGTACAGTACCTATGTCAGTCCAGCACTGACTTGCAACAAGTCAAGTCCATCCAAGTTTTATCAAAATTTTTAAATGTTTTCAATCAAAATGTAGTTGTTCTTCACATTTACTTTGTCTGGAGTGTTCCTAATAAAGGTTTATTACTGTTTTTTTTTTAAATGTAGAATGTTTCATTTGTTATCGTCGAATGTATGTGTGACTGTCTGTCATGTACTCCAAAGTAGTATATGTATATTATATTTATACCAAAATATTATTATTTATTTTAAAATCAGCACGTGGTTCGGGCCACTTAGAAACGCCGATTCTCTATTTAGGCTGGCCACACACAGTTGGAATTCCGTTTCGAAAGCAGCAAATCCATTCATAATTTAGTAAAGTCTAGTAGTCAGTTAGTAGTATTATTAGATTCCGACTTTGTGTGGCCGGCCTTGATGGGAAACAAACTACCTACTAGGGACAATGCCGGCAGGTCGAAAGCAATATTTTACGTCATTAGGTTAAGTCACAATATTTCTACAAATTGTAAGAACCAAATAACCCAAGCGCAACGCGCATTATTGCAGCCACATCCGGTTACCGTGAGTTGGGTCCAGGTAAAAACCAAATGGACACTTAGTATGGAGTTTGGCCACGTGACCAACTCCATACTGATTCCCAGAACGATCAAACTATCGCCCGATTAATAATCACAAGTGCGCGCTCGCCCTTAAAACAATTGGCCCAATTTAAGAAAAACTAAGTCCAAAATGTGACTTTAGAGATAATGACATTTTAATTATTGCGAGCGAAATTACATTGTGTTGATAGATTTAAAAAAATAAAAAATTACAATATAGTGCAAAGTATGTAGTTTTATTGATTAAAAGAAACAAAAGATTAAACGTAACTGGAATCTTGTAATCTTGTATATATAAAAATCTCGTGTCACGATGTATGTCCTGAATGAATTTCGAAACTACTGAACCGATCTTGATGAAATTTGGTCACTATGTGTAATTTGGTCCAACTTAAAAGATAGGATAGTTTTCATCTCGATTAGGTATTGACCTCATGTAACAGCGCGGTCAGGCGATGCGATGCGACGGGGTGGTCGGGGAAACAAGAGATTTCACGCGGATGAAGTCGCGGGCGAAAGCTAGTAAAATATTATTTTTTTTAAATTTTTCTTAATCCCTGGACTTAGTGATGTTCCGAGTGATAAATGATGAACTTAGATACATCACTGCGGTACCCTTACAATATTCAAAGAAAATCTGGTCCTTATTCAATTCCTACAGAATGGGGTTCTGCAGTTTTGGGTCTGTGAATCTTGGAATAAGCCCTCGTAAAAGTATCTTTCCGATTCGGGAACAAATTCTAGCTATCGCTTTACATCTTGAACTTATCGGTTTTTATAGTCAAGGGTAAATCGTAGCAGTGATCAGGTCTTTCATCTGCTGTAACGAACGACTTTCTATGAACGACCGTTCATAGAAAAGGAAATGTCTTTTTTTTTTATTTACTTAACGGCATTTGGCTTGGACTTGAAAGTTTTATGAATGAAGATCCATATTTGTCGAAGAACTTCAAATCGACCATTCGAAAGAGAATGAATGAACACTTAGCGGGACGCAAACAAGACACAACAGAAGTTTTATTAGTGTTACTAGCTGTATAGGGTCCTTCAAAGCGTTAATAAACAAGCCAATGTTGCTAACTCGAAAACTGTAAAAAGTGGAATTTTATGAATTGGACCAACCAATTGACAAATTGTTTAAATAAACGACAAAAAACAGTACACAATATCTGAATGCAAAAAACTAGGGAAATGGGCTGAGCGTGGTGATTTTAGGATGTCAGGCCAGCTAAATTGCGGGATGTTCGAAAGAGTAACCGTGGCCCGGGCACAGGCAACAGAAGGAACACGGGTGGGTTTTAGTCAGTAAAAGTCTAACACGCCCTCCCGCTCCGCCCAGAGCGGGAGAAGTCATTTGATGATTTCCCATCCACAAAAAAAAAGGCCAGCTAAGTTAGGAGACTTGGTGATTAGTAAAAGGCCATGTTCCAGTGGGCTGTCGTAAGGGATCGAGTAGTATTTATTAAGTTGGTAGTAGGTTTAAGACCACTTTTGGTAGCAGTAGATGTAGTCTAAGCTAGATAACTGGAAGAAAAAAGAGAGAAAAAAATGAAAAGAGAGTTGTAATTTTATTCTCTATAAGGAGTTATTTGGTAAGTGTCAACTATAATTAACTTTAAATTTTAGTAATAGTGTGTACATCGTAGTTACGGACTTTTATATTATACATAATAAATTATGGTTCTTGCAGGTTGATTTATATTGTGATTTATAGGTAACAATTTGGTGATATCGCTGGGGAGCTATTAGTGATCATTTATTACAGCATGGCGAAACTGCTTTTATATATTATCATATTTTATAATTATAATGCTATTTTCTCCAGTATTACTTGTCCATCTGTCATTTACGTTTGATTATAGGGAAAGGGGGAAGTGTTTCCGCTATACTTGACACTGAGCACTAACGCTCCTGACTTTGGACGACTGTTGACGACCTTTAACTGACGCACCACATATGGAAGGCAAAACCGTTCTATGTTCTGGGGTTATAAAATATGATAATATATAAAAGCAGTTTCGCCATGCTGTAATAAATGATCACTAATAGCTCCCCAGCGATATCACCAAACTGTTACCTATAAATCACAATATAAATCAACCTGCAAGAACCATAATTTATTATGTATAATATAAAAGTCCGTAACTACGATGTACACACTATTACTAAAATTTAAAGTTAATTATAGTTGACACTTACCAAATAACTCCTTATAGAGAATAAAATTACAACTCTCTTTTCTTTTTTTTTTCTCTCTTTTTTCTTCCAGTTATCTAGCTTAGACTACATCTACTGCTACCAAAAGTGGTCTTAAACCTACTACCAACTTAATAAATACTACTCGATCCCTTACGACAGCCCACTGGAACATGGCCTTTTACTAATCACCAAGTCTCCTAACTTAGCTGGCCTTTTTTTTTGTGGATGGGAAATCATCAAATGACTTCTCCCGCTCTGGGCGGAGCGGGAGGGCGTGTTAGACTTTTACTGACTAAAACCCACCCGTGTTCCTTCTGTTGCCTGTGCCCGGGCCACGGTTACTCTTTCGAACATCCCGCAATTTAGCTGGCCTGACATCCTAAAATCACCACGCTCAGCCCATTTCCCTAGTTTTTTGCATTCAGTTATTGTATACTGTTTTTTGTCGTTTATTTAAACAATTTGTCAATTGGTTGGTCCAATTCATAAAATTCCACTTTTTACAGTTTTCGAGTTAGCAACATTGGCTTGTTTATTAACGCTTTGAAGGACACTATACAGCTAGTAACACTAATAAAACTTCTGTTGTGTCTTGTTTGCGTCCCGCTAAGTGTTCATTCATTCTCTTTCGAATGGTCGATTTGAAGTTCTTCGACAAATATGGATCTTCATTCATAAAACTTTCAAGTCCAAGCCAAATGCCGTTAAGTAAATAAAAAAAAAAGACATTTCCTTTTCTATGAACGGTCGTTCATAGAAAGTCGTTCGTTACAGCAGATGAAAGACCTGATCACTGCTACGATTTACCCTTGACTATAAAAACCGATAAGTTCAAGATGTAAAGCGATAGCTAGAATTTGTTCCCGAATCGGAAAGATACTTTTACGAGGGCTTATTCCAAGATTCACAGACCCAAAACTGCAGAACCCCATTCTGTAGGAATTGAATAAGGACCAGATTTTCTTTGAATATTGTAAGGGTACCGCAGAGACATTTATATAGTGCTTAGGGAACGTGTTCTATTAGAACCGTATTAATGTCACACGTACAATGAGACACGTTGTAAAATGGTGCCCGGTCTCATTGAAGTGGGTAAACAGACAAATTAACGTAGCTATAAGGCCGGCCACATACAGTCGGAATTCCGTTTCGAAATATCGATTCGGAATTTCGAAGGCAGCAAATCCATATAAAATCACGCACAGACTCACGAAATTCGAATCGGCGAAAATTTCGAACGGAGAACTATCGTACACGTGTGTGATAGATCCTTGATTTCGTATGATATGCTGCCTTAGGAAATTCCGAATCGATATTTCAAGACGGAATTCCGTTTCAGATTTCCGACTGTATGTTGCCGACCTAGAAAATGAATTGTAAGCGAAATCGTAAAGATCCTTTTATCCCCTACACATTTTCAATATTGTGTGTTGATCAATAACTATTAATGACTAGCTTGTGCTCACGGCGTCGCCCGCGTGGATGTCGGAAAATGTCCCACGGGAGCATACTACAGGGATTAAAAGTACCCTATAATCCAGGTAAACAATGTCTTCTCGCACTGCTTCTACAACGTCGATCTGGATGTACGACATCAAATGAAAACGAGCACAGTACTATTCCATCGAAACATTTTCATCATCACACGAATATTAATAGTTAATGGAAAATTGAAAAATTGCAGTTTTCATACAAAATAAATAGCAGAATCAACTGCATAAAAAGTAAACACGCTGTATCTACGAAAAGTCACTGACCAAGCAACGGTGCGGTATGGGGCGTGGCGGCGGCGGTGCGGGGCGCAGGTAGGTAGGCTCAGGCACTTTAGTCGGAGAACAATACAAACTCGAAGTTGCGAGTTGTTAATTAAAAGATCACTGATTGAATGATTAATCACATAATATCAAATCACAATCAGAATTTACATCAAATTTTTAAATTTTCAAAGTGTCCGTTGTTAATTATGCACAAGCAACATCGTCTTATTAAATTTTCACGTTCTCTGTCGTAACGTAACAAGTCCCCCATCTGCGATTATTTTTAGTTTGTCGAAGGCATTAATTATTTTAATTTTTAAATCGTACACAGTGTTCACTTCTCGTGCATACGAGGTGTACGGTAACAATATTATATGTTGCAGTAAACCTGAATTATAATGAATTTGATGTCAATAACGCGGTCAATTCATTAATCTCTTGGCTTTTTTGGAAATACCCAAATATGCACTTTGGCAATAAAAAACCCAGTTCGAAATTGGAGGTGCAATACCAAAGTAACAAAATTCACGACGTAGATAGTGCAAAATTTCTAGGCTTGATTATTGATAAGGCTCAACAGTTATGTGGAAAAGCATATTCTGCATAGACCCACAAGTTTATTACAAAGAGTTACCTTCATTTAGTGGCGTCTTGTTTATCCAACTCATAAAAATGCAACTCACATCCATGAGTACTATAAATAGTTAGCTACATGGATTAATAATGTATACGTATGTAATGTATACATAGTTAATGATCTAGAACTAAATATATGACGTCATTATTTTAATGTCTTATGTCATATTTATCAGGTCCATTTGTGGTTGTTGTTGTTATTGAAATAAATGTCTTATAAAAAAAAAATATGCCAGTGATTTATCACTTTCAAAACTATCAAGGCTTAGATATTACAAAATCGAACTTTTATTTGTAAACTTATTTCCCAATTTTTATTTCCACAGGCAAGAAGCGCAAAATCAGCGAAAGCTCAAATGACCTCTGCGTATGGGGCGAAAACGCTCGCCCATCAAAACAGAGCAAGATATGGCCGGTCTTCGACTCCGGAGGGTACGGCAATGCCGCGATGCTCAAACTGAACATCCTTAAGAAATCACCGCCAGGCAAAAACCCTCTACTCTTCAACACAAATTCTGGCGACGGCATTGACCTCGCCGAAATAAACCGAGACCCCTTCAAATCGGACTGGTATGGAGGAATCCACGCTTGGTGGAAGCAAGCACAGATGTCGAACAAGATGGCTGACGATGACGTCGCAAAAAGAATATTCTCGTCGGTTTCCCGCCAACTGAGAATCATTAATACGCACTTTCAGAGGTCTATGTGTAAATACAAGTACCCAAGAGTTACAAGGCAGAATGTACTACTGGAAAGCTCTTCTGGAATGAGGAGACCAGCTACCCATGTCAACTTGTCAATGAAAGCTATAAGATTCCAACCTAACCCAAGGAGAGAGTTGCCATGCTATGGTAACTTGATATTGCCTCTAAAGCAGATCAAGCAAGAGGTGAACTCACAAGTGTTTCCTGCTATCAGAAGTGTGAAAAGTGAGAGTGATGTGAAGGTTAAAGTGGAGAATGATAGAGTTAAGGCGGAGAAGGAAAGAGATAGGGAGAAGGAAAAGGATCGAGAGAGGGATAGGTGAGATATTTTCTTTATTAATCCTACATCCATTATATAAAGGTCTACTTGTTTGAAATAGCAAGCATAAATAAGAGGCAAGAGTATCAGATATTTTTAACGAAAAAAGGCCTTATTTAAATGACAAATTCTATGCCTGATGACAAGAGCAGTGAGCTCTGAGCTGTAGTTGCTGAATCATCGAACAGCTGATTCGCGTAGAAAACCCAATTTCTTGAGTAACAAATGATGACTTCACAGATTTTGCTAACCCAGGCTGGTTTAACAAAATCTGGAAACTGTAGATTGGAATTAATAGATACCTGAGGGGCAATTTCTGTATTTTAGAGAACGATCGGATTCTGTTTTTAGTTTCAATCTGTCAAAAAAGCCTCTAATTCACCTATATTTTTGAAATTGAAGACTCCTTCAAACATACGCGACTCGCGACGCGAATCGCGCGCGGCTTAAAGGCACCGCTCGTCGTGCAACACGTGGTGCCTTTGTGTCAGGTACGATTCGCGTCGCGAGTCGTGCCTGTTTGCAGGAGCCTTGATTGCGCCGAGATGAGATTATAAGTAGATTTTAAACGTTTTATATACGGAAATGGGCCTTCGTGGTTCTGAATCTAGATTTGATTATAAAGCTTGCAGAAAAACGCTTCCTCTCCTGTTTGAATCGATGGAAACCACGCTCAAATCAGCTTATTAAACACGATTCTCTGTACTAATTAGTCTGTATCTACCCCAGGTCGTCCCACCGCCACTCGTCGTCGTCGTCCTGCCAGCACTGCCGGCGCCGCGCGCGCGTGAAGCGCTGCTCCATCGGCGTGCAGTGTCGCCGCGACCGCGCCGCGGCGCCCGCGCACTTAGACAGCTGGGGCCCGCTGGCCGACACTCCTACGGTCAAGGAGCTCAAATATCATAGGTGAGAATTCGTTCTTTTATATTTCCGATGGGAAACCTTCGCCTGGAGAGTTCGGAGGTCGGACCGGTCCTATATGTGTGTACAGAAACTGTTCAATAAATAAAAACCCATAATGTCGTCAGTCGCCTAGATAGTATAAGATCAACAGCAAAATCAATTCTATCAACTTACTAATCGGTGATTTTAATATGGGTAGCATCTCATGGCAATATAATGTGGATTCTGGTCTATTGGTTCCCAAAGGGTCTAGTAGTAATCTAGAACACATTTTTTTAGACATGCTGGCCTTTAATGATCTTCATCAATGCAACACTATACTCAACGCGTCAAATCGTATTTTAGATCTAGTTCTTAGTAGCAGTAACAACAAAGTACTGGTGTCTCAGGCCTCAGTTCCACTTATACAAATTGATCCACATCATCCAGCGCTGGAAATTTCATTTAAAACTAATCATAGCAATCCTTTAGTGCAAAATAAAATCCCGTATTTAAACTTTTATCTCTGTAATTATGAAGCGGTCAACGCTGAACTTGCGAAAATAACTTGGTCTGATGAATGGAATTCTATAACTAATATCAACGAAATGTTGCAAAAATTCTATGATATTCTCATGCCAATTATTAAACTGCATACTCCAATAACAAAACCACGAGATGAACGCTATCCTGTCTGGTATAGTCGAGCTTTACTAAAAGTTATTAAGGAAAAAGCAAAATATCACAATCTATATAAAAAATATGGGAATCCTAGAGATAAGATTGCGTTTGAATGCCTGAGAATGCGTTGCAGTGAGTTAGTAAAATACTGCTATGCTAATTTTAAAAAGAATATAGCTGAACATTTACGTACCAATCCTAAGCATGTATGGAGGTACTTAAAAAATAAACGGATAGGTAACAATTATATTCCCAACAAAATGACATTGAACAACACTAGATTTGCCAGAGGCGGTCAGGAAATTTGTGACTTGTTTTCCGATAATTTTAAGTCTATATATAGAGTAAATAGTAACATACACTCTTCAACGCCAGTTGAAACCACCCCCTCTAACAATAACACTTTCAGCCAGTGCAAACTTGAAGTAAGAGAAGTATTTGATTACTTGTCTGCCCTAGATTGTGATAAGGGACCCGGGCCGGATTCAATTCCTCCTCTCTTTCTTAGAAAATGTGCAGCGAGCCTGGCTGATCCTCTGACTGCAATTTTCAACTATTCTTTGGCACAGGGCTTATTCCCTGACCAGTGGAAAATAGCGCACATCACACCAATCTTTAAATCTGGTAGTGTTGATGATGTTGCAAATTACAGACCAGTGTCCATTCTATCCGCTTGTGGTAAAATTATTGAATCGCTTGTTCAAAAAAAAATGTTTACTCACTTTAAAAATGTGCTGGATGATAACCAGCACGGTTTTCGCCCAAAAAAATCAACACAGTCTAATCTAGTCGAGTATGTTTCATTTATATCATCTGCATTAGATGACGGTAGAGAAGTTCATGCAATATACACCGACTTTAAAAAGGCCTTCGACTTGGTAGATCACCACTTACTGATTGCCAAATTAGAAGGTACGGGCGTTCATGGGTCGCTGCTGCGTTGGTGTGAATCGTACTTAAGAAATCGCTCACAATTGGTGTATCTCAAGGGGTTTAAATCCAAACAATGTTATATACCATCAGGAGTGCCTCAGGGGTCACACTTGGGACCTCTACTTTTCTTAGTTTTTATAAACGACTTGGGCTGTAAGATTGATTCGGAATATAAATTTTTTGCTGATGATTTAAAAATATATCGAACTATATATAACGAATCCGATATTGTTCAGCTTCAGCTGGATTTAAATAACGTACATAATTGGTGCATACAAAATAAAATGTCATTAAATCAAAACAAATGTTACTTCATTAAATTTAGCAGAAAAAGGAAAATATCTCAAAATTGTTACTCGATTAATAACAGCCCGCTCCGAGAAGTTGATACTATTAGGGACCTTGGTGTTTTAGTGGATAGTGGTTTAAGTTTTAGGAGTCATTACGACCAAATGATTGCTCGGGCATCTAAATTGTCAGGTTTCATCGTCAGGGAAATGAAAATTTTTAGAGAGCCAATTCTGACTATTTCCATTTATAACAGCGTTATTCGGAGTATTCTGGAGTACTGTAGTACCGTATGGAACCCGTTTTATCAGGTGCACTCTGATCGAATAGAGCAGGTTCAAAAAAGGTTTCTATATCACTTAAGTTATTCAGATAACAGATGTCGTAGTCTGAACTCTTATAACTCTAGACTGAGTCATTATAAAATGAAATCTTTAAGCGCACGTAGGAAATCTTTGGATTTCATTTTCTTGTATAAATTAATAAATGGTTTAATAGATTCTCCCGAGCTTTTAGAGAAAGTAAAATTTAGTATTCCACGTAGTAGTAGCCGCTTAATTAACCGAAGGACTTTCGTCCTGCCTCATAGTCGAACTAATATAGGTAATTTTTCACCCATTTGCCGCATGCTTTCTCTTGGGAACTCCATTCGTGGTGAAATAGATATCTTTGCTGGTTCTGTAGCCTCAGTTAGGACTAAACTTAGAGTCGTAATTGTATAATTATTTTTGTAGTCAATTGTTCTTTCCCAAAACTTTTTCATTAGGTTTATATGAAAACAATTTGTAAGTTTTGCTTAATTTTATCTTTTTCTTTCTTAATACTAAGTGTTTAACATAAAATATGCATGTTAGATTCACATCTAGTAGATGTCAATCAGACCTATCGTGTTGTAACTGTTTTATTGCATTTGTGATTGTACATCAGTTTTGTGAATTATAATAAAAAAAAAAATAAAAATAAAAAAAAAAAAAAAAAAAAAACAGCCTAGGTTAATGTACCCACTGCTGGGACACAGATCTTCTCTCTGAGACGGAGTGATCGTAGTCCGCCACGCAGCATGGAAGAGGTTACGCTGACTAAATTGCAATGTTACTTCTTTCAGCCCTATGAATGAACGACCATTATTTCATAGATTTTATTAAACAATTTATTGTTAAGTGGAGAGATGTTAACATAAGCCGGCTCTTACGGAGTTGTGATTGAATAAAAGGGTGAAGGACTGATCATCACTTACCATCAGGTGAGGTGATGGCCAAGAGCTTCCCAACTGTGGTAAAAAAAAAAAAAAATTAAAAGGCTGCCAACCTCTTCTTGTCAAGCTGTATAAAACTGTATTAAACAGTACTCTTTGCCAACAGACTGATGCGAGTAGAGACACACCCGAACGGCGGCGCCAGCGTGGTGTATCTGCAGCAGCGTGACGTGGACATGCTCAGTGCACCACAACAGGAGTCGCTGGCCAAGGAGTTCCTGAAGGTAAGCAGTTCTACCCACACCAACAGAGTTGGATGCTTTTTCTTCTTTAAAACTTAGTAAAAAGATAAACTTGGCGTTTTGAACGCCCCGAAACTAAAGTATGCGTGATTGTGAAAGGGAGTTTTGCAATTATACGAAGATTACGAAGTATTCTGGCGAGATACTGGCTTGAATTGAAATAGATTGTCCTTGCAATTATGAGTATCCCGCCGTCAGAACCTTTATTAGGTGCCTAAACCAACGAAATCGAATAAGGGTTTGGAATTACCCAAAATACGTATTTCCTTATCACAAAAAATTAAGATTTTGGATTCCATGAAAATAATATTTTTTAATTAAAACACTTCAAAATATTTTTGTTATCTTAATCACATATGATTAATGGCGGTGGTTTTACTATTGTGTCTGATCTGCATCACGGACAGTCTGATCAAGAATACACTAGATTCAAGGTTAACTCCGAAAAAAACCGGCCAAGTGCGTGTCGGACCGTAGTTGGGATGAAGAAAGAAGAGAAAGAATTATTATCCCAAGAACAAACTTAAAATTGTAGTTGAAAAACATGTTCTCCCATACATTCCAACTGCAAATGTAAGTTTGTACGCACAATATTGAGAGATTTAACATGTTATTTTAAGACAGACGGCCTAAAATAGTAATATATCGCAAATATAATACAACTTTCTGCCCAAGTTAATAAGGTTGATAATAATCTGAAGTTCATGATATTTACAATACATTTTTATTATTAAGAATATAATCGCGGCCAGTTGAGCAAATGAGTTTTTACGATACTGTATCTAGTGTATTCTTGATCGAAGCGGACTGAACCTTTGAACTAATTCCTATCTATTTCTCCCTTAGCTGGTATTCTCAGAAGACAGCGACGGCTGGGCGCACTTCGTGTGCGGCGTGGTGCGCGGTGCCGCGGCGCAGTTCCCTTGCCTGTTGCAGTATCTGTCAGATACACATGCCAATCTTACTGTGAAGGCAGGAGTACTAGCCAGGGCCTCGGATATTGAGACTACCACCGTTAACCGGTATTACCAGCAGGTACTGTATTACAAGATTAAAATACTTGCAACATTTACGAAAAAAAAAAAATCTTTTATTGGCAGCTGAAACAGTGAAATATCATATTCATCATTTCATAGATATTATGAAAGTATTCTGAAGAAAAAAATATATATATAATTAATTTTATTTGTACTTTTTTGCCGACTTTCTTCAAAATGTTAACATGTATGGGCTAGGGGTGTTCATGTAATAGGATACAATTTCTGTCGGTGATTTATGAGTACTTATGTAACTCGTATGTACACGCATGTTTGCGCGATCTTTATATGAATGCTAATCAGTTAAGGGGGAAGCGCTAAGGTAGCCCGCGAAATTCAAATTTTCTTAGGATTTTTGCAATTTGCAGCTCAGAGTCTGGGTGTATGTTGATTAAAGTATGATACGCGACCGTAACAAATATGTATTTACAGAATTATAATATTAGAATCAGTAATACAATTCCTTAAGTTAGTATAATCCTGAAATGTTAAGATTTCATGAAATAGTAATTCAATAGAATTACTTGGTCTTAGAGAGTTGTCTTGTCTTGATGACTTTAATGATTATAATTCTGTAAATACATATTTGTTACGGTCGCGAATCATATTTTAATCTATATACAACCTAATACTGACTTGCAGATTGCAAAAAACGTATGAAATTTTGAATTTCGCGGGCTACCCTGGCGCTTACACCTTGAGCACCAATGTTAATACAGTCAGCCCTGCCTGTTCAGGCAGTTCGGACGAACCTACGTATCACCACACGTTGAAGCTTTATTAATACAGCTGTGGCGGCATCTACATTGCCACATGCAAACTACGGATCACACTGACGTCACTCAAAATCCTGCATCGCGCAAGCAGAATTATTTACCGCACGAAAAGCATATACAACATGTCCCGGAATTGAATGCACAACCTCTTAAGGGGTCATTGTACTCATCATTATGAACAACTTTTACTATGGGGTCAAACCAGAAATCGCGAAAAAAAAATCGACTGTTCCCTACATTTATGTTCTCATGACTCGTCAAAATGTAGGGAACGCCAATTTTTTTTTCGGGATTTCAGGTTTAGTCCTATAGGAAAAGTTCATAATGTTGAGTACAATGACCCCTTAAAAGGTTGTGCATATAATTCCACGACACGTTGTATACAACTTCCCGACATCAAGGGTCGGGCAGGTGCCCACCAGACACAACACCCTTCTGGTCGGAGAATCCCCCTTTTCTATAGAGGATGAGTGAACTTTACACCCTGTTCCTCATACCCTTATTGCAACTGTCTTTTATATAATTTTGATCAAGCCAGATCGGAGAAACTGAGTGTCGGTGAAAGGGACTCTCCAAAGCGGCACTGACGGTACCAAATAAAGACCCATTGTTCTTCTGAACAGTGTTAACTAGAAAGCTAGGAGGAGGAGCCACGATCCTCGACCGTAAAGGAGTATACAAGGAGGATGATTACATTTACTTATTGATGTAATCCCCTCAGGTGCAACAGTCGTACGCGGCCGGGACGTTCCGCTGCGGCCCGCTGCACCAGATCTCGCTGGTGGGCACGGTGCACGAGGAGGTGGGCGGCTACTTCCCCGACATGCTGGATATGCTGGGCACCTGTCCCTTCCTCAACATGGTGAGTAGTGAACATGTTGTCTATCGAAATAAGAGAAATATAAAGAAATCTTTTTTTTTAAGAGATAGATCAGATGCGCATAAATCATCCATTTACTTTAAGCTGTGCACGCGCTATTATTGTTATCAACTGCCCCATTGGTCTCGTGGCCGCAAGAGCGACTGCTGAGTGTGGGGTCCTGGGTTCGATTCCCGGGTCGGGCAAAGTGTTATTGGATTTTCCATTAGGAATTTCTTAGTAAGGAGTTTGGAAGTTGGCGGTGTGATACCCCCGTGCCTCGCGCACGTGTCGCCGTTGGCCCTGCGCCTGATCTCTCTCCGTGAGGGTCTGATTGGATTCCGTCCCATCGGACTATGAGAGTGAGGGAAGAGAGAGTGCATCTGTGTCTGCGCACACACGCCTGTACTATAATATTTCCCGCTCCGAAGACTGGTCTCCGATGAGATTGGTCGCCATGGCCGGAATCCGGTCTGGAGGACAATATTGTTATCTTTTCTTGTATCAATAAAACGAATACACAATTGATACAATGTATTATTAATTTCTTCTGACAGAAATACATTAACAATATTTATTTTTAATTTCGATAATTTGTAATTAATATATAAGCTTATGTAAGCACTATAAGACCGCTATCCCACTGGCGTTTTACGAGCGTTGGCGCTTCTCCCAACGTCTGTCAGCGTCAACGTTGCGCAGACGCGACGTTAACGTCACGAGTTTCTAGTATAATCGGAGACAAAATGGATTCCGACGAGAAAACATTACTGTTGGCTTTGCTACTTCGACGAAAATTACGTAAAAGAAAAAGAAAGTCTCATCGTCAATTTTAGGAAAATCCTTTTGGTCCAATTGATTACAAGAAAGTGAATATTTCGCACTGTACTCTAATAATATTAAAAATAATGAATCGGAATTTCGTGAATATTTGCGAATGCCGGAGACTACATTTGACGAGCGGCGGAGTTGTACCTGTTGCCAAAAAACGCTAGAAACTAGTGGGATAGCCTGAGGCACAGGTTATTACCTAGTTCAGGCAAATAAGAAATTATGTTGTAATATAATTTATAAGACAATAATAAAATAATAATTATTATTTATAATATAATGTATATTATTGTTACGTGACCTATTTTCCAAAATAAACAACTTATTATTATTATTCCTACCCAACTTAAATAGATTCCACTTTTAGTCCATCCTTATGCGAATATTCTAGCGTATTATGAAACAAATCGTTTTTTTTTTTTATTATACAGACAATGCCGTGGGGCCCGATGTCTGCAGTGGAAATGGAGCCTCAAGAGTCCAACGATGGGCCCATCCTGTGGATCCGGCCGGGGGAGCAGCTGGTGCCCACGGCCGAACTTGGGAAGAGCCCCATCAAGAAGAGGAGGTATGTGTTCATTGTAGCAGTAACCTCTAGAAAAACACATAAGAAAGTATGAAAATGTTTCATAAAAATTTGTCTCTGTGTAGATGTAAAGTTCCACCTGGATGAGTTTTTGAAGAAATGCCACCAATTTAGTGTGCCCGTTTGGGATATACCATCTGCAAAACTGACGAACTTCGATACAAACTTCAGCCCTTTAGGCCGTATTCTCGGCGGCAGCGGACGGCGCGGCAGTTGCGGCGCGGGGAGGAGCGAGCGGCGACGCTGACCCGTTCTTGATGACAGCGGAGAGTTCGCGTGGCGTCGTAAAGGCGTAGTGTTATTTAGCGAGTGTTAGACTATTTCATATTGGTGACCTATTGAAAATTGCTGAAATAAATTCCTCCACGTTCATTTAGTCACTTTTTCGATAAAAATGAAAAGTTTTACAACACTACGTCAATCCCAGCGCACAGGCACCGCTCGACTGGAGCGCATTGCTCGTGTTTTGCTCCCCGCGCCGCTGGCATCGAGAACAGTTCCATATAAAACTATGCACTTGAACGCGACGCTGCCGCCACCGCCCCGCCGCCCGCTGCCGCCGAGAATACGGCCTAAGGAGATGATTTTTAAAAATCCTTCCTTGGAGCTCACCTTCGTTATAAAAGGAACTCTTGTGCAAAATTTCATGCATCTAGACTAGACCAAGCAGTTTAGGCTGTGCGTTGGCTGTCAATGAATGAATTTAAGAATTTTATTAAGGAGAAGATATTATCGTCCACCTTGCAGCTTTGCCGTGTTCAATCTAATGAAGGGTATGAATATAAAGGCAACTCACCCTTTTGAAGCTAAAGGTTACTCATCGGCAATCCCCTCGTTGCTGCATACATAGGTCGTGGGACTTTCCTTTAAACGTGTTCAGCTTGTTGGTCAACTTATAATATTCATAAACAACATGACATTTTCCTTTAAGAGGGTTGTCGCATTTTGTCACCTCTCACGCTCACATGAGACCAAATTTTTAAGAATGTTAAATGAAAATGAATGAATGAAATGCACCGACCCCAGCGTGGTTTGACCAGACTCGATTACTCGAATGATCCCAAAGATTCACAATAGCCCCTGGAGCCTCATGTTTCATGTTGCAACAGAGGCCATTGCGTATCAAGGAGTAGACCGGGGGGCGCGATAATGGTGGGGAAGACGTGCCCTTAGGATATGGAAGGTTTATTAGAGCCGTACCGGGTATGCACCCTTAAGTAAGCAATGGAATAGTGGAGAGACAGGTAATATTTATCTATGGATGGGCATCTTGTAACGACGTCGCCGCCAGTTTGTTTAAAGTCCAGCTTCACCGGTGAATCTTTTGGCGGGGCGTCTGAGGTCTCGCTACTATCAGTTTCACGTTTCTTGTAAATCTCGCTAGCAGCCTTTTTGATCTTATCTCGATCTTAAGCCGTGTCCATCCAAAAATTCATTTCCTTGTCGAAGTAAATCATGTCCTGTTTTAGGTTGTCATTCCATGCGTAGATATGTCGGCTGACTTTCCTGGATTTAGCAAGTCGAGGTTATCAAAATATAATGACTTCTTACTCGGAATTCACCGAACCAAAAGGAATATATGTCGCTTTTGTTCTATCCTCACGACCCTCTTTTGCAGGGGGTTGGGTACAACCCAAGTCGACTGCTTGAAGCTCGTCTATGTCGATGTCTAATAAAAATAGAATGCGCAATCACAAAAAAGATTTTGGAACGCTAAATCACTGCACTGCACATATAACTAATTAAACTGGTAGGAACAAAATAAGCTATAATGGAAAGCTCTCACCAAATAAGCTAGCACGGGGGTCATGCTATGTCGCTCGGGGCACTGGCAGTGACAGTCTCTCGTATTTTCACAACACAGTTACAAACTCACTAACATAAAAATAGACCCTGACACTACACAACACACGGAATAAACACGACAACAGCGGTTTGAACGCAACGCATCGCAAATCTGTGTGTCACGGTCGGCGCGCAATCTTTTAAGAATGTTAAATGAAAAGATGCTTTTTTGAAAAATGTAATCAATTGGCGAACTAATAAATAATAATATTAATAAATAAAAAAAACATTTCTGTTGAAACAAACATTATTCCAGTGTGAGCGAGAGAGGTGACAAAATGCGACAGCCCTCTTAAGCCTATTCAATGTGTGTCCTCCTTATTAATTGACCTAACTTATCAATTGGACTACATGCGCATGGAATGTTTCTGTACTTTAAGAGGCTGTAATTGTGTTAATTATATTATCTTTTCCCTCAGGACTGGTATAAACGAGCTACGCAACCTGCAGTACCTACCACGCTGGAGTGAAGCGCGAGAGTTTCTGTTTGAGGACAGGACGCGCGCGCATGCAGACCATGTCGGCCACGGACTAGACAGGATCACTACAGCTGCAGTTGGTAAGACAAATCATTCCAAGCTCCTTTCTGGGTTTAAAAGTAGCTTATTTGTCTCGTAGTTTATTAGAAATTCTTTTTAATCTGTAAAGAGGGAAAATTTGTTTGTATGTAATACTGTTATAGGTAGTGTTCGGAACTGCAGATTCGATTCCGAAAATTCTTTCACTAATGCGAAGCTACAGTATTGCCGAGTGTCATAGGATATATTTTATGTTAGAACAAGAAATATCACGCGGGTGAAGTCGCGGGCAGAAGCTAGTTTTATATAAAAGGCCCTCGTGCCATACTCGATCGCAAGCATGACTAAAATAACACAAAATATGCTGAATGTCAATAGATGGAAAGATTGCACAAGAAAAAAAAACTCTCTGGGCCATTAACATCTCCATGCAAAATGTCCCTGCTGGCCTTTAAATAGAGCTCCGCGATCATATTACATTCTTTGGTTTAAGAACAACTTTATTTCTCATAAGAATTGCATACATAATTCACTTACTGAGAAACAATATCTAGAAAGAAAGAAGAAAGAAAGAAAGAAAAAACGTTTATTGGCACATGCCACAAGTGCACACAGTATCATGAATGGAAACAGAAAAAGAACTTAAAACTAACAATATTTGAAAAGTACAATTACCTACATCAAAGCCAAAAAAAAAAAAGCATGTAGGTAAATACTGTGCGACTCACGGCTGCGCCAAATAGGCCCATTTCAGCATAATGTCGGACAACAATGGTGCCCGACGCTGGTTTTCAAATGAACCTAAATGGTGAGTGTACGAATGTCAATGTTAGTTTAAAATAAAAGTAGTATATGAGAGAAAATATATATATAAATAAGAATAATGTTACGGAAAAATTATGATAATATAGTAAACAGTACATGCGGTACAACTACAATACAAGAAATAAAAAAAATAAAAAATAAAAAAAATTAAAAATACTGGTATCAACCGGTTTCCGGTAAATCATAAAGTCCGAGGCAATCACAGTGCGCTGCATGCAGCCTCCTGTGACGCACGAACTACCGGTCTAGCTTGCACATTTAAAAATAATATGGATTATACTATATTTCGTGTGCGGGTATTTTAATAAATATAAATATGAGCACGATAAGAGATATTATTAGACAAACTAATCTAAAACTAAAATTAATAATTAGAGCGCACGGATGTACGTATATAAAATAACAAAACCAAGTAACAAAGAGAAAAAAGAAAAAAATGTGGGTAAACAGATAACATAAACTCAATCGTAAGTAAAATAAGCCAAGCACAACATGGATGTATGAATTTGATTTTTACTAGATGTGGCATTGATGGCATAGCCTGTTTATTAATAGAAGACTATTTTATTTTTAGTTTATTGTTCTATTTATATATTAAGGACGCATACATGGTTTATAAAACATTTTGAGTATTGGGTTTTATTTGGTTTTGTCCAGTTTAAGTAATAACTAATGTATATTTTTGGTTTGGTGGTGGTAGTTAATCCATATAACGCGTGTGTTTTATTTATGTTAATATATGGTTTTTTTTTTATGGTTTTTTTTTCCTCTTCACCTATTTGTATGTACTAATTGTGTGAGTTTTTAGTAGCTTTTTGAACCGGGAATAACTTTTTTCTTCTTATATTAGTGATGGTAACTTATATAAATTGTAACACCCTCAAACTCCAAATTTCTTTTTCCATAGTTAGTTCTAGGAGGGCGGGTCACTAAATAACTAGCTCGTCTTAAGTTAATCTTTCGTGTTTGTTGTTTTGTTACAAATCTAATATTGGAATGGATTTCCTTATTTAATATTTTACGTATTAGAATACATGTGTAGTATATGTATGTTTGTCTTATATTCATTACTATTGTTTCCTCGTATATCTTTTCAGTTGGTGTCCGAAAATTATAGTTAAATAAAATTTTAATTAATCTATTCTGAACTCGTTGAATTGGATCTATATTAGTCTTCGCTGCAGTACCCCAGATTTCAATGAGGTAGTCGATATGAGGCTTAACCAGAGAATTATAGATAACATATCGCGCTTTTCGACGGAGACAATTTGTTATATTGCGTAGTGCCCCTGTGAGTGGACTTAGTTTAAGTTTAATTTTTTCTAGGTGTGGCTTCCAAGTTAGGTTACTATATCTAAGATAAGTCCGAGATATTTTTCTTTAGGTTTTCGTTCAAGTAGTTGGCCGTCTATTTTAAGTTCGACATTATCATTTATCTTTTTATTTTTTGCTGCAAACATTACATAATTTGTTTTTGTAGTATTAATAGTTAAAATATTTATTTATTTATTTAACAGTTTATGTACACACATATAAACAAACAAGAAGAAAGGAACAGAAAAATACGTACAAAGGTGATGCTTATTTCTAAAGAAATCTCTTCCAGCATACCTGCGATAGGAAAGTAGATAAAGAGATGTAGACAACGTGTGTAAGAGTAAAAGAGAAAACAAAATACATAAAATCACAAACGATACACTAATATGAATATAAACAAATATATATATAAACATAAAATATGAGTACATACAAATACATACATTACATTACATTATTTAATATTTGACTGAAACCACCCATTTAACAGATTAAGATCATTTTGAGCGTTGGCTATTATAGCTTCGACTGAGTGTCCAAAGTAAAAAAGACTTGTGTCGTCTGCATAGAGGGAAATGTCTCCTTTGAGACCCAATTCACTGATACTGTTAATATAAATAAGGAACATGAGGGGGCCCAATATTGATCCCTGGGGAACGCCAAAATTCAGGACACAGGGATTGCTTTCATATTTACCTATTTTTACTATTTGCTTACGGTTCTCCATATATGATTTAAAAATGTCAAGTGCTTTGCCTGTAACACCGGTAAGTTCTAGTTTTTGTAATAGTTTGTCATGACTGATAGTGTCAAAGGCTTTTTTAAGATCAATAAATATACATAATGCAACTTGTTTTATTACATTCTCTATTATTAGATCGCGGAGCATTTACATACCAATGTCCTAAAAATAAATATTAGACTGGTTGTCATTATTTGGGCCTTTCATTAGTGTGTGTTTGTGTGGGACTTCCCAACGTTGTTCTCAAGATACGATGTGTCACTTGCACGTCCGGGAGCAGTTAATTTATTTGAGGGCAACCAAAAAGTCTTTTGAGAGCAGTGGTGGCCCAGTGGTAACGGCTGCGACTTACGAGTTGTAAGTCGTGGGTTCGAACCCAAGCAGGCACCAGTGGTGCAGCTACAGTTATCATTAGAGGGAAGCCGAAGAAAAAATTGTTCAGTTCTCATAAAGCCAGACAAAAAACTGTAGGTTTTTAAACTTATGATGACTATTAAACTGGTATTAACTACAATTATGTAATGTGATGCACAGTTACACACACAGGTGTACGGTATTATTTTTCAATAGTAGACACTAAGAAGAGTGGTTGTTCCGAAGGGAATCCGATTGGAATCGGGTTGTATGAAGGCTACGCCCCTGGCAGGCACTTTGCATTGTGTAAATTATTTCATCACCTCTGCTCTCTAAATGGTGAAGGGAAACATCGTGAGGAAACCGGCATGTCTTAGAACCAAAAATTCGAAGACATGTGACATCCACCAACCCGCACTGAGCCCGCGTGGTGGATTACGGCCACACACAGAAAGAGGAGGCCTGTGTCCCAGCAGTGGGAACATTATAGGCTGAATATGAAAAAAGTCTTTTGTTGGACAAAACAATACAAACGAGGGAGCTAATTATTTTGTTGACTAATAACTATTGTATTGAACTTGATGATCGGTGGTTTCCTTTATTTAATTTCTTTTGAGCATTAGTTTATTATTTTATCTGTTCACAGGTGTATTGAAAGCCATCCACTGTGGCGACGAGTCAGACCGCGGGCGCATCACTAAGGACGTGGTGGCGTTCCACGCGGCAGACTTCAACAAGCTGGTGCAGTTGTTAGGGCTGGACCTGTATGAGCCGCCCATCTCGCAGTGTGTCACTTGGTAAGTAGCACTGGAAGTGTGGCGGCAACAGATACTTGTTTGCGTTTTTAACCGCATTCTGTAAGTGTCTCAATTTCAACAATATGTGGCGCCTATGCCCAAACCTGTCGAAATTTTTTTGCACAAAGCAAACGCGGCCTTTAAAAAAATTCTAATCATATCATTTATTTTTTGCCAACATGAGCGGGTATAGATGTTATACATGTTTTGATAATGTTCTCCACGCTTTGTCGTCACATGAGCAAAATTTACACATAAATTACAATCTACTATCAAAATACCATGGTGGATAACAATAAATATTACAGTTACGCAATTTTCAACATACGTCACTTTGCTCTCCGTTCAACAGGCGCAGGGGCTTTTAAACTCTGGGCTAGCTTTTAGAAAGAATAACAGGGTCTAGGCTAATAAATTGTGAAATAAGCAGTTGATAAGCAACCTTTGGCCCATGAAAATTTCAGTAATTCCACATAGTTACTACTCAACAGAGATTGACCGAACATTCTGACATCAGAATGGTCGGTCATTCTTAAATGTTTTAATTCTTTTAACTTACGAAATAAGCAATTATCTCATTCGTAAGCAAATATAAGCAATTGATAAGTAATTTTTAGGCACAATTTAAAGCTAAATACGACTGTTGACCAGCGATTCTGACGTTAACTAAGTATTACAAAATTATTAAATTGGAAAATCATTTTAACCATTTTATCCGGTCGTTTATTATCGTTTTTTACCATTCATTCCATATAATCAATGACGTCCCGGCGGGCGCGCGCGATATCGTGACGTCATATGTCCCGGGCTCACAAAAAATGTTATTGTTCCGTTACTATGGCCTCTATTCACACTCTTTAAACGGGTTTGGGTTCTTGAATAACGGGGCTATTAAGTACAAAGTAAACAACATTCATAATAAAACTCAAGAAATAAAAATATCGAATTGATATCAGATAACTGGCCGAAAGTCAACGACGACCTTGACGAACTCGAAACTAAGTAAAAGTTCATGCAAACGATTCAAAGTATCTACAAAGTTACAATAACCATAACACGAATATTCATCCACTTACCAAAGAATAACACACAAAAAACACTCACAAAACCACTCGACACCACTCGAAACAAACACGCGCGACGCACTACAGATTTCACATTCGTTTTTTTTATAATGTTGGCTGCTATATTTTTTGTTTATATCGTTTTCTATAGTTGGGCAATATTATCCGCGAGAAAGTTAAACCATACGCAAACGATAATGAACCGTAAACCAAATACAAATAAAGTTTAAATTAGTTGCGGTGTACTGGTACCACATGGTACCAGCCGGGCTTGACGGTTTTGCCCGACTCGATTGTATTAGTGGTACCAATCGGTACCAGCTGGAGGATAGAGGCGGGTGACTTCGCATACTTTTAGTTGCAAAGAGTACCTAAGTAGTAACAGTGAGGCGTCTGCGTCTTCGTCTATCATCTCTTGCAACATACTTACATATTTAGTAAAATATTAGATTTTTTATAACATATGATTCGGTGTTTTCGTTGCGGTCTGATTGAGTGTGCTCGAGAACTCTACGACCTCATTCCGCCTGCCCCCTTCTACCATCGGACATCTAGACGCACTGCAGGTTACCATCCCTACCTAGTTGCTATTCCACCAATTCGCACTAAGCGTTTCCAAATGTCTTTTGTGATGCACACAGCAAAGGAGTGGAACTCTCTGCCTGCGTCTGTTTCCGAACGCATACAACCCCGATCTCTTCAAAGTGAGAGTTAACAGGCTTCTTCTGGGTAAGCTCGCTCCATCGTCGACTTTGTCTCTGTCATCTCTGACCTAGACTAGAGTCAAGAGCAAACCTATCTCAAATTAAAAAAAAATTTAAAAAAAGATTTATGAAATACTAGCTGTTCCCCGCGGCTTCGCCCGCGTGGGTGTCAATACCCCTATTTGAGTGGGATTTTGTTCTCAACTTCATGGGTTTAATTTTTTTACGTGGAAGCCTTGTTCTTTTTCTAAAAAAAAGTAGCCTCAGTTACTCCTTATAACATCAGCTATCTACCCGAGAAAGTCCTATCAAAATCGGTCCAGCCGTTTCGGAGATTAGCTGGAACAAACAGACAGACAAAAAAAACATATATACTTTCATATGCATTTAGTAAAAAGCTGTTATTTTGACATTACAAACAGATAATTCAATTTTATTTATTTGTATAGATTAAGTTTCAACTATATTTCCATCTTTCTTTTGGTGGTTGTATAACATTGTGTGAAATAACTCCTTTGAGGTGTAAGGATCATGGTTTACATTTATATTTACCCCAGGTTAGAAGAAGCGAAGTTGAACCAGCTCCGTCGCGAGGGCGTGCGCTACTCGCGCCTGCCGCTGTGCTCCGATGACATTTACTTCCTGCCCAGGAACATTATCCACCAGTTCAGGACTGTGTCTGCGGTTACTTCTGTTGGTGAGTTGTTCTCATTTTTATGAAGTGAAAAATTCTGTAGGCGCCTTGAGCACTTTTTGGTAGGGGAAAATCTTACGGGTTCGCGACATGCGACATACTCCAACGAGTTCAGCGACTCAACGCTAGAGGGCGCTGTAATCAAATTACTCTATTTAACACGCTATTGTCTTTGAAATAGATGTCATATTCGCATGCAACTGTAAGTTTTAAGTTTTCACTGCTGTCGCTAGTCTCTGTTTTATTGGAGTTTACTCCTTAAGAATCGATTTTCCCTCTGTATGGAAATTTTATGAGGAGTAAACGTCACTTTCAAAAACGTTACTTTTTTCTGCGCAACGTACCTTGCGCACCTTTCACGGAGTAAATTCCAGTCTTGTGTGTATCGCTGACACACATTTTTTTTTTAAATAGATGAGGCTTTTTTAAAATAATTGTTCTCATAAACCACACCGTCCACCTTACTTATTTACAATCTCCCATTCTGCATTCGTAAGTTGTTGAAATTTTTAACCGACGAAAAACAAGAATCCGTCGCGTATATTTTCCTGAACAGATTTTTTAACACTCGTGTAATACGTGAGATACTCGCATTACATCATGAGTTTTCTCTTTATGATTACTCTTATGTGATATTGATATCTTGAATTTTAAGAAACATACAAACTCATAGTCTAAACGTTAATTGAAAATAGGATTTATGGTTAATTAGAGTCTAATTTCAAACCTTTGGAGCGGTGATAGAGGTTTTGTGGGGTTAAATATATTTTCTGTCATTCTTTTTTTGATCGGGGCAGACTACCTAAGCTATAAAAGAGGCATAAGAGGTTGGATGTTAAGGTGCGGTGATCACCTTCTCTAGATCCACCATTCTCTTGGACATAAATACACATAAACTTATGCCTACTTCCCATGGGGGTAGGCAGAAACTACAGAACGCCACCTGCTACGATCCTTACATACTCCTTTTGCCTCGTTAACGATCATACATAAAAAAAAAGTTCGTAAATATTAATTCCTTTAATTCCTCTACAGCATGGCACTTACGTCTGAAACAGTACTACCCGACATCCGAGGCATCGTCACCGGCCGAAGAACGTGTGGCCGACCCCATACCTGTCACCATCAACCACACGCCCGGTGAGCTTACTATTGTAATTAACATAACATCACGCCTTGTTTTACCTGAAGGGTTGGGCAGAGGTGTACCTTTTTTAGTACACCCTCATTTCGCCAGTTATGTTTAAGTCCCATGTAATAGGGGTAATAGGGGGCGAGCCTATTGCCATCCACCGCGCATAAATCCAGACTTCGGGCCGCTACGGAAATTCCAGATAGAAAAACCCAATAACACCTTGCCCGACCTGGGATCGAACCCAGGACCTCATGATCAGCAGTTGCGCTTGCAACCACTAGACCAACAAGGCAGGCTTACTATTGTAATCATTATGAAAATACATAGCAAAGATTAAATATAGACAGACCTTTTTTTACCAGACTATAGAACTGTTAGGGCTCCCACACAAAACTGCGACATCGCATCGCAGTTTTGTGTGGGGAGCCCTTAGGGCCGTTTTACACTTAAGATGATGTCTGTTGTAAAATAATATTTTGATTGCTTACAATATATCTCATTTCTTCTTCTCCATTTTTATTATTCATGAGTTTTTAACGCATAGCTGTCTCGCGTTTAGTAACTATTGAGATGAAGGATTTACTTGTTATCGACGCGAAGCCAAGGAACTATGTAAACATTCACCTATTCAAAACTTGACTATCGAAAAATGAATCTGTACATTAAATTATTTTTCTTTTTACAGAATCCAAACAATCTGCTGCAAAACACAAAGCCGGTGTGATTGAGATGCGAGCGCTCAGCGCAAAGTTCCACCAAAAATTGAACCAGAAGACGGCTCTCAAAGTCGGTCATAACAGGAAGAGCGTAGAAACACAGGTCAAACACACAGACAAGAAGACAGACACCAAGGCAGACAAGTCCGATAAGGCAGAAAAACCGGAGACGAGCAAGTCTGACAAGGCTGATACTAAGTCTGACAAAGTTGATTCAAAGTCTGAAAAACTTGAGGCCAAGTCTGACAGGTCAGAATCCAAGTCTGACAAGGTGGAATCAAAGCCTGACAGATCAGAATCCAAGGTTGACAGAACAGAATCAAAGGTCGATAAATCAGAATCTAAGTCCGACAAATCAGAATCTAAATCCGACAAATTAGAAGCTAGGTCTGAAAAAACTGAGATGAAACCAGAAAAGACTGATTCGAAACCACCAGAGAAAATTGATCTCAAAACGGATAAAACAGAAGTCAAGGAAAAAGAATCTAAACCTGACAAGCTAGACCAGAAGTCTGACAGAACAGATAATAAGTGTGACAAATTGGATCCCAAACCTGACAAATCAGAAAACAAAAATGATAACATAGAACAAAGGTTTGAAAAAACGGAGCTACAGTACGACAATCCTGATATGAGGCACGATAGAGACAGAAATAAATTAAACCAAAAATCAGACAAAACAGAAATAAAAAGTGAAAAATCAGACTCAAAATCTGAAAGAGCTGATCAAAAAACCGACAAGGTAGATACAAAGTCAGAAAGGTCAGACAAACCTGACAAAAACCACAGGCACAAGGATTCTGACAAACACCGTTCAGACCGTTCAGAGAGGTCAGATAAGACAGACATAAGGCACGAGAGGTCTGAAAAAGACAGGTCAGACCATCATCGTCGACATTCATCATCATCGCGTCACAAATCGTCTCACCATAAGTCGGACCGACCGAGAGAACATAAGAAGGACCATAGAAGTTCAGACGATAGGAGGAATGACAAGCACAGGGACAAGTCTGACAGTAATAAGGATAAGTCTGACAAAGTGACAGTTGACAGCGGAAAGTTACCAGTTGATGTGGTCCAGCGACCACCCGATTAGAGTGAGAGTAGTGAGGTATTGAAGTGACAGTGTTTCTTGAAGGATTTTGACCAGTAAGTAAGTCGTTATAAGTTTCTCTGTAAGATCTTGATCACTTTTGAATAATATTGGTTTCGGAGAGGATCTCATATTTTGTATGTCTGATTTGCATGACTGATCAAGATGAAAATGATTAACTAATTTATTATTGTACTATGTTCTAGTATAATTATTATTGTTGTTTTATCGCGTGAAACCATTGCTGTGTATTTAAATTAATTAGTGATACTGTAAAATGCCTGGACGCTGCAGTCTTTTTGACTGGCTGAGTGACGGTAGTCAATGCAGGAATTTGGATTTGGAAGTGATTTTCAAGTACAAACTTTACTCCCGGCGTTTTATATAGCTAATAAAATTGTCCTTAAACCTTATCACATAAAGCATATATTTGAAGGGGCCAAAACAACACGATTTTGCAAAAATGAAATCATTGACACTTGCACTTCAATATATTATTATTAGAAAATTCTAGAAATCTTTATCAAAGTATAATGTGAAATAGTTCAGAGTCCTTCATGAAATAACACCAACTTCTTAGCACTAGGGTACATTGTAAATATATAATCTTTTAAGCAGCCTCTTAGAGGCTAAGCAGAGACGGTTAATGCATGAATGCGCAGTTTTAGATTTCATATAAAATGTTCGTGTGTACACGCGGTTTTATTTCGGATATGTCAGATTTTTTAAAAAATGCTGTTGCCAGTCAAAGCGCGATGTGAGACGCGAGATCAAGTTCTAAGACAGTAGGAAAATTGCAACTGTAAGTACACACTCATAAACATTGTTTTTCACGAAACTATAACCTATTCATCGATGATTTTGCGTCAATTTTCGCCAAAATTATTCATTCTGGCAGTTTTTCTTTTCTTTTCTCTTCTTTTTGTTCATAAATCAATTTTCCCTGATTTTGCTTATAGAAAGTAGGTATGTTACAGATAAGTCCCAAATTTATTCTCAGTGAATATCAACATTATTTGACAAATAATTTTAGAGTAGCTGTCCCATGATGAATCAAAGTTATATTTACAGACAGAAGTAGATTTTCATTGATTTCCAATCATTTTAATTTTTTCTGATGGGCAACCAATACACAAAATCTATGGAAACTGAAAAATGGTTTTATTTGCCCAAAGAGAATCATGTAAATCTAAAACTGCGTCGCGTATGTGATTTGAGAGAGTTTTAAACGAAAACGTAATTGAAAGAATAATATTAATAAATTAAATTCTAAGTAAATATAAATTTATTCACACATATTTCTAAAAATTGCACTAGAAGAGTAAATTATATAAATTATTCTGACAAACTGTCTGCTGCCGATATCTGGTTTTAACTAGTTCTGCGTGATACAGTATTAGCACACTGCGATTCCAACCATCAGCGGTACTAAAGCTACGGAGCGGCTAAAAGAGCGGTGGCCGTCACATAACGGCCGCAGTGACGGCCGTTATGAAAATGATAGCAGCGGGGTTTGACTTTCCGTAGTCAAAAATGCTCTCTAGGAAAGCACACTAACTTAATTTCATAAATAATGTTTCAGATTCGACGGTAAATTGTGGACGTTATGTAAATGGCGTCTACCGCAGTCTTATGAAACCCTAGCTTAAGGTGCAAACAGACTGCGGTTGACCGCTTTGTGGCGACATCTATGCGAACTACACTGACTTGCTCAAGCAGAGTTATCCGCACGATTCATTTATATACAGAAAACCGACAACCGTCGGGCAGTAGCCCACCAGACACAACACCCGTCTGGTCGGAGGGTGCTCCCATTTCTATGGAGGATGAGGAACTTTCCATCGTGTTCCTCATATCTGTAAAGCAGGAGTCGCCAAATGGCGGATCGCGGTCCGCTTCCGGACCACCGACCTATTTTGTTCGGACCTTAAGTAAACAGTAAAATTTATAACTAAAACTTAATCCAGACTCAGACAGATAGTTCAAAGTAAAAAAAGTCTATTACATTAATATTAATTACTTACTTTGTTATTTTTGTTTATTACTTTCAGGTTTCATTTCGTTTTATTTCTTTAGTTTTTTTTTAATCTTGGTCGCTAGTTTTCGTTTACCAAACGGGCCGCGACAGTCATATATATTTTTTTAAACGAAGCCCCAATAAAACTTATTGGTGATCCCTGCAGTCTTAAGCTTCAAAACATACTTGATATCCCTTATCAATTGATGGTCGGTTAACGCTTTGAAGGACACTATACGGCTATAGTAGTAATATCAATAAAACTTCTGTTGTGTCTCGTATACATCCCGCAAAGTACAGTTGCAAAGTTACAAAGTGCAAATGGACAGTTGTTGTTGTTCTCACTATTGAGCGAATAGAGACCGTAATCCTGCTGCCACGCACAACACTGGTTGATCCGGGTTGATCAACACACGGGTGATCTGTAACTCAGGACCCTCCTACCTCAGACACTTTCTCTATTTAAGATTGTGCATTTTATTAACCAGTGCCTGTAATATGATGTTGAGATAAATAAAGATTTATGATTATGATTATTACACTGCCTCGGCCTGAACGGTCGATGTCATCGCTCTACGTCGATCGACCGCAGTCTGGTTGCACCTTTACAAAACTAAAGCTGAAAGTTTCAAAGTTTCCTCAAGTAATATTTTCACATGCAGAGCCATCATTCATTGTGAGTTGAACTGCCAAGTTATGAGACAATTAAATTTCTATTGTTATCGAACTGAATCAGCTTGCGTACCGGATGAGGGGCAATTTTTCCGATGCCGCATTGCGCAGTTGCTAATGATAGTCACATTTGGCGGTAGACATATATATGTATTTGAGATTATTTCTCAAATTTTTTGAATTCATATATTTTGATATGTTACTTTTTGTGGCTACTGCTTGTATTATTTGGAGTTTTAAATAAAATTGATTATGTGATGGTCATGAATATATCAATCAACAAGCAATTTAGAGAAGCCTATCCTGACAGTGGATAAAGTGGGGCTGTGGATGATGATTATGACATAAATAAAGCATTTATTTAACTGCCTACCACCCCAGCGATTTAATGTAAACCGGTAATTTATGATCGTTAAATTTCCAATCCAAATAAACAATGTTTATTTAAAAAAAAAAACTTTTTCTTTGTTTTTATCACAAACATTGTGAATAAAATGGCAGTGGTCACAAAAGTTCATTAAAAATCTTTAGAGTGAATATGTAGTGTTGAGATTTTGTTGTCAAATGTTTTAGCCGCTCCATATTTTAGCTTTTTATTTTGTAACATGATTGTTACAATCTAACATTGAAATTTGATTTGTCCTTTAAAACATGGTGTGAATTCTTCAAATATTTTTGTTACAATGCCGAAAAATCAATTTACCAAAAAAAAAATATTATGGGTGATGTATAGATAGGCACATTAATTGGATTAATAAAATACATCAAGCATTAAAATTAGAAAAGGTGGTAACCCATTAATGTAGCTATCTGTACTTTCATACGGCCCAACTTCTAATTTAAAAAGAAAATTCTCTGCTAATGTGTTAAACAATATAATATTTAATAGATAAAATATTACTATATGAATCTATGTTGATCTAAATCTTAGCTCACACCAGTTTCAAACAAAACAAAAATTCAGTAATAAGATAGTGACTTGTCCGTTAAATGCCCCTAATGTCTGTTACTTAGATAAAGACAGTATTATTAATGTTTATAGCGAATTCTAGTGACGAACTTAGCACTCTGTTTCTCCTAAGGAAAGCAACCGAAACTAATGTGACTTATGACCTGATTTAACAATTTTATTAAAGCGACATCTGTCGGTGTCCTTTGAAAATATAAGTGTAACAAACTAACAATAGTTGGCGCTCGAGAAAACTCGCGCAGTTTATTTTTTTTCTGGACTACAAGAACGGGTAGGATTATATGGATTACAAGTTAACTGTGACTTTAAGTTGTTCAGGTCAGAATGCTGGGTCTAGTTTTGGTGAAGAATGCGTTTATGAACCTTACATGTCACTATAAAAAATAACTGTGTTGTTGGGAAAGTAATCATTACATATTTCTTAGCCTAAACCTAAAAAAAATCTCATATCGCGTTCTTCACAATGACTAGGCTTGCAATGTAAATAAACATTTCAATCAACAAATCACAGTTTTCAATTAAATAATTTATATTTTGCGCAAAACATTTCTTTTTTCGTATAGTTTCTATCGTTGATTTTTAAATGTTAAAAAGTAAGAAAATTTTGTGAATTTTTAAGTTAGCCCAGCTTTTTTGCGATCGAATGTACATTTTGTATATTTTATACTGTATAGGTTAAGTGTTATGGACTAAATTCTTGTCTAGATTTACTTATGGAAAGATAAAATTGTATTATTATAAATATTTTTTTTAATTATATTTTGGCCTATGCATAATAACTATAATAAGTGATGTTTTGGGAAATGGCTATTTTAGCCGTAATCTCAATTAAAATAAAGAATAATTGGAATTTTAAATGAATACTTCCATAAGTAAACCTAATCATAGACAAATTGGTATGGAAACTCAAAGGGCTGCTAATCCAAAAGACATTTCAAATGTTGTAATTATATTGTAATTTTAATTTTAAAAGTGGCAACATATACAAACAAAAACGAAACGCCTTTGAGTGGTCAGAGTTGTCTCCCAAATTGTTTATTACTATCTTACTTCTTAAGAGTTTTAATTTAACACATAATGTTGTGTTAATTTCGATCATAATGTGAAAGAGTGAATAATTGTGAGTCAATGTTCGTCAGATGCGAGTCGAAGCCGAAATCAAGCTGAAACAGAGAATGACACTGATTTCTTGCCTTATAGATTAAATTGTCAAATTATACATCAATATTGATGTCAGTTGCAATAATTTTACTAACTGCCACTAGATGGCGTTGATGTAAACATGGCTGGTGTATCTAGCCGATTTATAATCTTTCGAGTTTGTTTCTGGCACACTTGACTAACTGGACGAGGTCTCAAGTCTGAGCATATTTATGTTTAGGTGGTTAATTTATTGTTTCACGTTCCCTATATTTTTTTGAAAATAATAATTAGATTATAAATAGATTTTGTCGTTTTATTTTTATTCCTTGATCCATACTTTGCAATGTCCTGGAGCATGTGATTATGATAGATTCGGTTACTGACAAGGCATTTGTCCAAAACATGAGTATACACACGAATGACATGCAAGATGTTACATTTAATTATATCACAGTCACGTTTTGCCCTAACGGCGTACAAATAAAAATAGGTAATTTTATATAAACATCAATAGTGAAGTGTGAACGAAAGACATGTTACGCCGATCCCAAGTAAATTAGGATAAGCGCAAGAAAATGATGATGATTGGATAAGAGTGACAGAGGAGAAAATATGGAATGTGCAGGCAGGATTTAGAGAGGGAATGGGCTGTATGGATCAGATCTTAAGATGCATAGCCGAAAAATATCTGGCAAAGCACAAGAAATTCTACTTTGCTTTTATTGACTTGGAGAAAGCCTATGACAGTGTGTGGAGGAAGGAACTGTGGTCGACACTGTCGGTGTGGACTGGCGCTTGGTACGGGCACTGAAATCTTTATAAGGATTCCAGTGCTTGTGTTAGGATAAATGGGGCATACACGGACTGGTTTTGCATCTCGAGGGGTGTTAGACAGGGTTGTGTAGCGTCACCGCGTATTTCCCTTTCCGTGTTCAACTGGCGACACCGGTCTCGCGAAATCCACACGCTTTTGTTTCAGCGTCACCATGACTGTTCAACTTGTACATGGATAGTTGTCTGACATATTTGAAAGAGGGTGAGTGCGGATTGAGGATTAATGATTTGCTTGTCAAATGCCTTCTCTACGCAGATGATCAAGTTCTACTTGCATCGTCAGCAGAACAGTTGCAAGACATGGTGACTGTCATGGATGAAGCATATAAAAGGGATGAATATAAATGTGAATAAGACAAAGGTCGAAAGAGAAGAGGACGTATCGATGTGTGATGTGAAAATAAATGATAAAAGTGTGGAGCATGTAAGTGAGTTCGTATACTTGGGGAGTCTGATTACAAGCGATGGAAAGATTGATGATGTGGAAAGGAGAGTAAATGCGGGAAATAAAGCGAATGGAATACATACGATTGTGACCAACCAGCTAATGTCCAAAAAAGCCCGACTGGCTGTTCACAATGGTGTGCTGGTGCCTACGCTTATGTATGGCAGTGAATGTTGGGTGTGGCAAAAGAAGCATGAAAGTAGAATAAATGCTGTGGAAATGCGTTCCTTGCGAAGCATGTGTGGTGTGACTATGAGTGATAGACTGAGGAATGATGTGATAAGGCAACGGTGCGGTTTAAAAGAAGATGTAGTGACAAAAATTGAAAAGAGTACGCTTAGATGGTTTGGTCATGTTGAGAGGACGAATGAAAGTTGACTAACAAAAGGTATTTACACAGAAGATGTGAGTGGAAACGCCGGGAGAGGACGCCCTAGGAAGACATAGATCTTATTGATGATGTTCTTCAGAAAGGTGAGGTGCGTAGTACTCGCAACTGGCGTGCGTGTATGACCAGATGTATGAATGTAAACGAAACAAAAGGAGTATGTAAGGATCGTAGCAGGTGGCGTTCTGTAGTTTCTGCCTACCCCATGGGAAGAAGGCGTGAGTTTATGTTTGTATGTATGATTGGATTTAATGGCCCACCAAAAATTGTGGCGTATATTAATGAAACACATGTTGATTTGTTTCTTATGATATCTAGATTGCAGTGACAGTAATAAGTATACTTTGTCTAACGGGAATACTGAGAATTGTGATTATAACCTAAAACTTCACTAAAAGCTATTGTTTAGTGAGTAAGTTGGTCCCATCGGTATTATAAATTAGTAAAATAGTGCACTGGTTAGTAATAGGCACCTAGGGTGTTGAAAACTGTTTTTTGTTTTTAAATAAAAAAGCAGTTTACGTAACAAAGCATTTTTTTCTGTAAGTTTATCATTTTCAAACAAACATAAATTTTTTTTTAACAACTGGCGAAATGTGGGTGTACCATAGGTACACCCCTGCCTAACCGTTCGGGGATTACAGGTGTGATGATATATCATTTTCTATGTCAGACGACTTATAGGTAAGTAGCATTTCGTCTAGAAAAGATGCAGGTCGCTTTTCGTCTCATCTTGATATCAAGCCCAATTCTCGTAATTAAAAACGTTCAAAATCTAGTCCCAATCTCATCTCAGCAACAATCAATGTCAAAAATGTAGGGAAATTATAGGTATATTTGATAGACTGAGACGGAGATCAGACTGTGAACGTTCTTAAAGTTACGGGAAGTGCCCCTCTGGCCCAAGATACCACACGACACGAGACGAGACCACACGACACGAGACGAGACCACACGACACGAGACGAGACCACACGACACGAGACGAGACCACACGACACGAGACGAGACCACACGACGGACGTTAGATACGAGTGCACAGGTTGCTGACAGTACGTCTACACACCAAACAGTAATTACATTGCAACAGTATCCAGCTAGTGCGGCCCTAGTATTAGAAATTGATGTTCTAGGTAAACATGTTCCATCTGAAAAAAAAGAGGGCGTGTGCTTATGACCACACATACCGCGGCAAGCGTAGCTTAACCTGATCGATAGACCCGTGTGGCTGTTATTACTTAGCCACAAGCCCCACCTCACTTTGTCATAATTGCAATGTTCCTATACAAGGTGTAATTTTTGGGTCATTGTACTCATCATTATGAACAACTCTTACTATGGGACCAAACCCGAAATCGCGAAAAAAAAATCTAACCTAACCTAACCTTTTTTTTTTTTGGTGACGGGGTGGAAATCCTCATGGATGTCCTCTGCCCTGGGGTGGAAGTGTTCCCTACATACCTGCTTTTTGGAACCAAGACCCAAAACAGTGCCTGCAACACTTAATGTTTGCCTTTTGGGTGAGTCGGTCAGTCGAGTTAGTGAAGCACGTAATCTGGGTCTGAACATGGACGCTGAGTTAAGATATGAATCGCATGTGGCAGCGTGAGTGCGCACTTGTTTTTACCTATCTTCATTCATCATCATTATCTATCAGAAGAGCTGCGAATCCAACTAGTCGAGTCGCTTGTACTCTCAAATTTAAATTATTCCGATACAGTCATTGGCCCGCGACTACTGGCAAGAACTGATCGACTGATCCAGAGGGTGCAAAACGCCTGCGCTCGATTCTGCTTTAAAATTCCACCAAGAACACACGTCACACTATTTTTAAATAAACACTCAATCCTAAAAATGAAGTCGCGTCGAAAGTTACACTTAGCTTGCCTACTATATGGGGTTACAAAGTTCAAGCAACCGAGCTACCTTTATAACAAACTTAGCTGGATCGCTGGTAGAAGGGAATGCGCAAGCAGACAGTGTTCTCAACAACTCTGTACTCAGCCGCACAAGACAGCCGCCTTCAGAGGCAGCTTCAGGTGCGCTGCATCCAAGTGCTGGAACAATATTCCCCCGCCAATAAGAAACACTAAAACACTAGGTACCTTCAGAAGTAGGCTTCGACAGTTCCTGATTAACTCACAAAAAGAACTAGGTGCGACGATTTCGAACACGTCGTTAATTAGATTTTGGCACACGCCGCCAGGTCGGAAAAAAAAATAAATCTGCTGATCGTAGCCAATCTTTTATTTATTTTAAATTACGTTTCCAAACACCCACACAATCATATTGATCGCTGCTAATATTTTATTAAAATGCATACATAACCATATTAATTTAATTTCTATTTTATAGCTATGTACCTATGCCTATTTACACACACACACACCCAAACATAAAAACAAAACACAATATTTAAAAATCGAACAATAATATGGATAACTCACCAAACAGTTCATGCAAAACTATTTTATTCACTTTTTCATCTTTGTTCCGATACCTGCAAATCCGTATGTCGCCACAGGGATCCAGCAGAATAGCAGCGTCAGGTCACGCTGAGCTGGACTCCCATTCGGTGCAACTTAGAGGCGCACCGCACAAGGATTTGGTTTTTTATTATTATTATTTTTCTTTGTCGTGTAACTATTATTTTGTGCTGTGTCTTCTATTGTTGTTGTACTAAATAAATGTTTTATCTATCTATCTACATTTTGACAAGCTAAGTAAACATAAATGTAGGGAAAAGCCGATTTTTTTCGCGATTTCAGGTTTGGTTCCATAGTAAAAGGTGTTCATAATGATGAGTACAAAGACCCCTTAAGAAATTAACAGTGATTAAAATTACACCTTGTATATGATATTATTTATATCATTATATATTTATGTATTTTAGTTATATCTATTTTAGAAGTATGTATGTATAGGTATTCTCATATTGTTTGTTTACATTTAAATTAGTGAATTGTTTTTTGATTTTATGTATTTTGTTTTCTGTTCTACTCTTACACACGTCTACACCTCTTTTCATCTACTCTCCCTATCGCAGGTATGATGGAAGAGATTTCTTTACAAATAAGCATCACCTGTATTCGTATTTTTATTTTCGTTTCTTCTTGTCTGTTTATGTGTGTACATAAATGGTTAAATAAATAAATAAACAGCTCACTGCTTAGTAATTAACAAGTTTCAGAGGATTCAGGCTACTTAGAATAATTAAATTACCTGAAGGCACCAATGAAATACGTTATTTGCTTAAGTGCCCGTTTTTTTTTTGCAAAACATATTTGCAAGCAAAAAAAATAATAGTCTGGGTCTAGAAACTCACCACACCTTCATCATCATCTTCCTGCCCTTGTCCCACGTTACGTGGGGTCGGCGCAACACGTTTGCATCTTCCATACTCTCCTGTCAACTTTTCTAGCAACATGATAGAAAACCCACCACAAACCAAAATAAAACAAAAATATTTTTTTTTGTTATTTATTTATTCACTTCCTTACTCTCGAATAATATAAAAATCGGCAAAACTTTTTAAGTACAAACAAATAAATATAGAGAATCCAATATTCAGTCACATAGTAAAAATTACCTAAAATACATTTCAAAATGTATTTCTATTAATATTAAACATGCGATATTATAAACAATAGTAATAATTATGAAATAATACGAGATTATTAGAACATTGAGATGGCACAGAAAGATAAAATTATAACTATATTGTGGCAAGACAGAGTAAGTAAGATTGCCAGTTAAAAAAAATCACAAGGCGTGATCGGCAAGTTCGACTTTTAATCTTATAAATACGAAGTTTAATATTAGGAATAATAAGTAAACTTGTGTAAATAAGATAAATAAAGAATTCCTCATACATAAGATATATAAATGTATATCTTATTGAGTATTCCGATAATTCTCTCTATAATAAAGTGTGACTAAGCTTAAAACATAACATGTTTTCACATAAAATTATAAATATTAAATTAAATAATGATCTTCAATGAGTTACATATGATAATGACAACATGTTTTGAATAATACTCTATAAATTCTTCGTAAATTGATTATCTATAAACCTGAGATTTTCTGTAGATTTTTCTAAAACAATTCTTTAATAAATTGCACGTTCTAAGGCACATTTTGTTTAAAAATGCATTCTCTATCAGTCGTTACCGAATGTAAATAAATATATTTCTAGAGAATATTCGTCGATAGGCTACAACCGTAACTTATGTACTACGATGATCGTTGGCAAGTAGTATATATAGGAGACTTTACAACGATAAAAGGTTAATATTGCTTTGGTTGGTGTGGTAGTGGACTCGCGCGCCGGTCACTGTGGACAAACAAAACATATTTATTTGATTAATGTTCAGGCGTTGATAGCATTATAGTACGCTAGGGCTTCGTCCGCAGCTTTACCCGTATGTAAAAAGCCATTTTTTTTTAAATATAGTCTATGACACTCGGAGATAATGTAGCTTCCCATTAGTGAAAGAATTTTCGGAATCGGATCAGCGGTTCCGAAGATTACCCCGTACATACAAACACAAATTTTACCTCTTTATAATAGAAGTATAGATGATATCATAAACTGGGCCTTCCCTTCGACAATTTGAAGAATCGACATGTACAGTCTTCGTCAACTCACTAAAAGACATGTCTCCTCCTTGTTATACTATCCTTTTGTGTTTCAAGACTAATACATGCATTGAAAACCTCCCAAAATGTTACATCAACTCACACAACTAAACTCACTCACTAATTTATTGCGGTCCTGGGTTCGATTGCCAGGTCGGGCAGAGTTATTGGATTTTTCCATCAGGAATTTCTCAGTAGCAGCCCAGAGACTGGATTTGTGCCCGTTTGATAGCAATAGGCTCGCCCCCTATTACATGGGAGTTAAAAATAACTGGCGAAATGTGGGTGTACTATAGGTACACCTCTGCCTTACCTTTCGGGGGTCACAGGCGCGATGTTATGTTTTAATTTATTGACCTTAGTTAAAGACTGCTTCCCTAAAATATCTTTCACCATATTTCTCCATGATAGACGAGTAAGATATACCTAGCAGCGGCGAGGTGTCAATTTTTGTAAGAGAAAAGCCGAAGCCAAGCCGGTTTTAACTAACTTACTTATCAATAAAGTAAAAATTAATTTATTAACGTACAAATAAAGGTCTTTTTGTAATTCAAAGCTAATAATAATAGGCGTTTTTGATGTTTGAATGTCATGGTGAATTAAATACCCGTAGTGTAAATATATTTTTTGGCAATAGTAGACACTATTGGCTGCCATTTTGCAATAGCGCTAGAGTTGCTGATGCGATCCTCCGAAGGGAAGCCGGTAGGGATCGTGTTATATAGTGCTTTCGCCACTGCTAGCTAGGTAATAAAGATTGTAGTTATCTGGATACTAACCACAAATCTGTTGACTTTGGTTGCGAAGGTTTTTGATACATTCGACTGCGTCACGTTCATGCTCTCGAACTTCTGGCGCAAGCTGCAAAAAGAAACAAACCATTGTCATCATTTATTTTACTCGCGTACCTATTTCAAGTTTGTTGTGTCGTTCATTACGGGTAGTCAGAAGATTCAGAAGCTCGAAAGTCAGACAAGCCGTCTCACCAAGAGGTATCGTGTTACCCAGTTGTGGAGGTCAGTAAGGCAGTCGCTCTATGTAAAATACAAGTATTTAGTTGCATCCTGTTAGACTGAAATCTGACCCCAACATAGGAAAAGGCTAAGCATATGATGGATTCATTATCAAGAGATCCTCCACTGCTAACCACTTGTGACATATTCCCATCAAATGTTTAAAGAGCAGTGGTGGCCCAGTGGGCATGGCCGCGACTTACGAGTAGGTCGTAGGTTCGATCCCAGACTGGCACTTTACTTTGTGTTCATTACTTCATCACCACTGCTCTCACAATGGTGAAGGAAAACATCGTGAGTCCTGAATGTCTTATAACCAAAAATTCGAAGACATGTGACATCCACCAGCCCGCGTGGTGGATTGCGGCCCACTCCCATTCACAGAGAGGCCTGCATCCCAGCAGTGGGAACATTATAGGCTGATTATGCGCATTTTTAACACGCTTTTATTAGCTGCACTTGTAACAAACAATGTAAAAAAATCTTGGAAGTCAATTTTAACCTACTTATAATAAATTGTCGTAACGAAATTAAACTTTGTATGTATATGTAGTTCGGATGACAATACTATAATTTGGTATCTTGTAGTTGACTGATGAAGGAGCCAGGAGGTGGGTAGTGGAACTCTTCAGTGGCTACTAGTAAACCCCTCGAGTTTGGTCTCATATGATTCAGTTTGACGAGACAAATACATCATTCGATATTATAAAATAAGTGACAAGCTGCACATGTACTTATATTTTAACTAATACAAGTCAATTTGATTATTTTATAATTTAATCCAAATATTCTTTCGATTTTAGATACATATAATAAAAATGCGTGATAAAAGCGTGTTTTTTAGTTTTTTTTAAACCACATATTTTGATACATTATATCATGTGTGTGTGTGTACACGTTACCTCTTGGCAGTCTCGAGCTGTGACTCTCCGTCGTCATCCTGCTCGACGCGTTCGATGACGACGGCGGAGGGCGAGCGCTGCGGCTCGGACTCGGACCAGTTCTCGAAGCGGTCGCGGAAGCTCTTTGTGCGGGCGAGCGTTTGGGCCTGAAAGGGTAGGTACGGTTTTTAAAATAAAGAAAGAAAAACATTTATTTGGCAACAGTTCGTGAAACACAAAATACATAAAAAATAAAATAACACAGATACATGGTTAACATACGAGTACTAGCTGTGGCCCGCGACTGCGTTCGCGTGGAAGTCGTAAAATACACAATATACCAAAATAACAGCCACATTTTAATAAAACTCCCTCATCCCCCGACCCGCCGCGTTGCATCGCCCGCCCGCGCTATTTGTTTACATTTTCATGGGTATTTAATTTTTTTTGCGCGGAACCCTAATTCTTTTTCTAAAATAAAAGTAGTCTAAGTTACCCCTTATAACATCGGCTATCTGCCAATGTGAAAGTCCCGTCAAAATCGGTCCAGCCGTTTCGGAAATTAGCCGGAATATACAGACGGAATGACAGACAATTTAAAAATAATTTTCTTTTTTATAAGTACTGTATATACTTTTTTAAACATTTAGTAAAAAGTTATAAACGAGGCAAAAGGAGTATGTAAGGATCGTAGCAGGTGGCGTTCTGTAGTTTCTGCCTACCCCCATGGGAAGAAGGCTTGAGTTTATGTATGTATGTAAGTTGACATTTTGACATTACAAACAGACAATTCTTTACTTATTTGTATCTCGGCTCCTAAGGGTCGTAGCATGATGTTAAATAGCCTTCCTCAAAAATTGGGCTATCAAATGCAACAAGAATTTTTCTAATCCGACCAGTAGTTCCAGATATATTAGCGCGTTCGGACAAACATACTCTTCAGCTTCATTTAATAAATAATATCTTCTATAACTATACTAATGTATAGATATAGATTAATTTATTTACAAATATGATAAATAAATAATAATTATTTATGTTTTACTCAATTCCCTCTTGCCTCTGCCTTCTGCCAGACTTTTAGACATGAGTTAAGTTCATTGATACCTAAGATTGCGAATTAAAAAGTCCCAACTGTCTATATGTCGTAATTTTATAATGTCGAAACGAATATGATTTCCTTACTATTTTAAATTCATTCGGAGTCCATTTTGGTATCGAAAAGTTATGCAAACCGGCTGAGTATTTTTGCCCCGCAAAAATTATTAATAACTGACCTGCTTAAGAGCCTCGTCCCTCTGGCGGGCCTCGAGGTACGTCCTGCGACGTTCATCCTCGCTGTCCTCTTCCTCATACTCCTCTGAAGAGTACTCCTCCTCCGAGGAGTCACCCTGGTGGTTGTTCTCGCCGGGAGGAGGCGGGGTGAACCTCTTAAGGGGCTTGGGTCCTGCGAAAAAAAATGGGTTTATGAGTACATGCACATATTGTTTTTATCTTTCCGTTGGTTTCATAATGGAGTATCCCTCTTCGCAATTTTCTGTTATTAAGAGACCTCCTCTCTCTTAGTAACAGAAAATTGCGAACACCCAATACCAAGCCTTGCGCTTAATTATGGCAAATTTTATAGGTTTTTTTTTTACAAATTACCTTTTGGTCCCGTTGGAAACATTTTTTGATATGATGGGTAGCATAATTTATTTGCACCATTTCTTGGGAACCGAACATTATGAATCCTATTGACCGATGTTTCCGTCTGGGCACGTCATATTCTTTTTGGCCGATATTGTCGCCTCTTTTCCACCAATGCCGCAGACCGTCACGGTGTTGCCAACTAACTTAACAGCTATGCGCTGTTTATTTAACGAGGACAGAGATGATACACATTTTTTTCTTCCTCCTACCTTGCTGATCGTCAGGCTTGTTCTGCTGGTGTTCGAGCTGTCGGAACACGTTGATCATGCGCTGCGCGGTGTGTCGCGAGGCGGCCACGCTGGTGTCGACGGCTGCGTCTTCGCTGCGAACAACGCTGGGCTCGTGGTAGATCTCGGGAGATGGGGATTTTGGGCGCTGGAAAAGACAAAAAAAAGATACTTAAAAAAATAACCACAAAATCATCGAAAAATAAAAAAAAACACGCATGTTGCTGACCAATTTGGAAACAACTAATGGAAAGCGGATCGAGGCGAGGTTTTCAGTTATTTTAATTACCTACATCTTATACAACGTGTCACGGATTTAACGCACAACCTCTAAGGGGTCAGTGTACTCATCATTATGAACAACTTTTACTACGGGACCAAACCTGAAATTGCGAAAAAAAATCAGCTGTTCCCTACATGTTTGTTGTATATTTATACAGACTTATATTTACACAAGTTTTCACTATATTTATCTCTCCCTCACACACATACACGCACCCATACATAGGTACATAAATAGGCCACATCATAGTTGCATTAGCTAGGAAATATATTATAATTCAATAAGAATATACTGTGCTCATCTTACAACTACTGCTACATGTTCAAATCATAGGCGAGGACGCTGGTACCCTAAACACAAGTTAAATCTTACTTTGGGTGCCAGAGTTTATCGTAAACACTTTTTCCCTAGTTGTAACGCTGCATAGTGTTTAGATAAGTGTTTCTTGTACAATTGAAGTTAAATAAAAATTTATTTATTATTATTATTATTTATTACATTTATGTTCGCATAACTCGTCAAAATGTACGGAACAGCAGAATTTTTTTTCGCGATTGCAGGTTTGGTCCCATAGTTAAAGTTGTTCATAATGATGAGTGAATGACCCCTTAAGAAGCAATGGACTTTTTCCTTAAAAAAAAAACTAATAAAATAAGCTGTTCACCTGTGTCTGCCTGGGCGGCGTCATGCGGAACTCCTTGCGCTCGCTCTTGGGCTTGTAGGTCTCGAAGAACTTGAACCGGTCCGATATGTCGGACGTCTCGATCTTCACGTCCTCCAACTTATCGGCCGCGCGAACCACGTCCTTAGGGATGAATGGCTGCGGACGAAATGGAAGTTAATGTTATATTCACCATGCATGTAACGACTTGTGTTAACGCTAAACGAATTTAAAACATCATTGTTTCTGTTAATCGTTGTCAAGATGACAGAGAAAGAATGATGTTTTAAATGTTTAGCGCTAAACACATTTAGTGATTTGTTGTGCAAGCGAGCCTTCGTTTGCAATTACAAATTTTAGTATATTTTTTTATTCAGCTATTTTCTTTTCGGTGTAGTAAACTACATTTTATTTATTAGTATTTTTACTAGGAGCGACTGGTATCTAACTTCCACAATAGCTAAATTCAGCAGTTAGATCAAAAATCATTTTATTTTAGTTAGATCAAACGGTCTTAAGTCTGATTTTCGGGCTGACATAGATAATACTATGATAATCAGAACCTTTGTAACTGGTGTATCACTGACTACCTACAGTATTGTCTCTCCTTCTCCCTTTAATCCATCCAAAGGTTGTCTGTAAAAGATCGCTTTTAGCGATAAGACCGCCCTTTGTGTCACCGTACTACATTTATATCTGTAATTTTTATGTTGTACATAATAAAGAGTATTCTATATATCTATCTTTTATTTGTCGTGATCTCCAAAGCACTCGAAAGTCTTGATATGTTCACTTATTAATGGGCGGACCACGGCAAGCATAGCTTAACATTGTAGATTAATAAATTTTCTTTGAATTAAAGTCGTTTTTAACCGACTTCAAAAAAGGAGGAGGTCCTCAATTCGTCGTACTGTTTTTAAAAAAAAAAATTATGTGTGTTTAACAAATGAAATAGTTACTCACGATCTCCTTCCGCTTGGGCACGTCTCCAGGCGGCGGGGAGGTGGGCGGCATGCTCTTAGCGTTCGCGTCAAGCTCTAAGAAGATCGAGCGGGATTTCTTGCCGATACCTGCAAAACACATTCATATAGGCATACAGGGGCAAATTAAATTAGCTAGCGAAACTTCGCAGAGGTGATGGGTACCGATATCTAGGATGATGCCAGGGTAAAAAAAAGAAATTATGTTTAGTCCGTCAGTCAGATAATAAAAAAAAATATTAAACATGTATTTTTTGCTTTATTTATTTATTTAACAGTTTATGTACACACATTTATACAGACAAGAAGAAAGGAACAGAAAAATAGGTACAAAGGTGATGCTTATTTCTAAAGAAATCTCTTCCAGCATACCTGCGATAGGAAAGTATATAAAGAGATGTAGACACCCCCACCATAGATAAAACTCATTAAAGTTGGGCAGTGGAAGCTCCCTACGTCACAATTCAGTATAAAATCTAGCAAGGCATGACATGCCACATTTTAACTCAATGTATCGACGTAATCTTTTGATTACGTAAAAAAAGAAAAAAATCGTGTCCTATATTTTTTGATAATCTACCTGACAGACAAAACAACTTTTAGTCATCATCCCTATTGAAACCAGCAAGGATAGGTTAATACGTTACATTAAGTTAAAATATGGCATGACGTCACGCCTTGAGCCCCCACTCACCAACTTTAATGCGTTTTATCTAAGTTTTGTTTTTTTTATTAAGACAAAGCAAACTGTCTAATATTTTTTTTATTATCTGACTGACGGACTACGAGCGGATTCGACCAAACTTTTATACCTAGTATAAGTCTAATCCAGATAATAAATTTTTAATGTTTGACAGATTTTCCATATAAAAACTGTCAGACGTCAATTTTATTCCCAGAATAAAAATTATTCCTGTTTGGTCGAATCCGCACTAAATAGAATTTCTGTATTGTTACCCAGGCATCATCCCTATTGGACCCTAGCTTTTGACGTTTCATAAGTGCCCATGTAGGGCTATGTGAGATAAAATATTTTGAATATTTTTATTTACCTTCGTTAAACATTGCCATGTCGTTGATCTCCCTGTTCCTGGGCGGCAGGTTCTCGTCGTTGAACACTTCTCCGTTCTCGAAGCGCTCCTTGATGGCGCGCGCCTTCTCTGCGTTCACGTCCATTTCGCGGGAGATCTTGTCTGATGAAGTTACACCTGGGGAGAATGGAATAACGGGTTTAAGGGTCAGCACTAGGCAATCGTGTTATGGGTTTTGGATAAGTTTATATAGAAAACTTAAAGTAGTAGTCACGATAAAAAACCGTCTGGGTAGCTCAAGAGTTTCACCAGTCAGTGAAAAAATCGGATTGAGGATAAACCTTGTAGATGATTGTTAAAAAAAAAAAATTAATATCACTAAAAACGTGCAAAAAGCACTGCCGTATTTTGATAACTTTGGCGTAAATAAGAAGTCTTTTTTTCATCAAAATGGATTTTTTCCACTAACACTCTGCTCAGATTTTCATGATTACATACCATAAAAGAAAAACTGAACCATTGTTAGATCAATCTTACTAAATCTGCATAACGCAGGCTTTGGACACGATGAGATCATACCATCCACATAATTCGATAGTGAAAGGTTACAACATTTTTTGTAAAGATGCTTTGATTGGACTAAATTAAAAAATAATGACCCTTTTATGGATTTCAAAAACAATTTGTATAAAACTGTTTCGACAAGTATGTAGATTATTCCAGCCATCTTAGGCGCGGTACTTTTGAAAACTGCAAATTAATATGAAATGTGCTGTGGTACCTAAACGGTGCACCTGATAGAATGTTTGAACGTGGTCGTAGCAAGAGTATGTAATCCTGGAGTTAATGTTGACCCCAAGACGGAAAAAAGGAGTGCTTCATGTGTATGTTGTGTGTAATGATATGGCTTCCCAAAATGCTATTGCCAAAAAAATAAACATTATGGTTTTACGTGACTTCTATCAACTACTGATGGTAAAATGAATCGACATATTTTGATTATTTATTTATTTATAATGATTACTGTGTTTTAAAATTATCACTGACCAAGAATTGAGGCATTACCTTCCATTTCGGGAGCCATTTCGTTGTAAATAGTGTCTAAAATAAATATACAGACGTATTACTGAACACGTTGTCTTCAAAGTAATTTGGCAAGAATTATTACCTAAAAATTGAAAAATCTATCAACACTCGACGTTTTTACCGTAAATTTAACCAGACGTAACCGTGACATCGTTAAATTACGTAAATGCCTGTTTCACCACCATCTCCGGATATGTTCCGGTTATGTAACTGGGAGATAAATAATTCTTACAAATTCTGTTGCATATTGATCTCTTTCAATGTCAGTTTGATGTCTCTTCATTCATCAAGTAAGTTTGAAATTTTGATAACATATTATAATTTTAATTAGGAAATGATAACTTACCTTGTTCGCTCTGAAGTACTGACTGTTCGTACATCTCCTTGATTTTAGCTTGCTTGCCCTGTAACAATAACATTTCATCAATTTATGGGACACGCATTGAACTAAGCTAACTTTGGATAGTTTGTTGATTTTGTTTTTAGTTGAGACAAATGTTATGCTTGGTACCCACCTTCTCGAAGACGGGTTCTTCAAGGCTTAGTCGTCAAAGATATATGAATAAACTTACGAAAGCGAACAAAATCGTAATCTACTTTTTTAACTCTTTCAAGCACTTTCATATAGACAGCAATATCATGTGTTTATGCATTTCCTGGCTATGTGTAGGGTTGAAGGTTTATAAAAATAAAATTACAATTATAAGGCAATTCAAAACAATTGACAGTTCATCGATAACCGGCGCCACTTGTTTTTTAATATTTATTCAAACAACAAGATGTTCTTCCACAATTGTAAATTTGTAACGAAAATGATCACTAGATGGCGCAAATTTAAAGAAAAAATATATCCCAAATATACGGTTAGCGTATCTAACCACTGACTATGAAAGAGTTAACTAACTTGTGAAATATCGCTCAGTCTAGTTCTATGTCCAACAAAGACATTACAATTTTGGTGATGGACCTTCTGGTTATTCTTTGAATTCTTACCATGAACAGTCTGCTGCGTATGTTCTGTATCTCCTGCTTCCTCTCGCGATGCCTCTCGGAGGAGGAGTGTTGGCCTGTCTCGAACTTGCCCACGATCTCGCTCATGTTGCAGAAGGAGACTGGTTGTTCTCGGGTCGCCGTGTGCTTGTAGGATTTCTTTAGGACTGAGTCTTCGTCTGTGTTGAAAGGGTTTAGGGCAATAAGTACAGACAGCAGAGAATTACGACCTTAATTTACTTCAGGCGTGAATATAAAAGTATTTCAGATTAAAATAAGGTTTTGACACTATTTCAATACTTTTTTAGTAATATGGAAAGTCAGAATTTTATGAAATTGTACATGTAAAACTTTTTTACGATAAAAACAACCGACTTAAAAAAAACACTGCAAAGTGAAAAATAACTTCAATGTCTTTGGTTTTGTATTTTCGCCTTTACCCATGGTTTCCGTAATTAAAGTTATTTTTTCACTTTGTAGTGTTTTATTTTTTGGACGTCGGTTGTTTTTATTGTAAAAACGTTTTTATTTTTCACTTTTTAGTTATCCCGACACAATCGTAACTTGCAATGTGACAGGAAGTTATTATAACACCATCAACATACACTAATTAGTATATTTATGGTGTAGATAATAAAGAGTATTCTATTCTAATTTAAATGTAAAAAATACGTATTATTGAAGCTAACTCAAAAAGCACTCATCAGAACTTGACCAAATTTATATGGGACCAATCTGGAAGTGTATCCGTTCAAATAGCAATTTTTTTTTTAATCGGTTCATAAATTACAGAGTTCTGAGGTAACAAACATTAAAAAAAAATACAACCGAATTGAGAACCTCCTCCTTTTTTGAAGTCGGTTTAAAAGTAAGGTGGTAAGGACAGAAAATGTGATCGGGATTTGGTCCGAATTTGTGCAGTTTTTAAATGTGCAAGAGCATTAAAAAAAAATGTGTTTATTATCATAAATCTAAAATAAAAGCATTAAATAAAAGTACCGATTTTATCATTCAACCTTCAAATTACCACAAGTAATGAATGAGTCATGCGATTATTTAACTCCGAGTTCATCTTTTAAGTGACTGAAGTATTTCCACGGGGGTCCGTGGAAATACTTCAGTCACTTACACGCCAGTGGGTACTGGCTTAGCTAAAGAACAATTTATCTGTTGACTCACCATCCTCATCGTCCTCAGGTTCGCTTGAGCTCTGTTCGACCGGCACTCCATTCAGGTAGTCATCAGACACGCCCACATCCATGCCCTTCGCTTTGAACCTGAATACATGATACAATGAGCGGTTAGATTTACGGCTCCTGCAAACAGGCGGGGCTAATCGCGCGCGACACAACGGCACCGTGTGTCGCGCGACGAGCAGTGCCTTTGTATCGCGCGCGATTCGTGTCGCAAGTCGCGCCTGTTTGAAGAAGCCTTTAAACTATAGGAAAACGTAAACAAAAACGAATATATCTGGGGAAACAAAGAGTTAGTTTAAAATGACCATGACCATGTTGTTCCAGTCAGGCAGAGGACTGACCGATATGGAGATTTTTTTTAGAAATGTATCATAACATAATCAGCCTATTACATTCCCACTGCTGGGACACAGGCCTCCTCTCTGTGAGAGGGAGTGAGCATTAATCCTCCACGCGGGCCCAGTACGGATTTTGGTTCCAGGACATGCCGATTTCCTCGCGATGTTTTCCTTCACCGTTTTGAGAGCAGTGGTGATGAAATTAAATAAACAAAAGTAAAGTGCCTGCCTGGGTTCGAACTCACGACCTTACTACTCGTAAATTGGGGCCGATACCACTGGGCCACCACTGCTCTTCAGAAATGTATAATTTTCTAGGAATTCATGAAAACCAGCATAATTGTTTTTAACAGGAAAATTTGCTTTTCTGAGTTATCGGCTTCGCTTTTGACCTTGACGATTGAATAATCTTTTACCTACAAGCTTTGCATGCTTTACAAGCTTATTTTAGGTAGCAAAGATCTAGTCGTTTATAAAACGTATCAAATGTATCATTAACATTCTGTTAGCGGTCAGTTACATTTCCATAATGTAAACTAATATTATAATAAGAAAAGCTTTGATTTTTTGTATGTTCGTTTGTTACGCTTTTACGGTTAAACGGCTGAACCCATAATAATGAAATTTGGTATGGGGATACTTTGAAACTTTTTATCGACATACCACGCGGGCGAAACCGCGGGCTTATAAATAGCTTATAAATTTTATTCTTTAAAGTAGTAGTAGTAATTTTTCATATTTTTTTTTACCAAAACAAAAATTAAGAATTCAACAAAATGTTGCTGTTGTTGAATTGAACGATATAAACTTCACTACACTTCTGCTTCACCGGCTTCGAATCACAAGAATAACAGTTGTTTTATTGGAAAAAAAATACCTGTACATGACGCTCTAACTTGCAACACACAAAAAATCTTCACCACACAAAATTCTCTGTCACTTCAGAACGTCTTGGAAATTAATTTTAAACCATATTTTCGTTCGTCTTTCACGGGACACCGCGCACAATGTGATACCCATCAATTTCTATATAATTTCCAAACCAACTTTTAGATTTAAACAGGCGATTTTCACCCTTATAATGAAGGCATAAGGTGTAGGTAAGATGCAGAATAGTATGCCGTTATAAAAAAGCTTAAGAACATGTTGGTTACTGAAAAAATCTTTAGTGTAGTGTGTTGAGAGTTTTGATAGTATCGATTAGTTTAGAATACATTGCTTGGTGTACTTAGATTATGATAATGTTATTGAAAGCTTTACAGCTTTTTCTAAACTATTATTGTAAAGAGGAGAAATTGTTTATTTGTTTGTAAGAGGTAATCTCGGAAAGTACTAATCCGAGAGTGCCACAGGATATGTTTTTTTTCAACGCGGACGAAGTTGCCCGCAAAGGCTAGCCTATACAAATAAAAATGAAATGCTGTTCGTTCGTAAGCGCGCCACTTGAGAACGGCTGAACCGATTTGGCTATTTTTTATTTTAACATATTTGTAATAGTCCGAATTAGGTTTTTATCGAAATAAAAGTTGGAAAGGTTACACCGGAAACTTTTTCAAATTTGGGATAAACTTAATGTCCTTTTTTCTATGGGACTTTTGTATTCTGGTCAAACTGAGGTGAATCTCGCGCGCGACGATTGTTTCAATGAGAAGTCTCGTGACTATTCGCGACAGCTTGAACACTTCCAACAAGTTAGTTAGCACAATCGGCGCGAGCTAACTTCGTCCGGCATCCCACGCGGGATTCACTTTAGTCTGGCCAGAGCTTTTATCTTTCTTTCACCTCTATCATGGCACCAATATTCCCGACTGCAGCCGTCAATGAACGCCTAACACATCGACACACTCGCTCCCTCGCTTGGAGCACTTACCGCCCGCGGCGGCGCGGCGGTTCTCATGGACAACAGAAATAGAACATCTGAAACTAACCACTGACGTAAGCGGGAGACGTGGAGTGAATCATTTTGATACTTTCTTATTAAAATTATGAAGATTTGTGAGAAAAGTTGTTGTTATTTAGTTTTTAGGTGATAAATAAATGATAAATGATTTTATTTCTGTAAGTAGGTTTATACAAACACTTTTACACGTCAAACATTTTTTTTAAACTAGATGAGGCCGGCGTTTCCTATCTGACTACTCTGAGAAGAAAGGCCGAAACAAACTCAGAGGTCACAGTCTCTTTTAAAATCCAGACATAATCTTGGTCAGATCATGTGAAGACCATGAAGGTTGGTGTCTGAAATGGCCTTTTGAGGAAAGAACCACACAGATTGAGTGGACTGTCCAGTCAGTGCAAGCATCTGTCAGTAATCGTACAGCTCAACATAAAAGTTAAGGAGCTCAACGATTCGACGAACAATACCAAAGAAAGGACATTTGGGTAGGCCGCATAATTTACTCAAACTGACAAACTATGATTAAAGCTGAGAGAAAAAAAAAAAAACAAGGACCCACATAGGTGATAGGTAAAAATATTAATTTTGGAAGATAGTGAATCTTATTTCCCGCTCTGTTAGACGAGCCAGCGGCTAGGACTGACCTAATCAAGTTTACCCCTATGTCATGAACCGCACGTATTATTAATATTATTACGGCATCGGAGGATATATTTGGGCAGAACCTGCCGAGATTTATTCAAATGGCACAAAGAATAATTGAATGAGGTCTTTGTATTATAAACTTCATGTTTATCAATTAATTAATTAATTATTAAACAATTAAGTAATTTTGCTTACAAGTCATTTTAGTTTTTGAAAATTTATGTGATTTTTAACATCGGCTTGGATGAGCCTGTAAAGGTGAATTGTGATTTAAATAAATAATAATTATTTATTTGTATTTTTACGTCATATTATATTTAGGCTAGGTTAGTTAGGATAAGCTTAAGAGTGAGGTAGAAAGTGCAAGGATTTTTTAAAATATTTTCTGTTCGTTTTTTCTGCATGACAAATGTATTGCCAAGAAATTAAAAATTTTGCCAAAACAAACGAAGCTTTCAACTTTTAACATAACAAATAAAGTTGGTTCAGTCGCAGTGTTGTAGTGATATTTATTTAACTTTCACGATTGATAAAAAGAAATCCCGTGACTTTTATGAATTCATGCAAAAACGCCATTATGCGTATGATTCACTATCATCATCTGCCTAGCCTTTTCCCAATTATGTTGGGGTCGGCTCCCAGTCTAACCTGATGCAGTTGAATACCAGTATTTTACATGGAGCTCCACAACCCAGATTCTGGTAAATACGATACCCCTTGGTAAGACTGGTTGTCAGACTTTCGGGCTTCTGTCGACCCGTAACGACTGTCAAAGATTCACGAATGACAGCCGGGACCAACGGCTTAACGTGCTTTCCGGGGCACGGAGGGGTCGTGGTATGTAAAGATGGTCACCCATCCACTGAGCAACCGCGGCAAGTGTAGCTTAACCTGATCGATCGACCCGTGCGGCTGTTATTACTTAGCCACCAGCCCGTTTCTGTTAAATACTGTATTCTTATGGTTTTATTTATATTTATGAGTAGTAAACAAGGCCAGTTGCCAGAGATTAGTTACCCGCATACTTAAGACGCGGCAGGTGAATTACTACCGTGTTACTCATGTCTGTTGCCAAGCAACGTTGCTAGGTGCAGCGGATGTCAATAGACTGCAGTTACCTGCAGGTGGGTCGTATATAAGGTCTGTCTATTCATGTGGGGTGTACTATCTCTACTACTACTACTACTACACCTCTGCTTCACCCTTCGGGGAAACAAGGCGTGATATTATGTTTATGTATCTATTCATACACGAAATCTCTTAAGGGGTCATTGTACTCATCATTATGAACAACTTTTACTATGGGACCGAACCTGAAATCGCGCAAAAAAAAAATCACCTGTTCCCTAAATTTTGACGAGTTATGCGAACATAAATGTAATGAACAGCAGATTTTTTTTTCGCGATTTCTGGTTCGGTCCCATAGTAAAAGTTGTTCATAACGGTGAGTACAATGACCCCTTAAGAGATTTCGTGTAAGAGTAGAGATCTTATATTGTAGCGATATTGAACGTGTTCGGATCCGCAGAACTTCCCTTCTACACGACGTCTCTTTTCATTTTGTATGCCAGAGGTTAGATAAGCTGTATATTTTAAACCAAGTACCTACATAACTTGCTCTTTGACATGGTCTTTGACAATTCAGCAGAGGTCCACGCTCGAGGTTTCCCAGAGCTATGGAACGGAGTATTCTGGGTATTAAACTTGTGGACCGGGTTAAGAATACAACAGTCCGTTCCGTCACTAAAATAACTGATGTCACTCGGAAAGCCACCACGCTTCGATGGAATTGGGCTGGACACATCTGCCGCATGTCAGACGATCAATGAGCCAAACTTACGACCCAGTGGGTATCAATTAATGGCAAACAACATCGCGGCAGGCCCAGATGGAGATGGCGGGATGAGCTGGACCCCTCTAATAAAGATTGGTTCTTGGAAGCTCTGGACAGAGAGAGGTGGAAAGGCAGTAGGGAGGCCTTTGCCCAGCAGTGGAACAATAATGGCTAACAAACAAAAACCGATATAACTTACTTGGCAAGTTTGGACAGGATAGCCGCAGTCTTCTCCCGGGGGACTCGTGGCTCCTGCGGCAGGGGCTCCTCAGGCGCGTTGGCTTTGCGCTCGAACACCTCGAACCGCGACTTAACGTCCAGCTGAGAGAGCTCTTCTAATCCAAGGTCTGGTTTGTCTGATGCTGTTGGCAGAAATGGGGTTATTGAATATCAATTGGTTTCATTACGATTTAAAAGACATATTTATTCGTCTGTTAATTACTTGAAGATGACAGAGACGGAATGATATTTTAAATAATATGTTTAGCAGTGGCGCAGCTATAATTATCATCGGAGGGAAGCCCAAGAAAAAATTGTTTAGTTCTCTTAAACTCAGACAAAAAATTTCAGGCATTTTTGTAATGTTTTTGATCTGATGACCGTATTAAACTGGTACTGAATATATGTAATGTGATGAAATACACAGTTACACACACGGATGTACCATATTATTTGGCAATAGTAGACATTGAGAAGAGTGATGATTCCGAAGGGAAGCCGATAGGAATCGGGTAGTATGAAGGCTGCACACTGATGTTTAGCACTAAACGCAGTAAACGCATTAAGAATGTGTGACGCGGGCCTAAGAATTAAAGTCATCATCTGCCTGGCCTTTTCCCAACTGTGTTGGGTCGCTTCCAGTCAAACCGGATGCAGCTGATTACATGGAGCGGCTGCCTATTTAACCTACACAACCCAGTTACTGGGTAATATGATGCCCCTTGGCTTCTGACGACCCGTAACGAGTGTCAAAGATCCACGAAAGACAGCCGGTACCAATTCCTAGGCACGGAAGGGTCTTGTTATGTAAAGATGGTCACCCATCCGCGGACCAACCAAGGCAAGCGTAGCTTAACCTGATCGATCGACCCATGCGGCTGTTTTTACTTAGCTATAGGCACTTAATAAAACATTTATTCTTATTATTTAACGGAATGACATTGATGGTCACCCATCTACTGCCTGAATGCACTGTGCAGTTCTCACCTAGGGTTAGGCTTAATGTCAATTCACAAAACGTTTCCAAACAATATTTAATTGTTGTTGCTGTTGCTTTTTTTGAAATTACTACAAGAATCTTTTGGCACTTGACTGACATAGAAAATGGGGTATTGTTAGTAAAAATTTGAGAAATTGTATTGAAAAAATGAGATGGCAGATTTTGGCTTCTCGCCAAAAGATCGTTATAGATTTATAAACGTGTAGTTAGCAATCTCTTGCATTAGAAAATACCAATAACTAATATTGTTAACAACGCCATCTTTTGGTACAATTAAAAACCATTACTAACCTCTAACGACATCTGGCGGCAACTCGACCGGATTGCTCTCACAGATGATCATCTGATGTTTTTTGGGGACGGATGCTGTGTGAAAATACAAAATTACTGTTAGTAATTATTGAAATATAGATATAATTTTAAAGTGAACTAGATGTGCCCGCGACTTTGTGTGGATGTCGGAAAACAACTTCCTTATTTGAACCGGATTCTGTTCACTTTTCATGGGTTTTTATTATTTCGCGCGGAACCCTAATTATGTTTCTAGCCTAAGTTACTTCTTGTAACATCAGCTATCTGCCAGTGAAAGTCCCGTCAAAATCGGTCCAGCCGTTTCGGACATTAGCTGGAACCAACAGACAGACAGACAAAAAAAAATTTTTAATTGTTTTTTGTTATAAATACAGTATATACTTTCATACGCATTTAATAAAAAGTTGTTATGTTGACATTACAAACAGTCACTTCAATTTTATTTTTGTATGTATGTTTTCTCAAACATGCTTGGAAATTCGAGCATTATTTTGACAACCTTTTTCGAGATAAATCGACAATGCTGTATTGGTCAAATCCATACGAGCAGCGGCCGACAATGTTAGTATGAAAATCCCTAACTGTCGTGTTTAGCGGCCGAAGGTACTATGAAAACTCATATCTATCTTTTTACTTCGACACATGACAACCAAGGAGATAACATAACAAAGATTTTATTTAAATCTCGAACTGGCTTAACAAACAGAGCTATTTAAAGTAAAAAAGGAACAAATGAACATATTGGCGCGTGAAAAATTATTGTTGTTCGTCATTGATTCTGGAATTTATAATTAATTGTTGAATTTCCGCGCATTGTTTGAGAAAAGTACTATACAAGCCTTGGCCGCAACCAGGTATTGATGGACCTGCGAATGTGTGCCTCGGCTTCGCCTCGGCCCACATTTTCGCGTTCGTCCATCTATGCCTCTGTTGTCGGCCGCTACAGTAATGTACTAATTTGTATGTATAGAGTATCTAGATAAGATATTAGATAACCCGTGTTCACCAACATTTAATCAACCAATTGCATAGTTATTTATAGGCCTGTGTTCACCGACATTCAAACCACTGGTTAGGTGTTTAAACCAACCTCCTTCCTCTTTTTTTCCTTAAGAGGAAAGAACTAATTAATTATTTAAACAGCCGTTAAGTCGGTGATCTCCGCCCTTAAACACTTCCAAAACCAAATATGAAATCCTCCGTCCTCCAAATATATTCCACAGTCACATAATGATGAGTACAATGACCCCTTAAGAGAGATTTCGTGTATATAGACCTTATATATACCAGTCACGCGGTAAACTCTGCTTACGTGACGCAGGATTTTGCGTGACGTCAGTTGATGCATATGCAGTATGATGCATAGTTCGCATGTAGCGATGTAGATGCCGCCACAGGTATGCGGGATTCGACACTGCCCGTTGACGGTTGGATAAAAAATGTTTGTTTGGGCTTATTTTATCAAAGTCTTTTATTCGTGGAATAAAATTGACGTCTGCCAGTTTTTGTTTTTAAATACTGTCAAAAATATTTAATTTATTCGCAGCATACGCCTTAAACTAGGTATAAAAGTTTGATTAAATCCACTCTAATAATTACGATAAGTTTAATGTAAATGTTACCGTCCGTGACGTCATCCTCGTCCACCGGCTTGGGCTCGAACAGATGCTTGAAGTGCGGCTTGCAGTACAACGACGTGTGATCACTCTGGTAAGTCTCCACTCTATAACGAAAGAAGGAATAAATTAGTCAATATTTGTACAAAAAGAAATTAATACTTGAAGTATATAACTATAATGACCTTATTGGTGATGTTCTTCAGAAAGGTCAGGTGCGTAGTACTTGCAACCGGCGTGCGTATATGACTAGATGTATGAACGTAACGAGGCAAAAGGAGTATGTAAGGATCGTAGCAGGTGGCGTTCTGTAGTTTTTGCCTACCCTCATGACAAAAGGCGTGACTTTATGTGAACGTATGCATGTTTTATATGCAGAACTCTTGCAAGACAGGTATTTTTATATTAAGTTTGTCATTCTTTCACGCAGCAAAGGAGCGACGGATCAACGTTTCGCACAGCATATGTATCAGGGGCGAAACCTTCATACAACCCGATTCCTATCGGCTTCCCTTCGGAACAACCACTCTTCTTAATGTCTACTATTGCCAAATAACAATGGACACCTGTGTGTGTAACTGTGTATCACAACACATTACACAATTATATTTAATACATGATAAGATTAAAAAACCTACAGTTTTTTTTTTCTAACTATGAGAACTGAACATTTTTTTCTTCGGCTTCCCTCTAATGATGATTGTAGCTACGCCACTGATATGTATAGCAGAAAAATATACGGTTCATGTGGTGTGGTATGAGAAGTAACCGGACCGCGGGTCAAATCTAGTTACTAATGATACTAACGTGAGCTGCTTGTTGCACTGGATGCATCTGAAGCACTCCTTGTGCCAGATCCTCTTTTCTGCTTTGATGCGCTCCATGGCGTACACGGGCCGCGAGCACTTCTCGCACTGCGGGATCGAGTCCGTGTCCGTTGCTGCCTTCATCTTCTTGAACAGTTTTTCTGAACTTTTAGACTGGAATAGAAAATGGAAGATTGGTGAGAAAAGGTTGTATGTCGAGGGTTCTGAGGTTTTGGACAGTTTTTAAGGGATATGCTGCCTCTGCTCGTAAAAGGCAGTTCGGAAAGAACATTACAGAAATGCACAGCTGCAGTATCCAAACGAAACGTCCACAACGCGTTATGGCATCTTGAAATCATCTACAACGCGCAAAATTCGTGTTTTAAAACAGTTCGTTGTGACTTAACCAGAATGATCACAAAGCTAAATTCGCGTCGTGGCTTGTAATGCATTTGAGTACACGTTGTGATGATTAAAAGAAATATCATAACGGATTCTAAACTATTGCTGAAGCACCCACTGACAAGTCTAATACGACGCACAGTGGTTTATTTGTTTGTAACTATAAAATAACGTTCTAGCTTCTGACTGATTCCTTATTACCTGACGGTTTTTTTCACGCGTATCTTTGTAAGTGGGATTCTTTATTCCCTCGAAGCACCCCAACAGTTGGATGGATTTAACACGAGCTGTCTATCGACTCGTTATAAGCTAGATTTTGTTTATATAAAATCAAAATGGCCGATTTTAGACGTCATTATGATTGTAATAACATGATAAAAAATTACCCAATGACTCTTCCATAAATGGACTTGAAATCATATTAAACTAGGATGAACTTACCACCGATATGGTCCCTTCATCCTTATGCCTCCTGGACTTGGTCTTCTTCTTGACCGTCCTCTGCTCCGAGACCTGGACCTCCTGGTAGCTCCTCTGGACCCTCGACTCCGACTGGATGAGGGACGAGGAGGACTCCATCGTCGCTGACGCCGTCGCTAGTGCCATTACTTTGTGCTCTGGAAAGAAAGACAAAGAATAAATTCAGATATACATACGTCTTTTGTCAAGAGAATGTTATTTATAATATCTCCGAGATGACAGAGTGCTACTTCTTGATGAATTGAAGGAAAAAGCTGTAGAAGTCATGGTTAATATTAAAGAGATATGTTCGTAAAGTTCAGAAATTAAAGGCTATGTCTGTCATGGCTTTTGAAAAAGCCACTGCCAGCTTTGAGGTGGACCTGTTCCGAATTGTGCTCTAAAATTATTATTTTTACCTGATTTCGGCGAAGCTCAGAAAGAGGATAACGTTTTTAATATCTGGCTACATGGCATAGGTTTATAACATTAATAGTGTAAACGAAGATAGCTGAAATGTGAGCAATGATTTTGGACACAAATACAAAATTAAAGAAAGAAGAGTACTAAAGAAATTAAGTATAGCAATGCGCATATGTATTAACACAGGTTTTAAATTAGTCAGAAATAAACAAAAAAGTAAAAAATAAGATTTTTGTATGGTTAGCAAAAAGTGCGTCATAAATATTCAAATTGGCAGTGACTCAGTGAGTAATGTTAGCAGAGAAAGCAGTAAAAGTACCTTTATTTATTTTTGCGAAACACATTAGCATTTCTTCGCAATTATGTTTCGGAAATAGACCTTAACTAATGACATTGTTAACCTTAACTTTGGCTAGTTTTAGCAATGAGGTCATTTTGTTTTTTTTGCAAGATTTTTGTTCAATTTCGAGCTTGTTTAAGACGTTTTGTCGGAGACATTCCAAAAAATCTTGGGACAGGTTCACAAATAGAAAACCAATACCTAACAACCATCAAAATGAAGATGCAAGAGGAACAGTTTGCCTTGCAATTTCCACTAAGAATTGACTAATTTTTCCTGTTACTCCCGAATAGCTCCTTGTCACAATTTAGACTCTTCAGTTTAAATTATCCAAAGAGCTTTAGACGAGTCACGTACGGACAGCATCTTGCTATGTTAGAGGCTGAAAATACTGAGCATGTTCGTGCTAATCAACAAAACAATTAAGCAAAGCAAGACAATTTTTAGTTCATAGAAGAGAAATATTTGAGGCTAAATATGGCAAGTTCCAATCAGAACTTCAAAACGATAAATATCATCGTGATAACATACGGAATTAAAAACATATAAATCTGGGAATGAAATTAACTCATTAACAGGTAGTAAAACCTCCGAAGCGCGACGAGCGTTTTCTAATGCCCCATCGTGAAGACACGCAACGTCTGGTGTCCGTCAACGAATAGGTAATTGAATGGCTTGTATGTTGTTATTGTTGTCGATTTTGGAAGATTTCTCTTAAATATGACACAACATCACGCCTGTAAGTAAGCCTCAAAGAATCCCATAATATAATGCATTTCGCATTTTTTTTTTTCTCTTAAAAATGAATGCGTCAGATATGATGAAATATACAGGAAGGCTTCAGGAAGTTGCTGGGTGATTGTCACCTTTATAAAATATTGTCAACGAAATGACGTTGGTTGGTGGTATTCATACAACACTGATTATAAAGTAGGCTTTGAAATCGTAGAGGAAAGAGACAAGAGACAAATAATTTAAACGGAAATAGGAACTAAAGATACTAAGGTCCAAGTCGTCGATCTTTATTAACGAGACCCAGACAAGAAAACTACACCCATTTATTACGATGACCTTTTCAAATGTGACTTTGTTCACTTTACAATGGGCTACTGGAATTTTAAGATCAACGTTATCCACCGGAACGATCACTTAGACGAACAAAATTCAAGATCAAATCTTAAAACACTTTCCAAGTTCAATTAATAAATACACAATTACCAAAAGACACCGGAGCCATGATAATCATTTTCGTTCGATTTTCGTTACATATAACTCACTAGAAACACATCCACTGAATGACGAACAAAAGATAAATTGAAGATTAAACACAAATCACAGTTTTTTTCAACAAATTCCTTTCTAACTTGCTCTCTCGGACGCTTTCGACTAACTGAGAGTATTTCACCAAAACATATGATATTTATACGTTGAATTTTCGCACATATTGATTCATTGAAGTTGTAAAATTGGGAGTATTACGAATGATCTGTGTCATTCGTCTGTCATCATAGGATGGTGGGAAGAAGGAAGTGGGTGACGGATGCATCAGCAAGGGATGCTAGGTCTGAATAAGACGAAGCAAATCAAACAGGCCTTTATATGGGACTTTTAAACATAACCGGCGAAATGTGGTGAACTATAGGTAACCTTTCGGGGAATACAGGTGTGTTGTTATGTGTTAAATTAAAAATATGGATAGGTATGAAACATTTTTCAGTTTTAGCTTCAAATAAGAAAATCTTAATATTGGAAAGAGTAATGAGTACTTAGGTGGGTGGTAAATGTAGGACAGTAAATGAACGCAGTTTACTACAGACTCCATATAAAGAGATTTCAAGGAAAGTGTCTTGTGCCCGAAATACTTAGGGGTGCATGAAAGATCCTAATCAAAGGACAACACTTGAGTTTGGCTAGCAAACCCTAGACCGTCAAGTCCGGTACCAATCTTCCTAACTGACGATATACTATAAACACATCCCACTGACTTTATAGTTCATAGTGAAGTGGGTGACAAATGCATCAGAGACATAGCGTCTGAATATGACGAAGCATGAAAGAGGACAGTAAACAGTGCAGTTTTGGCTCCACATAAGAAACGCTTGTTCGAAACACGTTTCTTTCAATACCGAACAAGGGGTTTATCCTCGACTGACAGTAGAGCTTCGTCGACGTATAATGTTTTGTACGTCAGTCCCGTCAGGCAGTCAGTCGCGCTACCAACCTTGTTGAGGGGCTAATCATTTTACCGATATGAGATATTGTAGCTTAGATCATGCTGACGCGAGAGAAGATGCTTCACTTATGTAAGTAATTAAATCTTGACCTGACCATTACAAATACTACAGTAATTAAGCACATGCTTACTATTAACTATGGACAGTCTTCTAAAGTTTAACGGACATTTTTTATAAGCTTTGTTTCCTCGTCTAAACAATGCATGTAGAATATATAATCGGCCTATAAATAATAGATCAGCGACCACAATAGCATCATGAGTACGGTAATGATGATCGTTTAATAGTGTTAGTTGCACTTATATTATGGAGGTATGCTGGTTCCACAAACAGTAGCTCAGTTGGCATTTGGCATAGTCTTCCAAATCTTTATAACGAATTTTCTAAGTCAGTTTATTTCATATACAGCCTAAGAGCAGCGGGGCAATTGCGTAACACATTCATCGCGTTATTTACGTAGTTGCGCAGAATTTTTTTTCGAACATATGAAGCAATATGCTGCAAAATCATTCAGATTGTGATTGATAGTGTGTTACGCAATTAGGGCGGCTTCCATACAAAACTGCGAATTCGCATCCCATCGCAAAAATCTGCAAGCTCGCATGTGTCTTATCTTTGGCAAAAGGCACAGTTTTGCGTGCGATACGAATTCGCAGTTTTGTGTAGAAGCCCTTAGGGTGCAACCTGTCGATTTAGTTTATTTTGCACCTCCAAAAGCTGCTATGAAGAGCAAATGCAATGCTCTTATATTCTGAATGTCGGTTCAGGTTTGGCTATTTAGCGAAAAGGATTAACATTGGCAACTACTATTGCCCGTCGGCCATGTATAAGGAGCCAAGGAGGTATAAGATAGAAGGTAGATAGATGGTCATAGAGTAATGACTTCCGTTTAAAGCAGAAAATTCAGAATTCTGATCTCAAAACCCAGAATTCTGCTTACGTTATTTAAAATACAGGCATGTGTGGCAGGCGTATTCACGAGTAGCAGGACGAATCACCATAGCTTCATGTGGGTAACGGTGGGTAGTCTCATAAATGTTTGTTTATGCCGGGATTTTTGGCGCCATTCCATGCACCGTTCCGTTTTTCACGTTTATTTGGATTCTGCTGCGTAATTCTTGATTATGCAAAATTCTCTACGAAGATGAGAATTTTGACTATATTTTTGGAATGGATTTGTCATCTTATTTATGGTCAACACAGAAATAGATTACTACATCATATTCTGTGTCGTAATTTAAGATATACTTTATTAGAGGATGAGCTTTTACTTTTGTTTGAAGTATTTTATAATCATCAATAGGGAATATTAAGCCAAACTGAGACAGCAGATGGCGCCACTTTGACACGAGGTAAACAAAGCAAACTGTCAAAGGCGCGCGGCAACGTTTTTCGGCGTTTTTCAATATTATTTCAGCTTTATTTCATTTTTCTGGCTTATACTTATTATACTTAGGACTTCTTTATCACGACCAAAAGGTTAAAAACATGCATATAAGAATTTAAAACATTTGTTTTTGTGATATTGAACTACTTTACAATATACTTTTAACGCTACATTCATGTAAATACAAAAAAAAATTGTTTTTACATGTTTATCATGTAAAAACACAATTTTTTTATATACTATAAGAATGTAAATTTTTTGACAGGTCAGGACCTGTAAAAAATAGTCTTCAGCTCTAAAATGACCAGAACACAACCTTTTAATGTTTTGTGACTGTACAACGTTGGAATTTACCATTGCTTGCGAAGTTATTCGTTTTAGTGAATTAATGAACGCCTTCGTTCCTGCATTTACTAGATACCTAATGGCACAACAGATTCAATGACTGATGCATTATTAGAGATTATTCCTGACGAACGGCTATCACTAAAATAATATCAGTAGACTATAAACACACCGGATTTCTCATTAACAGTCACCTAACCATACATTATTTTTTATATAGATGACAGAAAAGGCCTAAACTTCATGTTTTTCTGTTTACGTTAGTTATTTGTCCCTCTTATAACTCTTCTCCTCCCCTTATAAATCTTTACAGGTTTTATTACCCAATGAGGTAGTATGGTCTCTTATTAATACGTTTAATATTAAAATTGTTTACAATTTTAAATTATTAAGAACTTTAACCTTTTTATTATAACTTTTTTGTTATTTAGTGCAATAGTGCCCTCTACTGGGAGCAATTGGCAATAAGGTTCTCTATTTGAATGCCAAGTTTGGCGAAAATATCCTCATGTATGACATGGCAGTATATCGCAATATTATCCCTTTTCGTCGTAGGTATAAGTAGTTTCAAATGCAATAATCCACCTATTCATTACTCCCCAAAGCTCTCAATCAAAAGATTTAGAGCGAGCCCTAAAATGATTACACTCGTAAAATCTCCGTTAAACATCAGACCCATATATTAATAAAAAGAAACAAGCCCACTAAAGCATTCACAGTATTTATGCATTCGTTTATAGGTTAGAACATTCCCGACCGGCCGGTGAATCAGAACAAGAGTATAGCAACACTAAAAAGTCAATTTTCTAAATTTAGGACCACCGAATTAAAGATGGCGCTTAGAAATACGACACCTGTTTTTCTTCAATTAAATATTGGGTAACGACAGGATAAAGGAAAATTGTTGTAGGTTTTAATTGTAAAATGTATCAGGAATAGTTATTTTTAGAGTTTATGAGGACACTGCTGCTTATAACAGTGATATGTCGTAAGAGACGGAAATAAATCTGGGTTTCTCATATAATTGCTTGTCATTGTTTGGATTGGTACAAGGATTTTGCGCTTTTAGCAGTGTTATGTAGGTGCAGTTTTGAAACCGTATTAAAATGAACTATGACATAGGTACTTGCCAACATGCATTATCATCATCCACCTGCTCTTAACACAATTATTTTTCGTTGGGGTTGTACGTTTTATTTTGTTCATACATAACCTACTACATCCTTATCAGCTAGCATCTTACACTAAACAACCATCTCTTGTTAGGTCTGCCTCTTTTCTTAAAGTCATCCATCCACATTCATACTTGTAGAAAAGATACGTATTCATTGTTGCAATGAATCAATAGCACCGCGATGGTTTTCTATTCGAATTCTTTACATATTATTTGGAAATGCATCGTGAAAATGTAGTGTGAAAGGAAACTCTTTGACACCATAAGGCTTCCCATAACTATGCAATTGAACTAATAAAGATTCTCAGAACTTTGATTAAGTCTTCAAATACTTCGCGCATGAAATAATCATTTACTAGAAGAATTTAATGAAGCGTAGATTTAATAGTATCATACAGATGAAAAATTTAAATAAGTGCTTTTCGATTTACTATGTTAATGGTTTAATCATAACTCCATCTGTTATAAGTGGATTGAGTAGGTATTCCCTGAAATATATTTTGATAACGTAATGGTTGATAGGGGAGGATGAAAGATGAAAACCCTAAGAGACATGGGACAAGGGCAGGAAGATAATGATGACATTGGATAAAGGCCCGAAGACCAAGATAGACCTTTAGGAAACAACAGAACATAAGAAAACTTTTCGATTTAAGAATCAGTTCACGTACAAAAATAATCTTTTCATGATAAAGTAATTAAAACATCCAACGAATTGTGTGGTTCAAAATGCAAGACAGTCATTTCTTAGAAGTCAGTGTTCGGTTAATTCATAAAGATTACGGTTACGCAAATGTCGGTCAAACGGCTATTATAAACATCGAGCGATTTAACATCGTGAATAAAATGGCGTCTTTTTCTTTTAGTTACGTTACTGATTAATTCATTTCCGTGTTAATTTAGCAATGAAAATGGTATCCGTTATGAGAATTGGTTTCTTGCTTTTCTTGAAGCTGAAAGATATGAAAAGATACACGGGTTTTCTTTGATCATTCGCACCTTGGTCTATGTTTAGATTTCAAAGTATTTATAGTTTTCATCACAGCATTAGCAGAATTTATTAGAAGATGCAACTCAGTGATTTTTGTAAACAGTTATGAGTATCAAGTTTCCAGATAAAAGAAAAGTGTAGACAATCAACATCAATAGCAAATGTATATCTAAGCTGATGGAAGATTCTAGAACGTCAAGAAAAATCAATTTATACCATTCGATTGCAAACGAGTAAGGAAAATTGTGTAGAAAAGTGTCCATCTTAGGAATTGTCGCCTTGACCAGGTTGCTACTTGTTTTTCCATGTTTATATTCAACGTTAGATTTCACTGATCGATAGAACCTAATCAAATAAATGATACTTTGCTAGAATCAAAGATTTTTTTAGAACTGAGACATGGAATCATGCAATATGCAACTTATATTTAAGCAGATGACAAAATGCAAAACAGAGAAGACACCTAGAAGTCTCTAAAAGGAAGAGATAAAACCAGGACTTCAATGGCCAGGTACGACAAAAAGATAAACAGTTTCTCTTATAGTTGAATATTTTGGCAACATTAAAATGCATACTACTTGTATGCATTTTACAATTTTGAGTAGATAAGATGTGTTGAAGTGCGAGGTCGGAATAGATATAATTCAACAAATTGCGTTACCTACTGCATTAGCAGCGAAGGCGCGAGTTGAAAAGTCTACCTCAACCTTAAAAGTAGTTCCTGATTGAATGCATCAACAATATCAACATCTACACTTTCATGGAAATGCAACTACAAAAGCGTATGATTAAAACAAACGGTTGTTTATTTACTATTATTTTCTGCGTGTTATGAAATTAATAACAAAATGCTATCAGTTGATCGTCATGCCGACGTGTTTCATAATCGATGCTTCTATCATCAATTGTCTTGTTTCGTCACTCATTATGCAAAATGCCTGGTTAATCTGGATCGAAAATCTTTGAACTGGCTAATTGGGTAACTATAACGCATTTCGTGACTTTCTTTGCTTTTTGTCTTTTTATATGCCTACCAAGACATGGACACCTTCCGTTTTGGAATTCTCTCTATCTGGATCTTTGACGGTTTTAATTCCAGGCCTTACATTATTATAATGTTCACAACAGCCAAGTGAAAGCACGATAACATCTGAAATCGCTCGAGAGTAGTTTGCTCCTCATATATTTCGAGCATCTCTCTCATTTTATACGTATATTTGGATGTTGAGTGGGTGTAATGCACTGACGCGTCTGTACCAAACACGTTGGAATCACACGGATTTTATGCGAAATTGTTTGATACCTTGTTGCACGCGTGGATTTATATTTATCGAGAGGAATCTTGGGAAAAATTGAATTGTTGCCCGGAGGACTTGAATTTGATGTGGCTTTGTTAAAGTAATACATGGCGATAAAGAAGATACATTAGCCAAACAATGAATGCCTACATATAAAAAGCTACAAATGCGTAGAATGTGTCAAAGAAAACAATAGGAAATTCTGTCGTATATACCTACTTATGATCAAATTGAAATACAATAGGAAATCTTGTAGAGACAAAATATTCAATTATTGATGCAACGAAGTTTACAGCTTGAAAGTTCCAATAATTTTATCGTTTTATTGAAATGTAAACTTTACAGGTTCATGATCTGTGTTCAAATTAAAATAGACATCAGAAGGTCGAGAAAGGTGATGCCGACTTGTAATAAAATTACGAGAGGCGCTCCTGTTCTCGGAATTTATTCGTAAGGCTATAATTATTACAGCACCTATAGTTTTTAATTAGTCTCTAATTTTCTTGTCCCTCTTGATTGATTAATACATTAACCTAAGGTAATTACTATCAGCGGCAATTATTATGTTCTTTAACATCTGAATCTGAATTGCAGATTCAAGATTTGCAAAGGTCATAATGACAACTGGCACTAGTGCCGCGTAAGAAACACTGATTCATTTTGCTGTAGACATTTTATAGTATAAAGATTCATGCTGCAGGATTATACAAACATACCATACCTACTGCGATTTGATGGGATTCTCTCGTACCATATAATCTCTTAAATATTCAAAATTATCAATCAATTAAAACCACAGTCCGTCTAAATCTAATGGTTCTGTGGTGTTTGTAAAATATTTTTATAGCTAGTATTAACTGTGCCCCGCGTCTTAGTTCGCGTGGAAGTCGTAAGATACACAATGTATTAAAATAACAGCCACATTTTAATAAAACTCCCTCGTCCCCAGACCCGTCGCGTTGCATCGCCCGCCCGCACTATTCGTTTTCGCTTAGCGTTCTTTCTACCTTTTTTCTTTTTGCTTGGCTCCTAAGAGGCGACCCTTAGGACCCGAACAAAAAGAAAAAAGTCAGAAAGAACGCGTGATGTTAAATAGCTTATAACCATCATCGAGAATTGGGCTACCAAATGCTAAGGATTTTTTCAAATCCGACGGGTAGTTCCATTTTTGTTCACAATTTCATGGGTTTTATTTTTTTTGCGCGGAACCCTAATTAGTTTTCTAAAATAAAAGTAGCCTAAGTTACTCCTTATACTTAATATCAGATCTGACAGTGAAAGTCCCGTCAAAATCGGTATATCCGTTTCGGAGATTAGCCGGAACAAACTGGGCACGCCACAATTGCGGCGATAAGTCCCCTCTTTGAGGAGTGGCTGGAGAGGCGCCACGGCGTCCTCACCTTCCGCCTGACGCAGGTCCTCACCGGACACGGGTGCTTCGGGAGGTACCTGTTCCGGATAAGGCGGGAGGAAACGCCCGGGTGTCACCACTGTGTGGATCGCCCGGAGGACACGGTGGAGCATACGGTGGAGGTCTGCCCGGCTTGGGCGGAGCACCGCCGTGTCCTCGCGGAAGCGATCGGCGGCGACGATCTCTCGCGTCCGGCCCTGGTCCAGGCCATGGTACGGAGCGAGAGTGCATGGGAAGCCATTACCTCCTTCTGCGAAGCAGTAATGCTCGTGAAGGAGGAGGCGGGACGCGTGAGGGAGAGGCAAGCTTTGCACCCTCACGCCCCTAGTCGCCGCAGGAGACGCCCTGGGCGTCGGGAATTGGCAGCCGATTCCCGGCCACCGTAGGCGCGGGCTTGCGGACGGCGAGCAATGGGTAGCTCGCCGTCTGGTAAGGACCAGGCCCGAGTCGACGGCGCGTCGTGTTCCACGCGCGCCTCAAAGAGATGTCAGCACTATTGACGGGGTCCGCTAGGGCCGATGCCAGCTAGGGTTGCGGGATGTTCGAAAGAGTTACCGTGGCCCCGGCACAGGCAACAGAAGGAACACGGGTGGGTTTTAGTCAGTAAAAGTCTGACACGCCCTCCCGCTCCGCCCAGAGCGGGAGAAGTCATTTGATGATTTCCCATCCACAAAAAAAAAAAAAAAAAAAAAAAAAAAAAAAAGCCGGAACAAACAGACATAAAGACAAAATTTTTAAAAATTGGTTGTTGTTATAAGTACCTACCGTATATATAGGTACTTTCATATGCATCATCATGGGACTTAAACATTACTGGCGAAATGTGGGTGTACTATAGGACACCTCTGCCTAACCCTTCGGGGAAACAAGGCGTGATGTTATGTTTTTGTGTATATTTGATACATTTAGTAATAAAAAGTAATTTAAAAAAATTAAATCGACTTCAAAAATAAATTAACTCAAAATTAAGAAATAACTTTAATTTCCGAAGTCGGTGGCAAAAAACTAAAATACAGATCCCAAGACAGCAACTTCCGAAATTAAAGTTATTTCATAATTTCTTTTTGAAGTTGGTTTAATTTTTTAAATTACTTTTTAATTTCGAAATTTTTAGAACTGGCATATTAGTTTGTAATAAGTAGGTACTTAGTTAATAGTTTTGTTGTAACTACTGCACTAGGGTTTGACCAAGGTTTAGAGATGTTTTCCCTTTGACACCACGGGTGGCTCGGCACACCCGTGGCTCGTATCAATAAGCCAGGCCGTCACAGTTACACGTATTAGTCCATCTCTTGAAAACTTGCACTGTTCCCTAACTTGAAATAAATGTAATCCAATAAAAACAAAATACAATCACAATCCGATTAATAGTTTCGGAGAAATGCGTGGACAAACATACATACACCTATAAAATTTTGTATATTTGACTGGAAGCCTTGGTCAATATATTTCAGTTACAATAATATTACATACATACAGTTCGAATTGATAACGTCCTTCTTTTTTTGAAGTTGGTTAAAAAGCTGTTATTTTGACATTACAAACCGACACTTCAATTTGATTTATTTGTATAGATGTAGGTATAGATTGTATTAGGCAAATGGAAAGGCATACTAAAGTCATTCATGTGAGCGAAATTATTCTTTCATCGCGTGGATAAAAATGTTACTTGCATTAACCGAGAATATGTATTCTGCTTTCTGCAAATGATCTTTGTTCTCCATAACAGAAAGGGATTAAATCTGAGTAAGTAAATCAACAACGCTGAGAACAATTAAATTATAATTTATCACCCGTTCTTTGGCATATATTATAGTTATAACTCCGCTAAATCTCAGACACGGGCCATAATATGTCCGATGCACTTAAAATGACCGTGTTTGACTAAGCTCGAATTGTCATAAATTATGCCTGAAATATTAGTGCGTAGCTCGAAACAGAGGCAGTTGGCAGCCCTGGAGTATTTCATTTGGCATATTTTATGTCAGATCATTATTAATTAGGTGTAATGATGTGTCCTTAACAAATTGATTTGAATTAGCAAAATGAAGAGAACAATTACATAACATCTCATTATTGCTTTGACCTACTTGCGATTATACTCGTATCTTCCGTTGCATCATACTATCCAAACACAAAATTATCAATTCTTTAAGAAAACCCAAAAAGGATACTTGACGTAGACACAAACGTTAAAGTTTGACCTGTCCCAGGATCTCGTCTCCCAACCACACAAAATTTAGCACATATACAATTTCATCATGATAAATTTCGAGGGTAGTTTTGAATCAAAAATTTAAAAATAAAATGTTACACTGACCAGAACGATGTGTTTGGAAACAGGAAGCCCATTCGGGCACGAGTATCATTTACCGCGACATTTACAAGGGAGCGGGCACTTAAAAGCTTTCAAATATGTGACGTAATTAAAACTTGCAGCATTTCTCGAGGAGGAGGTATGTGAGGCATTTCCCTCTTGGCGTGCACTGACCATTTGACCATGTGGAATATTTCTTTCCATGCGCAATTTGTTCTTGTTTACGCCTTTTTTGATCTTTTATTGGTAAAAGTTAACAGTACAATTCATCAACAGTTCCTTAACTGACGAACAGACAACGCAAGGTGTAACTCGGGAAGTCAGAAAACATAAACATGTGGTTTGGAAGATTTGAATGGGAGATGGTGAACGAAGTTTTGTTTGCAAACGAAGTCGCAAGAAAATGAAGCCCTGAAAAAATTGTATTTTCGTCTGTCTTGCTTGTGGATTGGAAAAACAACGGTCAAAGTTTGCACGGTCACTGATAGTTTACCAATTGCTTTGACGGACGGTTTGTATACAATTGTGGCAATAGAAGAACCATGTAAATAGCCTTGACGTTTGCTGTATTACTGTCCATCAGATATTACACCATTCAACAGGTTTAGATGTTTAAAAAACGGGTCGTTTTGCTCATCAATAGCATAATCTCATCTTTTGCTAATGCCTTATTAGTTCTTACAGTACGGCCGTCGAAAGAATGCGTTCCTGATACCTATCAGTTGAACAATTTCTAGTTGTAATAATGATCAAATTCGCAATACACATATTCGTTAGTATGAAACTGACAGGTGTCAACGTGTCAAGAACGCATTCTCTCGACGGCCGGACTGAACTTAATACTAAAGAAAGTACCTAACTGTAGGCTTCTATTGGATTAAAGTCTCCGAAGCTAAGCCAAAAGACTATGCTACAAATCTACAATGTTGGCGATGATACTAAAACAACCAATAACGATTGGTAAGATATAGAAATCGGACATGAAGAGCCAGCACTCAGTCTATCGTCTACCCATTAAGATGACGTTGAACCTCCTAACGAGCTACTCTCACAGAGTAAAATAGAACTGTTGACATTTCAACGAAAACAGAAGGTAATAATCTAAATCAAAACTAGTGCCGGAATTGTATTCAGTAATTGATAACACAGTTCGCACCTGAGAGTTTGGCACTACACCCTGGAGCGCTAAAATAAGACGCATACCACGATATAGTTCAATTAGGACTTAGTTCAGTACCCGAATACTCATCCATTGGAGAGATGATGACAGGGGAAGAAATAGGATAAGCACCTGTCACCACTGCTGCATTCCTTAATACAGAGTCTAGTCTAATAATAATTATTTTATGCATGTTTTGAATTTCACATAAACCTACTTGGGCACTTATGAAACTTCAGAAGCTAGGTGCACGGTTTCAATTGGTCGTTGGACTTACAATCTTGCGTTTCATCTTTACACATATAAAACCTCTCCATTTCACATGACTGTTAAACTATCAACCGATTTATGCTTCAAAAACATTGTACCTTTAATCCTTACAACTATTAGGTACCATTGGTTTAATAAGTGATTTGCTGAAAGTACTTCTATGTTACCCGTCATCGAGTTGCATTTTCGCGTGCGGCAACACCGAGCGCACCTGCAGCGATGCGCGGGCGCACGCAAGATTCGATTGGCTAATTTTAGCCGCACGAAGCGGTTATGTCACAGCAGACAATGCTTCAACACTTCATCTAGTTGTGTTAAAATATATCACAGCTGGTTTAACACTTCCTTGTAGTCTTCATCTGAATACTAATGAAAGGAAATTATGTTCAAGTTCTTTGATCAGTTTTCTCTCATGACATGCGTTTTGGTATCAGTTATAATGTGGGTTACATGATGTCAAGGATTGTTCCAGTGTGGGCGGATATTCAAAATAATTTTCATTTATTTGTTATGAGATTTCATTCAGTTCCGAATGAATCGATCGTCAAGAGACATTCGGGAAGCCGCAGTAAATATTTTATTGAGGTCTTAAATATAATTAGACATGCGTAGACCGTATCAGAAAGAGCAAAGACAAATGAATGAGTTTTATCTATAAGCATATCGGTTGGCAGACAGCAGATGAGATCCCAGTTATAGTAAATGGCCAGTAACTTCTTATTAAGGACGCTACGCGCCATCAATCCTTGTCTCGGCCAGCGCTACACACGTTTTGGTCTGAAACCCTCCAGACTTACATATATCAACGTCTCTTACGTAATATCTCGCCAACTATTTTTGGAAAAACATAATTCGCTTATTTTCATTCTGCCAAAGTTAAATTTAAGATTTTTGACATTTGATCCGGACATTTTGTGAGGAAACTGTAAATGAAAGGCGTTTTTGGGTCAGAGCTGAACAGTGATACCCATATCGTCTATTAAAAACCCATTACGAAGGGTGAAAAATAGAAAAAAAATACAAAACTGAGTGTCACCTTTGTCCTATCTTCATAAACCAGCAAACCAATGTCACCTATCTGATTTCATAGTAAGATGCATCCATTTTTGTACGTCACACACATGAAGGCTACTCTTCTAACACTATTCACTTTCCACAATCCACTTCTCAACTACTTTAACAGTCATTAAGCTGTTTTCTACAATAATCAAAACAAATACACACAAAACGTTTGAACAAGTCCGTGAGACTTGAAATATAAAGAACGAGCACAAAACTGAGTATAACTTATTGTACTATGTACATAGGTGTGTACGCCACCCGACACCCGTTTCATTGTACTTAGACCACACAGCGATTATAGAATGTAGGTAGTTCCATTTGGACAAAGCTGCAATGAATCATTAGATAACTGTAGAAGATAGCACCAGTGGTTTAAGAAATTGCGAAGCAAAAAATTGCGCCGGTAATTTGGGAGCACAAGATTGTGAAGTAAAAGTTAAGATGTTTATTTTTGGATTGGAAAATACAGTTGGAATAACAACTCACATGGCTGGAAATCCATTATTTTGTTTGCGAACAGACAAGGTTGCGTAAGGACGATGATACTTCACTTTCGATGTTTCTTTTGCAATATGTCCAAGCTTCAAAAAGTGAGGCAAAAACTTAGGGGTCATGACTTTCTGCTTTTAGAGACATATTGCAGAAATACATGCTATTCATACAATCTGAGTCCATGTGGATTTTGGCACGGTTTTAATCTTGTTTTTCAAAATGGAACTGCACTGCTTTTAAAATCTATTCTGAGAATCTATTTAGGAGTGCTCCTGCACATTTCAACAAAGAATAACACTGAACATATTAAGACCATCATATAACAAAACTTTGTTTATCCGCTGTCAAAATGGACGAACTTATTTTTAAAATCGTAAATGTCAAGAAGCGGCGCCCGCTCCCAATACTGGGTCATGTTAGCGGATCTTAAATTGTTAAAGATGCGTGATTGTAAAGCCCTTCGGTCCTTACGTTCAGTGTTCGCTCATTGATTGCAGTGACTTTGAAAAACAATTGGCCTCTTATAATATCAATACAGCATTGTGATGTGTAGAAAAGGGAAAATATTATAAGAAAGGTCTTCTATCGGCACGAAATATATTATTTTCAATCTAATTAGTAATTATATTCCATTGAGATAAAATGAGAATAGCTATATATCATATTGTGGTAAATATTAGTTAGTCAGGTCAGCAAGTTAAGGTAAGGTTGAGTGCCCAGTGTGCGACGTACACAAGCATATACTAAACGTACTCTAACTCACCCCAAATTGTACGGATCCATCGCCTCGGAAGTGCGATCAAATTCTACTGCAAAATTTCCATCAACCGTTTTCGCCATTGTCTACAGGGGACGATGACCGGCTTCTAACTAGTTCTGACACATCAAAAGCCCCTAAACCACTGACTTCGATTTCATACCGCGAAGAAGGCACGTTCGACCGAAGTAAGGGCCTAAGTTTCGGAGCAGAAGTAGGCAGTTACAATGACTTCATTGTCTGAAAACAGGTCATCATTTATGACTACACTAACCACAGACTTAGTAGTTAAATTTTGCGTAAACAAAATTGTTTCCTCATGATATAGGTACCTAAACCGCTTTAACGTCGTAATATTTACTTTTACAGTAGGTATATTTTTGCTTCTATTAACTAAAACTTTCCTCAATATAGATTTCTGGCCTTAATATCTTTAGTGGCCATGACTTTTTCAAGAAATCCAGTTCCACAAAATCCAAAATTCTATACAAGTGTGTGACCCACATTTTGTGAACAACGTAATTAAAATCTTCCATTACAACATTTCTGTAGTTCTGGGTTACCAGACTTACCAGTACTTTTCAGAATATGTCATCGCTATTAAGATTAGTTCCAAGTGGGTAAGAAAATACGTATATTTATGAGTTTTGGCAGCGCGAACGATTTCGAGAGGTAGTCAGGACTTTGTGTGAAGGTGACACAGCAGAGATGGCAACCCAACCCAAGATTGGCTGATGTTATCATTTTGTTCCATTTCGATGTATGATTTTCTTGTCTCTATGCTGATTTTGGACTAACAACAGCACTGTCTGATAATCAAGACGAGATAAATAATAAGCTGTGAAACAAAAACAATGAATCTGGTTGTAAAATTAAGTTTAAATTACTTGATCAGCCGATTAACTTTTTTATGTAACATCGATTGACCGACTGACTTTTGCATAATTGTATATAATGGGTGTTCTTTCCAAGATATACCAAACTACGGTTTACCACAATATCATCTCATCTTCAGACTTAAGATTTTTAATTCTCTTGGTTCGAATGTTGTCAGCCTCATTAAAATTATCATCAAGAAATTGCTTGAAGATAAGTGAAAAAATGTTACCGAGCTCCAACAAAATGTAAGGCATTTTACGAGAGAAAGTAAAGCAATTAACACACTCAATAAAAACACCTTAAATTCCTGTATTGACATGGAAACTATAGTGTTCAACAAGTATTGATGCTTCTAATTTATGAATTGTTGCTTGATATATCGCTTCATAGACACTTTGTCACGTACCACGGTTGTTTACTTTTTTATAAGGTTACTTGTAACCATATTTTGATTGGCACGAGAATCCTAGGTGATTCATTTATTTATTTATTTATTTATTTAAACTTTTCACACTTAAAAAAGTACAAAGGCGGACTTAATGCCTTAGGCATTCTCTACCAGTCAACCAAGGGTGGTGAAGAGATTAGATGGCAGGTGCTCTGTTAGAAATGGAACAATTTGTACATAAATAAGTCATAAACTTATAATACACATACATACATATTTACTTTATTTATTTATATTCATTTAGACGCAGTGTTGTAATGTGAATCATAATTAGAACAAAGTAATTTGTTTTTCAATTGATATGGGGTATGGTTTCGAAGGGACACCATAGTTTTTTGTTAAGTTTAATTTCAAAAGGAAAACATACAATTTCAACGATGAAGTATTAAATATACCGAAGAAACGATAACATCTGGAACTTATGCAACAGATTTGGAACGAAATTACTTTCTTCAGAAGACATAAAAATATTCTCATTCATCAACCAAATTGCAACGTTTCAAATATGACAAAATATCAAAATAGGAAACCAATTGACAAATCAACAAAAAACAACTGAATCAGTTGTTCGGTATAGATGAGTAAAAAATCCCACGCAAATTCAATCACGCGAGCAATTTTCACTACAGTGCTCGATGACTTGTAACGAAACGATATCGGCAGAGAAGTGGATGACACTTTGGTTAATGCGTATCCATTAGAACGCTTTTTTGCGGAAGAAATACTTGATACTCTTGATAAAAAGCTAGACGATGAGAAAATATATGTAAATGATGGAAATAAAGAGTAATTTAGCTCGTGATATTTCAGCGCCTTTTCATCACGCAAAACCGTATTTATATCGTAAACAGGAAAATGATCTCAGACTTAATAGAATCAAATATAATGAGCCTGATTGTTACCTTTGTCATGGGGTTTATAAATAACATCCGTGCCTACCTGAGAAACAATGGAATATCGATACATTACATATGTAGTAGCAAATACGGCAACTCTTTCATTATTGCATTCAAAGTTGAGCGACAAGGAGAAACTAACGAAGAAATTGTAACTAAGTAGTTAGTATTTGAAGTCAAATAGAGTTGGATAATTTAACTCTCCTTCTGCGTAACAACATTATTCCACAACAAATAGACGTATTACAATACTTCCTGCAACAGTTATCACATTGTTTAAAGACGGTAGAGCAAACAATATTGATTATAATTAATGTTTGCAGTCCTAATTCAATCACAGTTACCAATCGAGCCAATTGTGAGTCTTAGGCATGAATTGACACGATCATTAACTTGCTGAATTAACTTAGCGTGGCCTAAAAACGTTTCTCAAAACTTTCGGAGCAGAAATTCTTTGTCGACTCGTCAACGACGGAACTAAAGAGCAGGAATTGATCTAGCATAGACTGAATTTAAGTGTGATGCCCTAGATAATGACGACGAGTTGATGGGAGGGCACTGATACTGGCAGAACTTGGCTTAGACTGGCACAGGAGTGTGGCGATTGATAAAAGCAGAGAGGCCTATGCCCAGCAGTCGGTGAAGTCGGATTGTGGATGATGATGTCCTAGATATTGGCACACAATACAGACTGCACTAATGCTCGGTTCCTATAAATAAAAAACGAATCGTTGTGCTTACCAATGGTAACATTTTTATTGCTAAACTGGGCATATAAATAGATTCGTAGCCTAATTTTACCTGTGATAGCTATTTCCGGGAGGGTCTACTATGCAAAGCTATGAGCTCTTTGCTTCATTATTGGTAAAGATACAAGAGTCTTAATTTGACCAATAACGGTCCGTAAATTATAGGAATAAAGGTATTCTTAGAATCTTTAACCAATTTTAACTCTTTTTTTAATGCGGGTGCGAAACATTCAGGTTGTTTCAACAATCTATTTCGCACCTGTGAAAATATTTGGCTTTAATTGAAACCAGACGGATTACATCTAGCGCTCAGTGCTTCTATTTGTTATTCTTTTTCGTGGATTGGCCAGATTTCATTTTACCTGGAAGTTTTTCGGTTTCTTGGGTTGGGAGACTAACTATGAAATGGAACATCTTCATTCCAATTTCTACATGATCCATAAAAGTTAACGGACGTGGTTCATCTGGTCAATTACTGTTTTGACTATATCTTTATTGTGTCCATAAAAACCATCCCTAAATGCAAAATCATAGTGTTAAATGTTCTGTACTTTCTGAAGACTTGTTGTAGGTAATAATTTAAGTTAAGTATGAGTACGTATCCGTATGGGACGTTGTTACGACAAATGCTTGGAAGTTGACGTCATCCTGACCTTATTGTTTTTACTTTTAGTTTGCATACAAGGACTTCAACACGTCAATTTCTTTCATGGCTTCATTATTTGAAAGACAGAGATTTTGTAGTCGACAGTTAATCCGTATAGAGTGTTTCACTGTTTAGACATCGAGCCAAATCTAAGACTTTTACAGAACTCTTCTGTATCAGTACTCTCTTATTAGCTCTCTCGCTTTTAAATAGTTAACTGTACTCTAAGTTTCTCTGAACTCATCAATCATAATAATTTGCCCTTTATGAGTTAAAACATAAATCTTAATGATCGTGGTATCACATTTGATGCAATCAATTTCTTATGTTGGTCTTTATTTAGGGTTCCGTAGTCAACAAATAACCCTTATAATTTCGCCATGTCCGTCTGTCTGTCCGAGGCTTAGCTTAGAGACTCTTTTTGTACTAGAAAGCTGTAATTTGGCACGGGTATACATATTAATCACGCCGACAAAGTGGTAAAATAAAATCTTGAATATTTTTTTTAGGGTGATACGTAAAGTGGGGATGACTTTTTTTTCTCGTCTGGATTCAAAAATATTGCGAATATTGAATGTATGAGAGAACATGTTTTTCAACTACAATGTTAAGTTTTTTCTTGGGATAAATTCATCCCAACTATAGAACCCTTCATTGTGCGTGGTCCGACACACATTTGGCCAGTTTTTTAAACATCTTCAAACATTCGAGTTTCATGCGCCTAATTCAACGCCTTATAGAGATAAATTGTCTCGTGGTTCGTGGGCTCGTGGCTAAATAATAACAGCGGCACGGGTCGATCGATCAGGTTAAGCTACGTTTGCCGCGGTGGGTCCGTGGACTATCTTTACATACCGAGACCTCCCCGTGCCTCAAAAAGCACGTTAAGCCTTTGGTCCCGCTGTCATTCGTAGATTTTTGACAGTCGTCAGAAGCCCGAGTCTGACAACCAGTGTTACCAAAGGGGGTATCGTATTACCCAGTAACTGGGTTGTGGAGGTCAGATAGGCAGTCGCTTCATGTAAAATACTGGTATTCAGCTGCATCCGGTTAGACTGGAAGCCGACCGCAACATAGTTGGGAAAAGGCTAGGCAGATGATGAAAGAGATAAATTGTCAGCAGAGATCATACAAGCTTTGGATGGAAAGTTCATTTCGCGATTAACAAAATGCTTCCCGGAAACACGTAATATTGATCTTTGAATGAATTAAAAAGGTTTCATTTCTCGTTTTCATTTCGTGAGTTTCGCAAGCCGCGGTGACATCGTGCAGTATCAACAAGACCTTTTGTCTCTCTTCCTGTAAGACGGCTTGTTAGTTTCACAGTATTGTTACCGAATTATCAATTCTCATTACTTAATCTGTAGGTTAAACAGTTCAATATTTTTTGTAAACTTTTTTCATGATTTCATATTTATGGTTACCTATTTGTTGAAGCACAACGCGGAAGAAAGCAAGGTCCAGTTGGATGGGAGTATGAAGGTTAGGTATGCATCATGGAAGAAATTATTTAGATGATATTTTCGCATTTTAATGAGTCTGCTAGTCGGGGATCTCAGATTAGCCCCGGGATATAACGATATACTCGTATCTTCTAATTCACAAAATAAGCCAAAATTGTCTTCTCTACTCAGTGTGTCAACTGTTTTTAATGTGGTTACGTAAAACTAGTGTTGGTCTACAGAATTGTGTTAACATGGGGGCCGTAAGTAGGTTAGGAATTTATCGCCATGAACTAATGGGTTACACATCGAAAACGATATGATGGCGCCATGGCTTGAACACTCAGAACTTTTCGTCGGGTTAGGCGGGGACTATACTGAGGCCTGTTCATTTCCGGAAGTCGAGAAATTGACTGCAGCTCAAATAACGGATAGACCTACAGCTGAACCGGCTTTCATATTGACCCGGTATTTTATAGGAGTGTTGCGTCTACTGTCTCCCATTGACGAGCCTCTCGTTCAAATACTGCAGCGGGTGAGCGATTACTGAAGCCCCCACAGATGCGGATGCGCAGAACCCCTTCCGTCTACACTTTGGTCGAGTAGGTTTGGTTTGGTTTTGGTTTTGGAACTTTTGTATGAAACAGCTGATTTTTTTTAGTAATTTCAGAGTTGGTCCCATAGTGAAAGTTGTTCATATTCATGGGTAGAACACCCTGTGAAAATTTGGGTAGTGAGTATTACTGCGAATGTAATGTTAAAATTGAGTTATTTAACATAAATGTTTGTCTGATTATGTGATCTAGGAAACAGGCCTAACAATTTACATACCTTGTTTGTGTTAGGTACTAGCGGTACCTAACTACAAACAAGGTATGTACATTCAGGGTTCACCACCATAACATAATATTAAATAGGAGTCTTGAAAACTACTTTCATTTTTAAGTCCCTGTTCACCTAACTCAAAAATCTAGAACTAGAAGATGAGATTAGGCTTTTGAGAAATACACTAATATATGAATTTTAAATTATTTTTTTGATGAGGCATGAGACAAACCTTGAAACTATAATTCAATCCAATCAAACAAGAATCCAACTTGATATTCAAAATTGGAACACAATAATGAGTGTTGTCCAATTTCCTACACCAAATATTTGTTCATTTCTAAAAGCAAACTAATTAGGGAAGATAGTATGTGTAGGTATGTAACCTCTTTCTTTAATAATATAAGCCTGCCTGTAACGTCTGTATCTTATCAGTTCGGTAATCCAGGGAATGCAGCTATCCTAATGGATTCCTTTATCACTCAAATAGCTACAGTTGGTTACATCACATGTATTTATTATCTGTTACTGTGTACTTAGCATAGACATAGACAATGGATTGAGCTTTAGCCTCACAAAAGTGACCACTCTCTAGAAAGACATAAAGCGACTGTGCGGCCAATACCTGTCGCTTTTCTGCAAGGATGTAGTAACAAAGGCGCAAGGTGCTAATTTTAATTAATAGGAAAAACATTGAAAACTACAGTGACTAATACTAAAGTAGTTGAACAGGGATAATCGTTGCATGGTACCTCATTTTATTAAAACAGTCTAATGAGCCTCTGCGAGTTGGCTTCGGTCCCTCGTACACCTTCCAAAGGTCTGGGACCCCAGGGTTCCGAGAAATGTCAAAAACAAAAGAAAAGTACTTTATTTCTATAAGTTACTAATTATTATTCCTAGACTTTGCTGGCTTAGTTTTGAGACTGAAAGAATTCTTTTTATCAAAAATGTTTTCTTCGCAAGAGAAATTGGGACAATTAAAATTAAGAAAAAAAAAGAAGATAGTATAGTATAGTATATCTAATATAGTATATTATTATTTGCATAAAATATGGTACATAAAAGGTCTTAAATATAAATATAAGTAGTTCCACATATTTTGCTTACTTAGTTCAGCGTGCAAAAAAGAAAAACTAATGTATTATTAAATACACAGAGTATTTCTTTTTCTCTTTTAAGGCAAACTAAGTCTTGATAGCTTTATTTGATTGATTATGAATAAATATATCAATTAAATTTCAAAGATTCTAAGTACTGCAAGTAAGCATCAAAGTATATCCATTAAAGTCAAAACATAATTGGACCAATCAGAATTCCGCATATTCACTTTGTCTGTCATACTTTTTGGTCTGTATTCACTGCACAACTGAATATGGAACGCTCAGTCAATTCTCTATGTCCACACTATACCACCATGGTACTTAGTGATGAGATGATGATTTGTAGTTGTTCCTATTTTGAAAGTAGGTTTTAAAGTTGAAATCACCTTTATAGGTATACTAGCTGCACCCCGCTGTTTCATCCGCATAAGTCTCAATCCCGTGGGAATATCGGGATAAAAAGTATCCTATGTCCTTACCCAGGTCATGGTCTACCTATGTGCCAAATTTCATCCAAATCCGTTACAACACTCACTTTCGCATTTTTAATAATAAAGTCGAGATTTTAGATTGTTTCATGTCAGATTAATTAACAAAGAAATAATAATTAATTGTTGCAAGTTCAATTTTAAAGATAATGCAGTCTAAGTATCTTCACTGCATACTCAAAACATTGCGCATAAATTAGAAATAGACTAAATAATAGCGTAACTACCAAACTACAAAAAAAAATTGAACATGTACTTGAAATTGAAAAAAAAAAGTATTTTTAAAATATTGTATGACACAACAAGGGTATTTAGGCTAAGGTAAAACCAAATATTATTTTCAGTTACCTGACCATCACCCACTAACACATTTACTATTGACTCATATACTTTGCCAATCATTTTGTCTATTTTAAGATTCACAGTACGCGCATACATATTTCACTCAAATTCAACTATTCGCGGGAAATACCATCGCGAAAGGGTCCACGACCCCGCCCTGCGTAATAACATCGGAATGCACAGATGATACAACCCACAAAGGTCTTATTTTCACTTTTTTTTCTTTTAAAAAATAAAACAGTAAAGCATTTCCGGGAATAAAGTGCTAATAAACCTTTAAATACAACAGTTCAAAAGTCTGCGCGTTGTTATTTCTACATTAGAGTTAAGATAATATAATGTTTATGTCAAAAACTTACAGTTTCCTTACAATCACTACATAAAAATAAATATTTTTGTTATAAAATTTCACACACGTTCACTGCGTTCACAACTTCACTTCGAAATGTCAAACTTTTTCTGTACCGGTGTTGCTACATTGTGGTTTTGTTTTGCCGTAATTTTATAGTTCTAAAATGTGTTTTAACAAGCTAGAAATTTTGTTTTTTTGTTTTGTTATTCCACTAGTAATAACGTATTTTTTTAACTCCTTGATTTATATGTCGTTTTGCTTGATTCTTATTTTGGATAATGGAAACAAACACAGTATCTAGTGCTGCCACAACAATAAATAAAATCTCCCCAGGCGACACTTCTAACGGAATTCTGCCAGCTGAGACCGCTGAGCTGAGAGGTTCACGTTACCTTTTCTAATTATTATTAGCGGTGCCTAAAAATAGGTCAAATATTTAAAAATGCCTATTGGCACGCATTGCCGCTGAGAGCAGTCGTCGTAATCGCATTCGCGAAGTGTAGTGTTGAATCAATGTTTATGTGAATTGATATTACCGACTGTTGCAAATAAAAAAAGTATGCTGTGTATAACTGGTTTAAAAGTGGGTAATTTATAGCTTTCAAATATTATACCATGATAACATAAACTTTTATTCGGCCATATAAACTTATTTTCAAATCAATTAAACTCATTATGATTCGTTCGACATACCGTATCGTGTTCCCATTTTATCATTTCACTGCAATAAAGCCACTGTTTTACTTTTTATTAAGCACGAACCAGGACAAAGAGATAAAAAATCTCAACATTTTATTACGGAATATAAGAATAACTTGATATTTATAGATGTAGCACCTCGCGCGTTTATTAGTTACTTCACACCGGCCGGCATATTTTTACGAGCCCGTGGCCCGTTCCGGGTGTTATTTGCGATGAGAGAACTATTAATATAATATTTTGGCTTGTTATTATAGCAAATACAAATAATGTAAAAGCTAATTAAGATATTTGGTACACTAGTTACCTACATCGAATAACTCTACAAGTCAAAAATTACTTGGTGAAGCTTTACTGACGGTGGATGGTGTCGATGTCTACTGATAAAACCACAAAAAAAACACAGTTTTAAGTGCCGAGAATGAATTGCTTGTTTTGGCAAATGTATTATTATTACGGAATAAAAAGCAAATTATTAAAAAAAAAAAAAAACACCCGGGTTTTTTTAAATAATTTGCTTGATTTCAAGCTTTTTAGTTTTATTAATAATATATATATACAAGGTGGAACAGGATGATTGACATTCCTTCAAACCACGTAAAGAGAATCATGTTGTTTACCCGTATACAAAAAATCAATCAAATCCAATGAATACACACGAAAACAGAAAATTATTTATCATTTTCTTATTTTTCAACATGATGTAGATCCGAGTCCGTAATAATAGTTAAATATTGCTACCGCCGCGCCTCGTACCCCGCACCGCACCGTTGATCAGTGACTTTTCGTAGATAAAGCGTGTTTACTTTTTATGCAGTTGATTCTGCTATTTATTTTGTTTGAAATCTGTAATTTCTTAATTTTCCATAAACTAATAATCTTTTTTGACTTGAATGCGGTATTGCTGGATAAGTCAGTCTGTTGACAGACTGCTTAACAACTGTATCCGGTTCATATTCAACCTCAGAAAATATGACCATGTGTCGAGCTACAGGTCTGAGCTCAAATGGATGCCCATTCGCCAGAGAAGAAATTTGCGTGCTTTGACCACGCTTTTCTCCCTTCTTAACTCTCCCATTCCTCCTTCTTATCTAGTGTCTCACTTCCAATATCTATGTTCTTCACACGCTAAGAATCTTCGTTCTTCTAATAATCTTCTCCTACTCTGTCCTTCTCATACTTCTAACTTTGTTCATTCTTCCTTTCATATTCAGTCCATTCTTCTTTGGAATGCGCTACCTCTTGACATCAGGACGGCCACCAGTTGGTATGCATTTAAGCGGAGATTGCGGAGTTATTTCCAAAATAAATAGCGTAGAGTCATCTCAAAACCTCTCTCTCTTGAATTTGTATATAATGTATATATAATATAGGTATATATTATAGTAAATATGTATGTATTTGTATTATAAGTTTATAACTTATTTATGTACAAATTGTTCCTTTCTAACAGAGCACCTGATATCTAAGCTCTTCACCACCCTTGGTTGACTGGTAGAGAATGCCTAAGGCACTAAGCCGCCTTTGTACATACTATTTTAAGTGTGAAAAGTTTAAACAAATAAATAAATCTTCGTGTTTTAAAATGTTTCGATGGACTAGTATTGTGTTCGTTTTAATTTAATGTCGTACGTCCAGATCCACGTTGTATAATTGGAATTGACTCATTAGCTTTTATTTGATAGGTACCAATATTGTTGTTATTTATTTTAAAAAAAACCTTCCCCTCCCTTTTTTTGTATTTCCTGATGCAATATATAAATATTATATAGCCTATGTCACTCCTAAAATTAAGACGAATCTAACGACACCTCGTATGTTAAAATCCATCAAACTGCTTAGACGCGTATAGAGCGTGTCAAAGAAATAGATATACATACATACATACTCTCGAAAAACATAACCCTCCTTCTGGGGCAGTCGGGTAAAAACATCAATCTTTGAATTCATTTTCATAATTTTAGGAGTTGGGTTAAATTGATAATTTTTATAGAACAAAAAATAAGTACCTAAACGTGGGAGTTTTTATAGTTTCATTTACCAGTAAACAGAACCGGAAATTGTCTATAAAAAATATTTTAATGCAGCATTCAACTACAGCTTAATTTTATTGCTGTGGGTGCAGTACCTACATTTATTATTTTTGATGCATCATTTACAAGTACGAAAAATAATTAGCTTAGTTCCACGTAGAAGCGTTAGTTTAATAGTGCTGGATGACATAAATGAAATTCATTATTTCACTTACACAGCTGCCAGATTGAATCTCATCCTAAATGCCAAGGCCTAAGGATAATAAATTCGAGAAGATGGTTGTTTGGGGTGCTCTATTTTCCTCACATACTCACACTACACCACCTTTCTTTACCAATAAATAAATACAGAAACCCATTAAGTTAAATTCACAAATACCTGTAATTGGAGGCTGGGTTCTGAATTGTCTAGGGCTAAGATCAGCTACACGGAACAATAGAAAAGAAGTAGCCAAGTGCGAGTCGGACTCGCACACGTAGGGTACCGTACCGTATTAAGATCGAGCAAAAAACGTCGAAAAAAACACGTTTCCAGAAAGACTCCCCTTTATTTTTTTATAATAGCGGCTATAGTAGTACACACTGTCTGTGAAAATTTCAAGTGTCTACCTATTACGGTTCACAAGATACAGTACTGTGGCAGATGGACGAACAGCGGCTGTTGGCACCCTTGTGTACGGAACCCTAAAACAGTTCACAGTTTTCTATTCCGTGGTCATCTAGGAATTCATCGTTTTCAGTTTAAATTACTTCCATACGTACCGTTTCCCCTAAAGAGATATCTCTGCTTCACCAATATTATTTAAAGGAATAAAAGAACAAAGGAACAGTAAACATTTTTATTGTAAATATTTTTTATTGTTATCCCCTTACACACGCGACGCACTCATTGGCTTCTCAAAGCTTTTGAAAACTCGTAATGGCCTTCATAATAATATGAAGCTATTACCGGCTGTTTAAATGTAATTAGTTTGAAATAGGCACGTTAAATAGTGGTTTATGGAAAACCTTTGCGAGTTTTCAACATGGCGAAATAATACAAGCATGTTACTACGCAGTTACATCTTCAGTCGGCTCTTATAATGCACTTAGACACTACAAACTTGACGTTTCCATTCTATTGAGCTCGTTACCCAACTTAATTCATAAAAATGAAATGAAGATACCAAAAATTATGCCAAGTACATACACACAGGGTTTTATATAAACTTTATGTCATGGTATTTGTAACTATCGTAATAGGTATAGTTCTACATATTTGTGGTAGTAACTAAGTACTGGCTTTAAATGAGAAGAAAACACTAAATTGATCTAAGCAATAAATAAATTGGGAAAGTTAAAACTCACAATAACTACAAATCAAAAAGACAGATGTAACATTGGTTAATATATCATTTTGATAATTCCTTACATTCAATATATGAGCACTACTTTCGTTACATGATTACTGTGCCGATACAGTCCTATTTAAGTGTTTTATATTATCTCGTGTTATGATAAAATATTGGAAATAACTACATTCAACTCTTTACCAAGTCGTTCGGTGCTGGACTAATGTATTCACAGTCGATATCTCAATATTTCATTATACATAGGTACCGAGATTGCTATTATTCACTACCTATATACCTTCAGTTATCGACGAGCCTATTAATCACCGGGGTAATTGCGTAACACACATAAAATTACAATATTGATCGCATTTTCTCTCCTTTTGACAGTTCAGCCACGTTCATTGCGTTATTTACGTTGTTGAGTAGACGAATTTATTAAACCTATGAAGAAATATCCTTCAAAACTCTCGAATTATGATTGAAACTGTGTTACGCAATCAGGGTGCGGATTTAGAACACGCACTTTGTAATATACTTAGTTATTTATTTTTGGAAGCTTCCAAGCTTAATTTTTGAACCAACAGTGATTAAACTAATGAGACGAGGGTAAATCAAGTGAGAATGATACTTAATTAGGATAAAGTAAGACAAGTATTCTATTTTCCAAGCCGTTCCGAACAAGACATTAGTAAGGCGAATCAGCATAGCGACTAACCGCTATATTAATCTTTAAGAAGTTCATCTAAGAACTTTAAATTTTCTCCTAGTTCAAAAATTTGTAAGGTGTTTAGCGTAGAAGAATATTATTTTGTTAACAAATATAACTATTAATAGTATTTTTTTTTATAAATAGTTATGTATTATTTTGACGACTAATCAAGGTAAAGTGTCGCTAGATTGTCATTAGAATCTAGAGAGCTTTAAAATATAGAGAATTATACTATAGCGAAAAGTGGCTAACTTGTAAATTTAAATATGCATTCTTATAAAAAAACAAATTACCCAAAAAGCGGGGACTTTTCTTATTACTGGCAATATTTGATTTCGAAAAATAAATAAGCTGTATTGCACCTATTTTGTATTTTTATAAAAATGCATTGTAGATTTAATAAAGAGATCAAACCGATGTTTTTAAAAAGTGGATTTTTTAATTAGAAAAATACTGTTTCTTAGGTATAGAAAGAGTTGCATTGAAAACGTTGCTCTGTTTTTAATGTTATCGTGCTTGTCACTCGTAAATATAATGAAATGTGAATAACGTATAGATATAATTTGCAGGAAACAATGTAGTAAAATCACGTTGAAGATAGTAACAATTTCTAAAAGATATACAAAACGTAACTTTGATAAATCGAGAAAGGATTCCTTACTTTCACACACTCACAACCCACCCCCGTTCTTTTAATATTTTTTTAGTACATATAATTTTGTAAATAATTAATACATCGCGTTAAATATAACAGAATATAACCTTTGCCAAAGCGATATGTTTCCTTATTGTAGCATTTTGTGTATGTATGCGTTCGTAATAATTTAATATATTTTTCGAATCGTGTTTATCAAATACTACTCTTAATATACACACACGTATTATGTAATACATTTTTACTTGCTTCCAATAAACGAATAATGTCCCTAACTGTACATAAAGCTTTTATAAAAACAAAACCTAAATCTCGTTTACACTATGATCACACTAAGCTATGCATTTAAACTGGCCACTTATGATTAAATCCTAGCGCGTAAACGCCATCTTGATGTGGTTTATATAAGTCAAAATGGCAAACATTCTAGTTATCGAATGCAAACGATTGTTTTATCATCATCACAGAATAGTTGAGTCTTTTTGTTAATGCATCAATCACTGAATTATTCGAATCAGAAATAAGTACTGATTACTTTAGCTAACAATCACCCTTGAAATGAAATGGATTCAATACTTAATTAGGCTTCATTCATTTTAACTTCACTTAAATACAATAGACAGCCCACGTTATTATTATGTCCACCAAAAAAACGTTCAAGTTTATAGATTTTCACCGTTTTTAACAACTCTTAATGCATTAACAAAAGGCCCTCTGTCATCTCTTCTCACATCGACATAGGCAAAGAAATATATTTTATGACATATTTATTGTATTTAAAACCAGGACGACGCGCCTCCAAGCTTTGTTGAAAGTTCTCCAATGCCGCGCCCGAAGATGTTGCCAACCTAGAAAACAATTGATTGAACTTCAGGGTAAATGTATTTTTAAAAGTGCAACACTGTGATAATTATTTGGGTTGCACTAAAGGGGGTTTAGTAACTAACGATACTCTGGCGATCCCGAGAATCTAGAAACGGTAGATAATTATCGGACACCCAACCGAAGCGAAAGGTGCCATTTGCACCGCTGCCAGAATATTGTTGAGTAAGAATAAGGTAAATCGTTCCTCCAAAGAGGAGAAAATCTTCCAGCGCGATTGAACTTCGAATGCCAGCCTGATGGTTTATAAAACTGAAATCTCACTTTAATTTTTAAGATTCTAAGTGGCTAATTTTGGTCCTAGGTCCCACGCAGTGTTGTAGTGTTACCGTGAGTCAATTGTAACCTTTGCATTTAACTGAAGTGTAAAGGTCGCCATAGCGCTTTGACAGCTGAATACCAATCAATTCTACAGCTACTTGGATTTCTGCCAATATACCTGAGCTTAGAATCACTAGGTAGATTATCATGTATTAATAAATGGAACATAAATAACTGAGGAATGCCGGCCGGCCTACTTCAGTGAGAATGAAAATCGTGGCAGAGATAAATACTGCCTTTTGAAAAGTTGTAGGCGCGGTGCTCAGGCTTTGGTTTGACTTTGACTTTGACGTTTTAATAAATGAACAACAGAGACATGGTAAAAGTAAAAAAAAAATCAAACCCAATTATGAACAGGTAGGTATTTTTCCTAGAATATTAATTTAATAGAGAAAACAGCGAACGCAGCACAGAATACTCAAATGGGACGACGAGTTGAAGAAATCTGTTGGAGTAGCCTGGTTGCAGGTAGACCATATTATGGGATCTCGTCAGCGGGTAAAACGGGAGGAAAAGAACGTGTTTCGAATAGTTGGACTATGTGTTTCATCGACTTTACACACATTAATTTAAAAATATTAACCACTAAATGTTGACCAGTTCATTGGCAGAGGTGTACGTACGCGTATATTCTCCATTCTAATGTATTTATATCTTGATCGGACGTGATTGCGGCCGATAAATGTCTCGTGAAAGAAATAGGCCTCCTGTTTACCTTGTCGAAAATATTTTGTCGGTTGTAATGACCCTTTTTTTTTGTTTTTTTTTTTGTTTTTTTTTTGTGGATGGGAAATCATCAAATAACTTCTCGCGCTCTGGGCGGAGCGGGAGGGCGTGTCAGACTTTTACTGACTAAAACCCACCCGTGTTCCTTCTGTTGCCCGTGCCGGGGCCACGGTAACTCTTTCGAACATCCCGCAACCCTAGCTGGCATCGGCCCTAGCGGACCCCGTCAATAGTGCTGACATCTCTTTGAGGCGCGCGTGGAACACGACGCGCCGTCGACTCGGGCTTGGTCCTTACCGGACGGCGAGCTACCCATTGCTCGCCGTCCGCAAGCCCGCGCCTACGGTGGCCGGGAATCGGCTGCCAATTCCCGACGCTCAGGGCGTCTCCTGCGGCGACTAGGGGCGTGAGGGTGCAAAGCTTGCCTCTCCCTCACGCGTCCCGCCTCCTCCTTCACGAGCATTACTGCTTCGCAGAAGGAGGTAATGGCTTCCCATGCACTCTCGCTCCGTACCATGGCCTGGACCAGGGCCGGACGCGAGAGATCGCCGCCGCCGATCGCTACCGCGAGGACACGGCGGTGCTCCGCCCAAGCCGGGCAGACCTCCACCGTATGCTCCACCGTGTCCTCCGGGCGATCCACACAGTGGTGACACCCGGGCGTTTCCTCCCGCCTTATCCGGAACAGGTACCTCCCGAAGCACCCGTGTCCGGTGAGGACCTGCGTCAGGTGGAAGGTGAGGACGCCGTGGCGCCTCTCCAGCCACTCCTCAAAGAGGGGACTTATCGCCGCAATTGTGGCGTGCCCAGCGCTGGGTTGCGACAATCGCACTCTCCATGCCGCCATGAGATCCTGCCGAAGCTCTGTCCGCCGTGCCGCGATTTCTCGCGGCAACGGAGTTACGCCCCGGGTGGTAATGACCCTTGAAGCTGTGGCCGTGGGAAAAACTATAAATAGTTGAAATCTGAAGACGTTGAAAAAAAGAAAAGAAAGCATAATTATTATTGATTCTGCACAAATAAAGCCCTCCGCAGATCGATGGGGTGAATTCAGTATATCATACTAAAATTACCGGTACATACAATTATTTCAGGAACGTTATGGGTATCCAATAAATTTAATTTGTTTTATTACCCCACACGCAATGTATCGTTACCGTGCCAAAAGGCGCGTAACGAACGGCAGTGTAGCGAGCCTTCGGCCGCTGAGTATTTCAACATCCATTGCTGATTTTTTTATTTTAGCTCTTTTATTTACATAAATAGAGTGCTGCGTACAGAGAATGTAATTTTACATTCAAATAAAGGAATAGCAATAGGCAATAGGCTCGCCCCCATCACGTGGGACTTAAACATAACTGGCGGAATGTGGGTGTACTATAGGTACACCTCTGCCTAACCCTTCGGGGAAACAAGGCGTGATGTTATGTGTGTTATAAAGGAATAGTAACTGAAAATACGATAAAAAATGAAAATTGTCCTGACAATATTTTCGGTCGAATATGATTCTGAATAAGGAGCTGAATGCACCCTGTTAGTTTGCGGAGGGCTGTCGCTAACACCCTGTATATACAGGGTGTGTATATATATATACACACCCTGTATATATATATATATGCAATGAATTGAGAACTTCCTCCTTTCTGGAAGTCGGTTAATAAAATACACAAGAGTAGCCAAAAGTCTCGTATTCAACCAATAAAGTTGAAACGTTGAAATGTTCGTATATACCATACTCATAATTAACTAATTGATTATGTACTATCTATATGTTAAGTTCGTGAACTTATATCCATTTTCAGGGAATCGAAATTGGTGTTTAGGAATCTTAAACTATGTAGGAATGTAATATTACCTTTCCAACAACAGCAGTAACGTTGCCAAGCTTAGCATCTTCAGTGAGTGACTCAAGCTTCGACTTGCCACTCCTTGACCCTTCCTCTGATCCTCCGTCGTCACCACCACTGTAATAGAACAAGAATTTGTCAGGTAAGTATATGGTTACTACTAAACGTAAGGTTTTGGTATCCATGCATGGCGACAATGGCTACACATTTATCATCAACATCCACAACCCGACTGCTGGGCTTACGTCCTCAGTTTGGTTGTGCCAATATCCACATTTCTGCACTAATTCAACCCATGATGGCAAAGAACAACGCACTACGATGCCTAACGAAGCTTTCTAACAGGATGTGTCGGAAAATCCACCAGAAATAGAAGCGATGTTTTTTTTATGAAAATGTGAAGTGTGAATGTGATGAATAAGAGAAACAACTAAATAATAAACATAACAAAAAATCAAAACGAATCTGACTATTCAAGATTTCATGAAACATGTAAAGAAATCTGTCCGCGTAATCACGGTAATCAAGGTATTTTATTTCTTTTTCACAAACTTGTGTGTTACCTACTCGAAGTCTCAAACAAAATATCTTTATTTAGATTTAAATAATTTTGGTGGGAATGTTTGCAAGACCATTGCCAAAACTTGGTAATTTGAATATAAACAGTAATTTAACATCGTACTGACTGATTTACAGGCTTTTAGAGCGCTAGGATAGGATTATCTTTACGGGTACAAAGTAATGAAATTATGATAGGTTATAACATTCCATTTTACGATTGCACTTTCGAGGGTGGCTTGACCTTGATCTTCAGTGCATTGTTACTAACAAAGTTTGGCACCGATTTCAGTTTGGTTGGAATATTATAGAAACGTCGGGTAAAGAGAATCACAGATTACTAAATATGTAGTAAGTTATAGAGAACCGTCACAGAGAAGAGGGTCTTTCATCTATAGTTTATATGTCTGTGGTTTCTTTAGTCCTTACTTCAGTCTGGGTCAGTCTCCACCAAGCGGAAAAATCCTCGAACACTCGGATGCTCGAACACTTTTTAAATTTGACTGAATAAGTAACTGTATCAATATTGACTCCTCGAAAAACAACTCGAACTCGAATAAAATACGACACAGACATCACACTTGATAATCTGCGTCGAATTTTTTACTTAAAGTCAATATTAATACAGTTACTTATTCAGTGCTCGAGCATCCGCGAGGATTTTTCCACTTGGTGGAGACTGACCCTTACTGTACAAGAATCTTTTGGCGCTTAAATGACATTGACAAACAAGATGGCGGTGCAGGAACCTACACACGGACACGACGTAGATCTTGGTTTGTTTCCATAGACCATAAAACCAGACATATCGAATGATGAAGAACTATAAAAAAAACCTCTGTTTTGTAGTAGTTAGTAGGTGATTTTGTTTTTAAAACAAGCCTCTTCGTAATTTTCATGTCTTACCTAGCATCTTGTTGCGTCAGCAGTAGACTGCATGTAGCTTCCTCAGTGTGCATCCTGGCTGCCACATTCTGGTAAATCTTCGAGTTTAACTTGTCGTCAATCACACCTTGAAGCTCGAAGTCACTGTACATTTTCTAGAAGACAAAAACCGTATGTGACTTACAAGTAAAGTGGTAAAGAAGAGTAAAACAACTATGCCAGAATATAAAAAATAAGGAATAATAATCGTTTAATTTTTCACTTTTGTAAATTTTCCCCATTTTCAAGGAGAATTTTGAAGAGTGGTAATACAGACGGGATATTTTTCATAGCAGGCAGTGCTACCACTTCATCTTCATTTTTTTAATAATCCTACATTTAATTTCGAGGCTAACAATATTTTGTGAATGCCCAAAAACGTGTCTTCGTGTATGGCCGACGTACGCACGGACGCGAAAATAACGCGGCGAGATTTTATCGCGCACTGGATTTTCAACGCTCTGCTAAACGCCGAGAGTCGAAAATCGAATAGTGTGTTTTTTCCACGCGTTGGAATGCACTCTGTTGGATTCCCAATGCTCGGCTCAACACCGAGAGTTGAAAATCCAGTGGTCGCGAATCATATTTAGATCAATATACAATTTGATGTTGACCTGCAAATTGCAAAAAACGTAAGAAAATTTGAATTCCGCGAGCTACCCTGGCGCTTTCCCCATAACAAAACATGATGGCGCTGTTAGCCGACGTTTGCAGAGACGTAAAAATATCGCGGCGATTTTTTTCGCACACTGGAGCGTCAACGCTCTGCACGGCGCCGAGAGTTGAAAATCCAACAGTGTGTTTTATCGACACGCTGGGATGCACTTTGTTGGTTTCTCAATGCACCGCTCAACACTGAGAGTTGAAAATCCCGCCGCGATATTTTTACGTCGACTTTTGGCCATACGCTTATAGAACCTAAGCAGCGTTGTAAGTAGTTTTTACCAAGATATTGGGATGTTCGGTGGCATGTATGAAAACCGGAGCGAATTTTAGAAGGACAATTATTTACCTTCAATATGATAGACAGGCACGCGACCTGCTGCGGATGCAGCGCGGGCCTCTCCGCTAACCACGTGTTGATCAGCCCCACCTGGATCCCGTACCAGTGCTCGAACAGCTGCAGGATCCATAGCTCGTCTGTCACCTGGAAACAGAAAGACAATCATGATAACTGAGGTTTTGTACTTGATTATTTTATGACGATGAGAGAAGGTAGGTATGCTATCTTCTAGGCAGACGTGACGTCATAAGGTAATCGTCGCCTATAGATATCTATAGTCTGTTCCAAACGTATCTAATTAAAGTATTATTAAACCCTGCGGTTAAATTCTTTCGCAATCACTCACTAACGGTCGAACCCAATAACCTATCACCTGTTTTGGCATACTGGAGATAGAAAAACCTATCTATCTATGGTTTTAACGTCCCAATAATCTATAAGGGATTATAGAATCTTACCAGCCTTACATAAGGTCAGATAGAATTATACTGTCTACCATCAATAGCGATCAGTCTTTAACTGAAAATAGGTTATCGGATTCGGGCGTAAAGGGAATTAGTAACACATTCAGCTGTATTTAGAAGCTTTCAACTTGATATCTCACCACCTTTTTCACCCATCATTGTTTGGAAAACATTATTAAATTGTAATTGAAAAATCATCGAAGAAAAATTAGGTTATTATAACATTAACCTCAATTATTAGTGTCAGTTATGTCAAACATATGATTTAAAGTTATAATTTTGGATTTAATTATTCAAATAATAATCAAATCAAACCATTCAATTTGACAGTGGCACTACAAATTGGCATCATGATCATGTAGGGAGCTGAAAACTAAAAATATTACCTTCGATCTAATTTGGTCCATAGAGTTCCTCATGAAGTTAACGTAGCCCTGTCCGATGTCCTTACCGGAACCGGACACGTTGGCTATCGTCAAGATTGAGCCGATCAAGCTGAAAGCCAAATACGTTAATTAATAAAGGACTTATTCAAGGGTGACGTACTGCACAAAAGAAAATGATGTAAACCAGCCAAAGAAAAATGGTAAATTCCTTAGACCTGGTGATTCCTTCATGGGTTACAGAAGAAGTGGTATTCATGTCATTTCTTTCCACCTCTTTAATGTGCTACTTTTGTTTAGTTATAACCCCTTGGCTATGCGTACCAGTGGCGCAGCTACAATTATATTAGAGGGAAGCCGACGAAAAAATTGTTCAGTTCTCACAAACTCCGACAAAAACCCTGTAGATAATCGTATGATGTATTAAACTGGTATTAAATACAATTATGTAATGTGATGTGATACACAGTTACACACACAGGTGTACCATATTATTTAGCCATAATAGACATTAAGAAAAGTGGTTGTTCCGAAGGGAAGCCGATAGGAATCGGGTTGTATGAACGCTTCGCCCCTGATGCGTACGGAAAGACCACACAACTATTGATTGATTGCCTACAAGATATACTTAATTAGTAAGGTCTCACCTTCCCTCGTCGAACCTGGCGATCTTAGCAAGCGTCGCCTCCAACACAGCGGACAGCCGCGTGGTCATGCCAGTAGCCATGCCTTGCAAGCACGCCTCGATCTGCGCGTCCATCTTAGTGTGGTATTGGTACTAGAGGAAAGAGAATGAAGATGATGTAGTATTTATGGCTTCTATCAGTCCAGTACTGGCCTGACAAGTCCAAGAAGTTTGTGCTTCGTACTGGTTGGCGGTTTCTTCTTTCTGCCCATCATCTGCTTTTAGTTGAATCGAAATGGTCGATTCACTAGCAAGTTTAGCTTGTTAAACGACGATATCTTTATAGACGATATCTTGATATCGTCTGCAATATGGCAGTGAAATTGCGCTCAACAAGTTGACTTTTGAGAGTGTTAGTTAGTTAGCTCTTGTTCTTTCAAACGGAGGGAGATCGTCAGAAAGCTTAGTGACATCACGACGTTTAGCAGTGAGCAACGACTTAAGGAGAAGAAATGTTCCGTGAAGCTGCACTATATAAACTTGCTAGAGAATTCAGAGCTGGATTGCTAGATACAGTTCTCGAAAAGACATAAGAATCATGTGTTTATGATGGAGCACATTCTGACATTTTTCGACAGAATTTTCGCCAGTCAGGTTAAACCACGCCGTCTTATTAAGCGGGCTCTAACGCCCATCAAGCTCATATCTCACAACGAGGACTGTATCTTGCCATTTTATCGTCAGAGCCTGTTGGCACATGCAAAGGTTGGCTTGAGGAAGTTTTAAAACTTCTTCAACACTCATCATAACAAATATAAGCTGGGATAAGTACAGAAGCGTGGAATATTTCGCAACTAAGTAGTCTCCAGTTGTTTGTAAGTGGTCAGGTGGCAGTCACACCAATAAATCTTGATCTAAATGTACTTACAAAAGCATAAAAATAGGCATTAATGTACTGCAATCACCAATCCAAATGCCAAACTTGTTGTTGGGCTTTTAAATAGTCTTCCTTTTATATCTAACATACTTTATGTTATCGACATATTGAGTCCATTGTTACTTGTTAATTAAATATAAATAAATATCCCTATTAACCTCAGGTGGCTTCTACCTACTATTTGACAACAGAAAACATACTTGCTCAAAGCAACATTTTAGGTGCCATTCAGGCATTGCAGGGACACAGATATTTGCAGCCAATTCTTATGAATTGGGGTCATAAAATTAGAGTAACACCAATTCAATGTCCCCAATTTCTTGTAACATAGAATACGTGCAACACATCATCATCATCATGCATATGCTATTCTTATTTCTTCTTAAGGAGTCATGGTTTTGGTGTCTATCCACTACGTTCGCAAATTTAAGTGCTATACATATAATGTAAGTACGCCGATCTGTAACTACTTCAATATTATAGTCGTTTATAGTTTTGTTATTTTGGATGTTTTTCACGCCCTTGGGCTTTGAACGTAGTGAACGCATCATTGGGTATGGCATTTCAATTTTCATGGGTCTAAGTACGTGGCATGGCTCAAACATGGAATGGAGAGGCAAAATGGTATCTTTATAACGGGTAAGGTCGTGAATGGTGGTAGATTTCGGAGGACTGTTTGATGGCAGAACCTGTTTAATCTATTGTAGTAGTACGAAGACTAAAGAAGAAATCTCTGATAGAAGGATCAATAAGGAAGTGGAAGAGATGAATTAGGGGTTAGAATCGAAATGGGGCAGTATCACCATTTGGAGGTTACCTATAATTGGAGCGCTTAAGTACTGTCTTTAAAGAATGTGGAGAAATAAATGAAAGATGGCATCACATGGCCACAGAATCGAGTTGAATTTGAAATTTATTCCCATTGTGTAGAATGATAATTACGAAGCACACAGGATATCAAACTTGCCAATTCATTTGTGTTACAAGCGGTTATTAGCGCGAACAATGTTGGCATTTTTGGATAACAGAGCCAAACCAGCGAAAGCCTGCATTTTTAAATTTACATGCAATCCAATTGTTTGTAAGCTCACTTGGCAACAGCCAACAGCATGCAAGAACTTGATATTATGTATAGTTACATAGGTCCTTTGGATTATGGTATTGTGGCTTGATCTAGTGTGGTCGGGTCCGTCGATTTTCGGAATTGAAAGCGTAGCTGTTCGTCCCTAGTTTTTTTTATTTGGTAAGCTTTGGCTAAGCACCTTGCTGCTCGAATCTTCGCTAAATTCTCCGTTTCGAATTCATTACAACAGAGGTTGCAGTTGGGTATAAGGCCTCAATCTGAAGTTTTTGGCCTTTCAGAATCGCAAGCGAAGTTTTTTAGTTTAGCAATTTCTGAACTCTAGAATATGGTAAAGCGTTAGCTGATGTTCTGAATGATATGTAAGCCAACAATGTGACTAATGGGAATGCTGATTTATGCTTTAAGCGCTTTTCTTTATGCCGTTCTCTTCTGCAGCATTTTCATTTGGATAGTTCAGTTATTGGAAGTAAAAAATCTTGTGGATACTTCAGTTAGAAAATAGTATATAAATGAGAGCTTGTTATCTGGCCATCGCAACGTTATAATATGTCTTTTCATCGTCTAGTATGTTATCTGTTTGTCTTATCGCCGATTTATTGACTAGAGGGTATTCCAATGTTCTTTTTTAAAAGACTCCTCCTATATCTATTAAGGGTAATTTTTATGAGCTCTGCCATCCATTGTCTTCTACATGTGCTTTTTGCCATTAAGATCTTATTTTGCTTTCTATTCTAATTACTATAAGTATATCACGATATGCTGGTGGGTACCTAAATGCGCCACCATAGGTTCGCAAAATAATCGTTTCATCAGGCTGAGTAGTGTTTCGACAATTTAGTCTGATACAACAGGCAGAGCTCACATATCATGGGAACATCAAAGATTAGTTTTTATCCAATTTTCCTTTTCCTTCACCACTACCTGTATAGGGAGAGAACTAAGTACTCACAATATCTACCCCTTCAACTGCGCATAACTTCAGTGCCTGGTTTTTAGCGTCCAGGGCCACGTTGACCATGGCGCAGGTCTCCGCCGGCAGGATGTAGTCTGTCGACATGAAGGTCACGCTCTTCTTCAGCCAGGACTGAAATTAACACACTGATTAATGAAGTATCAATAGGTTGTTTTATCGAGAAGAAGATGGAAAGAGTATACACATACTGAAGCCTCAATTTTAATACGTCAAAGAGTTTAAAATGCGGATTCCAGCCAAAATCTATTGGAAATACTGTTCTCCATCCGTCACCTAGAAAATCTAAGAATTAGCACAGAGTAGTACAGAGGATTCACTCCGCAAAATCCTTTAAATAAATAGCGACTCTTTCTACGACACAATAAAGTGCAATTCTGGTCGCACAGAGCTAATTATTTACCTACAGTTATATTCACCTACAAGTTGCCTCTCTATCGCGTAACTCTTATACCTTCAGACTACGTAAGGGTTGTCTTCGTTTAAAGAATAATTAATCTGAATAGTTAATTACCAGTTATATGCCTATTAATCTACTTTTGTGAACAAATGACATTTCAAATAAATCTAGGCTCGGTACTTACTTAATCGTTTGTTGACATCAGAATACTATTTTATTTTACAATTGTGCCGATTCTCTTGTACATCGAACTGAACTAACTACACTATCACTAAAATTCCTTACTTTTGGCTATGAGAATCTTAAAGCTATTCTGCAAAAAAAATATCAAAAATAATTTTGATAGAACTGTGGTTTGATATCTACATCACCACAATGGAACGCGTCACACTGAAGTCACGCAAAATCCTGCATCGCGCAATCAGAGTTTACCACGCGACTAGCATACATATATACAACATCCCGACATCAATCGTCGGGCAGTAGCCCACCAGACAACACTCGTCTGGTCGGAAGATCCTCCCTTTTCTATGGAGGGTGAGTGAACTTTACGCCCTGTTCCTCATGCCTCTAGACTGGTGACCCCGAACATGAACGTCAGCGCAGCCTTCGTGCAACTACTACAGCGTGACGTCATCAGCATCACTACCTCGAGCTTTCGAGCGGCGAGTCACACAGCCAGCCAACACCGAATTTGACAATCGCGCGACTCCACGTAGTACTTGTTTGCCCTACCCCGTGAATTTTTTAGAGCCGGAGGCGCGCAGGGGGCAGCCTCGACGTGTTTTATATAGAATTTTTCACTTTTTGTGTGAAAAATATGAAAAAACCTACATGTTGAGTTTTAGGGGTTCATGTGTATTATAAAGGGAGTCGAAATTTTCATTATTTTTGCGATAGGACACATCGTTTTCGAGATATAAGCAAAAGAAAAGAAAAAAGCTACAGTACTGTTTTTGCACCTGGGGGCCAACCACCACCTCTTAAAGCAGTATTATTTTAATCTTACTTGAATGTGGGAAAGAGATGGATCTAGACGTTCTGTATAGCTCCATCTCTTTCTCACCCTGAAGTAACCTTAAAATAATACTGCTTTAAGAGGTGGTGGTTAGCCCCCTGAATAATAATTAATATTATAACTACGTAATTACGGGTACAAATGTAAACATTTGGTAGGTAGGTACTGGAGCTAGACCACCACCTCTATTGTAATTTTACTTCAGTGTGGGAAAGAGATGGAACTAGACGTCCTGTATCTAGCTGCCGCTTCATCTCTTTCCCACACTGAAGTAATTTTACAGTAATTGGCCCCATGTATAGGTTTTAACCGGGCGTGCCATTAGCATGCAACCTTCACAAATTTAAACGTTTACCAGTTTATGAAGACAAGCATTGATTTGAAAGTTCGATGATAGAAAAAGTATTACCAGTTGGCAGTCGGCCTCCCGGCCCGGACTGACGTCGATATAATAATATGTAATAGATGATTTTATGAATACATAGGGGCCAACCACCACCTCTTATAGCAGTATTATTTTAATGATACTTCAGTGTGAGAAAGTGATGGAGCTATACAGGACGTCTAGCTCCATCTCTTTCCCACACTGAAGTAAGATTACAATAATACTGCTTTAAGAGGTGGTGGTCTAGCTCCTGAAGTTTATCATTTGAACACGTAATAATCCGCCCGGCTCTATAACGTCCGTGCAGGTACCTAATTACTAATTATCTATAGGTAGACGTGCATTTCTTTACCTTCCGATGTCCTTAAAAACGTGAGGTTTCGGATCCTTGTTATTATTTAAGCAGCCGAAAGCTATGCAATATGCTTTTGCCTTCATTTTAGTTAATATCTTAAGCGACGAACGGACGACGCGACGCGGCCCGTGATTGAATATCGAACTAACGTGAGACCCGCCACTGAATTGGCACGGCAAGACGAGCCCGCCATATACTAGTAGCTTCTAGTAGCGCAGCGGTCACAACCCGATTCCTATCGGCTTCCCTTCAGAACAACCACTCTTCTTAGAGTCTACTATTGCCAAATAATAATGGACACCCGTGTGTGTAACTGTGTATCACACCACATTACAGATATGTATTTATACCAGTTTAATACATCATAAGACTAAAAACATTACAAAAATACCTAGGTATTTTTTTTTTGTCTAAACAAAGATGATTTCCGATATCAGCAGCATTAAAATAAGCCGGCCCTCGGTGTGTCAGAATGCAGTATTAAATTCGTAGGTACGGACACACGTAATTTCGTGTCATGCAGCAACGCGTCGTAGGTAACTGGGGAAGCCGAAGTACAGCGAGTTATGATAGGGACATAAATAGAACAGTATGTAGGTGAGAACGAGATAGAATGAATGATAGTTTTTTTTTTGTGTTTGTGTTTTTTTCTTTGCGTTATGTTACCGCAAATAAATGTATTTTCTTTCTTTTCATTTTGTATAATAATGTTCTTTGTAAATGTTGATTTCGTGACACATAAATTCACGAGTATTTTGTTTTCACCTGCTCTTTTGCATTCTATTCGTACATTAGAATATTTGTAATATGTTTTTCAGAAATAAAACTATAATCGGTAATTTTATCGTTTATTTCTGTAAAAAATGATAAAATATTCTGTTTGTGTAGTGATAGCGTCTCTTTGGTTATGTTACTTCATCATAGATGGCGTTAAATTAAGAAAAGTAAAGTAATCATTTTAATTTTTGAGTTAATTCATTTTGATGTTATCTAGAGATTATGAGAACTGAACATTTTTTTATTTGGCTTCCCAACGATAATTGTAGCTGCGCTACTGGTAGCTTCATACCTAACATGCGGAGTGCGCCTGGCCTGGAATAGGCGAGACTTTGCGCCGGGATGCTTTAGAAACTTTTCCGTGTAAATGGATAAACTTAGTCATGCTTCCGATATGGTGGGAGGACAATAATAAGGGTTCAAACCCATATTATTCTTTAATGGTAATCAGCCATGAGCAAGACTATATTTGTGTAAAGATTAGTACAAAACCTGTCAGTGCTATAACAAGATATAAAATCGATCATCGTTTTAAAATTTGGCGTACAAAAGTCTACCATGACTGTCTGTCTGCCTTTGCTTCAACAATGTTTCCCACCTGGAACGAAGCCTCGGTCCTTTGAATGCAAGTCTCCATCATATCACATGCCATCAGCTTGAGCCTCTGCTCCAGGTGTGACCGGAACTCCGGCTCTGGCCAGTGCAGGTCCCTGATGAAGCATTGCAGCGCGTCCAGCTTCCAGAACAGCTCCTCACTGGTCGAGCACCCGTTGCTATGGAGATGGTGGAGGGTATTATGGGTTTTGATCTTTTGAAGAAATACAACTGAATGAGAATTTTGAGATTCTGATCCATTTGTCAGTATGTAACAAGGTAATGTATGAAATAAACTAAACGTATGAAGAAAATGAAGGAAGCAGAAGGTGATGAATGGGAGATGACAATTGTTTTTTTTTCCAACAATAAAATGAATGCAGTAAAATCGAGGTCGGTATGAGATTAATTTTAAACGATAATAAAAAATGTTCGGCAAATAAAATATTATTTTCTCCAACAGGATTGTTAAGTTTAGCAGTGGAGCATTTTGTAACAGGCTAAATGGACTTAATACTTTGGCAGAATGATAAACTTACATGATTGAAAGAATAATATAAAATAGTTTTCTTACCCTTTGATTTCCCACCTTTCCTTCTCGAAACCTTTGTGTAGCGACTGCGCAATTGAGGACTCCATCAAGTCCACATATCGCACAACAAGAGGAGCAAATGTGTCCCGAAGATGCTCATGAAACCTGCCACCTTTTAGATTTTCTGGCGATGTAATAAAAGGAGCTTTACGGAAAGTAGAAAAGGAAGGTGGCGGAAATAAGTAATTAAAAAATTCCAAATTCAATATTTTGAATTAATTATAAAAAAACATACCTCTAACATTGATTACAGTTAGCAAGTAGCACAACATTTAAAACCACGAACAATCACTGCAAGGCATACACCGCATATGGTTTGCCACGCATGCCTCAGGCTTAACGAATAGCTGCATCGCCAATCAAATTCGCTGCAGCGATGGATGCATACGCGGCAAAGCATTCGTGGCGCCTACCTTGCAATCTCTGTACGCGGCTTAGAAAAGTTAAGAAGATAGTTTCAAGAGTGTCATCGTTAGACGACAAAGTTTCGAAAGATTGGATTTGGACAGGTGCCGATCCGATTTGTTCGAACTCACCATCAGTCCTGAGATAGTCGTTAAGGATCTGGAACAGGGGGAAGGAGTCCCAGGTGTCCGGAGGTTGTTCAGCCAGTACCCTGTCCATATCTACTCCGAATAATGCCCAGAAGATCTCGGCATGCTCTACCAGCAGTTCCGAAAACCACGCGAAAGCCTGTGTACAGATGTAAGTGGTACTTATAAATATAACATGCAGATGTCTTGTGAAAATTCGAAAGAATATTTTATTCAATGAGTTTTTTCGAGAGAGATTTTCTACAGTTAAAACTATTACTTAATATGGATGATGTTACGAGTATCTTTGGTCATTATAAAAAAAGGGATTTATAAAATATGATCGGATTAACACGTTCGTGTGAGCAATGTCTTACAACGTCGGCGTCGTGTTGATATAATTTTGAAATGGCGCAACGTCATACGACGCGACGTCCTCTAGATTGTCATATTTATTTTGACGGAACGTCTTTGGACGTCCATTTTTAGAGCAAATTCCTATGGCGCATTTACTTAGCGCCGCAACACGTTCGATTTTCCAAGCCAAAACCGCCGCATGACCAAAAAAGTAAACAAAAAGGTGCGCCTGAATACCAACATTCAGAAATGAGGTTGATCTCGCGAACGTGTTAAGTTATAGTTTTTGTGTTTACTTATTCTCAGGTTCAATATCGATACTTTTATCTAGGTTTAACAATGTATTAACATTAAAAAGGCTTCACTAATATTTAACAAGTGCAACCACTATATGCGAGGAATAAAAATGAATTCCATGCCTTTGAAAAATCAAGGTCTCTTTTAATATAGTTAATTGCAAAGCTAGCCGTATGTCTACGACTAGTAAAAACTTATCATTTATTCGACTAAAGCTAGGGATGTCATCAAAACTTTTGCAAATCAGGTTGCGACATATTTTGATTATCATTTTTTTGATAAGCTAAATAAAATGGTCAACATGCAAGATTCAACGCAAAATAGTGATAGAACAATTCTATTTCACTCACTAAAAGTTAGACAGAATAGAGTACTGATACTAGTAGAGTATATTATGATAAGTGCAATGCCTAACGGTACTGAAGATCTAATGTGTACTATAATGGACAACATATGTAGAAGGTAGGGTTGAAACAAAAATAATCTTAAAAGGTGCTACTATTAGATTGTATATTCCTATTTCTTGTTGTATATTTGGTATATATTACAGGAATAGTGAATGTTATATCGCAGTCTCTAATACTTTTTAAATTATTTTCAATTCAACCACAAGAATTAAGCAAAAGTAATCATAGAAATTGTATAAATAATAATAAAATATAGCACACTACAGAAAAGAAAACTTGTTGTGATGTGCTCAATGTGTCGTATGTCCTAAATTGTTATATAGAAGCATTTGTTCATGTAACTAATGTATGTTTCGTGAGTCGGTAGTCGGAGTAGACTGTAGAAAAAAATATACAAAATTCACTTTTCATTGCAGACATAAACGACTAAAAACCCTGCCAATTGGTTTTGAAAAACAAATCTAAGAAAACGTTTTTGATTTGAGCCCATAATGAAAAGTCTGATCTCAGTCAATCAAATCGTCTATATCATTCGTATTTCATGCTTTTGACTATCGAAGTAACATTAAAGCATTTGCCAAAGCGAGTTAAACTATCGTTTATCGAGTCTACTCCTTTTATATTGTGATCAAACCAATCAATGTGAAGTATGACCAAGATCAAGTGAACAAACGATTGACAAGTGATTCGTTCAGCCGAGCAACAAATCAAATTCATGAGTAGTTACATTTTGTTGACCGCTAGAGTCCGGTTTTGTGTTATAAACCTGCGGAGAAATAAAATATAAGATAGAAGTGGATAATAAAAGACATAGTTTTATACTTAGCGTACATCAAATGTCGGGAAATGAACATAAATAACATTCACTCGACGACTAAGCGATATAAATACATAATTTAGGAAAACCAAAATATTTTTCAGTAAAGTACACGATGGAGCTAACGTATAGAATATCTACAATAATAAATTAGAAATACTTGTTGATAAAACATCGTGTACCGTTGATTGAAATGAAAATACTGAATTTCCATTTCAACCTCTTGGAATAAATAAATAATAAGTATATACTGCCTGACATTCCCCACACTAATAGCGATAGGAGAATAGGATGCTATCCAGTCAACATTTAAACATTGGTAAAACATTGTAATACACCCATCACTTTTAAAGTAAAAAGTCTGATTCACTAGAAACTAATAATAAACAACGAAAATGTTCCGTTGAAAACATAGTCATTTGTGTTTATTGCCAAATGATCAAAAAATCCAAAATGACGTTTTTGAGCTGAGGTCGAATTTCCGTAGTATTATCGTAGTATTACAAGGTATTATCAAAACAGAAAACCACGACATTCAGGATAGACATAGACATATTTAGGCAAACATTAACGAGCATATCTTCGATATTATCCATTTCAAATTCTTCTTCAATATCAAAGTTACGCTCAAAAAAATTGCTATTTTCGGGTTGTCACAGTGTTTTGTTTAGCTACATTACCTCTGCGTAATGTTCTTCGTTTTGTTGTAGAAGATCGACACACAGTTCTGCTAAATGAATAAGATCTTCCAGTTTTTTTGCTGGTGTGACCATTGTTTCACCTCTTAGATCCTCTGAAAGGGAAATATGAATGTTGACAACATTTTGTTGCATATTAAAGTTAGTCAAAATCATTGTTTTTACGGATTTGCGTCATCATACTCATAACTATAATCATTGCCAAAAAGCTTTAATTAATTTTGATTCAAGTTCTGAATACTGCTCAAAATAAACGCAAATTAATGTTGATTAGGTACTTCAATAATCATTTAGTTTAAACCCAGTTTTTTTTAATTTGTTAATGTTACTGATTCGTCGACAGATTGACTGATCAAGCTTTGAGACCAAGTTGACCAAGTTTTAGAAACTGAGTTTTAGTTTGAACTTGGAACTAACAATAGACTCTCGAGTCTCATCTGACTATTTGCTTAAACCAAGGGTCTTATCATAATAACAAAAATATCCTAAACATTTCAACACTGTCGTGTTTAAATAGAACTCCTACTTGCCTTCTATATTGGCCTTCTGACTAAGCTGCGTGTAATTCAGCAAGGCCGCGTTCTCCAAACTCGTCTGTATCATTGCTCTTACTTCTTCTGGGGCTACTGGTGTCACTACGTCTTTCATCAATACTCGCTCCAGTAGTGATAGTGTTGCCTGAAAGGTAATGTGTGTTATGTACTTACTGATTTGCAAGCATCTTTCTTAATAGTTCAGCACTTTTTGTATTCTGCTCTTCTTCTTATGATTTTGCATTGTTTAAGTTTGATTTCTGATGTCTTTTCTGATTAACATTTCTTAAATATTTTGTCTCTTTAAATCTAGGTAACTGAACAATATGTTATATCAGTGTTTTTTTTTTTATCTCAACTGGATTATGTTTACTACAGCTATTTTCTGTTCAGCCTTACTATCTTCTCCCAAAAACCCACCTTAAGCGCTCCCTCTGGTCTTCCAAATGGGAACGCATATCTGAAGTTCGTGATCTGATGCTGCAGTAACGCCTTGAGTCGTTCCTTTATCTCTGCGAACTTCTCTTTTTCTTGCACGGTGATGCTGCCTACCCCGTCCGGCCTGCCAGTCAACGTCGCTGTACTGTGAACCACTTCCGGCGTAGGGCTTACTCTAGTTGGGCACAAGCGGGATATAGGGTAGGCTGTGAAATCAGCAGCTTAACTACTAACTAAGTTCTAGATATTATTATACATAAATAATTCTAATTTATATTAAGGGAGCGTGTGAATTTTATTTTGTTACTGCTCTGCCTTCATTCATGAGTTTTCATTTCATTTGTTGATTTATTTACTTTTATCAGCGATCCTGATCGCTTTAAAGATATCTTAATTGTCGAGGGAGAGTGTGCTGTTTTTGTTAGGTACTTCTCTGCCTTCTTTGTTTATTTAACTTAGTGAATGTTGATCTGCTTTTGTTGTAGCTCTTGCTTCTAAAACTCTCTTGGCCTTTGCTTTTTATTTCATTTCAGTAATATAACGGTTTGGATAATTTCTATATCAACAACTCAACGGGCTACGATTTAATTTTTACCTTGATTTAATTTACTGTTTAAAAATTATTCGTCCTTAAATATTTTTCCTTGTGTGATAATTATATTCACATCAAAATTGTTACAAAGGCCACCTTTCATAGAATACTTAAATATAATATTTTCAATTCTCAGTTCATGCATTAGGTTCTGCTCTATATTACCATTCAGTTTAATTCTCACAATATTTGCTTCTCATCTTCTTTACTTTTATCCACCAATTAGGCGCCATGGTGGATCATAGCTCCCTCTAACAGAGAGGAGGCCTAGTCCTCATAGTAGAAACATTGTATGTGGATTATTTTATTACTTTTATTTTTCCAACTGCTGACTCCATAAGCCCGAAATAGATACATTAGTAAGGAGAAGCAGGCATAGTTAGTAAGCACATTTAGTACGGTTGCATAGTCAGTTAGTATAGGTAAGTACTAATAGTAGAAGCAACATCACACTCATGTGAGGCAAAGGTTGGGTAGGTCGTGGCTCATTACTAGTTTTGGTGTGTGGAGCTGTTTTTGACATACTTAGTATATGAGTTTAAAATTCTTTATAAATTGGAAAATATTACGTCTGTTGGTGTGAACCTTTTGGTTTTATGGTAAGAATACGCGATTTGTTATTTCTCTTTATGCTTAGTTTGCAAAATTAACATCTTTTCAAATCTTTCTGCTTCAATTATTATAGCAGCTTTTATTTCAACAATTATTTTACACTATAGTTAGGGACAGTTCTAAATGTTTCGTCAAATACAGCTTCGTTTCTATCCATTGATCACTGCTAACATTCACATTCAGTTGCGGACCTAGTACATCGCCTTGTGGGACACCAAATCTAACACATTTACCATTCAATACCAACCTGTTGTTTATATTTACAAGTTTAACTATATATGCAGATTCTTAGATACTTTTTACATAGATACAATTGACTCTTAAATTTTTTGGTCATCTTCGGTTTGTCTACTGCTGGGCATAGGTCTCATGCTCAAGAACTTCAATTTGGTCATCGAAGCCAAAGCTTTTGATACGGCTATTTAAGTACAGCAATAGTTCAGTTTGTCAATTTGCACATTATTTCACTTATCATTGTTTTTTTATTTACACTAGTGCCAATTTCATTTCTTTCGTCAAACTTCGGCCTTTTTTAAAACTTTGAATTCCATCAAAATTTATCATTTTCTACTGCCCACGACTTTTCATAGGTCTTTACAAAAATAAAAATAAAAACTAGCTATCTACCTACCTGTTACCATGGACATGACTGGCACAGAACGCGAAGGAGTAATGCATGAGGGTCGGGTCCACAGTCTGAGACCCACTCTCCGCCACGTCTAGGAGGTCTGATAGGTAGCATAGGTGGCGGAAACAGCCTCGTACCCCATATCTTGCACAGTACTCGTCTAGGACGAATACTTGGCCAGGGGAGAACCAACCCTGGAATGTGAATAGCAGATGTAAGTGACGTTGGCTATAGCCACTGTCATAAAGCGTCTAACTAAAAAACATAATTATGTCTAATGGTACGAATAAAAGGAATTCACGAAACGAGAGACTTTTTAAAAGTCCAACGGATTTAATTTATTCGAAAATTGAAGAGAGTTAGAGCTTGTATCGTAGTTAAAACTTTTCGAGCCGGTTCGACAGCGGTGTATTTAATATTATAAGGTACCATCAACAAGAGCGGTTCAACCGGTTGGGTCCGGTGGTTCAACTAAACCATCTCTCACAGAGAGGAGACTTGAGTACGAGCAGTGGGAACATATGCTGTTTGATATAACGATCTACTAACTAAATGAAATATCCTTACCAAAGAACAATACGGGTCTTGCAAACGATACTTCAACGTTAAAGACTGCAGCACACAGAACAGTTGATGATGGTCGTACTGACACGGATCAGCCTGAATGTAATCCTCCATACCATGCTTGCGAGCTTTATCAGCATCTGAAAGAAGAAAAGACAATAGTATCAACTATTGAACAATGACGGGAACAAAAGGTAGGATTACTATTAAATTGTCGTCCTTAATCCTCTCGACATATAATTTGTTGTGTAATCACACAGAGTGGTATAGTGAGATACTCGGATATACAAATCTCAGTTCTAAAGCAGAGCATAAAACCTTTTGAACAGCGAATGAAAATCTCGACAGATCTAGATAAAATTATATGAATTACCAATCGGGGATTTTCCATAGATCAGACATTGCCACGGGTAGTGAACACCAAAATTGTTAATTAGTTACGATACACCATGACACTTACGTCAAACATGGAACAGGAGTATTGGAGATAATTTCTGATAAGATATGAGATCAATATAATTAAATTCATGAGATACTACTGGTACAGATAGTACTAATAAAACTACAGACAGAAGCTTAACGGAAAAGATAACATCAATATGGAATTTGCCATTCGCCAGTACATACATTTTCATTGTAGCCTTTTTATCTAGGTGTGAGTTAGGAAAAAAGTTTTAGAATTTTCTATAAATGCAATTTGTGAATTCAGCGTGGATTAATTTCACGAAGCATTCATATCATTAGAAATGAATTTATCATTGAGAAAGACATAATCAATGGTAAAGATTTCATCATAAATTTAGAGAGTGACAGGGATATCGAGGCATAACCTGTTACCATGTATTCAGTACATGATTGTGGACCCCACTGCGTTGAAATTTTTCGTCAGATATTAAAAAAAAGTCAGCCGCGATCAAAATGTATGGAGCAGCAATTTTTTTTTAAAATAACCGACGAGAAATTTCTAGAATGGTCTACTGAATCTATTGTAACAAGTTGCACGTCTATGTCCCTGTCACCCTGTATAAAATACAATATTATCATCGCATATTGTTTTATTATTACTATCTTTTACTCACCTCCCATAATCTTATGGTGCGTATCTGATGTTGTAGGAGGTGTAGGTTTATGACTCTGACCAGTGGCTCTATATAACGCCATAACCCATAGATGGCATTCATTCTCATCGGTCACCCCCATGAGAACTGACTCGCCGTCTCGTACGGCGTTCATGAAGTATTTAGCACCCTCCAATTCTGCAATGAAATTGATGGTTTCGTAGATTTTTCAGCCGTTGAGGACAGTGTAAAGGTTTAGAAAGAGATCTCTAATTTGTATTTGATAGAAAGTTAATTTTGAAAAATAGAAATGACTTTAAATTCTTGAAACACTGTATCCAATTTAAATGTTAGTTGATAATAGCCCTGGGAATCGAACCCATGACTTCTAACTTCCAAGTCTTCAGTTGCCATACAAAAGGTAATTAGTTAATTATATTTTTGATTTGAATATGTACTTACAACCGCACATCAGTGGTATCATTTGAACTATTAAAAACGCTCTTACTACTACGACTTAAAGACTATGGCAAACTGATACCAAAGACAGGTGACTGAAAGTACAATAGAATTTTTGAAAAGACAAAGAGAAGGAAAATTATAAATATTATATAAGAATAATAATCACAAAAATGTTCATTACCTATTTGTTTCTTGTTTGCCTTACCTTGTCCGACGATTAGCTGAGCTATAAAACAAAACGACAATTTATTAAACTAAAATATATCTGTCCATAGTAAAAAAGTGATATAATACTTATAAATTCAAAGTACAAGAGAAAGGAATTAATAGAGGGGGAGATAAAAAAAACACATCGAATGCACCGTGTTTAAAGCCGGTTAAAAAATAAATAGGGGATTATTATGGAATAGTTTAGAAAATATAAGAATGAGTACTGTACCGCTTGCTAGCTCGATATAGTCGACGGTGAATCCATCTAACTGCATCATCTCAGCAGGTTCTGATTTCTTATCTTTATATGAACATAAGGCAAAGGTGTACTGGCTGACTTGAACAAGCACCATGTATCTACGCTTCCATTTCCGCCAAACGTTCTTGCCGATTACATGAAGGTAGCTGAAAAAGACAGAAATAATGTAGAAACATGGTCATGAAATTTATATGGAGCCCTGGAATTTATATGTAAATATGCAGGAACTTCATTTAAAAGTTCTATGAGTAACTTGTAATTTTGGATTTTTGCAAAGGCATTTGATGTTCTCACTCATTCACTCACTTATCTAAAACTAACATGAAAAGATAAAGGTATCATTATTATATTAAGATCGCTTTCAGCGATAAAACCGCCCGTTGTATCACCCTATGTGTAAAATTTCTACATTTATATCTGTAATTTTTATGGTGTACATAATAAAGAGTATTCTATCAATTTATGCAATGCACTCAGCAGCTTTACCAAGTTTTAACTACCCCATAGAACCGATCCATTAAAAATTGATAATTCATATATTGGTAAATATATGTAGATATATAGATTGCGACCCACCGATGCCCCTCAAATTAAAGGAAAAAATTTACAAGTCCGTGATAAGGCCTGTCGTACTGTATGGATCGAAATGCTGGGCTGTGAAGAAGACGGATGAAAAAAGATTGCATGCAGCGGAGATGAGAATGTTGAGATGGATGTATGGAGTGACGAAAATGGATAAAGTAAAAAATGAGTACATAAGGGGAAGTTTGAAAGTTGCGCCAGTGACAGAAAAGTTGAAAGGAAATCGTTTGGCTTGGTATGGACATGTGAAGAGGAGGGAGGAAACTCATGTGACTACAATAGTGATGAATATAAATGTTGATGGACGGAGGGGGAGAGGAAGGCCAAAGAAAAGATGGATGGATGAGGAATGATATGAAAGAGAAGGGAGTGAATGATAGCGTGACTTTTGATAGGGGAAAATGGAAAGAGAAAACGTGTTGCGCCGACCCCAAGTAACATGGGACAAGGGCAGGAAGATGATGATGATGATATTGGTAACGATACTTTGGGAGTTCCACAGAGCAACAATGTTAGCCCTCTAATTTTTAAATTAACTTTGCTCTCTTTGAGTCTAATCGCTGTAGTTTAAACTTTTGTTTTCTAGAAGTTATTACTCCTAAGATACAAAATTCTTTACGTTTAGCTTTATAGTGTGTACTCACCCACAATGCTTCATGTTTAGAGGCTTATCCATTCTGCAGGCAATTTTGATTCTCAAGTCTTGGTCTGGTAGATTTTTTGGTACCGTCATTCGATGCCATTCGGGTACCTGTAAATAACAACACACTGGTTAGTACTTAACTCTGTTAGTATTCTTGATAGAAATCGTAAGCTCACATTGAGTCAAATGAAAAAGAATACGTTCTGGCAATCACATTCAATGACTAGTACGTAATACCTATTGCCTACTATTATAAACAAGGTGTAACTTTAATCAGTGTTAATCTCTTAAGGGTCCTTCTACTCATCATTATGAACAACTTTTACAGTGGGAACAGACCCGAAATCGTGAAAAAGAAATCAGGTGTTCCCTACATATTGACGAGTTATGTGAAGATAAATGTAGGGAAAAGCTGTTTTGTTTTTCGCGATTTCAAGTTTGGTCCCATAGTAAAAGTTGTTCAATGACCCGCTAAGAGATTAATACTGTTTAAAATTACACCTTGTAGAACCTGATGAAGTATTAACAAATGTTTGTGATAGGATTAGTCTTTAGTTTTACATGACAATTTCTGCTCGAGTAGAAAATAGGCTCTTATTGTCTCTCAAATTGGCTCTGAACTCCTAACCAATCACACTAAGAATAGAAATGACCATTAGTATTTAAATGATTAAACTTACTTTACTAGATAAAGGTGTCGGCCTAAGCACTACTTTTCCAAGCTCCTTGTCTTCAAGCGCCAGTACTCCAGGGTTCTCAGTATACAGCTTCACCTTGACGGCAGGCAGGGGCTGTGTCGTACTGAAGTCACCTTGAGTGTCCCACCTGAATAAATCGGTGGAATTAGGGAAATGTCTTAGAAGCTTTTAAAAAGTCGTATTTAATTAAAAAAGATGCCATATTACTCATCTTAGTACCTACTTGGATAATTACTACAATGCTGATCGAAACTATTATTAATAAACTAGCATTTACAGAAGTGTCTTAAATTAATAATCATATCACAATAACCATCCAAATCCTTACAAAACATCTTCCAGATATAGTTAATCTTTCCAAAGACTTTAAAATTGTTGTATAATTAACATTTACTGAAATCCTGTGTGGCTAGGAAAAACGGGATTAAGAAATTGTTATTGTCACTTACATAGGTTTAGAGGCCTCTGCTTGGTCGGTTTGGAGTTTGTCTCCGCCTTCAACTTCCATAGTGCAATAAACTATTCTATTTGGTGCTAAAGACTTGAGACCTTTCACCTCCATTACAACCACCTAGAATATGTTCAAGATGATGATAATTATGAGACAAATGTTACCATGAGACCGTCCCTCGAAATAACAGTTTTAGATTGCACAAATAAAACCTATTTAAAATAACTACAAAAATGTATGATTGAACATAATAAAAATATTAGATATTTTAGTAAAATTCAAAATAAATCAAAATGTAACAGAAAATTTGGAAAAAAAATATACATAATTATGGTTTTCACCAATCTCCAAAGTTACCTCTATTTGGAATGTAAGCACTACATCCATTTTTGTGAGCTGTGCGTCCACGTCAGCCCCATCAGCCTCGCCCGTCAACTTGTTGGCAAGTGAGCCTTGCGATCTGAAACACAGCTGCTTACTCAACCTTGGACTCGGATCCGGCCCAGCGTTTGATCTAATCACCATCAAGTAACCATTTCAAAATACCACCACCAAAGAATTCCACCAAGAAAACATTTAACCCAGATACATTATTTACAGAAATTGACAAACATTGAGGCATTAGTAATATTATTGACAAATTACATGAATCACAAGTTAGGAATAATATATTCACAGTTATTAAGGAAAGGGAAGCGATCGTTACATTCACAAGCCCGTGGGAAAGATTGGTGGAATACAATATGAACCCATCACCGATACCAAGAATGATTAAGCATACAAAAGGGTAACATTACAAATACGTTGGAACACATTATCTAAATCTAAGGTACTGGTTAAATAGCGTTTAGGTTTTAATGTATTAAGCGAATATGTATTAACAGTTATAGAGACTCCAGATTACTAGTGAAAAGAGGTCAAGAAAATAAAGCTAGAGACGAAGAAATAAATCCGATAGTGCACTTTCATGTTGACTCAGTTCCATTTGATTTAACTTTGACGGTTTATGTTTCTCAAACTATAATATTAAATAAAATGGAACGAGTCTAAATGGAAATATCAGAGCGAGCTTTCAACTGGAGACTCGTGATTGGCGAAATGAAATGTTGTATATAAATGTATAAATTAGAAAGCAAAGCCCTACCGAAGCTTGAAGCGGAGTAGTTTCAGTATTAGACGAAAATATACAAATAAGAATCAAAATAAAATTAGAAAATGTGGAACAAAAAGTTAAAGCAGTGGGATATATTGACAAGCTTACGAGTCTAGTTTAATTTACATCTGGGGTATTGTATCTACGTACCAAATATTAAGCTGACGCTTAGGTGTTACTGTAGCTATTTAGACTAGTATTATAAAAATTTTATCTACGTTTTTATTGACTATAAGCTTATTAAAGACTTCTGGCAGTGTTGTGGAAGCTTTAATATATCCATTGTTGTCATTGATATTAAGTTTAATAACTTCTTTTATTGGACCACGGGTTGTAATCTAGATTTTTATTATCAGCAGGAAGCTCTACTCTAGTATACTTTTACTTAGCTACAGTGGTCCTCAACACAACATTAGGATTGCAAACTGTATCATTCATGTAGGGAATGTGTTGGGGTCCTGCTACACAAGACACGTGCTTAAAATTATCAATTCTGTACTCATTACTTGTACTTCCTTTAATATTACCGTCCGGTTATGTGCCAGGGACAGAAAAAACCAAATAGAAATCAACAAGTAGAAACAATGAATTTCTGGATGAACGTCTAAGGACTTTTAGAGAAAAAAACGATAGATAAATCCAACCATTGGTGCTTGAACACATGGGTGCATAAGTAACGAAACCATAATGACGACACAAAATGATTTCCTGACTTTTGAATTTTATATTGTTTGCTTTAATACTTATTTACTATTAAGATACTTGATATACTTTAGATTACCAAATGATTTGAAACATTTTTAGGCAAATGCTATATAGAACGTCATGTGTTCAAATACCATGACTATACTAGAGGGTTTGAAAATTGTGACATTATAGACATGATAGTAAACGTTGCATCCAGATGAGATTATCAGTTGAAACCAAACATTACTAACAGTGAAGAAGATGAAACAACACGGTATTAAAACGGTTATTTAATTAGTTTGGAAAATGTTAGCTCACATATTTTATGATTTTGAATCCACCATATCATTTTTTAAAGTATTTTCAGTCTAAGTTTGACCGAAATAAATATATTTGATGGTTATCAAAAATGTATGGTGAACTTTAGACTTATTTTTTACATACCGTCAAGGTCATACTTTGACTCTAGGGCATAACTTTGGCCCAAACCGAGACAAATGTTTAGTATCATTAAATCCACACAACAGTTCCACAAGTACGCGTCTATATCGCCATCTATTAATTACCGAAGGAATACGACGTTCAGTTGTGTGGTCGCGACACGGCGGGCAGTTCAAACATCAAGTCTAGATTTGGGACAAAGTTATGCCCTAGAGTCAAACTAACCCGCTTTGACGGTACATCATTCTTCGTACACATCCTAATTCAGACAGTGGTTTTTAAATACAACAATTTTGAAATCCTGAATTGGAAAGTGTACGCCGAGGTTTTGAATAACAAACACAGACTAAATACACACATAGAATTTATGCAAAGAAGATACTTTTTCACTGGTAAATGAAAAGGTAGAAAAATACAAACAGCCAAAAGAAATTATCAAATAGACATTTCCTTTAATATTTTCTTTGCATTTAAACGATGCCAATTTGAGTTCCATGAAACTTTATGGATTTCTATTGAAAATATCCGATATTCAACAATCATTCAAGATGAATATTGACCATTGATAAACTACATCCAAATTCAAGCAACAATAAGAATCTAGAACTTTGAGCTAAAGCTGAATCAATTTCATGGGCAAATAATAACCATAATCATCTTCCTGCCCTTGTCCCATGTTATTTGGGGTCAGCGCAACACGATTTTATCCAGAAATGATAACCAAAAGTGAAAAATTAAAACGTTGAGGTGTTTTATCATTGACCAATCATCAGCATACATTGACCACATCCAATACAGCATTGAACTTTTAACAGACATTGATTCTCGAGGCATGAATATTCATACAAATTAATTTTGATGTAATTTTGTTTTATTCACAGTTGAATACATTTACAGTTGCGTATTTTCTTTGATATATGTAAGTAGAATAGTTATTATTCTTTTGTAAACGTATTATTAACGTACTCAGTTTTTGTATTGAAAATCATGGCATATTTACTGCAAATGTATTCTAAATTCAAGCGATCGTATTTATCACCTTTTCATACAGTAACTGAAAATACTACTATGATCATCAGATTTTTTCTCAACTTGTGTGAAAAGGTTCTTTAGGAAATATATTTCTGCTGTGTTTTTCCACGTGTACCCTACAACACTGACCTGTGATTATACCGCTTGATTTTATGGAGACCATATTTGGAGTCAGCCCCGCCCTTGGAAACGGGTAGCGACTCCAAGTTAGCCATCAGGAGGTTGATGGATGACTTCAGTTCTTCGATGTATAGCGACTCCATCTCTTTTAGCACGAACTTTGGCATTAGCTTGCGGTTCTAGAATAATGTTTTTTATTATTATCAACTTTAATTTAATTTGTATCGAAGTTTTTTTACTTTAAGCTCATAAAAAATTCGAAGAATTGGTATCTATTTTGTCAAAATTATTTATTACCCTTTCCATTTCGTTGACTTTCTGCATTCTTCCATCTAACTCTCTTCGGATAGCTGCCGCTTGTTCATCAGCAGAATCCAACTATAAAAACATCCAAGTATACAAAGTCATCTTCAGATTAAAGTTTAATCAAGCAATTTTCTACATAACGCAGTAATACAAATTCTCATATAACCTTCAAAATATTTAAAACCCAGAAGCCCAGAAGCCCTTAAAGGACCAATATGTAATTACTCGGTAAAACAAATTGGCCTATTTCACCTAACATTTGGTTTTAGCCAATTCAATTAACCATTCGAGGTCAGATGAGCTTAATTAATTTTAATAATTACAAAGGCAAACACGAGAGCTTTGATGTGAATTAGGGATGCCTTTAAAAGAATACTAATTCCGTAGCTCGATGGGTACACCTACACAAGATGATTTATACTGAAAAAGATCTTAGCTTTGGACATGTCTAAATTTTGAAGAAGGCAAAGCGTTAATAATTAATTTCGATATTTAAAAATTTGTCCAATTGTTTGCCTTCGAGCAATGAGTGAGATGTGTTAACATACAGAATGCAAAAATGTTGAGAATGTTGTTTGTGCTAAGTTTGCATTAAATACCATTTTCGGAAATGGTCTGCTTTGATATTTTAATCATTCAATTAATCATTTGATTCGAAGAGGATTTATGGACGAGCATTTATCCAAACTTTCAAAAATAGTCACAACAGAAACTATAATTGGTTTCTGTGTCTAAGGTGACCAACTTGTCGCGATAGTCTTACACCAAACACCTCGTGAAACCTGATGATAATTTTAAAAGTAATCATCGAGCAGGAATAGATATAAATAAGACAAAGACAGATACTTACAAGAAGAGCATTGAAAAGCAACTGATGCTCAAACTTCTTGACTCCAAGGATTTGCTGGAACATATCGTAAAGCTGCTCTTTGCTGAGGATGCATTCAGCATTGAGACTCTGTTGCTGCGCCCGAGACGGTCGCTTGGACTCGTCGTCTCCTGGTATGCCTGAAGATGTACTGGTTCTTACAATACTGAATTGTAGTTATTGAAAACGGAATGTGTTGGTGTTGAAACGTTAAGAGGTATATCAGAATCTCTTGACTGTTTGACAGTCTTTAGTTAAATCGTAAGTGTAGAATTGTGGGTAGAAAATTCAGGTATAGTTAATTGGACTTCATATTAGTCTCTATGACCATTACAGTTGTCACATAATCTTACGCTAGTTATTTAAAATGCTGTTCTTCCAGCAAATGATAAAATACAGTGAGTGTTACACGGAAAGCTTAGATTGTGATTTAGACACATCATATCATGCAGTGCACTTAACAATAAACTCACCTCAAAAATCCTTAAACCTTTAAGTAATGAAATGTAAAATATACTTATATGTGAAGTCTTAATAGAACCGCGTGTAACTGTAAAGTTTATAAGAAGTGTGAAAATTGCGGATGATGTAAATGAAAAATATAATGTAAATGAAAAATATTTGGTGGAAAATATTACATTGACGAAAGTGACGAATTATTTTTAAAAGATTCTGTAAAAGGTGTTGTAAAAGACAACAATAAAGACATGAAACACAATATTTTAAATCACGGCAAAGTAGAAACAATTAAAAACGTAGATGCCAAATACATAGAAGTAAATTTTGAAAACGTTCTTATCCATTTTATAACCACATAAAATGCCTCGGTGTACAACGAATACTAAAGTCAAGCAACGGCACAAGACGTAAGCGAAAATATGGAAAAAAGGAAGGAATCAAATGAAAATCTTTGTCGAGTGATACCTGTTATTCCTGTTCAGGATGTGTGAGAGAGACATGTCGTGAGAGAAAGGGAAAGAAACATAGACAGTGAGACAGACACAGGCACACACATTTTCAGGTACATTTAGTTTTAGGACCGGTGTTTGGCAAACTCGTAATTTTTGCTTAACTTACGAGTTTGGTGAGCACACCTTTGGTGATGGAGTCGTAATTAATCATTTAACAATTGGCTCGCCTTCAAGTTTGTAACTCTTTAAAGACATCACAAAGGTATGCTAACAGCGATTGTAAGACATTTACATTCTACAATACCTATTCTAAAGGTTGCATCAAATATAGATAGGTATAAGTTTACTGATTGTTTTTCAGTTATCTGAATAATACAATTATTGCTTTAATTTTAAAGATGAAGAAGAAGATTTGATATCATAAATTATATTAAAAAATAGTACAACCAGCAAACTTCATGGAACTGTAACATTTTGCTATCATTTATTATGAAATGTTTCAAACACTAATTTTAGGAATAGATAGGTAATGTTCAAGTTTTAAGCGCAGGCCACACTGGGAACGAAGCTAAGTTCGTTTAGCTTTGTTCTCTGTGTGGGCTGCGCTTTAGTTTCGCAAAATACCACAGTCACTGAAAATGATCCTATTTTAGGAATGGTTGATAAAATACATACACGGGATTATGATTACATCGAGTACAAAAATGGATTTCACCGTAATCTACTCGAAAAAAAGTTAATCTTCGTTGTATTTAAGGCTAATATTTCGAAAGAACGTCTTTAATTACCAATCAATAAAATAAACAACAGAAAGAATGTGACCCTAAAATTTGCGAACATAAAAGATTTCCTCAATGAAAATAAAGAAGATAAATATTGAACTGATGACGTTATAATTAAATAACTAGGTTGACAAACACTACCGCACACAGAGATCATTCTTGTGTCTACGGAGCCAATTAACTAAAGAAATCAATTTTGAAAACAATAATTTCATTCATAACATCGTTTAAAAGTATTCCAGAAATTAACTCGAGCGATATACATAATTATGTTTTCCTTTACGCCAAAAATAGACTACTCGGTAAACTTACACTCAAAAGGTAATTAAAATTCAGAATCAAAGTATTTTACTAAAAACACACCCACATGTTGAACCGATTAGGTTAAAAATAAATACAATAAACGCGAAACATCGTTAATTTAAAAAAAAAAAGATGATAAATTGATATAAATTCTCGCAAATTACTTCCCAGACTGAGGGATTGTTAATGGATTTGTTATATTTCTGAGAATCGGGTGAGATTCTCAAAATTAATTTATGCTTTTCACAAACTTAACTATTATTTTCTTTGGCGTTTTCATGTTATTACAATGAATAACTATCTTGTTTCACAACCGTACTAAGCGAGACTTCTTGGAAGTAACTCAAACGTAAATTCAAATGTAAAAATAAATTTTAGGTACTGAAGGATCTCAGTATTTTTATGCTAATTCTGTAAATCTACAACCAATTCCAGATCATGTTGATGATCTTTACAATCAGGCTCGCGTAGACCCAAGCGCTACACAAACATTCAAAGGCACATTGCAAACATAAGCACATCAATAACTGATGCCTCATACTGCTCATACACTGCGACATGCTCCCGATCCTTCACTCCAAACTTAGCTGCCGTCAACGAAAAGAAATTTCTTCAGAAATTAATAGTAACATTAGTAGTTGGAAGAATTTATAGAATTATTGGGTGATATTATAGCTGCAGTATGTATGGAAGCTTCTGGCATCACAAAATTGAACTCGATGAAACCGTATACTTTCGATAAATGGTTTGATTTCTACTAAATTGGCGTCAAATCAAATAGAAATCAAATCAACTTTGTGAATGAAAGATTTATAAATAGCTTCGTGAATCAATTTAGTTAATGTTACTTCTTAAGCTGTAGGCGTATCAAGAAGAAGCGTTCTGTTGTTATTTGCATCCGATTTTTCAATAAAATATCGGATTTCTTGTCGCCTACGTGCTCCATTAAGAAAGCCGTTTCCCTCTTTTCCCAATTGGCATTCTATTAGCTTCTAAGATTTGTACGTAATTTTATACAATTATGAGAAAATACTCAATGGTTTTTATTGAAAAGCGTTTCGCTCTTGATAAATTTTCTTTCTTTATTTTCAAAGCGTTGATTCATTTTTCATCTGATGATAGAAGTAAGTAAAGAAAAGAAAAGTAAAATGTTCATTTTGAAGAAATTCTTTGTCGTTATCGTCAACTTTAGCTTTTGCCTTTGAGAATAGCGAACTTCCGTCGTTGAAACTGATTCATTGGTAGATATTATTTTATCTAATTATTTGATCTTTACTTAACGAAATGTATTATTGTTACGCATGTTTTTAACTTTTCTTTTGTTCTTAAACATTTCTGTTAACAGTATGTTAACTATACTTCAAAGAATTATTTCTTGTAAGGAACGCTAAAGGTGTATCAGTACAATTATCATGCATTTGGTTTAATCGGGTCTTAGGTTCGCTCTTCTCAACTACATATTTCCACTCTTATAAGTTCTTATAAATCATGACACTTACCTGTTCCCTTCATGATACAATCAAACTTTGCCAACCATGATGATAGAACTGTCTCTTTACTTAATCCATCTATTTCTGGGAGAGACCTGTAAAAGTTATATTTTAGGAACTGACCTATATGCTGACAGAAGAGGAAGATAGAAAAAGTATCTATTCAGGAATTAAAAATTCATAAATTTTAACTTAAAGAATCCAACAGAAGAAAAACATATAGTAATAATTAATACATATAGTAATATTCTTTTAACCAATTCTTGGAGGTGTATGCGTTGTTCAGACAGAGGCGGTGGTGGACTACTATCAGTTGACAGTAATTGTACTATCATACACAATATCGACATTATGTCAGATAATATGATTGTATGATAGTAAAGTTACAGTAGACCGCAACCGCAACAGCCTGTTACAAAACTCGAACATAGAAAAGTAATTAAAAAACCACCGGCATGCAATGCCAAATTGAGATCCATCCTAACATTCCAAACCTGACTCTCTTCTCTATGTTATTCCTGAACACCTCCCGGAAGTCGTGGTGGGAGCAGGCTCCTGACTTCACCATCTGTTCCACTCTTTCAGATTTTAGGAACACGTCGTGGTAAGATTGAACTGCGTTCTGGAATGCTTCATCTGCCAAGATTTGTGTCTCACCCTTGAGGAAAGCCTGATCGGACATACACATATACTTTATCGGTGAAGATCTGGTAAGGTCCAGCAGTGTAATTTTGGCTGATAAGAAGATGATGCATAATAATGTTGGTATAGGTGCAGAATATGTAAAAGAAAATATATCTAGTGGTAAATATCAAACTGTATTCTTCCAGGCAAATATACTTTACATATAGTCTACGTAAAATGGTTAGAAAAGACATAAAGTCCGTTGATTCATATGAGTGAATAGATACAGTATGAAATTCGTACGCTAGAATAATATCGGAAAAGTATAAATCGTAAATCTTTCGGGAGATACTGCGAATATTGCCCGTAGCTTTCGGCTTTCGTGGTTTCAATATTGTATTGTATATTTAACATATGCTTTTATTTTCGGGAAACTGATACCTTAATGAAAGGGATGAAAAAACTGAGACAAATCCTAAATCCTTGGTAAAAGAAAGTCAGCTCTTCTTGCCTTTTATAAAAAAAAATACAATTTCTTATAATGTAAAAAAAGTTATTCTCGTTCTTTATTTCGATATTGTATTATTAAAAGAGGTTATCGAAGTAACTTTATCAACAAAGGCTATTGAAAACCCAATTTTAATTAATTATAGCGCTTTGTATTTTCGAAAAAGCAATATTTTTTGAAAATTATGTTAGAAAAATTACAGATACATTAATACGCATACTAGGTAACGTTTCTAATTTTGAAAAAAAAAACTGTAACCATATTATAAGATAAAAAAAAGTTATATTCGTACCTGAAACCGAGCCTGAATGGTCTCCAGTTGATGAGGAGTAAGTTTTGTGTGTCTTCTGGTCATATCGGTAGGCTGTTTCGCGTTAAAAGGATGAGCGATACATCGAGATACAAAAACGTATAGTTGTATACGCTTCTTTTTGTCCTCCTCTAGTTTTTCGATCTTTTCCTAAGAAGAAAAAAGTAAGCAATTTACTAAAACTACACCATAAACCAGAAAATAATACTGCTTGGTTAATACGTAATCTTTTTAAAATTAATTTCGAGCATTATAATACTCGTATTTGAGCTCAAGATTAATATGGCTGTTGATTTCAATTCCGTATTTGGCGATTACATAAAAGTAATTTCATTTGTAATTCTGACATACCTGAGGGTCTTGGTCTTTATCAGAATGGCTGGCACCAGAAGGACTTGGTGAAGGTGCTGGTGCTTCTCCAGAGCTTGCACTCCCAGTCGATGTCCTGCGCAAGAATGATCTACTCGATCTATAGCATTAAGTCATCAATGTAAGTGAAATTGGTCTTTACACACCGACATGGGCTAATATACTTCCTTCTTCCGTTATTCCTATATGTTTATACAGACATACGAATGCAAAATATATTCTGGTTAGTCAGTGTATATAGACTTATGGTTATGCTTGACACTACAAACTATTTAGCATTAATTAACGTTTGATAATATCCCGAGGCAGGATCTAAAGCACTAGTTATAACTGTAAAACTTTCTACGACAGATCTAATAATCCAATAATTTAAAATTTCATTTCACATACGGATTTCTAAATAACCTTTAAAACTAGGGCATATTCCTAAGGGTTCAGGTAAAAGAAGTTCAAGGGCAAACAATAATTACTTCTAAAATAGCATCTAGATTGTTTCTAGAATGTGTCGTGAATGGAAATGGACGTGAGTTATAAGATATTTTTATGATTGCTTAAATACTTACGCATGAGGAGGAGGAGCTAACGCAGCAGCTTCTCTTTGTCTGGTAGCAGGATGTAGAGGTGCTGCTAATGGTGCCGTTGTTAATGGACTAGGACCTTTACAGAAATAATTTTCATTCATTAAGCATGTAAAATTTCGTTCGGAAGTTAATGTTTAGTTACACCAAGAACCTTGAACAGTTCTCAGAGTAAATTGAATAGGAAATGGTGTGTCGGATTTTAATACTACGTCTTCATCCAACAATAGACGTCTTACGGCTGAACTGTGTGAATGAATGAAAACTTTCATAGTTCAGTTATTAAGTTCAACTGAATCAGACTCACAATGGATGCTTTTGTTACTATTGTCAACTTCAAAACTCATTCTATATTTGTATTCAGCTCTCGTGTTATTACTACTAAAATTAATATAGATTCAAAAGTGAATTCACCTTTACCTGGCAGGCCGGCTGTGGAACCCCTGGGCAGTTCTGGTTTCCCTCGTACTGATGGTCTTCCACCCGCCAGGGAACCGGGTGGCATAACTGTTGTAACAAAGTTACAATGTAAAAATATGCTTTGAACAGCAACAGTCAAAGGATATAAGGTTTTTACGATTGGCCCATAAAATACCCATCTGAGTGAAACAACAGGAGGAAAAGTTATAGTTTAGTTTGCTTTATATGGTTAACAATAAAGAGTATTCTTTATACAGGGTGTAAGGGACAGCCCTCCCGCCAACTAACAGAGTGTATTTAGCTCCTTATCTTGAATCATATTCCACCGGAAAAAAAAATCATTTTTTATCGTTTTTTCAATTATTCCATTAATAAAACAGCTAAAATAAAAAATCAGCAATGGATGTTGAAATACGCGGCGGCCGAAGGCTCACTGCGCTGCCGTTCGCTACGCGCGTTTTGCCACGGTAACGATACATTGCGTGTGAGGTAATAAAACAAATCAGGTTTATTGGATACCCATAACGTTCCTGAAATACTTTCATGTACCGGTCATCTTAGTATGATATACTGAATTCCCCCCATCAGACTGCGGAAGGCTGTCCCTTACACCCTGTATATGCCTGCTCAGCTTCTGAACAAATCGTAGTTATCGTAAGCTGGAGGTGCCTGCTTTTTACAAGCTTTTTTCTAACTTACATGCTTTTTTATTCAAATAATTATTATTATTCACCTGGCAATTTATTAGAGGGCTGTTTCTTGTGTTCATCTTCGCTGTCCTCTTCAGATGAGCTTGGGTCGATCATTTTACTGGATCTGTTAGGACAAAATACAAAATTTCTATGAGGACGATTACGATTACGAGGAGTAATTAAAAAAAATCATACGAAATATACTTGTGGATTACTCATAAAATTATGTGCTTTGAAAGCATATTTTGTAAATTATTAACAAAAACAAAATTCAGTGATTAACTCCTTTAATTTTTTTCGAACCTATCCTTCCCATCTGTTCGTAATTTAAAGATACCCTCTAGTTATATCCTACACAAACATCTTTGAACTGCCGTTAATCAGGCGATCCCAAACCCTTAGAAGGGTCAATAACTAATAAATAAACCTATTAATAATGACTATATGGGGCAGAGTTTACGATGGGTCTCTGCAATCAATAAACATATTACAGCAGTTCTCTTTCATAATGAGATACAAACTAGTGTAGCCGCGTTGGTTCAAACTTCATTTGATAATATTATATTCCTATCATCATCATCATCATCACTGGCAGCCTTGTTCCCTGAACTGCTGAGTATAGGCCTTCTCCCTTTTGTGCCATGCTTCCCTAGTCTGTGCGAGTCTCATCTGGGTCTTCTCCGCGATCATCTCTAGGTCGCCACCACCTGGCTAAATATTCCTATAGCATCCATAAATAAAGCAAATGAATCAAACATTTTCTTAGGAAAATCGAACATCCTAAAAAACTAGATCAAAGCAGACATTGGTAGGTCTATGACTAGTTCTACGAGTATATTTCTAGTTTCGATTTCATATTTATGGCCCATAACTTCATTATCGACTAAGGATCAAAATGTTGTAGTCAATCAACTGCTGAAACAAGCATTCCTACTTTCGTGTTTTTTTTTTCTTTACGCTTTTTCCTTCCGATCTTAAAAACGCAGGAAAATATCAAGATTCTATAACCATTTAAACGAACCAAATAACTCAAAAAAATCCTTACAAGTCATCTTAAAGATTCAAAAGCCGAGGAGCTATCGCCTATACGAGTAAAACAGCATTGAATATCAAACACATCAATTTATAATACATAAAGTGTATGAAACATAAAATGTCGCGCAAAATACTATGCTATACATGTCGGGGTTACGATCCGCCATGAATAATTTACAGGGCCTGCACAACCATTATGTCTGGCTATGCTTGAATTACTTTTCATATATATGGATATTTGTATGAGTACTGAAAACTTAATGGGTTATGAAAAATAAGCTAGTCTGAAATCTATACCGATGTATTTTTAAGAATCATTTTAGACTGAAAAGTAGGTGGTTTGATTAAGGCATTTTGTAATCGTGCCGCTATGTTTTCTGCCTGAAGAGTTACTACAGAGTCTTTTTGATTATTTTCCCCATACGATTTTGTATACATACGACTACATATACTTTGGAACCGTATCTAAAAACATAGACGGCTTAAGCATATCGACTAACTTAATATATGATAATTATGTACGTACCACAGAAAATGTGAAAAGCTTAGCTAGCTATTGGAAAAGTTTCCAAAACTTCGAGTGCTATTTCGAAACCATACTTAGGCGAGTAAGTAAATCAATACAAACTTTATTTAACTTTTGTAACCGAATGGAAATGCTCGGCAAATGTTCCAATAACGGAGAATGACTTATTTAGAAGTTTTAAAATGCTTTTCTACTGTTACTAGGTGTAAACCATCAAAGTCAGATTGACATGCTGAACAGTACTAATCGAAATAAAGAGACTCAATCGTTTTAGGTTTAATATCAAAAACTAAATCACATTTAAGACTGAATTTGTTATCATTACGGACCCTACAAGAAATATTTTCATCGTATATTCCATCAAAGCGACCCAAAGATGTATTGAACACTAAAATATTCATCACGATGACACTCCGTTAATCCCTACTCTCCTAGCGTAGGCATCTCTTACATAATGTATGTACAATAAATCTACCCCCATTTCATATTCAATATCATTTTCCATACCTATTAGCCTAAATTGATGGGTCTCACAATTTTTCATATTTAAAAACCAACACAGTATGATTGATTTTTTCCAGATCCGAACTCTCCAATTATTAAGTGCTATTTTGATGTCAGATATTTTCGAACGATCCTCTTTGACGACGTACTCGTATGTACAAAGATACCAAATCAATTTCCAAGGCTTTGTAAGTTAAACATTTGTTCAATTTTGTTTTGACAAATTTTCGAATGGAAATATTTTGTGTAAATGACATGGAACGTTGAATTTTGTAATGTTCGAAGAATTTACCACGGAATTTTACAAAATGCTATCGGGTAACGGGATTTATTAAGTAAAGCTCCATCTGTTTCTAACTTATGATCTTTGAAGATATTATTTCGCTGCGGAATAAGATACTTAGTGAAATCACAGGTCTGAAGAAAGGGAGCCCATTTATTGCCAATATAAAGTCACCAATGGTTTGTAAAATGGAAGATTGCTTTTCGACCCCTTATGCCACAGTTCCCACAGTTCCTCCACCCTTAATAATGCTTTGTCCATTACCATAAAATGTCGATCCAATATCGGCAGGATTCAATAAATAGAGCCCCAGTCTGTACAATTGAAGCTATATCTATTCAATTGCATTGAATTGAATGCAAATAAAAAGAAATGCAGACTTTAAGCCTCAGGCAGCACCGCATTCAATTTAAATATACTATTCCTGTACTGAATTGCTTTTATTTAATTACATATTTGATTACGTACTCTGTTTACTTTTTCTCTGTAGGCTACTTAAACATTTATTATTTTTACTGTAATAAACATGGGAGTAGGATATGAATATTAAGTCCCGACGTTATTTTCATTTCTTCTTAAATATACATGAACTATTTCATATTTATCTGCAATAAAATATTCATAGACTGAAAGCACAGTTTCCCAGCTTCAGTTGTACTGTTTATAAATTTTATTTTTGTTCTCTGTAGATTCCGTATTCACTGAGTTATCCATAAGAGAAGCAAGACAAAGCTTCTCGTTGAAGCGGTCTCTCTGACCTCTAGAAAGGTTGTGGATACGCATTTCTCTTTCCCAGTTAGCTCCTTCAAGTAATTAATTATTCTATTCAAAATGTTTGTTTCGTTGTTTAGACTAGGAAATCAACTCAGATGAAGTTTTGGTTAGTGTGGGCAAGCAATTTGTGGAAAGGTTGAATAGAAGGTTATTAGATGGAAGGACGGGGTAAGGACAAGTGACTACAGCTTATGACTTAATTAAAAATTAATCGTATCAGGCTATTTAGCGCAATCTTTTAAGAGGGATGCCCTAAGGTAGCCCGTGAAATTGAAATTTTCTTACGTTTTTTTTTTACAATTTGCATGTCAGTATTAGGTAGTATGTTGATCAAAATACGATTTGCGACGGTAACAAATATGTATTAATACAGAAATATAATCATTAAAATCATCAATACAAGATGTGCATGACTAACGATCGTAAAACGTATTTCTAACTAGCTGTGCCCCGCGACTTCGTTCGCGTGGAAGTCGTAAGATATACAATATACTAAAATAATAGCTACATTTTAACACTCTCACTACCATGGGATCCGCTGGCGGGCCCCAAGTTTTCGAGTGCAAAGGGCCGGGCTTATTTTAAAGAAACATTAACAGCAGGCCGTGGGTGTCCCCGGCCGCCCCCAAAACATTTTGTCCGTTACGCCGCTTGTAATATTTTTTAATTTTGAGTGGCGTCCTACCGCAGCGAAATCGTTGGGACCCGCCGGCGGACTCCATAGCTTGCTGAACTGGAAACATGCTATATATTGCTGGCAGTGAGAGTGTTAATAAAACTCCCTCGTCCCCCGACCCGTCGCGTTGCATCGCCCGCCCGCGCTTTTACTTCGTTGTCGCTTAGTGTTCTTTCTGACTTTTTCTTTTTGCTCGGCTCCTAAGGGTCGTAGCGTGATGTTAAATAGCCTATAACTATCCTCGAGAATTGGGCTAATTCAAAAATAATTTTTCAAGTCCGACTTTTTGTTCACAATTTCATGGGTTTTAATTTTATTGCGCGGAACCCTAATTATTTTTCGAAAATAAAAGTAGCCTAAGTTACTCCCCGTAACATCATCTATCTGCTAGTGAAAGTCCCGTCAAAATAGGTCCAGCTGTTTCGGATACCGGAACAGACAGACAGACAGACAGACAAACATTTTAAAAATTGCATTTTTGTTATAAGTACCTACTGTATATACTTTCTTATGCATTTAGTAAAACAGACACATCAATTTTACTTATTTGTATAGATTAATATACTGCTCTCAAATTAATTTACAGGTTTTAGAATGTATGTATGTTGCTAGGTATATACAGGATGAAATTTAATTCATGGGCATCCTCTTAACGGGTCGTTCTACTCGTCATTATGAACAACTTTTACTATGGGACCAAACCTGATATCGAGAAAAAGAAATCACCTGTTCGCTGCATTTTGACGAGTTATGCGAACATAAATGTAGGGAACAGCTGATTTTTTTTCGCGATTTCAGGTTTGGTCCCATAGTAAAAGTTGTACATAATGATGAGTACAATGACCCCTTAAGAGGATGCCCATGAATTCAATTTCATCCTGTAGATATTTTTTACAAAATTAAAGCCATACCAAACGCTAAAGAAACCGGCTGACTGACGGCAGGCTATTTCTTTACTCTGTTACGGCTAAAACCCGAAGTGCGGCTACAACTAGTTTTAGCCGGCTACAACTAGGTGTGGGCTGAAAGGTAGGTTAGGTTAGGTTAGTACTGTGACTACACAACACACCTAGTTGTAGCCGGCTAAAACTAGTTGTAGCCGCACTTCGGGTTTTAGCCGTAACAACTCCACCAATGTGACATAATATTAAAAAAATTGCCTTTAGAAAGTGCTTGCAATTTTTTGTTGCTCGCCACCCCGACTGTTGGCAATGGATAGGTATGCAACTTGTGATAAATATCATGTAGGCTCGCAACCCCTCTGAACATGAGGACCTCTGATTGAATCCCGTGTCGAGCAGTGTTATTGGGTTTTTCCATCTGGAATTTCTCAGTAGCAGCTCGGAGTCTGGATTTGTGCCTGGTTGATGGTAATAGGCTTGCTGTCTCTTACATGGAACTTAAATATTACCGGCGAAATGTGGGTATACTATACAGGGTCAAATTAAATTAGCTAGCGAAACTCCGCAGACGTAATGGATATCGATATCTAAATACTACAAAATAAAAAAGATTTGATGATTTTTTTATTGGGTCACCGACCGCTCGCGCTGGTAGTGTTGTTAACTTGAGGTATGAGTTGAGAAATCTGTTTTATTTTTTTATTTTATCATGTTTAGATATCGATACCCATCACGTCTGCGAAGTTTACACACAAAAAACTGATTTTTTTAAACTGATGTTTCAACTACACCGCGGTTGATAAACCCACAAAAAAATCATAAAATTAATTAATTGTTTGCTTTATTCATGTTTAGATATCAATGCCCATCACGTCTGCAGAGTTTCGCTAGCTAATTTAAGTTGACCCTTTAGATGCACCTCTGCGTAACCCTGCGGGGATAACAGGCGTGATGTTATGTTGTGTTACGAAGAGTCAAAATCAAACAACTATCCATCAACGAGATTGATGTTCGTTGGAAACAACAAAGTTTGACAAAGCAAAGAGTTGAGATAAGCTTTTGTCAAAACGTAATTAAAATTCATGAAGAATCCGAAATAATATCACGCCTATATTCCCCGAAGAGGAGGAGTATCTAAAATGTTATACTTACAGTAGTCTTTATAGTTTTCGACCAACATCTCATAAAATCTAAGACCTAAGTCGTGGAAAATAGAAGATTTTTTGTTTTCAAAATTAGTCATTTTCAATATTAAGTATTGAATGGAATATTAAACTCTAAATCATTTAACAATAAACTAACATAACATCATGCCTGTATTCCCCAAAGAGTTAGGCAGAGGTGTACCTATAGTACACTCTAGTTTCGCCAGTTGTGTTTAAGTCCAAACACTTATGCATTAAACGCACACTATGTAGACAAGCATATTATAAGTTGAATGATTATATCACAGATAAAAATGCTTGGCTAAATGCTGGTCCTGCTCCACAGCCACTTGGGCTTTGTTGAAATTATTATTTTTTTTTTTTTTTTGGAAGAAATGCGTCCCTTTTTTTCTGACATTATGACCTTATTGTTTACTAATCTTTTAAATACAATCATTGCAAACTATAGTTTTGTATAAATTAGAAGCATTTTTTCAATTTTGTAAATGTGAGTACCATGGAGCGGTTTTATGTTATGATGTAGGTATGTTGACTTGAAAGAGTATAGCAGTTGAGAGTATGTCATGCTCGCTTAAATGTCTCGCTGATGGTGGCGCGTGTGTTGGATCATTCGGTTCCCTACAAAATGGTTGAGCTGGATGGTGCTGATCCACGCGTCATGTTCGTGAACGGGCGCCGTCAGTGTAGACTGGTCATCTCTTAACTGCCAGGGCTTATTTTTAATCTTATATTTTGAATTGTTTTTAATTATTTATTTTTTACATTGTTCTCACATATAGAAGCAACAAAAACAATGTACCCAGGATTTTGTAATAATTTTGATTTAAAAGAGTGTCCATGGAGTTTCTTGCCCATTCTTCTCCATAGAGATCTACGTTTTGGAATGGGCAACTAGCTTCAATTTTCTGACTAACTGACTGACTCTTTAACAACTCAAAAGTGCCTGTAATTGGTTTAATTGAAATAAATGCTTTGAGTTTGAGTTTGAGTCCCATGTAATAGGGGGCGAGCCTAGAAAAACGTAATAACACTTTGCTTGACTTAGGAATCGAACCTAGGACCTCATACTCAGCAGTAGCGATTGCGACCACTAGACCAACGAGGCAGTTACGAGAAACTGGCCAATGAAAGAAAAGCATTGCATAATGTAAGACAATGTTGTAGTGGCGCAGCGTTCATACAACCCGATTCCTATCGGCTTCCCGTCAGAACAACCACTCTTCTTAGTGTCTACTATCGCCAAATAATAATAGTACACCTGTGTGTGTAACTGTGTATCACATCACGTTACAGATATTTAATACCAGCTTAATACATCATATGACTAAACACATTACAAAAATGCCTAACGTTTTTTGTCTAAACAAAGATTTCCGATAACATCAGCGTCAAAATAAGCCGGCCCTCGTGTGTCAGAATGAGGTACTAAATTCGTAGGTACGAACACTCATGATTTCGTGTCCCGCAGCACGGCGTCGTAGGTAACTGGGGAAGCCGAACTACAGCGAGTTACGACAGGGACATAAATAGAAAAGTATGTAGACGAGAACGAGTTAGAATAAATTATTGTTCTTTTTTGTGTTTGAGATTTTCTTTGTGTCATGTTTACCGCAAATAAATGTATTATCTTTCTTTTCATTTTCTATATTAATGTTCTTTGTTAAAATGTTGATTTCTTGACACATAAATTCACGTGTATTTTGTTTTCACCTGCTCATTTGCATTTTATTCGTAATAACATTAGAATATTTTTGTTATACCTATAATCTTTTTCAGAAATAAAACTGTAATCGGTAATTTTATCGTTTATTTCTGTAAAAAATTGATAAAATATTCTGTTTGTGTTGTGATAGCGTCTGTTTGGTTATGTTACTTGACCATAGATGGCGTTAAATTAAGAAAAGTAATTTAATTTAATTTATTTATTCACTTCGGATAACAATACAGTCCATTTCGTTAGTAAAATATCTTATAACTAGTGATAGTAGTACACAAACAAGGAGAAGAATGAAGGTGACCGAGGCAGGATGTGCAGAGAACGATAAAGCAAGGAATAAGCTACCTGACCATTCACCCCACATAGTGCTGCAGAAAAGGGGAGTAAGGACTCTGCACCACTGTTTTCAATTGACTTTAATTTTTGAGTAATTAATTCATTTTGATGTTATCTATAGTTTATGAGAACTGAACAATTTTTTCTTCGGCTTTCCTCTAACGATAATTGTAGCTGCGCTACTGCTATGTTGTTTATAAAACCAGAGGTTTTAAAGCGAGTATATTGTCTCTAGCTATTTGATGTCGGATTTGAATTGAAAGAAAATAAAGATATCTCTCGAGATATCTTTATTTTCTTTCAATTACTTCCGTTTGTGCTCATTCGCTATTTGTTGCTCGTAACGAGTCGAGGAAAATAATCAACGAATAGGAATATTTTTATTTTTAACAATGGACTGGCTGCTTTGTAAACGGCGTTGTTGTTTTCGTATCTTCAGGCTCTTAGCGTTGTCATGTTGTGTAGAGAGCTTGAAACATGATAAATGCTGCCTACTCTTTTTTGAAAATAGCCTATTACGCAGAAGTTCTTGTAGACAAGCCGTGGGCAACATTATATGTACATACTTCTTTATTTGAATTGGGTTTTGTTCACAATTTCATGGGTATTTTTTTTTGCGCGGAACCCTAATTCTTTTTCTAAAATAAAAGTAGCCTACGTTACTTAATACTCAATACATTTATTTGCATTCCACAATGTAAACTTAGGTGGTAGGTACATTATAAAATATACATAATTGTAGATCATTGTGGAGCCTGTCGGGCACAGCGAGGTAGGAGAGAGGTGGACCCTGTCGGGCACAGCGAGGTAGGATAGAGGAAGAGGGCTATTATTATATTATTATTTGAAAATAGTAAAATATAAACGCTTTTCTAAAGAAAGAAAGAAAATACGTTTATTTGCGGTAAACATAACGCAAAAAAAAGAACACAAACACAAAAAGAAACAAGTTGGGGGAAAATATTCTACTACTCACTTCGACTTTGATTTTATTTATTATTTTTGGTATTCATTTTTAATTATTCATTTAATTTATCATTAAAATATTCATTACCTCTGCCTAACCCTTCGGGGAAACAAGGCGTGATGTTATGTAACATCGTATATTGTTATCGTAGCATTGTTTTAGTTTAATTATAAATATATTAAATTTTTGTTCATTTTTAATTACTTCCGGTAATTTATTATATATTTTAACTGACATTATTAAAGTGCTTGTTGAGTGCATTTTCAGCTTTGAGCCACCAGGTAGGTTTAGCCTATTTCTGTGTCGTATTGTATATTTAGCTTGTATGTGTTCTCGTGTAATAATTGTTGGTTGTTTCTAACAAATCTGCATATTTCTAATATACTTATATATATACAGGGAAGTGTTAAAAGTTTGTGTTCTTGGAAATGTGGTTTGGAGCTGACTGTGTCTTCTATGTCAACTAGGATTCTGATTAGTCGTTTTTAGTGTGAAAAATGTAGGTGTATGTACACATACACCTACATTTTTCCCACAACACAACAGTACACTGTTTCCCCATAATATTACGCTATAGCTTAACCATCCTCCTTAAAACATCAGATATCTGCCAGTGAAAGTCCCGTCAAAATCAGTCCAGCCATTTCGGAGATTAGCCGGAACAAATATACAGACAGATAGACAAAACATTTAAAAATAGTTTTTTTGTTATAAGTACCTTATATACTTTCATATACATTTAGTAAAAAGCTGTTATTTTGACATTACAAACCGACACTTCAATTTTATTTATTTGTATAGACAGATGAAGTTGGGTAGTACACACGGCTCCATATCAAGTTAAAATCCAGTGTAAGCTGACCTCTCACGGCACGGAAATCCTATACAATGCGAGATCATCTTATACTGGAAGAGTATAGCTTGATATGTAACCGTGCGTACCTAAATAATGGAGCTTAGAAAACTGCTTGCTTTAATGATGAGCAAATTAATGGGGAAACGAGCTGTTGACCAAAGACAAAAAGAAGGTGTGTGCTTCTATATGACCTCAAGATAGAAGTGAAAATTTACGACTGGAGCCGAGTATGCCCGATTCAACGTCACCGACCCGAGCGTTCAGTTTCATTCACTGTTCGGAAAAAGCGCAGTATTGGCAGAGAATAAAAATGTCTTCGTGACCGGAGTCACGAGTGCTGCTGAGCTGTTCCACCTCGCAAAGGACAAGAGAAATACTCGGACTTGATGGCCAACCTTCAGTATTTGGAGAGGCAACAAAAGAAGAAGAAGAAAGTTTGAAATTTTTCTGTTAGCTAGCCAGTCTCATAAAAGAATATTTTATGCTCTTCCTGAAGGATTATTGCTGTTTGGGTGAAATGTAAAGCAAATTACCTACTTCAGTATAATATAATTATCTTTCTATAAAAATGAATGGCTAAATGTAAGCGCAAATTTCGAGAACGGCTGGACCAATTCGGCATATTTTTTTTTTCAAATATTCGTGAAATCCGAGGAAGGTTCTTATGAAGAGAAATATTGAATAAATTTACCGAACGAAAAAACGTAAAAACCACATTTTTCTTTTTCCCATTTAAACTCGAATTTATTTTTTATTTAGCCTGGTAAGAGATGTGCAGGAAAGTGCCTTTTGTAAATATTTTTTGGCATCCTGAAATGTCTGGCTGAGTCTGGCAACCCCTCAAGCTTCTGAATATCTGTTAAATGGCGCGGTCGGGGTCAAACTTTCAGCTGCAGCTGGATTATACTAGAAGCCAATCTTTACGTGGCTGGCTAGGAAAGACATCAGTAGGTAAGTTTCATGACTACTTTTCCTTGGACTTCATAGGGCAAAACTTGGCTAATTCGTGATATGCAGCTATTCGGTGATAGATAATTGTGTTTTATTACCAAGTTACTACTGACTTGATAAATGTACATTTTTCAATCATTATAGTATTTGCCACATTTTTAGATATAAGTTAGCAAAACTTATTTTGTCTACTATAACACAGTAAATTTAAAAAATAGTCTGATCAATGAATCGAATTTTACAAGTAAAAAACAAAACTATCACCGATTACCCAAGTTTTGCCCTACTCTACGATTCTTCCTTTGCTGGATTTTCTGACTTGTTTGTTTTGAAAAGTTACCGGGGAAATTCGGGAAAACTGAAAGTGCATTTACTAGGGAATTTATTGAAACTTATTGAAAATTTAAAGAAATTTGGACAGGACAACGTCTGTCGGGTTCGGGTCTAATATCATAAATGTAAAAGTTTGTAAGTTTGGATGTTTTTTACTCAATCACGCAATAACGGCTGAACGAATTTGGATAAAATTTGGCACACAGATAGTTTATAATCTGAACACATAGGATACTTTTTATCCCGGTAGTACGTTTCCGTGGGTTAATTTCCGACCCCCACGCGGGCGAAGCCGCGGGCAAAAGCTAGTAACTTATAAAATATGTCCTCTTGTACAGGCTGAAAAGAGGAATTTATCTTACATAATAAACAGTTTAAAGGACAATGGTAGTAAAGGACATTACTTTGTTTAGGATGTCGACCTAACGCAAAGCCGCAGAAAATGCCAAAATTTAGACCAGTTTATTTAAGGCTGGGCTTCTACTTCTACCCTTGTATAGTTAAAACACGTTTTAACGTTAATTAAGGAAAATTCCTAGCCGTAGTAAGTTAGGTGTGGAGTTGTGGACATAATGCTATACTGACTTACTACCTAAAGCGGTACAAAGCTAATGGTACTATCCGCAGTCATCATCTGCCTGCCCTTATCCCAATATTTGCCATCTCTATTTGCCGTCATTTTAATATTCATCCCGTTTCTACCCATATCATCTTTCATACAATCTTTCCATCGTTTCCTATAGTATATCTTTGCAATAATATTGTTCAGGAAGTCTGTATACAATATATCTAGTTGATAATACAATAATGCTGTTAATTCGGAAAGAGTTATTTTGGTGCGTACCTATACTAACCGGAATAGTTTTATTCCTGAAACATTAATAACTTTATAGAGTACCTAAGTGACGTCACTGACACTGCTAATATTTATTACAAAGCGTTCTTTGTTAGATATTTATTTTTATACATTACGTAACGAAATATTTTCATTTCATGCAAACCTATTTTTAACGTCATTATTTGTATTCTCGTTTGCATTATAATATCTTCCTTTCCGAAGTACTACAACTTCACTTGCTTCTATTTTAATATCAGAACACTTCGTAATATAGGGCTTCTTCATAAGCCATTGCTATTGTTGTGACGCACATCATGACATCACACACACACTTATCATACATGCACACAGACATTATACTAAGTAATAATAATAAAATAAAAATCTTTTATTTCGGACCCACAGGCCCATTTAGGTAATAATTTAAGTGGCTGCCTCTCCTTCATTTGGGACCGATTTTTCTGAGGTCAGATATCTTTTTAGGGTTCCGCAGTCAACAAGGAACCGCTACTACACTTTTCTAGCCACTGCAATAATCTACAGTGCTGACTAAATAAACCTAACAGAGCCAGGAAAGTGACGTCACTAAACCGTCGACAAAAATAATCGGAAAAGAAAATTAGAAGAGTAAGAAAGAACGTAGATATAACTCCCGTCCGTAACAAGAAGCCAATAAGTTTTGTAACTTACGTAACGATCTAATTACAGAAGGCATTGCTATCTACTGTGCCCTTGGGGGGTCTACAAACAGTACATTCTGAAATAATAGTATTTTAGCTTTGATTTAAAATAATTGGGAAATCCTACAAGGGTGTAGGGTTCCCCAATTATCTTTGGGGACTGTTTCAACTTCAAGACGAAATATCAATTACGGTTTGACCTTCTACTGCATGTTTATTATTTCAGTTAGTTAGAGACTTCAAGAATGGATTCCTACAATTTTTGGTTTATAATTACATGACGCTTAATAAGATACTTATGGCTAAATCGTTGCACGTGACAATTAAAGATTAAGCACATCAAGCCGTTGGTCCTGGCCGTCATTCGTCAATCTTTGACAGTCGCTAAAGGTAAAGGTTTCACAACCCGTCTTACCAAGACAAGTCAAGTCAAGACAAGTCTTACAAGAGGTACGATGTTACCCAGTAACTGGTAGGCAGTCGCTCCATGTAAAATACTGGTAGTCAGCTGCATCTGGTTAGACTGGAAGCCGACCCCAACATGATGATGACTTCAAGAAGGATTTCCTATAATTTTAGGCCATAATACGGATGATGCCTGGGTAAAAAAAAGAAATTCTAGTTAGTCCGTCAGACAGATAATAAAAAAATATTAGACACGTGTTTTTTGCTTTATCATATAAATAAAAAATGACTTAGATAAAACGCATTAAAGTTGGGGAGTGGGAGCTAGCTACGTCACACACAACTCAGTATAAAATCTAGCAAGGCGTGACGTCATGCCACATTTTAACTAAATGTATCGCCGTAATCTTTTGATTACGTAAAAAAAGAAAAAATAAGTGCTCAATATTTTTTAATAATCTACCTGACAGACGAAAAAAAAAGTAGTCATCATTCATATTGCATGGCTCAAAGAATACTAAATACCAAAGGACCGGACATGTCCTAAAAGGTGGGCCTTACAAAATGTGTCCCAGTTGCGCACACAAATTGATCAAACTGAAGTGTCGTTTTGCCAGCCGCAAATTACATTGTGCGACTGTCGCAGCTGGAGTTTGTTTTTTGTACGCTAGTTATTTTATAGCTTTAGTTTCGCTCCACCGTTGGAACATAACCCTTAATTACATATGAGTTTTGTTTCTATGAATGCTAAAAGTTTACCTTCGTAGTATTTGTGTTGTTTATGGCTGTTTTAAATGCCACGTTGTCTCTTAGTTGCCAGCACGGTGGCTAAACGTATCCTGTAGGAGGATTTTCCATTAGAAATTGCTAAGAAACGCGCCGCCCGGATTTGTGCGTGGCAAAAGTCTCGCCGTCAATTTCAGCCGAAATGCCTGCCTACAAAAGAAAAAAAAGAAAGAAAAAAGAATAAAAGAAAAGGAAGAATAAAGAAGAAGAGGAAGAATAAAGTAAGAGTAAAGAATTCATGCATACATCAGTTTTTGATAATCTTCCGGGACAGTCCTAGTTCCGTTTAGATTCCGTAGATACCGTCTAACAGTTTAATTTCGTTTGGCTAACTTTAGAATATCAGTATCGACCGGTTATTCTGTTACTGGGTTACTGGCAGTCTCTCTGTTTGTCCTTAGTCTACTTTGGTCATGGTTAGGGTACTGTAGGATATGGTTACCTACTGCCAATGAAGCAGACAGTCGCCAGTAATCAATTCAGAACGTTATTTTTGTCCGAATGAAAAAACGGAACCCTTATAGGATCATTTGTGTGTGTGTCTGTCTGTCTCAGTCATTTTGCTCCGAATCTAATGGACCGATTAATTCGTTTGGTACATATATGAATTTCTGTGACCCAAACACGGATGTGTAACGTAAATAAATGAATTTGAGTATGGGGGTCACTTTTGGGGGCAAATAAGAAATTTAAAAAAAAGTTTGGGAAATTGTACCCTGTGACATATCAAATGAAAGGGCTTACTTTTAGGGGCTCAAATATATTATTTTTATAATTTTAAAATAAATAGTTTTAAAGCTGTTTAAGAAAATATTTATGTAAGTTTACCATAAACTCCGAAACTAATAAACGGTGTTTATAAACAAAAAACAATTTTTAAAATTTTTGTCTGTCAGTCTGTTTTTTTCTCCGGCTAATCTCCAAAACACCTGCACTGGTTTTGACGGGACTTTCACGGGCAGATAGCTGATGTTATATGGAGTAACTCAGGCTACTTTTATTTTAGAAAAAGAATTAGGGTTCCGCGCAAAAAAATGAAAACCCATAAAATTGTTAACAAAATTAGATTCAAATATCGCAGTATTGACATCCACGCGGGCGAAGCCGCGGGAAACAGCTAGTGATATATATAAAAGACAGTTTATTTGTTAAAACATGAGTATACAATACAAATTGGTGTACACATAATTATGTTTTGCCAAATCCTCGAAGTGAAGAGTAACACTGTGGAGAAATTGGCCTCAGAATTGCTTTACGCAATGAGCTAGCGTGTACACTGCTCATTTATTCCCTGTGTGAAACAGGACAAAATCCTCTTCTTTTGCCTTGCCGTAGTACAATTACCTACAGGCTAATGTTATTAAAGGCCATCTTTTATTACCCTCTTCCATGCAAAAAGCTTTGATACTTCGTTCAATTGCTTTTATAGCCACACGAGATTTCGAGCCGAAATAATTGCGAAATGCAACATTCACATAGGTTAGGTTTAAAGAATTTTATTCTCATAAGAACCAAGTTCCAAATCGGTCCAGCCGTCTTTGAATAATCGGGGAACACACATAAAAAAAAGATCCCGACGAACTGAGAATCTTCTCCTTTTTTGAAGTCGGTTAAAAATCATTTATGGCCAGAGTGCATCTCATGACAATTCCAATAAGCCCAAACACGGCTAGGATACAGTTTTATTACGGAGTTCCGGTGCCTACCTTCCGGCTTCATCATCAGATCAGTTCAAGAGGTACGAGATATCTTATCGCCACCCGCGAAATACTTATCACTGAGGAGTTCCCGTGGCTCTCTGTGGTCTTCTTAGTCAGTTCCGCTGCACCAAATGATACTTTCTGAATGCAAATGCTTGATTTGTTGATGAAAATAACAAAATCGCTATGTGTTTGTCTATAATATTTGAGGAGTTCCCTCGATTCCTCATCCATAGGATCCATCCTATCATCAGAACTGGATTTTAATAAAAATGGGACCAATCTGGAGGTATGTCCTTTCAAATAAAAAAAGAATTTTCCAAATCGGTTTGTAAATGACGGAGTACTGAGGTAACTCCTCCTCTTTTTGAAGTCTGATAAAAAAATAAATTCGAAGTCTTTAAATTCATCAAACGTCGTATATTTTTACAGGAACGGTCGATGCTTGGGGAGACCTATGTCCTGCACGCGTAGAATGACCACCGTAGACACAAGTAACGAAAGAAAAAATTACAGATTGGGTAAAGATTTCGACGGCACGATGTAAAAAAATGAAGAAAAGAAATGGCCCTTTGTCTTCTTTGAGTAGAGATAGAAGTCGTTATGCCACGTGTGAGCAGTAGACGTCATTCGTCTGGGTGATGATCATGATGAATAGATGTAAGGCTATGCTTACAAGGGGGCTCGTGGCTAACTAATAACAGCCGCACCGGTCGATCGATCAGGTTAAGTTACGCTTGCCGCGGTCGGTCCGTGTATGGGCGACCATATTTACATACCAAGACCTCTCTCTCCGTGCCTCGGAAAGCCGTTGGTCCCGGCTGTCAGTCGTGAATCTTTGACAGTCGTTACGGGTTGTCAGAAGCCCGAAAGTCTGACAACGAGTCTTATCAAGGGGTATCGTATTACCCAGTAACTGAGTTGTGGAGGTCAAATAGGCAATCGCTCTATGTAAAATATTGGTATTAAGCTGCACCCGGTTAGCCTGGAAGCTGACTCCAACATAGTTGGAAAAAGGCTAGGCAGATGATGATCATAATATGCTTAGTTGGTTTGGTCATATTGAGAGGATTAATGAAGGGCGTCTATCAAAAAGTTGTTGATTTACAAGGCAGATGTGAGTGGAAACGGACGGAGGAGATGCTCTAGAAGGACTCAAGCAAAAAGAGAAGGAAAGGATCATACTTAGCAGGTGGCGTTCTGTAACTTCTGCATGCCCCCATGGGAAAAGGCATTAATTTATGTATATGTCGGAAATACGTTAGTCGTCGCTTGACTGATCGCCAGCACCGCCAAGCGGTACTCGACAGTCTACAACATAACGCTCGTCGACTGGTCACCGGAGTTAAGCAGAGTTCGTCGGTGGCTGTCGAGCAGTGAATACGTTTAGAAACTGTCCAGCGTTGCGTATAGTTGTGTCGTGTACCTACAGTGTGTGAATAGCTAGTGTGATTAATATGATCGTGAATTATAATTTGATTTGAACTGCAAACGGTTTTTCTATTGCGCAGTAACCAACACTACCCGCAGCACGCCCACACTTAAACCGACCGATACTTAAACACATGATTTTACACATGATAACAAGCAACTTTTACTATGGCACCAATCCTGAAATCGCGAAAAAAAGTCAGCTCTTCCTTACATTTATGTTCGCATAACTCCTCAAAATGTAGGGACCATGTATACCTAAATAAGTCCTCTTCCTTCAAATTTTTCTTTTGCTGTGCCCGACAGGGTCCACGATTGTTTCAGTATCACCTAAGCATATACATTGTGGAATGCAATAAATGATTGAGTATTGAGTATTTAAGTATCGGTCACTAATTACCAGTCATCCTATATAGTTAGAATTAAAATTGTTTTGGTAAGGTATTGTCTTTAAAAGGACTGCCTTTTAAAGACATCACCTTACCAAAACAATTTCAAATCGCAAGCCTTACATAATATTGCGCATAAAGGCTCGTGCAGACCGGCACGATGCAACGTCGCGACGCGACACCGGTAAAACAATATTTCTATGAAAACTTCATGGAAATTGTTCTACCGGTGTCGCGTCGCGCCATCGCGCCAGTCTGTACGAGCCTTACAGTTTGAGTGGACCGAGCTACTGTTTTGTCTTCAAGGACGAGCCATTGTCAAAACCTAATAAATCACGATTACGGCTCGGATTGCTCGGCTTAACCACACAAGTGCGCGGTGTCTACTATAACTTGATATTTTAGGAGGCTGCTTGTGAAAGAAAATGTCAAAGTGATTGATAAGATAGTTAATATCAATTAAACAGGATCGTAGCGTTGGCGTTGTGTAGTTTCTGCCTACCCCCATGGGAACAAAGCGTGTATGTAAATAATTATGGGTCTTTTTTAAAATTACTACCCATCACGCCTGCTGAGCTTCACAAGCTAATTTGACGCTGTATTGTGACTTTCGAATTTAAACTTCTCGTGCAAACTTTAATACCCCGCGTGCACTGTTGCTTATGTTTTATATCTAAAAATTTACTGCTGATTTCAACCTCATATTTAAGTAATGAATTATTTCTTAGTGCTTTTCATCCTATATTCAACTTATTCTTATGGGTTTTTTTCAAGTTTGCTTTGATGACAAAACTGACCTTGGTTGTGCAGGTTAAAATAGGTATACATATAATAATATGTACATTATCACAATTAAACTATAGTAGAGGGCTTTTTTTTTATGGGAAATCATCAAATGACTTCTCCCGCTCTGGGCGTGTCAGACTTTTACTGACTAAAACCCATCCGTGTTCCTTCTGTTGCCTGTGCCGGGGCCACGGTAACTCTTTCGAATATCCCGCAACCCCGGCTGGGATAGTAGTGGGCTTGGCTTTCCTACAACCTATTAAGAGGTCTCTCGCATTTTGTCACTTCTTTCGCTCACACGGGACCAAATGAATTATTAAATTAATCATTATTTTTAAGAATGTTAAATGAAAAGATGCTTTTTTGAAAAAAAAAAGTTTCATTTCGATACGACAATTATAAGTAGGTTAAAATTCACTTCCAAGATTTTTTTTACATTGTTTGTTAGTTAGTTAATTACAAGTGAAGTTATAACAGCCGGTAAAAATGTAATCAACTGGCGAACTAGCAAATGATATTAATCTGATGGGTCAGTATTACAAACACATTTTTATTGTGGCATTTATTTAACTGGGTTTTTCACCAAGTCGACATGAGAGACTGGACACACGTGTGTCCAGTTGGTGAAACTCAAAATTAGTATCACTACACAAACAACTTGGCGTGTCCAGATAGTGACACTTAAATTAAATCACTTTTATGTTTTCGCCAACTGGACAGACGTGTGTCCAGTTGGTGAAACTCAAAATTAGTATCACTACACAAACAACTTGGCGTGTCCAGATAGTGACACTTAAATTAAATCACTTTTATGTTTTCGCCAACTGGACAGACGTGTGTCCAGTTGGTGAAACTCAAAATTAGTATCACTACACAAACAACTTGGCGTGTCCAGATAGTGACACTTAAATTAAATCACTTTTATGTTTTCGCCAACTGGACAGACGTGTGTCCAGTTGGTGAAACTCAAAATTAGTATCACTACACAAACAACTTGGCGTGTCCAGATAGTGACACTTAAATTAAATCACTTTTATGTTTTCGCCAACTGGACACACGTTCGCATTTTACCCGAATTCGAAAGTAAAATTAGCTAAGTATACTTGTCTTCATATTAATACATCATCATATTATTTAATTGTTGTATTTGTATATTGTGTTTCACGAACTGTGTCCAAATAAACATTAATATTTCTTTCTTTTTTTATACGTGGCGTTGGAAAACGTTACAACTATTAGTTAAGTTCGTGTCTCAATCGCAGCCACTTCCCTACGAATATCAAGTGAAATAGTAATTATTACCTCAGCTGGTCCCCATCACCAGCGACAAGCACGTTACTAGATATATCGTGATATTATGTAGATCTATTAAGTTCGTGCTAAGAGCGTCTTACCATCATCATCTATCTCTACAAATAAATAAAATTGAAGTGTCTGTTGTAAATAAATAATAATTGTGTAATATTCATTTACACAAGAGTCACGCCTGAAAACGTTGATGATCCTACGTCTAGGATTTTGAGTTTAAATTTGAAAAAAACCTGAAAACGCGAAACAAAATCAGCTATTCCGTACATCTAAGAACAGAAATAACGACGAAGACGCGACGCCAGCAGCCAAGGCAACGGTCGCGAACGCTGCGCCCTGCATGCGCGGCGCCCCAGTCTCTGAGCGCGACTGCGCCGCAGTCGTCAGTGAAATGACAGTTTTATCCGTAACATTTATACGTAAAGTGAAAAATTGTATTTTTAGTTTATTTTTTGTGTTTCTGTTTTAGTACGAGTGCGTGTGTATATAGGTTTTTTTATTTTTTTTTTCAGGTAAGTTTAACTCTGTAAGTCTAAGTGTTTTATATGTTCAATGCCGGCTGTAGCGACGCTGGAAATTGTGCCAGTCAACCTGCCACATCGTTTGATGTGCAGCTGGTGAGATGTCCACATTGCTCCCAGGCACGCTTTTTTAAAGGCGAACGGGGGCTGAGGATACACTATGGCAAGATCCACAAATCACATAGTGTACCACTGGGCCCCCCAGCTACATCCCCAACATCAACACCTCTTGAACAAACCTTGTGGAAAAAGCTAGCTAAATTCAAAAACTCTACCCCAGTGCTAAAGAGAGTTCCCCGGGGCGCGAGACGATCTGTTGCACTGAGTTTGGCGCAATGTCTCCGTCTTGTGACCCAGGAGAACTCACAAAGTGCCTGGGAGCAGTTACTTACCTTCCCTTATAGGATTCTGCATGTTCAAAAAAATCTGGCAACTAAAAAAACCTTAACGAACCTAATTAAAGAAAATTGTATCAATTCGACCCCAATTTTAGATCCAAAATTACCCGCATTCAATAACCTATCACAAAAAAGCTTATGTTCACATGTAGAATCCAAATTAGGTGAAGGTGACATCAGGGGAGCGGCCAGGATACTGTTTAGCAGCGATGTGGTGGCGCCTTACTCTCCAGAAACGCTAACAGCTCTAGAGAGTAAACACCCCGCGCCTGCGGATGGTCTCACCTTTTCCGACCCCCCCGATCCTCCCGACCTAAATTCAACCTTCCTAAACGTTTCGGCTCCCCAGTTGATTGCAGCCGTGAGCTCCTTCCGAAGTGGTTCCGCCGGCGGCCTCGACGGCCTGACTCCACAACATTTAAAGGACCTATTAAGTTCAGGCGCCGGGGAAGCTGGTGAGTCGCTATTGAAGGAGCTTGCGGCCCTGATTAACCTCATGCTCACTGGCGGTGTCAACGAGGCCGTCATCGAAGTCTTGTACGGGGCCAACCTATGTGCCCTGCGCAAGAAGGACGGCGGCATTCGTCCCATCGCCGTTGGGTGCACGTACAGGCGTACGGCAGCCAAAATATGCTGTAAGCTGTATAGCGAATCGCTTACAGCTAAGTTTCAGCCCCTACAGCTTGGTTTTGGCTGAAAAGGGGGCTGTGAGGCTGCCGTGCATGCCCTTTCCACCTTTTTAAACTCCAACAAAGGTGAGGTCGTCCTCAAGGTTGACGTTAAGAACGCCTTTAACTCTGTCAACAGGGACACTTTGTTGGCTGAAGTCAAAAAGGAAATACCCGAAATTTATGGTTTTATGTGGCAATGTTACAGGTACCCTTCTAAATTATTATACAAGGACAATGTTTTGGAATCTGCAGTAGGATGCCAACTAGGTGACCCTCTCGGGCCAGTTATTTTCAGCTTGGCTATTCATCCAGTTATCCAGAAACTAAATTCAAAATTTAACGTGTGGTATTTAGATGATGGAACGCTAGGAGGTGATGTAGACACCGTTTTGAAAGACCTACAGCTTCTCAAAGAGGAATTTAAATCTATTGGCTTGGACCTTAACCCATCAAAGTGTGAAATTTACCTTTCTGACATTACCGACAGACAACTGACTCTAGAAAAATTTAATGCAATAGCCCCACAAATCAAAATTTTAGAAAAAAGTTCACTGCACCTCCTAGGTTCCCCAATTTTAGAAGACAGCTTTTCTCCATTTATCAACGAAAAAATCAAAAACTTCAATGACATTTCGGACAGACTCTTCAAAATTAATTTACATTCGGCATTCACCCTGATTAGATACTGTTGTTGTGGCCCAAATTTTATTTACTTTCTACGTTCTTCCCCTTTATGGAAGCAGCCAAACCTCTTGGACAAAATTGACCAAATTATTCGCAGCACACTAACATCCATTTTAAATGTGGCCCTGGACGACCGAGCGTGGCTGCAAGCCACACTACCCATCCGTTTTGGTGGCCTCGGCGTCCGCAAAATTACCAGTATTAGCTTACCGGCGTTCCTGTCCTCTGTCCACAGCACGGAAAAGTTGACCGAGAAAATTTTAGCCCCCTCCTTGGTTGACTCAGAAGTGCCGTGTTTGACTGACGCAGTGAACGCCTGGAAAGTGGCTTGCCCGGATACAGATCGGCCCTTGAACCCATCTTCCCAGAGGCAGTGGGATGAACCGCTCTGCAGGTTGGTACGGAATAATCTAATTAATACGACCACCAATACTGCTGAGCGTGCCCGCCTGCTGGCTGTGGGGGAGTGGGAGTCGGGCCTCTGGCTTCAGGCGCTACCGTCACCCAACATAGGCACCATGCTGGGTGACACCACCTTCCGGCTCGCTACTTGTCTGCGTCTGGGCGCTCCCTGCGTGGCTCCGCATCGCTGCCAATGCGGTGTCAGTGTCGACTGCCTTGGACAACATGGCCTATCCTGCAGTAAGAGCGCAGGCCGGATAGCACGGCACGCCAGCATCAATGACATCATCCGTCGTGCTCTTGTCACCGCCGGGGTGCCAGCTGTTTTAGAACCCAATGGCTTAGCACGCGACGATGGAAAGAGACCAGACGGAATGACCATAATGCCTTGGAAGGTAGGTAGGCCTTTGGTGTGGGATGCAACGTGTGTCGACACCCTTGCGCCATCCCATCTTCCTAGCACGGCAGGCTGTGCTGGAGCGGCTGCTGCGGGTGCGGAAAACCTCAAACGGCGCAAATACTCCAGTCTTATTGGGACTTATATGTTCGAGCCGTTTGGGGTTGAAACACTTGGGCCATGGGGTCCGAGTGCCCACTTAGTTTTTCGAGACATCGCCAGGCGGTTGGTCGACTCCACACGTGACCAGAGGGCTGGCCTATTTTTTGGCCAAAGAATCAGCATTGCTATACAACGTGGCAATGCTGCCAGCCTTCTGGGCACTTTTCCTGTTGACAGCGATGCGGATGAATTTTTTGATGCCCTCTGATTATTTACCCCCTCCCTTTTTTATATACTTGTACATATTATTATTATTATGTTAGTAATTGTATAGTGTATTTAAGATTTGAGAAAATAAAAGTTTAGAAATTATAAGTAGGTAAAAAAAAAAAACTTGTTATACATTTGTTTTATTTCTAAAGTTTTAAATATCGTAGAAGCTAATAATGATTTACCAGCAAAAAAGTGAGGCAGCTTTTTCATGAAATCGCCTCGTTCATTAATTTAATGAACGAGTTGATTATTAACCTGACTGTACTCTTTTTTTTTGCAAAAAAAACTGGGTGTGTCCAGTTGGCGAAAACATAAAAGTGACTTAAGTTTTACTATGTGGACACGCGAAATCTTGGCGTGTCCAGATGACGAAATAATAAGTGATACTAATTTTGAGTTTCACCAACTGTCCAGTCTCTCGTGTCGAGTTGGTGAAAAAGCTATTTTACTCATCTCAAAAACAGACCATAATACTTATTGAGCTGAGTTTATTAGATAACACAATAGAAATGTGTTTTTTAATTACATATTAAATTAGTATTATTTATTATTTCGCCAATTGATTACATTTTCAAAAAAAGCATCTTTTTATTTAAGGTGAAAGCTCCAGGGTAGCCCGCGAAATTCAAATTTTCTTACGTTTTTTGCAATTTGCAGGGCAGTATTAGGTTGTATGTTGATTAAAATATTATTCGCGACCATAACAAATATGTATTTACAGATTTATAATCATTAACGTCATCAATACAACTCTCTAAGACCAAGTAATTCTATTGAATGACTATTTCATGAAATATTAACATATTTCAGGATTATACAACTTAAGGAATTGTATTACTGATTCTAATGATTATAATTCTGTAAATACATATTTGTTATGCTCGCGAATCATACGTTAATTAACATACACCCAGACACTGAGCTGCAAATTGCAAAAATCGTAAGAAAATTTGAATTTCGCGGGCTACCTTGGCGCTTCCCCCTTAACATACTTAAAATTTGGTCCCGTGTGAGCGAGAGAGGTAATAAAATGCGACAACCCTCTTTAGAGACCAGGCGTAGTAACGTAATTACGTAACACAAGTAAGCCTTGTTTTTCACGGTCCCGCTGCGAAATGTGAATGATATACATAGAATGGGTAGGTAGCTTTGTATAAATCGTCAAATACTGTTCCTTGAACTTTGTTTTTAGTTTACTTACTACTTATATAAAGGTTTAGTCCCATCTCGGCACCCATGAATTTATTTATCATGTCCACGAAACATTCCCATCTCGGGACCCTGTCATTAACCATTGTTAGGTATACAGTCATCAAAAATGGATACACAATATCAGTACAGTGAGTAAATCAACTTGATTATTTATTAAATCAAAATAAATATTTCTCAAAAATTACTGTTTATAAAATAAATTTAATTTAAAAAAACTGGTGTTTAATGGACAAAGTAAAAGATATTTTTATGGGACTTGTACAGACAGTCCTTTGAGTCACCGTAATTAGAGACTCCATTATCTCAGCCAATCAGTAACTTGGCCAATCTGAAAGCATGAGCATGGCGTTTTAAAATGAAAAATAATAATAAAAATATCTTTTACTTTGTCCACTTTACACTAGTATTTTAAATGAATCTTGTTTTATAAAAGGTAATATTTGAAAAATATTTATTTTGATTCAATAAATAAGTAATCAAGTTTCACTTACTACTGTTTTTCCGTTTGTTCGTGTGTACCTAACAATGATTTAGGACAGGGTGCCGAGATGGGAAGGCTTACCAAGTAAATACATTATGCCGCAGCCAACTAGCTCAATTAGCCTTTCAGTTAACAGCCTAGCCTTTTTACTAACTTACTTTTTACGGCGCCATTCAACTAGCGGCCTGGGGGCCAACCACCACCTCTTAAAGCAGTATTATTTTAGCGTTACTTCAGTGTGAGAAAGAGATGGAGCTATACAGGACGTCTAGCTCCATCTCTTTCCCACACTGAAGTAAGATTACAATAACACTGCTTTAAGAGGTGGTGGTCTAGCTCCTGAATGATACTCATTATAGGTTAGGTTCGAACTGTGACCAAAAAATAAAAAAGTCAGAAATAACGCTAAGCGAAAACGAAGTAATAGCGCGGGCAGGCGATGTGATGGGGTGGTAGCAGGTGCTAGTATTTTTTATAAAAAAAAAAACACGTAAAATAAAAATCGTAGTCCAACGGTATCGGGAATAGGGACTATTATTATTAAGCATCGCCTACAAAACAACAGGCTACTGTAATTTAGTAACACATGCGTCTTGTTTCTAGCATCCCCTAGGGAAACGTCAAACTTTCAGCGCTTGTAGGCATTTCAGCGCGAACCCCTGAAGGATTAGACAGCAAAAGAGGGTACGTGTCGCATTATACCTCCTGGGAGAAATAGATTTATAGTTCCGGGGAGTATTGTTGGGAAATATAATATAATGAATTAGGGCTATGTGATATTAATTCTTGAAGGTAATAAAATGGCTGAGAGCTTTAGTAAAAGGAAATGGTAGGTAAGTTAAGTAGGCTTTTGGAAGAGGATTGTGTGTAATCTGATTAGACGGGAAATCTAATTCATTAGACAACATGAAAACAGGCCAAGAGCGTGTCGGACCACGCGCTATGAAGTATTCCATAGTTGGGATGAATTTATCCCAAGAACAAACGTAACACTGTAGTTGAAAAACATGTTCTCCCGTACATTCCAACTACAAATGTAATTTTGTACGCACAATATTGAGAGATTTACCATATTATTTTAAGAGCATAGACTTCTTATAGGTTTTCCTGTAAGTACCTAATCTACAAGTATAAGAACCATTTTCGTTTTTTTTTCAAAATTAAGCTCAGTAGACAAACCTAAATTGCAGCTAATTGTTTCGATAAGTGTTTCGATCGGATAGATCACGTGACCCTTTTGTGTAAACTTTTAGCGGTGGGCATCAGTGGTGATCTTTACCGATGGTTCAAGTCCTATGTGAAGAACAGATGTCAGACTGCAGTTCTGAATGTATACTGCTCTAAACCTATGAATGTCCCATCAGGGGTTCCCCAAGGATCCTTGCTAGGGCCACTGTTATTTAAAATTTTTATCAACGATATCTCTTCTTCTTTCCGGTATTCAAAGTTGTTACTATATGCTGATGACATGAAGATAATGAGACAAGTAAATACCGTGGCAGATGCTCATCTATTACAGGCAGACCTTTATAATTTTCAAGGCTATTGTATAAATAATAAGTTGGAATTGAATGTCTCCAATTATATTTGATCCTTTACGCGGAAACCTATCCCGATCGTCTATAACTACATGCTTTTGGATACAGCACTAAATAGGGTCAACACTATCAGGGATCTGGGAGTTACCTTTGACGTTAATCTCCTCTTTGACGCACACATTGATGATATAGTCAAGAAAGCATCAAAAGCTGAGGTTTCATTCTTCGGATTTCCTTGGAGCTCAAAAATATAAAGACTATTAAAATATTATACTGTTTTTTGTTCGTAGTCATTTGGAGTATGCCTCTCAAGCCTGGAACCCCAATTATAATGTCTACATAAATCGTATTGAGAGCATTCAGAAAAGGTTTGTTAAGGCACGTTCAATATCGGTCTAAAACGTTTTTAATGAATTATACCTACCGTTGCAAAAAGTTTCATATCCTTCCTCTTTTCTTTACAAAAGGCGAAAAATATCAGATCTTGTGTTGCTTTTCAAAATTGCCAATGGAACAACTGGTGTTACCGAGTTGTTACACTAAATCGGGCTGCGAGTGTCGTCTGTGTTCTTACGCAGACCACATTTATTGCACACCCCAGTGGTAGCCACTACATACAGACGGAACCCGTACGTGGTGAGAGCGAGTCGTATGTTCAACGCAATCTGCCAGGAAGCTGATATCGACATTTTCAATACTAGTGTTGCTAAATTGAAGAACATTTTATCTAATACCTTCTTCGAGCGTAGTCATTTTTCTGTTTTGTTTTATATACAGGGTGTAAGGGACAGCCCTCCGCAAACTAACAGGGCGCCTTCAGCTCCTTATTTTGAATCATATTCCACCGGAAATATTCTCAGGAAAATTTTTATTTTTTTGAATCGTTTTTTCAGTTACTATTCTTTTATTTCAATGTAAAATTACATTCTCTGTACGCAGCACTCCATTTATGTAAATAAAACAGCTAAAATAAAAAAAATCAGCAATGGATGTTGAAATACTCAGCGGTCGAAGGCTCGCTGCGCTGCCGTTCGCTACGCGCGTTTTGCCACGGTAACGATACATTGCGTGTGAGGTAATAAAACAAATCATGTTTATTAGATTTCCATAACGTTCTTGAAATAATTTCAAGTACAGATCATCTTAGTATGATATACTGAACTCACCCCATCAGTCTGCGGAGGGCTGTCCCTTACACCCTGTATAGTCTATTTTCAATTTTCTGTTCCATATGATTTATAAACTACATGTGGAAACTTGTAATTAGCCATATTTTGCATAAATTATTATTTCTTACTGTATCTGTTTAGCTGTAAGTTTTCCTAAAATAAATAAAATAAAATTAAATAAACATTATGATGCCAACGTATGCAAAGTTCAAAGCATAAAGAGTCAAAAGTGCGACGTATAAAATGACGCACTGAAAAGGAAATATTAAGTACTTTCTTGCTTAAACCATAGTCGTATACTATGTAGAAGGTTATATCCCATATCCTTTCAAACCATAAAACTCCTACGATCCATCTAATAAATAAAGAATGAAGTAAAAATAATGTCACGTGACGATAGCTAAGTCGCGGTTGCAATAAATTTCTTCCAGCCGACACACACGACCATAAGTGGGTAACTGGAACACAGTTTTTCATTCTTAATTCAACGCGTTAACAAGTTTCTCCGTAAAGGCACAGAGTAGTACAGAAGGCTGGCTCCATCCGTTACATACCGAACCCCTCCGTGCCTCGGAAAGCACGCTAAGCCGTTGGTCCCGGCTGTCATTCGTAGATCAGACAGAAGCCCGAAAGTCTAACGCCCCGGGCACGAAACCAGCAGTGGCCGGGCGGGGCGATGGTGACGGTACAAAATTGTGTCAATGTTGTACCGTTGCCATCCCCCCACTTGGCCGCCGCTGGTTTCGTGCCTGCAGCCTAACAACCAGTCTTGCCAGTGGGTATCGTGTTACCCAGTTCCTGGGTGGTGAGGGTCAGATAGGCTGTCACTCTATGTCAAATACTGATATTCAGCTGTATTTGGTTGGACTGAAAGCCGGATCCAACATAGTTGGGAAAAGGCTACGCAGTTTTGGCTTCATACGATGAGTGAAAACAGTCGCACGCACGCACACATAGACGCGTACGTTCAGCAATCTCAAACAAATGCCAGTCACGAGAGCGCTTGCACTCGCTATACGTGAAGCGGGTCTATGTGTGCGTGTGTTTACGATATTTGTATGATGTCGACCTTCTGTGTAATTCTGTGGTGTAGGATAATTAATATTTTAAACTACAGCTAACCGGTCGATACTACACCTACTTACTTAGTTAATATAAGTGAAAGGGCATTAAACTCGTTTCATGATTAAACGTGTAGTTTTCCGCATGAGTCATGGTGGTACAAAAAGTTAACTTGCATGGGGTTGCTTTGTTCTCCAGGCTTTTTAATTTCCATAGAAAACTGTTTGATCACTTCTAAGATTAAAGGATGACATGAATCTTTAGCTACATCATCATTTTTTATTTGGGGTCGGCCCAACATGTCTTCTTCCATACAGCCTTTAAAGACATGTTGATCATTAACGCGTTTATGTGGCTAGGCTAAACCTTTATACATTTAATCGGGGTCGTTGTAGCGTCTAATCGGATTGGAGTGAATTTCAATGGTAAACATATAACTCCTCCTATCTTACTGGGTGTAATATGGATTATCTATGATTAGTCCAGTTGAGTGTGTAACGGCTAAAAACCGTCGACAAGTCGGACAAGGGTTAGTCATCGATTCACTAATAGTCTGCACTTCTGCAGTATAAAGTGCATTTCAACCATTGATATACTAAACACCCTAAATACACACTCAGCGTCTCATAACCGTCCACGAAACAACGGCACGCACGATAATAATGCCGAAGTGTTCATTGAAAACATGTAAAAATATTATATTACGTCAAAACGTTATATTTAACGGGTAAATGTAACGGGTTTTATGTATGTATATCAATAATTTCAACAATGCTTTGTCAACTTACGGATGACAAGTTCCCAAATAATATTTAGATTCTCCGAAGATAACATAATGACTTTGTATTTATTTATTTATTTATAGGTACTCCAACGACTTGTTCACTAATAACATATTACATATAAGAACGTATATATCTATTAGTATGGTGAATTTGTCACTTAACACCTTCCCTGCGGCTACGCTAGATTAATACTTACTTCCAGTGCTGTACAAGTCACATACTTCCCGTATCAAGAATGCCTGATATGCGTTACGACGTCTATTTTCCCGTACGTAATCTTGACTTTAAACCATCACAGAGACATGGAAAGTCTACAGATATTTTTTTTGTTGTACTAATCAATAGGTTACATCCTTGTGTATATATAGCTGCAGTCGCACGGGGTTTTAAGCAATATCTTAAAAGTTGTACGAATACTTGAAGTAATCACCCCCGCACGGAGTGCAAAACAAGGACAACTAGCTGCCGCACAGAGCGAAGCTCAATTACAACCAAATACTTCCCGTAACGCACTGAATGTGTTAAAGAAGTACACAGCTTAGTCGTAAACAAAAAATACATACAATTGAAAAGAATTATTTAAAAGTTCTTTAAAATAAACTAACTTATTTTCTGTTCCAATGTAAGATAAATATGAGTTACTTTACCATAGGAAGACATATACGAGAACAAAAAATACAACATCAGATTTACACAATTAAATAATAAACAATAGATGCTCAGTTTAATTTTTGTGTGATTGTTATACGTAAGACGACTGCAATAAACGTGATCAAATGTTATGAATAGTTGAGGATCATAAGTTTTTTACGGAATTGGTAAAAACTGTCGGCAAAGATGTCAATGTTGCTGCTATTGTGGAGTATATTATAATTAGCCATGAGTCACAGGGGCACTGCGACGAAGGTTTATTCTTGATGAGGACATAGCAATAACTTTTGATCTCTACAACCTTGTTTTTGTACAAAAGTTTAAGGAAGAAAATTTTAACGAAGGTACTCAACGACTATCCCTACTCCCTGCATAATCAGCCTATAATGTGCCCACTGCTGGGACTCAGGCCTCCTCTCTGTGAGTAGGAGTGGACCGTAATCCACCACGCGGGCCCAGTGCGGGTTGGTGGATGCCACATTCGAATTTTTGGCTCTAGGACATGCCGATTTCCTCACGATGTTTCCTTTCACCGTTTTGAGAGCAGTGGCAATGAAATAATTTACACAAAGTAAAGCGCCTGCTTGGGTTCGAACCCACGACCTACAACTCGTAAGTCTGGGCCGTTACCACTGAGCCACTACTCGTAAGTTAGTCCTTATTCTCTGTTCTTATTAATAACCCAAGAAAATATTATGAGCTATTCAATTTCCTGGACAACTATGGAACAAATTTTAGTCAAAATGGGTCCCAGTTTAAAGGAAAATTTGCCGTTTTTGCGCCCCCTATCATTTACCCGGGAGAATACTGAAGATATCAGCTATATTGTCAGCCCCAATGACCCAGTTGGCTTTACACAATTGAATTAACAGAAAAAACTTGGCAGCGCCGTCTATGGGCTATTTGCATTAATTTTCTGTTACCTAACAATGAGTTAGGTACTGTAAATATTTGGAAAGTTGACAACGGTCAAGGTTACCCGGTTTTCTATTACTTTTCTTACATTTTTCACTGCGAAATCATGTGTTAAGCGCAGGCCATACTGGGAACGAAGCGAAACGAAGCTAAGTTCGTTTATCTTTCATCATTTTTCACGTCTTTTCATACTTCGGTTCACACCGCGAAACGAGAACGGAAGTATGAAGAAACGTGGAGGAAAGCTAAACGAACTTAGCTTCGTTTCGCTTCGTTCCCAGTGTGGCCTACGCTTTAAGCACACAGTTTCAGGCTCATGATAAATTGCTAAGCTGGGTTTATTTTGTACGTACCGTAAATCCCAGAAATTCGTATTTCTGGAACATGCGGTAGGTCCTAAATAAACCAACCTTGTGAAAATATTACGAAAATCATGACGTTTAACTAAAGGCATAGGGATGGCTCGAGTTTCATTATTCATAGTCCAGTTAGCAAGTGGTTTCACTGCTTATTAACATAAAAATATAATAACCTAAACTAACGAAAACTATTAAAAAACTAAAATATGGCGTCGAAAAATTCCTCCGCATCGTTGTCGCCTGGTAATGTACCCAAAAGACTAGCGGCATTGCCACGTTTTATGGCAATGCTTAGCCTCTGGTCAAAGTAAAAGCCAGCCCTTGGGTCACGGGAAGTGTCAACCAGCCGTTTGGAGATTTCGTTGAACAAACCATGAACACTCGGATCCTATGGCCCGAGGGTTTCAACCCCAAACGGCTCGAAAATATCATAACCGATAAGGTTATTAAACTTTCTCCGCTTGAGGTTTTTCGCAGCCGCAGCAGCAGCGTCAGCACAGCACGCCGAGTCAGGAAGATGGGATGGCGCAAGAGTAACGACACAAGTTGCGTCTCACACTAAAGGACTACCTACCCACCTTCCATGGAAATAAAGACATGCCGTCCGGTCTCTTGCCATCGGATGATATCATTAATGTTCGCGTGCCGCGCTAAGCGACTCGCACTTCGGCTGCAAGACAGGCCGTAATGTTCGAGGCTGTTGACAACTTCGCCACAGTGACAGCGATGAGGAGAAAACCAGGAGCTCCTAGTCGCAGGGAAGCAGCGAGGCGGAAAGTAGTGTCGTCGAACAAAGTGCCTATGTTCGACGACGGTAGTGCATGAAGCCACAGACCCGACTCCCACTTACCCACAGCCAGCAGGCGCGCACGCTCCGCCGTAGTAGCAGACGTGTCAATGAAACTGTTCTGTATTACTCTACAAAGCGGCTCATCCCACCGTCTCTGGAAAGATGGATTATCGGTTGGATCTGAATTCGGGCAAACGAGTCTCCAGACATCCATAGCCTCAGTGAAGCACGGTACATCGAAATTAATCAGTGTGGAGGTTAGGATTTTCCTGATTAATTTCTCAATGCCGTGGACCGAGGATATAAAAGCCGGCAAACTAATACTAGAAATTTTGCTAACACCGAGACCATACGAATGGAAAGAGTAGCTTTTCTCCAAGCTCGGTCGTCCATGGCCAAATTTAAGATCAAAGTTAATGTATAAGACCGAAGATAATTTGGTCCATTTTGTCTAAAAGTTGAGTGCTTTCATAAATGGGAAGCGCGAAGGAAATTATGTTAATTTAGGGCCAAAACAGCAGTAACGAATTAAGGTTATGGCCGAATGCATGTTAATTTGGAAGAATCTTTCCGAAACGTCATTGAAATTTTATATTTTTTCCTCAATAAAAACGGGAAAGGAATTCTCAAGGGGAACCAAGGAGGGCACGCCACAATTGCGGCGACAAGTCCCCTCTTTGAGGAGTGGCTAGAGAGGCGCCACGGCGTCCTCACCTTCCGCCTGACGCAGGTCCTCACCGGACACGGGTGCTTCGGGAGGTACCTGTTCCGGATAAGGCGGGAGGAAACGCCCGGGTGTCACCACTGTGTGGATCGCCCGGAGGACACGGTGGAGCATACGGTGGAGGTCTGCCCGGCTTGGGCGGAGCACCGCCGTGTCCTCGCGGAAGCGATCGGCGGCGGCGATCTCTCGCGTCCGGCCCTGGTCCAGGCCATGGTACGGAGCGAGAGTGCATGGGAAGCCATTACCTCCTTCTGCGAAGCAGTAATGCTCGTGAAGGAGGAGGCGGGACGCGTGAGGGAGAGGCAAGCTTTGCGCCCTCACGCCCCTAGTCGCCGCAGGAGACGCCCTGGGCGTCGGGAATTGGCAGCCGATTCCCGGCCACCGTAGGCGCGGGCTTGCGGACGGCGAGCAATGGGTAGCTCGCCGTCCGGTAAGGACCAAGCCCGAGTCGACGGCGCGTCGTGTTCCACGCGCGCCTCAAAGAGATGTCAGCACTATTGACGGGGTCTGCTAGGGCCGATGCCAGCTAGGGTTGCGGGATGTTCGAAAGAGTTACCGTGGCCCCGGCACAGGCAACAGAAGGAACACGGGTGGGTTTTAGCCAGTAAAAGTCTGACACGCCCTCCCGCTCCGCCCAGAGCGGGAGAAGTCATTTGATGATTTCCCATCCACAAAAAAAAAAAAAAACCGGAGCATACGGTGGAGGTCTGCCCGGCTTGGGCGGAGCACCGCCGTGTCCTCGCGGAAGCGATCGGCGGCGGCGATCTCTCGCGTCCGGCCCTGGTCCAGGCCATGGTACGGGGCGAGAGTACATGGGAAGCCATTACCTCCTTCTGCGAAGCAGTAATGCTCGCGAAGGAGGAGGCGGAACGCGTGAGGGAGAGGCAAGTTTTGCGCCCTCACGCCCCTAGTCGCCGCAGGAGACACCCTGGGCGTCGGGAATTGACAGCCGATTCCCGGCCACCGTAGGCGCGGGCTTGCGGACGGCGAGCAATGGGTAGCTCGCCGTCCGGTAAGGACCAAGCCCGAGTCGACGGCGCGTCGTGTTCCACGCGCGCCTCAAAGAGATGTCAGCACTATTGACGGGGTCCGCTAGGGCCGATGCCAGCTAGGGTTGCGGGATGTTCGAAAGAGTTACCGTGGCCCCGGCACAGGCAACAGAAGGAACACGGGTGGGTTTTAGCCAGTAAAAGTCTGACACGCCCTCCCGCTCCGCCCAGAGCGGGAGAAGTCATTTGATGATTTCCCATCCACAAAAAAAAAAAAAACCGGAGCATACGGTGGAGGTCTGCCCGGCTTGGGCGGAGCACCGCCGTGTCCTCGCGGAAGCGATCGGCGGCGGTGATCTCTCGCGTCCGGCCCTGGTCCAGGCCATGGTACGGGGCGAGAGTACATGGGAAGCCATTACCTCCTTCTGCGAAGCAGTAATGCTCGCGAAGGAGGAGGCGGAACGCGTGAGGGAGAGGCAAGTTTTGCGCCCTCACGCCCCTAGTCGCCGCAGGAGACACCCTGGGCGTCGGGAATTGACAGCCGATTCCCGGCCACCGTAGGCGCGGGCTTGCGGACGGCGAGCAATGGGTAGCTCGCCGTCCGGTAAGGACAAAGCCCGAGTCGACGGCGCGTTGTGTTCCACGCGCGCCTCAAAGAGATGTCAGCACTATTGACGGGGTCCGCTAGGGCCGATGCCAGCTAGGGTTGCGGGATGTTCGAAAGAGTTACCGTGGCCCCGGCACAGGCAACAGAAGGAACACGGGTGGGTTTTAGTCAGTAAAAGTCTGACACGCCCTCCCGCTCCGCTCAGAGCGGGAGAAGTCATTTGATGATTTCCCATCCACAAAAAAAAAAAAAAAAAAAGGTTACCCGACTCTAATTATTACAAAAGATGTTGCTATAGGTACCTACCTACATGAAAAAGTAACAAAATCTATACTTCTACACCAATATTATTAAGAGGTAAAACTGAGTTTGCAGGCGGTAATAATAGAAATATTCTTATATCCATGGTGTAATCGTCGGTACTACTGATCCGATTCCAAAAATTCATTCACTAATGGGAAGCTACAGTATTGCCGAGTGTCATGAGATATATGTGAGCGTCCAAGCAAAAAGGGTTCAGTTTTCGGCATTTAGTTTCCGAGATATACGCAGTTTTGTAAAGTTGGGTGAAAAAATTGCATTACTCGATTTCAATTGATTATTATTATTTAATGCTCAATTATCTACAAGTTCATATAGTAAATGACTTTATATGATGTTACTAAGTACCAGAAGATGTACTTAGAAAGATCAGAAATTGTACTAAGTACCAAAAATCAAACTTTGAAAATGCTTTTTCTCAAATCAAGCTTTTTCAGAGTTTCAACTTCAAATGTCTGATAAATAAAATTTGCCAGTTTTTGAATATTTTTTTAATCCTTATTATCAATTGACTATTCTAGATACCGAATCTGGTCTTAACTCAATACTCCACAACTGGACCCTTTTTGCTTGGACGCCCACATATATTATGTTAAAACAAGAAATTTCACGCGAACGAAGTTGCGGGCAGAAGCTAGTCAAAGAAAAATGCAAAGAAACTAGCAACCTGCCTATAAAAATGATTAAAATTTTACAAATACAATCTATAGGATAAGAAAGGTCTCAAAAATGGTTTCGTTTATCTTAATACCATCTTGGATCCCCAAAAAGGTGAGAAATCCAGGATCCCATTAGTGAAGAGATCTTTAGTAATGGAAAAAGAGGCTGTAACGAAGAAGGTTCGACCGAACGACTGAGATTATGATAAAAGTTCGTTGGTTTAGGAGACATCGGACGAAAGAGAATGTCAACGGATTTGTAATTGTCATAGTTTAGCTTTAGATAACAAGAGTATTGGTTCTTGTTTATGATTCGTTTAAAAAAAAAATATATCATTAATGAACGACACAGATTTAACTTAGCTGTTGCCCGCAGCTTCGCCCGCGTGGATGTCAATACCTACTTCCCTATTTGAATCGGATTTTGTTCACAATAAATTTTTTTTTTTGCGCGGAATCCTTATTCTTTTTGTAACATAAAAGTAGCCTAAGTTACCTTATAACTACAGTGAGATGTTTATAATATTAACAACATAAGAACATCAGGCCTTGTTTCTCCAAAGGTTTGGACAGAGGTGTACCTGTAGTGCACCCACATTTTGCCAGTTATGTTTAAATCCTATGTAACAGGGGGTGAGCCTATGCCATCAACCAAATCCAGACTCCGGGCTTACTAAGAAATTCCTGTTGGAAAACCCCAATAATACTTTGCCCGATCCGGGAATCAAACCCAGGGCCTCTGGCTCAGCAGTAGCGCTTGCGACAACTAGACCACTAGAGACTAGATATTAAATAATATTATATTATAATATTAGTATGGATTCCAGCTGTCGTGATTCTTGTGTAGGAACATTTTCATGGTTGAACATTCATTCTATTAGAGCTAATATTAACGTTTTGTTTTCTTCGAATACTCGTTATCTGAAATGTTGTTCTTTTTCATAAGGAATGACTGTAGCTTTACTTTAAGGTACCTAAAGTAAAAATTAAGTGGGTTTTCCATCTGGAATTTCTTAGTAGCAGCCCGGAGTCTGGATTTATGCCTGGTTATTGGCAATAGGCTCACCCCCTATTACATGGGACTTAAACATAACTGGCGAAATGTGGGTGTACTATATGTACACCTCTACCCAACCCTTCGGGGAAACAATGCGTGATGTTAATGCATGTTTTATGTAAGTAGGAGTATGTATGTATGTAAAATTAAGTGCCTATATTTTTTCTATAAATATATCTGATATCGTGCCTAATAAACAGTCTAATAATCTGATAAACCAGACCATATAGATATCACATTGAAAACAATCAATCAATCATCTAATAACAATACAAAAACAAATTACCGTAGCAAACCCCATAACGTTATATTTAGCCCGCCATTTTTCCCTAACGAACTATAGAAAAAAAAACATATAAACTCTATGGTGACGTGTCACAAAGAAATTAATTCTCCCCTTCGTGTAATGCCATAAACTCTATGACTCACGTTAAAAACCCATTATGACAATATACTGTAAAACTATGCCCTTTTGTTCTAACGTTTTACTAAATAAACAAACCGATTATTGTAATACCTAACTGTTTAGAAGTGAGTTATTAAGGGTATGTACCAGTGGTGCTATTCTGTAAAGATCCCACGTGAAAATGTAGGTGAAGTGAGCGTGATGTGAACTGTCATCCCACCTTACTCTACTAGGAATTGAGCTCACTTCAAATTCACTTCACCTAAGTGCTCACGGTGTGATGTTTACAGAATAGATCGGCAGGTAATTGGCTAATGTCCGTGTTCTAATATACAGCATGTATCAGAAAAGTGTGGACTTTAAGTGTGTTCTACAGACCATCAAACTGAACAACTATCTCCATGGGACCAACATCGTAATCGCGAAGGAATTATCATCTGTCCCATACAAAACTTCAATACCTACTCGACCCAAATACGGGACGGCTGATATTTTTTTCTTGATTAAGATGTTGGTCGTATGAAGAAAGTTGTTCAGTTTGATGGTCTGTACCACACTCTTAAATTTTGACCATGCCTTAAATTTGGCTGTCCTCTCCCTCTCCTTCCATCAACATTTATATTAATCACTCTGTAAGTCACATGCGTGTCCTCCCTCCTCATCACATGCCCGTATCAATCCAAACGGTTTCCTTTCAACTTTTCTCAAAACTTCCCCTTATATACTCATTTTACTTTATCCATTCAAGTATCCATACTACAGCGTATTACAGGCCATTAACCTGCTAACGATTGATTTAAACGTTCTGCAAACCAATATGTATTATTGTGAAAAATCATTACTAATGCAAACGCTTCCGTGTAACTTCATAACGACCCACTTCATTGTTTCAAATAGTTTTTTCCACAAATTACTTTATAAAGGTTTTTAATTGAAACAAAATTACTTTACAGATTTTTTAATTGAAACGAACATAACCAATTTGCTCGATGGCCACTTGTTCGGCTTTCCGTGGCGTCGAGATCATTTTGAAACATTGACCTCAATAATTTTGAGGGGTTTGAAAATAAGTATAGGTTTAACTGGAGTGTTTTTGGGCTTATGACATGGAGTAAGTTTAGGTGAGAATATATTCGAAATTACTTGATTTGAATAAAAACTCACTATTGTTTTAACTCTGTCAACAATGGTCGAGAAGAATGTTAAAAAAAGTTATCAATTAAAATATAATACATAAGCAAGTACACGAGATTAGAAATATCGAAAAAGTCATCAAATTACCAAGTTGAGAGTCCTACTAATATCCTACTAATATTATAAACGCGAAAGTTTGTTAGAATAGAAGGATGTTTGTTACTCTTTCACGCAAAAACTACTGAACGGATTTGAATGAATTTTTGCACACGAATAGTTTGTAACCTGGATTAACATATATAATACTTTTTATCCCGATATCCCTACAGGACCAAGACTTATGCGGGTGAAACCGCGGGGCGCTGCAAGTATTAAATAACTTTGAAACGTCGAACGCTTTATTAGATCTGCAATATTCCAATCATATGTTATTCAAGTAGGACTAGTAGGTATGCTATAGTACCTACCTATTATTATAAATAATACCAGCCTATTATTATCCCAGTGCATGGCAAACGCCTCTTCTCATACAGATAAGGCATGGTAAAGGAGTCAGACCTATTCTTGTAAAGAATAAAATGTTATCTACTTAAAATATTGCTATCTACAAATTATTTTCAGTGTAATATTGATAAAATAGTCAGTTTGGGCGATAAGTGCCGTCTAAACTTAACATAGATATCTATTTATAGTCACATATGGTTTCCCACAACCGTTGCTTAGTTACAAATACAAATACTGTTGTAGAACTAATTTCCATACGTTCAAGTTTTAAGCATAAAATAACAATGGATTAAATTCCTGAAACCATGCCAGTTCTCTCTCTGAATACGCAGAGACAGTTTCAACAGTCTTACTAATGTAAAATCTAGTAGCTTAAACTTCAGTAAAAAGGCTGAGAGTTTTAGAAAATCTATAAAGGTAAAAGCTGGAAGAAACTAATCCTTAAACTCCATTTAAGACGCAGATATATGCCAACGGCCTTGAGTGCGTAGCTTGCGTGTTCTGTGCTGAGCTCACGCAACGCATCGTACGTCCACCCAGTAATATCCCAAATTAGACGCATTATTAATTTATTATACATAAAACAAAAGGTATTATATTAAAACACATATACTAAAAGATATAGAATTAAATTATCTGTAAAATGGTGAAGGTTTCATAAATATAAGCTTGCTAGTTTTTGTGTGATTCGCAGTTTTTTATCCGCGTTAGACAAAACTGTCTTTACCAATTAATTACACTATGTAATATGTAGTAAGTATATCTAAACATAATCTAAAATATTCACATATATATTGGTGCCGATTTTCTTGTCACGAATACCTTTAAACTAGACTAAAAATCACCAAAATTTAGTTTATTCCTATCAAACGACGATTTCCCATTCTAAAATTGACTAAAGTGACACAACATAACTATATTTTAGTTTGACAGCACTAAGATGGCACTGAGCTATTAGTTTAGTGTAAATGATTAATTTGTTAATCTGAATTTGACGTTTTTCACCTAAAATTTAGATTTTCTAACTAAATCTGACTATTTTCAATCGCTATTAAAAAGGTGTGGAATAAAATTTCTTGTCATGAACTAAAATTTACATCAACACCTCGACTTCCGATGCAAAAACAGTACTGTAGCTTTTATTTTCTTTTCTTTATCTTATATCTCGCAAACGATGTTTATTGATGGTGATGATATTTCCTATTTTCCATACAAAAAGTGAAAATTTCCATATAAAACACGTCGAGGCTGCCCCCCCTGCGCGCCTCCCCCGGCTCTAAAAAAAATTCACGGGGTAGGGCAAACAAGTACCACGTGGAGTCACGCGATTGTCAAATTCGATTTTAGTTCTGTCAAAATAATTTTTAAATTTAGTGATTTTTATTGCAGAATAGCTTTAAGATTCTCGTAGCCAGAAGTAAGGAATTTTAGTAATAGTTTAGTTAGTTTATTTCGGTGTACAAGAAAATCAGCACCATTAATTTATTAAGAAAATCATTAACACTACTCGTTTAGACGTGATTTTCAGTTTAAAATCATTAAAAGTCGGTTATCGTCGCCTTAACTCGATGTTCGGCTATTTTTATCCAGATCGCTTAGGCAAAGTGGATTTCCATCAGTGATGACAATGTGATTGAAAAGTGAAAAATGTATTTTATTGATAGCGAAAGTTATCGAAAAGCTTTTGTCGATCCTGTTGAACGTCGTTGTAGTAATTACGAAACGCTTTGAAAGCGAGTGCCACTTATTTAGGTCCTCAGCTATTACCAGCCACCTTGTGAAGATCGTCGCTCGAAGGATCGGTTTGAATGGCGTGCGGTTGACCTCTCGTCTATGACCAACACTGGAGTTACTTCAGACTGGTGGTGATGAAATCCTAAACCTAATCCGAAATGTTTGTTTGTTTCTTGCTAATATTTGTTGTTGTTGTTTTGTTTGTGTTGTTTTTGTTGTGTATTGTAGTTTTGTGTGTTAGTTTTTTGTTGTGTGTTTGTTTGTTGCTTGTTTGTATTTTTGTTGTTTGTGGGACCCATCCACGGAAGAAGGGAGGCTCGTGGATGTGTGAGGTCTGGTATGAGTAATCCTTACACAATGAGAAACGAAACGCAACGTCTCGTCTCTTTGTTGTTCGTTAGTGCTCTTATAAAGGCTCCTGCACACGACGAGTTGCGTGCGACACGCGACGCGAATCGCGCGCGACTCAAAGGCACCGCTCGTCGCGAGACACGCGGTGCTTTTGTGTCGCGTCGCGTGTCGCGCCTGTTTATAGGAGCCTTAAATCGTGCGTCACATAGCCGATATATTACTTACGTATGTAATTTTAGTTTTAACTCGTAGGTATTTAGTTTACATTGTTCTCTAGCCAGGCTTTAGTATTATTTATATTTTGTAAGTTTAAGCGACATGCAAAATAAGCAAATGACTGAGTATAGTACAGAAGGTAGAAAGAAATATTGACGCGGGCTCAAAGAATCAAAAGTTTTGTTCAAAAGAATTCTATCTCACGTCTTATTACGGAAGTTAAGATAAATCGAACTTGGATCGTTTAATCAGTAATCCGAAAAGTCCTCGAAAACTCGGAAATATTTGTTGTTAAGGGGGATGTGCCAGGGTAGCCCGAAATACAAATCATACGTTTTTTGCGTTTTGTAAGTTAGTCTCTATGTTCAAATTAGGTACCTTACTGACTGCCTATCACGAAACCATGACATTTGTGGCCAATTCTTCTTTGAGAGTTGTAATCAATTCCGGAAATATATTTTTGCTACGGTCGCGATTCATATTTTGATCAACATACAACCTGATACTGACCTGCAAATTACAAAAAAAAAAACATAAAAATATTGAATTTGGCGGACTACGCTTTCACCTTAAGGCTCGATCGCTTTGCAAACCGAGTTCTTTTCTCGGTTACCCGCGGGGCTACGGACGAGAGAAATGTCAAATGATGTTGGTTTTCCCGAAAAGGTTAGGTAGGTGAAAAGTGTTTTCTACTAAGCGAGGGTAGGTGTTTCCGTAAATATTTATAAATATATACCAAACACGTTTTATAGAAAGTCTTACTGCTGTATCGTGGTTGTATATTATGTAGATTGTGAAACAACGAATGAAAAAAAAAACATAGTAAAGAAAAGTGGCAAAAATATATATTGGATATTATCTCGCTCACCGCTCTGCAAACCAGCCTTACCAAGAACCGGTTTCACCGTGTCGATAGGCACTATCTACCAGATATTAAAAAAAATTGTGTGTGGTGCGGGGACCCCCGTCAGGAGCGAAGTTCCTTCTCACTTATGATTTAAAACAAAAACAACATTTTCGCAGCTGCCATCTTGGATTTACATTTTGGCCTCACTATCGACTTTAGCACCCTCGAAAACTATGAAAACGACACCCATGACGAAAAATTTTAAAATTTTCGTAGCCGCCATCTTGGATTTTTATTTTCACCAAATTCATTCAATTCAAGCGACAGAAAAAGAGAAAGTCTCATGGAGGTAGCATAACGGTTTTTCATTTCGTGTCGATTTCTACCAGTTTACTCCGCAAGTCGCGTTAAAAAACTTCGTTCCGAAATACGTGAACCTCTATGAAATTATCAGCCAGAGATGAGTTAACCGACTATTATCAGGAGGTATTGTAACATACCTTAAATCTAATAGCCTATCGCCGCTTTACAATACAACTCCCTATAGAGATAAGAAAAATGTTTAGTACATGACGTACTTCCGACGCAACAGTAGACAGATAAGGACAATAATGACGTCACTAGTAAGTGGAAAATAACGAACTTAATTGACTAACAATGTCACAGAAAACTGGGTAGATTTTGTGAAACATGACGAGTTTAGAAAGTGGGTAGAGTCTGAGATGACAGCCGATATTGAAGAAGATATTGAAGTTAGGTTAGGATATTGAAGAAATATACATACATGCTACCTCACATGTTACAAAGAAAGCAAAGAGTAAGTATACAGGGTGGCAGAGAAATAGACGCACAACCTGTTACCATGGATTCCCCTGCGTTAAAATTTTTCGTCGGATATTAAAAGAAAAGTCAGCTGTTTCCTACAAAAATGCAATACTTACGCAGTCAAAATGTATGGAACAGCTGATTTTTTATGTAGTTATTATTTAATCATGTACTGATTCCATGGTAATAGGTTGCCTTGCCAACCTGTATAAGGGGAAGTGACGCCAGTGACAGAAAAGTTGAAAGGAAATCGTATGACTTGGTATGTGATGATGAGGGAGAAAACGCATGTGACTAAAAAAGAGTGATGAATATATGTGTTGATGGATGGAGAGGGAGAGAAAGACCAAAGAATGACAACATAATCGAGATCTAATGATTCATGATTTGCCTGTATTGGACTCAATGTAGGCCAAAGAGATTAAGAGACTCAATGCTTCTTTCTACGAGAAGAAAAACGAGCATGGATCACGCTAGCTGAAATGCCAATTTCAGACGATAAAGTCGCTCATAATTTTATTCTATAATAACTAGGTCAATAAACCCTCTTTAAGAAGTTTAACTGCCACTTCTTTCATCCTAGCTAGACTCAGCAATTATTAGTTCTAAAAGCCGTAATTAGTCCACTCAGCAAGATACTAGCTACGCCAATTTAGACCTTAATTGCATGTCGTTAACTGCTATTACTTTCAAGGCTTAGTGATGATGTTCCTATGGGAAATCATGTTGATACAGGCTTTTAGTGCGGGTAGTGTAATAATATTATTTCTCTTGTTGCGAGGGTAGGTATTCTAAGAGTAATGTTTTAGTAAGGTTGGCCTGAAAATTTCTCAGCGTGAATATAATTTTATTACCTTTATACGTACTCAAATAACTTTAGGAAATAAATATAATGTTATTACCAAAATATTTGCATGAAACGTTAAGTCTGCGTGTCGTTTTATCTCCATAAGTACAAAGTCAATTGTTTACTAATTGTGTCTATAATCACGAAGTATAGAAGCATGCTTCTTCTTTCAAGACTACTACTACTATTTCTAAAAGACCATCTTAGACATTAACCTGCATGATCATCATATGGCCTGACCAAGATTATGTCTGGACTTTAAAAGAGACTGTGACCTCTGAGTTTGTTTCGGTCTTTCTTCTCAGAGTAGTCAGCATAGAAATATATAAAAAACAGTCAGATAAGAAACACCGAACTCATCTAGTTTTAAAACATAAGTTATTTTTGACATGTAATTAAAAGTATTTTTTTAACAAAATATAAGTAAATATCATTTTCACCTCACAATCTCGGAAAGATTCTGAGTGCAAAAGTGCATTTTATCCGCTAGCGTGGAAGGATTTTTTTAAATTCGAACCTTTCAATTCAATCATTTTCTTTACCGCCAGTCCACTGAAAATGCATTTTAATGCTTTAAATAAATAAACAATAATTTATTACAGTTTTAGAGATTATTATTATATATTTAAGCTGTTTTTCTTGCACCTAGCATTTTCCTCGCTGTAGTGAGGTGAAAAGTTGTGTGTTTCACTCGGCAGCAAAGTTCCGCGTCTCGTACCTTTGAAACTCTCGCTACGCTCAGGTTTCCATACAAGTACTCGTGCAAAAAACAACTTTGAAGCCTTGCATAACAAATAACTATTATCATTTACTAGCTTTTCTAACTTTTTATTAAACTTTAGCGAAACTTTCTAGCCCAGATGAAAAAAAATCGAGAATATCCCAACTTTAAAATGTTTAAATGATAGGTAGTCACCTTCCGCTTTACCCCATTTGCTTTTGGACCACTCGGTCTGGGACCACCTGTAAATACCTACCGCCGACCCACACATATACATAAACTCACGCTTTCTTCCCATGGGGGTAAGCAGAAACTACAGAACGCCACCTGCTACGATCCTTACATACTCCTTACCGCCTACCTATTCTGTAATAATCTCACGGAGAAATCTTAGGTAAAGTGCCAAGTTAATTCTGCCCGTAAATCCGTCCCGGCTGTCATTTGTATATCTTCACCAGTCAAAAGCCCAAAAGTCTGATAACCCCTTGGTATGACTATAACAAGGGGTATCGTGTTACCCAGTAACTGTCGTGGAGGTCAAGTAGACAGTCACCCCGTGTAAAATACTGGTATTAAGATGCATCCGGTTAGAATGGAAGCCAACCCGAACACATTTGGGTAAGGGCTAGGCAGATTGATACATTGCTAGGGATTGGCGCTATTGACAGCTCACTTCACCTAAAGGCGCACCCTCACCGGGAGCATTCGCTTGTAATGTAATAGTTCAGATTCCAGCATTACATCAGTGAGTGAGGAGAACCGAGGTTTTTTTTTATTTTATTTGAGGTAGGTTTGCTCTTGACTCTAGTCTAGGTCAGAGATGACAGAGACAAAGTCGACGATGGAGCGAGCTTACCCAGAAGAAGCCTGTTCACTCTCACTTTGAAGAGATCGGGGTTGTATGCGTTCGGAAACACAGACGCAGGTAGAGAGTTCCACTCCTTTGCTGTGCGCATCACAAAAGACATTTGGAAACGCTTAGTGCGAATTGGTGGAATAGCAACTAGGTAATGATGGTAACCTGCAGTGCGTCTAGATGTCCGCTGATAGAAGGGGGCCGGCGTAATGAGGTCGTGGAGTTCTTGAGGACACACTCCCCGAAGTATAATCTGTAGAAGACCGATGGTTATAGTCATGTTCAAAGTTGAATTTTGGATTGTTACATTACAGGCGAATGCTCCCGCTGAGGGAGCGAGTGCCTTAAGTTTTCACTGTGAAATTATTACAGAATGGATCGGCTCGTGCTAACAATACTATCACTTCATTCGTGCCTAGAGAGTCATTCGAACTCAAAGTCCTCTCTCGCCTATCTATTCCATGCCTTTACTACCAAACTATTGCTATATTACCTTAACAACAGACTACCTTATTCAGGGAAGTAAGGTCTAAACTTAAACAATCAAATACCCTTCAACTTCAAGTTACAATCAATCCCTTTGTTAACCTGACAATTACACGATATACAATAACGATCATTTGGAAAGTGGGTGGTGTTTTGTTTACACGAAGTCTTTTGTGTGGTTAAGGTGAGTGATTCGATTTTCAAAATATGACGTATCAACGGAAATCTAATGGTGGGTAGATATCTACACATAATTATGTGAAACGTAAAGGGTCCCTGAAACGATTCATTGTAATTGCCAAATTCAGACACGGATCTACATAGTCCTTACATGATTTGACCAAGATAATGTCTGGACTTTAAAAGAGACTTAGAACCCTGAGTTTGTTTCGCCATTTCTTCTCAGGGGTAGTCAGATAGGAAATGTCTATAGAAAATGTCCATCTAGCTTAATTTTTTTTTAATATGACGTGTAAAAATCTATTTACAAAATAAACAATTTCATTTCATTTCAATTTTTGCGTGATTGATATCTACGATTGAAGCGATTGTCAATATTACTACAATGGAAATTGATGGCAATTGATCAATCGCAAATGATCGTTTCGGGGACCTAAAGGAACATGCCGTCCAAATAAAGGCGAAATTGTTTCAACGTATATTAAATTTCATGTGACGTTTTACCCAGCATTATGTTACGATTTGTAAAATCCTTTATCGTAATTTATTAAGTTACAAACATCAATGCAATGTTACTAAAATGTAAATTATATTCCGTACAATATTCAGAATATACCAACGCAAACGCAAAAAACAAGAACAACACAATTTTCGTTGGCATTTTAAACATCAAAGCAAATCACCTTAATTTACTAAGATTAATCTGATAAAATTTCATATTATTTTCCCTTTATCTCTTTGAAGATATAGCATGAAGGTTTTAAGAGCGTTTACGACGTACGGCATTTCATACAAACTTTCAAATCCTTGTTTTTCGAAATGAATGAACCAATTTTAATGAAACTTCATACGCATAAGCAGGATACATAAGTCTAAAAATTTTGGTAAGAACATTTCCGTAAAATAGTGTTACAGCAAAATACGATCGATTTTAAATTTTCCATAGAAACAGAGATTTCCAATGATCTTTTTTTTTAAATAAGAAATATCGAAAATGTTCTTAATTGACTTTTTAGACCATGTATCCGGCTTATGCGTATGAAGTTTCATTAAAATCAGTTCATTTATTTCGAAAAACAATGACTTGAAAGTTTGTATGAAATGCCGTAGGTACGTCGTAAACGCTCTTAAGGGCCTATACTACCTCAAATGGCTTAGCATGATCCTCCGTTATGTCGAAAATACTGCAGCTTTAATTTTGAAATAAATATATGGTAAAGTTGAGGATTAATGTTAAGTACTATGTTAGGCAAAAACACGATTCCATAAAATTTTCTCGATAGAAAAAAAATCCAAAGTTATCTCCAAACCGAACAATAAACCGCTGGTATTCAAAAAATACTTCAAATTAGATCATGAAACTTTGCATACTAACTGAACTAACTATAAAGCAGGTCTTATGTTTTTTATTTTTTTTTAATTACCATTATTTTCACCGTAAAAAGCAATTACCTAAACTATCGGCGCTTCCTGCCGCTCAGCACCGCACTCAGTCTCGCGCTCACTCAGTCCGCGCGCAGTATCGTGTGAGCGAGATAAAGAGTGAATTTTAGCTGAGGTAGTATAGGCTCTTAACATGAAAATATGTATCCTGAATAAGTAATGTCACATTTTAGCCCCTTGCATAAGAAACAAGGTTTTCCCCATTGGATATTAAACGTAACTGGCTAAATGTGGGTGTACTACAGGAAACTCTGCCTAGCCTTTCAGGGAATACAGGCGTGATGTTACGTTATGTAGTTGCGTGAAAGATTACCATCAAAAACACCGTGGAAATAACAAAAGTAGTTGCCATATCGAGAATAAGTTGTAGGCTGTTTAATTTTGTTACAATCATGGGTAGGAATTTACAGAACGTTTCATGTGTTCAATAAACTCATTTAAAAGTTTAGGGCAAGCATTTTAATTTAAAAAAAAAATCCTACTACGGCTGCTGTCAAATATCGAAGCTGTTGTGAATCACCAACCAAAAAGTGGTTTTAAATAGATTTTCTACAGTAATGTTTTCAGTAATCATGTTCTATTTAATAAAAAAAAAATATCTACAAAAATCCAATCGTACTTACTTAACTTTTTAGAGAAAAAAGTTTTTCTCATTATGGTAAACTCATGTAAGCGAAACACGTACGAAAAAAGCGCTCTACTAAAACTCCCATTCTAAAAACAACAGACGAAAAACAAAGCTCTAGCAAAACGAAGTTGCTTCATTTAACGAACAGCATAAACACAAATAACATCACAAAAGCGTAGACAAACAAATTAAATACGCCAGAACAATCTGGGCGTATTCACGGGCCGAAATGTCGTAGTGCTCGAGACTGACCTTTTGCGTTTTATCTAAAAATACGCCAGACCGCCAGACGAAGCTGCAGTTTCCTTGGTTGGCTGCTTAGTGTTACGAAGAATCGTATTTTAATGCCCTTAACTCAACTCGGCTCGATGCCAAGCACTTGGAGGCTAAGAGAGCACTACGCAGTTTCGGGTTTCTTTTTAAACATTTCTTCGAGTTTTTTTCGTATTTTGAAAGGAAAAACTAAGTGCCTTTGTTTAAAGTAAGATTTGCTTATGGCTGCAAAAGTTTGAATGTTTCTTTTTAGTTTTTAGGGTTCCGTACCTCAAAAAAAAACTGAACCCTTATAGGATCACTCGTATGTCTGTCTGTCTGTCACAGTCAATTTGCTATGAATCTAATGAACCGATGAGATGAAATTTGGTACACATATCAATTTCTGTGACCCAAACACAGAATTGTTACATAAATAAATGAGTTTTGAATATGGGGGTCACTTTTGGAGGGCAAATACGAAAATAAAAGAAATTCTTTTGCAAACTGTACCGTGTGATATATCAAATGAAAGGGCTTACTGTGAGTGTCTCAAGTATATTTTTAATGATTTTAAAATAAATAGTTTTAAAGTTATTTAAGAAAATAGATGAAAATTAACCATACCAAGTTTTAGGCTAGAAAAAAATACCGAAAATAGTTATGTATTTACAGATTACAAGAAAATCTATAAGAAATCTATGGTCTTAAAATAACATGGTTAATCTGCCAATATTGTGCGTACAAACTTATATTTGCAGTTGGAATGTATGGGAGAACATGTTTTTCAACTACAACGTTAAGTTTGTTCTTGGGATAAATTCATCCCAAATAAGGAACCCTCCATTGTGCGTGGTCCGACACGCACTTAGCCGGTTTTTTTTTACTAAATCATACGGAATTGGCCCCGTTCGAGGGGCTGATTGCCTATAGGGGTAGGTAGACTTAACTGCTAGAAACTCATCATCATCTGCCTGCCTTTTCCCCAACTATATTGGGGTCAGTTTCCAGTCTAACCAGATGCAGCTGAATACCAGTATTTTACATGGAGCGACTGCCTATCTGACCTCCACAACCCAGTTACTGGGTAATATGATATCCCTTGGTAAGACTGGTTGTCAGACTTTCAGGTTTCTGACGACCCATATCGACTGTCAATGATCCACGAATGACAGCCGGGATCAATGGCTTAACGTGCTTTCCGAGGCACGGAAGGGTCTCGGTATGTAAAAATGGTCACTCATCCACGGACCAACCGCGGCAAGCGTAGCTTAACCTGATCGATCGACCCGTGCGGCTATTATTACTTAGCTACGAGCCTCTAAGTGCCAGAAACTACACACTGTATATTATAATTCTCTACAATAATTGCGTCATAAAAAGAATAATCATCCCAAAAAAAGGTTCCTAGAATCAAAACTAGTGTACGAAGTACCTATAGGTAGAAGACGCGATAAATGATTAATTTAATAAAACCTAGAGTACCAAGTAGGTATATAAGCAAACAAAAAGCCTTGAAATTTAATTTCCCTTAATATAATCTATTAGTTCCATGAACAGACGGAAATTTAATATTAGATATCTCTTCAATAAAACTCTTTGACTGCCCCGTTGGTCTGGTGGTCGCAAGCGCTACTGCTGAGCATGAGGTCCTGGGTTCGTTTCCCAGGTCGAGCAAAGTTTTATTGGGTTGTTCCATCTAGAATTTCTCAGTAGCAGCCTGGAGTCTGGATTTGTGCCCGGTTGATGGCAATAGGCTCGCCCCCGATTACATGGGAGTTAAACTTATCTGGCGAAATTTGGGTGTAGGTATTATAGATACACTTCTGCCTAACCCTTTGAGGATTACAGGCGTGATGTTACGTATGTGTATGTTAATCTCTTCAATAAAACAAGGAAGGCTTTAGAAATATCGAGTTGAGATCGAATCTGTCACTCAATTAATCAAATTAACACACTACGTTAATTTATCATGTTATAGCTATTTCATACAACTGACAAAGAATGACAGTTGTGATTTGAATTTTGAATATAAGGGCAATTTAAATTGGTAGTCAATTAGGTAAACAATTAATTTCCCTAATTTTAGTTGTCTTGGCAATAGGCTCACCTCCTATTATATGGGACGTTTACTACAAGTAGGTACACCTCTGCCTAACCCTTCGGGGAATACAGGCGTGATGTTATGTTGAGTGTTGTGTGTTTACTTGTCTTTAAATCAAATAAACTAAGAAACAAACAATCATGATTGCATTTGTGTTGTGATTGCGTTGCATTTTATCATCTTCAAGATGATAAAATACAAAGTCGAGATTTTCGTAGACTTTCGTAGCACACGTAGCTCGGTGCTACGAATTGCTACGAAAATCTTAGAACACAAATCACGAAAGACGTCTACGCGTGTGCTACGGCGCTTTATGTAAAATTAATTACGTAGACTTTGTATTGCTTTAAGTAATTCAAAAAAGAGTTCCTAGAAGTACTTCACCCAGCAGTGAGACGGAATGGCTAAGCCAAAAAAAGGAGGTACTTGCAAGTGAATATCACTCAATACAAAAACAAATGTATTAGGGTGATAAAATTATACCGAAAGGAAGTTAGATAAGGCCGGAATATAAACACATGAAGCGGAGTCTGACTTTGAAACTCATATTATCTGTTCCAGTAATAAACTGGATTATATGAATCATGCATGACGAAACTCGGAACCTAATATAGCATAGCATAGACAATATGACTATGCGCGATTTTTTTTATTTCAAGGACAACTCCCCTACAGCAAACGGCCTTGGGCTTTAAACGGTGCCGCAGTGACGCTCATGACTCTTGACTTTAACGAAGCTAATCATAAAAGAAAAAAACTTATGAAATACGAGAACCTACTTGATCTGTTTTTCACACATACGGAACTCGATATAAATAAAATGAACCACGCTTAAGAAAAATAGAGAAAAGGTCGGCTTTTCAAGTATTTTTATCTTCCTCTTCCAAATAAAAGGGACATTCAAAGAAACTTATGATAAAAAAAATGCGTTGCGATATTTTGTTGCGATTTGGAGTCTTCGGAGATCGTACGCAGTATGCCTACCAAATATATAAAGCGGAATTGGGGTTGGCGAAAAATATAGTACCTATGTATGTGCTCCACCAGTTATCTAAGAACTAAAAATACAAAGCATATACCATAGATAAAGTCTAGAGGCAGGGTTTGTTCTAAAAATAAGTAAGGCACTAGACTGTTTTCTTAGGTTCTTAAGAAAAGCGACAATCTTGACCTAAAAATTCGGCAAAGCACTGAGTACTTCTACATATGAAACCACTAACATAAACCTTGTTTTAACCGCTCCAATAACCTCCAATTTTTGAATAAAGAATCCCCAATATCACTTGAAAATAAATTATACAGTTTTTTTATCAAAATTCACACAAAGTTACCAAGTACCACACTTCCTATACACATATCTATGTATACTCGTTCATAACTTACCTTGTTACATAAAAGAAAAGAAGCAGACCAACCACCTAATACTCTTTATAAGAAAACTGCGCTTTAAGAAACACAAAATCCAATTTGTCGTACAATAATTCGATTTAAAAATAGTTTATAATAGCAAAATTAACTTACCCTCAAGCACTTCTTCTCAGCGCGAACTTTTTAAAGTCTATTCACACACTGACATTACTTTAAAATTACGTTGATAAATAAAAAATATCACGTTTTTTTGTCTAATTTCTATTTACAATTTTATTTACAGTTATCCGTAATTTTCGGAATGATACTGGGGTTTGTTGAAACGTCAGTGGTGTCGCATATGCTTTACGCATGCGCGGGACAAGATGGCGGCCGCGAGGCGGGTCGATAGCGCGCGATAACGTTCCGAAGGCTGCGCCACCATTGCCGGGTGACATTGTGCTAACGGGGTAACATAAAAACGAGGTCACCGTTTCATATTAGCCCGCGCTTCCGTGGTACGGTGATACCAGCATATTTGTTGCCATTACAAAAATGGAAAATATTTTTCGTAGTCAGAGCCAAGTTTTAGGTTTTATATATTTAGGTTGCGGCTTTAGCGAATGTTACTTATATTAGGGTAGCTGGATTTTTTGTATACTAAATGCTAAACTAAAAGTAAGTTATGGATCCTGTTAAAAGTGCCCTATTTCATGTTATGTCACATCCGTCTTCATCTTGATTTTTCTTGCAATAATATCTTGACAATAGCGTTCTCTACAGTAAAGCAACAAGCAGACCAAATATTTTGTTTTAATCTGAAGACTTCTTACTTATCATGCCTTGTAACTTGTTAAATAGCTAAGGGATTACGCTAAGTAGAAAGTCTTTCTAAACCTTAAGTGAGACGGGAATAGCAGAAGTAGATATCACGCGGTGTCCCTCAAGGTTCTATCTTTGGGCCCTTTCTGTATTCATTACTATTATATCTCTTTCCCACAATGTCTGATAGTCAAAGACTAGCTTTTGCCCGCGGCTTCGCCTGCGTGGTTGTCGGAAAATATGCCACGGGAACGTACTACAGGGATTAAAAGGAAGCGAAGCGATGATCGCATACCTAATAGCCGAGGAAAAGGTCATTGGCTCCTGTCCTAGCACTGCGCCGCCGTCAACCATAATTATTCTGATACTCGTAATTTTAAATCTGTGATATCTTTTAAAGTATTCATTTAAATGATATGATGTCAAACTAAATTGAATGTCCAATTTGAATAACATTTATTGGGGAAGGATTAATACAATACCGGTCAAAATAGCTTCGGAAATAAATTTTTACCAAATTCTGAAAGATAAAAACGGTCACTGTGGGTTATCCTTAGAAGATTATCATAATTATGCTATTGCAGATTTTTTGTTGATTTTTTTAAGATGTTCAATCTTTTAAAACATTCATTTAAAGTTATTTCTTACGGTTTACGCGGCGCACGTCAATAAAGCTCCCAACTCAGCATTATTTTTTCCGAAATCGTTTACAATAACCGTCATATTTCAGCCAATTTACACAAAACCACTGAATTATACACTTACACCTTTCTCATGGATCACTCCATTGGTGAAAAACCATTTGATAATCCAAACGGTAGTTTCGAGTTTATCGTATTCAGACAGACAGACAGACGCGGAGGGGGGGGGGGGACTTTTTTATAATATGTAAGGATTTATTGATTAATTTATAGAGTTATTGTTATTATATAACAATAACTCTAACTGTTCCTCCCTTTTCACTCCGACAGGGGTTTATTTAAAAAAAAAATCTTCAATCATGCTTTCCATCATTTAATGTTTGGATTACTTATGACTTAATCCAGACACGCAGTGAAATCCTCCCTAAAAACTTAATTACTCCCTTTTACTGATCGATTTTCGAAAAACTCAAGTCTTATATTTTTTGTCAAAAGTATTAATACCGTTATTCGAGGTAACTGGATTGAGGGGCAGTTTTGAAAAACTAAATAATGACAAACTTTACTATTCACTAGCTACTGCTCGCGACTTCGTACGCGTGAAATTTCTTATTCTTCTGACCCACCCCGTCGCATTGCATCACCTGCCCGCGCTGTTACTTCGTTTTCGTTTAGCTTTCTTTTTTCCTTTTTCTTTTTGCTCGGTTTCTAAGGGTCTTAGCGTAATGTTAAATACCCTATAGCCTTCATCAAGAATTGGGCTATAAAACGCAAAAATTATTTTTCAAATCCGACTGGTAGTGTCAGAGATTAGCGCGTTCAAACAATCAATAAAAAACAAAATGTGTACGTAACTAATAGACAAAACGCATTTTTCTTATTTTAAGTATTTTTATACCCGTCGTTATTTCTAAACGAAAGGTCCGATTCGAATAATTTAAAAGGAATTTACATGTACTTGATCAACCTTGATTATGAAACTATTTATTTGGACAAGAATTAATACCATGTTTATGAAAACCCCTTCGCAAATAATGCATTATTTTAGAACAAACTTTATTACAATTAAAAAAGTAATAGTGATCCAACCTTAAAAGATAGACAAAATGCTATTGTGGACTTTTTTTAGAACTTTTTAAGAGAAACAATTCCGTCATACATAATTGTTGCGTAACTTTAACCGTTTACGCAGCGCACGCGACGGAATCTCCCAAAAGGATTAAATTTTCCCCGTTTTTGCAACACTTTTCATTGACGCTCCGCGCTTATTAGTCGTAGCGTGATGTTATATAGCCTTCCTCGATGAATGGGCTATCCAACTCTAAAATAATTTTTCAATCCGAACCAGGATTTCCTGAGATTAGCGCGTTCATCTAAACAAACAAACAAACTCTTCAGCTTTATAATATTCATTTACATAAATGTATTCGTTTTAAGTTTCAAGTTTATTAATTTAAGAAATAAGATTTTTCATACTATAGAAATCCCCCCTTATCACGCCCTTTAAAGGTCGAATTTCCAAAAACCCCCTCATAGAGCTAGCCTACATTATAAAAGGAAACCATGTGCAAAATTTCTAATACGTCAGTCAATCAGCACTTCGCCCACGATTTCGTTCGCGTGGATTTCATACTTTTCCCTACAAACACGAACCCGTAGTATAGATTAAGAATTTTATAATTTATTTATACATTAGTAAACATTTTGCGCCGACCCCAAATAAATTGGTACTAGGGCAGGAGAATGATGATGAAGTATTCGGGCCAAGTTTCAAGTTCAACGAAACAATAAACGAAGTAATATTTTTTTCGTACAAACTTGACGGTCTTCTACAGATTATACTTCGGGGAGTGTGCTCACGACCTCATTCCGCCAGCCCCCTTCTATCAGCGGACATCTAGACGCACTGCAGGTTACCATCCTTACCTAGTTGCTATTCCACCAATTCGCACTAAGCGTTTCCAAATGTCTTTTGTGATGCGCACAGCAAAGGAGTGGAACTCTCTGCCTGCGTCTGTGTTTCCGAACGCATACAACCCCGATCTCTTCAAAGTGAGAGTGAACAGGCTTCTTCTGGGTAAGCTCGCTCCATCGTCGACTTTGTCTCTGTCATCTCTGACCTAGACTAGAGTCAAGAGCAAACCTATCTCAAATAAAAAATAAAAAACTGTATCCCCACCCCCAAATTTCTTTATTTGATTTATAGGTTATTTATACCCGAGTTAATCAAGCCACGCAATAAAGTCCTCCCCTGTAAAATTGACTACCCCTTTTCACCCCGTCAGGGGTAGATTTTCGAAAAACCCTACATAAACTTTATTCTCCTTTGAGGGGTAGTTTTGAAAAACTAATAATGAGAAAGGTTCTTGCTTATTTAGGCAAATATTAGTACCAAGTTTCAAGTTTATTAACCAAATTAATTCTTATTCTCATTATTTTATTTTCATATAAACATTATCGCCCCTTTTCACCCCTCCAAAAGGTTTAATTAATTAAACATCGCTTGTGACGTTTCTATTGACTTATAGATATTTATACCAATTTTCGAGTTAATCAAACCACGCTATAAAACCATCCCATCTAAAATTTAATGCCCCTTTCCACCCCGTTAGGGGTAGATTTTTGGAAAACCCTGGTATACATTTTACTTTATTTCCAACATAAGTATAAGTACCGATTTTCAAATTAATTGTACCGCGCGTTAGATTTTCCATACATACTTTGACACCCCCCAATCCCCTCCAAATTTCATGTCTCTAGGACCAGCGGTTTAGGCTATGCGTTGATAATAATATATCAGGCAGCCAGTCAGTGAGTCAGTCAGGACTTTGAATTTTATAATAGATGGAAATTTTTATTAAAATTTTGGCCATTTTCATTGTAAAAAAAAACAACAGGACAATACAATAAAAAATAATTTATTCATCCTCTACGTCGTTCTTAAGATAGCGTACTTCAGGGTCACTTGTAGTGCGTCCGCGGATGCGAGCAATCGCAGCCACCCCACGCGTTGATCGCGTCATGACGTATACAATCCATAGCGCGCCAACACATGCCACACCGACTAGCAACACTGTTACTCCTACCGTTGCTCCACTCATACCTGTAGAAAAAAACATTCACTTCAAGACAAGCGTCACCGTTATTGTCAACCGGCACATCGGTGAGCATCAACTAATTGTTCAAACGCGAGTCAATGCTTACGATATAAAATATTGGGCTCCGCCGGAGACGGGGAAAAAAATAGACCGCACACGAATGAAACCATGAATTCAACTTATTTTCAGGGGGCGAACTTGGGATAACTACGTGTGTAAATAATTATAATATAACAAAATCTCTAGAAGAGACAATATCTTGACAATAAGGGAGTAACATGAAAAAATATATTTAGATTCAGCAGAAAGAGGCTGATATATATGTATATATATATATATATTTTTATATCATACCTCCAGTTTTCTTCGCGACCACATTATCATGTATTCCCTTCTCTGTAGTCGTCTCATCTTTGGTTTTAATTCCATCATCAAGCTTCGTAGATCGCACAAAGAAAATGGTTGAAGAAGATATAGGCGTTATTTCAATAGTGAACGTAGTTGATTTACGTGTGAAGATTGGTTTAAACGCTGTTGTTGTAGTGCTAGGAGTTGTTTTCTTGGGAACTGCAGGCCTAGGAGTAGTAGTAGTTGTTGTTGTAGTTGTAGTGGTAGTTGAAGGTTTAGTAGTAGGCCTTTTTGTGGATGCAGTGGTAGTAGTTTTTCTAGTAATTGGGGGAGGAGGTCTTTTTGTAGTTGTAGTGGTAGTGGAAATTGTTGTTTTTGTTGTTGTTGTAGTGGTCGAAGTGGTGGTATGTGGCAATGTTTCAGTGGTTGTGGCAATCAGTTTCTGTGTCTGCGGTGGTGCCACTGAGCTGCTCGAGTTTGACTCATCCTCTGATGTCGATCCTTAAAAGAAGAAGTTTTATTACATTAGGTTCTTTGTAAATGTTTTTGGAACTCTTGTGTGCAGTTATTTTTCTTTTTTGGGGATTTGAACTGTGAGTAAATGAGAAACTCTCCTCTAATGATGAGAGTTCGTTGAGAATGATGAGAATTAGCTGCTAGCCCACTGCTATACGAAGGCCCAACGATTGTAGATTGTAGCAATATTAGTTCAGGAGTAATGTTGACAATAATTGTTTGCTTGTTTTTTCTAGCTTTCGAACGCCTTCTGATTGTGTCAGGGCCCCGTAGGGAGAAGAGTACCTAATAATAATGGTTCACTAATGTTTGACAAAAAAATGAATGACAAATGAGCATTTTAATTAAAAATCTACACTTATATTATATTAATTTTATATATTATTATATTATCTATTCTAATATCATAGAGCTGAAGAGTTTGTTTGGTTGAACACGCTAATCTCAGGAACTACTGGTTCGAATTGAAAAAATATTTTAGTGTTGGATAGCTCATTTATCGAGGAAGGCTATAACATCATGCTGCGATCAATAGGAGCGGAGCATCAATGAAAAATGTTGCAAAAACGGGGAAAATTTATTCCTTTTGAGAGCTTCCTTTGCGTGCGCTGCGTAAACGGCTGTCTTTTAAGGTTGGCTCACTATAACTTTTTTAATGGTAATCACATTTGTTATAAAATAATGCATTATTTGCGAAGGTGTTTTCATAAACATGGTATTAATCCTTATCCAAATAAATAGTTTCATAATCAAGGCTGATTAAGTACATGTCCTTTTTAAATTATTTGAATCGGACCTTTCGTTTAGAAATTACGACGGGTATAATGCTTAAAGTAATAAAAATGCGCTTAGTCTATTAGTTACCTACACATTTTATTTTTTATTGACTGTTTGACCGCACTAATCTCTGTCACTACCAGTCGGATTTGAAAAATTCTTTTTGCATTTTATAGCCCAATTCTTGAGGAAGGCTATAGGGTATTTAACATTACGCTAGGACCGTCAGAAGCCGAGCAAAAAGAAAAAATGTAAGAAAACAAAAAACAGCGCGGGCTGGCGATGCGATGCGACAGGGTGGGTCGGGGGAACAAGGAATTTCACGCGGACGAAGTCGCGAGCAGAAGCTAATAACGTTACAAACAAACATCTTATTTCGCAAACTTATTACTTTATAAGTAATCATTTGACAAAGTACAGATTTCGCAAATGTTTAACTTTGCAAATATTTCAAATGTTAAAATATAATTCCAAAAATATTCATTTGACCAATTACTTCGTTTGTCAAATTTGCGATTTTACAAAATGACGGTAGATAAATTGTTACTTAATAAAATTTATAATATTATAATATTTACACTATTTATTTATATATTTATATTTATTTTAAAGCATACATTTTGTAGGCATAACAAATACGCATATTAATCAACTCCTAAAATGTTAGACTCTAATACACATTTTTATATAATATTTCTCTAATGAAATTCACCAACATCTGCGGCCGCTGCCACGGCACGCTCGTTTCGCTCGCTCGCCTTCGCACGTTAATTGTCACTATTCTAACCTAACCCAAATGATTCACCAACAATAGAGGAGATCTGGCGCTTGGCGGCCGCTGCCGCGGCATGCTCGCTTCGCTCACTCGCCTTCGCATGTTATTGGTCACTGTTCTAACCTAACCTAACCCAAATGATTCACAAACAATAGAAGGGATCTGGCGCTTGGCGGCCGCTGCCGCGGCATGCTCGCTTCGCTCACTCGCCTTCGCGTGTCTGTTCTAACCTAACTTAACCCAAATGATTCACAAACAATAGAGGAGATCTGGCGCAATGCATTTTGGCAAACGTTATATATGGTTTGCGTTGTTTTACCAATTAAATGATTTTATAAAGATTAGTTTGTCAAATGATGTTTTGATGTAATGAAACGTTGTCATTCAATGAATTTACCTAACGTTATTTTTAAAATGAAAATTTGTGATTCGTTGTTTGTCAAATAACAGGACACCAATAATAATTAATCTATGTTATTACTGTTTGTAAAGTAGATCTACTCACTGGTATCAAAATCGCAAACGTCCAAGAAGTCAGGACAGCAGTTCTGCGTGACGACGCAGACAATGCTGCAACTACAGCCACGGTAGCCGGTAGCCTCGGCGTACAGGTCGCAGCGACCGACGCAAGACTCCTCTGGAAACGACAACCATTCATCAAATGTAGGTACGGTAGATGATGCGACATTGATGGTAATTAATGGTAATAATGCATGTTACTTACCTACATGCATTTTTAATCGAGTGTGTGTTTTATTATGCAGGAGCTATCGTTATGGGGCAGGTAGGTTTAATAATTTTACATTAAAAAAGTTTATTTACTTTTACAAAATGAATTAATAGCATATAGTTATGTATAATAAATATTTGCGAAAACTCGTTTACGTATTCGTTCCGAAAATGTTAAAGAATTCGGACTTTGTATTATGATGAACCCAAAATGTCTCCCCTTTCTTTCAGTACATCCAAAGGTTGTCTGCAAGAGATCGCCTTGCGTGTTCGACAAGACCCCAGATCCCATTGTTTTAATTGTGTTTGACCTTTTTGTTTTATGTGGTGTTCAATAAAGTGTTAAATTAAAAAAATTATGATAATTTTATTCATACGATCAATTAAATTATTTTTGTTTACCGTTTCGTTACTGCATGCGTTTGCGTGGATATAGTAAAGTCGTAAAATAATGCATATTCTTTGTCAGTTCTACTTACGTAAAACAGAGGGTGGTGTGGTGGCCTGGACCATGGCTTTGGTGCAGTTCTCACCATGCTGAATGGACACATCGTCGATGGCTAGGTCACTCATAAAACTCTCTCCTCTGATGCCCTCGATCACGATCTGTTAAACGAAAATATCTTAATAAGATCCGCATATTAATTATGAAAATGTTCTGTTTTACTTTTATGTTTATTTATTTAATACTTTAAGCACACAAATGTAGCATTAATGACGAAAGTGGAATAAATATTTTTTTTAAATATAAGGATTTGTACCCGGTTGATGGCTATAGGCTCGTCCCCTATCACATGGGACTTAAACATAACTGGCGAAATGTGGGTGTACTATAGGTACACCTCTGCCTAACCCTTCGGGAAACAATGCGTGATGTTATGTTATGTGTTAAATATAAGGATATACATATACCTATTAAAAACTGTAAATATAGTATATATACCTTATTATATATAAATATAACCACAAATAAATACCCAATATTTTATATTTTTATAGCTTTTTTGACTGTTTAGAAATTTACAGACTTGCCATGTTTCGAAATTAGGTTACCTACTAATCTTAAGATTAACCATCTTAAGGTTAACCACCAGTGGTTAACCACTGGTGGTTAACTACTGGTGGGATTCCAGGATAAATCAAGGACCTAGTTATGTTTTTTTTCATTAATAGTATAACTATATAATTGACAAGTGTTGTCATTCAAAATCTCCACTAGGAGTATTAGTGTCCTATGTTCAAAATAATCGATGACGTGGGGCTCCCTACCACTGCGTTTTAAAGACCTTGGTTTTTCCTAAGCCTATGTCGAAAGATTTAAGTTTTTTGTAGGTACGTCATGTCTCTAAAAGCGTGATAATGACTCCATACAACTCCTACGTAGTTGTGAAGGGTAGAGTGTAGGTCATCGATGAGATGGACCGACCAGTTAAACCCGCGGCTGGAGGCCCTGGAACTAGACCACCACCTCTTAAAGCAGTATTATTGTAATCTTACTTGAGTGTGGGAAAGAGATGGAGCTAGACGTCCTGTATAGCTTTATCTCTTTCTCAAACTGAGGTAACATTAAAATAATACTGCTTTAAGAGGTGGTGGTTGGCCCCCTTAATTCAGTAGGCTGTTGTCTAACAGAACGAGATGGAGACAGATCGTGAGGCGAGCTTAGAGCACACCAGCGATTGAGCACAATTCATCGAGACCACGACCGTCAAAAGCGGAGCGATCAAGATATATTATGAAACAATACTGACCTGGAAGTTATCACCAACATCAGACAGCATAGCGACATTGCTGTACCACTCATTGCCCTGGTCTCCCCATTGCTCGAACAGCGTGTAATTCTGCGCCCGCGACTGGAGCTGCAGCATTTGCAGCTGATACATGGATAGTTTGTCAGGCTTCTGGTAAACTACGAGACCACCCATGCTCCTATAATGAAGATTAATTTATTATCATCAACTTGTGCGTCCATCAGACACGTTTACTGCTGCCAGACACGTCCATTGCTGCCTGCTGGACATAGATCACATATAGTCGGTTCCAAATTATCTAATGAAAGTGTAAACTAACCCGGTTCAAAAGCCCAATTTCCGTAACTAAAAACGTTCAAATTCTAGTCGCAATCTCATCTCAGCGACAATCAAATGTAGGGAAATTATAGGTATTATTAACATATCGCACATCCTGTAAAAAACTGACGTAACACGAAAAAATTGAGAACACAGCCTAGTTTCCTTTTGTTTAGTATATTTATTTGTATAGTTAGTTAGTTAGTAATTGTATTATATATTGTATTTAAGATTTGAGAAAATAAAAACTCATTAACATTAGTTTATTGGAAAATTTGGAAAAAAAAATCGGATTTTTATCAAAACTTGTTTTCGGCGTGCTACGACAGTAGTACCAGAGGACGTGCGATATTGAGACTGAGATCAGACTGTGAATGTTTGCTAATCAGGTTAAATTCTTACGCTAGCACTCACTAAAGGGAATTAGTAACACATTCATCTGTATTTGGATTTCACCTCACTACTTTTTTATACAATTATTGTTTGAATAACATTGTTATAAAATTTTTAATTGAAAAATTGTCAACAACTAATGAGGTTATAAAATTAACCTCAATTGTCACATGAAAAAATAATATCTTTAAGGTAATTTTTTTATTTGAATTTCGGGTTTAAGTATTCAAATAATCAAATCAAAGCACTCAATTTCTAAGTGGCACTACAAATTGGCATCCACAAGTAGATTTACTGATCCATGTTTACATTTTCACCACATACTTTTCGAACAGACAATAGTCCTTTACATTTGTGGGTCGCTAAGCTCGTTTTTACTCATCGGCCTAGCCTTTTCCCAACTATGTTGCGTCGGCTTCCAGTATTTTACATGGTGTGACTGCCTATCTAATCTCCATAACCCAGTTACTGGGAAATACGATGCCCAGATATACCTTGGTAAGACTGGTTGTCAGTCTTTCGGACTTCTGACGCCCCGTAACGACTGTCAATGATCCACGACTGAAAGCCGGAACCAATGGCATAACGTGCTTTCCGAGGCACGGAGAGGTCTTGGTATGTAAAGATGATCACCTATCCACGGACCAACCGCGGCAAGCGTAGGTTAACCTGATTGATCGAGCCGTGCGGCTGTTATTACTTAGCCACAAGTAAGCTTGTTTTTACTAAGACGCCTTATTTCGTGATCTCTGCGCCATATTTACCTTCCGAACATGTGGTACCAGAAGACGAAGCACCCGTTCTTGGCCAGGTCAGCCTCATACACAGGTGACATCAGGCGAGCGGTCTCGTTCGCAACCCTACCTGTACTTTCTATGTACATGTAATAACCTGAAATAAATAAGAATATACATAAAGGTCTATCTATTCATACACAAAGTCTCTTAAGGGGTCATTGTACCTACCTAATTCCAATAAGGTTGCTTTGGGTTGCTGCCATTGACAAGTCTGTCAAAATCACAGTGATCTTTATTTTCGTAATATTAAGGATGCTATTGGGTTGCTGCTGTCAGCGGTAAAATTACTGAGAAAGGGCTGTACGCCGACCGTACTAGGGTCTAGGTATGTACTTACCCGATCCGTTCTTCCCATACGTATGGTCATATGTAGGTCCCGTCTGTAGGAAAGAACTCGGAGTCTTCTTATTCAGCCTCCTCCAATCAAAGTCGTGAAACTCATCCGGCTTCCAACCGCAAATGTTAGGCTCTTCGAAGTCACATTCTGTTTCAGTTTGTTTTCCTGAACTATCTGGTAATTAAATAAAGAATTAATTAATTTATTGGTCTTTTATTTGTAGTCGGACACGATAGTAATATTTGACCGAGATATTGACATTATTGACATAGGAGGATATACACTATCATAATATCAAGGATCGTCTATAGGATGATATCTTTTAATAGGTTATAAGATCTACGAAATAAAAGAAATAGACATATGTATACCCACCGAAGCTCGTAAGTGATTCATAATGTCATACAGGGTGGCAGGGACATTGACGCGAATCCGGTTACCAGATAATGATTCAGTAGGTACATGATTCTGGACCCCCTGCGTTGAAAATTTTCGTCGGTTATTAAAAAAAAGTCAGCTGTTTCCTACAAAAGTGCAATACCTACGCAGTCGAAATGTATGGAACAGCAATTTTTTTTTTAAATAACCGACGAAAAATTTCAACGAAGGGGGTCGAGATTCCAGCTAGAGTCGCGGGATGTTCGAAAGAGTTACCGTGGCCCTGACACAAGCAACTGAAGGAACACGGGTGGGTTTTAATCACTAAAAGTCTGACATGCCCTCCCGATCCGCCCAGAGCGGGAGAAGTCATTTGATGATTTCCCACCAAAAAAAAGGGAGTCTAGATTCATTGTAGATACTGAATCAGGTACGGTAACCGGATTCGCGTCGATGTCCCTGCCGCCCTGTATTATATTGTCATATATCTATGACTCATAGATCTACGATCCTAGATATTATATGTATGGTACCTAATGATAATGTAATTAGGTATCCCCCATAGGCAAGCAGTGAGGTTGGTAGGTACCGGAAACCGCCAAGCGCCATGATGTTGGGCGGTTTCCGCGTTTTATCTAGCCCTGACCCTGACTCATGATTCAGACTGGAGACTGCACTCAACTATAGATAATACACTGTATAGACTCAATTATACTAAGCCTATCCCAACTTTGTACTTAGTCGCAACTTTTTCAAAAGTCGTTCCTAACATTACGCAGTCATATAGTTTTGTTAAAGTTAATTATGTTAAATTGACAATTTTATTGTTTAATTTTGTAAATCCAAGTTATTAAAACTTTTTTATCGAGTCACTGTAATACAGGCAAGCAGAGCAGTAAAAAATTGATGATTAAATTATTAAAAAAAAAAACAAAACCTTAAATTATAATGATACCAGTTCACTAAAAATGTACCCCAATTACGGGTAATTTGCAAAAATTATTGGCACATGTAGCATAAATATTGTGTTTGTCTACATGGTGTTAACTACTTTGAGAATTTAAAATCTTCAGTATGTATTACCATAACATCCAGGAGCAGTTGAGTTCCATTGTGATCCATCGCAGTAAATAACCGGTGAACCCACGAGTTGATGTCCGGGTAAACAGAAGAAGACTACCCACGCATTATTATGAGATGTCATATTCACCGCATTCTTAACTTCTTCCAACTGCTGGCAGCCCGATCCTTTAAAAAATGAAAAAAACATACTTGTAACTACGTAAATACGAAATGCAGAAAAAGCTAGTAAGTAAGTAGGTTATTAAAAAAAATCCTAAAATAACAGAGTGCGTTTACGTTACGGTTAATAAACTGAAATTAAATGAATCTAAAATAAACTGAAATAAAGAGTATTCTATTTGTATATATCTGGATATCACCATGGATGATACTTACTGACACATACGGGTGTGGGCACGTCCCATTGTCCAAACCTACACGTGGCATATTTGTTGCCCACCAGCGTATACCGAACGCTGCAGGAAAACTTGACAAATGTTCCTCTCTGCCTCAGCCGAGCTCGGCCATTCTTAATTCGAGGAAGCGGGCATGATGTCGATGAGGCACGGTAATATTGATGATATTCTGCAAAAAATAGTAAGTCACTTATTTATAAGTTGTATACCCTGGTTGACGGCCTTAATTTAGGTATTATGGCATAGACATGATAGCCCGGTTAAGCAGCATACAACTTCCTAGGTTAACAAAAAAAAAAACATTAATACATGTCATTTCAGCCGAAAGACGTCCACTGCTGGATATAGGCCTCCCCAAAGCGTCGACACATCGATCCGACCGGTCCGTGATTTTCGTATCCAACGTATTCCCGCCAATTCAATTCCACTGATCTTACCACCAAGTCATCGGTTCAGCTTGGCGAGGCTTACCAACGCTGCACCTTACTCCAGAACCAATCGGGCATGTGTTCTGAGAGCCACTTAGTTTGCCAATTTTTCAAGTATCATAATATATTTTTCAGTAATAACAAATGGTCTACGAAAAGCTACTCTCTAGCTGTCTCCATTAACGTGACGGGTATTCCCTCGCCCATTTAATATTTCCGGGTGGGAAGATTCTGTGTATACGTGTCAGTATGAGATCAGCTATTACCTACCTACTACATTTTTTTTTTCAACTTGGGACTGTAACGCCACCTACGCTGTTATTTTATTTCCATGAGGACGGAAGTTTGATGTCACGCGTACCGCCAAGAGCGTGCGTCCGGCTGATAAAGTTTATAAACCATGTTTTTAACGTTTAGATAAGTTTATATGATTGTTTATTAATAATTTTAAATGCTTAAGATCTGGTTCCTGGATCGAGAATGAATTCTCGTTATTTTTAATTAACTAATCCTACAAACTTAAGAAATTAGATTAATCTGTAAAAGATCAATCTATTAGCAATTTACTTTGTATAAATGTGAAGTCGACACGGAGTGGATTTATTTTGGAGAAAATTAAATGTAGCTACAATTTTGGCTTCTGCTTACACAGTACGGTATGCCGTCCCTGGTAGTTATTGAATGTTTTTACCCCATTTATCATTGTGGTAAATAACAAACCAGACTTTATACATGAGGATAATTAATAATGCGTTACGAAAATAGAATAATATAAATCACAGTAGGTAGGTATTTTATTAGAGGCAAATTGTATAAACATAACCATTACGGCACGCCTGGTAGCTGGTAGGATAGGCAGATATAACATAATTTTTATGCACAATCAACCGAATGAATAGTTTGTTATAACTTTACAGCTAGATAAACTATGCCAAACTTTGTTAAACCTAGGTCGTAAGTACAGTCGAACAAGCTATTGGGTTTACAGTACAGGCAAATATATTCATCTTTCTACCACACTGCCAGTATATACAAGATGTAACATAAATAACGCACAACCTCTTAAGAGATCATTGTACTCATCATTATGAACAACTTTTACTATGGGGCCAAACCTGAAATCGCGAAAATGAAATTACGGGTAGTCAGAAGCCCAAAAGTTAGACAACCAGTCTTAGAAAAGGGTATAGTGTTACCCGGTAACTGGGTTGTGGCGGTCAGGTAGGCAGTCGCTCCATGTAAAATACTGCTGCGGTATTCGGCTGCATACGGTTAGACTAGAAGCCGAATCCAACATAGTTGGGATTTGGGAAAAGGCTTGGGAGATTTATTGGTATTAATAATAACTAAGTATCATATACATTCAGCGAAAAGTGTATACTTAAACGATTTTTGCCAGGGTAGGTAACTTTATTAAGTTTAAAGAATTTCATTTTGTTTCCATTATTCCCGTTTAATTAGGTATCAGTAGCAATTTTTTACATTCCTCAAGTGGAACGTTTAATTTCTACACTATTTCAACACTAATAATAATCTATAGTAATATTATAAAGACGAAGAGTTTGTTTATATGTTTGTTTGTTTGTTTGGTTGAACTCGCTAATCTCAGGAACTGCTGGTTCGAATAGAAAAATTCTTTTAATGTTGGATAGTTCATTTATCGAGAAAGACTATAGGCTATATAACATCACGCTACAACTAATAGGAGCGAAGCATCAATGAAAAATGTTGCAAAAACGGGGAAAATTTATTCCTTTTGAGAGCTTCCGTTGCGTGCGCTGCGTAAACGGTTAAAGTTACGCAAAAATTATGTATTATGCAATTGTTCCTCTTAAAATGTTTTATAAAAAAGTCCGCGATATCATATGTCTATCTTTTAAGGTTGGCTCATTATAACATTTTTAATGGTAATCAAATTTGTTATAAAATAATACATTACTTGCGAAGGTGTTTTCATAAACATGGTATTAATCCTTATCCAAATAGATAGTTTCATAATCTAGGAAGATTAAGTACATGTAAATTCCTTTTTAAATTATTTGAATCGGACCTTTCGTTTAAAAATTACGACGGGTATAAAAATGCTTAAAGTAATAAAAATGCGCTTCGTCTATTAGTTACCTACACAAATGATTTTTTATTGACTGTTTGACCGCACTAATCTCTGTCACTACCAGTCAGATTTAAAAATTCTTTTTGCATTTTATAGCCCAATTCTTAAGGAAGGCTATAGGGTATGTAACATTACGTTAGGACCCTTAGAAGCCGAGCAAAAATAAAAAAGTAAGTAACAGCGCGAGCAGGCGATGCGATGTGACGAGGTGGGTCAGGGGAACAAGAAATTTCACTCGGACGAAGTTGCGGGTGGAAGCTAGTAATTTATAAAGTACTGTTAAGTATATGGCTATTTTTAATGGTGATAGGCTGGCCCCAAATGACATGGAAACGAAACATAACTGGCAAAATATGTGTGCTTATGTATAAATCTGCCTATGTCTTCGGAGAATACAGTCGTGATGTTTGTAAGTTATATTTTCCTCGAATACTTGTTTATTATTATTTCCATAAGATAAGTTTAAAAACCACTAGGTAGGTACCCAATTAAAGGAAAATAATATTAACACTGATCCATTTTAATGAACATACCTAAGCTTAAATCATTAATTAATTATTCAAATAATATATGTTATCAAGAAACTAATTAAATTGCCAACTGTATACAAACTATAAAGCGCTTGGTATTTTTATTTATTTCGAATAAATCAAATTGTACATACCTATACATACTTAGAGAAAATGACAAAAAACTGTGAGTAGGTACCTGTTATTTATCTGGAAGTGATTACTTAAATATTTAGGGAAATGGGTAGTTTATCCACACTTTCTTTATACCATTATTTATATTAAATAAGGATTAGGTATAAATGCGAAAGTAACTCTGTCTGTTACCTTTCACGCCTAAACCATTTGTTATATTTGATAATTAGGTGGCATGGGCCCTGGAAAAGCACATAGTCTACTTTTCATCCTGGATATTTGTATAAAAAAATAATGAAATGCATAATATACGAAAACGAAGTCGCGGGCAACACCTAGTACATTCATAAAGCTAAAATTATTATAATAGTTATTAAAAGGGACTTTGTGTGAGAAGTTTGAACTTAGATCTAGCCTTAAATATTTTTTAAGTAGTTCTTTTTCTTTTTTGTCATGAGAAACATACCCACGCAGCCACAGGCGGATGGACATAACCGAGATAGCAACGGATGTGAACAGAAACCAAAAATCACTCGCTGAATGGAGTTATCAAATGCTGAAAACAGCTTCTCATAAATAACTATCTCATATATTTATTACAAGTTTAGTGTGTTTACAATGTGTCTGTACACAGTGTGACGAAAATTAAGGGTGAGGTACAGACCATCAAACTGAACAACTTTCTCCCGGGGACCAACATCGTAATCGCAAAAAAAATATCAGTCGTCCCATACATTTGTTCGAGTAGGTATTGAAGTTTTGTATGGGTTGACTGATTTTTTTTTTCACGATTACGATGTTGGTCCCCGGGAAAAAGTTGTTCAGTTTGATGGTCTTTACCTCCCCTTTAAGTTTTACTATTCCGAAACCAGACACCCTGTATAATGATTATAATAACTATTATGAGTTTATATGCGGCCTTTTTTAGGTATTGAGTTAACATTCCAGTTAAAAAAGACTACCCGATAAAATACCATCATGGTCCGAATCTTACCCACCCCACAAAATCCTAAATTAATCTTACCTAAGTCGCGATTAATTAGATATTACAGAAAATATGAATTGGATAGAAAAAACACCCTGGCTGATGGTACTACGTACCTAAGCACTACCCTGCCTTAAATGCGAGTTAGTTAATCAATTCATATTTTTCTTTAATTTATTTTGATATCCTAATATTCTAGCAGCCCAAAGAACTAATATTATCATGTGTGTTATTTTTATTATTATTATTATTTTATACGTATGTAATTCACGTGTGTTTTCACATTCGCTTTTTTTCCAAACTTGGTGCGATGAATCAGACATTGGCTGCCCTGCCGGTTAAAAAAGGTTCAAATACGAACTAGAAAATTGATAAATTGTTTATGAAAGAAATATAAATCTTATGTAAGCACTTACTATTTGTATTTAAATAAGGTAATAAAATATATTTTAATGTAGACAACTGATAACTTAATAATAATTAATAAGAAAAAAATTACCTGCTTCAACAAAACCGAGAACAAATAACATTAATAAACACTTTAGAAACATTTTGCACTTTAATACAATGATGTAGCACAATATAATTTCTCTGTTATTTTAAACTATTTAAAATAATAAATAATGTTTATGTTACTTCATATTTTAGGACTAGACTGGATGTCGTTACGTACTCATTTTAAATGTTGTTTCATTTATAGTGTTGTATGTTGTTCACTTCGAACCCGACAAAGAGTAAGCCCGATTGCAGATACTACATCAGATTTATACCTATATTGCCTACGGCTCAGTACGGACAAACGGAGAGTGTGGAGCAGAGGATTTTTTGATATTGGATAGTGAACCTTATTTTCAGTTTCATTTTGCAAACGGACTCGCGCAATTCATTGCTTCATATGTTCGAAAATTTGTTTGCCCAACAACATAAATAACGCAATGAATGTTGTTGTACTGTCAAAATGAAACCGATTCCTACTGTACTACTACTGTGTGTTACGCGATTAGGGTGCCGGAGTCTGGATTTGTGCCCGGATGATGGCAATGGGCTCGCCCCCTATTACATGGGGCTTAAAGGTACACCTGCCTAACCTTTCGGGGAACACAGGCATGATGTTATGTTATGTGTTATGTAAACGAAGTTTTTGTTGTAACTTCAGCCCTCTTAACTACTTAGGTATCTACTTGTAATTATTACAATGCCATTTAAAATACTGACAACAAAAAATATATTATATGATATTGATATTATTATTTTTATTGATATTTTATTTTCTGATAGTTTTTTATTATTTTATTATTATTTGATTATATTTCATATACATTTGGAAATATTTAATTGATCCACTAAAAACTTATTGACCTTCTAATGCTGCACACTTTTCAAAATATGTGCCTGTGAGCCTCTTTTTTAACTTTCTGGTCTTTTCTCACAGTTGGTCGCAGTTACTAAGCTTAGGGTACTCTGAACAAACGGGTTAAGCGCCTACTACACGGTCGCCAACCGCGTCTCCGACAGCCGACAGAGGTGACTTTGATTGGCGACCGGCAGAGCTGTTTCAATGTTTGGTCGTAAACCACCAAGGTCACCCTATCGGGACGCGATTGGCGATCGTGTAACAGTCGTTTTAGATAGTTTAAGAGTTTAGTTGAAGAGAGCGGTGCCACGGCAGCGGCCGGCGAGCGCGACATCCAAGGTGGTCGCTTATACATGGCTATTTAGTTTTTTTAGGACTACAAAATAGGAACTATTTCAGGTTCACAAAAAGAGGCGCATTAATTATATTAGTGTTTAATAATATTTTTAGGAAGCAAAATGGGAATTATTTTAGGTTCATGTCGTTTAAATTCATTTTTAAATATCTTATGTCATAATTTCACTTCTGTTTGTTTTTTAGTCTTTGCGCTGAACGGGATGCACATTTATCAGAGGACGCTTCCTTTAAACTTTCCAACCGATATTCCATTGAATACTATCAGCCATCCATGGTATTTTGTAAAAACAGATTAGTAGATACCTATTGTGGCTAATTCTTATCTTATCGCTGAATAATACCCTTAAACCATTGCACAGTGAGTCTAAATCATTTTGGTTTTTTTTATTCCAGTTAAGTTCATGAGTTTATTATAATTATTAGTTCCGTCATCGGGTAGATCAGCAGAGGTAGCCCGCAAAATTAAAATTTTCTTGCGTTTTTTGCAATTTTCAGGTTGTACTATCTTGATCACAATAAATAATTCACGACTAGGTATAACAAATATATTATATTTACATAATTATAACCTTATGAGTCATTAATACATCTCTCGTAATATACAAAAACGCAAATGCAAAAAACGCAAGAAATTTTGCGGATTCACCATAGTGTTATTAAGGGGAACGCTAAGGTAGCCCGCGAAATTCAAATGTTCTTACGATTTTTGCTATTTGCAGCTCAGTGTCTGGGTGTAAGTATGTTGATCCATAAACTCGAGTCAAAACGTTTATTGCGAACTAAGTGTACAATGTTGGTGTAATGTTATGTCAGTACTTATGACTTAGCAGCCTTTTACAAGCATTGCAATTATCATTCGCCTGGCCATAACATCCTAAATTAGCATGCATTAAACATTATTATTACGTATTTTTTTTCTTATATATTAGTACAATTAAATTGAGAGATTATAGTTATGTCAGAATTAAATGTCAATAATAATGAATTTCATCCTTTTCAGATAGTAACTAACAAATTACAATTATAATTTTTATGAAGTTAAATAGGATAGACTAAATCTTATTTTTTGTATAGGACAGATTGCCACTTTCGTACATGAGAGAAAATCGTTATTTTAAGCTTGACTATAAATATTATTTTACCGAATAGAAACATTTTTGGATTAGGTATAGTTTTAGCCACTTTTGAAATATTGTTACTGATTTTTCAGTTTTACACATGTTGGGCAACTTATTATATATTTTTATTGTCATATGTGGGTTATCACTTAACATTTTAATTCTTGAGGATGGAGCGCATAACCTCTTTTTATGGCGAGTGTTGACGTCCATTAAAGAACCGTCGGTTTTGTAGTACCTACCTATTCAAGTAAGTCGAGCGAGTGCCCTCGGTGGGAACTGTAGTCAGCCATCCCCGCTAACAACCTTGCCGACTGGCATACATTCTTCATTTCAGCACGAGATATTCTCGAATAGATCATGTCAACATGCGACACGAGAAAGAAGAAGATCAAAGACATCATATAAGCACCATTTTGTTTGCGTGACTTAACTGCAATTAATTTCTGGTCTTTTTAATTTTGCAAGTCCGAGGTTACGCGCCATCCTTTCACTTTTAAAATCTAACTTGAACGAATGGTAATAAATTTAACGTATCAGATGCTAAATGCGACGAATTTTAATCATAATCATTTAATGCCTATCAACTGAGCTTACCCAGTAAGGCTTTGGCTAAGAACCAAAATGAAAACTGGAATCACATAAACTTTGTAGTTTTTGTAGACAAAAAGCATATTATGTAATAATGGGTACTGCGAAAAATACAACCTGGGGTTTAAGTTTTTTTTTCGCAGCTAGCTATGCCATGTCGCTACATGGCATAACTAGCTTATAACAAAATTCCTAATAACTGTCACAGAGTTTCAGTGCTTCAGCTGTACTTGTTTTAAAACATATTATAATGTACTCTGTGTTTTAAAAGTTACGCAGTACATCCAGCCAAAGTCACAGAAATCCACTTGTATATGTTTCAGGGTAATCTTACTCGTAATCTACACTACTTAATAGGGCAACATTAAAAAAAACAGTTGTCAAAACAACTCGGCCTTTCACGTTCCAGCGACCACGAATTACATGCTGTGTTTCATTTATATTTCAAAGCTAGAAAGAGAAAATAGAACGCAATGCTGGTATTTTGTGTTCATGCGATGCTATTATACTGGAACGTTTGTTGTGTCATGAGATTTTAATGAATTTGAGTATTTTTTGTTTTTTGCCAAGAAATAGAAAGGTAAAATAAATGAAACATGGAGAAAATATGCAGATTTTGTTTAAAAGTATCTATTAAAAACATGTGCAGTTTACAAGAATGCGATATACTGTATAGCGTTCAAACATTTCTAACGATAAAAGTAAGAACCTATTCGTTTACATTTACAAAAGCAAAGATAAGTGCTTTGATCATGATTCGTATTTTAGTTAATTAGGATTATAGTACATATATATAAGCAGCTATTAAAGCTATTGTATTGATATTTTACAGCTATTGCAGCTATATAAGTATCCTCTAGTCGTTTCTGAAATAGGAACACAATTATTGTAAAATAATTTTATTTATTTTAGTTTTTTGAGATTAGCAATTGTCCTTTTCAGATACCAACTGAAGATTCCTTGCCGAGCAATATATGCAAGGAATGTTTTATACAAATATCGCAAATAATTAAATTCTGTTTATCTGTCAAAGACAATGAAGATATATTACAATATTATTCAAGAAATGGCCTATTACAAGATTATTATTCAAAAATTACAAACAATATAGAAAGTAATTATGTACAAAAAGAGTTAAAAATAGAAACACAGTATGTGAAAGTTGAAGATGATACAAAATCAGACTTTGGGGATTATGATCATTTTAAAAATGAAGAATTCTCTGATGATACCAATGAAACCCATTGCAGTTTTGATGATGAAAAATCACTGTCCTCAATTAAGAAAGAACAGGAAATTAATACCACTGCTCCATTAAAAAAGATAACAAAATTTAGGCCTTTAAAGAGTCTAATTTCGAAAAGGAAAATGTTAAAGCAACCAGAAAACATTGAATACGTACAACCATTTACTTGTCTAACATGTTTAATAGAATGTAATTCTCAAGCAGACCTCACTAAACATTACTATGCCGAACACTACAGCAAACAAACTGGTCAGCAAAATTATACAGAACATAAATCGGAGGATAACACTACGTACAGCTGCAACAGTTGTGAGAAAACATTTAATTTGAAAAAAGATATTGTAAAACATATTCAGAGTCATACTGATGAGACGGATGAGAGACCGTTGATTTGTAAACTTTGTGGTAAGATATTGATACTGTTATTTGGTGACTGCCTCATTACTGCTGAGCAAGAGGTACTGGGTTCGATTCCCAGATCGGCTAGTGTTATTAGATTTTTCTATCAAAAATTTCTCAGTAACAGCCCGGAGTCTGGATTTGTGCTTGTTTGATGGCAATAGGCTTGCCCCTTATTACATGGGACTTAAACATAACTGGCGGTATGTGGTGGGGTGGAACATAACTGGTGTTCTTTCACAGCATAACATCATTATGTTATGTTTGTTTATTGGTAACATTCATAATTCGGTATAAAGAGTTTATACAGGGTGTCTGAGAAAGGTGTAGCGAAAATTAAGGGTGTGGTATAGACCATCAAACTGAACAACTTTCTACCGTAGACCAACATTGTAATCGTGAAAAAAAAAATTTGTTGTCCCATACAAAACTTCAATACCTACTCGACCAAATGTATAGGACGACTGATTTTTTTTTCGCGATTACGATGTTGGTCCCCAGGAGAGAGTTGTTCAGTTTAATGGACAATACTCAATACTCAATCATTTATTGCATTTCACAATGTATATGCTTAGGTGGTAAGTAAATATTTGCTGAAACAATCGTGGACCCTGTCGGGCACAGCAAAAGAAAAATTTGAAGGAAGAGGACTTATTTAGGTATACATGCAACTAACTTATTCTAAGTATAATCTACTAAGGTAACATTTTATTACATAATTATTATTTTAATCAATATTTATTTTTTATTAATTTATATAATCATGTCAGTTCTATACATTTGTCAATTAAATATTCATTTATGCTATAATAACATTTATTTAGTAATAACTTTTTTAATTTGTTCGTAAAAACAGCAATCTTTTTCTCATTTCTGAGTACCTCGGGTAGTTTGTTATATATTTTTATCGACATAACCAGTGGTCTGTACCACACCCTTAATTTTCGCTACACCTTTCTCAGACAGCCTGTATAAGACTTGTACAAAATCATTGTATTGTATCTCTGTATCATCCAGTGGTGAAGGCAGCATATGACACGATTCCTATTGACCACCCTTCGGAGGTTAGCGCCAGCAATACTACCGCTATTGAAAAATGGCACAGTCAATAGTATCTACTATTGCCAAAATATATAGTAACACTACAGGTATTTAATTCCTCATAACATTCAAGCAACAGAAACGCCTATTATTAGCTTTGAATTACAATGTGGCGGCATCGCCACAATGGAACGCGTCACACTGACGTCACGCAAAATCCTGCATCGCGCAAACAGAGTTTACCGCGCGACTAGCATATATACAACATCCCGACATCAACCGTCGGGCAGTAGCCCACCAGACACAACACCCGTCTGGTCGGAGGATCCTCCCTTTTCTATGGAGGATGAGTGAACTTTACACCCTGTTCCTCATGCCTCTATAACAACAACAAGAAAAAAATGGTCTCAAATAACCCTGCGCCAAAACGTCATAATCGGGAACTAAAATTCATATAATAGCGATCCCGTCATGACGTCACTTTAGGTCACGTGGCACCGCTTGATAATGGACAGGAGCAAGCTGCTGTACAACGGGTTATGATAGAGACTAATATAGAAAAAATGCGTCATCGAGAATGAGACAGAGGAATACAATGCACATTTTATTTACTTTTTTATTGCATTTGAATCTTTAAATTCCTATAATGATTTTTGAATGAGTACCTAATTTAGTTGAGTTTATTTCTCTAAAACATGAAAGTTTGGTTTTTGTCGTCTTTTTGGTTCTGCTATTTGACGATAGATGGTGTTAAGTCCAGTAAAGAAAATACTTCTATTTTTTGCTTTTTTGATAAGTTAAAATCGGCTTCGCTTCGGCTTCTCTCTTACAAAAGTTCACACCTCGCCGCTGGTAACCTCATAAACCTGCAGTACACTACTCGCGAAGTTGCTTCGACGAAGTACTGGTCGAAGTTGAAAGTGGTTAAAAACCACAGAAATATAAAAAACAGGAGAAGTGGCAAGGGGGCGTGTCGGTGTCCGTGCGACATGGGCACAGTGCCCATGTCCTAAGCAAATGGCCGTCTCCACCAACTAGTCGGCTTTCGACCGAGATCGTAACAAATTATAAGAATGCCGTGTTTTCAAGTGATTTCTTGTAAAAACCAAAACTTTGTAAATCATGGGATCACTTACCATATCGAGCCTTTTCAGGAAAAACATCGTAAGCGCCAAAAATCACAAAACTATTTTTTCTTCGTAACCTCTTATTTAGACAGTTTTACATCTTGTCGCGATTACTCTTAAATTTTATTTTAAATTTACACGACTTTATTGTTGTAAGAAATTATCATCGTAAATGAAAAACATCGTTAATTAGGAAAGAAAAAACCCTTTCCTGTAAAAAGTGCAAATTGTCGCTTACGATGTTCTTCCTGAAAAGCCTCTATATGTAAGTACAAGTATTGTACTATATTTGTCTTTAAAATCATGAAAAATAACAAATCGTAAAATATTTCTTGCCTTTACTGTGTTATTTTTGTTTTCAAATATCACAGCGACTGTACTATTTTTGCAATTAATACATTTCTCTTTAACCACTACCTAAGTTTGTCGCTTAAGTGACTGGACAAGCAATGTAAAAATCACAAATCGATACTTTATTATGCGGATACATCGCGTAGTACGGCCCCTGCTTCTTGTGACGAGTTAGTGATGTGCTTGTGCAGATCCATTAACGTAGGCTATCGACAACAATGTCGATTGACGAATGAAATATTGCTATTATAGTTTATTTTTCAATTTGTCAACCGGTTACAGGTCAGTGAGTAAACACCATAGCAGGGTTCAGAGCCAAATCTTCTCCACAGGAAACAACCAATTGGAACCATGCACCATGTTTCTGACATTCCATAAGTGCCCATGTAGGTTTAATGTTAAAAGAAGCACTTTGAATTTCAATTTTTTTTTTGTTTGTACAGTAAATTGCTCTTTAAAAACTCAACCAGACCCCCAACAACCCGACTATTGAAACGGTGTAGGCCTGTAATACAGGGTGTAAGGGACAGCCCTCCGCAGACTGATGGGGTGAATTCAGTATATCATACTAAGATGACCGGTACATGAAATTATTTCAGGAACGTTGTGGGAATCCAATAAACCTGATTTCTTTTATTATCTCACACGCAATGTATCGTTACCGTGGCAAAACGCGCGTAGCGAACGGCAGCGCAGCGAGCCTTCGGCCGCAGAGTATTTCAACGTCCATTGCTGATTTGTCCATTGCATTTTTGATTTTAACTGTTTTATTTACACAAATGGAGTTCTGCGTACAGAGAAAGTAATTTTACATTGAAATAAAGGAATAGTAACTGAAAATACGAGAAAAAAATATGAAAATTTTCCTGAGAATATTTCCGGTAGAATATGATTCAAAATAAGGAGCTGAATGCACCCTGTTAGTTTGCGGAGGGCTGTCCCTTACACCATGTATAGGTTTTATGACGTAATAAAAGAGTTAGGATTGCTTGTTTATTTGAATCCATATCCTATGTCTATTTCATGGACAGCCAGAACATACCGGAGAGTTCCTGACATAGTTCGACATGCTAGAGCACACAACGGCATCAAACTGCAGTGCCCATACAACTGCGGGTTCACCACCGCTTACCAAGGGGCTATGAAAGAGCACGAGAATAGACACTTGGATGAATACAAGGTTTGTGAGCATTTTGTAGCAATAATTTAAAACCTAATTGCGTTTGCGTTTCTAAGGCAACATTTGCTCCTCGCGCCACTCCCAAATGTGTGCGAGGAGTTTTTGCCTCCAGATCCCACGGCGGCAATCCGGCAAGGAGGCTTGCTGCCCCACCGGAGACCGTGCGGTATCCCCGGACTAGCCGGATGGCCATGACCCTCTGGGACGCGTTCAACCGGTGGCCTGGTCGCCACCTCAAGGAGCAATCCGCCCCTGCTTTCCAGTTTTTGCGACTTCACAAAACATCGAGATTTAATGTTAATATTTTACACAAAAACCCTCTGGAATAAATTCAAGAAATGATGGTGAAAACCGCATCAGAATCCGTTGCGTGGATTAGGAGGATTTAGCGGATATACAGACTGACGCGGAAAGCGACTTTGTTTTATAATATCTGTACATGATTATATAATTACTTGTCCTGACTGATTCATCAACGCCCAGCCCAAACCCTTGGACCTAGACAGCTGAAATTTTGCACAGAGGTTCCTTTATAATGTAGGCAAGGAATAGGGAAGGATTTTTGGAAATTTGAACTTTAAGGGGTGAAAAGGAGGATTTTGTTCGTATGAAAAATCTTATTTCTTGAGTTAATAAACTTGAAACTTGGCGCAAATATTTATCTAAGTAAATTATGAAGTTAGTATTTTTTGTTTTTCTAAACTACCCCCTAAAGGGGGATTGGGGGTGTCAAAGTTTATATGGAAGAATTTTAACGCGCGGTCCGATTAACTCGAAACTTAGTTTAAAGAATAAGGCGTGTCAGAGTTTTTTGAAAATCCACCCCTAACGGGGAACTAAACTACGAAATTCACGCGGACGAAGTCGAGCGGGAAGTGCTAGTTTATAGATAAAATTTGTCTTTAAAAACAATACCTAGACAGTACTGTAACGATTCGCCCGGTACTTTGGACGAACCGTTAACTAATGGAGGATTTGTGTGTATAAATGATACACCGTAACACTTAGTATACTTCTATTCATAAAATCAGCTAATACATCTTGTTACATCAACACCAGTCAGGGCCAGGAGGCCGACTGTCTACCTATATTGTTACATCAACACCAGTCAGGGCCGGGAGGCCGACTGTCTACCTATATTGTTACATCAACACCAGTCAGGGCCAGGAGGCCGACTGTCTACCTATATTGTTACATCAACACCAGTCAGGGCCGGGAGGCCGACTGTCTACCTATATTGTTACATCAACACCAGTCGGGGCCGGGAGGCCGACTGTCTACCTATATTGTTACATCAACACCAGTCGGGGCCGGGAGGCCGACTGTCTACCTATATTGTTACATCAACACCAGTCGGGGCCGGGAGGCCGACTGTCTACCTATATTGTTACATCAACACCAGTCAGGGCCGGGAGGCCGACTGTCTACCTATATTGTTACATCAACACCAGTCAGGGCCGGGAGGCCGACTGTCTACCTATATTGTTACATCAACACCAGTCGGGGCCGGGAGGCCGACTGTCTACCTATATTGTTACATCAACACCAGTCAGGGCCGGGAGGCCGACTGTCTACCTATATTGTTACATCAACACCAGTCAGGGCCGGGAGGCCGACTGTCTACCTATATTGTTACATCAACACCAGTCAGGGCCGGGAGGCCGACTGTCTACCTATATTGTTACATCAACACCAGTCAGGGCCGGGAGGCCGACTGTCTACCTATATTGTTACATCAACACCAGTCGGGGCCGGGAGGCCGACTGTCTACCTATATTGTTACATCAACACCAGTCGGGGCCGGGAAGCCGACTGTCTACCTATATTGTTACATCAACACCAGTCAGGGCCGGGAGGCCGACTGTCTACCTATATTGTTACATCAACACCAGTCAGGGCCGGGAGGCCGACTGTCTACCTATATTGTTACATCAACACCAGTCAGGGCCGGGAGGCCGACTGTCTACCTATATTGTTACATCAACACCAGTCAGGGCCGGGAGGCCGACTGTCTACCTATATTGTTACATCAACACCAGTCAGGGCCGGGAGGCCGACTGTCTACCTATATTGTTACATCAACACCAGTCAGGGCCGGGAGGCCGACTGTCTACCTATATTGTTACATCAACACCAGTCAGGGCCGGGAGGCCGACTGTCTACCTATATTGTTACATCAACACCAGTCAGGGCCGGGAGGCCGACTGTCTACCTATATTGTTACATCAACACCAGTCAGGGCCGGGAGGCCGACTGTCTACCTATATTGTTACATCAACACCAGTCAGGGCCGGGAGGCCGACTGTCTACCTATATTGTTACATCAACACCAGTCAGGGCCGGGAGGCCGACTGTCTACCTATATTGTTACATCAACACCAGTCAGGGCCGGGAGGCCGACTGTCTACCTATATTGTTACATCAACACCAGTCAGGGCCGGGAGGCCGACTGTCTACCTATATTGTTACATCAACACCAGTCAGGGCCGGGAGGCCGACTGTCTACCTATATTGTTTTTATCCAATTCCAACTTTAAAATCAATGCTTGTCTTCATTAACCAATAAACGTTAAAACTTGCGAAGGTTTCACGCTAATGGCACGCCCGGTTAAAACCTCTACAGTACCTTTTTTTTTTTTTTTTTTTTGTGGATGGGAAATCATCAAATGACTTCTCCCGCTCTGGGCGGAGCGGGAGGGCGTGTCAGACTTTTACTGACTAAAACCCACCCGTGTTCCTTCTGTTGCCTGTGCCGGGGCCACGGTAACTCTTTCGAACATCCCGCAACCCTAGCTGGCATCGGCCCTAGCGGACCCCGTCAATAGTGCTGACATCTCTTTGAGGCGCGCGTGGAACACGACGCGCCGTCGACTCGGGCTTGGTCCTTACCGGTCGGCGAGCTACCCATTGCTCGCCGTCCGCAAGCCCGCGCCTACGGTGGCCGGGAATCGGCTGCCAATTCCCGACGCCCAAGGCGTCTCCTGCGGCGACTGGGGGCGTGAGGGTGCAAAGCTTGCCTCTCCCTCACGCGTCCCGCCTCCTCCTTCACGAGCATTACTGCTTCGCAGAAGGAGGTAATGGCTTCCCATGCACTCTCGCTCCGTACCATGGCCTGGACCAGGGCCGGACGCGAGAGATCGCCGCCGCCGAAAACCTCTACAGTACCTAACCTATTTATTTCTCATTTTCCAGTATACCTGTACGACATGCGGCAAGGGTTTCAACATAAAGACCTGGTATGAACAACACCAGAACATCCACACCGGGCAGAAGCCATTCGTCTGCAATATATGTGGCGTCGCCTTCCCTCTGGCCAGGTTAGTTTGTACAGGGAATAAAGTAAAAGAAAATAAGACCCCTTTTCAAGAAAAGGTATACAGATATCAAAAACAAAGTATGCGCTTCGAGAGTTGTCGTCTATCTCGGAAATACGAACGCGCGATGATCATGTATTACAACCATAAAAGTACTTGCCGGTTTTGTATTACCATGATTACAAAACGACGTTCGTGCTAATTCGAAAACACAATGATTGCCGAAGCGCATGCCTTTTCTGGTTTAACTGTACTTACCTTTTCTTGTAATCGAGTTTTCAGTTGAAAACTGAAAAACTGTGCATGCCGTCACATGCCGCCAGAATACAAAGTGCACGGTTTCCGGCGGTAAATATGGCACATAGAGATTTAGTTCCAGCTTTGTATAGCGTGTCTCTACTGACACCCCGGCGACTGCTGAGCGTGGAGACCACGGAGTAAATACAAAGAGGAGATGTTGTAATTTGATTTCTATAGGAAACAACGCGTGACATTTTGCGGGGTGAGGGGGTGTTAGATCCCGCCCACTTCATTGTTTTCCATCTACAGGTCAATAGCAAAACTACTCGCTCGTTCTGTCGATTTTACTTTGTAGTTACGTAACTATCTCACACTAGATGTCACTAAGTGCAGGATGCAACAGGGTCGTACTCAGAATTTTCGTACCAGGGAGTACTCTGTTAAAAATAATTTTGCGAACCATCTTGATACGTATTTTTTTTTATTGAATATTAACGAAAAATAAATGTTGGAATAAAAGGTTTTTGTTATATGACGAATGAAGATTATTAGTTTTTTTCTTATTTTTAAATGACTTATTTTGTTAAAAAGACTTATCAAGATTATTTACAAAGCTAGTCTTTTTAGAAAAAAAAAAAACACCTCCCGTTTACGTGACAATCCATCCGAAACCATTAATGTCAAACAAATAAGTAATAAGTATCAGACTTAATCAAAAGCCGCATGACGCGAAAGAAGCTTCATACTTAACATGACTCTTTTGATATCGTCAAGTAAGTAAAACTAATTTTAGAGGCAGAATAAATAATAGGCAAATTATAACGAAAAAAATTTATTAGCAAAATTCAATTTCCTGCAAAAATAACTGACTTGCAACTATTTGACTGCGCAAATAGTAGACGCTTAAAGAGACCGTAGACCCGAGTATTAAAATTGAGTATTAAATACTCGGGTCTTTTTTTTTTTTTTTTTTTTTCATCCACAAAAAAAAAAGACCCGAGTATTTGATATAAATTTCAACTTGATACCTCTACGCGTACCTGAGAAAAAGAGTCTTGACAGACAGACGAACAGACAGACAACAAAGTGATCCTATAAGATTTCCTTTTTCCTTGAGTTAGGGAATAATAAAAAAACCTCTTAAGGCACTGCGTGTGGCGAAAGTAGCGCTACTAGATAGCTACCTTCTTCTTCAAACGCTTAACTTTCATTTGAAGTCTTTTGATCTTTGATGCTCTTGCTTTCCATCGAAGTTGTGCTATTTCGTGCTTTAACTTCTTCTTTCTTGGTGTATCATGCAGTATCAGAAAATCATTTAAATCACTTGTAGGTGTGGTAGGCTTTGGTGATGATATTGTTGGCTCTGTAAATTTTCTTTTAAGCTGTAACTTATAGGATAAAACAATAAATATGAAATTTACTCATTCTCCCAAAACAATTTGGAACTGGTAAATACAAACTGCATTGAAACGAACCGATATATCCAGTTTTAAACAAGGTAAAGTTCCCTTCTTTAATTTTCTAAGGCCTTTTTTGTCATTATGAATCTAGAACATATTTCATTTATATAAATAAACTAGGTGGGCTTTAAGTACTTTAAATTAAGTAAACAACAACTACCATACTTGACCATACTAGTTGTCTCACAGAGAGAAAGTACTTTAAATAAATTATTATAGATAGAATAATTAATATAAAGGAGATTATATATATATATGTCCAGCGTATTTAATGTTTTAAGTACTTTCCATTTATGAGACAGCCGCGGGACATTCGGTAAAATAATTGGATTCTAATTACGGCCCTGTCTTTTTGTTATGTTTATGTTTGTTGTTCATAGTTGATGATAGATGGCAGTCTGTTTACAAAATGATATAAAAACTAGAAAAATAATATTTTGGCGATTAAAGGATCTTTAGGAGTGAATGTTGAACAAATTTCAATACATATGATCATTAAAATATATTAATGTTCTTCTAACAATCTTCTCCTACTCTGTCCTTCTCATACTTCTGACTTTGTTCATTCTTCCTTTCATTTTCAGTCCATTCTTCTTTGGAATGCGCTACCTCTTGACATCAGGATGGCCACCAGTCGGTATGCATTTAAGCGGAGATTGCGGAGTTATTTTCAAAATAAATAGCGTAGAGTCATCTCAAATCCTCTCTCTCTTGAATTTATATATAATATATGTATATAATATAGGTATATATTATAGTAAATATGTATGTATGTGTATTATAAGTTTATGACTTATTTATGTACAAATTGTTCCATTTCTAACAGAGCACCTGCCATCTAATCTCTTCACCACCCTTGGTTGACTGGTAGAGAATGCCTAAGGCATTAAGTCCGCCTTTGTACTTTTTTAAGTGTGAAAAGTTTAAATAAATAAATAAATAATAGTGAGCTCTAATGTATCTAAATATTTTTAGTTCCCATGACACAAAGTGTCGCCATCTAATGTCGGGTAGAATCATATTTGGAAACGCCGACGCTAAGAGATTTTTCTAGAAGTATTTTAATAAATTACGAATAAAATTACTTACAAATGAAATGTGATGTCATCCATAGCACCAGAACGTCTATCCGAGTAGTTTTTACAAGATAAAACACAACACTTCATTCTTTTATTTTTTCTAGCGCGAATATGCTGTAAAATGTGAACGTTTACAAAGTTGTGCACAGGACGAACGCCAACAATACACTGACTAAGGCCACGCCTACGTGATGACGTCAGGACCTAGTTGAGAATCACAGTGCACAGTTGTTTAGGCCGTCTCCTCTTTGTATTTGCTCCGTGGTGGAGACCCAGGTTCGATGCCCTAGTTGGATAGTGTTAACTAATTTTCCATTTGGGATTTCTCAGAAGCAGCCCGGAGTTGATTGTTGTGGCAATTGGGGGAGGCCTATGTCCGGTAGGTGCATCATCATTTTAGCCGAAACACGACCAGTTTTGGGTAAAATGATGATGCACCCTGCTATTACTGGCAAAATGTCGATGTATATGGTGGAGATAAATGAAACCACGTAAATTTGCTCTTGACTCTAGTCTAGGTCAGAGATGACAGAGACAAACTCGACGACGGAGCGAGCTTACCCAGAAGAAGCCTGTTCACTCTCACTTTGAAGAGATCGGGGTTGTATGCGTTCGGAAACACAGACGCAGGCAGAGAGTTAACTCCTTTGCTGTGCGCATCACAAAAGACATTTGGAAACGCTTAGTGCGAATTGGTGGAATAGCAACTAGGTAGGGATGGTAACTTGCAGTGCGTCTAGATGTGGTAGAAGGGGGCCGGCGGAATGAGGTCGTGGAGTTCTTGAGCACATTCACCGAAGTACAATATGTAGAAGACCGACAAGCAGGCAACCTTGCGGCGATGAGTCAAGCTGTGAAGCTTGGCATTCACCAGTCTTACGTCGCCAATGAGCCTCTTAGCTCTGCGTTCCACCGAGTCAAGCGCGACAAGTTGGTATTTAGCTGAGCCATCCCAAAGGTGGCTGCAATACTCCATACAGGATCGGACTTGCGCTTTGTAGAGAGTTAAAAGCTGTCCAGGCGTAAAGTATCGCTTCACCCTATTTAGGATGCCCAGTTTCTTGGCCACAGTTTGGGCTTTGTACTCGATGGTGGCACCAAAGTTAAGACATGTCAACATAAAAAAAAAAATATATAAAAAGGAAGAAAGGGGGTAGGTAAGTCTACGGTCACAACTTTTTAATTCCCTTGGGAATAGCGCAGTACTCTCCTGGCTCAGCCTGGTGTGGCGATGACCGTTCGGGTGTGCCACGCTGCAGACGCCAGGGATGGTGACGGTCGGTGGTTGGTTTCGCCAGACCCCATAGTGAGCTCGACGCGGCCACGCGGGTTAAATATGTACCCGGCGTGGAGCTAGATGATGCCCGGACATGCTGGAAGATGGTGGCTCGGAACTCAGCGTTCGGATGCCTCCATTAACTTCCGATTTAACTTCGGTGAGGGTAAGCCGGAACTTTGGACCCCAGTATGGGGTTAGGAAAACACAGAAAATGAAATTGACTAATACGAGTCAATAACAAATGTTGCTTGGTTTAGGATTTTGAAATGGTGGAGATCACGTATGTAAGGTCACAAATGATGCAGGACCTCTGCTTAACTTTTCGGGTGTGATGTTATCTTTACGTTCATATTTTCAGATATCTACAAACTCACAAAAGCTCGATGCATCCGCAATCGTCAAGCTTGAAACGATACCGATGTGTCCATTGTGATGAAAAGTGTGACAGTACTAAAAGTCTTGCTTTACATTTGCAGGTAAATTATAAACCTTTGTTCATGGATTTTGCTACTGCTGAGAATGAGGTCCTGGGTTTGATTCCCAGGTCGGGCAAAGTTTTATTGGGTTTTTCTATCCCGGTGCCCGGTTGATGGCAATAGGCTCGCCCCTTAATTCATAGGACCTGAACATAATTGGTGACATGTGGGTGTACCATAGGTACACCTCTGCCCCTTTGTAAGGAGGAAAGATATCTTGATGTCAAAGCTTCTCCCAAGGGAGGCTTATGTCCAGCTGTGCACGGCTGTCGGCTGAGATGATGATGATGATGAATGAAATATTCGATGTTATGAGATTTGTTTTTCGCACTTAGTCCTTCAGGTGGACCATTGTGCGTGGGCCTTGGCGGCCGTCGGTGGTTATTGATGATTATGTCAAAAAAAAATCCATCTGCCTTGCCTAGCCTTTTCCCAACTATGTTGGGGTCGGCTTCCAGTCTAACCGGATGTAGCTGAATACCAGTATTTCACATGGAGCGACTGCAGTTACTGGGTAACACGATACCCCTTGGTAAGACAGGTTGCCAGACTTTTAGGCTTCTGTCTACCCGTAACGACTGTCAAAGATCCACGAATTACAGCTGGGACCAACGGCTTAACTTGCTCTCGATATGTAATGGATGGTCTTGGTCTCCCATCCACGAACCGACCGCGGCAAGCGTAGCTTAGCTTCTGATCCAACCGTGCGGCTGTTATCATTTAGCCACCGCCGCTTTGGCTGCTTTATGATGATATAAAAATATTAATAAATAGTGGTGTTAATTTCTCTGTTCCAGAAACATGGTATAAACAAAAAACCTGAATATCTTTGCGATTTTTGTGGCAAGAAGTGTGTATCTACTTCTCATCTGCAATACCATCATAGGATGCATTTGGGAGTGAAGCCATACTCATGCAAGTATGTACCTTACTTATACTTATTTTAAACAGTCACCAATTTAATGTACTCCAAGGCAGCAATTCTCGTATTTTTAAGAACAATCTCAGTCTCAATCTGTCAAAAAAAAACCTCTAATTTTCATACATTTTTGTCAAGTTGCGACTTGAATTTGAACATTTTGAATTACGAGTATTGACCTTCTGGTTAAAAACGAATGCTAAATAAGAAAATCAAAACTCGCTTAAACCGATATCAGAGGGGCAATTCCCGTTATTTTAAGAACGTTAACAGTCTGATCTCAGTCTCAATATGTCAAAAATACTTACCTATAATTTCCTACATAATTATAATTTTAACTATATATTTCAAGTATATATTTTTTTATAAATAAAATCACAAAATTATATCCTAACATTCACAAAACTATTTTTAATTAGATTAGATTATTTCTTTAGATTTTTGACAAGTTTTTGACATTTGATTGTCGCTGAGATGAGATTGAGACTAGATTTTGAACGTTTTTAGTTACGGGAATTGGGCTTCAGATCCTTCACTTTCTGTTAATATTTGCCTTTCATTTAGTATCTTTCACTCGAAGTGAACACGTCTGAACACAAAATGAATCAAAAGTGAAAAAGAAATTAAGTCACTAGTGAACCGATCCAACGATATTGGATTTCGGCACTCAGCATCTATCAGTCGCCTACCGAATGATCGAAAAATTTAATAAAAGTTGCAGATGAATGTATGTACATTCCTATACAATTTTGTCGGTGTCGTGTGGCTATATCGGCTTATACAGTGGCTACAAAAAGAAACAGCTTTCCGATACAGACAAACCCGTGTACCGATCGGTGCAGGGTTAATAAGGTAGTCGGCACCGATAAGTTTCAACCTGATTCTTTATAACTGAGCATATAAGATAACATGGGAATATTATACCTGCACCGATCGGTACCGACCCGCACAGACTCGCCTGTACTGGAAACCTGTTTCTTAATGTAAGTAAGTACCCTATGTTATGAAAACGAATCGGCGCTTTAAAAAAAAAATCCAATATGCATAAAGTTACTTTTGTTTACCTCAGAAATCAGTTTTTCGCACGATTTATTTTTACTACCAACCAGGCCCCTTTATGATCCTAAATCCTGTTTTACAGTATATGCAAAAAGAAGTTTGCGAAGAAATACAACATGCAACTTCACATGCATACCCATACCGGTGACAAGTCGCACGCTTGCGTTCGTTGCGACAAGCAATACTCGCAGCGAAGCACTCTGCTGAAACATCTTAAAAGGTAACGTAATATAACTCGCCTGTACGCCCGTTCTGTATTATTGTGCGTCTTGGTATGAGAATCCCTCCTCAACAGGATGAAACGCATGAAAGTAAAAGAGTGGTGAATATAAATGTTGGTGGATGGAGTGAGAGGCTTGTGGCTAAATAATAATAGCCGTACAGGTCGATCGAAGGTTAAGCTTCGCTAGCCGCGGTCGGTTCGTGGATGGTGGTCCCATTACATATCGAGAATCCCTCCGTGCCTCGGAAGCACGTTAAGCCGTTGATCCCGGCTATCATTCGTAGATCTTTGACAGTTGTTACTGGTAGTCAAAAGCCCAACAACCCATAAGCACACCCAAGGGATCGTGTTATTAAGTAACTGGATTGTGAAAGTCAGATAGGCAGTCGCTCCATGTAAAATAATGGTATTCAGCTGCATCCGGTTAGACCAGAAGCCGACCCCAACATATAGTTAGGAAAAGGCTAGGCAGATTGATTGATTTGGATGGAGAGGGAGAGGAAGATCAAAAAAAAATATGGATGGATAGTGTGAGGGACGATATGAAAGAAAAACCGGCCAAGTGCATGTCGGACCACGCACAATGAAGGGTTCCGTAGTTGGGATGAATTTATCCCAATAACAAACTTAACATTGTAGTTGAAAAACATGATCTCTCTCACATTCCAACTGCAAATGTAAGTTGATGGACTATTACTCGAAAAACTTGTAAAGCCTACTTAGCTGTGATAGTTTTCCTTTTAATTTCGTTGTATATACTACTACCGTGAATTTTTTCAGACTTCCAAAACTAACCGTTTAGCGGGTGGGGGGGGGGGGGGCACCTGACACCTGACTCTAACAAAACTTAGCACTTTAATTAAACCTTAATATCAGGTTGGCACAAAAGTAATGAGACTTGGTTAACGTTTTGTATTTTTTACCGTTTATTAATTTTCATTCTTATTTATTTACATTTTTAAATATTTATTCAAATAAAAAGATATAAAAAAACATTGGCAATAGGCTCGCCCCCCTATTACATGGGACTTAAACATAACTGGCGAAATGTGGGTGTACTTTAGGTACACCTCTGCCTAACCTTTCGGGGAAACAAGGCGTAATGTTATGTATGTATGTATGAAAAAAACATTTAAAAATATTAAAAAAATAGAGTTTCACCGGTGTCGGGAGCAGGGTCCAAGCTTCCGGTGCTTAGGGCTGCAGAGCCTCGAGATATGTTGGTCGAGGCTTTCGGCTATCAGGCCGTTACGACAATCGGCACAATGACAGCCCAGCTCACATTCCACATGTCAACAACCTCGTGCGCTAAGTCGAGATATTTTATTTGTTTCTCTTTCTCAGCTTTCACGAGGTTCTCGTCATGTGGGATGATCATCGATTATCATTACACGGCGAGCTAATCGATCTATCACCACTATATCAGGCTTATTGGCGACAATAGTCCTGTCAGTAATGATAGACCGATCCCAGTACAGTCACGAGCACTAATTTGTATACACTTAGCTACTTTTAAAACTGATTATCTTCGACTGTATTGATTGTTATTTTATGTTGTTACGAACCAGTGTAGGCCCAAAGTTAATCTGATTAACGATTAAAAATTAATGATTAAAAATCATAATCAAAAAATTTGATTATGATTAATTAATCGTAATCAAATTTTTTGATTATGATTTTTAATCATTAATTTTAATCGTTAATTTGATTATTTGATTAACTATTAACTACTCATTTATTTATTTAATTGTTCTCCCGATTTTTCTACCGATTTTAAGTTGGCAAACCTTTTCATGTATGCTTAAGGCGAGGTAGACCCTGCGAAGTAGGTATTTAACGCTACCAACCTACCCACGGAGCGAGCCGTGCGCTTACCTCGCCAGCGTGAACTTGCATGAACCCAAAATGTGTCACAGTATAGGTAAGCGTGTCGTGTAGGCAGTAGGTCAACTCATTGGAACGAAGTTCTTTGACGCGGCTTGGCAGAAATCGTCACTAACGAAAAAGCGCGTTCATACTTTCTTCTTTGAAATTCACACTTTCACTCTCTCTCTCTCTCTCTCTCTCTCTATCAAGAGAGAAAAATTTCAAATTTTCCTTCATGGGTGTCGTTTTCAAGGTTTTCGAGGGTGCTGAAACCGATAGTAAAGTCAAAATGAAAATCCAAGATGGCGGCTGCGAAAATTTTCAAGTTTTTCATCATGGGTGTCGTTTTTAAGGTTTTCGAGGGTGCTAAAACCGATAGTAAAGTCAAAATGAAAATTCAAGATGGCGGCTATGAAAATTTTCAAGTTTTTCATCATGGGTGTCGTTTTCAAGGTTTTCGAGGGTGCTGAAACCGATAGTAAAGTCAAAATGAAAATCCAAGATGGCGGCCGTGAACATTTTCAAATTTTTCATCATAGGTGTCGTTTTCGTGGTTATCGAGGGTGCTGAAACCGATAGTAAAGTCAAAATGAAAATTCAAGATGGCGGCTGTGAAAATTTTCAAGTTTTTCATCATGGGTGTCGTTTTCAAGGTTTTCGAGGGTGCTAAAACCGATAGTAAAGTCAAAATGAAAATTCAAGATGGTGGCTGTGAAAATTTTCAAGTTTTTCATCATGGGTGTCGTTTTCAAGGTTTTCGAGGGTGCTGAAACCGATAGTAAAGTCAAAATGAAAATCCAAGATGGCGGCTGCGAAAATTTTCAAGTTTTTCATCATGGGTGTCGTTTTTAAGGTTTTCGAGGGTGCTAAAACCGATAGTAAAGTCAAAATGAAAATTCAAGATGGCGGCTATGAAAATTTTCAAGTTTTTCATCATGGGTGTCGTTTTCAAGGTTTTCGAGGGTGCTGAAACCGATAGTAAAGTCAAAATGAAAATCCAAGATGGCGGCCGTGAACATTTTCAAATTTTTCATCATGGGTGTCGTTTTCGTGGTTATCGAGGGTGCTGAAACCGATAGTAAAGTCAAAATGAAAATTCAAGATGGCGGCTGTGAAAATTTTCAAGTTTTTCATCATGGGTGTCGTTTTCAAGGTTTTCGAGGGTGCTAAAACCGATAGTAAAGTCAAAATGAAAATTCAAGATGGTGGCTGTGAAAATTTTCAAATTTTTCATCATGGGTGTCGTTTTCAAGGTTTTCGAGGGTGCTGAAACCGACAGTAAAGTCAAAATGAAAATCCAAGATGGCGGCCGTGAACATTTTCAAATTTTTCATCATGGGTGTCGTTTTCGTGGTTATCGAGGGTGCTGAAACCGATAGTAAAGTCAAAATGAAAATTCAAGATGGCGGCTGTGAAAATTTTCAAGTTTTTCATCATGGGTGTCGTTTTCAAGGTTTTCGAGGGTGCTAAAACCGATAGTAAAGTCAAAATGAAAATTCAAGATGGTGGCTGTGAAAATTTTCAAGTTTTTCATCATGGGTGTCGTTTTCAAGGTTTTCGAGGGTGCTGAAACCGACAGTAAAGTCAAAATGAAAATCCAAGATGGCGGCCGTGAAAATTTTCAAATTTTTCATCATGGGTGTCGTTTTCGTGGTTATCGAGGGTGCTGAAACCGATAGTAAAGTCAAAATGAAAATCCAAGATGGCGGCTGCGAAAATTTTCAAGTTTTTCATCATGGGTGTCGTTTTCATGGTTTTCGCGGGTGCTAGAGCCGATAGTAAAGTCAAAATGAAAATCCAAGATGGCGGCCGCGAAAATTTTCAAATTTTCCTTCATGGGTGTCGTTTTCAAGGTTTTCGAGAGTGCTGAAACCGATAGTACAGTCAAAATGAAAATCCAAGATGGCGGCTGTAAAACTTTTGTTTTTATTTAAAATCATGTAAGAGTCATCACGTAACAAGAATCTTTGGTCCTTTCGGAAGTCCCCGGAGGCACTCGGTTTTATAATGTTTTACTATTTGAATTTTATTTTCTTCTATAGCTTTCGCCAATCCTTGTTTTTATGCTATTATGGGACACTTAATTTCGACAATCGTATCATTTCCAATCAACCTATTAGGCATGGCCCCAATATAACACTGGGTTTCGTCAATAAATAATCCGTTATAAATAATAAATATCCAAAACTAATTTGTAAATATATAGGTACCTAATTTAAAATAAAACCCCACCATCAGCATCACCTTTGTATGTATTTTTCTGTTCCTTTCTTCTGGTCTATTTACATGTGTGTACGTAAACTGTTAAATAAATAAATAAAAATCATGTGCAGTCGGAAGACATCGTCAGTAACAAAGTTCATCTCACATATGATTTAATACAAAAACATAATTTTAATTTTACATTTTGACCTCACTGTCGACTTTAGTATCCTCGAAAACTAGAAAAACTACACCCATGACGAAAAATTTGAAAATTTCCGCAGCCGCCTTCTGGATTTTCATTTTGACTTTACTATCGGCTATAGCACCCTTGAAAATCATGGAAACGACACCCATGATGAAAAACTTGAAAATTTTTACAGCCGCCATCTTAAATTTTCATTATGACTACTATCGGCTTTAGCACCCTCGAAAACCTTGAAAACGACACCGATAATGAAAAATTTGAAAATGTTCACGGCCGCCATCTTGGATTTTCACTTTGACTTTACTATCGGCTTTAGCACCCACGAAAACCATGAAAACGACACCCATGAAGAAAAACTTGAAAATGTTCACGGCCTCCATCATGGATTTTCATTTTGACTTTACTATCAGCTTCAGCACCTCCGAAAACCATGAAAACGTCACCCATGAAGCAAAATTTGAAAATTTTCACGGCCGCCATCTTGGATTTTCATTTTGACTTTACTATCGGCTTTAGCACCTGCGAAAACCATGAAAACGACACCCATGATGAAAAACTTGAAAATGTTCACAGCCGCCATCTTGGATTTTCATTTTGACTTTACTATCGGTTTCAGCACCCTCGAAAACCTTGAAAACGACACCCATGCAGGAAAATTTGAAAATTTTCACGGCCGCCATCTTGGAAACGACACCCATGCAGGAAAATTTGAAAATTTTCACGGCCGCCATCTTGGATTTTCATTTTGACTTTACTATCGGCTTTAGCACCCTCGAAAACCTTGAAAACGATACCCATGAAGGAAAATTTGAAAATTTTCACGGCCGCCATCTTGGTTTTTCATTTTGACTTTACCATCGGTTTTAGCACCCTCGAAAACCTTGAAAATGACACCCATGATGAAAAACTTGAAAATTTTCACAGCCGCCATCTTGAATTTTCATTTTGACTTTACTATCGGCTTTAGCACCCTCGAAAACCTTGAAAACGACACCCTTGAATGAAATTTTGAAAATTTTCACGGCCGCCATCTTGGATTTTCATTTTGACTTTACTATCGGCTTTAGCACCCGCGAAAACCATGAAAACGACACCCATGATGAAAAACTTGAAAATTTTCACAGTTGCCATCTTGAATTTTCATTTTGACTTTACTATCGGCTTTAGCATCCTCGAATACCTTGAAAACGACACCCATGAAGGAAAATTTGAAAATTTTCACGGCCGCCATCTTGGATTTTCATTTTGACTTAACTATCGGTTTCAGCACCCTCGAAAACCTTGAAAACGACACCCATGAAGGAAAATTTGAAATTTTTCTCTCTTGATAGAGAGAGAGAGAGAGAGAGAGAGAGTGAAAGTGTGAATTTCAAAGAAGAAAGTACGAACGCGCATTTTCGTTAGTGACGATTTCTGCCAAGCCGCGTCAAAGAACTTCGTTCCAATGAGTTGACCTACTGCCTACACGACACGCTTACCTATACTGTGACACATTTTGGGTTCATGCAAGTTCACGCTGGCGAGGTAAGCGCACGGCTCGCTCCGTGGGTATGTTGGTAGCGTTAAATACCTACTTCGCAGGGTCTACCTCGCCTTAAGAACAATACACCAATGCCGTCCTCTGGCTCGGTAGAAAGAATGTTTTCTTTTGCAACTATGCTAAATAAACCTAGGTCACACAAATTATCTGACGACTTATTTGAAAAAAAAGTAGTTATGAAATGTAACTTGAACATCAAGAAATCAGAAATGTAAAGATCGGAGATTAGTTGATTGAAAATATTCTTCAAAATTAGAATTCAGTGTATTTGAAAGTTATAAATTATTTTTTTGTTCTTTGAATAATTAATAAAAATATTTTAATAAATGTGTCATTATTTTCCATCATTTCTTTTATATAGAATTAATAACATTGATGGATGTATTAGTTTACAATCAAGTTAATCAATTAATGATTAACGTCAATAATCATGATTAAGATTATTTTTTTAATCATGATTATTCTAATCATGATTAATTTAATCTGATTAAAATTAATCAAATTAATTAATTGATTAAAAAATTAATTGATTAATGCCAACACTGTTACGAACATAGTGTTTTGGAACACATAGACTTAAGAAATTGGTAGGCAACTCTAAGTTGCTATCGTTATTCCACGAGAAAATCGCTTTTGGATTTCCCTAAGTGTATACATATTAGTGCTCGTGACTGTACAACGTGACATGGTCATTTTCGAGAACTGGGTCGGGCAAATACTTATAATACGGTACCTCAGAGTCCACAAGTTTGTATTTCAAAGCAAGTTGCTGGTGTATAATCCTGGCCACTTGGTTATGTATGTGCAAGTACTCGCCGTTAGCCAGACGAGAACAACCAGAGATGTTATGTCTGATAGACTCACCCGGACGGTGGCATGCTTGACACACGTCAACCGTCCCGTCCTTCATAATATGTCTCCGATAGTTATTCGTCAATATAACTTCGTCCATAATTGCACAGACGAAATCTTCAGTTTCCCCGAAAAGGTCACCAAAATATAGCCAGGATACGGACGTTAAGAAATCTACACCCGGTTCGTGAAGAGCCCGATAGAAGCGCGATATTTTTTATTATTATTACAATACAAAAAGCTTAGTCAATGATCTAATCACCATTAGCATCCAAGACTTCTTGCTAACGATCCGGCAAAGTTTGGATGCCTTTCGCCCAGAACTCTGATGGCTGTGCCTCAAAAAAGTTGTTCAACTCCGCCTCTACATCCGAGAAATCATTAAATGGTTTACCCCGCAAATGTTGTTTCAGGGCTCTAAACAAATAATAGTCTGATGGGGCGAGGTCTGGGGAATAAGGTGGGTGGGGTATCGTCTCCCAGCCCAAATTCTCCAACTGTTGGCGAACGGCAGATGCGACGTGCAGTCGAGCGTTATCGTGTAGTAAAACTACAATGACTCGTCTTCGTCTTTTTTTCTTGATAGCAGCAGATAGTTTGGTGAGCTGGGTTGAATATTTGTCAGTGTTTATAGTTTCATTGTGTAATAGTTCATAAAACAGCATGCCTTGCGCGTCCCAGAAACAGCAAAGCAGAACGTTTAATCGGTTCTTTTGACTCAGCTTCGGTTGAGTTGGTGGCGTTTCTTCTCGAAACAGCCAAAAAGCACGACGTGTATCGTTCTCGTAATGAATCCATGACTCATCTCCAGTAACTAGATCAGACAAAAACTCTTTACGTCGGGGTCGCAGCAGAAGTGATTGACAGATAGCGACACGGACTGCACGACTGGCGTCTGTAAGGATGTGCGATACTCACCGAGCCAAAACTTTTCGATACCCAAGCTCATGCAGATGTTATTCCTCGGCGTGGTGACTGCAGTTAAGTGCTTCCGTTATTCACGAGTGGTAGCATCCGGATTCGACTGCAGTTCGCGGCGTAAATCGTCATCATTCACTGCGGGTGGTCGTCCTGTGCGTGACTTTCAAGGCTCCTGTTTTCTGATTTAATACGGTCAAACCATCGGGACACCGTCGCATGGCTTGTACTTTCAGCGGCCAATGCAGTGTTGATATTGTCAGCCGCAGCCCGCGCACTGTGGCCTAACAAGTACTCGTATAAGTATAGTGTTCGAACTTGTCGCTCGTCCATTTTTCTTCAAACTGACTAAACCGATCCCGAGGGCGGCTTTATATACCCCCACATCACAAGTACCTAGAATGTTCTACAACATTCTAGAATATTATCGAAAACGATTAACTTGAAAAGGGAAATGTATAGAATATAATGACTATTGATAACATAATCATTTATTTTTCTACATAGTCTCCGAGTCTCTCTACACACCGAGTCCAGCGCTTTTCCAAGCCTTCAATCCCTTTAAAAAAAAAAGTTTTGTCTTGGTCCTGCAAAAAGCTCTCCACGGCATCCATCACCTCGTTATCGTCTTCGTACCTGTTTCCCCTTAAGTATTCTTTCAATTTGGGAAACAGATAAAAATCGCTAGGCGCCAGATCTGGTGAATAAGGGGGGTAGTCAACCAATTCGAAGCCAGCTTGCTGAATGGCAGCCATCGCAACTGCCGACCTGTGCGCGGGTGCGTTGTCGTGATGAAACAGCACGCCCCTTCGAAGTTTCCCTCTCCTTTTCTCTTTGATGGCATTCCTCAACTTGGGAATTAAAGCTGCATAATATTGGCCTGTAATAGTGGTTCCACGCTCCAGGTAATCAATCAACAATATCCCTTCTGAGTCCCAAAATATTGAGGCCATAACATTGCTGAATTAAAAATGATTTGATTTGATTTGATTGCCAGCCGATGCCACGGCACGAAACTTCTTCGGGGTCGGTGATGATGGCCGTTTCCATTGCGAAGATTGCTGTTTTGTCTCGGGATCAAAATGATGGAACCATGTTTCGTCCATTGTTACGAAACAAGACAAAAAGTTTTCAGAATCTTCTTGAAACTTGTCCAACAATATCTTCGAAATCTCAAGTCGATTTTGTTTCTGACTGTCGGTTAACATTCTCGGCACCCATCTCGCGGAGACTTTTCTCATATTCAAAGATTGTTTCAATATGGATTGAATACTTCCATATGAAATGCCCGTTTCTTGAATTAAGTGTCGGATGGTAACTCTTCGATCGCTCAATACAATTTTCTCGACTTTCGCAACATTTTCTTGGGTGACTGACGTCGATGGACGGCCGCAACGATGTTCGTCTTCCGTGCTCGTTCTCCCTACTCGAAATTGAGAAGCCCACTTTGCGACAGTGGAATACGGTGGAGCAGACTCCTAATGTTGCCTCCAAATCGCAATGAATCTCTTGCGTCGTTAACTTTTTTTAAACAGAGGTATTTAATAACGGCTCGCACTTCGTTTTTCTCCATTTTCGAGAACACGTTCCGACACGAAGGAAACAAATGACTACATGCAGAAAAAAACAAAAGAGAATCGAAGATTTTTTTCTTTATTAATATTACAAATATGTATCTGAGCTATGCCTGCCAGTATTTATTTTTTTTCTTACCAAGGAGTATGTCGTTCTCACTACTTTTTGATCCCTCCTCGTACTTTTGTGCCAACCTGATATTTCAAAAACGGATCCCTTAATCCTAAAATTGTTTTTACAAACCCGCAATATTTTTGAAATACCTATCCAACAACACCCCATACCACGGGGTAAACGAGAAAGAAGAAAAACATCCCCACTTTACGTGTACAGGAGGTGCCCTAAAAAAAATTTTTTTAATGATTTTATTTTACCACTTTATCTGCGTAATTAATATGTACATTCATGCCAAATTATAGCTTTCTAGTACTAAGAGTCTCAGAGCTAAGCTGCGGACGGATGGATGGACGGACATGGCGAAATAATAAGGGTTCCTTGTTGATTACGGAACCCTAAAAAGGAGTGAATGATAGAATGACGGCTGACCGGGGAGAATATACGATAACGTGTGGCGCCGACCCCCTATAACATGGGACAAGGACAGGGAGAAAAGAAGATTTCTCGAGATTTTTTTTTTATTCCATGTAATAGGGAGCTAGTCTACTGCCATCAAGCTGGAACGAATCCAGACTTCGGGCTGTTGCTGTCCAATAATGGATTTTTGTATTTGGTTAGATATTTAGAATGCAACGCTGTTCTTCTTCTACAATCATTCATCATCATCTTCCTGATCTTGTTCCATGTTACAATAATACTCAGTTATAATTAAGGGCCGAGTTTTCAAGCGTCAGATAACTTTCACACACAACACATAACATCACGCCTGTAATCCCCGAAGGGTTAAAAGCAGAGGTGTGTCTATAGTACACCCTCATAACTTTTCTCTAAAGAATAAATATTATGATTTGACATATTTTCTCTACAAAAGCTGTCAAAACATAATTCTTTTTTTATACTGTTTCAAGAAAATAAACTCTGTTTTGGTTGCCTTAACCTGGGTCAGATAAAATTTATTTTCTTTCTTTCCTTCTCAGATAAAATATAACTGATTGAAATTATCAATTGAAAAATCGGCCCTAAAACTAGTAATTATTTATTTTAGTTGCCGCGGCGGCGAAACGACACCATAGCACAGAGGCCGCCCAGAAATCACGAAGATAGAAACGTGGTTTTAACAAGTTTTAAAAGATATTTGTCTTTTTGTAACTTGTAATAAAATTGTAATAAGTAGGTAAGTAACAATTAGTATTAATACTTAATAAAATATTCATTATTACTGGGTGTTTTTATTGGAACAATTATGGTATTGTGCTTAGTAACAGCATGTGGCGTCACGTAGTATGCATTTATGAACGCACTTTAGAAATCGTGGCGTCGCCTGTATTATGTTTTTATAAGTTAGTGAGGAACGCACCCCTGTTAAGTAGCAACAATACTAAGCTACCATCCGGGCCGCTACCCAAAGTGTTCCTTAAGGTGGATCCGCAGGTCGGGGGATGTTCGAAACAGTTACCGTGAGCCCGGCACAGGCAACTGAAGGAACACGGGTGGGTTTTACGCCCGAGATTAATAATGTATCTCTGATCCAAGGATAGAGTCAATCTAAGATTGCTGTATACTGTGCGATCGATCTCCAATCCTGATGCCAATATCAAAACTATGCAATCGTTTTTTTTTTCGATGCAGATTGCAGGCGATCCTTTCCCTCCCGACCGTTCCGTTTCACATATAATTTTTATAATGCAATGCATTATGTTCTATGTTTTATGAAAATAAACTAGTCACTAAACTACACCAAAATATACCTTTTCTGTCAAAACAAAATAATTACGTGTCTAAAACCCCGTAAAATTTACAATCGTTAAATTATATTTACAATACTTGCAACTATTTTATCAGGAACGGAACGTGAATTTGACGTCTTGACAGTGACGCACTTTTGTTACTGTTTCATGTTTGTTCCAAAGAGTAGTAACTATTTATAAGTTTGTTCATTGTTGTGGCTTCGTGGACAAGCACGTTGTCTATCATCAGCGTCGCTGTCAGTGTCCCAGTCGGATAACAGAGCAAGGACCTCCATATCACTATCGTCACTATCACTTGAAAATACTGATAATGCCATAACTTGTTCTAAATCGTAATTAGTATCAACGATAGTATTCTTACAATCCTCGAAATTTCTTGGATTGCAACCTGCGATTGTTTATACCGATCAAACCAAATGGCAAAATGGACAGATTGGTTATTGGCAAGCAAAAACTGTCATTTCCGAACAGAGGCCAATCTTTAATCTGTGATCCGCCCTCCCATAGACGGATTGACTCCGAGGATAGTAAAATCAATCTGCAGATAGGTTATTGGCAAGCATTTCCCGAAAAATGGATTGAAATATCGATCTCAGATGGCAAAAATTGGATCAGGATTGATTATTAATCTCGGGCGTTAGTCAGTAAAAGTCTGACACGCCCTCCCGCTCCCGCCAAAGCGGGAGAAGTCATTTGATGATTTCCCACTAAAAAAAGGTGCATCCGCAGTTGTAGCCCGCGAAATTCAAATTTTCTTGCGTTTTTTGCAATTTGCAAGTCAGTATCAAAGAAAAAAAGAAAAATATTTTATTTGGGACACGCACAGGAAATATAACAATAAAAAGATTAGAAAGAAAAGACAGAAAAACTAACAATACCATGATCACAATTATAACAAATCTCAGCGTCGATATTTGAAAAAAAAAACAAATACCGCAGCGCTGATATTCTGACAGGGCCCGCTGTGATGCCACGGACACACCTACGGACATAAAATAAACAACAAAATATATTTTAAAACAAAATTATACGCAAAATCGTATTTAGCTTTTACAGTTCAATCATAACCATATCAAGTTTTGTTCCAATCCGTATTTTGAACAAAAGGGTATGTCAGAATTTATCTGATGCTGCCATCCTTATCATTTTAATGGAAGATGAACGTCAAGATGACGGGACCGCGCCAGGTTTTTCGAATATCATGTGAATAAGATTTAATACAATATTTCTTCTATTTCATACTTTCATAGTAAAATTCTACACTCATACAATTTCAAAATATTGTACAAAGAAAGTGGTCCCGCTATTTTGATATTAAAATGACGGGACCACTATTCAGTTAATGAAAAACACATGGCGTGATCTTAAACTGAACACATCAAATAATACGATAGAGTGCGACTACGTATCGGAACTCTTATCAAAATAACCACCATATCTATATACCTACATTATTGGCAAATAAATGATTTCTATTCTATTCTACGTTTGAATCGTTATTATACTTTTAAAACTGTAATTTCAATAAAAAAGCGTTTATTATAATATTTACATCTGACAAGCGCCTGAAGAAAAAGGATCACTTTAAGCCAAGTATCATTTTATGGCTCTTGTAATTTATTTAGGCGTTAGTTTGTTATAGTTTGAATTTGGAAGGGTTATTCTAAAGTGCATTTATTTTAGTTTGTTTACCTAAAAATTAAAATTGATTTGAATACAAAACCAAAATGTTGAAAAAGATAATAATATATTTGATGTTGTAAGTTATTGTAAATTTAATTACTTAAACCTTTCGGCCCACATCAAAACACGTGCATCTGTCACGTCGACTCATTGTGTCGGCGTTATTCGGGTCGGACTTAATGCGAAATATTGCATTCTAGAGTATACCTTTCCTGTTCTAATTTACACAGAGTGTAGGAAAAATAATGGGAAAGACATAAAAATAAAATTCTTTTAATTCAGACAAGGTCCATTTGGTTAGTACAACACACATCTTAGAAACTAGTGTTAGTACTTACATCGACCGAAAATAAAAAACAATTATTAATTATACGCCACAGTGGCATGTAGGCGTATCCAATGTCCCAGTATGGGACTGTTCCACCTGTCCGCTATAGTGCTCAGGATGCTGTTGATATAACATCACATGTCAAACATCTAACAACAATTTGTTACGGTATGTTGCACTCAATAAAGTCTAGTCTAGACAAGCGCGGCTCCGATTCGGGGACGGTGGGTAATGCGAAATATTGTATTCTATAGTATACCTTTCCTGTTCTAATTTACACAGAGTGTAGGAAAAGAATAGGAAAGGCATATAACATCACATGTCAATCAAACATCTAACAACAATTTGTTACGGAATGTTGCACTCAATAAAGTCTAGTCTAGACAAGTGCGGGTGGCGCCGATTCGGGGACGGTGGGTAATGCGAAATATTTGCATTCTAGAGTATACCTTTCCTGTTCTAATTTACACAGAGTGTAGGAAAAAGAATAGGAAAGACATGACATCACATGTCAAACATCTAACAACAGTTTGTTACGGAATGTTGCACTCAATAGTCTAGTCTAGACAAGCGCGGCTCCGATTCGGGGACGGTGGGTAACGCGAAATATTTGCATTCTAGAGTATACCTTTCCTGTTCTAATTTACACAGAGTGTAGGAAAAAGAATAGGAAAGACATATAACATCACATGTCAAACATCTAACACTCTCGATCTCGTGAAAGCTGAAAATGATAAACAAATTAAGTATCTTGACCTGGCTCGCGAGGTTGTCGACATGTGGGATGTGGATACAGCAGTCATTGTACCGATAGTCGTGACGACAAATGGCATAATAGCCAAGAATCTCGACCAACATCTCAGGAGGCTCTCGTTAGGCAGCTGGATCAAGGGCTTGATCCAGAAAGCGGTACTTCTCGATACGGCACGTATCGTTAGGAGGTTCCTCTCTCAGGAGCCCTGACCACCGGTAGCTTGGATCCTATTCCCGATACCGGTGGGCTACTATTTTTTATATTTTAAAATGTTTTTAAAAAAATATTTAAAAATGTAAGATATATGTATAAAAATGGAATAAAGGAAATAATAATAATATCGTAATTGAGTGTACATTACGGGATAACGCATTTATTATACAAGATTTATTAATGTCTAAGTTAATTGTAACGTATCTCGTTGGTAATCCAGAAATAAATAAATAAACTTGTTACGGAATGTTGCTTATCCGGGAGTGGCGCCGAGTCGGAAACGGTGGGGCAACAAGGTAACAATTTGTCACAAGAAAAAAAACATAAGTACATAAGTAGTTAACTTTTTCCCGACAATCTGAGAAAATGCACTTTGTATGAGTAATTGAATATTTTTGTAATTGTTAACTAAATATAGTAAGTCATAGCAGGATATTTCGAGAAAAATACATATGCATATAGTATGGAAGAAGAAGACATGTTGCGCCGACCCCAAATAAAATGGGACAGGGACAGGAGAATGATGATAATTAACAATCAGCACAATGATGATTGCGAATTAAATCATTTCTCATTAGACAGTGTGGAATAATAAAAGTCTGGCTTTTGGTGGTTCGACTTTTCATATCATCATAGCATTCCCACTTTCCTGGAAATCCGATACAGTTAGATTTATAATGTCCTATGCCTTGTTCTGAAATTGGCAGTATGTCTTCAATTACTGATACTAAATGAAACGGTTCCGTTGAATGGTTCTGATCCCCAAGAACCCCCAACCCCCAACTTTCTATACATACACGAACGATTAATACAATGTGTATAGTAGTTTGATTGCATCGACTCAGATGCGCGATGATCTTTTGTTTATGTTATTGTGTTAGCAATTATGGTTCGAAGCGTGTCTGCTTACAATGATTGATCATATTAATCGTCGCATCGAGATAACTGTCGAACACGTCTTATTCGTTTGATATCTTATTTATTTATAGTTAGCTCACTTTATACAAAATGATGTGTTACTATCTGCTTAAAATGGTTAGTCATATTATAGGTATACGTTGAGACAATCGTTGAACACTTATTCTTTACTCTTTCCTAGTCATTTAGAGCTCTCGTCTCTCTTTAAGTCCTTAGTTCCTAAAGTGGTCCAGGTGGACCCACCGGGGTCAACGCAGCCAACGCAAATTTCCATAGTTAGATCTAATCTTCACATTTTTTGTCGAGTTTTGGGAATATGGTAGAAATGGTAGAATGTGTATGTGTGTGAATGTGTGCTTGCGGGATGTTCGAAAGAGTTACCGTGGCCCCGGCACAGGCAACTGAAGGAACACGGGTGGGTTTTACTCAGTAAAAGTCTGACACGCCCTCCCGCTTAGCCCAGAGCGGGAGAAGTCATTTGATGATTATCCATCCAAAAAAAAAAGGGGTCCACCGGAACCAGCTAAATTTAGAAAGTGGTCTATGAGAAAAAAAGTCTGGGAACCTCTGGTTTAAGTTATGAACTAATACATATGACACTAATTGCCCAATTATACCCTACTCGAATTTACACCGTCAATCATTCACTTCATTTTTGAATGGATGATCTATGGTATTTTAGGTAAGCGCACTGGCTAAACCACTGAGCATGTTGTTGCCGCGGGTCATCATCGTCTTCCCAATCTTTTAAACCTCCACCACAATGGAAACACACAGTCATATCTCCCCGAGCGACGTAAAGAAACCAGTTTATACCAAATCCTCCGGCTTCTGACGCATTTGTTGAGCCTAGTCTGAGAAATTAATCAATCGTCTTCACTTGGAGCTGAACTCTGGATGCTGAGATTTGTATAATCGATCCGATCCTCTAATTGGAATTTCATTTTTTATTATTCGCCATAAAAATAAGATTATATTACTCTCTTACTTTCTTGTTAATTATTACACATAAAAGAGTGTAAAGAATTCTCATACCAGTTACAGATCATTCAAATATTTGTTGTGGGAATTGAACCCACGACACGTAGGGCAGCAGTCGATCTAACCACTGCACCAATCGTATCGCCTTACCATTAAGTAGGTACCTATAGGATGTTTTGATCCAGGCTCATACTTGCTCATTTTTCAGGGTATTATTATTATTTATATTAAAATTAAATTAAATAATGGCAAAAATAAAACATGCGTATCAGCTCATAATGTCAACTTCTCAAAATGACAATCGAACGCAAAATGTCCACTTCTCACAATGTCAAATTCGCATAGTGTCAATTATTTCTCAAAATGTCCATTTCTCATAATGACAAACTCGCATAACGTCAACTTCTCACAATGTCAACTTCTTAAGAACTGAACACCGACAAGACTTTACTTCGACGGGACTCTTTGCCGACAGGACACTTCGCCGACAGGGCATAATATCTACATACATAATATAGGTGATGGTGGTGGTGGATGTAGGTCAAACGAGAAGATTGTTATGATTGGAGACTTTAATGGTTGGGTTGGTGTGAAGAGAAAAGGCTACGAAAAAGTATTAGGTGCATTTGGGGATGATAGAGTGAATGAGAATGGGATGAGTTGACTAGAGATATGTGTAGAGAAGTATTTGTCTGTTATGAACATTATGTTTAATCATAGGAAGGTTCACAGGTATACGTGGGAAAGGCAAAACAGTAGAAGTATGATCAACTTTGTGATTGTGGATGAAAGATTAAAGAGTAAAGTGACAGATACTAGAGCATATCGGGGTGTTAATGTAAGGACTGATCATTATCTGGTTATGTGTCGGGTGGATGGTTTGTTCAGACATTGGCGTCACCGAGTTCGAGTTCCTGTGATTGCTCTAGAGAGAATAAAAGTAAAAAGACTGCAAGATTTGAAAGTAAAAGAGGAATATAAGAGGGAAGTAAAAGTGAAGATGAATAAAATAATTGATGATACGAATGATTACAGTCTAGAAGAAGTATGGGATATAGCGAGAAATAGTATGGTGCAAGTGGCCACAAAAGTATGTGGTCTAGCGCAAAGGAAATGTGGTAGTAGAACGAATGATTCTTGGGTAGATGGTGAAGTAAAAGAGGTTGTGAGGAAGAAGAAAGAAGCCTGGCTTAATTTGTTAGCCTATAAGGCCCAAAATATGATGAATCAGGCAACGAATGTGACAGATGAGCTAGAAAGAGTGAAGAAAAAATATTCCGAAATGAAAACGAAAGTGAAAGAGATGGTAAAAATGAAGAAAGATGAACCGGAAGAAAAGTATAACAGGAAGTTCTCTGAAAACTTCAGGATCAATGTTAAGCTGTTCTGGAAACAGGTAAGATTGGCTCGGAGTAACAAGAACATCGAGTATGAATGTTATAAGAGCAGAAGATGGATGTTTACTAAGCGAAGAATGTAAGGTCTTGGAACGATGGAAGGGATACTTTGAAAGTTTATTTAGCTGTCAGGATAGTGTGAAAGGAGTGGGTAATTGGGCCGACGCCAGTTTTGAAGACCCAAGCTCAGATGTAGATGAAGAGAATGAAATAGAAATAGATGAGATTGTAAGAGCGCTGAAAGGGATGAAAGTTGGGAAAGCTGTGGGGTACGACAGAATATCTGCTGAAATGCTAAAGGGCGGTGACGGGGTGGTAGCAAGTCTGTTGTGCCGGATCTTTAATATGTCTTGGAGATATGGCCATGGATGATTGGTGCAAGGCTGTAATCGTACCACTATATATGGGAAAAGGCTCTCAGCAGGAGTGTAAAAACTACCGCGGTATTAGTCTTTTGAGTGTTGTTGGCAAACTGTATGCAAAAGTTTTAATAAATAGAGTGATAAGAGTGACAGAGGAGAAAATATGGGATGTGCAGGCAGGATTTAGAGAGGGAATAGGCTGTATGGATCAGATCTTCTCCCTAAGGTGCATAGCCGAAAAATATCTGGCAAAGCACAAGAAAGTCTACTGTGCTTTCGTTGACTTGGAGAAGGCCTATGAGAATGTGTGGAGGGAGAAACTCTGGTCAACACTATCCATGTACGGTGTGGACTAGCGCTTGGTACGGGCACTGAAATCTTTATACAAGGATTCCAGTGCTTGTGTTAGGATAAATGGGGCATACACGGACTGGTTATGCATCTCGAGGGGTGTTAGACAGGGTTGTGTAGCGTCACCATGGCTGTTCAACTTGTACATGGATAGTTGTCTGACAAATTTGAAAGAGGGTGAGTGCGGATTGAGGATGAATGAGTTGCTTGTCAAATGCCTTCTCTACGCAGATGATCAAGTTCAACTTGTATCGTCAGCAGAACAGTTGCAAGACATGGTGACTGTCATGGATGAACCATATAAGATGAAAGGGATGAATATAAATGTGAATAAGACGAAGGTCATGGTGTTTGAAAGACTAGAGGACGTATCGATGTGTGATGTGAAAATAAATGATAAAAGTGTGGAGCAAGTAAGTGAGTTTGTATATTTGGGGAGTCTGTTTACAAGCGATGGAAAGATTGATGAAGATGTGGAAAGGAGAGTAAATGCGGGAAATAAAGTGAATGGTGCTATACATGCGGTTGTGACCAACCAGTTAATGTCCAAAAAGGCCCGACTGGCTGTTCACAATGGTGTGCTGGTGCCTACGCTTATGTATGGAAGTGAATGTTGGGTGTGGCAAAAGAAGCATGAAAGTAGAATAAATGCTGTGGAAATGCATTTCTTGCGAAGCATGTGTGGTGTGACTATGAATGGTAGACTGAGGAATGATGTGATAAGGCAACGGTGCGGTTTAAAAGAAGATGAAGTGACAAAAATTGAAAAGAGTATGCTTAGATGGTTTGGTCATGTTGAGAGGATGAATGAAAGTCGACTAACAAAAGGTATTTACACAGATGTGAGTGGAAACGCCGGGAGGGGACGCCCTAGGAAGACATATGGTGATCTTATTGGTGATGTTCTTCAGAAAGATCAGATTGTATGTTGTGTGTATGTATGTATGAAAATTAATAATGGTGTTTTTTTTTATTTTAGGTCGACCAATCCCTTCGATTCTGACTGTGAAATACCAGCATCTCAGCCAGCACCGTCGGTAGAGAAAAAGAAGTCAAGGAAAAAGGCTACCGGCCAAACCTATAAACCTGCAATAAAGAAAATTCCTAGTGCTCTGGTGGTAACATCTAGCTTTTTTGGGTCCGACACGGAGTCGAACGTTGATTTGCCGGTGCCATCGACATCGGTCAAAAAAGGAAGCTGTCGGATTCAGAAGTATGCTGAAGTTTTTTTATTTGTAAATGTGGGTCCTTTTAATTTTAATTTTCCATTATTTTTTTTACATATTAGTTCACATACCTACTGACTCAGATATTCTAAATACGATTTCCCGGGTCAGTTAAAATTTATGGGTCCATCAGTATATTTTTGAAGGTTCTTTTATGCTTTTTCATTCTTAATTTTTGTAATGATAATAATTTTAATTTCAGAACGAGCAAGAACTTCGCGGTGAACCCATCCGAGCGGCTGCGCTGTGGAGCTTCTTGTCAAGACGTAGCGGTTCTGGTTATATATACACTTCAGCGGGATCCCACCCGGCAGGGCGACTACTACATGGAACTGCGTGTTTACAACGCTCGGGAAGCGGAGGCGCTCAGCACCGACCGCTGGAAACGGGCACTAGTTACCTTCAAATCGGCTGTTGATGATAGCAGTCCGGTATGGAAAACAGTCATAAAACTTGTGACCGCTGCTAAAGAAGATTATCGGAAGATAGATATCAGTCTAACGTATTTTAAAATTAGGTAAGCATCTTACCACAATTTAAAAGACCCATAATATTTTTTTGCTCTTTTGATTTATAACTGATAAATAATTTGGTTTGAAAAACATTTTTTATGGAGAAAAGTCTAATCTATCCATACTTACTAATGTTATAAATTCGAAAGTAACTCTGTCTGTCTGTATGTTACCTTTTCACGCTTAAACCACTGAACGGATTTCGATAAAATTTGGCAAGGAGACCCTGGGCTGGCTGGAAATTTGAAAGGGCACCCTGGGCTTTCCCAGGGTGCCCCTCTATCTCCTTGCCAAATAATAATTTCCAATCCCTTAGATCTCTTAAAAAGAGGTACACAATTGTTTTATATTGTGATTTTGAAAATCAACCCCTATTTTATCCCCCTTAGGGGATGATTTTTCGAAAACGCTGAACCATACATACATACATACATAAACTCATGCCTTCTTCCCATGGGGGTAGGCAGAAACTACAGAACGCCACCTGCTACGATCCTTACACACTCCTTTTGCCTCGGTTATGTTCATACATTTGGTCATACACGCACGCGGGTTGCGAGTACTACGCACCTGAGCTTTCTGAAGAACATCACCAATTAGATCACTATATGTCTTCCTAGGGCGTCCCCTCCTGGCGTTTCCAATCACATCTGCCGTGTTCATACTATAGAGGCATGAGGAACAGGGTGTAAAGTTCACTCATCCTCCATAGAAAAGGGAGGATCCTCCGACCAGACGGGTGTTGTGTCTGGTGGGCTACTGCCCGACGGTTGATGTCGGGATGTTGTATATATGCTAGTCGCGCGGTAAACTCTGTTTGCGCGATGCAGGATTTTGCGTGACGTCAGTGTGACGCGGTCCATTGTGGCGATGCCGCCACATCACTCCCCTCCGGAGACCGGAGGTCGATAGTGGGCAGAGTCGTGTATCTTGCGATGCTTGCCAGGGCCAGTTGGTTGAGGTTCCAGGGAGTCGGAACCGGGTGCCGCATAGTTCGCGGTGAGTCGGAACTGTCTGCGGAGATGCCCCCAGTGAGTCGGGGTGGCGCTGCGTTATGCTCCAGTGCGTTGGATGTGGTACAGCGCCGGGTTGAGGCTGACTGCTGGCGTCGACCAGGAGAGGTTTGAAGGGCTCTGCTTGTTGACCGGCCGAGAGTGCAGTGTGCTGTGCCAAGGTTGCTGATGAGGCTGAGGGTGATGACCAGGTATGCGCGGTCGCTGCATGCTGGTGGTCAGGATACCCGTTGAAGCCGTGGGTGCTGGCTGGCTGTGTGACTCGCTGCTCGAAAGCTCGAGGAAGTGATGCTGATGACGTCACGCTGTAGTAGTTGCACGAAGGCTGCGCTGACGTTCATGTTTTGGGCTCACCAGTATAGAGGTATGAGGAACAGGGTGTAAAGTTCACTCATCCTCCATAGAAAAGGGAGGATCCTCCGACCAGACGGGTGTTGTGTCTGGTGGGCTACTGCCCGACGGTTGATGTCGGGATGTTGTTTATATGCTAGTCGCGCGGTAAACTCTGTTTGCGCGATGCAGGATTTTGCGTGACGTCAGTGTGACGCGTTCCATTGTGGCGATGCCGCCACAATACCTTTTGTTAGTCGACTCTCATTCATCCTCTCAACATGACCAAACCATCTAAGCATACTCTTTTCAATTTTTGTCACTTCATCTTCTTTTAAACCGCACCGTTGCCTTATCACATCATTCCTCAGTCTACCATTCATAGTCACACCACACATGCTTCGCAAGAAATGCATTTCCACAGCATTTATTCTACTTTCATGCTTCTTTTGCCACACCCAACATTCACTTCCATACATAAGCGTAGGCACCAGCACACCATTGTGAACAGCCAGTCGGGCCTTTTTGGACATTAACTGGTTGGTCACAACCGCATGTATAGCACCATTCACTTTATTTCCCGCATTTACTCTCCTTTCCACATCTTCATCAATCTTTCCATCGCTTGTAAACAGACTCCCCAAATATACAAACTCACTTACTTGCTCCACACTTTTATCATTTATTTTCACATCACACATCGATACGTCCTCTAGTCTTTCAAACACCATGACCTTCGTCTTATTCACATTTATATTCATCCCTTTCATCTTATATGGTTCATCCATGACAGTCACCATGTCTTGCAACTGTTCTGCTGACGATACAAGTTGAACTTGATCATCTGCGTAGAGAAGGCATTTGACAAGCAACTCATTCATCCTCAATCCGCACTCACCCTCTTTCAAATTTGTCAGACAACTATCCATGTACAAGTTGAACAGCCATGGTGACGCTACACAACCCTGTCTAACACCCCTCGAGATGCATAACCAGTCCGTGTATGCCCCATTTATCCTAACACAAGCACTGGAATCCTTGTATAAAGATTTCAGTGCCCGTACCAAGCGCTAGTCCACACCGTACATGGATAGTGTTGACCAGAGTTTCTCCCTCCTACCAAAAGCATAAATTTGAATTTTCATATCCCTAATCCATATAAAATTATTTAATAATTATCATCAACATTTTAATATTGTAAAAATAGAAAAGGGAGACAGATAATGTGTTATGATTATTTCATTTAATTTTTATTTTTTTTTATTTTTATTGTCATTACATTAAGCATACAACAATGGTTAATGTAGTGACAGTCGAATCTCTCAGCCATCATCCTCAAGATTGTGTTGGAGCTGACGCGGACCCTGCGCACCAAGGATGTGGACCGTTTCCGCATCATCGCATAGAAGAGTTTCTTTACTTTCTTTTATGTTTACAATGTTACAATAATATATTATTGCATAGACAATAAAATCTCATGAATTATAATATTTATTGTTTTATTTTTCATTTCATGTTCCCTGTGTGTTAAATATACTCATTTCTCTAAATAAGTTAAAACCTTAGTGGTTTCTGCTTGCTGTTTAATATGAATAATCCTGTATTCTTTTGTATAAACACTAAATAATAAAAAAGATTTTTACTCAGAAGAATAATAAGCTGGTTCTTAGTAGGGATGATGATAAAAGACAATTATTCAAATAATTAATGTGTTTAATTATGATATTCTATATCTAGTACTTCTATTTAAACTAATGTAATGGGTGTTCAGAAGTGAAACAATGAACGACAACCACTTATTTTGTATTTTTAAGGATCAGCAGCCAACACAGATTACAAAAATTATACCGAGAGAAATACCTCGCCCAACGTCTCACCAACCAACCCGAAGTAAAGTACCGCCCCCGTAGGATGTCAAACTACCATCCCCTTTATATTACTATAAAATATTCTAAGCGCTTACTGATATTGACATACCTCTATGAAAAATCATAAAAATGAAAGCTATAGGTTTATAACGTACAACTTTATTATTGAATATGGTTTACAGTAATATTTCCAAGATAATAAATGAATGCCCAGAAAATTAAGGACAAGAAATTAATATTTAAAATGAGCTCAACATATTAGTGTCCCTATGAGTTAATAGATGGCGCTAGTATGATAAGTAGATTGCCTCAATAGATCCTGATGACTGCTGTTATACTAGTTGCTTTCTATGTCGGTAGATGGTGTTGGTTGTTAGTACTTTACGACGCGGGAGTACATCAATTGAGGCTTCCTGGGCTAAAAACTGCATAGCTAGCGAATAACCGTTACACTAAGTAATAAAAAAAAAATGAAACCACAGAATAGTTGACAGTTATAACATTTATTTAATTTTAACATTTTTTTTGGGTGTATAAATATATTATTCACAAATTCTTTATTTTCTCAAATCTTAAATACACTATACAATTACTAACTATACAAATAAATATACAAAATAAAAGGAAACCACGCCTATGTCGAAGAATTTTAACAGAATTGTAATCTTTTTATTTGTTTTACAATATAATTATTTTATAGATTATTTACAGTCAACTATACATGTATAAAATACTAGCGGTCGCCCGCGGCTCCGCCCGCGTGGATGTCGGTTTTCGCGACAAAAAGTAGCCTATGTGTTATTCTGATACAAGAATACTCCCTAACAAAGAGTAGTAACTATTTTAAATAATGGATCTCCCTAACTCCGTACTTCCTAGAGTTTATTACTAAGTATATTCTGTGACTCAATATGTCATTATAAATAGTATTATTTTCAAAGCTTTCGTTCAGGAACCAATTGACAGTGCGCTCAGTATACAATGCTGTATACTTATGTTGCCTATTTTTTTTTTTTGCGGTATGTTTATTTTGCTTGTTGTTATTCTACGTCTTTTTCTTATTTATTTTCCTTATGGCATATAATTAGAAGGTATAGTATATTTCTGTTACCCGGTCGATGAATTTATTTATTTTTTTTAAATTGTTTTGTTTTTGGCTTTAGACAGTTAACATTCAACTCGCGGGTGGATTATTATTTTGATCTTTATATTTTTATTTTTACATTGATATCAATTAGTTTATATATGTAAGTTTTATTATTATTTTTATATATTAAAATAATGTCGATGTCAGCAATGACGACTGCGACGCTGGTTTTTTGTCGGCTTGTAGTAATGACAGCTTTGTTAGTTTTCCGTCCCTTGCTGACACGCTTGAATCTCAGGTTTCTAATATACAGACGCCAGCACATCAAGCTACCCGAAACTCTCAAATTTTCCCAATCAACCTTGAACCTAACGCTCAAGCGATAAAGATGAAAATCTATTAAAGAAAGACAGATTGTAGTAGCTTGATGTGCTGGCGTCTGTACCTAAGAATTTTAATGTAGTCCATATAAATGCCCAAAGTATTCCAGCACATTACCCCGACATGCTAGCTAATCTAGACTGTAAGAATATCCATGCTATCCTTGTCTCAGTCTTGGCTAAAGCCATGTCTCCCTTCAACTTCCTATTCATTGCCGGGTTTTCAACTAATAAGAAATGACCGCGTACGTGGCGGTGGCGACGGTGTTGCCATATACCTTCGTCCACATATTCCTTATTCAATTGTCGATATGTCTACACAACCTCCACCCCAGAACGCGGGCGAGCATTTCTTTTTGGAAGTAAACCTGAATCACGTGAGTCTTTCTAGGTGTTTATTATAGCCCTTCGTCACGTGTAAATTTCTTTTCCTCATTTAAAACGATCCTCGAAAACTCCCCCTCTTACAGTCATACAATCATCATGGGGGATTTCAATACTTGTTTGTTGAAAATCGATTCCCGTTCTTCTTCTCTTCGATCAATAACTCGGTCGTCAAAATCAATTCTCCCTTTAAGTGCTACACACCATTTTCCTAACTGTAATCCCTCACTTCTGGACTTTCTCTTTGTTTCCTCTCCTCAACATGTCAGTAAGCATGGTCAATGCCCAGCCGACATGTTTTCTTACCATGACCTATATTCCTCTCCTACAAAATTCGCCCACCTAAGGCAAAATCTAAAATTCTCCTGCAGCGCAACTTTAGTGGCATGAATACGGATGATCTCCGAAGAGATGCTAACAGCATTGACTGATCTCCTTTATACAATGTTGAGTCGATTGACGATAAAGTCAACTTGCTGACAGACAGTCTTGTGCAGCTGTACGATGTCCACGCTCCAATTCGTGGTGTAAAAATTAAATATGTTCCGGCACCATGGCTTACAGACGATATTAAAGGTATCATGCACAGGAATGCTGTAACCAAACCTAAATTTAAGTGTCGGCCCTCGCCGTCGAACCGGGAGATCCTTGTGGATGCTCGCAATCACTACAATAAGGTGTGTAGAGACGCTCAACGTCGCTATATCCACACCTCAGTTGAAAACGGAGATCCAGCTAAATTCTGGAAATTTCTTAACCTTCAACTCCGGACCATCCCCCATTTATTTTTAGTCAATTCTCTGATTGTGATGTTAAGAAGAACGTAGTTTCAATCATATCTAACGCAGTTGGTACTGATTGTGTAGGTAAGTCGAAAAATGTTATTCCCTGTCCTTGACGAAATCCTTCCTATCCTGTGTGTTCCTAAACTACTCCATATCCTTTGGTGTTTTCCATCAATGTGGAAAGAGGCAAAAATCACTCCTTTATCCAAAAAATCTAATCCTACTTCCTTTTCCGAATACCGACCTTTCTCCATCTTGCCTTTCCTCTCCAAAGTCCTAGAACGCCTTGTCCACAATCAGCTTAGTGCTTTTCTTTGTAAGAATAGTCTGCTGAATCCTTTCCAATCTGGTTTTCGTCCTGGTCACAGCACCGCTACAGCCTCAGTTAACGTCACTGATGTTAGGCCTGTAAGGAGGAAATCTGACGGTTCTTTGCTTACTGTATTTTAGTAACGCATTTAATACTGTCGATTTTGATATCCTGCTTGGCACGCTTCGCACGCTTAACATATCTCTAACGGCGATTGACTGGTTTCGTAGTCACCTGTATGGCCGCCGGCAACGTATATGCATAGAAGAGTCTTGCTCTTCTTGGGGTTATACTTCTGCCGGTGTACCTCAGGGTGGCGTTTTATCTCCTTTACTCTTCGCAATGTTTATGAATCTATTCTAAAAAACTTTTCTTCTTACCACCTTTATGCAGATGATTTGCAAATATATAAACAAGCTGCCCTTTCGGATTTGGCTGATGCAATTAATATCATAAACAAGGATTTGGTTTAAAGGAGATGTTTCAAAATGTATGGAGCCCCGGCCACGTATTGGTACACCCTACTAAAAAATGGGGAAACACAATTAAAACAGTTTCCAATCATCCAATTACTTTTAATTGGCTTTGTTTGGTAGTAAAGTACAAGAATGTACAATTGAAATTGCAACACACAACAAAAACCCATCATGGCGGTAAGTTGTCATGTTGATTGATTATTGACGTTTGACATGTTTACTTCTGTCATATTACATTGTCAAAGAGAATCATAACATTGTCGTACTTTTATAAAGTCTTTTTCAATATTATTTTAGATCTAATTGTAAAGTCGAAAATCTATTAAAGAAATCTGACAGATTGTAGTAGCTTGATGTACTGGCGTCTGTACATAAAGTATAGTCCAGTTAAGCAGACGACAACCTCATAGGTTGACCTGCGATATGCCAAGATTTTTACTTATAGCATAAACGTACAGAATAGATACATTCAATAGTCGAAATATTAATTCAGACAAAAACAATGTACCGATAAACGAAAGCCAGGTTGTTAAAAATAACTCGAGAGAACAGAACATCAGAACACGATCGACAACGAAAGCGACTGAAATGACAGTAGACAGTTCACGATCTATGATCAATGGTCGATCTATGGTTTACTGTCATTGGTTTTTAACCACAGAGTACCTAAATTGGCGAGACGCCATAAATATTGAAAGTCGATAAAATAATTGATAAATATCAAATTATTACAAGAGAAATATGCATTTATGCAATTTATCAGTATTTTTCCCGAAGTCCACGGATTTTTCTCGATTTTTCGAGGAATTGTACATATTCTGGGCCTATTTTGAAACATCTCCTTTGCGAGTGGAGTGAGGCACATGGGTTGCAAGTTAATCTATCGAAGACTCAGGTCATTGTTGTTGGCAGCTCAATGATGACCCCTAAGATAAACTGGTCGCAGCTTCCCCAAGTTCAATTTAACGGAACTGCTATTCCAGTAAGCAAAAAGATTAAGAACCTTGGAGTTTGGATCGACAAACATCTTTCTTGGGGTCCTCAGCTACAGGAGGTCGCAAAATTTTTGCATCTGGTAAGTCCCTGAGACGATTGCAACTACCACTAAAACTGCGCTTGCACAATCCCTTTTACTTCCCATCCTTGACTACGCTGATGTCAGTTATCTCGATCTCACTGAGGCACAACTAGATAAACTTGAGCGACTTCAAAACTTCTGCATAAGATTTATATTTGGCCTGCGCAAATATGATCACATTTCTGAATTTCAAAGCAAACAAAGCTCAAGTGGCTTCCCATACGTCTTTGCCGGAATTCTCGTATCTTATTTCAGCTCTACAATATTCTGTTCAGTCCTACAACCAAGGGCGTCGCCGGCAATATTATGGAGGATAAAAAATATGAACGCCGAGAGCATGAAGCGTTACACTTTGGGTAGTCTTTGCCTCGATGACGATTGTAAGAACGGTTCTAATAGCAATGTATAAAACTTCACAAGCCCTCGATAGCACAATAACTGAATCAAACTTTTAAACACAGTAATAATTATTTATTTTAACAAAAATAATATTTAATTAAAACATAACCTGCGGGGATTTTTTGCAAAACTTTCTACCACTTTATCAGTATAATTATTTAGGTTTTTATTTATTATAGCTCTGTGTACACTCATCATGGCCAGACCATTAAGGCGATCTTCTGCCATGGTGCTTCTTAGCCATGTTTTTAGTCTTCTGAGGCTGCTAAAGTTTCGCTCTACTGTACAGGTCGTGCATGGTAAAGCGATAAAAATTTTCAATGCTTTTTCCGTTTCGGGAAAGAAGGAATTTGTTTCTTTTAGGACATCAACAACTGTTAGATTTGTTAGATTAAGCTTATCGTGCCACAATTGCTGCCAAAGTTCGATTTCATTCTTCATGTTCAGTAAATCATAAAACTGGGCAATAGATTCACAAGTTTGTTTCAGATTTTCAGTTGTCATCTTTTGCATCTCCCCCGGGTCTAACTTAGATAATGCGAATGATGGCGTATTTTCTTCAGCAAAACGTACTTCAAGGGAGGTGATAATTGAATCCAAGTATGGTATTACTATAAACCTCTTCCAGTATTCTGAAGGGCTTTCTGCTGGATGATCGCTTCTATGACGTTGTTTCCCCGTAATACGCGGCATTGATGTAATGTCCTCCTCCAGTCCGACTTTCTCCGCAACAGCAGTAGCTTCCTTTATAATTTCGTCTGTCACTTTTTCCGGATTTTCACGGTGGTTTTTAATTAAAAGTAAAATCGTTTTAACGTGTTCCGAGGCTTTGACCACGTCCAAAGCTACAGATTGGAGTACGTTGACAACGGGTTCCATCAAAGCCGAGTATTTGGCTACCAACATAATCCCGAGAATGAAAGAAATTCTGGAAGTAGCCGCATGCAGTTGGAAGGCAATTTTCCGAGTTGCACTATTTCCTTCCTGAGATAATGTTTGTAAGGCTTCCAGAATTACTGGAAGATTTTCTTTAAAAGTCCGATGGTTTTGTGTTTCTCACTCCATCTTGTCACGCAGTCTGGAAATATTAGGTATCAACTTCCTCCTCAAAACTGATTCCCGAAAAAAGTTTATAGTATCTTTGGTGGTTCCCATGGCAATTCTAATTTCAGGAAGTGAATTTAGATCATTGATAACTAGATTCAGTTTGTGGGACGAGCAACGAAAGTAGAGGGCTTTGGTGTACTTTTTGCGTAAGATCGCTTGTACCCCTCCGTCTTTTCCTGACATCGTTGAACAACCATCAAAACCAAAACCAACGCATTTATTTATATTCAGATCTTCTTTTGTCAAAAACTCATCTATGCTATGTGCAATCGATTTCGCATCCAAATCTTTTAGCTCAATGAATCCGACAAACATTTCTTGGACTTCCTGTGTTTTTTCATCAAAATATCGCATCCCAATCGATAGTTGTTCAGTGCCAGAAATATCAGCTGTTTCGTCTGCTAGCACACTATATGCTGCTGCTTCTTTCACTTTTTTCATAATATCAGCCTTAATAACGCTTCCACAAATACCAATAATTTCATTTTGAATATCCACTGAACGGTAGCTTGCATTATTTTTCCCTTGCTCAATGTGTTTCTTTAAAATCAAATCTCCCGCGTCAATTCGCAGTCTGTATAAATCCTCGAGAATACCTTCACCATAATGTTTACCTCTCAGTGCTAAGTCGTGTGACCCGCAAAACGTAATGCAGGAAATAATAGATTTTATAAATTTGCGATTTTCTTCAATAATTCCCTGGGAATATTTGTTCAGTTGCAAATCGACAGGCCTAAACCTTATTAAACCTTGTGAATTTATTTACGTTTTGTCATGCGATGCGGAATTTATTAATAAGTAAGGAAGTCAATTGCTCGCACTTTGGTCGCTTAGCGGCTAGCTACATTTGATCTCTAGGGGATGGGGGGGGGGGCAGCTGCCCCCCTGGCGACGCCCTTGCCTACAACCCCCTCTTATCTTAAAGAACGTTTCAAGTTCTTTCATGACACACATAATAGATATCTGAGGTCATCGGAAAACTTGAGACTGGAGATGCCGTTGCATTCCACCAGTTTTTATGACAAGTCTTTTACAATTCAAGCAGTGCGGTTATGGAATGGCTTGCCCGTGTCGATAAGGCGTAGGTACCCATCTTTGTCCACTTTTTGATGTTTATTATTCACCTTTCCTAAATTCACCTTTTAGTAACTGCAAATATTTAAACAGAACATATAACTACGCTAGAAATACGGTCCTAGCATTTTTTTCAAATATTCAAGCTAGTTCTTTTTTTCAGTTTTTCTAACACAAAAATAACAATATTTTTAAAAGCACCTGTATACCGACTCGATCGTCCTGCGCACAGTGTTTCATCCTGAACATGCTAGCTAGACAAAATTATTTATTGATGTTTTTTGTCTTATACGGCTTTCATCTTATTGCGTAATTCGTACAAAACACCCAAATAAAAGATGGTAGGTAGGTAACTAGGGTGACGATTTTTAAGAAAACAAAGATTACCAGTATAAGTTGTGTTTAATTAAGGCAAGTAAAGATAAATACAATAGAAAAAGGGGTAACAACGCATAATATGGTTCAATTACTAATATCGTAGCCACTAATTGCACAGTGGGACCTCATTACCTAACTTTATATAGCAAATAACCTTAAAGTACTTACATTCTTAAAATTTTAATTAGTAAATCGTAATTAAAGTAATTAAATAAATCGATATAATAATAACCTACAACGATACAATAGTCCGCTTCCTCATTCTACATCACTATATTCTTCTGAAGAAGAATCTTCAATATTATAGTCAGAACTAACACTTGACTAGAACTACTCATATTTACACTAGAATTTATATCTAAACTAGGGGGTATAATTAATTTAAAAACCTCCGAGGGAAGCTTACTTGTCGGTTTTTTGGGAATTTCTCGAAGGCTATTTATTACAGGATCAGATGTGATTATTAACATATTAACACCTTCGGCGCCAAGCATTATATCCAGAATCACCCTTTTTTTGTTATATATTTTTTATTTATTTATGGGGTTTTATTTATCATATTTTAAAGAAATTTATGAAAATCGTGTGCATTAGTGATACACAACGCCTTGAACGCAATGGGCATGATGTATCATTTTTGATACACATTATATTAACAAGTGTGTGCAAAAATGATACACGGGCGCCGAAGGTGTTAAGTAAATCTCTATTCGTGGCAATACGTGAAACTTTTCGTGTATTGTGTTCTCGGAATCTTCTACGATCTTTATTGCGAGCTTCCTGAGCTTCCTCAGAAAGCTGCCCAATAGGTAGAAGAGCCGATTGCACAATATCGACACTGTGCACAAGAAGTTTGTGCACCGTAACTGGCATATAATACCACGAATAGAGACTAAGGTATAATTTTTTTGTGTCCTGCGTTAAACTATTAAATTTTTCAATATTAATATCGTAACCCGAAGCTAACGTTCTAAGAATGGTTCCAAAGTTCTTAATTAGGGTCACATCTAAACCTGTAATATCTGAAGCTAGTTCAGGATTCCCAAAAAACCGACGAGCAGTGTTTCCATCATTAGTATTTCCGAATCCAGGTTTTGGTTTATCTACTATCAAACCCATTTCCGACTTAAACCTATCTTGGATTCGAGCCGAACGCTGCTTCACATTTGCTTTGTCATTTTCATCTCGAAGTTGCCATTTTTTAACTTCGAGACGATAGCTTATGTGAAGCAAACATTCGAAGGAGCCTATACAAGCGTGAAGTGGAGAAATACCAAAACCCAGATTGTTCTTATTTACTACAAATTCCTTAGACTCATCATTCATAAACTTAGGAGTAGCCCCACAAATGTAGCACTTTTGAGCGGAGGAAGTTTCAGTCATAGAATTGCACACTTTACCGTCAATCATCGTGAATAGCAATTCATGTTTCATAGATACTTCATTACCATTTACATTACCGATTGTTGGTACCAATTGGTTTATTCCCTCCAAAACTTTGTTGGTTTCCGTTACAGTAAAGTCTGTTGTTTCTTTGGAGAAAATAAACTTAATTGGCCTACAATACATAGTAGAAGATGGTCGAGGATTCTGCCAAACAATGTTACCACTACTATTGTCACGTAATTGAAGCGGCACAAATGAGAATACAAATAAAAACTCATCAGTGTCTTCACTGTTTGCGAACTTTTGTTTGTAAGTGCTATGACATATAAGCAAGTGGGGGCACTTGCTTATAAGGGAGAATGATGAGTCAGGAGGCAAAGATCTGAATACCTCAAACTGTGCAGAAATTAGACGTTCGACTGTTTTGTTTAACGCGGCTTGAAGTTTAATTTCTGCTCGAGTTTCGGTTACGAAAATCTGTTCCTCGGGGGGATAACAGTCTAATTTAGCCTGCCTAACACTATTAAATGAGGGAAATACCTTATGTCCCGCCTTCATGCTCCATTTTCGGGTTTGTTTGTAAGAATGGGTTGTAGCTCTGGCGTCCACATAGTAAGCCAGAGCTTCTTCCTTTGAAAGGCACCTTTGCGAATCAACACGCGAACTAATAGCTTTTTTCATGTCTTGACACTTCTCCGGGCTGTTGCTGGCTTCTCTAACCACACAAGCGAGATTTCGGTGCCCAGCCAACCGCGCTGAAATTTCAGCAGCAGCCACCAACTGGTTTGTATCCCGTTCTTGGAGTAAATCGTCGAGTCGCCTTTTTTTCGATTTATCGCTCAGGTCATCAAAAGTTTTAGTAGGACGACCACCCGGAGTGGATGTTTTGGAGGGTTTGGGGTGGTGGACAATCACTTTACACTTGAAATCTTCTGCCAAGTAAGCAGAATGGTTGACCAAGAAGCGTTCATGATTGCATCCGGAACTTTTCCATTTTTCAGCAAATTTTGAAGAAGTTCTGCTGATATGGTTCCTTAACTCTTTCACGGAATCATCGCTCATACCCAATAATCCGTGTCTGTTCCTTATATATTGATATAAAGCACTGGTTCGATTTTCTTTTGGGTGTTTACGCCATTCTTCCAAAAAGTCTATTTTCGAGATGGTTAATTCGATCTCTAGAAAAACAATAAAAAAACATAGTTGTAATTTTTTGTGAATTTTATGACTACTAAAAATCAAAAGCTAACAGATAAAGCTATGATATATCAAAAAATCAACCTAGGGGAAAGAGGGGAGAGATAGTTTCTGGTCCATCAAACATTAAAAACGATTAAAAAATATTAAAATTTTGCAACATAGCGCGTCTTGTAAATGATGGGAAAAAACTATAGATACTTTAAGTATCAAAATAAAAAGTACATACTTACCTTCAGCTACAAAATCCATCACAGTTTTTTTTAACAAGTATAAAATTCACTAGCATATGACGTTTCTCGTTAGAAGCAAAATTGCAACTAATTAACACTTTACTTACCACTTGTTTATATAACAGCCCTCATTAGCTTATCAGTGATTGAAATGTGTGCAAAACATTTCTTAGAGCCGGGATAATGGGGATAATGGCTACATACTTAGATAATTAGTTCTTGGAAATTTGAAAGTGACTTTTGTCTAGCTAGCATATTCAGGATGAATCACAGTGCTGCGGGATAAACCCACGGTCATCGCTCGGACCCACCGCCACGTGTTGTAAAAAACAGTTATTTACGACTTCCCTATTCATCTAGGATCATATGTCCACCCCGAGCTACGCTATTAACCTTTTAACCGCCCGACTTCATATCAGTTGTCGTGCCCCCAGCGCCGGGCAACTTGAATCATTACGATATTTGGTCGTAAATATACGACCCTGGCGAAATGGACACGAAAATATTTGTCGGATTAATCCGTCGTAGGCGGTTAAAGGGTTAATATTCCGCTGCAATAAACGATATTAACCTTTGCGCTAATCTATCGTATTTTAATGTTAGTTTAATAGCTGAGATATTTCCAATGCATCGGAGCGGATCAGTGTGAAGCACAGAAATCTAAATTATTATATTTTAGATTTCTGTGGTGTGAAGCTATTGTTTTTTTAATGATAGATAATAACAACGAAGCCACAAAAAAAAAAAAAACATTCATTTAAAATGTTTCTACTGACCTAGGGTGTAAGACAGCAGGGATCACAACAATAACGTAAACGTGTGAGGTAAATAGTACGGCTTCGCTTCGCTTTAGTGGAAATTAATCCTAATATTACAAATGAGTAGGTAATTGTCAATAAATAAAACTCACCAATATTTTATTTTATTTTATTTAAACACTGACACATTCACATTGATTTGCGACAAATATTGACTTTCCATCACACTTTCAGGCTTTGGACTGACAAGTTAATACAACTCGTAATTTATTGTTTTTTCATTTACGTACTTATTACTGAATTAATGTAAAAATGTTAACAATTTAGCTAACGTTTTACATTAACTTGGCGTCTCAATTCAACAAAAAAAGGAAGATGGAGCGCCGCGAACATCGATCACTAATAAAAAACTAGATACACAATCAGCGGCGAAAAATGTCCTCACCGAATGTCCACTCATTTCAAGATTTGGGCGCTCATTTAATCTAGTGGCGTTCGAACGCTCCGACTGTAAACATGCCTAAGTGCTCGTTTAAAAACTGCAAAAATCACACATCCAGGACGCTAAAAAAGGACGGAGTTTCATATTTTCGGTGAGTATTAATATTATCATTATATAATTGTTATCACTGTATTGTAAATACTGATATTTTGTCAAGAAATCATCGTAAAAACATTTTTTAAATTAAGTCGTAATAAACATCAGGAGTTAAAAAGCATCTCAATTGTAAAGACTCTGACTTAACGTAATAATCATAATATCGCATGCCCACTTGAATTGTTCGGGTTATGTGCGTTGATTCTGTTCCAATAGTGGAGACGCTATTGTTTCTTTTTTTTTATTATGATTATTATAATGAGACTTTTTTATTGTTTCTATAAATAGCATAGTAACATTTTATAGATTTAATTTTGACTGATTAAGTACATGTTAATATAATTAAAGATGCGAAATTTTGTTTTTGTTTTTTTAGCTTACCTCGAAATCCAGTGAGGTGTGGAGAATGGATATCAGTTACAGCACGTCAAAGATCCGTAGAATTCTTCAAGCCTACCCAAACGAGCGTTGTGTGTTCAAAGCATTTTAAAAATACTTTATTATGTACACCAATTTTTTTAATACATTAAGCTTAACAAAATTGAAAAAAAGTACCATTTATAATCACAGAATAAACCAAAAAAATATTGGACAATTCGACTCCACTCTTACCTTGTCCTAGCGGCGAGCCTCGGTCGTAAAATTTTATGTTTATTTTGGCACTTTGTAATTCTGACTTTAACACATTGAAGTTAAGGTTGGATTTGTTTTGATGTATGTTGAGCTTTGTGAATACAACTTTAAGTATTGTGTTTAAGGTTGAATTTACATTAACGCTTATTTATTTCAACTAGAATAGGTAAACACAATTGGCGACCGTTTTAGGAGAACTTTTGCATGGCATTGTGTATCTAGTTTTTTATTAGTGATCGATGGCCGCGAACATCAAAAGTGAAGCCACCTTTTTATCTATGTGTGAATCGAAGGGTTGCAATTTGTTGTTGTTATTTTAATAACAAAACGATGTTATTTCAAGTACTTACAAGTGAAAAGTGATTCCGTGAGACATTTTATGTGATTAACTATTGTTTTTACAACTTTTCATTGTACAGGAAGGCATAATTCTATTTTTAAAACTATATTAACTAGACGACGACTCGTCACGTTTTAAGGGCTTGTACACAAAACTGCGATGCGACGTCGCATCGCAAGAATCTGCGAGCTGCGCATTGAATCTTCTCAGTCAGTCAGTCAATCAGCTCGTAGATTCTTGCGACGCGACGTTGCATCGCAGTTTTGTGTACAAGCCCCAAGAGCGGTGAGCATGGTTTTGGATTTCGTTCTTGTATGTAGAGTTTGATCAAAAGTCTGTTTTAGGTTGCTCTACCTGTAAGCTACAATACCATTGCTTTTTCTAGAAGCATGGCTAACTGAAACACAATCACAAGTCAAGGCAATGGACAATAATGAAGACATTCCTTTTGGAAGTTTAATTATTGATGTATAAATGTGTGGCTTCCGCATAAAAACCTTACTAGTGCAATTTACTACTTAACCTTTTAACCACCCGACTTCATATCAGTTGTCGTGCCCCCAGCGCCTGGCACAGTGAATTATTACGGTATTTGGTCGTAAATATACGACCCTGGCGAAATGGACACGAAAATATTTATCGGATTTATCCGGAGTAAGCAGTTACAGGGTTAAACATAAAACTTATGCCGGAATCGAGGTCCAAATCTCCATTATTTTTTGTGAGCTCAAGTCCGGTGGACCAAGAACAAATGGTCCAACATATTTCTGGCCAAACACCTTCAATTGTTTGACATTGGCTGGGGTCAATATTAAACTGGACAATGGTGTGCGCGCTACACCGATCTTCTCTGCGATTACACCGGTTATGTGGACATCATCTATCCAGAAGTATGGAGTAGACTGAGCTATTTTTAGAAGCCGTGGTATTACGTCTGTCGAATATAGGATTGCCCAACCTGAAAACAGTTATGTATGCATAAGTATGAGGTTTTGAGAAGTTTTGTAGTAAATAAATGGCATTTGTTTCATTGTAGTTTATAATATTGGTAGTATGTAAAATGTTCAGTAAATTTAAGCAATAATAAGAAAACAAACCTGCACAATAAGTTGGATAATAAGATGACGCATACTCTTCAGTAGTCACCTTCCATTTCGACTTCTTTGATCTCTGAACTTTAGCATTCTCCAACACCTGGCATGTGATCAGATCCTTAGCTCCCCAAGGAGACAGTTCCCTTGCCAGAAAGTGCGTCATCTCCCGGGAATTCACCACAATATCATCATCAGTCTTCAAAACATATTTAGCTTTTGGGCAATGGTGTGCTACCCATTTTAAACCCATAACATGTTTGTAAGTCATATTCCTATAAACATCTACGAAATTACCTTGAACTATATCCCCGTACTTCATACTTTCATTCTTTACTTGGTTCGCTATAGTTACGTTTTCCGGTTCGCCGACCAAAAACACGACTTTAGTCGAATCATGATTTCGACCCCACGTATTCCGTATAACCATTCGGTTTTCACGGTTATGTGGGTTCGAGGATATAATTATCATTAACAGCAAACCTGCTGGATAGTCCTTACACGGTTGTGGGTTTATTTTGAAGGTAAAATTGCTAATATCTATCAACTGAGTGAAGTTATCCTCAACAGTTATTAGAGTCGTGTTCAAAGGTCCTAAAATACTGAATTTTGGGTCTTTTATCCGTATAATGTTAGTCGCAGTGCCGGTATAGTATTTATAAATGATGGAGAGAGCACAAATAGTAAATAAGATCTTGTGAAGAGTAATCATTTCTAGTTTTTCATTGCGTTGTCCTTCAGCCATAGCAAATATTTACCAAGAAGGAAATAAAACGTTAGATCTTCACTCGTCCGTCGACACAAACATATTCCAAAATGAGGCTGCTTCTCTTAGATAAAATATTGGATGGCGTTTATTCCAAAAATATAGGCATAAATAATAAAACACTGAATACCACCGAATGAAAAACACTGCCTGTCACCTGCCATTGCCATACCACAGACTGCCAGACTAGAAAATGAAATGACAATGACAGACAGATGAACTGACATAAATAACTTACGTTTACGTTACGATCCGAATTGCACTGTAATCGATTTGAGCGTGCTTCTAGCCGTTCCGAATTCGCGTGAGCGCGATAACGATGTCCCGTAAATCGTCATAGATGACGTCATGACATGCGCCATCTTGCGATAACGCTGACCATGCCCTAAATTGTTATCACCGTGAGTGCTATCAAAAATGACAGTTGTGCCGTTTTGTTCGCATCATAAATATGTGATAAAATAACGAGGCATTTTCGAAATTGTGCTTTTGGCTACAGCCGCCACTTAACCAAAGAAGAAGACGAAATTTGTGGTGTATACACAAAGAAATACTGTAATCCAGCCACGAATATTCAAGTGGACTGTGAGCGCGTTCACAAGCGTTCTGAATTGCTGACAGTTCTCAGCTGTCATAATCGTAATATCTAAATCGGAAAGCAAATTGTGGGCGTCCAAGCAAAAAGGGTCCAGTAGTGGAGTATTGAGTTAATACCAGATTCTGTATCTAGAATAGTCAATTGATAATAAGAATTAAAAAAATATTCAAAAACTGGCACATTTTTTTTCTATCAGACATTTGAAATTGAAACTGAAAAAACTTGATTTGAGAAAAAGCATTTTCAAAGTTTGATTTTTGGTACAGCTTAGTACATTTTCTGAGGTTTCTAAGTACGTTTTCTGGTACTTACTTGGAAACAGCGTATAAAGTCATTTACTAAATGAACTTGTCGATAATTGAGCATTAAGCCAAGTATCATTTTATGGCTCTTACAATTTGTTTCGGGGTTTAAGACGTTTGGGCCGCATATAATTTGTTTTAAAAATATTTTATAAAATTGAATGTATAAAGACCACTTCTTGAATTTAAAACAATTTTAATACAGTTAATTTACTACTTACAATTAAACACGCAATTCTTACACTAAACTCATCAAGCTATTTCTCGTAATACCCTATATACATTTTTATTTTTATCATCAGCAGCAGGTAAGTTTAAAACAAAATATCAGACAAATGCTTAGTTGCATTGTGTCAGTAACAGGAAGCGTGTGCAATAAAATGATTTAAAAAAAGTACCTAAAAGTACCTATCATTTTATGGCTCTTACAATAGGTTTCGGCGTTTAAAACGTTTGGGCCGCATAGAATTTGTTTTAAAAATATTTTATACAATTGAATGTACAGACGTCAGCACATCAAGCTACTACAATCTCTCAAATTTCTTTAAGATTGTCAACTTTATTGCTAAAGCATTAGGTTCTAGGTTGATTGGGAAAATTTGACAGTTTCGGGTAGCTTGATGTGCTGGCGTCCATACAAAGACTTCTTCTTGAATTTAAAACAATTTTAATACAGTTAATTTACTACTTACAATTTAACACGCAATTCTTACAATAAACTCATCAAGTTATTTTTCGTATTACCCTACATACATTTTTATTTTTATCATAAAAAAAAAATACTTTATATTTGTGTCGTGGTAGTGGTTAATAGCATTTTTAGTTTTAATAGTAACATAACTGTGTTTGTTACATAATCATGAAATGAGGAAGAAAACTCGCGGTTCCTATAGAATACTCTAGATCAACAAAAATCAGTGTTTCTGAAGTACAAGAATGTATTTGAAAATCGTCGATATCCTTCTAGTAATGACTAAGTGTTTAACTAGATTTTCGTATGATGCCAAAAAAATTGTATACATCACTAAAATCTCAGGCATTATTTATTTATTTAAACTTTTCACACTTTAAAAAGTACAAAGGCGCACTTAATGCTTTAGGCATTCTCTACCAGTCAACCAAGTCAAGCATTAAGTCCGCCTTTGTACGGTATTCTTTTTACTTGTGCACAAAGTTTTAATAAATAAATAAAACAAAGTTATGACTTTTTTATGAGTGAGATAAACAGTAGTTCTTCTACGTCTTCGTCAAAGTCGAACCACGAGTATATTACTTTTCATTTAGACATCTACGCGTTACATAATTATGTAAAAAGAAATGACCCTAAAAAAAAAACCATCGAGTAAGTATTGTAAAAAATGGTGTTTACCGAAAGATACATGAGCTGAATTATTACGGGAACAATTGTGGAAGGTTACAAGGAAACCATGCACTTGGCACTTTAGAACAGTTGCCATAAAAACTAATGAATCCATAAAGTGTTGTGGTGGCTGTAGAGAATGTAATGCAAATAAAGAAATATGTATACTTTTTCTTACAGACAAAATTGTAACGTGTAGATGCACAATAACACATAACAATACTTCATATGCGCATAAGCATAAGTGTACGTTACTGTACACTTTGCTGTGGCTGGGATTGGTGGAGAGTGAATTGGTACTTTAAGAATGACTTGAGCACTCAATAATATCTAATTAATAACAACTCCTTCTTCTTTTATAATCAGTTTCATCTGTGCTTCCGGGTCATTGCTCTTCTTACCTTTAAAACTATCTTCTATATCCTGTAAAGTCCTATCCTTAGTTTCAGGCAACAGCAAATACATTATAACTAGGAACACAGTCAAAACCGCTGAGTAAACTAAGTAGGCTCCTTCGACTCCTACTGAAGAATATAAATGTGGTGCAGATTTCATTGAAATCACGAAAGAAGGAGTCAAAAAGGACGTGGAAAGTGTTGATCCTAAGCTTCTATAAGCTAAAGGAAATACTTCACCACATATCACCCAATTTAGAGGTGCTAAACCTAAACAGAAAGATAAGGTGTACAAAACCATTAAACCCATTGGAACTATATCCAACATCCATGGTTCAGTAAAAACTTCCGCTCTCCTTAAATAGACGAATATTGAAATCGCTGTCATAGACAGTACAGTCATCACGCCACTTGAGAACAAAATAGTCCTGCGTTTAAAGTATTTTAGTAAGAATATAGCTAAGAACGCACACACTGTCCTCAATAGATCTATCACTGTGAACTGCCAAGCAACATCTTTGGCATCTTTTTTGTCCAACACCACTTGGAGGATTATATTGCCGTATGCAGCCACCATATGTGCTCCACCGAACTCAAAAACAACCAACATGCTTATAGCAATAATAGCTGGTTTATAGAACTCTTTCTTCTTGAATATTTTTACAACTTCGCCGATAGCTTCGACTATTTTCTTGAAAACATTGTTGCAAACGTGAGTTTCAACATATTCTGCTCTCTTCTCGGCCTTTTCCATCTTCTGTGAGTTGATCATGGCTTCAAGTTCTTCCTGTTGTTCCGTTCCGTTGCCTCTAACCCATTTGAAAGCCTTTCTGGCTTCGGCAAACTTTCCTTTAGAGACCAACCAGCTAGGAGATTCTGGGGATAGACTTATAATTGCCATAGCTATCAACGGGAAAAGAGAACACACTGCCGCTGTCATCTTCCAAGTCAAATGCGCTCCCCACAAATGCGACAAAAATATCCCCATTCCGAGAGAAATAGCGAAAGTCCCCAAAAATGCTCCTCGGTACTTCGGATCAGTGTATTCCGCGACTAGAATGGCTGCTAAAGGAGTCCTAAGTCCCAATGCAAATCCATGCAAGAGTCTGGCCAGTATGAAGAGGGGGACAGAGTTTCCGAAAATGAAGACTATCCAGCCTATTAAGGCTGGTAGGGTTGAGATGAGGTGGGCCCGCTGACGGCCGAACCTGGTCATCAGGACAGGAGACACGAAGTTGCCCACGATGCCCATCACGCCGACTACGGACGCTGGAAGAAAATGCAGGGTGAATATTGTAATATTATGATTTTGATGATTATTTGCTTACTACCCACGTCTAAGTAATGTATTACCTATATCTACACATATACCTTTCTGAATAAATTTGATAAATTGTGATGAAAACCTGATCAAAATCCATTGTGTAGTTTAGAAAAACTAAGCGGTCACAAAGACAAACACGAAAAACGACTTTGTTTTATACTATGTATATCGATACTTTATTCCCAACCACTTTATCACTTGTCAGATAAGATAAGATAATTTATTTCGCAAATATGGGTACAGTACATGATGACAAATACATTTATAGGTTCAGCCACATTTTACACTTAGGCATGCGAAAGGTACGAGACCAGCAACAGACGAAATGACTACTTAATAATTCAATTCAACATTATAATTCAATTGAACATGATTTTAAAAATAATCAAACAAATGCATTTTCTTTTTCTGCAATAAACTCAGAAATATTGTAGTAGGCTTTATTAACTAAAAAGGAACTTAATTTTTTTTTAAACAATGGTAAAGTTAATGCCTTCCAAGATTTAGGTAACTTATTGTAAATAAATGTGGCCATGCAGAAGACACTTTTGCGCATGAGGGCTGTATTTGCCGTCTGCTGGCATAATTTACTATCATCGCGCCTACTTCGAGGAACTATGTCGGCGAGACGCGTAAAACGATTTGGATTCGTTTTTACAAATAAAGCTACCTCAAGAATATAAAGACTAGGTAAAGTTAATATTTTAAACTGTTTGAAGTACGGTGCACAACTATCGGTAGATTTTAATTTAAACATGGACCGTATGCATCTTTTTTGGGATTTAAATACTGTTTCTTTCTCAGTAGAGATACCCCAAAATATTAGACCATACCGTAAATGGGATTCTACTACCTATACCATAATAGGCGATGAGGAGATACGTGCGTCTGTAGATATTATCGGTGATAGAGATTTTAAAGCATATGCTGATTTACTTATTTTCTTATTTAAAATATCTAGATGCGTTTTCCAGTTTAACTGTTTATCTATTTGGAGTCCTAAGAATTTTGTGCTATCAACTTCTAGGATAATGTTGTTATTATGGTGTATATTAAATTAGTTAGCCAGGATTTACAATGACGATCAATCAGAAACACAATTCCCGGAATTAAAAACGTTCAAAATCTAGTCACTGTCTCATCTCAGCGACAATCAAATGTCAAAAATGTAGGGAAACTACCTAAGGTATTTTTGACATATTGAGACAGATTAGACTGTGAACGTTCTTAAAATTACGGGAATAGCCCCTCTGACTGTGAACGTTTTTTTTTTTTCTGTAAGTAGGTTTATACAGACACTTTTACATGTCAAACATTTTTTTTTTTAACTAGATGAGGCCGGCGTTTCCTATCTGACTACTCTGAGAAGAAAGGCCGAAACAAACTCAGAGGTCACAGTCTCTTTTAAAGTCCAGACATAATCTTGGTCAGATCATGTGAAGACCATGTAGGTTGGTGTCTGAAATGGTCTTTTGAGGAAAGAACCACACAGATTGAGTGGACCTGTCCAGTCAGTGCAAGCATCTGTCAGTAATCGTACAGCTCAACATCGTTCTTAAAATTATGAGAATTGCCCCTCTAACTATGAACGTTCTTAAAATTACGATTCTTAAAATTACGGGGATTGCACCTCTGACTGTGACCGTTCTTAAAATACGGGAATTGCCCCTCTGACTGTGAACGTTCTTAAAATTACGGGAATTGCCCCTCTGACTGTGAACGTTCTTAAAATTACGGGAATTGCCCCTCTGACTGTGAACGTTTTTAAAATTAGTTATGGGAATTTCCCCTCTGATTGTGAAAGCGCATAGTCAACAAAGCGTGATGTGTCAGTAGAAATTGATTCTACTGTCCGACTAGTACACCGACCCGACTATATCATCAATCTCTCGTCCTTATTCCAATTTATTTGGGGTCAGGGCAGCATTTCTTCTTCCACACTTATTTATTAGTCGTCATCTCAGTAGCCACCTAGCCATATCACCTATCATACGATCCATCCATCGGTTCTTTAAACTTCCCCAACCCATAAGAGTTAGCGAGAGTTAGAGTTAGTTTAGTTGGCTATAAAGCCATCCACATTCATACTCAAAAACTTTGTCTGAGTTTTTCTAATGCCTGACTAATGCTCATTGAAATTAGCATTGATTTTCAATTTTAGAAATGAGTTGCCTACTAGGAAAGTAGTAACTATCTGGACATAGAGCAGTGGTGGTCCAGCAGTAATAAGTCGTAGGTCGTAGGTTCGAAACCAGACAGGCGCTTTACTTTGAGTAGGTAAATAATTTCATCACCACTACTCTCAAAGTCAAAACGGTGAAGGAAAACATCGAAGTGTATATGTGTAAATGTATATATGTATAAATGTATGCATGTCCTAGAACCAAAAATTCGAAGACGTGACATCTACCAACCCGCGCTGGGACCGCGTGGTAGTTTACGGCCCACTCCCTCTCATTGAAAGCAGTGGGAATAATATAGGCTGATTATGCATATGCTATCTGGACATTCACATTTCGCCAAAAGTGGTATATTAGTCCTAAGCACAAACCTATGGGATTTCCAGAATCTACGCTGTTTTTGTAGCAGCCTTTGGGCAACAAAGACACGCTACAAAAACATGAGATTCTGACTACGTGACAGGTAAAGATTTTTTTTTGTTAGCAAACATCATGTCACCTACTTTTAGTGCAAATAGCAAATACTTGTAAATAATAATCTCGTTTACAATAAACTCGTTTTAAAATAAAAACCTTGACAGTCAAGAGGCCTTGAGCTGAGAGTTCAAGGGTAGTTGTTGACCCGTACTTACTAGGTACCATTTTACTTTACTTATCTACTGGTTCCAATCAAAAAGGGATTCATATTCTTGTTAAACTTCCATTTACTTTTTTAGCCGTGAAGCGGTTTTTTTGTGGCCAAGTATTCAGTTGATCTATTTTGTGCAAATCACGGTAGGAAGGTGTTTATTTCACGAGGTACCTGTAGGTAGATGTTTTGCCTGTGCCTGTAAGATTTTTTAATGTTATTCGAAGCAATAGTAGTGTGTTCTTCTATTAAAGTATTTTTTCAGTCTATTTTGTTGTATCAGCCGTTAGGAGGCAAAAGTGGCGTAGTCCCCAAATAATAATTACCCTTCTAACTTTTTTCCACTAGGTTACGGTCAGCTTGCCGTTTTAAATTTTTGAAAGTGAGAACGTTTAGACTTGTAGACCATTTTCTTAACTTTGACAATGTTGTAATGTTTGTAATGTTGTTGACAGGCCTACACTGTCCTCTCATACCTACACTGTAATTTGAAAACATTGTAAAAGCCAATTATTTTTAAAAGAGTAACCGTGAAGTTTCTTGCCAGCTCTTCTCCATAGGAAACGACAAATTGGAACCGTGCACCTAGCTTCTGACGTTTCATAAGTGCCCATGTAGGTTTATGTGAAATAAAATATTTTGATTTTGAAATAGACGTGTCCGAATATCAGTTTTTTTTTTATGGATGCGACTTCTATCCATCTTTAGGCTCACAGATTGATCGTTTCGGAATACTTGCCCAGAACCCCTCGAATAACTTGTCGTGTTGTTCCCAAATAATCCCCAGCTTACCAATCCATGACGAGTTAGTTAGACGGGTTAGACCTTAAAGGATTGGGCTCCAATTGCAAAAAAGAAAAGGAAAGACGGAAGGGAGGCTTTTGCCCTGCAGTGGGACACAACAGACTCATATTATTTTCAGGACTATTGTCGCCAATAAGCCTGATATAGTGGTGGTGGATACATTAGAGCGGCACGCAGTGAATTGACATAACGGTCCCGCATGACGGGGACCTTGTGAAAGCTGAGAAAGGTTGTCGACATGTGGGATGTGGACTCAAAGATCATTGTGCCGATAGTCGTATCAGCCAACAATGGCTTAATTGCCAAGAGCCTCGACCAACACCTAAGGAGGCTCACGTTGGGCAGCTGGATTAAGGGCTTGATTCAGAAACCGGTACTTCTGGACACGGCTCGCAATGGTAAGAGGTTCCTCTCTGAAGCTCTGACCTGTAGCTTGGACCCTGATCCCAATACCGGTGGACTACTATTTTTTTTATATTTTTTACATTCTATTATTTAAAAATGTAACTTACATGACATGTGTAAAGTAAAATAAAGGAAATAATTTATTACCAATCCATGAAGTGTCATGATCTGTCAGCGTGACGGGCCCGCCATCTCTGTTGAGCTGAGCAAACAACACGGCCGGGTAGCCGTGTGCGCATCCATGTCCTGCTATGTTTAGAGCCGCACCGCTCACCACGAATGCCTGAAACGCAATTTATTGTGCATTTTAGAAGAGATTTTCAATCCGTGGAAGGTGGAAAGTTTAAGGTGATAATATATAAGCATCGAATATTTGAAGTCTATAGTAATCTGGATAGCCTCTAGTCCTCCCCAAAATAGAGAGCATTTAATTGAATACTCTCCATTTTACCCATGACAGCTTCTCCGTGAAAAATTTGTATATTTCTGAGATTTTCTGATGTCTTTTTGCCGTAGTTACAGACAGTAAAATCGTTACGACCATGGAATAGAAAAAACTCCATTGCGTGGTCACCACGACCACGACTTGCATGCTGTCATAAGCTCGTTGGCTAGGTTTTAACCTATTTTATAAGCAAACCTGCTGGCGTCTTACTTTTAAAACCCATAACTAAGTTTCTGGGGCCTATCTTAATTACTACAGGCCAGCGGGGCAATTGCGTAACACACATACAGTAGGAATCGTTTCATTTTGACAGTTCAACAACATTCATTGCGTTATTTATGTTGCTGAGCAGAGAAATTTTTCGAACATATGAAGCAATGGATTAGCAATTTGCTTCAAAATCATTCATATTGTGATTGGTAGTACTCGTATGTTACGCAATTAGGGTGCTGCTGCAAGTACTCACTTGATTAAATTATAGTTACCTAAATGCTAATTAAGCCTAGAAGGTATTTAGGTATAAGTAGATAGCATAAAGGACTTGGGTAAATTAGAAAGCACGTGACTAATTGCCTTGACTGGAAACAAATAACAAACTAGTACCTATTCGTTTGAAAAATTCCATTGAAGCTAAACCATTGACTGAATTATTATCTTGCGCAGTTAGCTCAGTAGATGCGCTGCGTACATAGCATTGAATAATTTGTAATTAACTGTGGGAACCTAGAAACTTCTTATGCGATACGATGGCCTAGGCTTTCTTTGATATCATGATGAATATGAGTAACAATGATTCGTCTAGGTACGTATGTACCCCCTTTAATTTATAACAACATCACGTCTGTAATCCCCGAAGTTAGGCAGAGGTGTACTTATAGCAGCTGTACAGTCCTCCCACATTTCGCCAGTTATGTTTAACTCCCATGTAATAGGGGGCGAGCCTATTGCCATCAACCGGGCACAAATCCAGACTCCGGGCTGCTACTGAGAAATTTCAGATAGAAAAATCCAATAACACTGCCCGACCTGGGAATCGAACCTAGGACCTCATGCTCAGCAATAGCGCTTACGACCACTTGATCAACGAGGCAGTCCCTTAATTACCCCTTTAATTTATGTCCTGTCAATAACTTCAATGTCCAACGCAGCATGGCGTTTCTACGGACGCATTGCAATATTTCCTACCTTGCATTTATAAAAACTATAGGGGATAGACCAAACTCTAGACCTACGAAACTTAACCGCTTAGAGAACCTTCCCCGTTGTCCTAATAGTACGCGATTACGCGACCATCACGATTATATCGCGCGAATGTCAATTATGAATTAGGACGTCTATTAAGGGTCCCCGAAACGATCAATTGCAATTGTCATTTTTTACGTGATTGATACACATTGATGCGCAAATTGACCGATCTAAAAAGTGCAATTGAAGCGATTGTCAAACTCAAACCCAAACTCAAAGCATTTATTTCAAACAAACCAATTACAGGCACTTTTGAATTGTCAAAGAGTCGGTCAGTTAGTCAGAAAGTTGAAGCTAGTCGCCCATTCCAAAGCGTAGATCTCTATGGAGAAGAACAGGCAAGAAACTCCACGGACACTCTTTTAAATCAAAATATTGTTACAAAATATTGGTTACATCATTCATGTTGAAATTAAGTAGGTATGTAAGAACAATGTAGAAAGACGTGCACGTTAAAAGCATCTGCAACAAAAAGGTAAAAACCAAAAACGATTCAAAAATTAACATAAGCCGTGGCAGCTAAGAGATGACCAGTCCCTACTGACGGTGCACGTTCACGAACATGACGCATGGATTAGCACCATTCAGCTCAACCATTTTGAAGGGAACTTAATGATCCAACACACATGCCACCACCAGCGAGACATTTGAGTGAGCATGACATACTCAGTCGCCAGGGCAAATTCAAGTCTATCCAGTTAATGGTAGTTTTATAGTAGGTAGGTACATACATAGTGCTCACACATGTGCTATGCAATTATACAATATTAAGAGATTGAATCTATATAATGCAAAGATACTTTTTACAATATTCAGCAGCTCCAACAATATTTTCGAATGCTAATCAATGAGTTTCTGCGCCCTTGTGGAGCAGGACCAGCCTTGAGCCAAGCATTTTTGTCAGCGATGTAATCCCCCAAACTTATAATATGCCTGGTTGCATAGTGTGCGTTTTACAGAAGATTTAAATTTAGTTTCATTCAGTTGGAGAATATGGGGGGTACCTATTTTATTATAACACTTTAAGCAGTACCCCATGAATGATGAGTCTACTTTAGCTAGTCTGAAACCTGGTTGAACTAATTGGTCCCCTTTTCTAGTATTATAATTGTGTCGTTCACCTCTTTTACCGAACAGATTTAGATTTTTCCTTACGTACATGATGTTTTCATAGATATATTGACAAGGTACCATCATGATGTTAATATCTTTAAACAGTTCCCTTAGAGAATCGCGCCTGCGGAGGCCATATATTGCTCTGATGGCTCTTTTCTGCAGAATAAAAATAGACTCGATATCTGCAGCCCGTCCCCATAGTAAAATACCGTAAGACATGATACTATGAAAGTAACTGAAATATACTAGCCTTGCGGTATCTACATTAGTAAATTGACGGATTTTTCTCACGGCATATGCTGCTGAACTTAACCGTCCTCCGAGTCAATATTAGGTACTACAATAGAAATTGATGGCAGTTGATCAATCGCAATTGATCGTTTCGGGGACCCGTTAGACATAATAATATTATGTACGTCTACGTTTGATAGCGGGTTCGTTGAAAAAAAAATCGCTCGAACTTGCGATGGTCGTGTCATTTCACGACCATCGCAAGTTCGAGCGATTTTTCAACAACCATAAATAAATATTTATCAACATTATTTACCTGCTTTATAAAAGGCTTCATCGCACTGTGGCTTCATGCAGGAGATTGAATCTGTACCTATAAAAATAATTAAATGTAGTTAGTATGTTAGTATTGTTATATAAAGATTAAACTACGCAATAAATGCGAGTTCATCTGCGTATGTCATTTAAAAATAGTACACCATACGAATTACAAATATACAAGGTGTAACATAATTAACGCACAACCTCTTAAGGGGGCATTGTACTCATCATTATGAACAACTTTTACTATGGGACCAAACCTGAAATCGCGAAAAAAATCAGCTGCTCCCTACATTTATGTTCGCATAACTCGTCAAAACATAGGGTGATTTTTTTCGCGATTTCAGGTTTGGTCCCATAGTAAAAGTTGTTCAGAATGATGAGTAAAATGACCCCTTAAGAGGTTGTGCGTTAATTATGTTACACCTTGCATAAGGTGTTTTATAATTAACTTTACAAAATTTAAAATGGTTCTTTAAACCATCGAACTGAATAACTTCTACTATGGGGCCAACTTGAAAATCGCGAAAAAAAACAGCTGTCCCATACAGTTTAGAACAGTAGGTATTAAACTTTAGTATGGAACAGGCTGATTGTTTGTCCATTTATAGTTGCTCCTCCCATAGTAAAAGTTATTCAGTTCGATGGTTTAAAGCTCTCCTTAAAGTTTGTAAATTTAATTTTGAAACACCATAAATAATGTAGAAATTTTACAAGGGGTGACACAATGGGCGGAGTTATCGCTAAAAGCAATCTTTATAGGAAACCTTTGGATGGATTTAAAGGGAGAAGGAGAAGCTATACAGCAACATGAGCTATTCTATGACCTTCGAGAGGAAAAGAACAGGATTTTACGACCATGCCTCGTTTGCAGAGATGCTATGCTTAGAACTAGGAACTTTTCCTTGAGCATATAGGTAAGTAACATGAATAATGTAGCCCCCATATGGCTAAAGGTATGATACGGCTGACGTATTTTAGCGAGTCTGAACGTCGCGCAGAAGGCTGCGCAGTATCATTTTTTAGGAACCAAACGGTGACATGAGGCGAGTGTGAGTGAGAGAACATGCGCAAAAGTTCGCAGAGCCTATGTTCAGACTCCCCAAGATACGTCAGCCGTGTTGTACTTTGTGATTTTCTAAACATACATACATTATAACTTTTAATAATAAGGTATATTATTAAAAGTTACCTAAAAATCTCTTAAAAATACACAAAATCATGAGTAAATTTAATTATTAATTAAGGTGCCATTGTTTGCTTTTAATGTAATTGCATTTAATGATTAAATTAAGTATAATCATGGTAGACAGAAGTTTACAATATATTTATTATGACGCTAATTATTTCTAGTAATTTGAATTAAAATAATAATAACCCAAGATCTCTCAGTCTGTATATTCGTTAGGTATAGGTACCTACTGTGCTTACCAGATATAAGGCACTGATCTGATTTACTAGGTAAGTACATCTTTTTTTTCATAGCTAACCAGTTCATTAAATATGTTTCCGGCCAAGTTTAGTATAATTATATTTTAAAGAGGACAACTGGCAGTCAATAATTACTCTATTTTAGTAGTGACATAAGTAAAACTAGTGCTAAAAAAATAAATAAGATCGGGGAAGGTCGGGCAAAGCTAATTGTAGATGGCGTGGTCATAGCTAGGTCCCCACGGCCTACAATAAATTTGACATTTCGTTCATTCGTGAGTGCTTTTATTTCGCTATTTCGTTATTTTAGGTGATTTTAATATTTTAAATGAAGTATTTGACATGAAAAGTGTCAGAATTTAAAACCATAAATACATATATCCTCAAAGTCACTTTCTTCAAAATGTTTCTACTCTGTTTAATTTATAAAACATCTCTACAAACAGCTTTAAGCCACCATCTTTTAATTTTGGGGTCTCTCGGGAAATGGTGGACTCCAATTTCGGAGTATTTAGTAGCACAACAGCGCATCATTTTCGCAAAAATAAAATAAAACCACCTCACGTCTTCTAATACTAGCTTGTGTTGGGAACTAGCTACGACAGCGCCATTTTGACAGTTGCCTTCCCCATTGAACGTAAATGAAGAAAAAGGAGTAAGTACATAAGTAAGGATCGTAGCAGGTGGGGCTTCGTGCCTGAGGTCCCGATCCTGCAGGGGCACGGTCTGAAGGGCCACGAATTCGGTATAAGACTTTCCTGCTGATGGAACTTTCAAGCAAGATCGATATTTAAACGACTTTATCGAGATAATTAGAAATCGTGGTCCTCCGGGACGAGTATCTGCGGGATCGGGTCTCTCAGCCTATAACACGCAGGTGGCGTTCTGTAATTTCTGCCTACCCCCATGGGAAGAAGGGGTGAGTTTATGTACATATGTATGGATATATCGTGCTCAATAAAACTTCAACCGTATGCGTATCCATCGATCGGCCATATCCGGCTGTTTCGATTATCACGATATTATTTATCCCCAATACATGGAAGCATATAAATAGATTGCTATATCCAAAATAACAATAGTCTCTACATCGTAGTAACACTTTTTCACAATGATAAAATAACCTTGTACTTTCCCAATGCATTTCCGCACATAATCATTCTGAGAATTAATATCGACTCGCCATTTATTCAGCCTCATGATTTAATTTTAAGTGTTTGCTTTTAAAACTAAGTTTTTTTTTCTTTTTCATGACTCGATTTGTTTTTGTTTTGCGAAAAAGTTACTTAGGGCGGCTACACACGGTGAATTTTCCAGCGCTGCGATACAGAAGCACTTTACATTTATAGCGTTTAGTTTACCGCTATAGTCGCGATGGACTCGCGTGTGTCTAAAATACGAGTTTGTATCGCTGCAAAATGTCGCCCAGTTAACCACTCTAACGCCCGTCGTTTAGGATGATACGCAAAAGTAACCAGTTACAAACTCAAATCTCTGAAGCGCAGGTGTAGGCACACTTTGGACACTCCTACATAAGGGACATTTGGACGGAAGACACTGCCAAGACGCGTTGTTCCGTGGCGGGCGTGGGCTTGATCTCGCCGCCTCCTCATCACGACATCTATTCCATTGAAGACTTGGCTGGAGCACCGCATTCGCACTGGGTATCGTGGGATCTTTAATCTCCCATTTTGCTAGATCGACCATTTCTATACACCTGCACTTCTGAGGACCTAAAAATACTCCTTGGCGTGGCCACCTACTCGGCCCAACTCATGATCTCATGCAATATTTTTTTTTAAAAGAAGTTCTCAAATACGAAATTCCAAAGTTCCCTAACAATTAATTAACGTCGTGAGTTACTATGTAATCTGTTTTTGTTCTCACTAACTGTTTATTACAATATTTGTGCAACTGAAATAAATCTCCAATTTACGTTATTAATTTGCGTTTGAGTAGCGCCGTGGACGATGGGCCTAAGTACAGTTTGACAACGTTCAAAACTTCTTTCGATTATTTTCGAAAAAACTGAAGTTTGCCGAATTAAATGTGACTGGTCCAATAAGGGAGTGAAGCATTACATAATAAGTTCGGTGGGGCCTATATCGAGCCTTTTCAGGAATTTTACAGGAAAGGGTTTTTTCTTTCCTAATTAACGATGTTTTTCATTCTTACAACAATAAAGTCGTGTAAATTTAAAATAAAATATAAGAGTAATCGCGGCAAGATGTAAAACTGTCTAATTAAGAGGTTACGAAGAAAAAATAGTTTTGTGATTTTTGGCGCTTACGATGTTTTTCCTCAAAAGGCTCGATATATCAATTTCTATTGGTCGATCAATAGTCACAATTTATTCGCTATAATTATTTCGGTTTTTCCGAAGATAAACGATGGAACCTTTGCGTTGTCAAACTATAAGTAGATATATCCAATGACCATATGTTATACCATACATTATAGTTTCGCCATGTCCCCCCCCACGTTCGTCCATCCATCCGCAGCTTAGCTCAGAGACTCTTAGTACTAGAAAAGTATAATTTGGATGGATATATATATTAATCACGCCGACAAAGTGGTAAAATAAAACATGAAAAAAAATTTTTTTTTTGGATACCTGCAGCTATAGGTACGTAAAGTGGGGATTTTTTTTTCTCGTCTACCCCATGGTGTGGGGTGTTGTTGGAAAGTTCTTTCAAAGATATTGCGGGTTTGTGAAAACAATTTTTCAATTACGGGGTCCGCTTCTGATATATTAAGCTTTAAATTGCTAATTTTTGTTAGAGTCAAGTGTCCCCCCCCCGCCAGCTAAACGGATAGTTATGGATATGCGAAAAGAATCACGTTAGTAGTATATAGGTACAACGAAGTTAAAAGGAAAACTATCACAACTAAGTAGGCTTTACAAGTTTACAAGTAATAGTCGATCAACTTACATTTGCAGTTGGAATGTATGAGAGAACGTGTTTTCGAACTACAATGCTAAGTTTGTTCTTGGGATAAACTCATCCCAACTACGGAACTTCATTGCGTTGTGCGTGGTCTGACACGCACTTGGTCGGTTTTTAAAAACTTGATTCGATACGCAAGTCAGACAAAATGGGGCAGTTTTTTTATTTTTTGCTTGTCATTCGACATCGCCTTAATCTGTTTCAATCTGGCAGAAAAAAATTGAACGGTGAATAATCCTTTGTCAGGACTTCTCAGTAATTAAAATGTCCTTCACAGATTAATGCTTTATAACATACAGATAAAATAGTTAAGTGTTTATGTAGTTCTGCAGGAAGTTGGAAGCGTGTCTTCATTAAATAGAAAAAAGTTTATTCAATCAATTAGACACGATCTGTACAAAGTAATAAACAATGAGATCGTACGGAAATTGAATATGTAGCCATATCGCTATTAAACTGAGAAAAAAAAGAGGAAGCCATGGTTGTATTTTAAGACGCAGATATTTGCTAACGGCCTTGAGTGCGTAGCTTGCGTGTTCTGTGCTGAGCTCACGCAACGCGTCGTACGTCCACCCAGTAATATCCCAAATTAGACGCATTATTAATTTATCATACATAAAACAAAAGGTATTATAATAAAACACGTATACTAAAAGATAAATAATTAAATTATCTTTAAAATGGTAAAGGTTTCATAAAAATACGCTCGATAGTTTTGCGTGATTCTCAGTTTTTTATCAGCGTTAGCCATAACTTTACAAATTAATTACACTATGTAATATAAACATAATCTAAAAAATTCACATATTATGTTATTAAGAAAATGCTCTAATTGAACATTTATATTTTTTCCAAATCGTTTAGACGTGATCTTCAGTTTAAAATCATTAAAAGTCGGTTACCGTCGCCTTTTTGCACGCTTCTCCTACTGGATAGGTACCCAATAGCGAAGTGGGGATCATAATTACATATACATAAGACACCGGCCCCACCGCCATGCGCCACCGCCGACGAAGAAGCGACAATTTATCAGCGATTTTCTCGCTCCAGAAACGTACAAAAGACTGTATATCCCGTGTAAGTAAAAGAGATACATTGTAATATTATTAATAGTTGATCGCTGATTGTTCACACCACCGGCGAGTACTACTCGTTTGTCGCAGCGACAAGACCTATCAAAAGATTACTCGACCAGCGGTGCTCGCTTGGCGGAAAGAACACTCGCTGACAGACGTGAGTCTGTCAGCGAGCGGGCTGTCCTATGTACCTAGCGTGAGCTAGGTACGCATATCAGCGAGTAATCACGCGTCTACCTACTCGCTTCACTTCCGGTGGTGGGGTGAGACAGGTAGGTACTTATGTAAAGAAAGTGTTCCGGTATGGTATGTATGAAAGCTTTTATACTTCCCCATACGCTTCACCACCGGGATACCAGGCAGGGACACATTAATTCTACATCATGCATCAGTTCAAGCCCAACAAAATTTTGCGCCTCTTGGACTCTAGTCTAGGTACGTCTAGCACATACTGGGCAATCGCAAATTCCCAAATATAGCGAAGGGATGGCAGGATAGGTCCTGCATAGCTATTCACAATCATTCGATACGCTTCCGAGCTGAATCGAACATCAATCATTGCTATCGAAGAAGTCCTCTAATAAACGCTGTTCACAAATTCGAAACTCGAAAATTTTGACAGTTACAACCAAATAGACGACCGCTATTCTTCCGACAGCTGTCGGGATCAGGAAAAACAGCCGATCTATTCTGTAAACATCACACCGTGAGCACTTAGGTGAAGTGAGTTTGAAGTGAGCTCAATCCCTATTAGAGTAAGGTGACAGTTCACATCACGCTCACTTCACCTAAATTTTCACGGTGGGATCTTTACAGAATAGCAGCACAGGTATACATATAACCGAAAATGTGTCATATTCGATTCGGAAGTCTGTCGAATGGTTGTGAATATGTATACTGGTCCGGACACAAACTAAGTGCACTAAGATAATTATCGCCAGGCCATTTTATTACTAGCTTGGCTTTAGTTGGAATCTTATCTATTTACCTACACAGATTATAAAAATGAACAAAGACAACAATTACGTTGCTCGTTAGTTAACAACTGATTACTTATGTATGCACCGCGCCAATCTTAACGAAGATCGTGACCGAGTAACAGAGTATCTGTCGTCGTTTACTGACATTTGTAGTTCTGCCGGGCGCCGTGGGGTCGAGGCGTGATGTTATTACGAGTCAATAGTTTTAACTGGGAAGTGCAGTTTTAATATGGATTTGTCAATGAACGCAGTTAGCTAATGAGTGCAAAGACACTGTGGTGGATAATATAGCATAATCAGGCTATAACTTTCCCACACTTCCCACTGCTGGGACTCAGGCCTCCTCTGGGTTGGTTCTAGAACATGCCGGTTTCCTCACGATGCTTTCATTCACCATTTTGAGAGAGCAGTGGTGCTATTCTGTAAAGATCCCACCGTGAAAATTTAGGTGAAGTGAGCGTGATGTGAACTGTCATCCCACCTTACTCTACTAGGGATTGACAGCTCACTTCAAACTCACTTCACCTAAGTGTTCACGGTGTGATGTTTACAGAATAGATTGGCAGTATAAATTACACAAACTAAAGTGTTGCAAAGTGAAATGCTAAGTGTTAAGTGCTACGACTCGTAAGTAGGGGCCGTTAATTATGATGATTTTAATAATATGGTACACACGGCTACATATCAAGCATCTCGCATTGTATAGGATTTCCGTACAATAAGAAGTCAGCTTATACTGGAAATGTATAGTGTCAGGTGTTCTACACGTGCAGCCTATGGACCAATTACACTCAGCGCCCTGCGGGTCCAATATAATAATGGATGCAGAATGTTGATGGGGCTGCCCCGTTTCTGCAGTGCGTCTGGTATGTTTACCAAAGCACACGTTGGTGGCATCCATGCCATCATCAGACAGAAATCTGCCTCGTTGCTCTGCAGAGTGCGGGCCAGCTCCAACTCCATCCTAAGACTATAACAGGAAGGTACGACTCTCCACTGTTAAATGATATTGTTTGTAGATGCATCTCAAACAATGATCTTGTTACTAAATATTAAGGCTTAAGTACTAACATAGATATACGATTCTTTACTTACTAACCCACTATGGATGTAACTCGTCCGAAATAAATATTATTTTATTTCTATGTAGCCGTGTGTACAGTGTACCTACCTATAAAATATCGTTTTCACGTCTGTCTGTGTGACATGTGACTGCTTCGATCTTCAAAACTGCACAATGGATTTTAAAGTGGTTTTCGCCATCATTTAGATTTAGAGCATTTATTCCGAAAGGGTGATGTGTAACTTGTATACATGTACTGTTACAGATTTTGCAAAGAAATCTCAATGTTTTGTTATTATGTCGCCATTTCACCCCGCCGCCGCACGGCCGCTAGACTCGCTAGTAATAAAATAATTAGTAGTCAGCTTTTAGGCGCAGCGGTAGAGCGATTAGCTTCTTCCTGATTCTAAGGTTCCTGATTCTACCTGGTCGCTAAGCTACCGCACGAAACAAAAAGCGTCAATAACCCATCATGCCGGAACGTTAATATACGCGTGACGCGAGACTTATGTGGGTGAAGCCGCGGGGCGCTCTAGTTCATAAGTAATTCTATTCTAGTCTCTGTGATAACATAGACTGTACATACATTGCAATGTGTAATATTTACGTCTGAAATAAAGTTTGATTTGATTTTTTACAACCTACGAACCTTTTTTTTTTGTTTTTTTTTAACCGACTTCAAAAAAGAAGGAGGTTATCAATTTGACATGTATGTACTTAAGTGATATTATTGGAACTACACTATATTGACATATGATAATGTATTAGGGCTTCCAATCAAATACTAAATATAGCTGTATGTATGTTTGTATGTATGTTTGTCCACGCATTTCTCCGAAACTGTTTATCGGATTTTAACCATTCTTTTTTTATTGGCTTGCACTTACTTCAACTTGGGGAACAGTTCAAGTTTCATTAAAATCGGTTCAGGAGTTTTCAAGATATAGACTAATACTTGTAAGTGTGACGGCCTTCTCAAAATCTTGGTCAAATTCTAGTGCAATATTTAAAACGAAACTATTAATTACATATTACAAACAATTATTCCAGTTTTTACTTAAAACTAAAAATTACGAAATAAATAATTAATTAAAAAAATTAAAACGACTTCAAAAATAAATTAACTCAAAATTATGAAATAACTTTAATTTCGGAAGGCGGTGGCAAAAAACTAAAATACAGATCCCAAGACACCGACTTCCGAAATTAAAGTCATTTCATAATTTTGAGTTAATTTATTTTTGAAGTGGATGTATTTTTTTATAATTAATTATTTATTTCAGGACAATGTCCGTTCACGACTGAGTGACCATCCTAGCATACATTATTACTTTGCTGGTTAAGGCAGACGGCTGGTGGAGCTATAACTTAATTAAATGATGTCATTGTTGTTGTAGAAAACAATGGGAGTATTACGAAACGGTCACAATTATTATATGTATCGCAATATTTTACATCAGCTGCATAAGCTATGGTTTCCTAGAAGAGTAAATTTTTGTAATTTTTTCTTTTTTATATAATATTGTTTTTGCATGCAGTGCCTATCGCTTGGCATATAGTTATAATAATAATAATTTTTCCGGGCCCTACATGGACCCGATGTTGATTTGCTAGCGTCCGTAGCCTGGCTGCGTTTTGGCAAATATGGACGAAGTTATCATGACGAACAATTACCGGAGATTTATTGTGAAGGACGGCACGGTTGACATCTGTCGGGCGTGCCACCGTTCGGGAGAATCAATCCGACACATCATCTCCGGGTGTTCTCGTCTAGCTAACAAAGAGTATTTGCATAGACAACCTTGTAGCCAGGATTATCCATCAGCCACTTGCTCTGAAATACAGTCTTGTGGAATCGGAAGTGCCGTACTACAGGTATGTGCCCGACCCAGTTCTCGAAAATGGACATATCACATTGTACTGGGATCGATCCATCATCACTGACAGGACTATTGTTGCTAATAAGCCTGATATAGTGGTGGTGGATCGAATAGAGCGGCGCGCAATGATTATTGACATAACGGTCCCGCATGACGGGAACCTCGTGAAAGCCGAAAAGATAAACAAATCAATATCTTGACTTGGCCCGCGAGGTTGTCGACATATGGGATGTGGACTCAGTGATCATTGTGCCGAAAGTCGTATCAGCCAATGGCTTAATTGCCAAGAGCCTCGACCAACACCTAAGGAGGCTCTCGTTGGGCAGCTGGACTAAGCGCTTGATTCAGAAAGCGGTACTTCTGGACACGGCTCGCATTGTTAAGAGGTTCCTCTCTCTGGAACCCTGACCGCCGGTAGCTTGGACCCTGTTCCCGATACCAGTGGGCTACTATTTTTTATATTTATTTATATGTTTTATATTCTAATGCTTATTTAAAAATATAATTTATATGTATTTATTGAAATAAAGGAAATAATAATAAACTCATTTATTTCCATAGACAGGCCTTTAGTGTGGGATGCAACATGTGTCGACACCCTTGCGCCATCCCACCTTCCTAGTACGGCTGGCTGTGCTGAGGCGGCTTCTGCAGGTGCGGAAAACCTCAAACGGCGAAAATATTCCAATCTTTTTGGGAGTTATATGTTCGAGCCGTTTGGGCTGAAACACTAGGCCATGGGGTCCGAGTGCCCACTTGGTTTTTCGAGACATCGCCAAGCGGTTGGTCGACTCTTCACGTGACCAAAGGGCTGGTCTATTCTTTGGCCAAAGAATCAGCATCGCCATACAACGTGGTAATGCTGCCAGCCTTTTGGGAATGTTGCCTGTTAACAGCGCAATAGAGATAGCACCTGTTAGCTGAAAATTGTACCTAAACGTGTGTTGTTTTTGTTATAGAATATATGTATATTATACCTATTAATAAAGCATCTCTGTCGGTCGGTTTGTCTGACGGTTACCTTTACGCGCCTGAACGGCTGAACCGATTCAGATGACATTTGGCGCACGGATAGACCATGACCTCTGTTAGGACATAGGATACTTTTTATCCCGATAGTGCGTTCCCGTGGGATAATATCCAACCTCAACGCGTGGGAACTCGCAGGCAAAAGTTAATAAATAAATGATTTTTAACTGAGAGAAAAATAAACGACATCTAGTCAAGGCCTATCAGGGACTGATTGGCCCAATCTCAAAAACGACTATGCTAAAATATACGTAAGGTAATTCCCACAGTAAAGCATTTTATTCTGATTCTGACACTTAAGTAATAAAAGCAAAAATATTTGCATATTCACGGAACCTAAAGGAACTAAAAATACCTACTTACGTAGGTACATGTATGCAGTGAAGTAGTCGAGTATTTACTTATTTAATTAACAAACGCATAAATTAAATGCAAGTCATGGTTAAGAGCGAGTCATCAAGTAACTAGGTACCAACTTAGGTACCTGTCCCACTCCTACCCCGCCGCCGCCGGTGAGGAAGCGCTTAGCTATACCCAAATCGCTTTAGCACGGCAATAGCGGTCATTGCCCTTTCTCTCCTTATATATCTCCGTAGGAACCCAAACAATGAATGATCTAAAGCATAATCAGCCTATAATGTACCCACTGCTAAGATACAGGGCTCCTCTCTTCGAGATGGAGACGGCTGTATGCTGTAATCTACCACGCAGGTTGGTAGATGTCACATGTCTTCGAATTTTAGGATCTAGGACATGCCGGCTTTGTATTTTTTTCTTCACCGGTTTGAGAGCAGTGGTGATGAAATTATTTACACAAAGTAAAGCGCGCGCCTGGGTTCGAATCCACGACTTGATTCGTAAACTGCTCATAAACTGTATGGTTTTTCGTTATTGGAACATGTTAAAGATCGCACTATATTTCAGTTTTTTTTTTAAAAGAATGCTAGAAAATGTAGGTGGGTCAGTCACCGCTTTTGCCACGCTAAAGCGACTCGGGTATATCTAGGATGTTCTCGCTCAAGAAACGTATAAAAGATTATAGGACCCGTGTAAGTAAAAGAGATACATATATTAATAATTGATCGCTGATTGTTCACTTCACCGGCAAGTACTCGTTTATCGCAGCGACAAGATCTATGAAAAAAGTACTCGCTCAGCCTCCGGGCAGAATACTCGCTGAGAGACTCACGCTTCGTATAATACGCATACCAGTGAATAATCGCTTGTCGCCGTCGCACACTCCCTGCTCGTAGTTCGCCAACTTGTTTTTTTATAGTTGCTAGCTCAACTCGCTTCTCGTTAATCGTCGGCAGTGGTACAGGTACCTTAGTCGGGTTGCACGTTTTTATAGAAAAAAACCACAATAACATGATATCAACAATAAAAGTAGGCAGAATGAACGTGGAACGTGTTTTGTATGCAAGTGGATTATAAATGCTTAATATTACGTATTAAGTATTCTGTGATATTACTATACAACGTGTCCCGGAATTAACGCACCACCTCTTAAGGGGTCATTGTGCTCATCATTATGAACAACTTTTAGACCAGAAATCGTGAAAAAAAAATCTGCTGTTCTTTACACATAATGTTCGCTTATCACGTCAAAATGTAGGGAACAGCTGATTTTCTTTTCCACGGCTATTCTCTATTCTACTAAATTATTTAGATACGTAACTCTATACATTATCATCGTAGAAAATGGGTTACGTGATGTGCCTAAACACAGTTCTAATACCCAATTCATCTGACGAATTTCTTTTTATTATGTCTTCAAGGCAGCACCACGTTGTATTCACGTTGTAACAGAACGTTAGAAAAGAACAAAGAAAAATACGTTTTTGTACTTCTATAAACTTGTGTTGATTGCTTGATTCAAACTCAAAGCATTTATTTCAATTAAACCATTTACAGGCACTTTTGAATGTCAAAGGTTGTTCCTATGGAGAAGACGGGCAAGAAACTCCATGGACTGCAATCTTTTAAATTATATTCGAACAGCACGTTAAAAGCGAAGATTAAAGATTAGATTATGATGGCCTTCCTCTACAGTTGGTCATTGCAGAATCCAATATGTCGATGTCCTATGGAACAATATGTTCGTACAAACTCGTGAACAGTTTGGTTCAGGAGTCGAATAGGTGCCCTAATTCATTTGACATTGACAAGGACAACGGCAAAAAATATTATTTTAGATTTTAGTGAAGAAACTTAATTCGTATCGCATTTCATGCTAACCATATAGTCTTTGATGCTATCTACCAGAAACTGTTAAACGTTAAACTAGTTCTTAGCCGTGTTGATGGACAACAACACGTCATTAAAATCAAACGCGGTAACTATTGTTCAATCAAGTTGAATGGACGTCAAAATGCTAAAAAAAACTACGATCAACAAACTTAAATTGACTGAACCGGGAAATTCATTAGACAATTAAAAAAAAAATGACCGATTTGGAAAACTAGGAGGTTGAACAAGTCTTCAGATCACGAATGAAGTAAGACCAATTAAATCACGCTAATGACCATCGTCATTCAAACTGAATCTATTTGAATACACAATTAGTAGCTATATAGGTAATAAGAATAACATTCACGAACAATTTGCATAATATCGTTTTAATTAATGCAAAACGTTAATTGTTAAAAAATATCTTAGCATCGCATCAATTCTACTGATGGACAGGGATCGAACTTGTGTGTCAGTGTCATGTCAGACTACAGTCCGGCCGTCGAGAGAATGCGTTCCTAGCACAGTTGGACAATTTCTAGTTGTATTAAGGATCAAATTCGCAATACACATATTCGTTAGTATGAAACTGACAGGTGTCAAGTTCGCATTCTCTCGACGGCCGGACTGTAGTATTGTTTTTATTATGAAGACTGATGATATTTTGTCTGTGGTTTTATTACAATTCGAGTCATTGTTTTCCTTATTAAAACGAACCTTGCAACATCATTGATAGTTCATAGTGCTTCTCTGGCAAACGTATAAATACCTAGTAGGCTACCTTGGTATTTGGAAAAGTCAAACTCAAACTCAAAGCATTTATTTCAAATAAACCAATTACAGGCACTTTTGACATGTCAAAGAGTCGGTCAGTTAGTCAGAAAGTTGAAGCTGGTTGCCCATTCCAAAGCGTAGATCTCTATGGAGAAGAACAGGCAAGAAACTCCACGGACACTCTTGTAAATCAAAATATTGGTTAGTATGTGAGAACAATGTAGAAAGACGTGCACGTTAAAAGCGTCCGCAACAAAAAGATGAGTCAAAAACGATTCAAAAATTAAAATATGCCGTGGCAGCTAAGAGATGACCAGTCCTTACTGACGGCGCCCGTTCACGAACATGACGCATGGATCAGCACCATTTAGCTCAACCATTTTGAAGGGAACTCAATGATCCAACACACAGTCATCAGCCAGACAGTGGACCTAGCACGAACGCGCGGAATAAATGCAACGTTAATTCGAACGATTTTAAAATTGAAAATACTCCTTTCGCTTCGTATTTTTTATTCATATTTATTTATTTATTTAATACTTCATGCACAGAAAAGTACAGAGGCGGACTTAATGCCATAGGCATTTTCTACCAGTCAACCTTTGGGTGATGCAGAGACAAACAGTGGTAGGTGCAGTTATGAGAAATTGTGGAATACATATTTATTTAAATATAAAGATACACATATACCTATTACAAACTATAAATATAATAATATATACCTAATTATATATAAATAAGCGCAAATAAATATATACATAAATACACGAATATACTAAAACAAATAAGACAAACAATGGGAAAACGTTAACGTTGTGATGATACTGCCAGCTTCTTACGAATGTGCTCGCGAACTTTTATTTTAAAGGATAATCGGTCGGTAGCCATCCTGATTTCCAGGGGGAGCGCATTCCACAGAGAGATAGACTGAACGAAGAAGGAAGAGTGAATAAAGTCTGTGCGATGAGAGGGACATTGAAGAAGGCGATTATTTGATGAACGTAGATTTTTATTGTGGTTGGCACAAATGTACTGAAAGTGGGGGGCAAGATAACTAGGGGAAGTGGGAGAGTCAAGAAATGAAAACAAGGTGGTCAGCGCCCTTCATACATATCTACATGCATATCTATGTGGCTAAGTAATAACAGTCGCGCGGGTCGGTCGATCTGGTTAAGCTACGCTTGCCGCGGTTGGCCCGACCGTAGAGAGGGACCATCTTTACATATCAAGACCCCTCCGTGCCTCGGAAAGCACGTTAAGCCGTTGGTCAAGGCTCTCATTCGTGCATCTTTGACAGCCGTTACGGGTCGTCTGAAGCCCGAAAGTCTGACAACCAGTCTTACCAAGGGGTATCGTATTACCCAGTAACCGGGTTGTGGAGGTCAGATAGGCAGTCGCTCCATTGTAATAAAATACTGGTATTCAGCTGCACCCGGTTAGACTGGAAGCCGACCCCAACATAGTTGGGAAAAGGCAGGCAGATTGATTTTATGCTATGTATTGTATGACGTGTTTGTCACTTTCCTTCGATGTCATCAGATTCTATTGTAATCTACAATCGTGTATGTGAGCACTTTTCTCCTGGCTAGGATAGGAAAACCTGTGTTAAGGAGATAATAATAATTAACACAATATCTCGTGACCTCTTATAAAAAAAGAAACCTGAGTTTTCTACATTTTTTTCTATACACGATGTACCATCGCGGACATTTGCGGTGAACCACTTTTCAACCTTATTGCTAAGACCTATCGACATAGCGCAATGACTGTGGCAGTGACCATGATTCCCATCAATGTCTTTCTTTATTTCAAAACGAGAACATTGTCGCTTGTCTCATTATAATGGTATTGTTACTGGGGATAAAAGAAACGTTTATCAGAAGCCATCATGTTACTGCGTTATGAACTTGTGACACACCATGAGATGATTATCATGATACAGATAAGGTCATCTTCTATACATACAAATACGTATACAATACAAATAAATAAAATGTTTTACTAAATGCATATGAAAGTTTAAACGGTTTAAACTTACTCATAACAAAAAAAAATATTAAAAAAAATTTAGTCTGTCTGTCTCTGCTTGTTCCGGCTAATCTCCTCAACGGCTGGACTAATTTAGGCGGGATTTTCACTGGCAGATAGCAGATGTTATAAGAAGTAACTTAGGCTTTTATTTTAGAAAAATAGAATTAGGGTACCGCGCAAAAAAAATAAAACCCATGAAATTGTGAACAAGATCCGATTGTTGACGTGAAGAACGCCTTTAACTTTGCAAACAGGGAGACTTTGTTGGCTGAAGTCAAAAGGAACTACCCGAAACTTATGGTTTTATGTGGCAATATTACAGGTACCCTTTCAAATTATTATTATACAAGGGCAATGTTTTCGAATCTGCAGTAGGATGCCAACAAGGTGACCCTCTCGGGCCAGTCATTTTCAGCTTGGCTATTTATTCATCCAATTATCCAGAAACTAAATTCAAAATTTAACGTGTGCTATTTAGACGATGGAACGCTAAGAGGTGATGTAGATACCATTATGAAAGACCTACAACTTCCCAAACAGGAATTTAAATCTATTGGCTTGGACCTTAACCCCACAAAATGTGAGATCTATCTTTCTGACATTACCGACAAACAATTGACCCTAGAGAAACTTAATGCAATAGCCCGACAAATTAAAATTTTATAAAAAAGTTCGCTGCACCTCCTAGTTCCCCAATTTCAGAAGACAGCTTTTCTCCTTTCATCGACGAAAGAATCAACGACATTTCCGACAGACTCTCCAAAATTAATTTACATTCGGCATTCACCCTGATTAGATACTGTTGTTTTGGCCCAAATTTTATATACTTTCTACGTTCTTCCCCTTTATGGAAGCAGCCACATCTGTTGGACAAAATTGACCAAATTATTCGCAGCACACTAACAACCATTTTAAATGTGGCCCTGGACGACCGAGCGTGGCTGCAAGCCACACTACCCATCCGTTTTGGCGGCCTCGGCGTCCGCAAAATTACCAGTATTAGCTTACGGCGTTCCTGTCCTCTGTCCACTGCACTGACAATTTGACCGGTAAAATTTTAGCTCCCTCCCTGGTTGACTCTGAAGTGCCGTGCTTGAGTGATGCGGTGAACGCCTGGATAGCGGCTTGCCCGGATACAGATCGGCCCGTGAACCCATTTTCCCAGAAACAGTGGGATGAGCCACTCTGCAGGTTGGTACGGAATTATCTTATCAATACGTCCACCAATACTGCTGAGCGTGCCCGCTTGCTGGGTGTAGGTGAGTGGAAGTCGGGCCTCTGGCTTCAAGCACTACCATCACCCAACATAGGCACTTTGCTGAGTGACTCCACCTTCCGGCTCGCTACTTGTCTGCGTCTGGGCGCTCCTTGCGGGGCTCGACATCGCTGCCAGAGCGGTGAAGCTGTCGACTGCCTCGGACATCATGGCAAATCTTGCAGTAAGAGCGCAGACCGGATAGCACGGCACACCAGCATTAATGAAATCATCCGTCGTGCTCTTGTCACCGCCGGGGTGCAGCTGTTTTAGAACCCAACGGCTTGGTACGCGAGGATGGCAAGAGACCAGACGGAATGACCATAATGCCTTGGAAGTTAGGCAGGCCTTTGGTGTGGGATGCAACATGTATCGACACCCTTGCGCCATCCCATCTTCCTAGTACGGCGGGCTGTGCTGGGGCGGCTGCTGCAGGTGCGGAAAACCTCAAACGGCGAAAATATTCCAATCTTTTTGGGAGTTATATGTTCGAGCCGTTTGGGCTGAAACTCTAGGGCCATGGGGTCCGACTGCCCACTTGGTTTTTCGAGACATCGCCAAGCGGTTGGTCGACTCTTCACGTGACCAAAGGGCTGGCCTATTTTTTGGCCAAAGAATGCTGGCATCGCCATACAACGTGGCAATGCTGCCAGCCTTTTGGGCACTTTTCCTGTTGACAGCGATGCGGACGAATTTTTTGATGATGATGATGATGATCCCTATGATTCTATTTACCTTTTTTTATACATGTACATATTATTATTATTATTTAAGAGGGCTGTCACATTTTGTCACCTCTCTCGCTCACACGGGACCAAATTTTGAAGAATTTTAAATGAAAAGATGCATTTTTGAAAAATGTAAGTAATCAATGAGCGACCTATCAAATAATATTAATTCAATAGGTAATTATTAAAAACACATATTTATTGTGGCATTTATTTAAATCATCTCAAAAACAGATCATAATACTTATTGAGCTAAGTTTATTAGATAACAACAATTAATTTTTAATTTTTTTTTTACGTTTATTAGAATGACGTGTATCAGGGCTTTTAGAACATCTACCCCTAACGGGGTACGAAATCCACACGGACGAAGTCGCACGGGAAGTGTTAGTTACTCATAAAACAAAGGTATTATATTAAAGCAGGAAAACTAAAAGATAAATAATTAAATTATCTTTAAAATGGTGAAGGTTTCATAAAAATACGCTTGATAGATTTTGCGTGATTCTCAGTTTTTTATCCGCGTTAGACATGATCTTCAGTTTAAAATCATTAAAAGTCGGTTATCGTCGCCTTAAGTAGATGAACCTAATACCATACTGTTCATATTCGTTTATGCGAATGAGACTAAGCGACGCATACGAATATTTTATACTAATAATGTATGGTTACTTTACTTACCGAAATAAAGTCAAAATGCGATCTGTGAATATTGCCCTCAGTACTAGTAGGTACCTTACGCTAATAGGTAGGTACTAGAACTTATTTTTCAAAGACAATAGAAAAATCTTAGGTAACATTGAATTTTTACAGCAAAAAATGATTAAGAATGAAAGAGTTGATTGATTGGTCAATTAGTATTATTGATAGGAATATTGTTGGAAAAGGGACTAATTAAATAATCGAACAAAAGATTCCCATCTGTATCTGTACAAAATACTTCAATAATTAGATTTACTGTGGCTTAGTTTGCTGATCAATAAAGTATTGTTTTCCTCTGGATAAGATTTAATTCAAGGGTTCACGATCTTTTTTCAATAAAACATCTGTCAACTATTCTGTACTACCGATCCGCTCGCTGCTTCTCACGGGGGCAAGCAATGTACTGATGTGGTGACATGTCAAAACATCGAGATTTCTGAGCTTTATCAAAGTTAAATAATAATGTTTTATACACATAAACCTTCCGGAATAAATTCTCTAAATGATGGTGAAAACCGCATCTAAATTCGTTGCGTGGTTTAGGAGGAGTTAGCGGATATATAAGGTGTATCTATTCATACACGAAATCTCTTAAGAGGTCATTGTACTCATCAATATGAACAACTTTTACTATGGGACCAAACCTGAAATCGCGAAAAAAAATCATCTGTTCCGTACATTTATGTTCGCATAACTCGTCAAACTGTAGGGAACAGCAGATTTTTGCCACCGACTTCCGAAATAAAATGTATTTTTCACTTTGTTGTTGTTGTCCGATTGTTTTTTTTTTTTTTGTTTTTGTAAAAATGTTTTTTATTTTTCACTTTTTAGTGGGTCGGTTTGTAATTTACCTAAGTTATACAAAGCCTAATGTCAACTGCTCATCACCTTTTACAAAAAAAAAAATTCCTACATCCAAGTTGGTCGCAGTTACTTAGGAATTATTCAAGTAGGAATAGATGCACAACAAAAACAAAGCGACATCCACGGCTCTACCGGTGGATAATCTATTTTACGATAATTATGATCATTGGCAACATCATGAAGTACCTAGTCGTGCGTTTAACTGTTCATATTGTCAAACGTTGAGTATTCAATGATCTGGCCAGACCACATCATGAGGTGACCAGCGGTCGATGTTCTATTTCAAGAAATACAACCATTTCATGAAATGTTCAATTCTAAGATCTGGCCACGACATATTCATAGATTCCATGCTGGGACATAAGTTTCTATAAGAGGAAATCATCTTCCTCCTGCCTTTATCCCAATTAATTTAATAGGTAAGTAATGGAGTCGGCAAAGCACGATTTTGTCTTTCAAACATCTCTATGTAGATTCTCTACCAGCAACAGCCATCTCACTTCCTTGCGCCCGTAGTTATTTAACAAAATCCTTGGTCCATATTAATGGGCACTACTCTCTTCCCTTCTTAGCTAAATCATCTTTCACAAAATCCATTCGTCTTTTCTTATTTTATAACCATCTACGTACGTCTGTCAAAGATCCATGAATGACAGCCGCTTAACGTGCATTCACCTAACCTATTGATCAAAATGATCACTAATGCACCACAACAGCTGATTAGGGTGTCATTTCCAAACGCACTTTTCATATTCATACGACGCATACGCAACCGCACCGTCGGTTGTCATTTGATTCCATGCCATGAATTGCCCATGCGTCCGCGCACCGCCATTCTCTCACGTGACGTGTTTTATAATGACCGCAGGGTTTCCTCATGAGTATCACATTATTTTTTTATAGACAGTTAATGGTGCCGATTCTCTTGTACACCGAACTAACTAAACTATCACTAAAATTCCTTACTTTTTTTTGCTATGAGAATCTTAAAGCTATTCTGAAAAAAAATATCTAAATTTAAAAATAATTTTGTCACAACTAAAATCGAATTTGACAGTCGCGATTCCACGTGGTACTTGTTTGCACTACCCCGTGAAATTTTGTAACGAGCTGGAAGCGCGCAGGTGGGGGCAGCCTCGACGTTTTGTTTATGGAATTTTTCGAAGTATTCCCGTTTGAGCACCTATTTGAACACCAATCCATTTAATACCTTCGGTGCTCAATGCATTGGTGCCCAAAAAATAGGTGCTCAGGTGTTCAAACGGGAATACTCCAATTTTCACTTTTTGTATGGAGAATATGAAAAATTATTAAAAACTTTTTATAAAGGGGGTCGAAATTTTCATTATTTTTGCGATAGGACACACTATTTTCGAGATATAAGCAAAAGAAAAGGAAAAAAGATATCTACAGTAATATTTTTGCACCTGAAGTCGAGGTGTTGGTGTGAATTTTAGTTAATGACAACAAATTTTATTCCATACCTTTTTAATCGCGATTAAAAATAGTCAGATTTAGATATACAATCAATATTTTAGGTGAAACACGTCAAATTCAGAATAAAAATTGCTATTTTTCTACCAGTCTTATTGCTGTCAAACTAAAATATCGTTAAGTTGTGTCACTTTAGTCAATTTCAGAAAGAAAAATCGTCGTTTGATGGGAATAAACTAAATGTTGGTGATTTTTAGTCTAGTTTAGAGGCATTTGTGACAAGAGAATCGGCACCAATGTCACTATAATTTTTAATTCAGCCTAGTCATTTGACGTTTAAGATTTCAATGGCAACATTATAATTTTAATGGATTATTTAAGTAGATACCTACATCGTCTTAAAAAAACATCGAACTGTAAAACTGAAGAAATGAACTGCGCATAAATTGAGGCTTGCACATCAACACATCATTGACTACAACGTGTAAGATACAAACTTTTATTGATTGCTAAAAAGTAAAATTGGCGTCACATCATAAGTTTTGACTGAAACTGTTTCCCACTATTCCGTCCAAGTATGGAAAAATCGATCAATTTTTAAATGTGTAATGAATGAATTAAGTTCACTCACCAGAAAATTGGCAAATCAGCAACTTCAAGCCTTTTTTGTTTTAACAAAAATCACGATGACATTGCAAGTCAAAAATTGAAAATCGCTGACCCGAAACTATTTCATGATTACCTCTATACAGTCCAATTATGTATTGTTTACCTACTATCCTACTAATAATATTTACATATAAATGTGAAAGTTTGTATCTTTGAATGTTTGTTACTCAATCACGCAAAAACGGCTGAACGAATTTGGTTTGTAACCTTTATTAACACAATGATACTTTTTATCCCAGTATTACGTTCCCGTGGGATAATTTCTGACCTCCACGCGGGCGAAGCCGCGGGCAATAGCAAGTCTAAATTAAGTAAGTATTGAAGGCACCGAAGAGTTTATTATGTAAGTACGTAATTAAAATAGATGGTTTCAAATCACGGACAATTTGATGGATTCCCAGGATAATTATTTAATTAACTCGCATTAAAAACTTCACTTTTATTTTTCTTCGCGTTTTTGTAAACTGCACAATGAAGTTTACTTCGCTAATAATATTTGTATCTATGGTTCCGTACACGAAGGGAACCCTATTACTAAGCCTCCGCTGTCCGTCCGTCTGTCAGTCAGCGGGCTGTATCGCATGAGCCGTAATAGGTAGACAGTTGAAATTTTCACAGATTGTTTATTTCTTGATTGTTTAAACATCAAATAATGGTTAAAAATTAAAGGGGTTCCCCAATCCACATACAAGAAACGTATTTTTTTTAACTAAAGTTTTTTTTTTTGATATGTTCCTAGTATTAAATATTGTACGATGGTATGGATTCCTTCGTGAGCGAGTCCGACTCGCACTTGGCCGGTTTTTTTTTTGTATGTTTGCACGTAGTTTAATTAATTACTTATTATTAATGTTTTTTTGTTGAAACCTGTTATTAAACAAAATAGTTAATTAATTAAATGGAAAAAGAACAAGGTTTATGTGGGAAAATGACTAATTAACTATGAATTTCTTTGTTAAAAATGGTTTAAATTTTAATTATTTTAATGACACCTATCCGTTCATGTTGCAATTTCAGGCATAAAAATACATAAACATAATTATTCAGACCAAAAATAAACGCGTCACATTTTTCTAAAACTAAACAATTATTAAAAACAATGGTCTTACCTAGACTAGATATATCACTGTACCTATTATATTTTTTATTAAATTAAATTCAAAGACTCATCCACAGAACCAATAGTGATCGACTAAACCAATACAGACATGCGCCCGCGCTTTTAACCGCAAGCTTTTTCATAAAGCCTGACCATGACATTGGAAAATGACTATTTTATTTAGACCTTGGAATGTACGGAAATATTATGACGCGGCCGGCCTAAGTTAACTGGATGTATGGCTACGAAACTATCCATGTTTGCTATACATAATTATAAAATTATATACTTAGATACTTACTACTTGCTCTGATACTTACTACTGTCTTTGACTTTTCTCGGGACCCCTGGGGTCCCGGACCTTTGGTAGGTCTACGAGGGGCCGAAGCCAACTCGCAGAGGCCCGTTAGACGCGTTCAATGGAAATGAGGCACCAACAGACGATTGTCCCTGTGTGATTGGACAACCCCCGTTGGTGTAGGACTATTGCAGGATATGGAAACAAAAATAATTATTGGGCTATGGGTTTGGGTGGCTAAAGTAGAGTGGTTGTCTAAAACTATGGAAGGACTATATACCCTGCCTGACCAATGTTTTATAAATACAATACACGGATAAAATGGCAGGGGGTGACTTGCACATTCAACAATGGGCCCCCGGAAACGGTCGCTAGCAGATAGTGTCGTAGCGACAAGGGAGCAACATTTCCTAAGGTGTTTTTTTTTTTTTTTTTTTTTTTTGTGGATGGGAAATCATCAAATGACTTCTCCCGCTCTGGGCGGAGCGGGAGGGCGTGTCAGACTTTTACTGACTAAAACCCACCCGTGTTCCTTCTGTTGCCTGTGCCGGGGCCACGGTAACTCTTTCGAACATCCCGCAACCCTAGCTGGCATCGGCCCTAGCGGACCCCGTCAATAGTGCTGACATCTCTTTGAGGCGCGCGTGGAACACGACGCGCCGTCGACTCGGACTTGGTCCTTACCGGACGGCGAGCTACCCATTGCTCGCCGTCCGCAAGCCCGCGCCTACGGTGGCCGGGAATCGGCTGCCAATTCCCGACGCCCAGGGCGTCTCCTGCGGCGACTAGGGGCGTGAGGGTGCAAAGCTTGCCTCTCCCTCACGCGTCCCGCCTCCTCCTTCACGAGCATTACTGCTTCGCAGAAGGAGGTAATGGCTTCCCATGCACTCTCGCTCCGTACCATGGCCTGGACCAGGGCCGGACGCGAGAGATCGCCGCCGCCGATTCCTAAGGTGCTGGAGAGGTATTCTACGGCTATCAGGACAATCCCGGAAGTACGGTCAAGTTCCCTACCAGCATCTTACTGGAATACTTCCTTCCTCCGAGCACGTTTGCTCTTGCGAATCTCTACTCAAGCCGGCCAATAAAGGCAAGAAAATAATTATTATATATAAATATAATAGAAAATACTCATAATTATTATTATTATTACTCATAATTATTATTATTACTTATCTACTAGCGACCCGCTCGCTGCTTGGCACGAGTGCAAGCAATGTACTGATGTAGCGACATGTCCAAACATCGAGATTTCTGAGCTATATCAAAGTTAAATATTAACGTTTTATACACATAAACCTTCCGGAATAAATTCTCTAAATGATGGTGAAAACCGCATCAAAAACGACTTTATTTTATACTGTGTAGAGAGAGAGAGATGTTTAAAAATCTGTTGACATCCGCTGTTGAAAATGGCTTAATAGTCGATTCGTACGAAAAAACTTCGCCCAAATGGGGCGAATCGCCAACTTGATTGTTTTATAGTTTTTGAGTACCTACACTATTCGCATGACAGTAGGATTGGTGTCGAAGTAACAAAACAAAGGAATTACGATTTAGAATCATCAAGCTTGGCAGATGGGTTTGTAAACTTGGTGATATGACCGAAAGTTTGGGAAACGGAACTTAGGAAAGCATTATGGTTAGGTATGGAATGCTGGACACAACACATGGCCAAGCATGATGGTAACAGTTGACGGGATGAGACTGAGTGGTGTCCTGAGAAACTCAAACTCAAAGCATTTATTTCAATAAAACCAATTACAGGCACTTTTGAATTGTCAAAGAGTCGGTCAGTTAGTCAGAAAGTTGAAGCTAATTGCCCATTCCAAAACGTAATCTTTAAGGAGAAGAACGGGCAAGAAACTCCAAGGACACTCTTTTAAATCAAGATTATTACAAAATCCTGGGCACATTATTCTTGTTGCTTCTATATGTAAGAACAATGTAAAAAAAAAACAATTCAAAATACTTATAAGATTAAAAATAAGCCCTGGCAGTTAAGAGATGACCAGTCTCAACTGACGGCGCCCGTTCACGAACATGACGCGTAGATCAGCTTCATCCAGCTCAACCATTTTGTAAGGGACCGAATGGTCCAACACACGCGTGAGCATGATAAAATTTGAAAAGAGAATGAAAAATCTAGGATCCAACCTGGACACCTATGCGTTTCACAGAACCGAGGCGAATGGTCAAGAAGGAAGATGAATGAAGAAGGTATTTTTATTATTCAGATACATGTAGCCATCGGAAACGGTTGACTTAAATCTTAGTCATAAGACCTTCAGGGTAAAAAACACTAAGTAAACTGGGAATGACAAAAGAAAACACCATCATAAGGAGGCCTCTGACAGCATCAGAAGTGGAAGAAATCCAAGTTCAACTTACACTGGTAATTCTCGCATACTTGCACGTCTCTTTAAAAATAATATTCTAGGAAGTTAGGAACTAATTTATCGGTACAAAGATCTTTTTGTAGTGAGTGTTAATTGAAGGGGAAATATTAACGCACGTATTTGATATTATATTAAATGGAGAGTGGGGGAAAATCTGCTTTCTGAAACCATTTACCTGAACCACTAGTGCCGATAGAGATAAATGGTCAAATGCATGTTTTAAACTGTATTCGTAGGTGTTGTAAAAGAACAAATGGATGTTCAGGGAATGAGCAGCAGTGTCCGTAGGAGTGATACTGTAAAAGCTCTCGCAGACAGGCGCGACGTGACGTGCGACACGATACTGGTAGAAGTCCATGAAGTTTTCATAGATATTGTTTTACTAGAGTTGTGTCGCGCCTGTCTGCCTTAAATCTCAGCGTGGCTAGGTACCACAGAGAGAGGATGGAGACGCCCTTCGTGGCAACACCTCGGCGGCTGCTGCTATAAAGGCGGCAATGTCTACACTTAACATACAAACTAAGCGTGTCACAGTTTAATGCTCCTACAAACGCGTGACATGCGACGCGATTTAAAGGCACGCACTCGTCGTGCGACACGCGGTACCTTTGTGTAGCGTCGCGTGTCGCGCCTGTTTGCAGGAGCCTTTACTCGCATTGCATTTGACAAACATTTTACATTTGACGTATAGACTCTTGACGGTTTTGAAGGCGGTAAGTAACAGCAGTTTTGCGTTCAGCGCAACTTCGGCGCTACGAATTTTATTAGTGCACACTGCTGTCTAGACGCTGCGCACGCGGCGATTCTCTGCTATGCCCAAAGAAAATAAAATAAAAGAAAAAACGTTTATTTGCGGTAAACATGACGCAAAGAAAGAACACAAACACGAAAAGAAACAAGTTGGGGGAAAATATACGTCACATCCACACAAAACGGCCATCGCTCAGCATAATGCTGCGACCCTATGCGAGACAGAGCCCCAGCGCTGGTTTTCAGCGACAGTCGGCGTTGACTGATGATGGTTACCAAGAGCTGCTTGCCAAGTGTAAAAGTAGTTTGATATAGTTGGCAAAATGATTCATGAGGGAAGATGCACGCTAAACATGGGGACGTTAATAGATTGCCATGGGAGAGAGGACGCACAGCTTTCTCAAACGACCATGTGAATTGCACACCGTTAACCAACATCATGCGACAAAACTGGTAAGTAGGTACCTACTGAAACTAATCGCGAAATAATTGTTGTCAGTGGGCCTAAATAACTGCCATTAAAGCAATAAAAATAAAGCAAATAAAGCAATGAAGTATATATAAATAATAAATAATTGATTCTGATCTGGTCTCTGGCAATGGCACAACTCTTAAGCAGCTCATTACCTTAATGCCCTTGTTCCATATTAAGTTCTTGGGGTTGGTGCGTCACGGTTTTTTCTTCTATTCTCCCCTGTCAGCCGTTACTTTATCATTCATTATTTTTTTCTTTCATAACCTTCTTCAATTCATCCATGTTTTCTTTGGTCTTCTTCTCCCTCTCTATCCATCGACATTTATACTCATCAAGTTAGAGCAATTAAGTTATAAAGAAAGAAGCCTATCTCTTGCCCCGGATGAGAAGTCGAGGGAACTCTTCAAATATTATAGGCACATCTATAGCTATTTGGGGTGTTCCATATATCCATGAGCGAAGCCTAAGTTGCCTTGCTGCTGTCAAATTTCCCCGAATTATGGTATTGGCGACGTATGGCAAACGATGGATACGGTACTAGAGTCATATTCTGGCTGATGCATGCGTGGCCCACTATTCCATTTTCCTCGGTTGTTACTTAAAAAACTTTTGCATTGTGGACTGATTTCAATAATTGTTTAGATAATTAACAGATAATTCATAATGATTAACGGCCGGACCCAATAACCTATTTTCAGTAAAAGACAGATCGCTAATGATAGTGGACAGTATAATTCTATCTGTCCTTATGTCAGGCCGGTAAGATTCCATAATCTCTTATAGATTATTGGGACGTTAAAACCATAGATAGGTTATTGGGTCCGGCAGTAAGTTTAAAAGGCGATCAATTTGTCAGGTAGTAAGTGACATTGTCAGAGAACTATTTCAAAGTTAAGGCGTGGTTTTTCCGAAGTGATTTGGCACTAAGTAATTATGGCAGTACTTAATCTCATTACCTAAATTATAAGCTGATGCGTCATTGAGTGGGGACCATGAATCAGCCAGATGGATAATTTACGACTTTACCAGGGGTAAATTCGTTGAGGTACCTAGAGGATATGAGGTGGACCGATGGTTCAGTCAGGTCCTATGGCACAACTTGGAAGATACAGTGTCGCGCTTGTGACCACCATGCTAACGAGGCAGTCAATTGAACTTATCAGAGACGTCAGTATCTTTACCTAAGGCATGAGAAAATATAGGGGACTGGTAATTAGCTAATTAGAGTCGTAGTTTTAAACCTACATTGTTATCTGGCACTTTATTTATGGATCCCATAGATTGCAGGAAATAATAACGCCAGTAAACGTAATCGTTACTAATATATCTGGTGGCTCCTAGTAAACAAACCATAACTAATAATTTATTAGTAGTAAAGAATTATTACAGGAGCGTTTTGTAATAATTCAAACTCAGAACGTAGTAAAACTTTATAGGCTGTGTGACGTCATGTCATGATTGTCAATGTCAACATTTGTTTGGTTGTCAATGTCAGCTGCATACTCCTGTATATTACTTTATATAGTGTATTATCTATGCTCCTGAGTGTTGTAATCTGCATAGCTGTGGCATTATAGCTAGCTAACAAGTATAAGGGTGCGTTTCCACTGAAGCGGAGACGAGCGGTGCTGAGCGGAGATGTGCGTGAATCAACCAATCACAATAGTTGAAATCCTCATCGCGTCTCTCGTCTCGTTTGTGATTGGACGATTCCTGCACGTCTCCGCTCAGCTCCGCTCGTCTCTGCTTCAATGGAAACGCACCCTAAGGCCCGGACTCCACCAAAGCGGAGACGTGCGGAGATGTCGAAAGCGGAGACGAGAAGAGAAGTTTTTCTGCTAGGGTGTATCCACCGAAGCTATGCGGAGATGCGTACTGGCTAGATTGGAGCGGAGATGTGTGCTGGCTAGAGCGGCTGGCGGGTTGTGCGACGCGGAGGGAACTAGCGGCGCTGCTCAAGCTGCACGCCGCTCACATCTCTTCTTGTCACCGCTGCGCGCTGTCTCCAGCTTGCGAGGCACAGCTCACATATCTGTTTTGCTCGCGCTAAGCAAATACGAGACCTCTCCTCTCTGCTCAACCGTATCCATTGAAGCTTAGCGGAGACGAGATTTATAAATAATGAAATCTTGGTTGTTTCCAACACATCTTTTCTCCTCTCGTCTCGTCTCCGCTTTGGTGGAGTCTGGATTTTATGATGCTCTGTGCATAGCTATTCCCAACCATTCGACACAGGCTGTCGTGTCCAGATTTGCGTTACCCACAGCGTTGTGAACAGCGTTTAAAAGACTCCTTCGTTAACATTGATTGATGTTCGATTCGGCACGGATACGTGTCGAATGGTTGCGAAATACAGTTCTAACAGAAAGATAAAACTGTGTGGATCTGTTCTTAGGAATTTAGGAAGAAGCGAATTTGCTGCATATTTTTGTCAGATTTTCGTATTTTACTTTAACATATCTGTTACCTACCTAATTTGAAAGAATCAGTATTTTAGAGGAATCAGTCAATAATTTTTCAAGTCCTACAACGATTTTTACAATGTTTCTTATTAAATACCACGACGGACAGACCACAGCCAGCACTAAGGAATTGAGTGTCTAAGACAAAGATTAAATCAGTTCTTATGTCCACCAATATTTTGTAGATAAGTTCTTCTGAACGTAAACGAGGCAAAAGGAGTATGTAAGGATCGTAGCAGGCAGGTGGCGTTCCGTAGTTTTTGCCTACCCCCATGAGAAGAAGTCGTGAGTTTATGTATGTATGTATGTGTTCTTCTGATGATGACAAAAAGAAAAAAACTTATTTTCTAAGTCTTCCGGAACTCGGAAACCAGTGCATCGTTTTCGTTATATAGATATGTACCATCGAGGACATTTGCGATGAACCACTTTTCGACCTTATTACCTTAGCAATAAGATCGAAAAGCGGTTCACCGCAAATGTCCGCGATGGTACCTTACTAGAAGAAAGTGTATCTATTAACATAAACGATTTAACGGTGATATCATCATTTCTTAATTTAAATACATAATAATATTATCTAATCATCATTAAGTATTAAACGTGTTACAGATTATATTATGTTTTTTTTTAAATATTAGACTGCCTTGTTGGTCTAGTGGTCGCAAGCGCTACTGCTGAGTATGAGGTCCTGGGTTCGATTCCCGGGTCGGGCGAAGTGTTATTGGGTCTTTCCATCTGGAATACTCAGTAGCAGCCCGAAGTCTGGATTTGTGCCCGGTAGATGGCAATAGACTCGCCCCCTATTACATGGGAGTTAAACATAACTGGCGAAATGTGGGAGGACTGTACAGTGCTTAGTCCACCTCTGCCTAACTTCGGGGATTACAGATGTGATGTTATTAAGTATGTAAAATAATATTTATAGAAATTAAAAAACCGGCCAAGTGCGTGTCGGCCCACGCATCATGAAGGGTTCCGTAGTTGGGATGAATTTATCCCAAAACAAACATAACATTGTAGTTGAAAAACATGTTCTCCCATACACCGATATACGTCACGGTCAATACTCCAACCGCAAATGTAAGTTTGTAATTGCAAAAAAATGTTTTTTTATGTGATAAAACTACAAATTATTTCTTTTTGAACTTTTTCCTTTACTTGTGCTGTGAGACCTCAACGGTCAATGGGAAGTACCCTATAGGTTTTGATTTATTTGCGAGTATCAAAATATGTCGCATAAATGGCCGTATTTTTTTATTGCGTTGACTTAGAAACTTGATTTTTTTACAGCTCCAAGGAACCGTAGACCTACGTATTCGACATTCATTTCAACTTGATACCTTCACGCGTTCCTGAGAAAAAGGGTCTTGAAAGACTGACAGACAGACGGACAACGAAGTGATCCCATAAAGGTTCCGTTTTTTCCTTTTGAAGTACGGAACCCCAAAAAGGACTTCGTGCAGCTTTGGGTTTTCGTAACTATTAAAGTCATCTTCTCCAGCTTATTCAATCAAGTAGAGAAGAGTTTTGCTACCAAGTTCGTTTCTGGTGGCCACTAGGTCAGCGATACGCCCCTTGATTATGAAATGTATTGCAAGTAGGTACAGACAGCTATTACTTTTACATAATACGCCCGTGGCTAATTGATAACAGCCGCACGGGTCGATTGAAGGTTAAGCTACGCTTGCCGCGGATGGTTCGTGGATGGGTGACGATCCATTACATATCGAGAGCTGTCCGTGCCTCGGAAAGCACTATAAGCTGTTGGTCCCGGCTGTCATTCGTAGATCTTTGACAGTCATTAGGGGTAGTCAGAAGCCCAAAAGTCTGACAACCAGTATCAAGTACCAAGGGGTATCGTGTTACCCAGTTGCTGGGTTGTGGAGGTCAGATAGGCAGTCGCTCCATGTAAAATAATGGTATTCAGCTGCATCAGGTTAGACTGGAAGTCTGGAAGCCGACCCCAACATAGTTGGAATTGTTGGGAATAGGCTAGGTAGACTGATTGACTCTGCTTTTTAGTGTTCCGAACCCGAAGGTTGCCAAACGGAACCCTATTACTAAGCCTCCGCTGTCCGTCCGTCCGTCTGTCTGTCAGCAGGCTGCAGGCAGCAGGCAGGTTCTCATGAACCGTAATAGGTAGACAGTTGAAATTTTCGCAGATTGTGTATTTCTATTGCCGCTATAACAAAACATAATAAAAATAAAATAAAGTTAAACATTAAAGGAACAAGAAACGTGTTTTTTTAAACTGAATATTTTTTTTATTTAGTGTTAAATATTGTACGGTGATACGGAACCCTTTGTGTGCGAGTCCGACTCGCACTTGGCCGGTTTTTTAGGATTTCATGTCAATTTAAGGTACCGACCGACGTCAGCACATCAAGCTACTACAATCTGTCAAATTTCTTTAATAGATTTTCAACTTTATTGCTAGGTTCAAAGTTGATTGGGAAAATGTGACAGTTTCGGGTAGCTTGATGTGCTGGCATCTGTACTTTTGTACTTACACCAGCTTTAGCTTTTTTTTAATTAATGTGGTGCTCATTATTTATTATTAAAAAAAAAACCTGAATGTTAACAATTCAAAAGTGCCTGTAATTGGTTTAATTGAAATAAATGCTTTGAGTTTAAGTTTGAGTTTGAATGGATGGTCAGGGTCACCCATCCACGAACTGACCGCGGCAAGCGATCGACCCGTTCGGCTGTTATTATTTAGCCTATGTATTCCAGACTTATGGCAAGCAGGTTTATAGTTAAGTACGCTTTCCAAGCGTAAAAGTGTATCATAAATAAAATTAACTTCGTTCCATTGCGTAGACTAAATTCTAGATTTTTTTAAAGAAAGTTTTTTGACAACTTTCCTTTTTATGAGACATTAGCTTCCGCCCGCGACTTCGTCCACGTAAAATTTCTTGTCTATACAAATAAATTTTAACATAAAATCCTATGTCACTTGGCAATACTGTAGCTTCTCACTAGTGAAATAATTTAATCAGCAGTTCCGAAGATTGATGTATAAATTTTTACCTCTTTTTAATATTAATATTCAGAGTCAAATTAAATTAGCTAGCGAAGCTCTGCAGACATGACGGGGGATATCTAAACACGATATAAAAAAAATTGATTTTATCTTTCTTTTAGGGTCAAGAACCGCATGTAGTGTTATTACTTGAAGTATGAATTGAGAAAATCTATTTTATTTTGTTTTATCGTGTTTAGATATTGGTTCTCGTCAAGTCTGTGAAGTTTACAAAAAAAAACATGAAATATAATATTTTGTTTTATCATGTTTAGATATCCCGTCAACCCATCATGTCTGTGGAGTTTCGCTGGCTAATTTAATTTGACCCTGTAGATGTGTACCAGTTACATTATTACGTAAAGATAAAGATCCAAAATCACATAAGTTTTGTTCTGTAACAGCATCTTGACACGAATTTAAAAATATTTACCGCCAAAATAGAAGTTATAAAATGAATGATGCGACATAAACACGTTGTCAGTTTTAAACCCTATATCATCAAAAATATTATTTAAAAATAAACTTACATCAATCATAAACTTCAGTTCCACATTTTTTAGCAATTTGTCACTCAAGTCCATTTTAATTTTATCACGTCAGTAATCAATTAGTTAATAACAGGAACACATTTTTATAAATCTAATCAAATCCTAAAATACGGATGCGTTTATTCGATTCTTATTTTAATTTTCTATCGTTCTTTTTTTAAACTCGCGCTGCGTAGTGCGGGGAAAGCGGACGCGTCGATTTCTCCGTAGCCTTAACATCGACTGACTTCGACGAGTTGTTACGAAACCCCGTCTTTCATCTAGTGATGCTAACATGCGTATTATTATTGTTATTTCTACATTGCCGCATAATGTTTTCCTTTATAACCTACTACGACACTTAAGTAAGTACTTTACTAAGCACGTTTTAGTACACTTGGCCTGGATAATGAGAATGTAATTTGATTGTAAGTCCTTTTACATAACTAACGGAATTACTTATACAATTTAAGTAATATGTCTAATTCAATAATTTACTGATAATTACTTTCGTTGAAGAATAATTTACGCAAATAATCAACAGTCGATAGACAGCGGAATAAATTCCCATCACTAGCGTTAGCTAAATAGGATGGTTTGTTTGCACCGCGGCACGTAAAATAAGTTGTGCAAAACGCAGGCCTCATATAATTTTGCACAACGAGAGGGCTAGGGGTGACATAACTATGAATAACGACTTGAAAAACTCTTAAGTACGTACAGTCAGCGGGGAAAACTCCGACCCACGTAGGCACAGGTTCAATTCCAGCATATTCATTAACAGGGTCAAATAAATAAATTTGCGAAACTCCGCAGACGTGATGGGTATCGATATCTAAACATGATTAAACAAAAAAAAAATGTTAATGTTCTTTTTTTTGGGCTCAACGACCGCTAGTTACTTACTTGAAATACCTATGAGTTGAAAAATCTGTTTTTTTTTTGTATTATTGTGTTAGTTATCGATACTTACCCATCACGTTTGAGAAGTTTCGCTAGCAAATTTAATTTGACCCTGCCGTTTCTGTTTCTAAAGGCTAGTTAGTGACGTAGTGCTAAATTATGATATTTCTAAGAAAACTAGGGGCGAGGTCCAATTCATCAGAAGCATTTGTTTCATAGTGTTTAGATAACGATACTTTACGATACATTCGATAGTTAGATACTCATCACGTCTGCAGAGTTTCGCTAGCTAATTTTAGCTAAGATACTTACCTACATTCGATAGTTAGATACCCATCACGTCTGCAGAGTTTCGCTAGCTAATTTTAGCTAAGATACTTACCTACATTCGATAGTTAGATACCCATCACGTCTGCAGAGTTTCGCTAGCTAATTTTGGTAAGTTTACGGGGCAAATTAAATAATTTGTCCCTGTATACTTGTAGTAAGTAATAACAGCCGCACGGGTCGATTTATCAGGTTAAGCTACCCTTACCGTGCCTCGGTTGGTCCGTGCATGGGTGACCAGCTTTACATACCAAGACGCCTCCGTGCCTTGGAATTGGTCCCAGCTATTTCGTGGATCTTTAACAATCGTTACGGGCCGTCAGACGCCCGAAAGTCTGACAACCAGTATTACCAAGGGTATTGTATTACCCAGTAACTGGGTTGTAGAGGTTAGATAGGCAGTCACACCATGTTAAATACTGGTATTCAGCTGCATCCAGTTACGACTGGAAGCCGACCCCAACATCGTTGGGAAAAGGCTAGGCAGATGACACGTTACCTCGCAGTGGCACAGTGCAGTACCATGCCTCACCAAAAATGTTACCTAATTATTTTATGTTTGCACGGAAAACAAACAAGAATTTAAAGCGTTTGACCGTACAAAGGACAGACGTACGCTGCCTGGCAACCAAATGAGAAAGCCGAGACACGGATTTTCGCTTGCCTTACATTGCAATATTGACACAGAGAAATTTTAACACGACTTATATAAAACCGAAATGGAATGCAAACAAATAATTTTGTCCTTTATTTTTTTTTGTCTGGTAGTTGGCTTAACCCACTAATTGTGATAAACAGCCAACACCGCAAGCACCAAGCAACGAAAGACAGGCTTTAAAAAATAACTAAATAAAATAGGTAGGTATTGGTAACTTCGTAAAAACCCTTAGCCCTCGTACGTACAGGCGATTTTTGATGGCGCACTGGATTTTCAACTCTCAGTATTGACTAGAGCATTGAGAATCCAACAGATCGCATCTCAGTGCGTCAAAAAAGCGCACTGTTCGGATCCATAGTGCGCTTTATAAAATCGTCGTTTCAAAAAATCGCCATGCGTACGAAGGCCGTCCGAAGCTCCGAAGAGTCGTTGCATTCGCAATAATTAATAAAAAAATAAAAAAATAAGTAATGCATTGAATTAATCTGCTGTGACTGTGATCCGGTTTGCAAACGAACATTGAACTATATTAATTTTATATAGTTTTAAATCATTATTTTGCCTGGTTCCGTCAGAATTTTCTGTGAATAATGTGCAGGATTTCGTCCAGGGAATTACTAGGCATTATTTTTGCCACCTAGCAACATTGCATCCCTGATTGAAGTATGCAGATGACCATCCGTCCGGGTACTGCCGCCCGCCGCCGCCCACTTACAGCCAGCGCCCCTTAGGTACAGGATTGCTGACTCTTGCTGTGGACGCTTTTAACGTACACGTCTTTCTACAACATTCTCACAATATCAATCAACTCAGCCTATCGCAGTCCACTGCTGGACACAGGCCTCTCCCAGGTTGCGCCACAACACCCTGTCCTCCGCCTTCCGCATCCAGTCTGTCCCAGCCACCTTCTTAAGGTCCATCTAGCTGGGGGGCATCCCACACTACGCTTGCCGATACGTCGTCTCCACTCCAGGACTCGTCTGCTCCATCGGCCATCATACAATATGTGGATACCTCATTTCAACATGGAAGATGTACAGATGTAACCAATATACAAGATGAAACATAATTAACGCACAACCTCTTCAGGGGTCATTGTACTCATCATTATGAACAACTTTTACTATGGGACCAAACCTGAAATCGCAAAAAAAATCTGCTGCTCCCTACATTTATGTTCGCATAACTCGTCAAAATGTAGGGAACGATTTTTTTTTCGCGATTTCAGGTTTGGTCCCATAGTAAAAGTTGTTCATAATGATGAGTAGGTACAATGATCCCTTAAGAGGTTGTGCGTTAATTCCGGAACATGTTGTATAGTACCTAATATCACAATACTTAATAGGTAATATTAAGCATTTATAATCCACTTGCATACAAAACACATTCCACGTTCATTGTGCGTTATTTATGTTACATCTTGTATACAGGGTGTAAGGGACAGCCCTCCGCAAACTAACAGTGTATTCAGCTCCTTATTGTGAATCATATTCCATCGGAAATATTCTCAGGAAAGTTTTCATTTTTTTTATCGTATATTCAGTTACTATCCCTTTATTTCAATGTAAAATTACATTATCTTTATCATTATCTGTACGTAGCATTCTATTTATGTAAATAAAACAGCTAAAATAAAAAAAATCAGGAATGGATGTTGAAATACTCGGCGGCCGAAGGCTCGCTGCGCTGCCGTCCGCTACGCGCGTTTTGCGACGGTAACGATACATTGCGTGTGAGGTAATAAAACAAATCAGGTTTATTTGATTCCCGTAACGTTCCTGAAATAATTTCATGTATCTTAGTATGATATACTGAATTCACCCCATCAGTCTGCGGAGGGCTGTCCCGAAAGCTGGCATCCCACGGTCCGTGACATTGCGGATTATTACGCTCGGCCGACGACCACGGACAGCCAGGCCACGCACCGCACACCAAGCCTCTTCCAACGGCGCGTGCCAGACTGTGCGCGTCTTGAGATTTAAAGCTATTTTGTCATACCAAAATGCAAAGTGAAAGAGAAGTTACCGACTCGCCGCGGATCGGACGCACCGCGACGGACGTGTCTGCGCTACCACGGACGATACTCTTCCCATGGTGCGTCGATGCGGGCTGGTCCGCGTCCGTCCGCAATATCACGGACCGTGGGAAGCCAGCTTTACACCCTGTATACTTAAAAGAGTTTCCATTGAGTTTCTTGCCCGTTATTCTCCATAGGAACCAATGATAGGAAATGGCTCGCCCTTGATCAACGGCCGAACCCAATAACCTATTTTCAGTAAAAGACTGATCCCTATTGATGGTAGACAGTAAAATTCTATCTGTCCTCATGTCAGGCCGGTAAGATTCTATAATCTCTTATAGATCATTGGGGCGTTAAAACCATAAATAGATAGGTTGTTCGGTCTCCAGTGTGCCAAAAGTGTTGATAGATAGTTTATTGGGTTCGGCCGTTAGTGTAATTATTTTTCTTCTGTTACGAATGTCTCATTAGCAGCCAGAAGTCTGGATTTTTACACGGTTGATGGCAATGGCTCGCCCTGGATTAAGTAGGTACCTACGTTGTCTAACCTTTCAGAAAATGCAGACGTGATTATCAGGTTATTGTTTTCGAATTAATGTCTGGTGATGAGGTGGTATTTATCTTCTTACAAGTAAAGTATGCATGGTAAGTCAGTCAATTCTGAGAAGATGAAAGAACCCCAACAAAATATATACATACAGTGGATTTCATTTATTACGACCTTGGTTGTAGCGACCATTTACCTATAGCGACGTTAAATCTAAGTCCCTTGAATTTAAAGCATACTTTAGTACAAAATTCATGTGGCTATAGCGACTTTGGAAGTTTGGATGTAACGCCGAGTTCGGGTGTAGCGACTGTTTTTAATGAATCATTTGTAACAAATTCCTAGAAATCCCATGCAGATATTGCGACCGGAGTCGGCCGCCAAAGACACAAAGATTTTTTTCTTTCACAAACATTTCTTATCTTTTGTTTACATCCATTGCACACAGATGGTCAGCAAGTGTGGAGACCTTTACCTTTTGTTTATAGATATCAACTAAGTAGGTAGGGGAAGCGTGTACGTTTCGGAGCTTTTATGGTTCAGTTACAAAGTGATATTCTGAGTAGCAACTGGGTTTAGTAAACTTTTGAATAAGTATGGCTGCTAGACGCACATTCACTGTTAAAGAAAAGGCGGAAATCATTTCAAAATTGAAAAACGGTGAAAACAATGCTGATTTGTGCAAAGAGTACAAAGTTTCCCATTCAACAGTATCTACGATGTGGAAAAACCGTGATAAAATATTAGAATGCTTTGAATCCAAATCCTTAAAAATTAAGAAAAACCGCAAACCGACGCATCAAGATATCGAAAATGCCCTTCTAATGTGGTTCAAAGCCCAAAGAAGCCAAAACGTACCTTTGAGCGGTCGTCTGCTGCAAGAAAAGGCTAATCAATTTGGCAGACTGTTTGGAAAAATGGATTTTGAGTGTTCGGAAAGCTGGATATACCGATTTCATCAACGACACGATATTGTAGTAGGCAAAGTTTGTGGAGAAGCCGCTAGTGTATCGCAAAGTGACTGTGACAACTGGCTAAAAACAGTTTTCCCAAAATTGACTGAAGGTTATACTGATAGCCAAATATGGAACGCTGACGAGACAGGTTTGTTTTTTTAAGTTAACTCCTGACAAAACCTTGAAATTTAAAGGGGAAAAGTGCGTTGGTGGAAAATTATCAAAAGATAGAATCACCGTGCTTGTTGCATCAAGTATGGCAGGGGAAAAAAGAAAATTATTGGTCATAGGCAAGGCAAAAAAACCCAGATGTTTCAAAAATGTTAAATCTTTGCCAGTTGATTACGAAGCAAACAAAAAGGCCTGGATGACTTCAGAGATTTTCGAAAAAGTTCTACGCAAATGGGACTCCCAGTTAAGAAATAACAAAAAGAAGATCATTTTATTTATTGACAATTGCCCAGCTCATCCTAAAATAGAGAATTTGACCAACATAAAACTGGCATTTTTACCACCAAACACTACATCAGTGATTCAACCGATTGATCAAGGGATAATTAAAACCCTCAAAAGTCATTATAGGAAGATTTTAGTACAGAAAATGATGAACGACATTGAAAACTCGGCAGGCCCGTTTTCCGTTAATATTTTAGATGCCATTGAAATGGTAACTACGGCATGGGCTCGGGTGACTCCAGATACGATCAAAAAGTGTTTTCTACACGCTGGGTTCCGTAAATCTTCGGCTATCACAACAATTGACGACGACTCCGATGATGAATTGGACATACCATTGGCACAACTGACTACAGTATCATCAAGCGGAACAAATGTTGCGGACTGGGCAACATATGTTGATATTGACAGTCAACTTATCACTACTAGCGATTTGTCCGATAGTGAAATTGTTGAAACTGTTGTTCCATCACATACGACGCAAGATGAGGAAAATGAGGAGGAAGAAGAAGATTGCAAGGAAGGTGCGATTCCTACAACTAAGGATGTGTTAGGTGTTGTAACAAAGCTTAAAAGATACTGTTTATTTGGTGATGGAAAGGATATTATAGATATTGAAGAAGTAATGAAAATAGAATACACCCTACAGCGTACACTAGCACAAAAAAATAAATTGAAGCAAACTAATATTACACATTTTTTTAAATGTACCGGTGAATAACTATGTGTGCAAATATTTTCAATAATAAATGAATATAAACTACACATGTGTACGTGTCTGTATCTCTTTACCTTTGCCTGTAACGACTTCCGGATATAACGACGAAAATAGAGTGGTCCCTTCATTGTCGTTATACCCGAAATCCACTGTATATATATAACAATATGTATAGATTATGCGTTTACGCACGACTTCTCGCAAAGTGGGGCAGAGTTTTAAAAAACAGTGAAGTGACAGTTGGTTTTTGTTTGTTTTTGATGGAAAAACTTAATTAATAAGAGCCCCCGCAGACTACAGACTATTTCTATCGGCCGATAGTTTGGTCGGTGTCTTAGGGCCGAACACAATAACATTTTCAGTAAAAGACATCGCTATTGATGACAGACCGTATAACTCTATGTGTCCTTATGTCACGCCCGCGCCGGTAAGATTCCATAATCTCTTATAGATTATTGGGACGTTAAAACCATAGATAGATAGGTTTTTCTATCTCCGGTATGCTAAAACTGGTGATAGACTGGTTATTGGGTTCGGCCGAGTATAAAGATGTATGCCAGTGCGCGCGCACATTATAACGATTCGGTATTGGCTGATAAAAGTTTGATGGGCTAAAAGTTTGATGGGCTAAACGATTGCCTTCAAACTCAACTGTTGGCGAACTATCAGCTGACTCAGCCGACTGCTAAATCAGTATAGCGCGCTCTTCCACGCGCGCACACTAACCGACTGTTTAGTCGGCCGACCGGCCGAAAGTTCAGTTTGCTCCGAGCTTTGGCCTACTATATTATCTATGTTTATAGTCTCAAGTTATACGAATTATAGAGGCATGAAGGAACAGGGTGTAAAGTTCACTCATTCTCCATAGAAAAGGGAGGATCCTCCGACCAGACGGGTGTTGTGTCTGGTGGGCTACTGCCGACGGTTGATGTCGGGATGTTGTATGTATATGCTAGTCGCGCGGTAAACTCTGATTGCGCGATGCAAGATTTTGCGTGACGTCAGTGTGACGCGTTCCATTGTGGCGATGTAGATATGCCGCCACAGAATGAGCAACGAATACAATAATACTGTATTAAAGACACCTGACTTAGATATATTCAGCGACAAGCTACCGGGACTCAGAAAGAAAATAGCGCTATCCTTGCCAAGTAGTTTTTAATTTTAATTTCTTAATTTTTTTGTTTTTGTTTCTTACCCGTCTTATTTACAACAATTGTCTACTATTTAAGTTTTGGTTTAGTTCAGATATGTAATCAATTCTACATATGTACGCCATAATTGTCATGTATATTATAGTTGTTTGATTAAATCTAGGATAAGTTTAATGTATGTATGTGATGTGGCTGTGCTTTTTGTAGGTACTCTGCGGCTTTGGCGCCGCGGCGATGGTCACGCGTTTTTCTCACGATGGCGCTGTCCACTTCTACTCCATCGCTGCTTGTCGAAACGTCGATCGTAAATTTGACCGAAGTTGAAAAAAGACCCGCGCTTTTTTTAAAAAAAACGTCGAGAGCAGACGGCCGACTGTTGTCTGGTAAGCGCACTTGCACCAACTTGTTTGTTGGCCCAGCGTGCGCGCAGTTAGCCGAGACGTTCACACGGACGATAAAATATCGCGGCGGGATTTTATCGCGCACTTGATTTTCAACTCTCAGTGTTCAGCCGAGTATTGAGAATCCAACAGAGTGCATCCCAGCGCGTCGAAAAAACACACTATTGGATTTTCAACTCTCGGCGCTGAGCAGAGCGTTGAAAATCCAGTGTACGAAAAAAAATCCCCGTAATATTTATATAGGTCCGTGCGGACGTCGGCTTACCGAAGTTGTTTTTTTTTACGTAGATTATTGTAGTACCTACTATTGACTATTGCCTGTGCTATTGCGAAGGTAGGTATTAGACCTACCCGTGGAGGAGATAAAGTACAATTTACGATAACAATTTGTTGGCTACTGCTTCGACTTTTTTAAACGAATAGAAGTAGGCAATACGGAGGCGTTCTTAAACAACAATCTCTTGCATGATTCAACATACGAGATTTTTACAATAACAGAATGACTCTGTACTTTGCTACTAAACGGTTTAATCATCGGAATCGATAAAAACACTGTTCGAATCGAGGCGGAACTGTGTGCTTCAAGTTCCGTACGCTGAAATGAAGTTAGGCCTTTTTCGGACACTTTCTGTACTTTCGGTTGGCTATTAAGGCTCCCGCAGACAGGCACCGGTACAGAACAGATAAAACCTCTTTTATCCGTTCTGAGGGTACCGGCACGACGCGACTCTAATGGAACAATTTCTATGAAAACTTAATGGAAATTGTTCGGCCAGAATCGCGTCCCACCGTCGTGTCGCACCTGTTTGCGGAAGCCTTTATCCTCTATTACCATTAATATAATAATACCAGCCTATTACTGTCCCACTGCAGGACAAAGGCCTCTTCTCATACAGAGAAGGCACGAGCATTGATCACCACGCTTGCTCAAGACGGGTTGGCGATTTCAGACTTATATTGACTATAAGGCCATATTCTCGGCGGCAGCGGCCGCGGGGCGGCGGCAGCAGCGGTGCGTTCGAATGCATAGTTTTATGGAACTGTTCTGGATGGCAGCGACGCGGGGAGCGAGGCACGAGTGATCCGCTCCGTCGAGCGGTGCCTGTGCGCATTTAGTTTTCTTGATTTATAATAATGATTCACATCTTCTTTTGCCCACCATAAATCTTGCATAACGAAAGAATTTATAACAAATATTATTTCGCTCGCGAACAAATTTTATAACACTCGCTTAACAATACTACGCCATTTGCGACGCCACGCGAACTCTCCGCTGTCGTCCAGAATGGCAGGCTTATTACATATCTTGCAGAAGCCTACGGAAAGCGAAATTTGCACAAAAATTGTTTTTAAATCGCAAATCGATATTATGTATCCCTGAATTCCCTGATACAATACTCTAAATTATAGACCCGTATCGGTTTTGCCAATTTTTAGCAAGGTATTTGAAAAAGTAATATTAAATCAAATGCTCAGCCATTTTAATCGTAATAACATCCTACACGATCAACAGTATGGTTTCACCAGAGGACGTTGTACAACTGACGCCCGAGTCACCTTATTAAAACACCTATTTAACGCATGGGAAGAGGCACATGATGCAATAGGCCTCTTTGCGACCTAACCAAGGCAATCGATTGCGTGAACCACGAAACATTACTCTTAAAACTTCATCATTACGGTCTAGGTAAACTTGCGCTTAGCTTAGTAAAATCATATTTGAATGATAGACTGCAGCAAGTTCAAACAAACGGTGGAAACTCATTGCGTAAAAGTCAAAATAGGTGTACCACAGGGCTCAATTAGGTCCGTTCCTCTTTTTAGTACATATAGGGTAATTGGTAATTGATGAGGAGCTCGTGGCTAAGTAATAACAGCCGCATGGGTCGATCCATCAGGTTAAGCTACGCTTGCCGGGGTTGGTCCGTGGATGGGTGACCATCTTTACATACCGAGACTCCTCCGTGCCTCGGAAAGCACGTTAAACCGTTGGTCCCGGCTGTCATTCGTGGATCTTTGACAGTCGTTACGGGTGGTCAGAAGCCCGAAAGTCTGACAACCAGTCTTACCAAGGGTATCGTATTACCCAGTAACTGGGTTGTGGAGGTCAGATAGGCAGTCGTTCCATGTAAAATACTGGTATTCAGCTGCATCCGGTTAGACTGGAAGCCGACCCCAATATAGTTGGGAAAAGGCTAGGCAGATGATGATAGGGTAACTGGTAATTAGTGACCGATCCTTAAACACCTGATTGTAATCATGATAACAAACAACTTTTAATATGGGACCAAACCTGAAATCGTGAAAAAAAAACTGCTGCTCCCTACATTTATGCTCGCATAATTGGTCAAAATGTAGGGAGCAGCCCATTGTAATTACCATTCACGCTATATAAATGATTTACTCATTTACTGATAAACCGACCACAAATGGTGTTATTTGCTGATGACACATCACTGATTTTTAAAGTAAACAGACGTGCACAGGAGCTTGATGACTTAAATAACGCTATGCTTAAGGTCCATAATTGGTTTACTGAAAATAATTTGGTATTGAGAAGAAAACTGAATGCATAAGATTCGCGTTACCGAATGTTAGAAGTAGTGAATGTGACGTAACACGTTGAATTGAATAAGGAGATACTAGAATTCGTCAAAAAATCTGTTTTCCTGGGAATCACGCTTGACTCAAAGCTGTAGTGGAGTCCTCACTTAACGTCACTTGCAGCGTGGCTAAGGTCAGCCGCTTATTACGCTGTTTGGAAAATCCGCCAATTAACAGACGTGAATATCGCGAGACTGGTCTATTTTAGTTATTTTTATAACATCATGTCTTACGGTGTCTGTAGGGACGGGCTGCCGATATTGATTCTATCTTTATTCTGCAAAAGAGGGCTGTGAGAGCCATCTACAACCTCCGCAGTTTAAAAGAAACGACCAAGTGCGTGTCGGACCACGCACAATGAAGGATTCCGTAGTTGGGATGACTTGATTTTGTAGTTGAAAAAATGTTCTCCCATACATCGATATACGTCACGGTCAATTCTCCAACTGCAAATGTAAGTTTGTATTTGCAAAAAAAAAATGTGATAAAACTACAAATAAACGATTTTCGGACTTTTTCCTTTACTTGTGCTGCGAGATCTTGCCAAATTTCATGATTCTAAGTTAGCGGGAAGTACCAGGTTTTTATTTATTTGCGGGTATCTAAATATGTCGCAAAAATGGTCGTATTTTTTATTGCATTGGCTTAGAAGCTTGATTGTTTTAGAGCTCCAAAGGACCGTAGTAGACTTACTTATTTGATATTAATTTCAAATTGATACCTTCACGCGTGCCAATATATTATTATACCGGATGATTTTTTTTTACCGCCTTGAAAAAAATAGGGTATAATAGTTGAATGGAGTAGAAGCCTAAGTCATAGAAATTTTATTATTTTTATTTTTCAATAACATACAGAGAAATTCATCTATCAATAAATACTACACATTTGAAGTAAACTTTTCATATTATAACAATAAAAACAGAAAAAAAAGGATTAAGTAAAAAATATCGAAATTCAAATCATACGCACCCTACTATGCGCAGAATTTATCAATGAATACGAATTTCGGCCAGCATCAGCAGCTGCTCGGCATTCGTACACGACGTGCTCCCATAGGTGTACGTCTTTGTGCAGAACGCTATTAATAGGCGCGCGCGCCGTCGTCGTTGCTTAGCAACGAGGTTTTCGCTCTCGTATGTATACACGTCCTTTCCATTTTGCTTGAAGTACCTACAGTCGAGTATTCTTGCTTCAAGTGTTGTTCCAATTATTAAAAAAAAACATTAGAATGTTTTAAAAGTTCGTTCATGTCTCAGGTTCGTCTTTGTTATCTACTGTGCGTTTTATTTGTAAGGTTAAGTTTTTTTTATTAACAGGTAAATTGTTGTGTTTTATTATTTGTAGGTTAGGTTTTTCTTATTATTATGTTAGGTTTTTGTCTGAGGCTTTTTAAGTCAATTGAGTAATTTTGTATTATGATGAATTTGTCAATGTTTGGGTATTGTGTTCATTTTATTTGTAGATCCGCGGGGCAATTGCGTAACACACTATCAATCGGAATCGGTTTCATTTTGACAGTTATTTACGTTGTCGAGCAGACAAATATTTTAAAAATAATACGAAGCAATGGACTAATTAATCCATTGCTTCATAGTATGTTCGAATGTCTATTTATTTACAATAAACAGTCACACAACAACAACAACAAACAGCAGTGTAGTAATCTAATAAGTAAACATATCTAGAAACTTAATAATAGAGGTAACAAATACACTACTCACAACGTTATCCACATAATACTAAACAGCGGGGCAATTGCGTAACATACAGTAGGAATCGGTTTCATTTTGACAGTTCAACAACACTCATTGCGCTATTTACGTTATTGAGCATACAACTTTTTCGAACTTAAGAATCAATGGATTAGCAATTTGGCCAAAATGATTCAGATTTCGATCGATACTGCGTTAGTTACGCAATTAGGTTGCAGGTTTGTCTTATTGTCTTTCAAGTGGGATATTAATGTTATTGTGTTGATTTTGAAAACGTTTTAAATGCGACTGTACCACATGCGCGGCCACATAGTAATAGCGATAGAAATGTGCGTGCGTCTCGCTCGCACGTACAACTTTCATTCATGCGCGATCGCAGCCACTATCTCCTATTTTGGTTATTATTAGTTTTACGCACGGGCCGTAGGATGCATAGTTGGTCCGGTCTGGTTTACTAGAGATATAGTAAACGACACAGCGTAAAACTAAACTGCATAATAAACGGAAACTTTCGCGATGTGACCTTACATAAGCGGAGTTTAGTGCTCTGCGATTGGATCTAAAAGCAAGAACCCAGGACGCCTATAGATTGTACTGCAATACCTTAGAAAATAACATAGGCAAAAATCCGCGACAGTTCTGGCAGTATGTTTCTAGCCTGCGATCAAAGGGCGGTTTCGAGCCAAACGTCATACTCAATGGTGAGACTTTTTCGGGTGTCAAATCGGCTGAGGCATTTGCTCAGTATTTTGCCAGCGTGTTTCTGCCCGATACACCGAAACTTAAGTGTGACTAATGAGGGAGATAACATTCCTCTTCCCGTTTTAACCCCATCGGATGTAGATAAGGGGATTGCTAAACTCAAACCCTGTAGCTCGGTTGGCCCTGACAACATTCCAGCCTTTATCCTCAAGGGGTGTCATGATATCTTGGCAGCTCCTCTATGTCATGTCTTTAACCTAGCCCTCCAGTCAGTATATCCAGAGCAATGGCAAACTTCGCGAGTCACTCCCATCCCTAAAACCAGTGACAAAACATCTGTAGAGGAACACAGGCCCATCGCTGTCTTGCCAACCATTACCAAGGTTTTCGAGCATATACACATCTTCATTTACAAACGCGTAAATATGTCCCTGTCTGATGACCAACACGGTTTTCGGCCGGGTCGCTCTGTAAATTCGAATTTACTGATTCATGTGGACTACATATCCAGTGGCTTGGACATCGGTACGCAGGTTGACGTTCTGTATTTCGATTTCCGTAAAGCATTCGACAGAGTTGACAACGATGTGCTCTTAACAAAGCTGGGGGACATCGGTTTCTCGTCCGGTCTTCTTCACTTCTTTTCCGACTACCTGCGGGATCAAGCAGTTTGTCAGACATGGCTGTTTCGAGTCCAAGCCTTATAACACACGCTCGGGCGTGAGTCAGGGGTCAGTGTTAGGGCCGCCTCTGTTCCTGATCATGATTAATGATCTTATAGCAAATGTTAAGTTTGCCAAGTGTCTTCTATATGCCGACGACCTAAAGCTTGTCGCGCACATCAGAACAGGTGAAGATTGAAAAATGCTTGAGCTCCACAACCACACCTTGTTAATATTTTTATTATTACTTGGAATAGACGTGTCCCTTTTTTTCCGACCTTTCGACCCTATTGTTTATTTCTTTTTTTATTTAATCAAGATTTAGCTGTTGAATACTTCACTATGTAGTAATATTTTTCTTTCCTTTTGGTAGTAAAATCTTTCAGATGCAATCATTGCAAACCTTCGATCGTAATAGCACTAGATAAAGGATCAGGAACAAAAATAAGTCGCTCAAGTGGCCATGTTTACACACACATTTAAAATATTTATATTTTGTACTACGAAATATAGAAAAACGTTTTATAACATGAACAACTTCAGTTTATTATAAACATTCTCACTCAAACATAAAGTTTAATCATGATTGCAAAATATTTTTGTTAGGTCCTTCTGTCATCGGAGAAATATTAAAAGCAATAAAAAATGTCGCTCGAAAATAAAAAGTCATTTTTATAATAAGTACAAAAATATTTATTATAAAATGAAATTTAACATCTAAGCAATAAGGTTAAAAACATTTTGTTGACAATTTCGTTCTTACTCTATTTTGGAATTAGACGTAGTTCTTGGTATTACATTTCAATCATCAGAACACAGTAAGTATTGAAAGACGTAGAGTTGCAGAATATATTATTTTAGGCGAAGGTTCGTTTGTATGGTGGCAAATATTTTTGACCGATTTAAAAAAGTAGTAGGACTAAACTAGTACAATATTTAGTTATTTTATTACGACATTGCTGTTAATTGTGTGTGGGTTGGCTCATTGTAATCATCCCGTATAAAAAATGGGTGCGTCTACTTTTGTACGCAATTTAGAAGTAATATAAAATATAAAAAAATATAAAAATGTTTTATTCAATAACAAACAAAGTTCGTTCAACAAAATAAAAAAATATTTGTATTAAATCAATATGATTTAAATGCGAAATGGGTCGCCAGGAAATCTACAAACAAAATCATCGGCCTAGCCTTTTCCCAACTATACTGGGGTCGGCTTCCAGTCAAACCGGATGTAGCTGAATACCAGTATTTTACATGGAGCGACTGCCTATCTGACCTCCACAACCCAGTTACTGGGTAATACGATAACCCTTCGTAAGACTAGTTGTCAGACTTTCGGGCTTCTGACGGCCCGTAACGACTGTCAAAGATACACGTGTTACAGCCGGGACCAACGGCTTAACGTGCTTTCCGAGGCACGAAAGGGTCTTGATATGTAAAGATGGTCTCCCATCCACGGACCAACCGCGGCTAGCGTAACTTAACCTGATCGATCGGCCGACCCGTGCGGCTATTATTTCATAGCCACAAGTCACGAGCCGTAGAAATCTAAATATCATATAAAATAACAATACTACTCCATGCATTCCCTTTTCCAGAACAGTCGATGTTTGTTACAATAGTTGGCGCGTTGTCACAAACATTGGTAAACCAACCATAATATTTGCGATTGGATTTATATTACTATTTAATTCGGTTTTTATATTATTCAGAAAAACACTGAATAATATAAACTTACCGAAGAAAAGATATTTCCTCCAAAATCTTGGTGTTACGGTGGTTATTTACATAGTTTTTCAACGCACACTGCGGCATTTTGACGTCTGCACGTTGGCTATGATTGGACCATACTAATTTGAAATAAGACCACAAAAGTATTTGTGCTCTTATTTTTCGGGCCGTTTTTGAAGCACTTATCGAGAATCTAATGCTATATTGTTCGAAGTTGCAAACTATAGTTTTGTATATTAGAAGCATTTTTTGAATTTTGTAAATGTGGAGCCGTTTTGATGCATGTTAACTTAAAAGAGCATGGCAGTTGATAGTATGTTGTCATGCTCACTTATATGACACTGATGATGATGCGTGTGTTGGATTATTCGGTTCCCTACAAAATGGTTGGAACGGGCGCCGTCAGTTGAGACTGGTCATCTCTAATGAACCATTTAGACGGGGCCAATCCCCGATGCAATCCAATAAGCCAATCCAGCCAGTCTAATGAAAAGTGCAAAAATTCGTGTGGTTCATTTAAAAGTACACACACACGAGCCGACTAGGCCAATTCAGTCAGATTCGGACGCTTTAATTTGTAATGATGAATAGGCGTAAAATTGCTTTGAGGGCTACGTTAAAATATGTTTTTTACTGGCTTAAAAAAGGAGGATGTTCTCAGTTCGTTTGAATCTTTTTTTTCTTCTTTTTTTTTTAAGTGTGAAGACGTCCGGACCGATTTGGAAAATTATTTTTTTTTGTTTTAAAGGGTAAGTACAGTTTCCAGGTGGTCTCATTGTCACCAGGTCAGTGCATATGGTGAAGTAGAGCTGATGGTGAAGAACCAGGAGAACTCCTCAACAATTAACGTCCCTGCACCGGGAAAAGCAATATTTTGTAAAAGGTGATGAGCAGTTGTCATTAGGCTATTGTAACTTAGATATAAAAAAAACTTTTTTTACAAAAAAAAAACTAACCGACTTCCAAAAACAAACGCTACAAAGTGAAAAATAACTTTAATTTCGGAAGTCGGTGGCAGATTCAAAGACACAGACTTCCGAAATTAAAGTTATTTTTCACTTTGTAGTGGTTTTTTTGGAAGTTGGTCGTTTTTTTTTGCAAAAAAAGTTTTTTTGTTATTTTTATGTTTAAAGGATATGTTAGAAGAAGACATAAATTTTAAAACTGTAAACAAGTAGTGGAATGGCTTTAGGCTCGGACGGGAATACGCGTTCACACGAAGCCAATCAACTGCGAGAGTGGTGGGGGAAACTATTGGCGCCAGCAAATTTGAAATCGTTCAATTACAGTGGACTGTCTCTATAAATTTACACGATGCAAATAGCCGGCTTATTTTTAAACTTATACTTTGAATTGCTTTTAAACTTAATTTTTTACATTGTTCTCACATAATTAGAAGCAACAAGAATAACATACCCAGGATTTTGTAATATCTTGTATTTAAAAGAATGTCCTTGGAGTTTCTTGCCCGTACTTCTCCATAGACACGGTTCGGTTCGGTTTCTTTTCTTCTACGTCTCGGAATGGGTAACTAGCTTCAACATTCTGACTGACAGATTTTAACAATTCAAAAGTGCCTGTAAATGATTTAATTGAACTAAATGCTTTGCGTTTAACTTTAGAGGCACCAGTGGTGCTATTCTGGAAAGATCCCACCGTGAAAATTTAGGTGAAGTGAGCGTGATGTGAACTGTCATCCCACCTTACTCTACTAGGGATTGAGCTCACTTCAAACTCACTTCACCTAAGTGCTCACGGAGTGATGTTTACAGAATAGATCGGCAGAACCCAGATAAAAAAAAAATAAGTAGGTAAAACTTTTTGACGCGGAACACTAAAATTAGCGCGAACTTTAAATTACGTCACATCGTTATGCGCCACATAAGAATCAATTTGTTTTCATTGTTATATAAAAAAAAAACGATTCTGCTTTATAGAAAAATCGAAAAAAAAAAACGATTTAGTATTAAGGAAGTGATTTCAGTAATATACCTCGTTCAAGGTCGCGTTCGGCATTTTTACATAACAATAATTGCTTTTTATGTTGAACAGGTCAATAAAATCATAGAAATAATTGTTCATAACAGTAATCCAGTCTCGTCTATTCATAGACATTTGTTGTTTTGCCGTTTTATGATAATATTTTAAAATCAATCAAAATCAAGTGATCGATTAGTGGGTAACCGATTAAAACAATTTCATAACAACTATGATTTGACATGGTTTCCTTACCTCGCTAAGAATAAATCTTAACTGTTGTAAGGATCAAAACAAATCGTATTTATTGCTAATAAGTAGGTCAAGGGTTTATTTCTGGGAGGGTCACAAGGGTCAGACAAGTAGCCCCCCCAGTATTGTACTGTCTTTGGGATTACTTAATTATTTATCAGTGACATACCGTAAATATAAAAAATACTGGGAAATCATCAAATGACTTTTCCCGCTCTGGGCGAAGCGGAAGGGCGTGTCAGACTTTTACTAACTAAAACCCACCCATGTTCGTTCAGTTACCTGTGCCGGGGCCACGGTAACTCTTTCAAACATTCCGCAATCACCCTAGCTGGCATCGGCCCTAGCGGACCCCGTCAATAGTGCTGACATCTCTTTGAGGCGCGCGTGGAACACAACGCGCCGTCGATTAGGGCCTGGTCCTTACCAGGCGGCGAGCTACTCATTCGCCGTCCGCAAGCCCGCGCCTACGGTGGCCGAGAATCGGCTGCCAATTCCCGACGCCCAGAGCTTGCCTCTCCCTCACGCGTTCCGCCTCCTCCTTTGCGAGCATTACTGCGTCACAGAAGGAGGTGATGGCTTCCCATTTACTCTCGCTCCGTACCATGGCCTGGACCAGGGCCGGACGCGAGAGATCGCCGCCGCCGATCGCTTCTACGAGGACACGGTGGTCCTCCGCCCAAGCGGGGCAGACCTCCACCGTATGCTCCACCGTGTCCTCTGGGCGATCCACACAGTGGTGACACCCAGGCGTTTCCTGTCGCCTTATCCGGAACAGGTACGTCCCGAAGCACCCGTGCCCGGTGAGAACCTGCGTCAGGCGGAAAGTGAAGACGCCGTGGCGCCTCCCAGCCATTCCTCAAAGAGGGGACTTATCGCCGCAATTGTGACGTGCCCAGCGCTGGGTTGCAACAATCGCACTCTCCATGCCGCCATGAGATCCCGCCGGACCTCTGTCCACCGTGCCGCGATTTCTCGCGGCAGTGGAGTTACGCCCCGGCGTTTTGCCTGTTCGCGCCACTCGGGGGGTAGTCCTGGGTTCCATTTCCGTCGCCCGCCGCGCTGGTCTTTCCCAATATAAACATACTTATCTCAGACGATATAAGTATTTATCTCGTCTGAGTAGGAATATACCCCATGATGATAGATGGACATACATACATCATACATAAATTCACGCCTATTTTCCCATGAGGTTAGGCAGAAACTACGGAACACCACGTAAACAGTTTTTAATATAGAAATATGTACATATTTATTAGTTGGGATTTAATTATTGTAATCTTAGCTGTGTCACTGTCAACTAATAAATATATCAATGATAACATCTATAAGTATTTATGCACTTTATTATAATATACCTGTGCGGGATACACATTTATGTGCTGGGTTGGTGAGGAATAAAACCAGTGTTGAAGCTTGAAGCCTTCTTTAATCTTCTTGTAGTGTTCCTATTTCTTCAACTGCTGCCCGCTGACTGTGCCGATACCTTTTTTTTTTTTTTTTTTCCTAACTATGGCATCTCGTAGTTGGCCAAGAGTGGCCGTGACTACTTAACCGGTCAATCCTGTGGCTGCCTTAAGCTAATAACTCAAAGCCTCCAGCCAGGGGCGTGTTACTTACAAATATTAAGTGACTGCGCGCTAAGGGCACCCCCTGTGGGGTACGAACCTCGGCTTAGGGCGTCACTGGGGGGACAGCAAGTTGGGACAGGCTGGATCAAATTGGATAATTATTATTTATCTGGGGAATTTAAAGCTACAGGCTCAGCTTCGGCGCGGGCTGGCGCTTCTTCGAGCAAGGGTCGGGGGGAATTATTAACTCGGGGTTTTCGCGCTGGACCTCGGCGGCGGGGTCGGAATGTCGGTTTTTTGTGTCTGTGTATTGTACTAGAAGCCCTATTGCTTTCCTGGAGGAGAGTAATAGGGTCGTCTGGGACTAATAGTGTGTGCCTCGGACGGCGGACTTTACTAATATTGGAGGGGGTATATTTAGCGGCCGCGACAACTAGGGGGTTGCGATGTTTGGCGGCGGTATCAAAGAAACGCTTGGAGTTGCGTTTCATGAACTGGAGGATGGTGGGGATTTTGAGATCGAGATGGAGGATCTCGTTCCGGACATAAAAGGGGGAACCCGTGATCATTCGGAGGGCACGGTTCTGTAGGGTCTGCATCCTATGGATGTGGTGGGGTTTCGCGTGAGCAAAGACTGCACAGGCGTACGTCATAATAGGACGTATGCACGCCGTGTAAATGCGCAACTTGCACTTTAGTGACAACTTGCTTTTTGCATTCATTATCGAGTGGAGTCTACCGAGAGCGAAAGCGGCGCGCGAACGAACCTTCTTTATGTGCTCTGCGAAGGTGAGGTGCTCATCGAGAATCACACCTAGATATTTGGCTCGCTTCTCCCAAGGGATAGGCTTACCGAACATGGAGATTGGTCGGGGGGGGGTGGGCCTATGGCGCGGTTTTGAATAAAGAACCGCTTGACTTTTGTCGGGATTCACTTCAATTCTCCACTTCCTGAACCAGTCGCCAAGTTTGGTGACCGCTCTTTGGAGAGTGAGAGAAATCGAGGCTTGTTTGGTGCCTGAGCAATAAATGGCCGTGTCGTCTGCGAACAGAGCCAACTGTGCCTTTTTGCTCCTGGGTATGTCGCTGGTGAACAGCGTGAAGATGAGGGGGGCAAGCACAGAGCCCTGGGGGACGCCTGCGCGGATAGGGTGGGGGGAGGATAGTGCTCCTTCGATGCGATAGCGGAAGGTGCGGTTCGACAAGAAGTCTCGTAAGATGAGTACGAGACGGTCCGGCACACCGAGTTGGTAGAGCTTATATAATAAGCCGTTGTGCCAGACTCTGTCGAACGCTTTCGCTATGTCGAAGTATATAACACCCGTCATCATGCCACGCTGGAAGCCAGCGCTTATGTGTTCGATGATGCGGTGGGCCTGATGCACACAAGAGTGCTGGGTTCGAAAACCAAACTGTTCGTTTGGGATGAGGCCTTTTGTTTCGGCATAGTCTCTGAGACGCTTATAAATAAGTTTCTCATAGACTTTGCCGAGGACATTGAGCAGACTGATGGGGCGGTAGCTCGAGGGCTCAGATTTGGGCTTTCCAGGCTTGGGGATGCCGATGACAGTGGCCTTTTTCCATGCATCTGGGAAGATGTTATTGCTCATGGCACCATTGAAGATGGTGGTCAGTAGCATTATGAGGTGGGCAGGGAATAGTTGTATTACCCTGTTTGTGATGCCGTCTGAGCCGGGAGCTTTACGGGGCTTTAAACCCTTGATGATATCATGCACTTCGTCTGGAGTGACGGGAGGCAGAGGATAGTCAGGGTTTTCGACGGGGGGAAGGGAGGCTCTACGTTCGACTTCAGCGTCGACTTTTGACAAGTGAGCTTGGTCTACTGGTTGAGAGCTGGGAGAGCATTGAGCCTCGAGGCTGTTGGCTAGGCATTCAGCCTTGTCAGCATCGTCGAAGGCGATGGTCTTGTCAGGGCGGAGTAGGGGGGGCATGGAGACTACTTCATTGGACTTTAGTTTCCTTTGAAGTTCCCAGAAGGCCTGATGAGTGGGCTCTAGGTCGCTTAGCATCCTGTCCCAGCCAGCGGTACGCAGCTCCGCTAGGCGTGTCTTTACAGCTCGCTGTAAATGGCGCATATGGGCTTTGTTCGCAAGGCAGGGGAAGTTGCTGTATGCACGGACAGCCGCGTTCTTCTCGCGCAACAGTTCACGCACATCGTCCGGCAATCTCTAGCGACGGTCATCGTCCGCTGGAGTTACCTTTGAACAGTCGTTCAGGACTGATTGTACGTGCTCAGTGAGCGAGTCGATCGCGGCCGTCGTGTCTGCGACAGAGTCGAACTGATCAGGGATGGAGTCCAGGTGTTGGGAAGAAGTGGATTTCAGGCTATTGCTTACTTTCCTCCAATCTGTGACTATTTTGGTGAGAGGGGGTTGAGTGGGGTCATGGAGACCGACACGGGGGGCCAGTTTCATGACCACTGGTCGGTGGTCAGAGGAGAGCTCTTGTACCGCCTCTATAGAATCCAACCGTAGGTTGATATTCTTCAGAAGCGCTATGTCGAGGACGTCGGCGGTATGGTTGGGGTCGTGGGGAAAATGGGTTGGAGTCATCGGGGCGATGACATCGAAGTTTAGTATGGGGCAGAGCCCGAACAGTTGTCTTCCTCTGGTTGAGGTGGTGTTGCTGTTCCAGGCAGGGTGTTTGGCGTTGAGGTCGCCCGCTATGATAACGGAATCACTCAGGCCGAAGAGGGCAGAGAGGTCGTCAGAAATCGACTGGGGATTTTCTGACGAGGTTTGGGGGGGAACATAGGCCGATACTAGGGTGATCGGTTGGTGGCCTGACATGCCTAGCCGGCATACAGACACTTCTAATTTGGATAGGGGGGGAGGGTCCATAGGGATGCAGTGAAGAACCTTTCTATAGTATATGAGGGTGCCACCCTTGTGACACCGAGACCTGTCGTTGCGAACTACGCAGTAGTTAGCGATTGACGGGTTACGGACGTTGGGCTTGAGGAAGGATTCCTGTATAAGGAGAATATCAATTTGATGATCACGGAGGAACTCGGCGATCTCATCGCGTTGATCGCGAATGCCATTGGCATTGAAGTAGCCTAATTTAAGGGATCGGGGCTTAGTTCTCCCTTTGGCTTCTTTATCCATAGTGGGGGTTGGGAAGGTTGGCGAAGGAGGATAAGGCTTGCGTGATCTCGGGATATGAGTTATATATCTCCAGAATCTGCAGAAGGTTGCCGGCATTTCTGGCAGCGACTAATTCGCTTGCCATTTTCCTGGCGCGTGGGGTGAGGAAGGCCGTGAAGGTGCCCGAAATAATATTGAAGGGGTCGAGGGGGTTAGGGCCAACCGTAGTCGGCGAGTGGGGGGGTGCATTACCGGCTGCAGGGGCGGTTTTAGGCGCTTGCACCGGTCTCGGGGGGAGGGTGGGGGCGGGCGCGGCGGCGCGGTTGCGGGGGTCCATCAGCGCTGGGATGGATGGAGGTGGGGGGCTGGTTTTGGCCAGGGCCGGGAAAGCCCTTTGATGGTTAAGGGCCGTCCAGGGGCTAGGCCTTTGAGGGCTTAGCCGTTCTGGCATTTGGGTCGAAGGGGCGGGGGCTTCCCTTTGCTGGCGGGCGACTGCGCGCTTGGCCAGTTTGGGGGATAATTTCGGGGCTTTAGGGCAGCCCCGGTAATTTGCCGGGTGACCTGACTCACCACATAGCACACAGCTAGGTGGCTCGGTGCAGAGGGTACGGTCTTTAGGGCGGGGGCAGTCAGAAGTGCCGTGCTCGCCCAGGCACTTGACGCACCTGGGTTTAGCGTGGCAGTTCTTCTGCGCGTGGCCGTATAGCTGGCATCGGTGACACTGACCGATGAAGCCATATTTATTGGGCTTCTGGATCTCAAAGCCCACGAGGTGGCATATGGTTTTTACACCAAAGATCGGGTGGTGCCCTTCAGTTGGGGGACAGACGACAAGGACCATGTCGAATGCTTGACCACCTCTGGCGCGGTGCATTCGGTGGACCTCCGAAACAGGGATATTTTGGGCCTCTAAGTCGGCCTTGATGGCGTCAGTAGGGATTTCTTTAGGAATCCTACGAATTACCACTCGGGTCTGGCGCTCCTCGGGAAGAGTGTAGGTGTGGAAGGACACACCTCTCGCCCGAAGGAGCCTGGTGAGCTCCCTATAGTCCTTGGACGTAGGGACGCTCACTTTGATACCCTGCTGGGTGGATCGGGCGTTGGTGAAACCGATTTTTTGCTCGGTGCACCATTGGGACACATCTGTCCACTTAGCCTTGTCCTGAATGAACACAGGCGGGGGGGGTGCCAGCTTCTTGGGGGCAGAAGAAGCTGGAGTCAGGGCGGGGGGGGCATCCTGGGAGGAGGATGAGGGGGCGCTATTTGCCGCGGAGGCAGGGGTAGCAGATACAGGCTTACCGGCCTGGGACGGACTGGCTGGGATGGGTGCCGTGGGGACAGAGGCAGAGGAGGAGGTGGGGGCAGGGGCGGCGGGGATGGCTGCCGCCAGAGGCTTTTTGGCCTTACCGGCCTTTGAGGAGGCGCTCTTCTTCCTCTTCCCTCCCTTTCCGACGACTTGATAGTCGTCTGAGGAGGAGGAGGAGGAAGTGAGAGAGATGGCGTCTTCGGACTCTGAGTCCGAAGGAGGGGTGGAGGTGTCCATCACCTCGGGCTGGGGTGAGACTACGGACGGCATCGAAACCGCCGTAGGAGGGGTGCCCCTGTCTGCTACAGGGGGGGAAAGCGGGCTCTCGAGAGCCTCGCTTGGGTCGACGTGGCGACTACGCCAAGCCTTCCCGTATTTCAGCAAGAAATCGGGGTCCTTAAAAAGGACCTCTCTTGCAAAAGCTACGATGTCTGCGTCAGACATCGTAGCAAAAGGGAAAAAAGAAAATAAGACAGTAAGGGGACCTAATGATCCTACTCCTACTCCCCGGGTGGATGGGCCCGGGGATGTGTGGCCCTCCCTGTCGGGTGCAGACAGGGAGGTGTGTACCTACTGGTGAGCCCTAGAGCTGAAACCTGTCGCCAATCTTAATGTGCGACAGGGCCCTGACCAGTCTAGTGCGAAGGGTGTAGACACACCCTAAAGACACTAGGTGAGTAACTGTGGAAGGAAAACTGTCACCAGAGCCGACTAGGAGACCCCCCAAGGCCGGTTAACTCTGGGACCCGTCCAATTGACTGCTTTACCCTGAAGGGGCTCAGCGGGTGTGTTGGGTCAACACCCCCTTGACTTGGTTGTCACCGTGAGGTATCCGTCAAGGACCACGAAACTGTGGTTTTTACCCTGAGGGGGTCAAGGAGACACGCCGAACGTTTATGAGACGGACGACGTTAAAGAAACAGTCTGTCAACGATCGCCTTGAAAAAGGCAATAATTGATAACGGTGGTGCAGTCAGAGACTACGGGAGTCGGTGCGTGACGTGGCGTCACGAGCGAGCGTCGATGGCGGTGAGTCAGCGGTGAGTCAGCGGTGCAGCGAGCGAATGCGTCAGCGGCACGACCGTCCACAGCGGAGTCGAGCGAGGGAATGTGCCGATACCGTTTTGTTGTTTTGTTTTTGGGGAATGGCATCTCGCAGTTCAACCTATAGGAGGTTGTCGACTGCTTAACCGGGCTTTCCTGTGGATGCCTCAATAAATTAAGGCCTCCAGCCAGGCTTAAAACTAAGACTAAAAACTAAGCGACTACACGCTAAGGGCACCCCCTGTGGGGTACGGACCTCGGCTTAGGGCGTCGCTGGGAGAGGACAGCAATGGGACATGCTGGATCGGATTATTTGGGGGCAAATTTAGAATTACGGGCTCAGCTGCGCGGGCTGGCTCGAGCAAGGGTCGGGGTGGGTATGGACGGGGGCGTCGCGGTGGCCCTCGGCGGCGAGGGCGGAAGCACGGCGGTCTCGATTTGAGTTTCCGGATCGTGCTGGTGGCGGGATTACTCTCCTGGAGGAGAGTTATGGGGTCATCCGGGACGGTTAGGGCGTGCCTAGGACGGCGGATGCGACTTATGCGCGACGGTGTGTAGCGGGCGGCCGCCGCAATCAGGGGATTCGGGTGTTTGGAGGCAGATTCGAAGAAACGCTTGGCGAGGCGTTTCATGAACTGCTGGACGGTTGGGATTTTTAGATCAACGTGAAGAGACTCGTTGCGTACATAATAGGGTGCCCCCGTGACCTTTCTGAGGAAACGGTTCTGTAGGGTCTGCATCCTATGGAGCAAGTGTGGCTTAGCGTGCGCGAATACAACACAAGCATACGTCATGATGGGACGGATGACTGCGGTGTAGATGCGCAGCTTGCACTTAAGAGATAGTTTGCTACGCGCGGTCAGGATGAAGTGAAGCCTGCCGAGAGCGCAAGCGGCACGCGAACGAGCCGTCTTGATGTGCTCTCTAAAGGTCAGGTGTTGATCTAAGATCACGCCAAGGTATTTGGCTTGCTTCTCCCAAGGGATCGGCTTGCCATACATGGTGATCGGGCTAGGAGGTGCGGAAGCGCGGAGTCGCGGTCGCGTGAAAAGGACGGCCTGACTCTTATCGGGATTGACCTCAATCCTCCACTTCCGGAACCAGACGCCTAAAGCGTTTGCGGAGTTTTGGAGAGTTCTGGCGATAGAGTTCTGGCACCGCCCTGTGTAGTAGATAGCTGTGTCATCGGCGAAAAGCTCCAAATGAGTCTTGCTACATTTGGGGATGTCGCTCGTGAAGAGCGAGAAGATGAGGGGAGAAATCACCGAGCCCTGGGGGACACCGGCGCGTAAGGGGTGAGGGGAGGAGAGTGTACCCTCAATGCGATAGCGAAAGGTGCGGTTCGACAAAAAGTCTCGTAAGATGAGCACGAGACGGTCAGGCACCCCGAGTTGGTACAGCTTATATATTAAGCCGTTGTGCCAGACCTTGTCGAACGCTTTCGCTATATCGAAGAACAACATGCCTGTCGTTGCCTTGCGCTGGAAGCCAGCGCTTAGGTTCTCAACGATTCGGTGAACTTGCTGGATGCAAGAGTGATGGGTCCTGAACCCAAACTGTTCACTAGGGATAAGGCTCTTAGCCTCGGCGAAATCTTTGAGACGCTTATAAATAAGCCTCTCATAAATTTTGCCGAGGACATTGAGGAGACTAATGGGGCGGTAACTAGTAGGCTCAGACTTGGGCTTGCCTGGCTTGGGGATACCGATGACGGTGGCCTCTTTCCATGTCTGCGGAAAGATGTTGTTGCTGAGAGCACCATTGAAGATGGCGGTCATTAGCATTATCAGGGGGGCGGGGAGGAGTTTGAAAACCTTATTGGTGATACCGTCCGAGCCAGGGGCCTTCCGATCCTGTAGCCCTTTAATGATGTCGTGCACCTCGTCTGGAGTGACGGGAGGCAACGGATCATCAGGGTCTTCCACAGGGGGAAGAGCAGCCCTGCGTTCGACTTCGGCGTCGACCTTGGCAAGGTGCGCTTGGTCAGCTGGTTGGGAGCTAGGAGAACATTGAGACTCCAGGCTGTCGGCTAGGCATTCTGCCTTTTCGGGATTATCGAATGCGATGCTCTTGTCAGGGCGAATGAGGGGGGGCATTGAAGCCTCCCCAGTGGAGGTACGCATTTTGCGTTGGAGTTGCCAGAAGGCCAGATGGTTGGGCTCGAGCTCGCTGAGCATCTTGTCCCAGCCCTCGGAACGCCACTCCGTTATACGTTTCTTTACAGCACGCTGTAAATGGCGCATGTGGGCTTTGTTCGCGTCGCAGGGAAAGGAGTCGTAGGCACGAATGGCCGCGTTCTTCTCGGTTATCAGTTCACGTACGTCAATCGGTAACTTCCAGCGATGATCGTCCATCGCCGGAACCTCCCGCGAACAATCCGTCAAAACGGATTGAACGTGTTCTGTAAACGAGTCGATCGCACCCGTCGTGTCTTCGACTGACACTATGTGGTCGGGGATTTTATCCAAGTGAGGCGACGTGGTGGATTTCAGCTGTTCGCTTACTTTCTTCCAGTCGGTTATCACTTTGGTTCGAGGGGGCTGGTTAGGATCGAGCGGGCCCGAATAAGGGGCGAAGAGCATGGTAATTGGGCGGTGATCCGAGTTGAGCTCGTGGTGCGTCTCAATAGAGTGCAAACGAAGGTTTACATTCCTGAGTAGCGCAACATCGAGCACGTCTGGAAGCTGGCTGGGAACGCCAGGGTAGTGGGTTGGGTTCATCGGAGCGATGACATCGAAGTTGAGGGAGGCACCTAGGTTGAACAGTATCCTACCTCTGGTGGAGGTCGTGTTGCTGTTCCAGGCGGGATGCTTGGCATTGAGATCCCCCGCCAAGATGACGGAGTCACTCAGTCCGAAGAGGACAGTTAGGTCCTTGGTGATCGCGGTGGGATCCTCCGCACCATTGGCAGGCGGGAAGTAGGCAGAGATGATGGTGATTGGTTGATGACCAGTCATGCCGAGCCGACAGATTGAGACCTCAAGATGAGAGACTAGTGGAGGAGGGTCCATAGGACTACAGTAAAGAGACCTTTTGTAGTATATAAGGGTGCCACCCTTGTGGCAGCGGGACCTGTCATTGCGAACTATGTCATAGTTGGCGATTTTCGGGTCCCGCTGATGGGGCTTCAGGAAGGTCTCTTGAATGAGCATAATGTCAAGCTGATGATCACGCAGAAAGGTGGCGATCTCATCGCGTTGACCGGTAATTGCATTGGCGTTGAAGACGCCTAGTTTAAGGGAGCGGGGTTTGAGGGACCTAATCTTTTGTAAATTCATAATGGAATTTAAAAGGTTAGATTTTCGAGAGCTTGCGATACCTCGGGGTACGCGTTGAAGATCTCAAGGAGACGAAGAGCGTTTCCTTGAGCGGCACGGATTTCCTTCACCATGGCGTTGGCCGCCGGGGTGTAGAAAACAGCGAATACGCTGAGAAGCACCTGTGGGTTTGAAGGCTGATGGCCTGAAGAAGGGGACCTGTTTGCTGCCGTGGGAACCGGCGCAGCTTTGGGAGCGGCGGTGGCCACAGGAGCCAATGGGGCTGCTGCCGGGACCGGCGTGGCAATGGCCAATGGCGCAGGGATGGGTTGAGAGGGCGGCACCGAGGCCGAAGCTGCCTTAAAGTTGACCCATGGGGAGGGTCTCTGAGGAGCGAGGCGCTCGGGCAACTGAGCAGAGGGGAGCTTTACGCTCGGGCTTTCCCTTTGCTGGCGCTCGCTGGCACGCTTCGCCAGCTTGGCCGAGGAGGATTTAGGGGCTTTACTGCATCCCCGGTAGTTAGCTGGGTGACCAGCTTGCCCGCAGAGCACACAACTTGGAGGTTCTGTGCACAGAGTCCTGTCCTTGGGGCGAGGGCAGTCCGCGGTGCCATGCCCGCCCAGACACTTAACGCATCTGGGAGTAGCGTAGCAGTGCGACTGGGAGTGGCCGTATAATTGGCAACGGTGGCACTGGCCAACGATATTGGACTTTCTGGGCTTCTCAATAGAGATGCCCGACAGTGAACACACCGACTTCACTTTGAAGATCGGGTGATGACCCTCAACGGGGTCGCAGATCACCAGGACCATGTCATATACAAGGCCCTGTTTCGCCCGGTGAAGGCGGTGGACTGCAGACACTGGGATACCCTTGGAGATCAGGTCTGCCTTGATCTCTTCGGTGGCGATCTCCTTCGGGATACGCCTAATGACTACCCTCGTCGGAGTTTCCTCCGGGAGGGAGAATGTGTGAAAGGAGTACTTCCTTTCACGAAGAATTCGGACAAGGTCCCTGTAGTCCGAGGACGAGGGGACAGTAACCTTGATGCCCTGCTGGGTAGATCGGGCGTTGGTGTATTGGATCTTGCGATCCACGCAAACTTTAGAAATTTCTGTCCACTTGGACTTATCTTGGATGTATAAGGGGGGCGGGGGACGCACCTTCCTCTTTGAGTCCGTTGGGATAGGACTGGCTGAGGTGGGTGATCGGGTGGGTGCCGAGCCGGAAGTAGAGGAAAGGGCAGGGGCAGGGGCGCAGGCAGGGGCGCATTCAGGGGTGGAGGGGATGGCTGCCGCCAGAGGCTTTTTGGCCTTGCCGGCCTTTGAGGAGGCGCTCTTCTTCCTCTTCCCTCCCTTTCCGACGACTTGATAGTCGTCTGAGGAGGAGGAGGAGGAAGTGAGCGAGATGGCGTCCTCTGATTCGGAGTCCGAAGGAGGGGTGGAGGTGTCCATCACCTCGGGCTGGGGGGAGACTACAGACGGCATCGAAACCGCCGTAAGAGGGGGGCCCCTATCTGCTACAGGGGGGGAAAGCGGGCTCTCTAGAGCCTCACTTGGGTCGAGGTGGCGACTACGCCAAGCCTTCCCATATTTCAATAAGAAGTCGGGGTCCTTAAAAAGGACCTCTCTTGCGAAGGCTACGATGTCGGCGTCAGACATCGCAGCAATAGTGTATTAAAAATAGAAAAGTTAAGGGGACCTGAAAGATCCTACTCCCCGGGTGGATGGGCCCGGGGGTGTGTGGCCCTCCCTGTCGGGTGCAGACAGGGAGGTGTGTGCCTACTTGTGAGCCCTAGAGCTGAAACCTGTCGCCAATCTTAATGTGCGACAGGGCCCTGACCAGTCTAGCGCGAAGGGTGTAGACACACCCTAAAGACACTAGGTGAGTAACTGTGGAAGGAAAACTGTCACCAGAGCCGACTAGGAGACCCCCCAAGGCCGGTTAACTCTGGGACCCGTCCAATTGACTGCCTTACCCTGAAGGGGCTCAGCGGGTGTGTTGGGTCAACACCCCCTTGACTTGGTTGTCACCGTGAGGTATCCGTCAAGGACCACGAAACTGTGGTTTTTACCCTGAGGGGGTCAAGGAGACACGCCGAACGTTTATTTGACGGACGACGTTAAAGAAATAGTTTATCAACGATCGCCTTGAAAAAGGCAATGGTTGATACAGCGGTGTAGTCAGAGACTACAGGAGTCGTTCCGTGACGTGACGTCACGAACGATCGTCGATGGCGGTGAGTCAGCGGTGAGTCAGCGGTGCAGCGAGCGGAATGCGTCAGCGGCACGACCGTCCACAGCGGAGTCGAGCGAGGGAATGTGTGACTTGTGCCGATACCGAAATCCCTCCAGATATTTATACAAAAATGGCTAATGAAATGTGGGCAGTCTGATTGGTCAGCCAATCAGAGCACGGGAATATTTAGCCAATCAGAATAGAGTCGATTTCGGCACAGTTAGCTTAAATACGACGAAACTTTACCTTAATGAGAGCCGCGTGACATTATTTGCGTTTTTCTCTCTCTATTATCTGTAAAACTATGGTAAAGCATGTATTTTTACATTCTATAAACTAAGATCTATTTAACAAAAATACAAAATATAAAGAAACATGAAGTACTATTTACAAGACATCTTAACTTACTATTGTGAACACTATAACTATACTATACATATAACTGTTTGTCTGTCACTGTCCCGCACATCACTCCCGCCGTGCGACTGCGTCGCATTACAACTTGGTGTGGGCAGGTCGTCCGTAGGCAGGGGCAGGATCACCAGCTTCCTCACCGGCCGGCGCAGGACACCTCCCTTGGTCTGCACGTCCACCGTCCGCACGATGCTGTCGGGTCCGGGATATACCGCGATGACTCGTCCTCGTATCCACACGTTGCGGGGTAGGTTCGGGTCGACGATCTGCACGAGGTCATTCACTTTGACCTCTTGACCTCGTCCGTGGGGCTCCCGCCGGTGTTGGAGCTCGGGAAGGTACTCCTTTACCCAGCGGAGCCAGAAGATGTCGGCGAGTCTTTGTGCCGCTCGCCAGCTGGACCGGGAGATGGTGTCCTGCTCGGAGAACGTGCCCGGTTGTGGTACGCGCCCAGGACCTCCCAGCAGGAAGTGATTGGGAGTCAGGGCCTCTGGATCCTCTGCGCTGACAGAGACGTGGGTCAGCGGACGGCTGTTGACGGTGTACTCCACTTCAGCTAGTAGAGTGGTGAGGACTTCTTCGGTGGGGTGGCGCTCGTGGAGTGTTGCTGCGAGCGCAGTCTTCACGGAACGCACCATGCGTTCCCAGGCACCACCCATGAACGGAGCTCCGGGCGGGATGTAACGCCAGGAGATGGTCCTCTTCGCAGCTTCCTCCGCTGTCGCTGCGTCGATTGTTCGTCGAAGTTCCTTGTCGGCAGCCTTCAGGTTGGTGCCGTTGTCCGACCAAATTTCAGCCGGGCAGCCACGTCGCGCGATCATTCGTCTGACCGCCATTACCGCTGAATCGGCGCTGAGCGAGCCGACGACTTCGAGATGGATGGCTCGCGTCGTGAGACACGTGAAGATGGCTACATATCTCTTCTGTTTGGTACGTCCGATGGTCACGGAGAGAGGTCCAAAATAATCTATCCCGGTGAAGGTGAAGGGTCGCTTGTGATGTGCTAAGCGACACGCTGGTAAGTCTCCGGTTCTCGGATACGGCGGCACTTGAGTCTTCATGCGGCAGAAGAGGCATTGTCGAAGGATTGCGCGCGTGATGGGTCGCAATCTTAGTACCCAGTACTGTTGGCGACATTCGTTGATCGTTGCCTCGACGCCGGTGTGATGTAGCTGTCGGTGTACTACCTGTATCCATAACTTCACCGTTGGATGATCCCCGTCGACCACTAGCGGGCTCTTGACGTTTTCTTGTATGTCCCTGGCCGCTCGGATGCGGCTCCGAAGTCGGAGTGAACCATTGATGGACTCGATGCTCAGCTGGTGAAGGCGGCTCTCCTTGGCGATTGGCCTCCCGTTCTTCAATTTCTCTATCTCTTCTGTGAAGGCTTCTTCTTGTGAAGACCGCATCAGTAGCTCTTCTGCTTTCTTGAGGACCTCGGCCGTGACTGGGAGCAGGTTAAGTGTCGATCTCTTTCTCGGTACGGGTGCCTGCTGTTTCACTGCTGTCGGCTTGTTCTTCCTCCATGTGGGATCCGCTTCTTTATTTTTCTTTGTTCGTCGGTAGTTGACCTTCTGGTTGGGGGCTCTGCAGAGGTCGATGAACTGCAGAACACGTGCTGTCGCATACCGGAGCCGATCCCAGCTGGAGAACTTCGCTGGATCAGGTAAACTCTCCGCTAGCCTCAGTCTTCTTCTATTGATCATGTGGTGCGTCTTCTCTTCTGGATCGGTCTTCGGTCTCTTCGGGTTTATGCAGAGGGCGTCCGTCTCGAAGTATCTCTTCACCAGGTCCTCGAGGTCATCTTTAGCTTCCTTCATATGCGACACGAAGTCAATCTTCTGACCGAAGGAGTTCGTTTGGCTTCCATGGAGTACCCATCCAAGCGGCGTGAGAGATGCCACTGGATGGTCCTTGTCTCCTTTCCTGGTTTCTTTAGTCAGCAGAAGATGCCAGTTATCTTGCCCGATGAGTACGCGCGGCTTCGCATTAGAGTATGTGAGATGTGTCTTGATGTCCGATAGGTGTGGACATCCCTCCACTAACTCTTGTGGAACTCGTTGAGAGGAGACTTGTAAGTTCTTCACTGTTCTTGCTTGAATTTGCTCTTCTCGATTGTTGACCCCTTTCAGCCCGATGGTTACCCTTCTTGATGTCGATTCAGCCGTCTTCAGCTCGTTGATGGTTTCTATCTTCAGTGGATCTAAAGGTCCTGTAGCTCCTATGCTCTCAGCGACGTCGTTGTCGACGAGCGTGACCGTTGATCCGTCGTCCATCAGTGCGAATGTGTTGACAGCTCCCTTTGGCCCCTTCACCTGGACCGGCAGGATCTTCAGATAGGATTGCTTCTTTATTGTCCACGTCGAATTGATTACTTCTATCGCCTCGTTGTTTTCTGTCTCCTCTGCCTTTTCTATCCTCTTTTCATAATGAAGTAGCTTGTGGTGCGTGTACTTGCACCCGTTGACACCACATGGTTTCGTTCGGCAGTTGTGAGTCTTGCTTCTATAACGTAGGCATTTGAAGCAGAGGCGCTTGGACTTCGCAGCATCCCATCTCGAATTGGCTTCCATCTTCTTAAATGTGTTGCACTCCGTCGCGTTGGTGTGGCTTGTCTCGTCGCACACGAAGCACTTCGGTGTGTTGTTCTTCTCTGTGACGTTGGTGACTCGCTGAGTCTTCTTGTGTGGTGCGGCTGTCGATGGTGCTGCCACCTGTTCAGGAAGCGCATAGGGTCCGCACAGTTCAGCTTCCCTCTTGAAGAATCTATCTAGTTTGATGAGGCAGGGATCTTCTTTTGGTTGCGTCGATGAGAAGTCATAGTAGCGGTACCGAAGCGTCGGCGTCAGCTTGTCCACTAATGTCTTCGCAAGTTCGGGGTTGTACATGTAGTTGAAACAACCCAATGTCTTCAATGTTGCTACGACATTGGAGATCTTAGTGGCGAATATGCAGATGTCTCTCGGTGACTCGGAGAGGCGTGGCAGACTTCGAAGCGTTTCTATTTCTATTATGGCGATTGACTCTGGTCTTCCGAATCTTGACTCCAAAGTCTTCATCACCTCAGAAGGGTGTGCGTTGGTGATGAGCAATCCTTCTACCGCTTCTCTGGCCTTCCCCTTCAAGTTTCTTCGTAGCCTGTTGATGTTCTCGACGGTGCTGAACATCGGTTCAGACTCGTAGTAGGCGGCGCGGAAGGGTAGCCACTCCTGATGCGACCCGCTGAAGAAAGGTAATTCGATGAACTTGGGTCGCTGGGCGGCGCTGATAGCCCTAGTGATAGCTTCAGCTAGGAGGGCTAGGTCCCCTTGACCTCCCGCCGGTGTTCGATGAACTTCTTCTTGTTTCGGTGGTTCTTCGTGGACGATCGTCGGCTCCGGCGGAGGGCGGTGTGGCTCGTTGGCGATGGTTAGAACGGGGCGAGTCACCTGGTTATCCAACCAGTTGTCCACTCGGGCGTTGACTTCTGAGTAGAGGGAGACATCATCTTCTTCTCCTTCTTCTTCTTCTTCTTCCTCCGTTTCTAGCGCGGCCAAGCGTGCAGCAGCTAGTTCGACTTGGAGGCGGAGCAAATCTTCCTTTGCTTTGGCGATTTTTTGCAACTTCGTCTTGCTATGCGTCGATCCCCCCCCTCCCCTTTTCTTGCTAGGGGGACGGAGGAGCTGTGGGCCGGTTGGTTTCGACGTACCGGCATTCTTGACAACTCGTTTCACTGTCGAGGCGTCAGTATCACGGCGATTTTCTCTAGAGGTGACAGCGGCGGGTGGCTTCATCAGCTGTTTCGATTTCGCACCTGCAGTGAGTGTCGTCGCGGCGGAGAGGGCGACAGAGGGTGCGGCGACACCGGCGGGGTGCGAGGCGGGGGGCGCGATGGCGACCGAAGGGGGGGGCGCGGTGGCTGCCGACGCGGGGGTGCTGACGACTGAGGCGATGGCAGCGGAAGTCACTGTGGTTGGGTCGGTCGTCGCGGAGGTGAAGGTCTGGTCTGAACTCTCCGTGGCAGTCGTCCCTGTCTGTGTCGATTCGGATGTGGCTTCCGTGCTGGTATCCGTCGCAGAAGTCCCTGTAGTGGCTTCCGATGATGACGGCTTTTGTTCACCCGACGGCTTGCGGCCCTTACCCTCGGAGCGCGTAACGGGCATGATGTCAGCTGATCTTCGAAGTCGATGATACTAACACGAAGATTAAGTAATTTCTTCAAAGCTTCTTCACTATAGCACTATCTTCAGGTAATATTCCCCACAATATCCGGTGCTCGAAGGACCATTAAATGTGCGGGATACACATTTATGTGCTGGGTTGGTGAGGAATAAAACCAGTGTTGAAGCTTGAAGCCTTCTTTAATCTTCTTGTAGTGTTCCTATTTCTTCAACTGCTGCCCGCTGACTGTGCCGATACCGTTTTTTTTTTTTTTTTTTTTTTTTTTCCTAACTATGGCATCTCGTAGTTGGCCAAGAGTGGCCGTGACTACTTAACCGGTCAATCCTGTGGCTGCCTTAAGCTAACTCAAAGCCTCCAGCCAGGGGCGTGTTACTTACAATACTAAGTGACTGCGCGCTAAGGGCACCCCCTGTGGGGTACGAACCTCGGCTTAGGGCGTCACTGGGGGGACAGCAAGTTTGGGACAGGCTGGATCAAAATTGGATAATTATTATTAATCTGGGGAATTTAAAGCTACAGGCTCAGCTTCGGCGCGGGCTGGCGCTTCTTCGAGCAAGGGTCGGGGGGAAAGCAAGGGTCGGGGGGAACTGTGCCGATACCGTTTTTTTTTTTTTTTTTTTTTTTTCCTAACTATGGCATCTCGTAGTTGGCCAAGAGTGGCCGTGACTACTTAACCGGTCAATCCTGTGGCTGCCTTAAGCTAACTCAAAGCCTCCAGCCAGGGGCGTGTTACTTATAAATACTAAGTGACTGCGCGCTAAGGGCACCCCCTGTGGGGTACGAACCTCGGCTTAGGGCGTCACTGGGGGGACAGCAAGTTTGGGACAGGCTGGATCAAAATTGGATAATTATTATTAATCTGGGGAATTTAAAGCTACAGGCTCAGCTTCGGCGCGGGCTGGCGCTTCTTCGAGCAAGGGTCGGGGGGAATTATTAACTCGGGGTTTTCGCGCTGGACCTCGGCGGCGGGGTCGGAATGTCGGTCTTTTGTGTTTGTGTACTGTACTGGTAGCCCTATTGCTTTCCTGGAGGAGAGTAATAGGGTCGTCTGGGTCTAATAGTGTGTGCCTCGGACGGCGGACTTTACTAATATTGGAGGGGGTATATTTAGCGGCCGCGACAACTAGGGGGTTGCGATGTTTGGCGGCGGTATCAAAGAAACGCTTGGAGTTGCGTTTCATGAACTGGAGGATGGTGGGGATTTTGAGATCGAGATGGAGGATCTCGTTCCGGACATAAAAGGGGGATCCCGTGATCATTCGGAGGGCACGGTTCTGTAGGGTCTGCATCCTATGGATGTGGTGGGGTTTCGCGTGAGCAAAGACTGCACAGGCGTACGTCATAATAGGACGTATGCACGCCGTGTAAATGCGCAACTTGCACTTTAGTGACAACTTGCTTTTTGCATTCATTATCGAGTGGAGTCTACCGAGAGCGAAAGCGGCGCGCGAACGAACCTTCTTTATGTGCTCTGCGAAGGTGAGGTGCTCATCGAGAATCACACCTAGATATTTGGCTCGCTTCTCCCAAGGGATAGGCTTACCGAACATGGAGATTGGTCGGGGGGGGGTGGGCTTATGGCGCGGTTTTGAATAAAGAACCGCTTGACTTTTGTCGGGATTCACTTCAATTCTCCACTTCCTGAACCAGTCGCCAAGTTTGGTGACCGCTCTTTGGAGAGTGAGAGAGATCGAGGCTTGTTTGGTGCCCGAGCAGTAAATGGCCGTGTCGTCTGCGAACAGAGCCAACTGTGCCTTTTTGCTCCTGGGTATGTCGCTAGTGAACAGCGTGAAGATGAGGGGGGCAAGCACAGAGCCCTGGGGGACGCCTGCGCGGATAGGGTGGGGGGAGGATAGTGCTCCTTCGATGCGATAGCGGAAGGTGCGGTTCGACAAGAAGTCTCGTAAGATGAGTACGAGACGGTCCGGCACACCGAGTTGGTAGAGCTTATATAATAAGCCGTTGTGCCAGACTCTGTCAAACGCTTTCGCTATGTCGAAGTATATAACACCCGTCATCAAGCCACGCTGGAAGCCAGCGCTTATGTGTTCGATGATGCGGTGGGCCTGATGCACACAAGAGTGCTGGGTTCGAAAACCAAACTGTTCGTTTGGGATGAGGCCTTTTGTTTCGGCATAGTCTCTGAGACGCTTATAAATAAGTTTCTCATAGACTTTGCCGAGGACATTGAGCAGACTGATGGGGCGGTAGCTCGAGGGCTCAGATTTGGGCTTTCCAGGCTTGGGGATGCCGATGACAGTGGCCTTTTTCCATGCATCTGGGAAGATGTTATTGCTCATGGCACCATTGAAGATGGTGGTCAGTAGCATTATGAGGTGGGCAGGGAATAGTTGTATTACCCTGTTTGTGATGCCGTCTGAGCCGGGAGCTTTGCGGGGCTTTAAACCCTTGATGATATCATGCACTTCGTCGGGAGTGACGGGAGGCAGAGGATAGTCAGGGTTTTCGACGGGGGGAAGGGAGGCTCTACGTTCGACTTCAGCGTCGACTTTTGACAAGTGAGCTTGGTCTACTGGTTGAGAGCTGGGAGAGCATTGAGCCTCGAGGCTGTTGGCTAGGCATTCAGCCTTGTCAGCATCGTCGAAGGCGATGGTCTTGTCAGGGCGGAGTAGGGGGGGCATGGAGACTACTTCATTGGACTTTAGTTTCCTTTGAAGTTCCCAGAAGGCCTGATGAGTGGGCTCTAGGTCGCTTAGCATCCTGTCCCAGCCAGCGGTACGCAGCTCCGCTAGGCGTGTCTTTACAGCTCGCTGTAAATGGCGCATATGGGCTTTGTTCGCAAGGCAGGGGAAGTTGCTGTATGCACGGACAGCCGCGTTCTTCTCGCGCAACAGTTCACGCACATCGTCCGGCAATCTCCAGCGACGGTCATCGTCCGCTGGAGTTACCTTTGAACAGTCGTTCAGGACTGATTGTACGTGCTCAGTGAGCGAGTCGATCGCGGCCGTCGTGTCTGCGACAGAGTCGAACTGATCAGGGATGGAGTCCAGGTGTTGGGAAGAAGTGGATTTCAGGCTATTGCTTACTTTCCTCCAATCTGTGACTATTTTGGTGAGAGGGGGTTGAGTGGGGTCATGGAGACCGACACGGGGGGCCAGTTTCATGACCACTGGTCGGTGGTCAGAGGAGAGCTCTTGTACCGCCTCTATAGAATCCAACCGTAGGTTGATATTCTTCAGAAGCGCTATGTCGAGGACGTCGGCGGTATGGTTGGGGTCGTGGGGAAAATGGGTTGGAGTCATCGGGGCGATGACATCGAAGTTTAGTATGGGGCAGAGCCCGAACAGTTGTCTTCCTCTGGTTGAGGTGGTGTTGCTGTTCCAGGCAGGGTGTTTGGCGTTGAGGTCGCCCGCTATGATAACGGAATCACTCAGGCCGAAGAGGGCAGAGAGGTCGTCAGAAATCGACTGGGGATTTTCTGACGAGGTTTGGGGGGGAACATAGGCCGATACTAGGGTGATCGGTTGGTGGCCTGACATGCCTAGCCGGCATACAGACACTTCTAATTTGGATAGGGGGGGAGGGTCCATAGGGATGCAGTGAAGAACCTTTCTATAGTATATGAGGGTGCCACCCTTGTGACACCGAGACCTGTCGTTGCGAACTACGCAGTAGTTAGCGATTGACGGGTTACGGACGTTGGGCTTGAGGAAGGATTCCTGTATAAGGAGAATATCAATTTGATGATCACGGAGGAACTCGGCGATCTCATCGCGTTGATCGCGAATGCCATTGGCATTGAAGTAGCCTAATTTAAGGGATCGGGGCTTAGTTCTCCCTTTGGCTTCTTTATCCATAGTGGGGGTTGGGAAGGTTGGCGAAGGAGGATAGGGCTTGGGTGATTTCGGGATAAGAGTTATATATCTCCAGAATCTGGAGAAGGTTGCCGGCATTTCTGGCAGCGACTAATTCGCTTGCCATTTTCCTGGCGCGTGGGGTGAGGAAGGCCGTGAAGGTGCCCGAAATGATGTTAAAGGGGTCAAGGGGGTTAGGGCCAACCGTAGTCGGTGAGTGGGGGGGTGCAGTTCTGGCTGCAGGGGCGGTTTTAGGCGCTTGCACCGGTCTCGGGGGGAGGGCGGGGGCGGGCGCAGCGGCGCGGTTGAGGGGGTCCATCAGCGCTGGGATGGATGGAGGTGGGGGGCTGGTTTTGGCCAGGGCCGGGAAAGCCCTTTGATGGTTAAGGGCCGTCCAGGGGCTAGGCCTTTGAGGGCTTAGCCGTTCTGGCATTTGGGTCGAAGGGGCGGGGGCTTCCCTTTGCTGGCGGGCGACTGCGCGCTTGGCCAGTTTGGGGGATAATTTCGGGGCTTTAGGGCAGCCCCGGTAATTTGCCGGGTGACCTGACTCACCACATAGCACACAGCTAGGTGGCTCGGTGCAGAGGGTACGGTCTTTAGGGCGGGGGCAGTCAGAAGTGCCGTGCTCGCCCAGGCACTTGACGCACCTGGGTTTAGCGTGGCAGTTCTTCTGCGCGTGGCCGTATAGCTGGCATCGGTGACACTGACCGATGAAGCCATATTTATTGGGCTTCTGGATCTCAAAGCCCACGAGGTGGCATATGGTTTTTACACCAAAGATCGGGTGGTGCCCTTCAGTTGGGGGACAGACGACAAGGACCATGTCGAATGCTTGACCACCTCTGGCGCGGTGCATTCGGTGGACCTCCGAAACAGGGATATTTTGGGCCTCTAAGTCGGCCTTGATGGCGTCAGTAGGGATTTCTTTAGGAATCCTACGAATTACCACTCGGGTCTGGCGCTCCTCGGGAAGAGTGTAGGTGTGGAAGGACACACCTCTCGCCCGAAGGAGCCTGGTGAGCTCCCTATAGTCCTTGGACGTAGGGATGCTCACTTTGATACCCTGCTGGGTAGAGCGGGCGTTGGTGAAACCGATCTTTTGCTCGGTGCACCATTGGGACACATCTGTCCACTTTGCCTTGTCCTGAATGAACACAGGCGGGGGGGGTGCCAGCTTCTTGGGGGCAGAAGAAGCTGGAGTCAGGGCGGGGGGGGCATCCTGGGAGGAGGATGAGGGGGCGCTATTTGCCGCGGAGGCAGGGGTAGCAGATACAGGCTTACCGGCTTGGGACGGACTGGCTGGGATGGGTGCCGTGGGGACAGAGGCAGAGGAGGAGGTGGGGGCAGGGGCGGCGGGGATGGCTGCCGCCAGAGGCTTTTTGGCCTTACCGGCCTTTGAGGAGGCGCTCTTCTTCCTCTTCCCTCCCTTTCCGACGACTTGATAGTCGTCTGAGGAGGAGGAGGAGGAAGTGAGAGAGATGGCGTCTTCGGACTCTGAGTCCGAAGGAGGGGTGGAGGTGTCCATCACCTCGGGCTGGGGGGAGACTACGGACGGCAACGAAACCGCCGTAGGAGGGGTGCCCCTGTCTGCTACAGGGGGGGAAAGCGGGCTCTCGAGAGCCTCGCTTGGGTCGACGTGGCGACTACGCCAAGCCTTCCCGTATTTCAGCAAGAAATCGGGGTCCTTAAAAAGGACCTCTCTTGCAAAAGCTACGATGTCTGCGTCAGACATCGTAGCAAAAGGGAAAAAAGAAAATAAGACAGTAAGGGGACCTAATGATCCTACTCCTACTCCCCGGGTGGATGGGCCCGGGGATGTGTGGCCCTCCCTGTCGGGTGCAGACAGGGAGGTGTGTACCTACTGGTGAGCCCTAGAGCTGAAACCTGTCGCCAATCTTAATGTGCGACAGGGCCCTGACCAGTCTAGTGCGAAGGGTGTAGACACACCCTAAAGACACTAGGTGAGTAACTGTGGAAGGAAAACTGTCACCAGAGCCGACTAGGAGACCCCCCAAGGCCGGTTAACTCTGGGACCCGTCCAATTGACTGCTTTACCCTGAAGGGGCTCAGCGGGTGTGTTGGGTCAACACCCCCTTGACTTGGTTGTCACCGTGAGGTATCCGTCAAGGACCACGAAACTGTGGTTTTTACCCTGAGGGGGTCAAGGAGACACGCCGAACGTTTATGAGACGGACGACGTTAAAGAAACAGTCTGTCAACGATCGCCTTGAAAAAGGCAATAATTGATAACGGTGGTGCAGTCAGAGACTACGGGAGTCGGTGCGTGACGTGGCGTCACGAGCGAGCGTCGATGGCGGTGAGTCAGCGGTGAGTCAGCGGTGCAGCGAGCGAATGCGTCAGCGGCACGACCGTCCACAGCGGAGTCGAGCGAGGGAATGTGCCGATACCGTTGTTTTTTGTTTTTGTTTTTGGGGAATGGCATCTCGCAGTTCAACCTATAGGAGGTTGTCGACTGCTTAACCGGGCTTTCCTGTGGATGCCTCAATAAATTAAGGCCTCCAGCCAGGCTTAAAACTAAGACTAAAAACTAAGCGACTACACGCTAAGGGCACCCCCTGTGGGGTACGGACCTCGGCTTAGGGCGTCGCTGGGAGAGGACAGCAATGGGACATGCTGGATCGGATTATTTGGGGGCAAATTTAGAATTACGGGCTCAGCTGCGCGGGCTGGCTCGAGCAAGGGTCGGGGTGGGTATGGACGGGGGCGTCGCGGTGGCCCTCGGCGGCGAGGGCGGAAGCACAGCGGTCTCGATTTGAGTTTCCGGATCGTGCTGGTGGCGGGATTACTCTCCTGGAGGAGAGTTATGGCGTCATCCGGGACGGTTAGGGCGTGCCTAGGACGGCGGATGCGACTTATGCGTGACGGTGTGTAGCGGGCGGCCGCCGCAATCAGGGGATTCGGGTGTTTGGAGGCAGATTCGAAGAAACGCTTGGCGAGGCGTTTCATGAACTGCTGGACGGTTGGGATTTTTAGATCAACGTGAAGAGACTCGTTGCGTACATAATAGGGTGCCCCCGTGACCTTTCTGAGGAAACGGTTCTGTAGGGTCTGCATCCTATGGAGCAAGTGTGGCTTAGCGTGCGCAAATACAACACAAGCATACGTCATGATGGGACGGATGACTGCGGTGTAGATGCGCAGCTTGCACTTAAGAGATAGTTTGCTACGCGCGGTCAGGATGAAATGAAGCCTGCCGAGAGCGCAAGCGGCACGCGAACGCGCCGTCTTGATGTGCTCTCTAAAGGTCAAGTGTTGATCTAAGATCACGCCAAGGTATTTGGCTTGCTTCTCCCAAGGGATCGGCTTGCCATACATGGTGATCGGGCTAGGAGGTGCGGAAGCGCGGAGTCGCGGTCGCGTGAAAAGGACGGCCTGACTCTTATCGGGATTGACCTCAATCCTCCACTTCCGGAACCAGACGCCTAAAGCGTTTGCGGAGTTTTGGAGAGTTCTGGCGATAGAGTTCTGGCACCGCCCTGTGTAGTAGATAGCTGTGTCATCGGCGAAAAGCGCCAAATGAGTCTTGCTACATTTGGGGATGTCGCTCGTGAAGAGCGAGAAGATGAGGGGAGAGATCACCGAGCCCTGAGGGACACCGGCGCGTAAGGGGTGAGGGGAGGAGAGTGTACCCTCAATGCGATAGCGAAAGGTGCGGTTCGACAAAAAGTCTCGTAAGATGAGCACGAGACGGTCAGGCACCCCGAGTTGGTACAGCTTATATATTAAGCCGTTGTGCCAGACCTTGTCGAACGCTTTCGCTATGTCGAAGAACAACATGCCTGTCGTTGCCTTGCGCTGGAAGCCAGCGCTTAGGTGCTCAACGATTCGATAAACTTGCTGGATGCAAGAGTGATGGGTCCTGAAACCAAACTGTTCACTAGGGATAAGGCTCTTAGCCTCGACAAAATCTTTGAGGCGTTTATAAATAAGCCTCTCGTATATTTTGCCGAGGACATTGAGGAGACTAATGGGGCGGTAACTAGCGGGCTCAGACTTGGGCTTGCCTGGCTTGGGGATACCGATGACGGTGGCCTCTTTCCACGTCTGCGGAAAGATGTTGTTGCTGAGAGCACCATTGAAGATGGCGGTCATTAGCATTATCAGGGGGGCGGGGAGGAGTTTGAAAACCTTATTGGTGATACCGTCCGAGCCAGGGGCCCTCCGATCCTGTAGCCCTTTAATGATGTCGTGCACCTCGTCTGGAGTGACGGGAGGCAACGGATCATCAGGGTCTTCCACAGGGGGAAGAGCAGCCCTGCGTTCGACTTCGGCGTCGACCTTGGCAAGGTGCGCTTGGTCAGCTGGTTGGGAGCTAGGAGAACATTGAGACTCCAGGCTGTCGGCTAGGCATTCTGCCTTTTCGGGATTATCGAATGCGATGCTCTTGTCAGGGCGAATGAGGGGGGGCATTGAAGCCTCCCCAGTGGAGGTACGCATTTTGCGTTGGAGTTGCCAGAAGGCCAGATGGTTGGGCTCGAGCTCGCTGAGCATCTTGTCCCAGCCCTCGGAACGCCACTCCGTTATACGTTTCTTTACAGCACGCTGTAAATGGCGCATGTGGGCTTTGTTCGCGTCGCAGGGAAAGGAGTCGTAGGCACGAATGGCCGCGTTCTTCTCGGTTATCAGTTCACGTACGTCAATCGGTAACTTCCAGCGATGATCGTCCATCGCCGGAACCTCCCGCGAACAATCCGTCAAAACGGATTGAACGTGTTCTGTAAACGAGTCGATCGCACCCGTCGTGTCTTCGACTGACACTATGTGGTCGGGGATTTTATCCAAGTGAGGCGACGTGGTGGATTTCAGCTGTTCGCTTACTTTCTTCCAGTCGGTTATCACTTTGGTTCGAGGGGGCTGGTTAGGATCGAGCGGGCCCGAATAAGGGGCGAAGAGCATGGTAATTGGGCGGTGATCCGAGTTGAGCTCGTGGTGCGTCTCAATAGAGTGCAAACGAAGGTTTACATTCCTGAGTAGCGCAACATCGAGCACGTCTGGAAGCTGGCTGGGAACGCCAGGGTAGTGGGTTGGGTTCATCGGAGCGATGACATCGAAGTTGAGTGCCGATACCGTTTTTTTTTTTTTTTTTTTTCCTAACTATGGCATCTCGTAGTTGGCCAAGAGTGGCCGTGACTACTTAACCGGTCAATCCTGTGGCTGCCTTAAGCTAATAACTCAAAGCCTCCAGCCAGGGGCGTGTTACTTACAAATACTAAGTGACTGCGCGCTAAGGGCACCCCCTGTGGGGTACGAACCTCGGCTTAGGGCGTCACTGGGGGGACAGCAAGTTTGGGACAGGCTGGATCAAAATTGGATAATTATTATTATTAATCTGGGGAATTTAAAGCTACAGGCTCAGCTTCGGCGCGGGCTGGCGCTTCTTCGAGCAAGGGTCGGGGGGAATTATTAACTCGGGGTTTTCGCGCTGGACCTCGGCGGCGGGGTCGGAATGTCGGTCTTTTGTGTTTGTGTACTGTACTGGTAGCCCTATTGCTTTCCTGGAGGAGAGTAATAGGGTCGTCTGGGTCTAATAGTGTGTGCCTCGGACGGCGGACTTTACTAATATTGGAGGGGGTATATTTAGCGGCCGCGACAACTAGGGGGTTGCGATGTTTGGCGGCGGTATCAAAGAAACGCTTGGAGTTGCGTTTCATGAACTGGAGGATGGTGGGGATTTTGAGATCGAGATGGAGGATCTCGTTCCGGACATAAAAGGGGGATCCCGTGATCATTCGGAGGGCACGGTTCTGTAGGGTCTGCATCCTATGGATGTGGTGGGGTTTCGCGTGAGCAAAGACTGCACAGGCGTACGTCATAATAGGACGTATGCACGCCGTGTAAATGCGCAACTTGCACTTTAGTGACAACTTGCTTTTTGCATTCATTATCGAGTGGAGTCTACCGAGAGCGAAAGCGGCGCGCGAACGAACCTTCTTTATGTGCTCTGCGAAGGTGAGGTGCTCATCGAGAATCACACCTAGATATTTGGCTCGCTTCTCCCAAGGGATAGGCTTACCGAACATGGAGATTGGTCGGGGGGGGGTGGGCCTATGGCGCGGTTTTGAATAAAGAACCGCTTGACTTTTGTCGGGATTCACTTCAATTCTCCACTTCCTGAACCAGTCGCCAAGTTTGGTGACCGCTCTTTGGAGAGTGAGAGAGATCGAGGCTTGTTTGGTGCCCGAGCAGTAAATGGCCGTGTCGTCTGCAAACAGAGCCAACTGTGCCTTTTTGCTCCTGGGTATGTCGCTAGTGAACAGCGTGAAGATGAGGGGGGCAAGCACAGAGCCCTGGGGGACGCCTGCGCGGATAGGGTGGGGGGAGGATAGTGCTCCTTCGATGCGATAGCGGAAGGTGCGGTTCGACAAGAAGTCTCGTAAGATGAGTACGAGACGGTCCGGCACACCGAGTTGGTAGAGCTTATATAATAAGCCGTTGTGCCAGACTCTGTCAAACGCTTTCGCTATGTCGAAGTATATAACACCCGTCATCAAGCCACGCTGGAAGCCAGCGCTTATGTGTTCGATGATGCGGTGGGCCTGATGCACACAAGAGTGCTGGGTTCGAAAACCAAACTGTTCGTTTGGGATGAGGCCTTTTGTTTCGGCATAGTCTCTGAGACGCTTATAAATAAGTTTCTCATAGACTTTGCCGAGGACATTGAGCAGACTGATGGGGCGGTAGCTCGAGGGCTCAGATTTGGGCTTTCCAGGCTTGGGGATGCCGATGACAGTGGCCTTTTTCCATGCATCTGGGAAGATGTTATTGCTCATGGCACCATTGAAGATGGTGGTCAGTAGCATTATGAGGTGGGCAGGGAATAGTTGTATTACCCTGTTTGTGATGCCGTCTGAGCCGGGAGCTTTGCGGGGCTTTAAACCCTTGATGATATCATGCACTTCGTCGGGAGTGACGGGAGGCAGAGGATAGTCAGGGTTTTCGACGGGGGGAAGGGAGGCTCTACGTTCGACTTCAGCGTCGACTTTTGACAAGTGAGCTTGGTCTACTGGTTGAGAGCTGGGAGAGCATTGAGCCTCGAGGCTGTTGGCTAGGCATTCAGCCTTGTCAGCATCGTCGAAGGCGATGGTCTTGTCAGGGCGGAGTAGGGGGGGCATGGAGACTACTTCATTGGACTTTAGTTTCCTTTGAAGTTCCCAGAAGGCCTGATGAGTGGGCTCTAGGTCGCTTAGCATCCTGTCCCAGCCAGCGGTACGCAGCTCCGCTAGGCGTGTCTTTACAGCTCGCTGTAAATGGCGCATATGGGCTTTGTTCGCAAGGCAGGGGAAGTTGCTGTATGCACGGACAGCCGCGTTCTTCTCGCGCAACAGTTCACGCACATCGTCCGGCAATCTCCAGCGACGGTCATCGTCCGCTGGAGTTACCTTTGAACAGTCGTTCAGGACTGATTGTACGTGCTCAGTGAGCGAGTCGATCGCGGCCGTCGTGTCTGCGACAGAGTCGAACTGATCAGGGATGGAGTCCAGGTGTTGGGAAGAAGTGGATTTCAGGCTATTGCTTACTTTCCTCCAATCTGTGACTATTTTGGTGAGAGGGGGTTGAGTGGGGTCATGGAGACCGACACGGGGGGCCAGTTTCATGACCACTGGTCGGTGGTCAGAGGAGAGCTCTTGTACCGCCTCTATAGAATCCAACCGTAGGTTGATATTCTTCAGAAGCGCTATGTCGAGGACGTCGGCGGTATGGTTGGGGTCGTGGGGAAAATGGGTTGGAGTCATCGGGGCGATGACATCGAAGTTTAGTATGGGGCAGAGCCCGAACAGTTGTCTTCCTCTGGTTGAGGTGGTGTTGCTGTTCCAGGCAGGGTGTTTGGCGTTGAGGTCGCCCGCTATGATAACGGAATCACTCAGGCCGAAGAGGGCAGAGAGGTCGTCAGAAATCGACTGGGGATTTTCTGACGAGGTTTGGGGGGGAACATAGGCCGATACTAGGGTGATCGGTTGGTGGCCTGACATGCCTAGCCGGCATACAGACACTTCTAATTTGGATAGGGGGGGAGGGTCCATAGGGATGCAGTGAAGAACCTTTCTATAGTATATGAGGGTGCCACCCTTGTGACACCGAGACCTGTCGTTGCGAACTACGCAGTAGTTAGCGATTGACGGGTTACGGACGTTGGGCTTGAGGAAGGATTCCTGTATAAGGAGAATATCAATTTGATGATCACGGAGGAACTCGGCGATCTCATCGCGTTGATCGCGAATGCCATTGGCATTGAAGTAGCCTAATTTAAGGGATCGGGGCTTAGTTCTCCCTTTGGCTTCTTTATCCATAGTGGGGGTTGGGAAGGTTGGCGAAGGAGGATAAGGCTTGCGTGATCTCGGGATATGAGTTATATATCTCCAGAATCTGCAGAAGGTTGCCGGCATTTCTGGCAGCGACTAATTCGCTTGCCATTTTCCTGGCGCGTGGGGTGAGGAAGGCCGTGAAGGTGCCCGAAATAATATTGAAGGGGTCGAGGGGGTTAGGGCCAACCGTAGTCGGCGAGTGGGGGGGTGCATTACCGGCTGCAGGGGCGGTTTTAGGCGCTTGCACCGGTCTCGGGGGGAGGGTGGGGGCGGGCGCGGCGGCGCGGTTGCGGGGGTCCATCAGCGCTGGGATGGATGGAGGTGGGGGGCTGGTTTTGGCCAGGGCCGGGAAAGCCCTTTGATGGTTAAGGGCCGTCCAGGGGCTAGGCCTTTGAGGGCTTAGCCGTTCTGGCATTTGGGTCGAAGGGGCGGGGGCTTCCCTTTGCTGGCGGGCGACTGCGCGCTTGGCCAGTTTGGGGGATAATTTCGGGGCTTTAGGGCAGCCCCGGTAATTTGCCGGGTGACCTGACTCACCACATAGCACACAGCTAGGTGGCTCGGTGCAGAGGGTACGGTCTTTAGGGCGGGGGCAGTCAGAAGTGCCGTGCTCGCCCAGGCACTTGACGCACCTGGGTTTAGCGTGGCAGTTCTTCTGCGCGTGGCCGTATAGCTGGCATCGGTGACACTGACCGATGAAGCCATATTTATTGGGCTTCTGGATCTCAATGCCGATACCGAAATCCCTCCAGATATTTATACAAAAATGGCTAATGAAATGTGGGCAGTCTGATTGGTCAGCCAATCAGAGCACGGGAATATTTAGCCAATCAGAATAGAGTCGATTTCGGCACAGTTAGCTTAAATACGACGAAACTTTACCTTAATGAGAGCCGCGTGACATTATTTGCGTTTTTCTCTCTCTATTATCTGTAAAACTATGGTAAAGCATGTATTTTTACATTCTATAAACTAAGATCTATTTAACAAAAATACAAAATATAAAGAAACATGAAGTACTATTTACAAGACATCTTAACTTACTATTGTGAACACTATAACTATACTATACATATAACTGTTTGTCTGTCACTGTCCCGCACAATACCCATAATAATAGTAGGTATCTAATTGTCAGGTAACATCTTATTAATAGTACTAAATCTAACTTTACGGATCTAACTGTCGTGTACTTGTTACGTATCTATTAATTTAAATGCAATAACAATACACATTATTTGTTTTATTGCATGGAATGATTGTGTTGTACCTAGACACCTATACCTACTAAAATACATAGTTAGCTAATGAAACCAGCCTATTATTTAAATACTCCAGAGATGTTTTCCTTCACCGATCCCAGTAATGTCCAAGATAAATTCAGCAAGTACATATCAATTGAAAAGTCACATTGGTATAGTACCTGTCCGGATTTGAACATTTTGAACCCCACAACCTCATGCATGAGAGGCGAGGCCTTAAACTTACATAGGCAGCCAAAATTCAAGATTCTTCACAAACTTATGATCTTGTAGACTATAATAGGTGATGAAGTCTAAAGCTGCAATAAATCAATGGATAGAGGTTTGCGATTGAGAGCTGTGAGAGGTGGATGAAAAGAAACCATTGGCTACGGCCCTCCAGATCACGCTATCACTCGCAAGTGTTAATTTATTGTTGTTATAAGTACCTAAGTATTTGTAGGAGACCAAGTAAACACAATCATTGAAATGTATTTCCAAGTTAGCCAGCATTTTGTAAATTGTTACAGTCGAAGAAGGAATATTTCATGAGGTATTACATATTAGTCGCTATTGTCGTCTATTTGTGTGTGGCGTGACGTCACTACGAGAACCGAAAGCGCTGCGTGCCCATTGTAAATAAATAATAAATAAATAAAATCCAATATTAATCGGCACCGCCACTTTGCCAGGTGTGCAATCTTCCACTTGTTGCTAATATTATCAACACAGGCGTGACGTCATTTGATTTGTTGTCGTTTGAGTCTATGGCTCAATTATAAACGAATGAAATTATTATTGAAAATAACAATTTTATCAAAAAACTCGAATTTTGTAGACTCAAACCTCATTTCAATGAAATCTATGGTTTCAGATATAAATATGTATTTGATATGGTCACCCTAAATCTACGTGGAGAAAAAAGAAGCAAATTGTCTATTCGCCATTAAAATGGCGTCATCGAAGGAAACCTATTGTTTGTGTGGTCAACCTTATAATATTGGACAATTTATGATAGAATGTGATTGCTGTCGTGAGTGGTTTCATGGCAGGTAATGAGGAAAATATATAAATTTCAAAGTGAAACTTACGTTGTGTGTTAAAAAAATGCAATGAAGATTGACAGTGTATGCGCGTTCGGCCATCACTTGTATGCGAATGTTTTACTCAATATTTCTTATTTTTCTGTTCTCTGGCGTGATTTTCACCATTTATTAGGCACAATACAGTTACTATTTAATTATCCAGAATTTCTGCGGCGTTTTCCAACAGTTCTTGTTTGTTTACATCAGTGGTCGTCAAGGGTTTATCAGAATGCGCTTTTCTGCCGTGCATTCTTTGTGTTTATTTATATTATTTTATGCCCGATAACGTGTTGTTAATGGCAAAGTCATACAGTTGCATTATTTATTTTATTATTGCTTTAGTTTTTGATGTTTTGTACGAAGTTAGAGTAGCCTTAGCAACTGTTGTAAAATCCCTAAGACCCTAATTAGATGCCAGAGAAGGCAGGAGTAAAAAAAAAGTGCTACGCTTTCAGAACTGAGGTCGCCCCTAGTACCCTTAAGTGCACTGTGATAAGTTAGGTTTAGCATAACTATGTGAAGTACACACAGTATCTACAAATTAATGTTTTAATGGATGTTGGTGATAATTAGGTACTTTGCGGTGTTAAATTACTATGTAACATGCACATAAAAACCTTATTTGAACATACTTTAGCCATAGCTGGCAATTAAAACATGAATCATCATTATTTTTGTTGTAATATTATTGATTGATTGTAATTAAAAAAAACCAAAAACCTTAGTTTTCAGTCAATCAAATAATTGTCATACCATATTCCACTGCTCTAATCTAAACATTCTCTATTTGTATCATAACACAATCTATTTAGAGTCTGGGTTTGTGCCCCGTTGATGGCAATAGGCTTACCCCCTATTACATGAGACTTAAACATAACTGGTGAAATGTGGGTGTTACTAAAGGGTACACCTCTGCCTAACCCTTCAGGGGATACAGGGGTGATTATGTTTTGTTATTTATATTATGTGACTTGACTCCATATTAAATGGTTTTCAGATAGGATAGCCTGATAGGATCTAGGAATGTAAACTTTATGGCTAGCTTACACCAGCAGACATCTCAGAAATACTATCAATGTTTAAGTACTAATACTTTCAATATTTTTGTTACAGCTGTGTTGATGTCAAAATATATCATTCTGATGACATAGACAAGTATCACTGTCCAAAATGTGCACAGACTTATGGACCTTCAGTATGTAAGTAAATTACAAACCATACTTAGATACCATAGATACTTAGCATTGTGTTGTGACACTAATTTTTGGTGATTATAATTATAGGATTATATAATAATAATAGGTGTATAGAATACAATATTGTAATCACTTGGTACAAATGTGAAAACATTGAATGAATGAATGATAACTTTATTTGCTAGAATGTAGGATGTAGGTACATTAGATGTTATACAATTTGTTTGTTATGCTATATTCTCCATATATCTTCTCCATAGAGATCTACGTTTTGGAATGGGCGAGCTTCAATTTTCTGACTAACTGACTGACTCTTTAACAATTCAAAAGTGCCTGTAATTGGTTTAATTGAAATAAATGCTTTGAGTTTGAGATTCAACCTTTTGGTCGTGCAAATGTTAAATAAAAAAATAAAATTAATAGTAATAAGGAACATTGACATTTTTAAACTGAGAATATATCTACTTACATGCAATTTTAAACTTGATTAACAGTAGGTCATTAAAATCATTTGGGTCACATTGATTTTTGATCATATTTTTTTTGTTTAAAACTAGGTTAGAGACATTAAATACTTTTTTGAAGATAGAGAGAGTATTATTTAGTGGAATACCTCTTATAGAATTATTTCATTTCAGAAGATTATTGGATTATGGCTAAGAAGAGGACAGAAAAAAAAAACCTTATTTTTGTGCCTGGATATTGTCATTGTCATAGCAAATATTGACTAATAAACTACTAATTTCACTCATAATCAACAACTTCCTTTATAGTAAAAATCCCAACAAACAACCACCGAGCGGATCGCTACGAGTTGGGCGCAGAGAGCCGCCCTTCACAGGTGGGCAGTCCGGCGTGGGTGCGCGCGTTGGCCGCGCGGCCCCTGCGTCCCGCGCCGGCCGCACTGCAGCGCATGAGCCCGCACCAGTTCACTGAGGATTTTATCAGAGATAATGGTGAGTGCAGCAATGACTAACACTTTACCAGTACCCTTTGTTCAACCCAGTCATTGTCGTTTATTGGATGAGCTATGAGCTTGTGGATAGCTTATCTATGGAAGCACAATGCTAAGAGCGTTGTGCTTCCCTGGAAGACCAATTGCATAATGTTGCTGCATTTAACACAGTGTTTTAGAGATTCAGAAGCACCTCAACAGTCCATTAAACTTTGTACTGTGTTTGTTCATCTCACTAAGAATGGCTAGTTCTGTGATAAGAAGCCTCCTTTCCTGGTGCTTACCATTTCCTATTAAATCCCATTAAATAGGAGTGTGAGCATTAAACTTGTACCATTATGTTCTAATCAAGGTCCGAAACCGGTATGATCAATACAGGTATTTTTTCAGTTACAACATTTATTTCTTTTACAGGTATTTTTAAAAGTTACCTTAATTCTAAAATTAAATACAACCAGTATTAATACCGGTAACATAAATAAAAATTACCTCTATGTTACACGTGCCTGTCGGCATTAGTCAAAGGGCGCGCATCGCTGTGTGTGAGTCAGTCGAGTAGACCCGAGTGCCGGCGAACACCGACTGATCACGACCCTGGCTGGCTGGCGATATTCTGTTTCTTTCTCGTAATCAAGGTCATTTTTAGGTAACTGGTATTAAAACGGTAACCTAAATAGAGGTAACATGTGTCTTCCTTTTGGTTACCCAGATATTGGTAACCTTAGTCGTAGATGTAGCCAAAATTCTTTGATATCTGTACCATAATTTATTAAGATTTTGGGTCTCTGGTTCTAATAGCGTAATTTAAAGGAATATGATGGTGGTCATCACCTTTTGAATAATTTTCTTTCTAAATTATTTATCTTTTTCTGTGCAGGATTCACACGACCAGTAACATTCACAACTTCAGATGGTTTGGATATGAAGACTCCCAACCCTGGCACATTCACAGTCAGATCCGTGCTTAGGTTCTGTGGGGCACAACTAGAGGTAAACAAAATTACATAGTACTATAATATTAATATTATCAGACTAGTTTTCAGTACTTGTTTGTCAAAGAGTAGTCCAGTTTTTTCGGGTTTATTAAAAGTACGCTTAAAAAGAATCTATTGATATTACTGCAGTACTAATGGACATAGGTTGCTTCCAAGCTTCTTAATTAATCGGACCTTTCGTTTAGAACCTTAGTTCCCAAAGTGCTCCAGGTGGACCCCCAGGAGACAACGCAGCCATCGCAAATTTCCATAGTTAGATCTAATCTTCACATTTTTTGTCGAGTTTTGGGAATATGGTAGAAATGTAGCTGCAAAGGGTCCACCAGAACCAGCAAAATTTTGAAAGTGGTCTATGAGAAAAAAGTCTGCGAACCTCTGGTTTAGAAGTTACGACGGGTATAAAAATGCTAAAAGTAATATAAATCTCGTGGTGGGATCAAACGGCCCTACGCGTAGTCTAGTAGTTATCTACACATTTAAATAAATAATATAAGTATTGTTGAACTTAACGATGTTAATGATGCTAACAATTAAGATAAAGTTCATTAACATCTTTTGTATATAAAAAATATACATATCTATGATTATTATTTCAAAGAAGTTGTATTTATATTTTGTACATGGCTTGCTTGCGCAGCCTATCATGTTTTGATTAATAAATAAACTATATGAAATTAGTACAAAGGCATAAAAGTCCGCCTTTGTACTTTTTTAAGTGTGAAAAGTTTAAATAAATAAATAAATGAAAAAGTATACAGGGCATTTTTTTAATCACTATCCAAATTTATGCTGGGTGTTCTACCCATGAATACGAACAACTTGCACTATGGGACCAACTCTGAAATCACGAAAAAAAATCAGCTGTTTCTTACATTTTGGTCGAGTAGGTATTGAACTTTTGTATGAATTAGCTGATTTTTTCTTCGTGATTTCAGAGTTGGTCCCATAATAAAAGTTGTTCATATTCATGGGTAGAACACCCTGCGAAAATTTGGATAGTGATTAAAAAAATGCCCTGTATAATTATTGCTTGGAGTGCCAATAGATGTGAAACCCATACTAATAATAATTTCAATTTAAAATTTAAGAAATTGTAATTATTCATATTATAATTAATTTAAAAATAAAAAAAGAACACGGTTATTCCAAAGTTTTAAGTTTTCACTTCTGTCAGCAGTCCCCATACAATTCTATTTTTTTTCCACAAAAAATGCCCTTCTTATCAAGATGTGCGTTTGCAGGCTGCGCATCTTGCATGAAATTCGTTATTAGTCGGTAAACTAACACTTTTCACATTCTTTGTTCATAGGTGGAGGTAATAGACGTTCGTAAGCAGTCAACCCTGCGCATGCCACTGGGCGACTTCGTGGACTACTTCGAGACGCCACCCGAGCACCGCGATGAGAAGGTGCTGAATGTGCTCAGTCTGGAGTTCAGCGAGACCAAGTGAGTGACACTTCACATAATAGGCATAAAGTACAGTCCTCTGTGCAGAGCATGCGTGGAGGCTGAGGAAACCGTTGCGCATGTGCTTTTTGAATGCGCAGGCGTCACTCAGATCAGAAGAGAAACCCTCGGGTCACGCAGATCTTTTACAGATATTCTAAACAGACCAGGAGACATAATCAATTTCTGGAGGGAGGTGGGCTGGTTGGAATAACCACCGACAGCCGCCATGGTCCACGCACAATGGTCCACCTGACGGCACGCACAATGGTCCACCTGACGGCACGCACAATGGTCCACCTGACGGACTCAGTGCGGAAACCAAACCCCATAACATAGAACATAGGTAGACCAAGTGAGTGATGATAAATTATTTGTCATTTTGATGCCTTTTCAGAGGTTACCGCGTTCCCAGGTAAAATCATACTACAAACCTGATGATGTTTCGGACGGCTGGACCGATTTGGAAAATTCTTTTTTTATTTGAGAGGGTATACATTCCAGGTGGTCCCATTGTCATCCGGTCAGGATCTGATGATGGGATCCTGGATAAATCGAGAGAACTCTTCAAATATTATAGGCACACCTATAGTGATTTTATTTTTCATAGTAACTTGTGCATTTGCTTTCGAAAAGCACCATTTGGTGAAGTGGAACTGATGATAAAGACCACAGATGGCCACCGGAACTACTCAATACATATTACGGGTTGCAATTCGATTACTCTAAGCAATTTATGCTCGTCACAATGCATATAGTGAAGTGGAGCTGATGGTGAAGTACTAAGAAAACTCCGCAATAATGAACGTCCCTCCCTGCATCGAGAAAAACAATATTTTGTAAAAGGTGATGAGCAGTTGACATTAGGCTATTGTAACTTAGATAAATTACAAACTGACCCACTAAAAAGTGAAACAAAAAAAAATTGACAAAAAAAAAAACAACTGACTTCCAAAAAACACTACAAAGTGAAAAATAACTTTAATTTCGGAAGTCGGTGGCCAAAAACTAAATTACAGATCCAAAGACACCGACTTTCGAATTAGTTTTTTACGTGAAAGTACTTCATACATACAAGTGACCTCCGAGTTTGTCGTTCCATATAAAGTACTAGTATTCAGCTGCATCCGGTTAGACTGGAAGCCGACCCCAACATAGTTGGGAACAGGCTAGGCAGATGATGAGTGCACTAAAATATTTATTTGAGAGCAATATTTCATATTTCCATACAGTAATATTACATACATACATAAACTATAGCCTTTTTTCCCAATGGTGTAGGCAGAAACTGCAGAACGCCACCTGCTACGATTCTTACAGGAATATTAACAAGTCAATAAAAACTGGTACATATTTGATAGCTATTTCCGACAGGTACAACTTTTAGACTATGGACACGAAGTCAGCGGGCGTGGAGCGGCGGCGGCGACTGCGCGAGGAGCAGCGCATTTCAATGCATACATTTATATGGATCTGGCCTCGAAGGCAGCGGCGCGGGGAGCGGCGTACGAGCGATGTTCACCAGTCTAGCGGTGCCCGCGCGTTGACGTAGTGTTGTGCATTTTATTTTTTGCTTTTTAACGACCGACGTTTCAAAATGCCCGCCGACATGGTGGAGCAAATTATTTAAATGTATTTTGATAGGACACCGATATATAGAGAACAGCAAAGATGTAATTGTAAACCATAAAAATACGAGGGTAATTAACCAGTTAAGGGAATAAAATTTATTCCCTTAACTGGTTAATTACCCTCGTATTTTTCGTCGTTTTTTATTTAATAAAAAACGACCTGAATATTGAATGTTAGTTAATATAAAAAGGTTTTATTATGTCAGTAAAGTAATAAATCTAACGTTACGAAGAAATTTGTATCAAAAAGATGTTGTCGTCGCTGTTTAGACATTTTGTTTGCGAACAAAGGCACTAATTTCTCAGAACATAACACAACACTACGCCGCTCTAGCGCCGCGTGATCTGCCCGCTGCAAAGAGAATATAACCACTAGAGAGCGTATGGGCCGATTTCTTCTAAGTGCACGACTCACTACTGCGGGCCGGGGGACGAGGAAGCATGCGCGGCTGCAATTGGTCAGTTCAAGGTCAAGATGCGTAGGTAAGGCTATCGTTAGGGGTGCACTACTTCAATAAGGGAAAATAGTCGATATCGATAAAATGGATTTTAACGTTATAAAAAATACACAATTAAAATGAAAGAAATAATATTTAATCAAAATCAATAAATTACACAAAAACATATGCACTTATCCTGTTATTATTGATTTTTAAAATGAATTAATTTGGTATATGTTTTTCGAATTAAACTTTTAGGGTCCTGGTTGTTCTTTGTAAAAAAAGATAAACGAGCGTCCACATATTTCTGAATTATGCATCTTGTTAATTCAATTAAATGATTTGTGGACTCTATTTCAAATTGATGAAAATTAATATCCGGGAATAAATTATACCCAATCAGGGATTTTAAAACCGATCTAATAAAATAATCCGTATTATATTTCGAAGACAGCACTTTCGAACCACTCTCATTGATCGCCCTCTTAATATAAATTTCACAACGACGACAAATTTCTATTACTGTGGTAGATCCGTACAATAACTTGTTTTTAGTGTCCTTTTGAAATTGTAAGGTGTTTTGATTAGGTAAACCAATAAGCGCCCCAATTCAAGTTTGGCATTTTATTTGCTTTATCAGAGCATGGACAATGTAGCCGGCCATATATTCAACTACTTTTTCACCGAATTCAGAACAGGGTAACAGGCTTTCAAGGCCTGAAAAATCCAAGCTCTCAGTCTCAAGATCTATGTTTTGGTCTTTGTATCTTGTCGTAATATTGATACGGTTAACTGCAGAAGTGCATTGCAAAATTGAAATTTGTCCAAGAGCACTGCAATTGCCGCTACCACTATTTTTAATTTGCGCATAGGTTAGGAGCTTCTTGTAGATGCTTTCAAAAACCCTAGCACTAGGATTGTTGTTTGATCCACCGTGGCATCTTATACTTCCAAACAGATGTTCCAAGTGGTCCTGGCTTATTTTATGAAGAGGAAGATATTTTATGGCGCACTCTGAGTTCAGGACTAAGTCATGTATGAGAGCAATGGCGCTTTCGATACACACACAAAATCCCATGAATCCGGTATATCGTGGTGATTTAACAAGTAGAACTTCTTGTTTTACTTTTCTTACAATTATGTCTGCGGACATATTTAGTAGAGCATCTCTTGCCATCTTTAATTTAAATATAACATTCGCAGCATTTTCTGCATTGACTGCTCGTTTCAAATCATATCCATGAGTGTGTGAGTCCAGAATATCAAAAAGATCATTTATCATTTCCAGAAACTGTGTTGTGGGTGTAACATCTTGAAACTTACGTAAATTAAGGTTTTTTTTGCAAAATGTGAGTGCATCTGATACACTCTTACTGAAAATTTGGGTTGCTAAGCTGACTTTCATAATTTTAGTTTAAAAAAATATATGAGAAGCCCTTAGTCGATTAGCTAGATGAAAATTTTCCGCTGTTTGTAAATTATGTAAGTTTACAAGATGTTCCCACGATATAATATTGCCCCGTCCGTCCTTCAAATTCCTATAAAACTCAAATGCATTTCGCACTAACTTGATCATGTGTGCCGGATCTAAAAAGACTGCTATTCTTGAAGTATTGCAGGGATTTTTAAAGGTGGAGTTGATTTGATCAACTTCAAATGAACAGCCTAATTTCTTAGCCATTGTAATATTTGCTGGGCAGCCGTCAAATGTAATAGCTTTGACGTTTACACCAGCCTCTTCTACCAAATGGATTGCCTCCGTTAGAAGAGCGGCTTTTTGATCTGCATTGATGCCATTTATTAAAAAATATCCTATTGGAATTTTCCAAGATGCATTTATTGGCACCAACATGAAAACAAGGGCTTCTTTAGCTTCGTCTTGACAATCCGTTTGTAAACTGGCACCAAAACTCACGTGGCCATAGTACCTTCTGCCTTGGGGATGATATTCAACACCGCTTCTGATTGCCATTTCGTCGAATATAATAGTGGCGTAAATTTTGTTCTTCGATTCTCTAGCTTTCATTTTGATACTATCTATTGCCTCCTTTGTAAATCCTGGTTTACCGTCAATGGATTGATACCAACTTCTTAGAGTACTTGTAGCAGGTAAGCATGTGCTGAAAGTTTTTCTAACGAAATTATACGCTTTCGGGGAATAAAAATGCAACGTTAAGGAGAATGCTCGTAACTCCGGTGAGTATTTTATTTTAGGTATATGTCCTTTTTTTGATTTCAATATTTGACGTTTAACAATTTCTTGGTTTTGTACACCTATGCGACTTAAAATGTCTTCATTTTCCTGAGTAATATAAGATTTATTTGTCAAAGTATTCAAAATTTCTTTTAGATTCGCATTTTTTTTTACCAATGATCTATTTTTATCTTGAAGCCTCTTCACCTCTTTCTTTTTTTTATTAAGGGAATATTTAAGATGGTCTATGTGTCGTTTCATTTTGCGTTTACGTGGAGTCAGGTCTATTACAGGGTCTTCTATTTTATTGTTACCTAATGTTGAACTCTGAAAAAGAATAATATAGCATAAGAAAAAAATAAATTAGAAAAGAAAGAGGTAATAAATATACTTACGGGAATCTCATAATCATGGGAAGGCTTTAAAATTTTATTATCATCACGTGGAAAACTCTGCAAAGGAGCCTGGTCTACAGTTGATGTATTAGCCTCAGCATGCACTTGTTTATTTGATAATGAACTCTGTAATTAAGCATGTCTGATATCAATAAACGCAGTGACATAAAATTAAACCCTGGTCCTTCATCGAAACAAATTAACTTACGAGGGCGACATTGTGATGCGAAGGCCCAGGTACATTAGTATTAGAGTCAGTCATACTATTTGTTGAAGCCTGTAAAGAATGAATGTTACTTATATTTACGATTTCACGTTTCCCAACATTATATCAATAAAAACAAAACTTACCAAAATAGGCAAAAACATCGTTGGTATCGCTGAACTAAATAGACGGCGGCGTTGTTTTAAATATTCAAAACAATCGGGGGTAAAGTGCCTTGAACAAACAGCGCTATATTTTGTTGGAAACCAATTTTCCCTATTAACTTTATTTATCCACTTTTCTTTTAGTTCCGGAATCTTCGGAAATCTAAAATGAAAACATGTATCTCAAACACAAAGAGGAACAAATCTTTTTTACATCAAAGACCACCGCCAAATTGTTGTAAATCCAAGTGAAAGTTGTACTATTTTTTTGTTATCTATGGCTTCATAATAAATTGGTGTAAATCCTGGACAGATCGGTCGGCGCCAGAGAGAAACAAAAAAATCCGGAACTTACATAAAGAGTATGTGAATTTAATAAAAAATATATTAATTTTAATTTTATTACTGTCGATATCAAATTTCAGCTATTACTGCTATTAAAGTGGACACCACTAATTATCACGATAAAAATACAAAGGAAAAGAAAGGGATAAAAGCATTAGAATTGTCTAATGAAAGAAAGGGACTTTTCCAAAAGACATCAACGCGGAAAACAAATTTGTGCTCTTTTACCCAGGAACCATTTTAGCTAGACCTCTGCGGTGACTCATGATCTGAATAAATCAAAATTAATTTTCGTTCTGTATACTTACCGATGAAAAGTTATGCCATCCTTTTTGTAACTAGATGTCTTGGAATGTTTCCCACACCACTTCACCGCGCATGAAGGCATTTTGATGCGTTATAATTGGATTAAAAGGTTTTAAAATTTGTATTTATTTAGCGTGCACACAGGTCTAACACTTGGTTACCACTAAAATGGTTACTCCTATCGTAGCCTATACATAGGCGAAAAATCGCTAATAGTTTTCGAGCGTCGGGGCACTGTATGCGCAGTCAAGTGGTTATATCGTCGTTGGCCCGCTGGCTTCGAGACCGGGTCTGCGTTGCCGCGCCGCTCCCCGCGCCGCTCCCCGCGCCGCCGCCGCTCCCGCCCCGCAATCGCTAGACTCTGTACGCACACCGAAAAACTACGCTTTATTCGCCGTGTGTAGGCACGGTCGTCAGTTTTGTATGGATCATAATGGAAGCTTGTTGACAGACACGTTTTTTGTACGGCGCAGTTTATACGCCGTACCGTAAAGAAGCCGTGCCGTATACAAAGGGCCTTAGAATGCACATCCCTGATTGCTCTGCCCAAGCCAATTTCCAAAGTAACTTATGATGATTATTTCCCTGCGCCCACAGCATGGCCCGCGCTGTGGAGCCGCCGGGCGTGGCGCGCTGCCTGGACTGGGCCGAGCGCGTGTGGGCCGCTGCGCGGGAGACGCCGCCCGCGCCACAAGTGCGCAAGTACTGCCTCATGTCACCCGCGGGGGCCTATACTGACTTCCACGTTGACTTCGGCGGAACTACTGTGTGGTATCACGTGTTGCATGGACGGAAGGTGAGGAGAACTTTAACTATGAGTACTTTATTTGTTACTAGCTGTGCCCCGCGACTTCGTTCGCGTGGATGTCGTAACATACACAATATACTAAAATAACAGCCACATTTTAATTAAACTCTCTCGTCCCCTGACCCGTCGACAACCGTCGCGTTGAATCGCCCGCCCGTGCTATTACTTCGTTTTCGCTTAGTGTTCTTTTTGACTTTTACTTTTTGCTCGGCTCCTAAGGGTCGTAGTGTGATGTTAAATAGCCTATAACTAGCCTCGAAAATTGGGCTACCAAATGCGAAAAGAATTTTTCAAATCCAACTTTTTGTTCATAATTTCATGGGTTTTAATTTTTTTGCGCGGAACCCTCATTATTTTTCTAAAATAAAAGTAGCCTAAGTTACACGCCGTAACATCAACTATCTGCCAGTGAAAGTCCCGTCAAAACCGGTCCAGCCGTTTCGGAGATTAGCCGGAACAAACAGACAGACAGACAAAAATGTTAAAATTAGCTTTTTTGTTATTAGTACCGTTTATACTTTCTTATGCATTTAGTAAAAAGTTGTTATTTTGACATTACAAACAGACAATTCAATTTTATTTATTTGTATATATGGAGGAGGATATGAATAATTAAGTGTATCTTAGGTCCTTCCCTGATTTGTCGGTAAAGGAGGGGTGCGGTATAGTCTGCTCTGTATACCGAAAAGATACCGCACTGCTTTCATTTACAGACTTGGTGTTATGTTTTCGATATAATTTGTGTAGTATCGTCTCACGAGTCACGAGAAAATGAAACGCGTGACGTGTCTCGATAACACTGGATGTTTCTACCGAGACGCGGTAAACCTAAACGATCCCGCCCCATTCCTGTGCATACCGAGCCAATCAGGAAACGCTCATTGAAATATAGCCGCTCGGTGAGCTTTCAGTACCCGGGTATACCGGCATGCTGATCCCGCACCGCTGACGCACCGACAAATCAGGAAAGGCGTTAGGCATCTGAAGGGTCAGCACCGATCTATGTTGTATCTGTAACACTAACCTAATGTTTAATAGGAGTGGAACATGTCTCATCGTTTTCGTCGGTGGATAAACATACATTGTTGTGTATATGATGTATTTTAGGTGGTCTTGATGATCTTTTATTTTTTTATGAAAAAGTGTAGAACATGATTCGATAATTCAGTTGTATAGAGCATACTTTGAGTTTTGATAGCTTCAGTAGATGTTAGACATTTTATTTGTTTCAAACTGAAATAGTATTTTTTTTCTTTCACATAAAGTAACTTCTTGGATTCACAGACGTGAAAATCATACACAAAAATTTTTTGGGTGATTTCTGCTTATAACTAGCAGTACAAGTGAAAACGATCAACCAACGCCACCAATCCTTAATAGAACCATTACTTCTGTTCCAGATATTCTACCTAATCCCACCTACAGCAACAAACCTCGCTCTCTACCAGCAATGGTCGGCTGCTAACAACCAAAACGAGCGTTTCTTCGGCGACATGGTGGAGTGGTACGGCACGGTAGAGTTAAGCGCCACACAGACGCTGTTCATACCGAGCGGCTGGATACACGCCGTGCTCACACCCTGTGACTCGCTCGTCTTCGGAGGGAACTTCCTGCATTCGTATGCCATTGAGATGCAGTTACAGTGAGTAAAAAAAATAAAATAATTAAACCTCCGAGTTGTGAGCAGTGGTGGCTCATTGGTAAAAGCCGTGACTTACGAGGGTCGTGGGTTCGAACCCAAGCAGGCACTTTACTTTGTGTAAATTATTTCTTTACCACTGCTTGTAAAACGTTGAAGGAAAACATCGTGAGGAAACCGGCATGTTCTAGAACTAAAGAGGTAATATGACATCTGCCAACCCGCACTGGGCCCGCGTGATAGACCAGCAGCGGGAACATTATAGGCTGTGAGAAAATTTTGCCGCTAAATCTCGTTCTAGATGCGGCAAGCACAGGACCGTTTGGTGTGGGGCTATTCTTGAAGGACGCCTCCTTCAAGAATGGTCCGCAGTGAATGCCTCTGGCAATATGATGATCATAAAGAATTATAGCATTTGCAGAAGCCAGTGGCTGATCAGATGTTTTAACGTGACAAAGCAAAAGAGTGTCACCATACCACATGGCGTTGTTTAGTTTCTGTGATGTTGTGATTTTGCACTCGGGCATCTTGTTGTGATTGGTTTATCAATATGTTTTTCTTAAATATTAATTATAATGTGTCTTTGCAGGATCTATGAGATAGAGCGCCGTGTTGAAACGCCTACAATGTTCCGGTACCCACTCTTTGAAGCGATGCATTGGTACGCCGGAGCACATCTGCTTACCATGCTAAGACGGCACAATGAGGAGACACAGGTATGTTTATAGTGCATGTTTTGTTGTGTGTTGAAATTGTCTTTTTTGATTTATTTTATAAAAGATAGCTTCACAGTTGACAGTAAGTATAACATAATTATTATTCGTAACATTACGCCAATAACGAAGTACATAGAAAAATAAGAATAGCATAGAGTGACACAATTATTAATATACAGAGTCAATTTAAACTAGCTAGCGAAACTCCGTAGGCGTTATGGGTATCGATATCTCAACACGATAAAACAGATTTTATCAACTCACAATTCAATTAACAACACTACCAGCGCGGTCATTGATCCAAAAAAATATCATAAAATCTTTTTATTTTGTCGTGTTTAGATATCGATACCCATCACGTCTGCGGTGTTTAGCTAGCTAATTTAATTTTACCCTGTATATTATATAGTGTGCGCGTGCGTGTAACCGTACGGTGTCTGTAAATGTGTGTATGTCTATGTAGTACATACGACTAAACTGGCACTACTGAGGTACTTGATCTCTCTGTCATTATCATTACACAGCATAAGCCTAAAGAAAATTACCAAAAGATGTGATTTATGTTGATACAAAACTTAACAGTCTTTTGCAGGATTTGATCCTTATCTGCAATATTATCGCTCAGTTCAGTAGGTTATAAAGAGTGGGTTGTGTTATAAAAAAGTCTGTTTTGATTCCTAGCAGCTGAACAAGGACTATTAAAAAAAAATTATACTTTACGTTTTCTTTCAAAATCGAGCTCATAGTTTTTCATTTTATTTACTGCTTACTGTTCATAGTTTCTGATTTTACTCTGACGGCACATTTATTACTTTTTGCACTCATAAAAAGGTGCAAAGGCGGACTTAATGCCACAACACACAACTTATGCTTTATTAAATAAAATTACGATTTACAGGACGAAGAGTTTACACTAAGTGAAAGCAGCGTTCGTTTGACGCCGGCCGCCCTGCCTCCTCTGTTGTTGCGCGGCATCAAGATACTCGCCAACGCGCTCAAAGAGTGGCATGCGCTCAAAAGTGTGAGTATAGTTTTTTGAGTTTCCTTACCTTATTTTATAGCCTTGTAAGATCACCGGTAATCGTAACGAACGCCTCGGAAAAAAAATGTCATCGTAATTTTTGCCTTTAGGGGTTGCCTTTCTTTTTTGTGGATGGGAAATCATCAAATGACTTCTCCTGCTCTGGGCGGAGCGGGAGGGCGTGTCAGACTTTTACTGACTAAAACCCACCCGTTTTCCTTCTGTTGCCTGTGCCGGGGCCACGGTAACTCTTTCGAACATTCCGCAACCCTGGCTGGCATCGGCCCTAGCGGACCCCTTCAATGGTGCTGACATCTCTTTGAGGCGCGCGTGGAACACAACGCGCCGTCGACTCGGGCCTGGTCCTACCCATTGCTCGTCGTCCGCAAGCCCGTGCCTACGGTGGCCGGGAATCGGCTGCCAATTCCCGACGCCCAGGGCGTCTCCTGCAGCGACTAGGGGCGTGAGGGCGCAAAGCTTGCCTCTCCCTCACGCTTAGGGGTTGCCTTAGGTCTTTAATAATGTATAAGTCTGGCTCTCTCACATAATTGATTTGAAAATAATAATTAAGTAGATTTATTACAAAAATAATGTTATTTTCTATTCTTAATTTGGTTTTATTCCAACCCTTATTTAGCTAAAACTACCCAAAGTTATTTGATTGATATTGCAGACAGACACAGCGAAGCGTGACAACGTGCCCAAATGCCTGAACTCCGGTCAACTAGTGCGAGAGCTGTGCAAGGAACTGAGGACTTTGGAGAAACGGTCCACCGCCACTACTAATAAAGATAAGGTGGGTTCACTTCTTAACTACCTTGGAGTCTTTCAACTAGCGATGAATGTCCGATATAGCTGAATATCGTGTCTTTACTCGATTGCGGCGGAACCCAAAAGGAGGGTAATGCTTTTCAAGAAACAAGAGCTATCCTGAAATGTGTGGCCCAATGGTTTCTAAGCCCATTGTCATTGTCAGACCACTTTTCTTACTCTTTCTAAAACAACTTTGGCACCTGTAGACTGGTCTTCTATTTTACTTTGTAAAGATTATGAAAATGCACGCATCAACAGCAACCGAATGAAAAAGCGGAAGTTAAATAAGCAGTTTTATGTAAATGGCGTCAAAATTCAAAATATTTTATTTCACATAAGCCTACATGGCCACTTAAGAAACGTCAGAAGCTAGGCGCACGGTTCCAATTGGTCGTTTCCTATGGAGAAGAACCAGCAAGAACCTCCACGGTTACTCTTTTAAAAATAATTGGCTTTTACAATGTTTTCAAATTATAGTGTTATTAAGTATGGGAGGACAGTGTAGGCCTGTCAACAAGAACCAGGTACTTAAAAAAATAGAAAATGGTCTACAAATCTACAGTCTGTTAAGCCTACAACGTTCTCACATTCACAAAATATATAAGAATCTATGACTATATAAAGTAAAATAACGAAAAGATTTGTCTGTACTATATAAAGTAAAATATTTATGCTTTTAATGAGGCAACAGGGAAGCCACATGTGCAGAAGGAATTAGCGCCAAACTTCCCTGTCTTCAACGTAGTCTTTAATCTTATAATATGCTTTTTTAATAAGGACACGTTTGATGTGGGTTTTGAACTTTCCATCGCTAAGTTCTGTAACCAACTTTGGCAACTTGTTATAAAAGCGGATACTGTTTATAAGAAATGACTTGCTTGTTAATCTAAATTTGGGTATCATAATTTCATGTTTACTACGTGTAATATTATGGAAATCGCTTCTTATTTTGAAAAGTCCTAAGTTTTTGCGAACATACAAAATACTTTCTAAGATATAAAGAGAAGGCAGAGTTAGTATATCAATTTCTTTGAAATTGTTTCTAAGGGACTCACGAGGACCCATTTTATAGACCGCGCGGATTGCCTTCTTTTGTAAAATGAAAATTGAATCTACGTCACAGGAAGCAGGGGTCGATCTCTTAACGACTCATAGGCTTAAAACGCACTAGCGGCTGGCCGCGATGCGGCGTGCCGTTGCGGCAGGCCGCACATTGATTTTTATATGAAACCGCATGATATCGACGCACTGATTTGCGACCAGCCGTCAACCGCTCCGGTTGTTCTGGGGCTTAAGATAGACATGCGGCCTAACCCAATAAACCTATTTTCAGTAAAAGACAGATCGCTATTGATAGTATACAGTATAATTCTATCTGTCCTTATGTCAGGCCGGTAAGATTGCATAATCTCTTATAGATTATTGGGATGTTAAAACCATTGATAGATAGGTTATTGGGTTCGGCCGTTAGGCTACCAAGCCATAAGTCTTTTCTCCCAACTTACAAATATGTCTCTCTTTACAGGACTTCAAAATAAAGAACCACTCGTCCCCCAGCAAGTCACATTCAAAGAAGGCAGCGAGCAACTCTAAGAAGTCTCTCAAGCTGACTCTACCGAAGCCTATCATGCACATGGGACAGAACGGAGAGTTTGTGGAAGAGAAGGTGTACGCTGACAAGTTCTATATTGATAATAAGGTAAGTTGTTGTATGGCAAATAAGCGATATCTGATCTTATGGTATCCTATCGGTATTTGTAACACCAGTCAAATCTGAAAAGTCTCATATAAGTCACTAGCTGTTGCCCGCGGCTTCGCTTCCGTGTGAAATTTCCAAAACCCCTCTTTAGTGGGTGGATATCAGAAGGGACAGAGACAAAGTTTTAAGTTGCTTACAACATAAAAGGCATCAACTGCCAAAATTCCAAGTTTGTAGCCGCAGCGGCTTAGGCTCTGCATTGATGAATTAGTCAGTCAGGACAATTAATTATGTATGTATGTATAGATAATGCCTGTAATTTACACTAGCACCTGGACCCACGGAGAAAGCGCAGGGCCTGCCTTTGTACGATGCTTGGGGAGGCCAATATGTCTAGCAATGGACGTCGCTAATATTATTATGGTTGTAACAATTAAATTCAACTACTGCGGTTTACGTCGGACCCTTATACGCTTATACTAATAAACCCGTGTGCATACTATTCTGGAAATTCGTCGGTTATTAAAAAAAATGCTGTTCCACCGTGTGTTTATTTTCACCGCGTATTTATTGCACTTTTGTAGGAAACAGCAGATTTATTTAAAATAACTGACATAAGTTTTCAATGTAGGGGAGTCCAGAATTATGTACTGAATCCACGGTAATAGGTTGTGCGTCAATATCCCTGCTACCCTGTATTAGACTGATTATAATCGGATGTCTAATCGGTGTACTGCACAAACCCCCTTCCTGTACTTCACAAATATCAACTTTATAGTAGTGTAAATTAAGTTACTAATTAATTAAGTTAAATTAATTAGGATTACAAGATCAACTAGTACCTACTACTGAAAAATACATTCTTTTAAGTTTTTTGGCAATTAGAACTTTTATTAAATTTATTTTTCCAGAAACAAATATTTGTTTAATATGTTTGTAAATTAAATTGCGAATACAAAATAAAATCTAATCACACTTTCCCAGGAGGTAGTCTACCAAGAAAGATACGTAACGACACAAGACATTAAGTACGCGAACGGAATACCGGACACAAAGTACGTCGTCGAAGGCAAGGAGATGGTGATGCCGGACAAAGGGTACGCCTACCAGACCTATGAGGAGGTCTCCTATCCGGAGAATGGAGCGTTTGTTGAAAGGACTGATAAAAAGACGACTTTGAAGATTAAGATGAAGTAAGTGAACTTTTTTTGAAGTGAAAACTTCCCTAGGCGCGTTGAGCACTTTTCGGTAGGGGAAAATCTTACGGGTTCGCGACATGCGACACACACACACACACATGTGTCACAACTCTAATGTGACGTGTTGCGCCAGACTGGCGACGCGCAGCGGCCTGTGCACATGTTAATGTTTTAAGTTTTCACTTCTGTCTGCAGTCCCCATGACTGCAAATTATGAGAATTTAATGACAAAAATAAATAGCTAATTAGGAAATTGGTTTTGACATCAAGGTGTGATACGAACCTTGCAAAACACTGTTCTGACTCAGATTGACACTATAGTTTTTTCAAATGTCATAGTTTTGCTACAGTCCTTTTCACTAGCAAAAACAGAGGTAACATAACTGAAAGGACCGTATGAGTCGCCTGGCATATTCAGGAGCGCCATGTCCTGAAACTGCACACAGTTCTAAGTAGAGATGCGCCGAGTACTCGTTTATTACTCGGTACTCAACATACTCTGCCGTTTTTTTAGTACTCGTTATCGGCCGAATATCTCGGTTTGACTGCCGAGGTACTCGGAAAAGAACTCATAAACTTATAACCTGACCTTTTTACAATATTAATGTAGAATATAGCCCACTCATCTCTCAAATAGTTACAAACAAACTCACAATAGACAGTAATTTTAATTTTACCCTATAAACAAGTTTTGTAACAAAATAACTTACTCCGTGCGTGTGATATGTAAACAAATGTTTGATGCGCCCGGGGAACGGCGGTATGCAAGGGGCGAGGTACCGGTCGCTCGCCGGCCGCATGTTGCGAGTGTTGCGAGCAAGTTTAAATTGTTTTCGCGCCCAATACCTGCGTCAACTAAACAGAGTTACTCGGCTGATTACTCGGTCCGGTAAACAAAATACCGAGCAATACTCAGTACTCCGTTACTCTGTAAAACTTGTACTCGGCGCATCTCTAGTTCTGAGTAATTAAAAAAATCTTGACGTCGAGGTGGACGAGGTCAAATCGGTCGCCCTCAAGTTACATTCGTAGGTAGGTCGTAGGTATTCGCATCAAGTATGTTTTTTGTTTGGCAAAACTACAAAATTATGCTTAGTATTGCCTGAAAAAAATCAGGGCATATCAAATTAATATTAAAGCTGTGGTATTGGTGTATTACTCCCTGCACTTTCAATGAACATGTTTTTCTACCATCTAATCTGAAAATGATGTAATGTACCCTATGAGCCATGATGCCTGACAATAAAGATATTTATTTATTTAATCTAAAATCTCTTTTTTCAGCAACTCGCCCTCCTCGTCTCGCGAAGACGCCCCCCCTCCCTACTCTCTCCCCGAGCACTCGATCCTCAAATCCCACCTCATTCGTACAGACAGACCTCCCGTCTTGAAACCTATAAATCAGTGGACCATCTCTAAGAAGGACATAGGAGACTACCATGAGGAACAAATACTGTTCACTAACGAGAATCTACAGGCTAACGTCAGGATTGATGGGCAGGAGATGAATTATGGACCTGGTGAGTGGAAAATCTTTTTTAGAAGGGTTAGGCAGAGGTTTACCTATATATAGTACACCCACATTTCGCCAGTTATGTTTAAGACCCATGTATTAGGGGGCGACCTTATTGCCATCTACCGGGCACAAATCCAGACTCCAGGCTGCTACTGAGAAATTCCAGACAGAAAAACCCAATAACACTTTGCCCGACCTGTGAATCGAACCCAGGACCTCATGCTCAGCAGTAGCGCTTGCGATCACTAGACCAACGAGGCAGTCTCTCAGAATCTAAGTTATTATATAGTTCAGTTACCCACAGATTCCAAGTGGGGTGTTTTTTTTTGTCAAGAAATTATGTGTTTCAGCCTATTCTAAATATTCTAATGCCCAATGTCCCATTGCGCATTCTCTTTTTTGTATAATAATCCCCGTTTTTCTAACACTAGGCGATACCTAAATAAAGGCGTGCTGTTGGATTTATAACGCTCGGCTCAGCGCCGAAAGTTGAAAATCAAAATAAGTGGGGAATGCACGAAGTCTATGAAACACATTTTGTTGCAGTATTTAACATTCGAATAAGACTAAATATTCATAGCATGTTTTACATATAATAATAATAATTAAACTGCGACAACTTGCGTTAAAAACTAGCAGTGCATAACATAGCTGGGTGTAAAAAAATCATAGAAAGGATTTGTGAGATACTCAATAACTAGGGGTGGATCGAATAATCGATTTTCCCACCCATTACGTAAAATACGCGCATTGACGTGGAGTTGCGGACACCAGCCCGTATTACCTATTACCAGTGGTCTCGAACCTACCGATTTTTCGGTATTTCTACCGATATGGGCTCTCGTTATAAATTAGTCTTAAGTTTTTTTTCAATAAATAAACGAATTTGATTGAATATTGTATTTTTAAATATAATATACGGCAACTCTACCGATCTCGCTCTATGACGTTCGAGACCACTGCCTATTACCTATTTACTCAATAACCAGTGATGAGGCGAGGCTTTGACCTTCTTATCAATACTTATATTATAAATGCGAAAGTAACTGTATGTCAGTCTGTCTGTTACCTTTTTACGCATGATGAAATTTGGCACATAACTAGAGACATGATACTTTTTATCCCGGCAGCCCGTTCCCTTGGGATAATTTCTGACCTCTATGCAGGCGAAGCCGCGTGCAAAACCTAATTTATAAATATTTCTGTCTTTCTCAGGCATGTACTCAGCAGAAGACATTCAACAAGACTACCAGTACTCTGAATCAGCGAAACCAGGGTCATATCAACCAGCAGTATACAGCTACCAACAGCCACAACATATAGCGTACACCACTGTGGACAACTATCAGAGATATGAAGAAGTTCCTTCAGTACATCAGGTAAATACCGCGTAACCTCCACTTACATACTGAGTTAAGGCTAAGGGCTATTATAACCTTGAACATATTTAGAACTTTCCATTGTGCGATGCAAATGGAAACGTCAAAAATTATGCATTAACAAAGTAACTTGTGTGGTATACACAAAAATATTTATTGATAAATACTGCCTCGTTAGTCTAGTCGTCGCAAGCGTAACTGCTGAGCATGAGGTCCTGGGTTCGATTCCCAGATCGGGCAAAGTGTTATTGGGTTTTTCTATCTGGAATTTCTCAGTAGCGGCCCGGAGTCTGGATTTGTGCCTGGTTTGATATTTACAGGTAGATTGATCGGGTACCGCCGACAAATGATAACGCACAACCCCCCACCCGTTTAGAGCCCCTTGATTTTACAAGTTTCCCGCCCTTTACCGCTTCACGCACGCGCAACAGAACGAGTAAACTCGTCTCCCGCGTTTTACTATAAAAAAAGGGTGTGACGAGTTTACTCGTTTCCCGAAAAGAATGTGTTAAGTGGGAAAAAAAATATGCAACAACCCAACAATAACATATAAGTAATATTGTATTTTTCGCAGCAAACAGCTAGTTATAGCAATGTAGCAGTACAAGAGACAGTGAACGGAGAATATCATCACAATCAGCTGCCCTCGTATGACGCGGCGATCGCGCACCAGTATACAGCAACTACTAATTATGTAAGTAACGTTAGTTTCTAGTTTGTATTGGCATAGTATGTAGCGGCCAAAACCGCTACCGCCTATGAGCGGTGAGACCTCGGCATGACATCACGCCACCACTACGTCACATGAGGTGATTAGGCGGAGTAAAAGGAATAGGCCACGCCTCCGTGACGTCACCCATTGTCCGAGCGGCGCGCGCGCAAGATGGTCGCCGGTGATGCACTGTATTATGTTGACGTCCCCTCATTAGGACAATGGTCAAGTCCGAACTGTTTTTAGCAAAGTGGCGTGATCTGTAATTATTATTAATTGTTTCTTAGTATAAATACCGTCGCGTAGTAATATAACTCAAGGATCATTCCTGCCTTACCTCAGCTCGTGTTTCATTATTAAAAGGTACCCAACTATAAGAAGTGTGCTCCTATTCACTTCAAGTATAGAACCATTATTAGAAACATTCAGAATTAAAAATTATTGGAGCAATATTATCATAAAAATCTTAGAAATTAAATATACCCACCCTATGTACCTATATATGTGTCACACTGTAAAATTTCTACATTCATTATCTGTAATTTGTATGGTGTACATAATAAAGGATATTCTATTCTATATAAAAAAATTGATAATGTTTCGAGTGAAGGAGCTTCACCTTCATGGGCACTTTTTAGACGTGAACCCTCATGATTCCGCTGTCATGATGGCTGTAAGTGCCCGAATTGCTCGAAAATTCGTTGCTTGTAACATTCTCACTTCAAACGAGAGCTCGCGGTGTGGATGAACTACTGCTCAAAATTGATTTTAAACACCACCATTATTTCCAGGTGGTAGAAGAATCCAAACCCAGCGTATCCACCACACCACCGACCCCAGTTCGTCGTTCCGAGCGTCCAGTTCGACGCCGGGTCTCCAACACATATGACTACGAAGATTCTGACTTATACATCGATGACACGCCCGCTCCACGACCCAGGAAGACCAAGCACAACAAACATACTGCTTACAGACGGAATGAGAGCAGCAGTAATGGTGAGTTATCAATCACCATCTGCCTAGCTGTAGGGGTTGGCTTCCAGTCTAACCGGATGCAGCTGAATACCAGTATTTTACAAGGAGTGACTACCTATCTGACCTCAACAACCCAGTCACTGTGTACCACAATACCTCTTGGTAAGACTGGTTGTCAAACTTGTTGGCTTCTGACTACCCGTAACATCTTACATCGAAGACACGCACCGCGGAATGAGAGCAGCACGGTGAGAGTGGTGTTGGGAGCGATTATAAGGTCAAGGCTTCTTCAATGATTCCCCTTTTATTGCTTTGGGTTCTTAGTTTTTATTTACTAAAATTTACAGTTTAGTATCTTTATGCGATCTGAGAATAAAGAAATGTGATGGTGAACCGACCACTATCCATTTCTTTTTTTTTTTTGTGTGTCGACCCGTGGATGGCATGTTCTGGAGTGTCTCACCAGCCACCGAGCCTACGCCCATGCGACGCTAGAGGGTGCCACGCGTTGTCCACTCCTTGCTAATAGATGGCCTTAACAAGTGGTACTAAATAATATTAGCAGTAAAAACTAAATTATATAATGTAAGGATGACGTGGCGTTCTGTAGTTTCTGCCTACCCCCACGGGGAAAAAGGCGTGAGTTTATGTATGTCAGTAATTATGTATGTACTAAATTATGTTGGTGAGATTCAATTTGCGTTAATCATTCACTAGTTTTTGATATGCATGCATTTTTAATGGCGCACGAAAACCATATTATATAACTTTCCTTTGTACTCTGCGATGCAACGCAAAACAGAATTTATGTCAGCTCACATGGCTCAAAAACAAGTTGAAAATGTAAGTTGAAGCGTACCTGTATGACTATGCTACGACGAACACCCATATTCTAACCTCCTAAATTCTAACAATGTAGTGTTCTCTTTTCTAATCATTACTTTTCTTCAACGCTTTACTGGACCTTCGAACAGATTCTGCAGCCAGTTATTCAAGTAAGCAATATCTTTAAAAAAATATAAGTAGGTACTGTGTTTGATTAAATATGCTGTCTCTTTCACTGAAATGTCGTGACGACCGACCTAGTAACAATGTGATACTTTCAATTCATGTATGTTACTTTCCGAGTTTATCTTGGACATCACGGACATCGTTGAAGGAAAACATAGTGAGGAAACGTGGACTTATAAGCGAATCCGTCTTGAGCAAGCGCGGGGTGATCAATGATAGCATTAAACTAATTATAGAACGCATATGCCTTTTCTGAATAAGAAGAGGTCTTTACATTACATTTAGAGGACATTATTATTTATCAGTACTGTTTATTTATTGCATATCAGCTAAATAATAGGGATGTCTGGGTAAAAAAAAAAACAGAAGTTTATTTAATCCGTCAGTCAGATAATAAAAAAATACTTAGATAAAACGCATTAAAGTTGGGGGGTCGGGGCTTGCTACGTCACAACTAAGTATAAAATCTACAAAGACGTGAACCGTATCGCCGTAATCTTTTGATTACGTAAGAAAAGAAAAAATACGTATCCAATATTTTTTAATAATCTACCTGACGGACAAAAACAAATGTTGAGTCATCATCCATATTATGTTCTATATGTTCCAGCATCCGCACACTTAACGAGTAGTAGCTATAAGCAAGTCGCAGCGAGGCTGGCGCCAGCGAACGGTATCGAGTCTCTCATACAAGCGTCTGTGCTGGCCGAGGAAGAACAGCCTGTGGTCGAGACGTAAGTATCATAAAATATGAGACTGAAAACCATGACAAAATAAGTCTTATTTTGCATCTTGGAAACTGAAATGGACTACATTTTTGGTATCAGTACCCCTAAGAAAGAACCATGAATGATAATTGAATGGCCGCCATTTTAAATTTTGTGTTCAATCTCACTTTATCATGGCTGTCATCTTGGATATTGATTTTTTTCGACTTCAGCACTCTCGGATCAGGAAATTAAACACTTTTTTTGTCCATGTAAAAAAAAATATAAGTTAAAACTCTGATTTTTAATTTGCTAGAAGAAAATCACGTAACGTAACATGACTAAAATGTCAAAATTACAAAAAAGGTCGATTGCAGCTGTCATTTTGATCAACCAAATTAAAAAATCAGAGTATATGTTACAATACGGCCGATGCATCATGGCCGGTCCGAACTTTGCGCAGAAAGCTGCGCATTAACATTTTTTGGAACCAAATGGTGACATGAGGCGAGTGTGAGTGAGTGAACATGCACGAAAGTTCGGAGAGCCTATGTTCAGACCGGCCGTGATTCATCGGCCGTATTTTACTATGTCAACATGCAACTTGACATCGTCACCACCTTTGATTTTTTAACCGACTTCTGTTGTCTTTCATAATGGTCAAATGCAGAAAAAGAAGGCCTTAAATAAAAAAATTGTGACAAACACTATCCTTCCCTCTGCAACTGCCCTAACTATCGCGTTGACCGACTAAGGAGTTAATAATAATAAATAATATCAGCCTATTATCGCCCCTTTTATCGTCCTTACCTATGGTGCCAGCCCCAGCCTATTATCGTCCTTGCCTATGGTGCTCAGACCTGGTCGCTCACCGAGTCGCAAAAGTTCCGCTTTGGAGTCTGCCAAAGAGCGATGGAATGCAGCATCCTAGGCGTAAAAAGATAGGATAGAATTCGGAACGCCACGCTGCGTTCCAAAACGGGTATAATGGACGTAGGCAAGGAGGCTGCCAGGCTCAAATGGGATTGGGCGGGTCACGTCAGCCGCATGCTCGATGACTGCTGGGCAAAAGTCTCCACACAATGGGTACCTGAAGATGGACGGCGCCGCCGAGGCCGGCCCAGAAAGAGGTGGAGGCATGACCTGGACGCGTGCCGTGAGGCCTGGTCCGAGGTGGCGCGGGAAAAAAGTTCCTGGAAGGAATTGGGGGAGGCCTTTGCCCAGCAGTGGGACAGTATAGGCAAGGAAAAAAAAAAAGTCGCCCCACTGCAGGGCAAAGGCCTCCGTCATACAGAGAAGGCGCGATCATTGATCACCACTATAATATTATCTGGACTATTCTAATACTAAAAACCGGCTAAGTGCGTGTCAGACCACGCACAACGAAGGGTTCCGTAATTGGGATGAATTTATCCCATGAACAAACTTAACATTGTAGTTGAAAAACATGTTCTCTCATACATTCCAACTGCAAATGTAAGTTGGCCGACCATTACTCGTTCATTTGTAAAGCTTGCTTAGCTGTGATAGTTTTCCTTGTAACTTCGTTATATATACTACTGCCGTGATTTTTTTTACATATCCGAAAACAACCATTTAGCTGGGAGGGGGAGGGCGGCACTTGACTAACAAAAATTTGCACTTTAAAGCTTAATATTTCGCAAACGGATCCCTAAATCGAAAAATGTTTTTCATACACCTGTACTATTGTTGAACCGCCTATCCAACGACACCCCACACCATAGGATAAACGAGAAAAAAATTCATCCCCTCTTTACTTGTCCCCTAAGCACCCTAAAAAAATATTAAAAAAAAAATTTTAATGTACCACTTTGTCAGCGTGAAAAAAACCTAAAAACAAAAAACATTCACTTCACAGGGAACCAGAAGATGCAGCAGTAGCAGGCATGCTGAGCATCAGCGAACGTTTCACAGCCCCACCACGTACCTTCGGACTGGCCAGCGACTCGCCGCAGCCCGCGAGCTCGAGACACGATGGCAAACGAGCTCGAAAGCCGCCACCCGTGCAGGACTTGGCTGATGAGGAGGATGTTATCAAGGAAGTGCATCGGGATGAGGAGTATGGTGAGTGAACAATTTTGATTTTCATAGATTTAAAGCAATTTTAATAAATTGCGTTCACACCACTTTTTGATCCTTTTAGAAAGTTTTAATTTTCGCGAAAAAAATTCGACATTTTATCGATTATTATAGCATGAAAAATTATTAATCCTTAATGAAATGCAGTTTAAATACACCCGAGGTGCAATACCCCTATTTTTAAGAGCGTTCGGATTCTAATTCTTTCTGGCAAAAAACTTTTAATTTACCAATGATTTGCCTACATTTTTGCCAAGTTTTTGACATTGATTGTTTTGAATATCAATGTTTGTAATTACCAGAATTGGCCTTCTGAGCTCGAGTTTCGAGAAAACTGAAATTTAAGTTTTTTGACCACATTCTAGTTTAATTGCACTGAGTTAAAGTATTGCTGGTAAAGATCAAGTAGTTCAAAGAAGTATGTGTGTAAAGTTAAGTCAAAGGAAATGCTCTTTTTTCATTTTACATCAAAATTTTCTTGTACAGTTTCCTTCCGAATTCGAAAACAGTATTTTTTTTTATAATAATCATTTATTTTAATTATGTAATCCAACAGCAACCAAACCAACCCGTCTCATACAGTCGTGGTGCTGAATGCTCGTGCCTTCTCTGTATGAGAAGGGGCCTTTGCACTGCAGTGGGACAATAATAGACTGGCGTTTTTTTTTATTGCATGCGTAATAAATCGAATCATTTTCTTTGTTCCAGTGTATCCATCGTTAGAAATGAGTTCGGATGAAGACGAAGAATGGACGGCATCGAAGCGACGAAGAAACTCACGCAACAGGGTGGATTCGCGGTCCAAGGGGGAAAAGTAAGTAATGTTCTACCACTTTGCGGGACACTGAACTCCTCCAGACGTAATAACTATTAAACTTCTAGTCTCGTTCAGTGTCCTTCAACCGATTAATTTTTATACAGGGTAGTATCTTAGATAGGGAATGATTTATTTTAAACTGCATTCATAGATTCAGATATTCTATTGGACTAACTGAGGTTGGTAGAATAAAAATCATGGAAGTATCGTCAGCAAATAACACCGTTTGTGGTTGGTTATTAATAATAAATATTGTAGATCATTAATATACGGGGTGGCAGGGACATCGACGCAAAACCTGTTACCATGGATTCAGTACATGATTCTGGACCCTCCTATGGTGATATTTTTCGTCGGTTATTAAAAAAAAACTGCTGTTTCCTACAAAAGTGCAATAATATACTGGATGTTTTTTTTTTACAGTCTCGAAATGTTTACAGGGTGTTCTACCCATGAATATGAACAACTTTCACTATGGGACCAACTCTGAAATCACGAAAAAAAAAATCTGCTGTTTAATAGAAAAGTTTAAACCTACTTGACCAAAATGTATGAAACAGCAGATTTTTTTTCGTGATCTCATAGTTGGTCCCATAGTGAAAGTTGTTCATGTTCATGGGTAGAACAGCCTGTAAAAATTTCGAGACGGTAAAAAAAAATCATCCAGTATACGCGGTCAAAATGTATGGAACAGCAATTTTTTTTTTATTTGTACAAACTTTGATACACATTCCCCATAGATCTTCGGTCAATTTGATTTTGATTTTCCGAAAAGCTTTTATAACTATCATAGGGCTTATGTTATGTTTGAACTGTAAATCAACCGGGCAGCCACGTTTGCTTGCAGCAGGTACGTTTGCTTGTAATAAATTAATTGAGGCATCGTGTGAGGAATTTAAAGCTTCTATCGTCTTAAACGGTATACAAGGTGTAATATTAATCAGTGTTAATCTCTTAAGGGGTCATTGTACTCATCATTATAAACAACTTTTACTATGGGAGCAAACCTGAAATCGCGAAAAAAATCTTTTCCCTACATTTATGTTCGCATAATAATAGATGTTAAAAAGACAACTGACTACTATACAACATGTCTCGGAATAAACGCACAACCTCTTAAGGGGTCATTGTATTCATCATTATAAACAACTTTTAATATGGAACCAAACCTAAAATCGCGAAAAAAAAAATCTGCTGTTCCCTACATTTTGACGATTTAGAGGTCACTTGTGGAATGAAAGGCGAAGCGTATACGAATCAATTCTGGTTTTATTTGTCAAAAAACATCACCTTATATTACCGTAGCGTATCATAAGAGTAGTGGTGGTACTGAGGAGCTATGCAACCAATAGGGGCGATCCAAGTTCGGTGCCGGCCGAGGATGACGAAGGAATCGTGCGCGCGGCGCAACACGTAAATACGGACGACGCGGCTTCCAACAGTCAGTGCCCGATGGTCTTCGATGCAGGCATGTTGTCGCTCCTCGATACGGTCGCCAGCGCAGGCGCAGGCCGCCGGTGGTGTCGCATTCGTTCGGAGCGGTGGCTCAGTGCGCGCGCCGCGCGCCCTGGCGGTCGCTCAGTACGCTGCGCGCTGTGACGGCGGCCGGATGTGTGATGCGCTCGTATGATTATGTAGGACACTACAACGAGTTATGCGAACATAAATGTAGGGAAACGGCTGTTTTTTTTAGCGAGTACAATACAGTCGCATCGGGCTGCAGGCATCGCATTTCAACACAGAAAATTGCGGTGCGCCTCGCTTGTAGTGTGCGATGGTTCGAATACTAAATGTACAAGAGTAATGTAGGAGGACTTTTGTAATGCGGCGTCCCGCTCAAGTGTGCGTCGTCAGCTTTTATACTATTTCCTTCCTCTCCACAGGGACGAGGCGTGGTCCCCGCGCGCGCGCCTGGGCCGCCTGCTGCCGCGCCTGCGCACGGCGGCGCGCGCGGGCGTGCGGCGCGAGTGCGTGCGTGCGGCGCTGCACGCGGCCTCCACGCGCGTCGCGCCCGACAAACACGCGCACGCGCACGACAAGCACGCGCACGCACAGGACAAGCACAAGCTGCACGACGGTGTTGCGCCACATGCACAGGTAACAGCCGCGCCCGACCTCGTGCGACAGAGACGGCGAACAGCCGAGATGACATAGATAACATTAACCGTCTTATATTGTTAACAGCCCAACGCAAAGCGAGCCGTGTTAGCCACAAAAAGCAGACGGCCGCCTCCGCCTGTACACAATACGCCAAATAATAAGAGTGAGTATACTTCCTACTATTAGTATCCTATGCTTACGAGTCGAAGACATGTGAAATCTACCAACCCGCACTGGGCCTGCGTGGTAGATTACGACTCACTCACTCTCGAAGAGAGGAGGCCTGTGTCCCAGCAGTGGGGACATTATAGGCTGACTATGCAATAGTCAGGTGAAAAGATATCTCTTTCAGGAGTGGGGCATAAAAGAAGCCCGATAAAGCTATATTTTACTGATTATTTTCCGAATTCTAAAACAAAACAATTCAACTGGCCATATAAAAAGAAAAGTTTACTAACCACCATATGATCTCGTTTCTGTCTTCAGATTTGTAGTGTGACAGTGACAGGGATATAGTTTAACCATAGCATATTTATCTCGGCTTAAGAGAGCGCAGGCAAAGCAGCAAAAACCCGCAACTTGGCTTAAACCTACAATTTCAAAGTTCAATTTACCTTTAATATATCTCAAATTCTCAATGTCCCTCTCTCCTCTGTATTTAAAACTCTGTACCTACCATGTTTTTGAGCAAATAAAGATAATACATTTTACTCTTATATGAAATGTTAAAGTTTGTGTATAATAAGATGCATTTTTTTTTTCTAATATCCAGACAAAATTCCAGATGCAAGACTGAAGAAAGGAATGAAGACAGCAAAGCAGCGTCTCGGTAAAATCCTTAAGATACACAAAATGATATATTAATTATAATTAATTAGTTTACTAGATTACGCGTGACAGACGGACGTATGTAGATGTATATTTTATATATGTATTGTATATAAAGCACGGACCAATACGTGTCGTGGTCGAATGATCACTAGTTGCCTATATGGATCTTTTTAAGCGATATGCATTGGAGAAAATATTGCATCACTTGTATTTCTGGCTAATTCTATAAATTATTTGCTTATGGTGAAAGGAACTGTGAAGAATTGGCATGGTAAATTATATCCGGGCAAGTATGACCGCCAATCCGATGCCGACAGACATTAGCAGAACGAGTTTTGTCAGTGACCGATTGTCACTGACGTAACTCAGATAAAAATCAGGAAAATGAGTTTAGAGATAATTGCTTTACTGGGCAGTAATACGTTCTGGGGCCGTATTATGTATGAAGTATTAATGCCATCATGATTCCAGTCTGAAAAAGGGATGGTGTTATCGGTCATGTATAGCTGGGTCTCTCTCGCGCACTGGAATTATGATGGCATTAGAACGTCATAATACGGCACCCGGCGTTATTATTGAACAACACAAAAAGCGCTAAACGGATTAATTTTGATTCTTGACTTATTTTGAGGTGCCTATAACTTGCTCGATTTTTGACGATCGCTTTTTTCACTCGATACGCTGTGTTTTGACGATCAATAAGATCTTGCCTGATCTTGTTATCTTGTTGCTTACACATTTACTCGATTTTGTTTGATCACACGTGTCGATCGTCAAAAATCGAGCAAATCTGTAGGCACCTTAGAATGTTGTATTTATGGCTTTTTTTTTCACTCATGTCAATAATTCCATTTCCTGGGTTCGATTCACGAGTCGGGCTAGTGTTATTGGATTTTTCCATTTGGGATTTCTCAGTAGCAGCCCCAAGTCTGGATTTGTGCCCGGTTGATGGCAATAGGCTCGCCCCCTATGGGACATATTATATACATGGGACTTAAACATAACCGGCGAAATGTGGGTGTACTATAGGCACACCTCTGCCTGACCCTTTGGGGAATACAGGTGTGATGTTATGTGTGTTTTGTCAATAATTAACTACTTTAAGTATTTATAAATGGTGCAATATTTTTTCAAATTTTTGAAGTTATTTACCAGGTGGAAATGAATTTAAAATTAAGTACGTATTTTGTTTAGTAGGTAGTTCCGTGCAGCTCAGTTTCTAAAATTGAACTGTTTGCCTCGGAAATAATCCATTTTGATACCTAACATAAGCTTCCGGTAGTTTCGTTATGATTTTATTTAAATTCAATACAAGTGCATTTTAAAACTCTTTAGAGCGTGTACGACGTACGGCATTTCATACAAACTTTGAAGTCCTTGTTTTTCGAAATGAATAAACCGATTTTAATTAAACTTCTTACGCACAGGCTTGGCTATTGCCTATTGGCTCGCCACCTATTACATGGGACTTAAACATAATTGGCGAAAAATGGGTGTACTATAGGTACACCTCTTCCTAGCCCTTCGGGGAAACAAGGCGTGATGTTATATGCGTTATGCCAATAATTAACTTACGCATAAGCAGGATACATAGGTCTAAAAAGTTAGTTAAGAACATAATTTAGCATTTTCATTAGTAGGACTTTAACATCCATCGATTTGAGGAGTGGGGGGAGGGAGGTGTGGAACCCCCTTGTGATGGAAAGTTGCGGACCCTCTTTTGAGATATGATTTTTTAAATATTCTAACCTAACTTTCGGATTTTCATGTAAGTATTGACATTGACATCGATTTAATGTCGGAAGAGGTGCGGAGTGACGAATAAAATTTAGGGGGAAGTAGCAGCCCCCCTTGAATCCGATAAAGGATTTTTAACGACTTAAAAAAAAAATTCACGAAGCCTTCTAACATAATCTATCCATGTCGGACCTGCCCTGCCAGGGTTATAAAGGATAGTATATTTAAAAGAAAAGAAATGAACTTCAAATAAACATTTATTTAATCAATTTTATATACTTAGGCCAACTTGCACGTTTAGTCGGGTTAATTAAATAAATGTAGAGTTTGTAAACTCAGAGTTAAGTAATTAACATTTTGACTTTTATTACGCGTTGCGCCACTAAAAAGTAACGCCGGGTTAGTTAACCTGACATTAAGTTTTTTGAGTAGGGAACATTGCAGCTGATTTGTAAACTGACCAAAAATGAATTAACGAACTATGAACGGAAATTGTATACCCATCTCTTTTACACTACATTACGATACGTAATACTTTCTTGTCTTTGAATAGTAGAACTTGACATTTCATTTTAATCGTATTGTATGTGGTTTCCATGGATATTTAGTTTATTGATTGACGAAAACGTCAGAATAAGGAAAAATATTTTGTTTTTAAGTTTTTTGTAATTTGTATTTATTTTTATTTGAGTTCATGATTATATTGTCTGCTGATATAGTACCGGATTTTCACTTACTATAACGTCGAACAATATAAAATACTCGTACAAAATAAGTTATCAGAGCGGTTCAACATAACGTCGATTTATTTTGACATTATTTACAATAACTCGGATTTTAGCGACTTAACTCTCCCACATAGGTGGGTTAAATATTTGGAAATTTAACCCTAGGTTTACCTCTAACTCTTGATGGTGCAAGATGAATTATTTGATCAACCCTGAGTTAGCTGTTAACTCTCGAGTTATTTAGGATAACCCATGAAAGTGCAAGTGGGCCTTACAGAATTAATAAAGGACTAGCGGCGCCCCGTGGTTTCATCCGCATAAGTCTCGATCTCGTAGGGATATCGGGATAAAAGTATCCTATACGTTAATCCAGGTTATAAACTATCTGTGTGCCAAATTTCATCCAAATCTATTCAGTAGTTTTTGCGTGAAAGAGTAACAAACATCCATCCATCCATTCTCGCAAACTTTCGCTTTTATTTATTTATTTATTTGGGACAAACAAACAATAATACATTATATCTAATATTATATTTAATAATTTATAATATTAGCATAAAATAATATTAGTTTAAAATAAAACAAATAAAATTTTAAGTAACATTTATTTAATCAATTTTATATACATATTCGATTGCTTTGAACAATTCGTCGAAACGGTGTTTATGAAATATCCTTATTTTGCTCCTCCACGAATAATCTCTAACCAAATCTGTAAAATTTCCTTTATATTGATCTTTATTAAATAATACTTTAAAATTTCCCTTGTGGCTTTCAATGCGCTGGGTGTGTTCTGTCTGGTGCCACAAATTTATTCACAGGCAGTCATATTATGCTCTCCAAAATCTGTATGCATTTCAGCGCCTCTCTGAATATGTTTCTGCATCAGTGGCACCAATATTTCAGTGGACCTTTCATTACTAGGACTCACTTCCAGCCGTAAATCATCACTGCCGTCTTCAACATGCCCAACACCTCAATATGGCTTCCTCTAATATATTTTCTTTTACCAAATTGTGATTCATCAAGTTGAACAATTTTTCTTGGACCACCAATCTGGCCTTCAGCCTCTTGATGTTCCAATTCATAAATAATTATTGTCTCCCGGCAATAGGAAAACCAGTCTGCAATAGTGCTTGTAGACAGCACGGTTTCTCTGTCGTCTCAACTGGAAATTGGAGGTACGAGTACCTATGGCTAAACATGTAGGTACCATCGCGGACATTAGCGGTGAACCACTTTTCGACCTTATTACTAAGGAAATAAGGTTGAAATTGGTACATTATTTGGAATATCAAATCTAAAGGCAGCCGAATATTGTCAAATCACGTGCCCCTTTTGCTGCTTGACTCTCCGTTTTGTTCTGGCAGTAGTTATTCTTGTAACAGAAGATGCCCAACTGCTCAGTCCCACCTGAAATATTCAATACCATTGGTCTTCTGTGATATCCACAAATTTTCTCCCTCGGTATAAGTTTACGCTCTTCAGCAAACTGAATGCATCGAGCTGTTGTGTCCAGTCTTGTTAATATTTTGATCATATTTCTAATATAAATTGGAACTGTTTTAGCTTACAAGTTTTTTTCTGCGAAGTTTTCTGTAGTAGGTGGGCGAGAAAATAAATCAAATACCAACCATTATTTCTTCCGTACAATAATGGATACGGTGGCCAGACGATCCAGAAGCACGAGGTTCCGCATCACTCGCACTGCCTCAGACCATGTCGATAATGCAGGCGTCACTGACGCAGCGGTAGCACGGGAACAACTAGCTTCTGGTTCCGGTGACGGAATCACGGGCACAAATGGCTCACTAGAGTCTAACACTTGCACACACGGATGGCATGTAGAGCTCGCAATGAATGGCTCATTGGAATCCATCACTTGCACTTTCTTCTCTGGGGGAGTCAGATAGGAAATGTTGACTCCATATAGCTTATTTATTTAATATGACGTGTAAAAACAATGTTGTTTCACTTCATTTCACTATACTCGATTCTACAGACGATATCACGGCAGAACACAAAACCTGGGGCTTCGGAGACGATATGATGGTAGTCAAAGGTTGTTTCACAGACGAGTACGTAAACGCTCTCAACTGTTAGGGATACAAACGATGACTGACTATGTGAAGTGACAGTGGCAACACAAAATGGCGGCGTTTTACGTTTGGTTTTACATATCGGCAATAGTCGGTAAATTTTTATAAGTGTTAATTTAATAGCACTCATTCTAATCAGCGAAATATTATAATATGTAATATAAAGAAAAATCCATAAACAGTATCTAAATCAATAAATACACGTATTTATTTCATAATTAATACGAAGTAACATATTTTAGTGCGTTGACATTACGAAAAAGAAAACGTTCAATGGCGAAACAAAATGCCAAAAGTGACAAAATATTGCTAAATTTCTACGATTTAATTTTTTTTTCTCGTAAATAGTTTATCTCCGCAACTTAAAACTTTACATTGAAGCTTCTAATAATATCATCTTTCTGTAAAAAGAAATATGCACTTCCAACTCGATGGATGTTATAGTCAAACTTAGCCTTTTTATTATTTCCACCTGATATTTAATAAACATACAAGCTTGACTCATAATAACCCAGTGATGAGCTCTTAACTGCCTAAAAGCCGCGTACACACTGACAAAGAACGCTATCAAACACAATCAGGTTGAATAAGAACATCTCTCCAATCGTCACCTACTTAAGGCACCTATCCTACCGCCGACGAGGAATCGATTAGCTACCAACGATTTTCTCGCTCAAGAAACTTATAAAAGAAAGAGAAACATAATACAGGGTGTAAGGGACAGCCCTCCGCAGACTGATGGGGTGAATTCAGTATATCATACTAAGATGACCGGTACATGAAATTATTTCAGGAACGTTATGGGTATCCAATAAACCTGATTTGTTTTATTACCTCACACGCAATGTATCGTTACCGTGGCAAAACGCACGTAGCGAACGGCAGCGCAGCGAGCCTTCAGCAGCCGAGAATTTCAACATCTATTGCTGATTTTTTTATTTTAGCTGTTTTATTAACATAAATGGTGTGCTGTTTACAGAGAAAGTAATTTTACATTCAAATAAAGGAATAGTAACTGAAAAAAACAATAAAAAAATGAACAATTTCCTAAGAAATTTTCCGGTGGAATATGATCCAAAATAAGGAGCTGAATACTCCCTGTTAGTTTGCGGAGGGCTGTCCCTTACACCTATATATTAATAGTTGATTGACTGTTTATACCGGCCTGCGAGTACTCGTTTGTCACAGCGACAAGAGCTATTAAAGAGAGTACTCGCTCAGCGACGCTCGCTTGGCGGGCAGAACACTCGCTGAGAGACTCACGCTTGGTATACGCATACCAGCGAGTAATCACTCGTCGCCGTCCCGCACTCGCTGCTCGCCAACTCTTTTTTCACTATACGTCTCGTCGTCGACACTACACCGACAGACTGTACACCGACAAGACTTTACTTCGACGGAACTCTTCGCCGACAGGGCATCCTTACTTATTCCGAACCTGACCCGAAAATCCTAACCCTAGACGGTCGACGTCAGGGGCACCTCTCGAGGTTCGGTTTGGTTAGGTTCCTCTTAACCGATTCGTTGCGATGCCTAATTTCACTAACTTCGAGCCGTGGCGTCGAACAAAAATAACGTGACACTGATCAGTGCCCAACGCCATACGATTAAATGACACTCATCTGTGTCTTCAGCCATGCGGAAAAGAAAACAGTGTTTTGACATTTTTTTACGTATTCAAAGCTCGAATACTTTTAGTTTACATGTGATTGAATTGAATTGAAGGAGTTATCATCGATTTCAAAATGACACATATCCGTGCCTGACGCCACACTTAAAAAGAAGTGATGGCACTGAAACGTGCCATCCGCAACGAATCGGTTAACCCTGCAGACAGTAATAGGAGCCCCGCGTAGCGGGCTCTGTCGACCTGCTGTCGGTGTCGGCGAAGTGTCCTGTTGGTGAAGAGTCCCGTCGAAGTAAAGTCTTATCGGTGTTCAGTCTGTCGGCGTAGTGTCTGTAGGCGTTTAGTCGTACACTCCTCTTTTTTAGTTGCTAACTCTACTCGTGTCTCGTTAATCGTCGGCGGTGGGACAGGTGCCTTAATATGATGTCAATAGTTCATCCAGTGGTATGATCGAACTGCCTAGGGTATACCTACGCTTCAATTTGTCAATACACTCACGGAAATTAATTTTTTACCCAATTGTCACACTACGTCAAGTTGCCGTGTTAAAGCCATTTCATACAACTGACAGAGAATGTCAGTTATGATTTGAATATGGGGTGTCAATGGGGTTGGCAACTGTCAAAGTGGCGCTAGCATAGCTTTAACCAAAACTATTTTCATTTATACGAAGTATTTGTTTGTTTATGATTTTATAAAATGCCTAAGAAATGTGAAGTGGCTTATTGCAAAGAAATAGGTGCACGCCAATTTCCGATAGCTATGCAGTGACTAGAATAGTACTTACAAACAAAAATACTGCCTTATATGATGCATTTTGTTAAGCGGTGGTAATTTAGTACTGCTGTTAATAAGTGTTCGAATCAAGAACCTGCATTATCGGGTCATCATCTTTTTGAGCACTAGTGTTCCCAAAATTGAAATTTTGGTCGTAAAGCTCCAATATTTAAACAAATTACATGAAATAGATCATGATCATAGAACTCACTGTTATGTGTTCCATATGAAAGTGTATGTCCAATTTAGCTTTTTGTAGTAATGTTGGCGATGGCGAAAAGTATTACGAAATGTGTACTTCCTAAAAACAAAACTATTTCATAAATAAAAAAGCTTGATGTAGAATTTTAAGGTTTATACCTTTCAATAAGGTCTGCTTTTCTTCCTTTTAAAGAAGCACCTCGTTTTTTCAGTTCAGCCTTTAGCTCGCTTATTCGCCATGTTGAGTACATGTTTTTCGTAGTATCCATCTTGGTATTTTGATGAAAAAAAATCACCAAACCAAACACACAAATTGAAAAACAAACGTGACAGGGGAAAGCTATGCTAGCGCCATCTGTCATAAGTTTTAAGCGGCCAACCCCATTTAAGTTGGTAGTCAATTTGATAAACAATGAATTTAGGCTTTACATTATTTTCTCTAATATAGGCAATTGTCACCTTATGTACTCTTCTGAAAAGTACATTGTATGTATTATTACTTTTTTTTTTAAATCGTATTTTTATCAGTAGTTACGCGGCTTTAAATGTGCACACAGGTTTAAAATGTGATTTTATATTTAATAACATTAGAGGTAAAGCGTATTTTCTTAATCATTAGGCTTGCGATTGATATCAAATGTTTTAAGTACAGTGGAAAGTCTCTTTGGTTAATATCAATGATAATTACAAAAACATGATACTCGAATACTAGCCAAATTTTGTGTCTTTAAATATGATTTATCTGCATTTATTTCATCAATGACGATCCCGTCCTATTCTATTGTTTCGCATAATACGTAAGTCATTTTATTTGAAAATAGTTATTTATTGAAATAAATTATAATTATACAAGCTAAGCGCCCGATAGGATTTCCCGTCGGCAATAATAACGAACTTATACAGCGTCAAATTAAATTAGCTAGCGAAACTCCGCCGACGTGATGGGTATCGATATCAAAACATGATAAAGAAAAAATAAATTAATTTGATGTTTTTTTGGGTCATCAACCGCAGTGTAGTTGAAACATCAGTTTTTTTTTTGTAAACTTGACAGACGTGATGGGTATCGATATCTAAACACGATAAAACAAAACAAAAAACAGATTTCTCAACTCATGCTTCAAGTAACAAAAATACGAGCAGTCGGTCACCAACAAAAAAAAAAAAAACTATTTTGTCGTGTTTTGATATCGATTTCCATTACATCTCCAGAGTTTCGCTACCTAATTTAATTTGACCCTGTATATAACATACAAAATGTTACCATATTTAACGCCTTTAGAGGATGGTTTTTCTAAAATCCTTCCTTAGTCTTCACCTTCGTCATATAAGGAACTCTTGCGCAAAATTCCATGGTTCTAGACCCTACTGTTTAGGCTGTGCGTTGTCTGTCAGTGAATTTATGATTTCTATTAAGTAGATTCATTGTTGCTGTTGCGTATAATGACCGTGCGTCAGGTGACTTTATTAAACATTGTCATAAGGTTTAAATTACAATGATTGAGCACACTCGTGAAATGCAACAGCTATATACTTTCTACTGACACGCTACTAGACATTAGCGTATTAATATTAAAAAAAAAAATAAACGAACGAAGCAAGTTAATAAAAAGCTTGTAAAAATGAAGTTGAAGAGACTTTCCATAGACTAGTTTTGAGTAAGATCTGATTTCTCACTTTGTTTGTGTATTTGTCTTTAAATTAATATTTGACTAAGCTATCATCTGTCTTTTTGATAAGAGTTGTAGGGACATAACGTAATTGTTTCTAAATTAAAACCATTTTCTATATTATTAGTAATACTTGACTTTTTGATTCTGTTGAAACATCTTTATAAATTATTGAATTATAAAAAAATAAAAGAAAAATATATAAAAAGACATTATTTTTCACTAAAAAAGAAAGTGTTAACCAACCACCGAATGTAAATAAAAATGAATTTAAAAACAAACGTAAAAAAAATTTGCTTTAGCTACTTATGGACATTTTTTGTTATGTTTTTAGTGATAGTAGTACATAAGGTCGTGTTTTCAATGTTATTTTGTTGTATCAGAATTAATACGGATGCAGAATGAATTTATATTTTTATCAAGCAAGCGAGTGCAATAGGATTGTATGGAATTTCATGAAGTTAAAAGATGATTATTTTCAGACGCTGTTTGGATATTTTTAAATTTAAGTTAAAACTGGTATTTATAAACATAATAAAAGCCTGCATAGGTAATTGCTGATGCGGACATAATGTATGAAGTTGTAACTTGTTACAACACTACAGTTTTATTCTTACCCATTAAAAGACGAATTTCAGTTTCTGCCCTTCATATAATTGTATTGCACACAAATAGTTTTGCGTCTGTATTAAACGGCTTATTCTCATTTGCAAAAAAAACAGGGTGTGTTTTTCATAATTATAATATTTTATATTCATAGATGTGTCGCGTTCGTGTGAAACGTCTATATTTTTTCGAATACCACGTTATTTTGTAACATATAATGGAAAATTAAATAAAACGATTTATTATGAATATATTTATGATCCGATCCGCAAATGACACAAAACTTAAATATTTTTCTATAAGTACAGAAGAAAAATCATTTTGACTTATACATATTGTATAATTTTATTATATGTTACTAAATTACTCGACTCTGTATCAACAAGGACTGGGTATTTTTAGGCTATGATTGTAAAATGTCGACTTCGCCCGGTCAGTGTGTCTAGCGGATATTATTAATTATGGCGCAGAAAATGTACATTTACCCTTTAAAATATGCAACCACAACCAACGTACTTTTTATAATGATAGATTTTGGGGCACTGATAGTAATTATTATAGATTTGAAATAAATCAGTGATATTTTAAAGGGTCAACGTATGTTTTATTTCTATAAGTTTTTACGTAAGTATAATGCACTATTCAGTCATGATAGAAGTCGTCTTGTTCACTATAAAAAGTAAAAAATAATATGATTATTTTGATACTACATCAAAATTTAAAATGTAGCATTATCTCAGTACCCTTCTCGAATTTGTCTGAAATGCAAAACATTAAAACTTTATTTTGTTTTGAAAATGTACCAACAGAGCGCAAACAGATCGCTTTGGGCTAGCTTCATTCCTCATCATTCACCAATTTACTTATTTTTTTCATCATTCATTTTTTCATTTATCGCTAGCCCAATAGCGATCTTCTTGTCTTCCAAAATTTCTTTTTGTACCTTCCGTTTAACTGCGTTCGAAACCTTTTTCAGAAGTTGAGCTTGTTTTATTCATTCATACATCACATTCGACTCAAGCGCAGCTTATGAAAAATAAATCGAATAGAATTTGTATTAAATCATCTGGTACATTAAGTTATCCAGCACTTATTTCACTGTGGTGAAACGGGCCATTATGCGGGGACACACAATAACATATCAAGCTATACATTTAATGTATAAGCTGACCTCGCAATGAGAGTTCAGTGTAATGAGGAAGTAAACTATCAAATTAGGTGTACGTAGATGGCTCTAAGTTTTTGATACTTTTCTTCGCCTGCCAATGGAGTTCCTTGTTGCGAGATAGCGTCGAGTATTTTGTCTTGTCGCCGGTTGATCGCTTTTTATTCGAGATCACTTTGACAAGAGACAAACACTCGGCGTTCTCTCGCGGAAAAGCTTCCGGCAAACAACCCCATTTGAAACGTTATAGCTTGATATTATGTTGTTGTGCGTACATATTTTAATTCGACATTTTATGAATATTAAAATTACTTTTTCTAGTGAACGATCCGCCATTGCCACATTATTTTACTAAGCCTTTGATGTTAATTAACTTATTAAGATGTTTTCTCGTAGGAGCACTTAGATATAAAAGGAAGCGCCTTCACGGTTTAACTAGCGTTTATTGTATATCGGTTACTTAAGTTTTCTATTACTGTGAAAAAATAAGGATTTTTAGTAAAATTTGTATATTTAGAAGAATATATCACCTATACAGGGTGACGGGATTTGATCCTGTGTTTATGGGACAATTCTATTGAGGCAAGGTTTATTTATGGAACACAAATCTATGTTCAGCAATATTAGTAAAATTTCGAGTTTGGTTTAAAAACAGACATAATAATAATAATACACTTAAGATAGTATAGAAAACTTAAGTAATCGACAAGTATGAGCGATTGATGTAGGTATACATATACTATAAAAGATATATTGTAAATTATGAATAACAGTGAATGTATATTGTTGTGACAGGGGAAACAGTTCTCTAGACAAAACATTTATTTATTCGTTTTATTTATACCATCTAACAACACTACACCTCCACAAGTTTTATAAAAACGTAGAAGATTAAGAAACTAGAGTCTGCTTTCCAACTATATCATGGTCAGGGTAGTCAAATAAGTAAGCTCTCAATCTAGAACGAATCCGTAACCTGAAACAGGTGAAACATAATTTAATGCAGGCTTTAAGTCCATACTCTCAACTCTTCATTTGGAATCCTAATTTAGTATAATGAATATAATTTATATTATACAGGGTCAAATTAAATTAGCTAGCGAAACTCCGCAGACGTGACATGTATCGATATCTTAACATGACAAAATAAAAAGATTAGATGGTGTTATTTTTGGGTCAATGACCGCGCTGGTAGTGTTGTTATTTGAAGTGTGAGTTGATAAAATCTGTTTTATCCTGTTGACATGTCGACACCCATCACGTCTGTGAAGTTTACACAAAAAACACTGATTTTAAACTGATATTTTAAGTGACTACACTAATGGCGGTTGAGGAGCTCGTGGCTAAGTAATAACAGCCGCACGGGTCGATCCATCAGGTTAAGCTACGCTTGCCGGGGTTGGTTCGTGGATGGGTGACCATCTTTACATACCGAGACTTCTCCGTGCCTCGGAAAGCACGTTAAGCTGTTGGTCCCGGCTGTCATTCGTGGATCTTTGACAGTCGTTACGGGTCGTCAGAAGCCCGAAAGTCTGACAACCAGTCCTACCAAGGGGTATCGTATTACCCAGTTACTGGGTTGTGGAGGTCAGATAGGCAGTCGCTCCATGTAAAATACTGGTATTCAGCTGCGTCCGGTTAGACTGGAAGCTGACCCCAACATAGTTGGGAAAAGGCAGGCAGATGATGATGACTACTGGCGGTTGATGACCCAAAAAAAAATTCATCATATTAATTTCTTTTTGTTTTATTATGTTTAGATATCGATACCCATCACGTCTGCGGAGTTTCGCTAGCTAATTTAATTTGACCCTGTATAAATAATGAACGTAAAATCCTGGTAGGTATTTAGCTGCATCCGGTTAGACTGCAACCCGACCACAACATAGTTGGGAAAAGCTGAGACAGATGATGATCATGAATGTAAACAATACTTTGATGATTTATTTATTGAGCAAACTGCTGATCTGCGAGTTTCTCAAGGGTTTTAATGATAGTCAGTGCTCATTGGACAAAAGTACTGACTATGTACAAACAAGAGTACATTCTGAACGGATTGATTATCCATCTTCATTTACCAGATGGATTGGCATGAATATAAGGTAAGTTTTTTTGATGATACTTTTATGGATATGTTAAGCCATTATACAACCTGTTCCTTTTGATATTCCAAAACTATAATGAGACCATGTCAAAGAATCGACTGGTTATGCCAGTTATGAAATATTTTTCAATATTTTTTTTTTGTTTTCATTTTTCATACAAAATAATTCGACAAAGTCACGATTATTTATGTAAAACATCCATACGTGAAAAGTGACAACGTCGCATTTTCTTAGCTTTAAACATGAATGATTGGTTTGTATGAAAATTATTTACTCGTACTTATCAATGAAACTTATAGAGCTACAACTAGGTGTGTTGTGTAGTCACAGTACTAACCTAACCTAACCTACCTTTCAGCCCACACCTAGTTGTAGCTGGCTAAAACTAGTTGTAGCCGCACTTCGGGTTTTAGCCGTAACAGATACACACAAATCGAGAGTCTAATTTAATTATGATTGATGTTATCTTCGAAACTATGTATTTTTGGAACACTTGTTCTAGGACTTTTTGTAGTATATACCTTACAGTTATGGGACATGACAAGGAGCACGTTGTAGTGATTAATGAAAGCCGAGATAATGGTAAAGGGGATATGTGGTGTTACTAAGTGACGGGTGTAAAACCTCATTGCATAACGAAGCCGAGACTAATACAGAGGTATGAGGAACAGGGTGTAAAGTTCACTCATCCTCCATAGAAAAGGGAGGATGCTTCGACCAGACAGGTTCTGTATCTGGAGGGCAACTGCCCGACGATTCAGTTAGGAATCAGCTACGACCCCGTCGGGGGGCATGGCTAGCGGTGTCAGGGTGTAAACCCCCCTCCCGCGGAGGCCATACGGTGACCCGTAAAGACGTGCCCCTCATTGTGTTGCCATTCCTTGTCATGGATGATTGGGCGCAGCAACTACGTGCGCCCATGTGCCCGACGATTGATGTCGGGACGTTGTGTGTATGCTAGTCGCGCGGTATACTGATTGCGCGATGCAGGGTTTTGCGTGACGTCAGTGTGATGCTCCCAATGTGGCGATGTAGATATGCCACCACACTCAATTGTTCTTTCCGTTATTATGATTTTATTTTTACAGGACTATACCTGGGAACCTTCTGGTTACCGAGGTATTGAAGGTCAAAGTTACAACATTTTTGGATGTTTTTTGACGAAAACAAGTTTTAAATGTTATAACTTATTTTGAAGTAATAGAATTTGTATTAAATTATCTGGCACATATTATGTTATCCATTTCTACTGTGGTGAAACAGGCCATAATACGGGTACATAAACAATATATCAAGCTAGACAAGCTATACATCTCCAGTTTAAGCTGTCCTCGCAATGTACAATGAGAGCTTTTCGCACAATGAGAGATCAGTTTAATGAGTAAGAAAACTGTCAAATCAGTTCCGCGTAAATTGCGCTGTTTGTTACTTTCATTCGCCAGCCAATGGAGTTCCTTGCTAGAAATGCTGGCGATAGCGCCAAGTGTTTTATCTTGTCGCCAATGCTATACTGGACTATACCTTGGAACCTTTTGGTTACCGAAATATTGATGGTCAAAGTTACAAAGTACAACTTTTTTTAAAGTTTTTTGACGAAAACAAGTTTTAAATGTTATAACTTAACTTTAAATTCTCCCATGACCCCTGTACCGTTGCGTGCACCACGCACCCATAAGCACAATGTTTTGCGTGCGTGGTTGATGCTAGCCACACGTCACGACTTACTTGCGCAAATTTAGGCTTGCGCAAGCCTGCGTGACACCAAATGGTTCAGAGACTTGTTCTAATTCATCCCACACACGTATCGATTTACTTGCGCAAGCCTAAATTTGCGCAAATAAATAATTACGTGTGTGGCTAGCATAAACAGTGAATTTTCACACCAGAAATAAAAGTCGTTTCCCAGCAATAATTATTTTTTGCACGAAGTTACGTAGTTTGACGTATGGACGGCAGCACATCAAGCTACTACAATCTGTCAAATTTCTTTAATAGATTTTCAACTTTATCGCTAAAGCATTAGGTTCAAGGTTGATTGGGAAAATTTGACAGTTTCGGGTAGCTTGACTTGCTGGCGTCTACAGAATGCGTATAATATGACGGTTTCGAGAAGAGTCTTGTTACACCCTGTATATCAGAATGTTTGTAAGAGATTCATAGAAGGCAAGATTACATTGTTATAATGGATGTGTTGTAGCTAATTAGATTTTTTTGTTTGGACATCGGTTATCGCGGTACTAGTTTACACTCGTACCTCTCACCCCGTCTCATTATACAGAAGAATGAGGGACTTGTCTTCAGAAACGTTTTAAATATGAACGTGGAGGGCTATAAGAATAGAGGAAGAGTAAAGAAATATTGGATGGATTGTGTGAAAGAAAATATGGGTAGATAGGAATGCTGAGACTGATTGATAGGGATGCAGGCGCGGATACGGGGGAGGCAACGGGTGCAACCCCCCCCGGCCAAACTGAGTCTTAACAGCTACGGTATATTACTATGATATAGCTGAGTCGTTGACATCTTCGAAAAGGAGGCACATTGTTGGGTTTCCAGAAAATATGTAGGTGTCGATGGTTTTTTTTTTAATATCTCTCCCCCCCCCTTTCGTCCTCCCAAAGAGAAACATTTGCCCCCCCCTTGAGCGAAAACTTAGATCTGCGCCTGTAGAGATGTATGGAAGAAGACATGCTACGCTGGCGCCAAATAATTTGGGTTGAGGGTAGGAGGATGATACCTAATAAAGTATTTACCATTGCTCTTCTTTACAGTCTGTCCACAAAAAAGCTTACAGAACACCTCACCAGGAATTGGAAGCTCTGACGAAGTGGCGCAACACAACCGCGACTTTCTGCTTGGAAAACAGTCGTAGGTACCTACTCTTTGCAGCTGAACAATTTTGAAGATCTGGTAATATTAAGTAGTCTACGTTTTCATCAGAGCATTTAGTTGTCCTAATCGGAATCTACTTACAATACAATTTAAGCTTTTCTAACTCTTCGCCGCGTGATTTTCATAATTTCCCCTTGGAATTAATACGATTTTTAATATTTACATAAATAACTATTTTGATCATTAATTAGATGGAAACATTTTGATATAAAATTGTTGCTTTATTAATCTATTGAACGCTTGGTTTTATATCAATTGCCGTGCCCTCAACGCTCTGCTCAAAAATCGACGAACCGTCGATTTGGCGATTTATGTTAATATCGGGCCGTTCAATTAAATAAAAACAAAAACGAACATAGCTTCATATTCGTATAAATAAGAATCAGGCGGCACGGGCACGAAAACATTTGTCGTATTAATCAGACTGGGCCGGTCAATAGGTTATATAAGCCTGGATTCTCTAAAATCCCTGTTGAATCTGTTGTCAGTCTCATATATCATGCAGCAGCCCTAATTTTAAATACTTTCTAGAAGAGAAATAAAACCTATTAAAAAGGACGGATATCGATCAATCAGGTAGCCGATTCCGAACTATTTCCAGGGGTAGCTTTCGTTTGCGGGATGTTCGAAAGAGTTACCGTGGCCCCGGCACAGGCAACAGAAGGAACACGGGTGGGTTTTAGTCAGTAAAAGTCTGACACGCCCTCCCGCTCCGCCCAGAGCGGGAGAAGTCATTTGATGATTTCCCATCCACAAAAAAAAAAAAGGGGTAGCTTTCGTCTTGTTACACGTTGTCAACTGACTGCAAAACGATTTACCTAAGTACCTACCTATTAATAGCTAAGTAGGTACACTACTTATCTATCTAAGTAACAACCACAGCGTACTCTATATTAATGAAGCCAATATAGTTTACATTAAAGGCTTAATTACTACGATCAAACGCTGATTCCATGAATTTTTTATAACTTGTATCTCAGAGCTAATCAACATGAATACAGTTGGAATAGGATTCAGTTCTGGATAATTATATTCGGCGCAATATTAATGACGAAGCTGCGTGACTGATCAGCTGGACTTAGTCATCTCATGAAACAGAGTCGAGTGTTCTTCACTATTTCTAGACATCACTGCGTTCTTTACTATTGCTCGGAATAGCTTTCCTTCGACAAATTATCAAGAAAGTTGTTGTGTAGGCCTAGGTCAAAAGAAAGCAAGCGGACTGTATTAAAAGAGTTTACTGTATTATAAGGGTGAGGAGATCATCCTGAAGATACCTGGAAACGTGGTGAGAAATGCTGTGCAGAGGGTTTTAACTGCCAAACACATATAGGCAAACCTTGCCAAGGTTGGAATAAAGTTCATATTCGATTTTAAAAGTATCTCTTGTTTCTTTTAGAACGTTAAAGAATATTTCAACGAGTTTCTGAAGCTGCTGTTCCACACGTTTCCACTGTTCGACCCGGCAAAGATTGCTTCCAGAAAAACGTTTGAGGTGAAACGGTTAGGCATTACCTAGATGTTATTATTATCCTAAAGGCGCTCCCTCACCGGAGCATTTGCCTGTTATGTAACAATCCAAGATTCGATAAGATTCGCATTCATCTTACAAATTGTATCACGGGTGCTCCCACTCCTCACTACTGTTAAATTACAGGTCCCAGTGAATGTAATGTTACAAATTGTATCATTACAGGTTGCGCACTGTAACGCTCGGTTCTCCTCACTCACTGATGTAATGCTCGAATCGGAACAGTTACATTACAGGCGAATGCTCCCGGTGAGGGCGCGCCTTTAGAAAAATGTTTTATCGTCACAGGACACACCTGGCACATAGGTAATACAATAATACCTACGAAAACTCGAAAAAAGACCAGACCAGCACCCTAATTGTGCATCACACTATCAATCACAATCTGAATGATTTTGAAGCATATTGCAAATCCATTTATATGTTCGAAAAATTTGTCTGCTCAGCAACGTAAACAAGGCAATGAATGTTGTTGAACTGTCGAAATGAAATCAATTCCTACGGTAAGTGTGTTACGCAATTGCCCCGCTAATGACATCATGAATGAATGAAATGCACCAACTCCAGCGTGCTTTGTAGACTCAATTACTCGAACGAACCCAAAGATTCATACCAGCCCATGTAGCCGCATGTTTCATGGGGCAACAGAGACCATTGTATATCAAGGACTACGTAGACCGAGGGGCACGACGCAAATCGCATGCGACAGGCACCGCTCGTCGCGCGACACGCGATGCCTTTGTGTCGCGTGCGATTCGCGTCGCGTGTCGTGCCTGTTTGCAGGAGCCTTTAGCATTGACGTACGGTTGTTGACTGTACAGCGCGTAAAATGACGACGACGACAAGAATAACGGTTCGCAATTAAAATAATTATAAAAACGTTGTGATGATTAATTTATAAACCCCACTATTTACCTCTTCGAACAATATATTAAGTATAACGATTTCAGAACAATAAAATTTCAATTCTACGTTCGGTTACTACGTCATCTGGCACAGGCGACTGATGGTACACTGGTGGGTTTTAAAAGTCTGACTCGCCCTCTCGCTCGGCTCAGAGCGGGAGAAGAAGTCATTTGATGTTTCCCACCCAAAAAAAAGGTTACTACGTCATGTACTATAATATCTCCAGTATAATCCAAAATATCAAAAATCAAAATCATTTAGGTATTTGGTATATAAGGTACAGAAAGTTCGTAAGATAAGTAGGTATTATAACAATCTCATTGTCGGCGTGCAAATTTTACATATTTTATTGTTATATTTTTAAGAAATTAACTCGTTATCTACACACGTAAGTAATAACAGTTATGTATGATTTGTAGTTACATCGGTATTCACTGTTCGTCACCAACGGTAATACGGTTAAATAATCTTGTCACATACTTAATCGCATTTTTATAAAGCTCTTTCACTAAGGTACCTACGCTGTTTTAAAGCTCCCCTGCTGCTTTTGGTCTGCCAAAGCCTTTAGGGTGCGTTTCCACTGAAGCGGAGACGAGCGGAGCTGAGCGGAGATGTGCGTGAATCAACCAATCACAATAGTTGAAATCCTCATCGCGTCTCTCGTCTCGTTTGTGATTGGACGATTCCTGCACGTCTCCGCTCAGGTCCGCCCAGCTCTGCGTCAGTGGAAACGCACCCTTAAGCTGTTCCGCAGAGAGGCGCGCCTTGTCGCTCGATGTGTCGCGTTGCGACTCTGTGTTCATAGAAATTGTTCTACGGATTATAATTATATTCATTCGGGGGATTCATTGAATCGCTTGACAGCGCGGACGTATCTGGCTTAGCTTATTACGATACTATTAATTAATTACAAATAAAATTGTTAGAATCATTTGCGTCGTCAGTGATATAAGTGTGTCGCGAGTGATTATTACGAGGTTACCGACTTTGTGTAAGAATGAGCTAAAGTATTTTTAAAGACAAATAGTGTTTCTGTGTTAGATATGTCTAACACAGGATCTAGCCCGTTTGGCCGTAGCCATCTAGTACAGCGAAGTCCTCCGCCGACACCAACTCAAGATTTCCAGCCGATAGCCCCAAATCCACCACCTCCCTTGGAAAATGAGCTTCCATCTGAAGTTATTTCTACGCCGGAGATACAGAAATGGATGGGATCCATAGAAAAAATCCTAAATGAAGTATGCAGTTTAGTCGCTGAGGGAAAAATGATCTCGGACCAAAAGGTTCGTGTAGCCAATCTTTGCCGTAGCGTCTCAAATGGCGCATCACAGATGGCTGTTTTATATCAAGCCTTAAAACAAAAAACCATTCAAGCCCATAGTACCATTCAGCACTTGCAGCAACAACAGAACATCTCGAACTCTCTCCTACAGTTCAAAGAAGTAGTTGAAGGCATTTCTAACCCTCCAGAACCTTTTTCGTACGCTAATGTCGTCAAAAAAGGCTCGGATAACTTTGTGCGCCCAGCAAATTTAAGCTCAGTTGCCATATATCCCAGTGACAAGACCAAATCCAGTGACGATACCAAGTCTCTCGTACAGAAAATTATTTCGCCCGGGGAACTTAAACTACATGTTCGTGGCCTTAGGAAAGTAAAAAATGGAGGTGTTCTCATCAGTACCGACTCCAAAGAGGACATTCAAAAGCTCAAATGCTTAGAAAAACTCGCTTCTTCTGGCCTTAAGGTTGAAGAACCATCAAAACGGCGCCCAAGAATCACTGTTATTGGAGTCCCGGTAGCCCTAACTGATAAGGAGGTTTTTGACTGCATCTATGAGCAAAATCTCTCAGGTAAGATGATTACTCGTGAGTCGTTTGAAGAACAAATTAAATTGAGCCATAAATCTGGAAAAAAAGACCTCCCTAATTGCAATTACATACTAGAAGTGCCAGCTAGCATCAGGAAGATTCTAGTGAATCAAGGACGAATATTTATCAATTGGACGTCATGCCCAGTACGAGATTTCACGATCGTTACTCAGTGCTTTAACTGCCAGCAGTTCGGTCACGCGGCCAAGTTCTGCCGTGAAACTAGCCCGACGTGCAATCACTGCGGAGAGACTGGCCACTCTTTTAAGGAATGTAGCACAAAAACCAGTCCACCCAACTGTGCGACATGCAAACGTTTTAAGAGAAAAACGGATCATAAAACTGGTGATGTAATTTGTCCAGCACGAAAATATGCCGAGGACAACTATATCCATTCCATAGATTATGAAGGCGCCTAAGAGCGCTACCTATTAACCTATCTATTAAGCACACTAGTAGTAGTTTTTGTTTGTTTGTATTTGTTAGTTGTTTATTTATCATGACTGATCAATTACTTAGTGATCTAGATCAATTTTCTGTGTCTGAAGCTATAAATTGTAATGTTGATGACTGTAAACACCTCTTTCCATTGGGAGAGAAATCGCTGATCCTACTCACACAAAACATTCGTAGCATAAATCGGAATATAAATGGTTTTGAAATATTGCTACAGAACCTGGGTATAAGTTGCGACATTATAGTCCTAACAGAATGTTGGTTGTCAAACCGAACAGCTGTTATACCATTATTAGACGGATATGTTTCGCATAAAACCAACAGGAACATCAACCAAAATGATGGCTTAGTTGTATATGTTAACAATAATTTAAGTACAACTGTAGAAGAACCATTGCTACAAAATAGTAATTGCTTACTCATTAAAATTAATTCAGATACGGTAGTTATGGCTATATACAGACCTCCTTCTCAAAATATCGCAAATTTCTTAGATTCACTAAACGTGCAGTTACAAAGTCTTACAACTTTTAAGCACATAATACTAACGGGAGACATCAATATCAACATTGCTTCCGGGAAAATGGATATACATGCACATAACTATCTTAATATCTGCTCATTCCACGGACTCTTGCCAGCTCATTACCACCCCACGCATCAAAGCGGTTCTTGCTTAGATCATTTCATTATAAAAACAAATAACCCAACCAAAACATTTGTTACGAACTCTTCGCTTACTGATCACCAAGCAGTTTTACTAACATTGCAAGTTTCTTTACCCAGAAAAAATTGTTTACGTAGCTATACTAAAGTCAACATGACACACCTCGAAAAAGACATACGTAATATTAATTTTGACCCAGTTTATAATTCTACCGATGCAAACATTTTTATTAATTATTTTATTAATTCACTTCACTCGGCAATAATAAAACATACAGTTGCTAAAATAACGCCAAGGAAGTATAGGTGCATTAAACCTTGGATTACATCTGGACTTGTTCGATGTATTAGGCATAGAGACAAACTTCACATAAAGTCCAAACTTGAGCCTGAAAATGAAATTCTTTCCATTACGTATAAAAGATATAGAAACTTCTGCAACAACCTTCTGAGAAAAATAAAAAATGAATATGATAGAAAAGAACTACAGAAAGCAGGCAAAAATAGTAAACTTATTTGGAAATTTATAAAAACAAATACATTTAGAACAAAACAACCTGAACCTCCACTTGACTTATTGACAATAGAGAACAACCCAATTGAATCAACAAATAAAGTTAATTTCTATTTTTCTAACGTAGGCAAAACTTTAGCAGAAAAGACCATACAATCTAGAAGTTCTTTCCCTCAAAGCCAACCTAAAACTTTCCCCACACTCAAATCATTTGTCTTACTAGATACGGATGTCGATGAAGTACTAACAATTATTTCTGGATTAACCCTTAAATGCATGATTTTTTATTTATAGTTAAAAAAATATGTACGTGACTTTTCAGGGTATGGGAATTACTGGAAAAATAATAAAAAAACATTTGAGAACTCTTAGTCCATTAAATTCTTCATTTTGTCTCTGTAGGATCCAGCCTACATTATGCATTCCAAGTAAAAAGCGTACGTTCGTAAGTAGCTTTATACATAGAATGGTTTTACTCAAAATTAAAACAATCAGATTTTATGTTTAGTTTATTTATTGTGGTAATCTTTAAAACAATTTTTTCTTTTATTATAACAAAGTGAGATACTACATTTGTCACATATTGTTTGTGTAAAACCCGTACATTTAGGCATTTTACACCTATTGCTTTTTTCACAAAAAACTGGCCAGTGGGCTACTTGGTCGAGACGAACATCTTTTACTGGTGCAACCTGGCAAACACCCTTCTTCCTTTTCGCCTGTATTTCATGCTCCAATGACGAACTTGGTCTACCCCTTTTTACATCATTTTTTTTCCCCAAAAGGCAAAGGGTTTCTGCTACTTCTAGGCGAAAAGTGCCCAGGTTACATAGCTTCCCACTAAATCCAGGTTTTTGTGACATAATTTTCTTGTAACATAACCATGAATTTATCATAGCAAGGTCCAAAACGTGATGGAATAATCGCATATACCACTTTCTGTTTTTTATGGATATATGGTATCTTCCAATATAACTGTCCAGGAGATCCACGCCACCCATGTGGGAGTTGTAGTCTTTGACAATTTGTGGGCAATCAATTAGAATTTTTTCTTTTTTAGTTTTGTCATATCTATTTATTTTTTGGACTGGATCTACTCCCACATAGGTCGATAACAAAGTAACTATTTTGTTGTCTTTCCACATGGTTACAGAAATATCTGTACCATCATAGGTGGTCATCTGTTCTTCATAAGATCCCCTTGGAACAGACTTTTTCATGAAAGCTTTAGGATTGGGCAACTTATTATTAGGCAGTCTGTTGATTCGGACAGTACCCAGACAGTGAATTTTTTGTTTGTACAAATAACAAGCTAATGGAATGGATGTATAATAATTATCAAAATAAACTATATGATTGATGTTTTGGGGTACCATCTTTACAAGTCTCGCCACAACATTTCCTGTTACACCCAAGTCTGGTTCATTGGGTTCTTGAATATTATTGTCACCAACATAAACTTCAAATTTATGAGCGTAACCAGAAATGCTGCACAACAGAAACAGCTTGAAGCCCCACTTGTGGGGCTTATTGGGAAGATATTGTTTCAAATAATGTGATATTTTAGTCGCGCACATTTGTTCATCGATTGACAATCGTTGTTCCATTGGAAAAAGCGCGAAGCGATTGTTGAAATGGTCTATAACTGGTCTAATTTTATGCAATTTGTCATGACGAGGATGATCAGATGGAAGCAGTGATTCATTATTGTTGAAATGTAATAAGCTTTTGAGTTTTTCAAAACGGTTTATGGTCATGCAATTATATATATGAGCAAACCCATACTTAGGAGACCAATACATTCTAACATTCGGGTATTTTATAACAGACATAAAATATAATATACCTATGTAATTTCGGACCTCTGTGATACTGGTTGAAAAAGTGGAATTAGGGTCTTTCTGGACGGCATATAAATTAGTTTCATGAACAATTTTCTCTAAGATGTCATCAGAAAGGAAAAATGAAAAGAAACCATACATTGTATCTAAAGACTCCAGCTCACCATAATGTAAATTACCCAAAAAAGCTATGTCATCTTCAGATGTTTTCATACCCTGCTTTTTCCATAATAATCTTCTCATCACTTGACGTGGAGTTTGCCCGCTACAAACAGCAGGTTCCTGTTCTATTTCTGGATCTTGGATTATTGGAGGATCCTCTGCACTGGGGTCTACGTAAGCACCAAGAGATTCGTCTTCCAAAGGAATATCATCTTCAGCCTCTTCAGGTTCAGATTCCAAAACTCGACGAATTTCGTCTCGGTCCCTATAAAACTGCACCTCTTCATCATTTCCCTCAATTTCGTCATCTTCAGCCCCATCTTCTGATTCATTGCCATCTAAGCCAACTAAGTAGGCGCTTATTTCATCATCAGTACCGGTCCAACTTCGATTAGCCATCTGAAGTATAATTTTGTACCTTTGTTATAAATATCTCATACAATATCATAAAACATCTACTTTAGTACTGAATGCATAGTGTAGGATAAGGCCTACATAAAAGTATTTCTAAGATTTGTGGTCATGCCTACTACAATTGTAAGTTTTACTAACTCTACTCAATATTTGTTATTTATAAAAGCAAAATACAAATAAAACAGCACATCTTACCTGGAAAAATCCAAAAAAATGTGTTCACGAAATCAGTTCAATCACAACTCTTTCAAATCGCAGCCCGCCAAAAAGTTTTAGCAGCCAAATTCAAATTTGAAATAAAATTCCAGTACTGCCAACATAAGAATTTAAAAAACTAAGTCTGTTCTCGATGGACCGGTGATATATTTTTTTTTTTCAAGGCAAAGGAACCTTCATTCAGCCATCAGAATGTTTTGTAGTCTGCATCCTACATTATGAATTTAAGGGTTAAAGGACGTTTGCGCGGTTGGGTGGGACAACATATCAAACAACATACTTAAACATTTCAAATACCTACTTGCTCCGCCACTAACTCATATTTTTCAGTTATGCTTAACTAATGGTATATTCCCTAAGTTGCTTAAAAAAGCAGTGGTTACTCCTATATATAAATCTGGTGACAAAAAATGTGTTAACAACTACAGACCCATTTCAGTTTTAACAGGGCTCTCCAAAATCCTAGAGAAGATGATTAATATTAGATTAATGAAATACCTAGAAGATAACAAATTGCTTTCAGATAGACAATTTGGCTTTAGGCCCAATAAATCAACTAATCAGGCAGTTCATCAAATGACGGATTATATAACAACTAATTTGGATAAGGGCTTGCAATCCATTGGGATCTTCCTAGACCTCGCCAAAGCATTTGACACAATTTCCTGCCCTTTATTATTGGACAAGCTTGAAACACTCGGAATAAGAGGAATAACGCTCTCACTACTTTCTGATTATCTTAGTGACCGCAAACAATGTGTCAAAATTGGTCAGTACGTTAGTTCTGAGCTTCCAAATAGTAAATACGGAATACCACAAGGTAGTATTTTGGGTCCTACTTTATTCCTAGTATATATAAATGACCTGTGCAGCTTAACACTCCACAATGGTGTCATAATGTCTTATGCAGATGACACAGCTCTATTGTTTTCAGACAAATCTCGAGATGAGGTGTATAAACAAGCCCAGAACGGTTTTAATATAGTGTCTAATTGGCTATATGAAAATCTCCTAACACTAAATGCAGAGAAAACCAAACACATTTTATTTACTATGAAAAATACTAACCTGCCAACTACTAACATAAACATTTATGCGCATAAGTGCGGCACGTATGCTGACGTTGCTTGTAATTGTCCTACTTTAGCAAAAGCCGATCATATGAAATATCTTGGTGTAACGATTGACACAAATTTGAATTTCCGTAAACACATTGATTTGTTATGCAGTCGAATGCGTAAATTGATATGCATTTTTAAGAATTTACGATATTTAACGGACTACAAATTGATTAAACAGGTCTATTTAGCTTTGTGTCAATCCATTCTCACTTATTGTATAACTTCATGGGGTGGGGCTGCTAAATCAATTCTACTGCCATTAGAACGTGCGCAGAGAGCTATCCTTAAGGTAGCCACCTTTCGCCCATTTAGATTTCCCACACACGAGCTTTACACGGCATGTAAGGTTTTAACCGTGCGACAACTATTTATATTGAATATAGTACTGCACCAGCATAGCAGACTTCCTTATGTCCCAATACCTATAGATAAAAGAAGAAAAGACTTAGTTTGCATAAAGCCTCAAACTAGACATACTTTTACAAATAAGTTTTATGTATTTTTAGGTCCGTTCTTGTATAATAAAATCAATAAGTCTCTAAGTATATATAGTGTAAATTGTAAAAAATGTAGTGAAATGTTGAGTGAATACTTAGCGAAATTTAATTACCCAGACACTGAAAAATTGCTAGAAGTAATGCAATAAGTTTATTAATGTTAAGTCAATTTTTATTTTAAAATATAATTATTATGTATCAATGCTAGCTCTATGTTCAGTAACATAATGGTCCACTAAAGTACTCAGCGTTGTTAAGTGATGGCCTGAAACACAGGTTTGAATAAACCTACATCAGGCAGGTCGCTATTGAACTCAGTAGGCCTTTAACCAATATACTTATATATAAGTTATACACTAGATTTATTTTAGGCATAGTTTAATATTTTCTTCATAATATTAATATTTAACTTTGTAATGATATAACTTCTATGTAATTTATACTTATGTCAACTTATGTGTGAACTTATGAATAAAATTATTCTTATTCTTATATCGCAGAATCGTGTCACACTGTCGCGTCGTGCCTGCCTGCGGGAGCCTTTATCGTACTGGCCAATCAATATAATCAAAACAGGTAGTGGATGCGTCTTTTCGCTCGAAAGCGCATCTGTAACATCGCTCCTTCTCGCTCACTCTTGTCGGCCATCTTGCTATTTACTATTCAGCAGTCAGTACACCTTTATTTTTAGACGACTGCGCACGTTTGACGTTCATCATAACATTCAGAAACAGAATGTCGAGTCCTGCTAATTTTAACAAATTGCTATTAATTAAATCAGTGCATCAAAGACCAGCTTTGTGGGATAGAACTGTGGACAGTTATAAAAACAAATTCAAGAGGACGGCGGATTGGCACGAAGTTTGCGGAATTCTGAAGAAAGATTACAATAAATTGAATGGAACGGAACGACAAAAGTATTGTAAGTTATTTTCTCGTATTCTGACTATACCTATATGTAGAATTTTAACCCCTAAAAATAATTATTAATATGGTTCGTGCAAATGTAATAGCGTCGGCTGCAGTCTGCAGGGATTATCAACGGTGACAATTATCTGGCAAACCTGTTTGAATGGAGCGAGCTGGTATGGTATGACACACATGCGGCGCGCGCGAGCGAGACAGAATATACGTCACTATACAACTCTGCGATTACATAGAGAGAGACACAAACATTGTTATTTGTTACGTAATTGCATGGCTGTGATTATAATTTGACTTTCACAGCGCCTTTGTTGTGTAGCAGTAAGGTCGGTTTTCGTAGTGACGCTCAAAGGTACAACATAACAACTCTCGCGAGTACAGGCGTGAATCAACCGGTATTATACATATATGGAAGTAAAACGCATCCGATAACGCGTCGGACACACGGTTCGACATAACGACACGACGCGACGTGTTGACTTGTTGGCTGGATCAGTTTGCGACTGCTGAAATTTCCTTACGTGTGGCGTTTGTTCTTTCTATCTTATGTAGGTAGGTACCGAGCTGGTCATAAGTTCAGCAGATAAGCACATTTAACCCTTTAACCGCCTACGACGGATTAATCCGACAAATATTTTCGTGTCCATTTCGCCAGGGTCGTATATTTACGACCAAATATCGTAATGATTCAAGTTGCCCGGCGCTGGGGACACGACAACTGATATGAAGTCGGGCGGTTAAAAGGTTAATTAACATTTTGACCGCCACGTCAAAACAGCAAAATCGGATTTTTTCCCGGTCGTCTCCGCCCCGTGCGTCGTCCCCACTGGGCACGAGTGGGAAAAAAAGTTTCGTTCTTCCCCATTGGTGACGATTGGAACTTTTATTTCCCACTCGTTCCGTTATAGACCGAGAGTCAAAATGCAATAATGGAGATTTCATTAAGAGATTTCATGGATTGTTAAAATGTTTTAATTACGACTTTCTGAGCTAGAGTGAACAATGATTTTGATTAACAATAATTTAGCAAGACTGGGGCACTGTTTTCGAACTTTATAATTGGTATTAGATTTTGTCATATAATAAAATAAAGAAAGAAGTTCGACTAATATAAATTAGAATCAGTCAAGGAACATAATTAACAAAGGAAATAAAAAAGCAGTGTTGTTTTATGAGCTTTATTCACGTATAAAAGTCTGTCACGTAGTCGTGACTGTGGCGTGCTGGGCACATTTTGGTTTGTCATCTATACATGACTGTGGCGGTCAAAAGGTTAAAGATTGGTACAAAGATTGATCGTTTGGTCGCTTTTAATAGCCTACATAAGTAAGTATGTATTATAAGTATCTACCTACCCCATAGGCCTATCTATACAAATAAATAAAATTGAAGTGCCTGTTTGTAATGTCGAAATAACAACTTGTTACTAAATGCATAAGAAAGTATAAACGGCACTTATAACAGGTGGATGTGGTGGAGAGTCCTTACTTCCCTTTTCTGAGGCACTATGTGGGGAGAATGGCTAGGTAGCTTATTCCTTGCTTTATTGTTCTCTGCACATCCTGCCTCAGTCACCTTCATTCTTCTCCTTGTTTGTGTACTACTAACACTAGTTATAAGATATTTTACTAACGAAATGGAGTATATTGTTGTCCGAAGTGAATAAATAAATAAATAAAATAACAAACAAGCAATTTTTATCATTTTTGTCTGTCTGTTTGATCCGGCTAATCTCCGAAACGGCTGGACCGATTTTGACGGGATATTCACTGGCATATAGCTGATGTTACGGCGGGTCACATAGGCTACTTTTATTTTAGAAAAATAATTAGGGTTCCGCGCAAAAATAAAATGAAAACCAATGAAATTATGAACAAAACGTCGGATTTAAAAAATTCTTTTTGCATTTGGTAGCCCAATTCTCGAGGATAGTTATAGGCTATTTAACATCACGCTACGACCCTTAAGAGCCGAGCAATAAGAAAAAAAGTCAGAAAGAACACTAAACAAAAACGAAGTAATAGCGCGGGTGGGTGGTGGGCAACGCGACGGTTGGCAACGGGTCGGGGGACGAGGGAGTTTTATTAAAATGTGGCTGTTATTTTAGTATATTATGTATCTTACGACATCCACGCGAACGAAGTCGCAGGGCACAGCTAATAATATAATATATGTATTTATAATGATTGAAATGTTTTTTTTCGTTTTTACAGACAAGTTAGTCATTAAAATATGGACTCATACCAGGGACAGTTGGGCGAGAAGTTTCAATGCAAGAAAAAATGCTAAAAAGGCCGGATCATTTGTGAGTCCATATAAACATCATAAAGAAATGTTGTTTTTAAAAAAAGTAAAATTCGGACGAGTTGTCGAAGAATCAGCTGACACCGAGGATGATGAAGAGAAAGAAGAGATAATTTCAGAAAGTGATTCAGGTTCTGCTGCTGTTTGTGAAAACGAATCGAATGTCGACTCAAAGGAAGACATTGGTCTAACAGCATTGAACCAGGACAATACAACAAACGAAATAGATGATACAGAGAAAAGATATGATAATAACATATCTGAAGAAATGCTAAATGTGAAAATGCAAGCATATTTGAATAACCAAATGAAGCAAATGAGGAAGCCAATTGACACACATGACGACCGCCATTTTGCATTTTTCAAAAGCGTTCATCCGACGTTAACTTTGCTTGATGACGATCAAATTTTGGAATTCCAATCGGGTGTTATAAATATATTACGAAATATCAAAAGTGGAGGAAGATGTTATAATATTGCTAACAACCAACCTAGTTCGAGTAGAGGTTACTATAGTCAACCAGAAGCACCGGATGTATCGCAGCAACCAATGGTTGGACCAAGAATGGTACAAATATCGTCTAGTTCAGCCGGGTCTGGTAGAACACAGTCTAGAACAGAACGAGATCCATTGAAACCTCAATTCAATTAATCTTTATTGCAATCCATAATGTACACATACAAGTGAGAATCAATTATGGACCCTGTCGGACACAGCAAAATTTTAAAAGTAGGAGAGAGGAAGAGCGCTTTAATGATTTTCCTTATTTCTAAATATTTAAATTATGCCTAAATGATATTCAAAACCTGAGCCTAGACCACCACCTCTTAAAGCAGTATTATTTTAATCCTGTATAGCTCCATCTCTTTCTCACACTGAAGTAACATTAAAATAATACTGCTTTAAGAGGTGGTGGTTGGCCCCCTGGTAATGAAAAGGTCATTACATTCTTCATTGTAGTATCGATTAATGATTTCTAATAAGTTAAATACTGATTAGGAAGATGAAATGATGTGATTGCATTGCAATAGTAATCGATTTTATAGTACTTTTGTAGTTATAAATTATTATTTGTTTAATGTGTTTTTTATGTTACTTTAGATCCCTCAGTTCGTGAGCGCGATGGTCGCTTTTGATTAGAACGCGGCCTTACACAAATACTACCTATTATGATTACTTATAGCACTTTTTAGGTAATAACCCTGTTTGCATCTAGATCGTTACCGACTGTTTTTGATTAAAAAATTATCTACGAATCTGCTTCTTCTTTTCGAGTCGATGGTAAATAAATGTATTTAAATATTAAATGACTTGGGCAGTTGAGAGCAGTAGTGACCCAGTGGTAACGGCATCGACTTACGAGTTGTAGGTCGTGGGTTCAAACCCAGGCAGGCGCTTTACTTTGACATCGTGAGAGCGCGTTCACATGTGCGCGATTTCAACGTGTGCTGATCGTGTGCAGTCAGCCTTTGATAAGTCAAAGTCGCTCTATCGGGTGACTACCAAAAATCTTTTGCAAAAAATGCTCGCATCTAACGCGGAAGTGGGGGGCGTGGAGGCGACGCGGGTGCGACACGGTCACTGCGCGATTGCGACGCGTATACAACGCGATAGCTATTCGGGCGTTGAGCGTGCGCGTACTTTATATCAATAAAAATTGTACGTTAAGACAAGGGACTAACTATTAAATTCAAAAGTTTCTGAGGAGGGAGCGGCTCGTAAGCGACGCGCGCGCGCTTTCCCGCCGAAAAAAAATGGCGCATATGTAAACACAACCTGAGGAAACCGCATATCCTAGAACCAAAAATTCGAAGACATATTACATCTACCGACCCGCAGTGGATCTACCACGTGCGGGTACGGCCCACCCCCTCTCGAAGGGAGGAGGCCTGTGTCCCAGCAGTGGGAACATTATATGCCATGTTAAGTGAGTTGGGCCACGTCACAAGTCTAATTTTCATTATTAAGTACATATTATGTACTACGTACTTATAAAACATACCTACTATTAGATAATTATGTATGTTTACAATGATGATAACCATACTGCCTATCCCTTCGTAAAATATGGTCGTGATGTAATGTGGTAGATATGTACCTATTGTTTCGGGTCTGAAACTAAAAAACATAACCATTATTAACCACGTGGTTACCGAAATAACAGCTACCTACATATTGCCCATAGTGTGACTATAAATGGTTGTTATTTCGTGCGAAACGCATAGTTTATTAAAGCGGATAAAGGTTTTAGAATTCCTTACCAAAAAATAAAAGAGCTGAACCCAGATTGAAAGCTCTGATACAATTCCTTTATTTTGCGTTACCGTTTTTATTAAAAACTGAAATTTGTGTAGGCTTTTAGAGGTCCGTGGTGTGGTTTTAAATCGCAGGGCCTTGGATCGAGAAAAGTTAGAATGATGGTTCTGATTAAAAGAACAAAAATAAATATCATCATGCCAATATTCCCCGAATGGTTAAACGGGTATTTAAGTCCCAAGTCAAAAAGAGGCAAGACTACTCGTACAAACTACACACATTCCTGGAAATTACTGATGGCAAACCCGACTTTGTCGAACCTGGGAATCGAGCCGACGCGACATTCAAAAAATGTGAAAATGCTCAGGACCCTTTATAGGTCCTGGATAAAAGAAAAATAAACGCCAAGGTGCCAGTGCAAAGATATCTGTGGGAGTGCAAGCAGTGAGAACGTTAGTGAGTGACTCGCGAACATATAAATCTCATTTATGCCTCTGACCGCTTCCTCCACTACACTGAATTAGGTTAGCTGCTACGCCCAAGTTACGATATATAGCGAGAGTTATAAAAAAATAAACGGCTCAGGATAGCATTTACCAAAAGTGGTCATCGTATTAGTGGTTCTGTAGCTGGAATATCATCAGGAGCTAGACCACCACCTCTTAATTATTTTAATCTTACTTGAGTGTGGGAAAGAGATGGAGCTAGACGTCATGTATAGCTCCATCTCTTTCTCACACTGAAGTAACCTTAAAATAAAGCTGCTGAGACCCTTAAGCGGCGCAAATACTGTAACCTTATCGGTAACTACAGTTTTGAGCCGTTTGGGGTCGAAACGCTCGGGTCATGGGGCCCGAGTGCGCGTCTCCTTTTTAAGGAAATTTCTCGCCGACTGGTCGACACTTCACGTGACCAGAGGGCTGGCTCGTTCTTTGGCCAAAGAATTAGCATTGCCATTCAACGTGGTAATGCTGCCAGTCTTCTGGGCACGTTTCCGGATGACAGCGATGCGGACGAGTACTTCGACGCCTAAGTTTCCTTTTGTTTTGTATATTTATTTGTATAGTTAGTTAGTTCGTTAGTTAGTAGAAAAAGATATTTTAAGTTTTTTAACATATAATTGTAATTAAATAAGTACTTAAAAAGATTACTAAGGAAATAATATATTTGTCCATACTGCTTTAACCCTTTAACCGCCTACGACGGATTAATCCGACAAATATTTTCGTGTCCATTTCGCCAGGGTCGTATATTTACGACCAAATATCGTAATGGTACAAGTTTCCCGGCGCTGGGGGCACGACAACTGATATGAAGTCGGGCGGTTAAAAGGTTAAGAGGTGGTGGTTGGCCTCCAGGATTGTGCCGGAATCTCAGACCCAATAAAAAAAACCAAGACATAGATAACGCTGTCAACAATGACGTGAGGCCGGTTTAGTAAACATGTGTTCACTTGAGTGAGTGTTGCCGCGTAGTACGACGACAAAGGCCGTTTTCACATTGGACGATAACTACACGATATCGTCGGACTGGTAGTTTCATACAATTACTACTAATCGCTTTCACACTGTGTCGTTGTAGTCAACGGTATCGTCGCCGACATTAATTGTCGTGCCGATATCGGTGGACGACACTGCGGGGTGAAGCAGATTGCGGGGGAGACGCCATCGGATGGCCGTGCGTAGATGCCACTTGCCACACCGCATCGCCCGCACTAAGTACTCTTTTTACATTTCGTTGCAACAAGACGTTATTGTTTTAAATTATTTAACATGTCAAAGTTTCAATATGACTTTCGAGACTGCTGTGGCATACCATATGACAATAAACTGTTGGTTATATCGTGTCACATACCGATATCGTCAGGCGATATCGTTGTCGTCCAAGCTGACGATACAGCTGACGATGTCGCTGTGTGAAAACGGCCAATCCAGCTCTAACTCATTGGTGAGCGTGTATGCACAGAGCGAGGTGAAGTTTTGCTTGCTCCACTGTATTGTTCACAGCGCTATTTCTTGGTGTTTTATTTGGTTTGAGGCTGGTATATAGCAGTTCATCGTGGACGTGGTATGACAGCGGCTCCCCTGGTATCATCTCTTTCAGATGCTCTAAGCTTTCAGCTTGCTAGGGTGACAGTAATCCGCCAGTGTAATTCTTATCTGACCATTTCGATGATTCCAGTAACTTCGTAACAAAACTACATACATGGCCGGCGCCACTTGCTGTGTCTGTTGTATCGAATAAATAAAACCAACAAATGATTAATGATTTATTGTTAAATCTTCACCACATTTTAAGGAAAGGGTTTAGTATCGACATGCATCTTTACCTACTGGACATTATCACTATTATCCCAGATAGGCCACCATTGGATAACTAGTAGGTACTAAGGAGATGCAGTTCCCCTGTATCGTACACATTATCTGCAAAAAAGTTGTCAGTAAACTTACACTTCTGCAAACATTCACAGCAAGTAGGTAAACGTATGAACCTATGTATCATATTTGCCATATTCTACGTCCACACTATTGCATTTCTAAGAGTACCTAAAAGTATCGAAACTCCATGTGCCGAGAAAGAGGGGTTGACCTGACCAAGCAGGCTTCTATAAAATGTGACGCCTTATGGAATAAGTTGTAATTCGGCAAAACTTCCAGTAATAAACTTTTACGACAAAGGTTTAGTTAAAAAATAAGCGACAACTTTGAAGCAAAAACGCGACAGTTTATGAATGAAACCGCAGACCATGCTCAAACGAACGCGGCAAAATTGTTCGCCATCCATTGCGGGCGAATAGAGAAAACTGGTATAAATGAATTAAGATTTTAACTCTTCCGACGACCAGCCGAATTAGCCTTATTCTGTGCACTGCTCACAAAATAGTTTATTTTCAGTTTCGCTAATGTTATATAGTGGCGAGGTTTATTAGGTGGTAACGTAATTATGTGGAATTTTGTTTTGATGTTGTTACGTTAGTTTATTAATAACTCGGGCTCGTGGCTAATTAATGACAGCCGCACAGGTCAATCGATCAGGTTAAGCTACGCTTGCCCCAGTCGGTCTGTGGATGGGTGACCATCTTTAGATACATACCGAAACCCCTCCGTGTCTCGAAAAACAGGTACCGGCTGTGATTCATGGATCTTTGACAGTCGTTACGGGTCGTCAGAAGCCCGAAAGTCTGACAGCCATTCTTATCAAGGGGTATCGTGTTACCCGGGAACTGGGTTGTGAAGGTTAGATAGGCAGTCGCTCCATGTAAAATACTGATTTTCAGCTGCATCTGGATAAGTCTATCTGACTAAGTCTAGCCTACCCAACAAAGTTGGGATAAGGTTAGGCAGATGATGTTGCTTGGTTAATCAAGCGTGAATGCTGTTCTTCCAGAGCGGATACTTATGAAGCTAAGTAGTAAGTAGATCTTTTCGTATATAAGTTAGGTAGGTTTGTTTGTTTAGTGGTTCCAAGCGCGACTTCTGGGTTCGACCCCCGGGTCAAACAATGTTGGAGTTTTTCATTATGAAAATTCGTAGTATCGGGCACACTGGCGCAGCTACAATTACCATTAGAGGGAAGCCGAAGAAAAAATTGTTCAGTTCTCTTAAACTCAGACAAAACATTTCAGGCATTTTTGTAATGTGTTTAAACTGATGACCGTATTAAACTGGTATGTAATACACAGTTACACACACACAAGTGTACCATATTATTTGGCAATAGTAGACATTAAGAAGAGTGTTTGTTCCGAAGGGAAGCCGATAGGGATCGGGTTGTATGAAGGCTGCGCCCCTGATCGGGCAGTATAATTTCCACACTTTTGCCTGCTTTAATTTGAACCATTACAGTGAATGTCACAGAGCATAATCGGAGAAATTGTTTCGGCAGCAAACAAACATAAATGACTTATCAAAGAGTAGTATTGATAATTGTAATGATTATACATATTTCTTGTAAATACCTACATATTTGTTATAGTCGCGAATCATATTTTGATCAAGATACAACCTGAAACTAACCTGCAAGTTACAAGTAAATAAGAAAATTATAGTTTGCTGCCTTAGCGCATCCCCTTTAATTAATTGAAGGAGCATTTCTCTTCTGCCTCCTTGTACTTGTATGACTGCCACCGACTTGCAAAAACACCAAAAAAGTGCAAAATAAACTTCGAAGTCGGTTATATTTTTGTTAAAAAGAAATTGCTAAGTACCAAACTAAACTACAAATTCGTTCACCACTAGGAACTTGCTTTTTGAAAAAAAATATCATCATCAACGTGGGCGAAGTTCGAAATGGATTGAATACGTAATATTGAAGTTAACTTAAAAACCACTCAACAGAACTTAACAAAAATATGAGACCACCCCTAAGGTACCACATTGTTATACGTATCTATCATCAAAATCGGTCCACGTGGTAAAAGAGTTATCACTGAACATATATCAAAAGTACAAAAAACTGCTCATCTATAATAATATTCTTTTATTTACATTATACATTACAATTCGACGTAAGTCGCCATGTTTGTTACTCCACATCTGTTGAGTCCTCGTCTGATCCTGAAAAATATATTTAAAAAATCATAATGATATCCTACTAATATTATAAATGTGAAAGTTTGTGAAGATGTTTGGATGTTTTTTACTCAATCACGCAAAAATGGCTGAACGGATTTGAATGAAATTTTGCACACAGATAGCTTATAACCTGGATTAACACATAGGATACTTTTTATCCCGGTGAACCGACATCCACGCGGACAAAGCCGCGGGAAAAAGCTAGTATTTAATAAAATCAACATCGCATCACGAATGTCTGACTTGCACCCTAATTGCGTAACATACTATCAATCACAATATGAATGATTTTGAAGCATATTGCTAATCCATTGCTTCATATGTTCGAAAAATTTGTCTGCTCAACAACGTAAATAACGTAATGCATGTTGTTGAACTGTCAAAATGAAAGCCATTGCTACTGATGTTAGTGTGTTACGCAATTACCCCGTTGAGGGGGTGCGCCACCCCCACTTTTCATTCGTCATGTCGGAATTCCCACGTAATACCTAGAAATATAACTTCTTATATCTATGGGGGCGAGCCACTAATCGGGTACAAATCTGAAACCCAATAACACTTTACCCGACCTGGGCATCGTACCCAGGACCTGAAGACCCACGCTCTTCGCTTCACCTCTAACAAAAGCGGATGATATTATTTTAGGGAAGTTAATAATGACAATAGAGAACAGCACCCTAATTGCGTAATACACTATCAATCGGAATCTGAAACATTTTGAAGCACATTGCTAATCCATTGCTTCATAAGTTCGAAAAATTTGTCTACTCAACTCAATACGTAAATAACGCAATGAATGTTGTTGAACTGTGAAAATGAAACCGATTCCGATTGATAATGTGTTACGCAATTGCCCCGCAGGTAAAACGTTGAGTTTTCAGAAGTCAATACATTTTAAATTATTATATTTATTTCTGTTAATTGGTTTTAATAAACACTTTTACACGTCAAAAAAATTATAACTAGATGAGGTTGATATTTCCTATCCGAAGAAATACCGTAACAAACTCAGAGGTCAAACGGACTCAAAGGTCACACGGACTCAGTGGTCACATGTACTCAGAGGTCACACGGACTCAGAGGTACCAAAGAATGTCTCGACTTCAAAGACGAAAGTCCAGACATTCATCTTGGTAAAATCATAATGAGGACCATGCAGATTATTACGAAAGGTTTCTTGTCTCACTAACCTGATGTAGCCATCTTCTCCCCAGTTTTTGCCCCACCAGTTGAGAAGAATCCAGTAGTCCTGCGTGTACCCCACTAGAAGCATAGCGTGGTTCAGCGTCCATGAAGTGCAGAATAGATCGTCGTAGATACCACTCCTGATAGAGAAAAATAAATTATAAAAGATAACTTCAAAACTATTTATTTTAAAATTGGGAAAAAATAATATACGGGGTGTAAGGGACATAAATCATAAATACCTGTAAAGCTGAAAGGTAAACGGCGCAGCGTTAACAGCCACAGCTAGAGGCCCGATAGTCGCGAGGCTCTTTACTATGGCCACCTCGTCTCCAACCGGCAGGGTCGCCCATCTTCTAGCCCGAACCTTTACAAGGTTCCTATTGTATTTACAGCTACCATCCTGGAGGATAACAAGTAAAGGAGGTTGGTTGTAACAACTGGAGGAGTGTAGCGGAGGATCGAGTTAGATGGCGTGTGACTGGAGACGCCTATGTCAGCTGTGGACTTATGATGATTATGATAAAAGACTTTTAACTGCCTTACGCCTCGTCAGGATATTTGTCAGTCTGCAAAGTTAGTAGCTGACCTGACAGTGCTGACTGCCCAGGGTTTGCCGGAAATTCTTGTATCACCCACTTTCCACCAGGTATGCCGTGAGCCAGACCAAACTGGACATGACCTAGTCGTTTGGGCTTGTACCTGGTTTTTACTTACAATCATAGTAACTCCAATTGTTAATTTTACGGTTCTGAATACAATCAAGCAAAATGGTCACTGGCTAAAATGATAAATGCACAGATTCGCATACCTTCCCTACATAAGGATACTGCGACTCGGTGATCAGTCCGTCTCTGGCTGCATATCGGAGTGCACCCCGCAACGATCCTCCGTCGCAGCCCGCGTTGCCGTCCTTGAAACTACAGTCGACTATCTGCTGGGGACTTGTGGAGAAACAAAAGTATGCTTGAGTTGCATAAAGCGGGTCTCAACAACCCTTTTCACTGCGATCTTATGATGATAAATTATTACATAATTAACTTTATATTCATTGGTATAAAGTGTAAAGTTGTACAAACATCGACGCAGAAATTAAACGAGGTTCTCAAGGACCAGAACACGTAGGTATCTGTATTAGAGCTCGTCCGGCACGCATTTTGTCGTCAGGCAGCATTGTTGTGTCCCGGTTATACAGGAATAAATTGAATTCATGGGCACCCTCTTAATCATTATGAACAACTTTTCTATGGGATCAAACCTGAAATCGCGAAAAAAATCTGCTGTTCCCTATATTTTGACGAGTTATGTGAACATTAATGTAGGGAATGAAGTTATCCGGAAAAGAACTGGAGTAACCGACATAGCCTGCAGAGTAAGCAAACTGGGCACGCCACAATTGCGGCGATAAGTCCCCTCTTTGAGGAGTGGCTGGAGAGGCGCCATGGCGTCCTCACCTTCCGCCTGATGCAGGTCCTCACCGGACACGGGTGCTTCGGGAGGTACCTGTTCCGGATAAGGCGGGAGGAAACGCCCGGGTGTCACCATTGTGTGGATCGCCCGGAGGACACGGTGGAGCATACGGTGGAGGTCTGCCCGGCTTGGGCGGAGCACCGCCGTGTCCTCGCGGAAGCGATCGGCGGCGGCGATCTCTCGCGTCCGGCCCTGGTCCAGGCCATGGTACGGAGCGAGAGTACATGGGCAGCCATCACCTCCTTCTGCGAAGCAGTAATGCTCGTGAAGGAGGAGGCGGGATGCGTGAGGGAGAGGCAAGCTTTGCGCCCTCACGCCCCTAGTCGCCGCAGGAGACGCCCTGGGCGTCGGGAATTGGCAGCCGATTCCCGGCCACCGTAGGCGCGGGCTTGCGGACGGCGAGCAATGGGTAGCTCGCCGTCCGGTAAGGACCAAGCCCGAGTCGACGGCGCGTCGTGTTCCACGCGCGCCTCAAAGAGATGTCAGCACTATTGACGGGGTCCGCTAGGGCCGATGCCAGCTAGGGTTGCGGGATGTTCGAAAGAGTTACCGTGGCCCGGCACAGGCAACAGAAGGAACACGGGTGGGTTTTAGTCAGTAAAAGTCGACACGCCCTCCCGCTCCGCCCAGAGCGGGAGAAGTCATTTGATGATTTCCTATCCACAAAAAAAAAAACATTCCGCAACAGAATCCGTAGGAAATCTGCATATTAAATCCGTATTTTCACTGTACTTATATATTTTTTTACCAGTACATAAACACACATTTTAATTTGCTTTTAATAAACAATAAAAATTATTTTGTACCTAATTCAATCTTATATATTAGTAATAATTCAATCTTTTCATTAATTGATCTGTTACAATGCGCGCCGCGTGCGCTGCTTCAAATTTATGTCGCACAACCGTACGGTAGGCGTGGCTTCGCGTCGTCTTTGCCAAACATTGAGACAGTAGGAAATATAATTGTTTTAAATAATGTTACAAATTGATTTAATTACATATTTTTGATTTACCCGTGATATGAAATGTTATCTTTTTTTTTATTACGCCTTTTGTCGTAGTTCACACAACGCTTCACGACACAACTTGGCATTTTTGCGTATAAAATTTACGACCGCTCCCGAAGACAGCCGATCGCGAATTAGTTCACTTCGGTTTAGGAAATACCGTTCTGGGACCAAGTTCGAGCCGTCATTGTTACATGCGGTCCACCCAGTCCTTACGCAGTAATATAATTCAAAGTCAATGGTGCTGGTGTAATTACACGCACTTGACACTTCAGCTCTGACTTGTTTGACATCGCATCTATGATACTTTAAGTCCCGTATTGTAATGTAACCTGTCTCAAGACTCAAGCATTCGTTCAAGCGTTACCTCAGTTCTCCCCAAAAGCCGTGATGTCTATAGAGCTGCGCCTGCAACGCGTGTGTGACAGCAAAAGCGTAGCACGCACCGCAGTGATGCTGCTCTTCTAGTTTAGGCTTGAAGCCTCTATTGCGCCAGTCGACCTGTTAAACATACTAAATACTTGACAAGTTATTTTTGCATTTGATAGCCCAAATCTTGAGGAAGGTAGGCTGTTTAACATCACCCTGCGAGACCCTTAGATGAGCAAAAAGAACAAAAGTCAGAAAGAACGGAAATACATAATAGCCCGAGCTGGCGATGCCATATAAGGCGGTGGGTCGGGGGAGTAAGAAATTTCACGCGGACGAAGTCGCGGATAGAAGCTAGTGCTTAATATTGGTAAGTATTTGTTGCATTCCACAATGAAAATTTTGTTGGTAGATTTTACAAAGACATGACCATTGTGGACATCTATGGGTTATTTGTAACTCGATGTATTCTTCAGGATATCATAGTATTTAAGACAAATTAAGTCACCAAATGTATTTTTTTTAATTATTTTGCAACATTTTTTATGAAGTAGGTACCTACTTAATGGCAAAAATTACGAAAAATAAAATGTTTGATTTTAGTGATCTTTGCCAAAGTTTTAGGCATTTTTCAACTTTTAATTAGCAGAGATCTGTTGCGGCATCAACTCTATGATAATAACTTAAATTTCAGTACAGTCGCGCCGTAAATCATTTTTAAATTGACTTCAAATGATTTAAGTAATCTGGAACTTTTCATAGAAAAACTAAAAAACCTATCTAACTAAAAAACTACTGAACTTGGGTAGAACATTTGGTGGCTTATTTTGTTGCATTTTAACCCTACAATGACGTCCTGCAAGGAATACGTCGAGTTACTAATAACCCTGTTTAGAGATAATGGATATTGTGTTTTAAATAGAGCGAAAAGCGTGGTTCAGATACAACAACTGACGTTAGCTGACGACCTGGTTAAGGTCGCTGGATGCGGGCAGCACAGGATCGGTCGATGTAGCGATCTTAGGGGGACGCTGAAGTACAGCAGTTGATGTCTTTTGGCTGAAATTATGATCGAAATCTAACAGCCAAAAAGGGATAAGCGACATTTTTTTGCGAAATTGATTTCTAAACAAGGTGTAACATAAATAACGCACAACCTTTTAAGGGATCATTATACTTGTCATTATGAACAACTTTTACTACAGGACCAAACCTGAAATCGCGAAAAAAAATCAGCTGTTCCCTACATTTTGACGAGTTAAGCGAACATTAATGTAGGGAGCAGCTGATTCTTTTTTCGCGATTTCTGGTTTGGTCCCATAGTAAAAGTTGTCCATGATGATGAGTACCATGGCTCTTTAAGAGGTTGTGCGTTAATTATGTTACACCTTACATATATAAATAAGTCGATTTCGCAAAAAAATTCACTCATCCCTTTTTGGCTGTTAGGCATCGTGAAGATCATCAAGCCTTAAGCTCCATTTACACGATGCAACTACAACTGACTTCACCATCTAAACACTAAGCTATTCTGACGGTGCAACTCGTATTGTTACTTCAACTTACGGTATGCCGAAGGCCGCGTCCTATTTAAAAGCGATTGTCGCGCGAATACGCGATCGTCGTGTGCATAATTATGTCACTTTTTGTTCGGTGAACCTGAACGCGTGGTCGCGCCGACAGATGGCGCTTTCCGGTTATCCAGACAAAAAGTGACATTATGACCGCGACGACGATCACGTATGGAACGATGATCGCTTTTGAATAGGACGCGGGGATAGGCTATTAAATCGAACCGTGTAAGGCTCATATTATATTAATCTTTTTCCTTCTGAAGTCTGTTTTTATATCTTGGAGACTAAATTGACGAGTGCAAATGTCAAACTGACTTACCTACATGCTTTTTTTTATTTTTTTATTTGAGATAGATTTGCTCTTGACTTTAGTCTAGGTCAGAGATGACAGAGACAAAGTCGACGATGGAGCGAGCTTACCCAGAAGAAGCCTGTTAACTCTCAGTTTGAAGAGATCGGGGTTGTGTGCGTTCGGAAACAGACGCAGGCAGAGAGTTCCACTCCTTTGCGCCCCATTCCGATGCTATTGTAATATTATGTCAGTTTGCCATTTGCACTTGTGAATTTAGTCTCCGTGATTAACAAACAGACCATAGCTAGACCAAGTGTAGGTATCTACCATTCACTTGGAGTCGGCCTTCTTCCAGTACTAAATAATTTCATAGCCCTATTTCTTTTTCTTAAATTCTCCTGTATCATAACTTATGTAATGTTTTTGTTGAGTACTTATTTTTTTTCGTTTAGCAATAAATCTACTGCCTCACCGTTTCAGGTACACTGCGACGCAAATTCTTTCTGTAAGTCATCTTATGGGGATCCTCTGCCGGGTCGAACAGTGGAAACGTGTGGAACAGCTTCAGAAACTTGTTGAAGTATTCTTTTACATCCTAAAAGGAACAAGAGATACTTTAACATAGAATAATATGAACTTTATTCCAATCTAGGCAAGGCGTTTTAGTACAAGTGAGGTTAATGATAAGGGTTTATCTAGCGTAATGTATAGCACACGGAAATTGATTTTCATTTATGTAGACAAATTGATATTACCAGATCTCCGAAAAGATTCAGATGCAGCGAGTACGACTGTTTTCCAAGCAGAAAGTCGCGATTGTGTTGCGCCACTATCTGAAGATTGTTGCGCCACTTCGTCAGAGCTTCTTGTTCCTGGTGAGGTGTTGCGTAAGCTTTTTTGTGGACAGACTGTAAAGAGAGCAATGGGAACGTCTTTATTATTATACTATTATAGCTGTTGCCCGCGGCTTCACCCGCGTGGAGTCAATACTTCTCTATTTGAATCGGGCTTTGTTCACAATTTCATGGGGTTTAATTTTTTGCGCGGAACCCTAATTATTTTCTAAAATAAAAGTAGCTTAAGTTACTTTTTATAACATCAGCTATCTGTCAGTGAAAGTCCCGTCAAAATCAGTCCAGCCGTTTCGGTGATTAGCCGGAACAAACATACATATAGACAGACAGACAAAAAGAAATAGATTTTTTGTTATAAGTACCGGTACCTGTATACTTTCATATGCCTTTAGTAAAAAGCTGTTATTTTGACATTACAAATAGCCAATTCGATTTTATTTATTTATTTGTATGTATGTATAGATTTGGATCGGACGCAGCATGTATTCTTCTTGACTTCTTCCATATATCTCTATCAACCGACCACAGTACCCACCTATTAGGTAATCCCATATCTGCCTATATCTTGTATCATTGTGTCCTGTCCATCGTTTCTTTGGTCTTCCTCTATCCTTATAGCTACTACCCACATTATATTTAAAATGTCGCTCATTCCTCTGCATCACATGCTCATAGTACTTATGTCAAGCATGTTATACAGAGGAAGAGGATGCAGAGAAGTTGTTCGGATGTCGGTTGTCATGGTTACATAGAGCGTCATACCGTAATTATCCATTTCCAAATAAATTCTCAGTTACCGACACCCATTTCAGGCTTCCTCTTTCATACAAATCTAGTAACACTAAACATCTCTTTTAACATTCTTATTTAGCCTTTCAATAATCAAGAGTATGTCAAGAGACATTCTAATCCATATCGATGCCTAACAGCCAAAAAGGGATAAGCGACATTTTCTATCAGTTAAGACTTCTGACTTATGATGAGACACAAAGACATCATTAAAAAACCTTACCTTATATTCATGCCAATGCCAGTCTGGTAAATCAGAATGCACGATCAATCCGTTCAATATGTGTCCCCTGACATAATCGGCGCTTTTGTCCAATGAGCACTGACTGACATTGAAACCTTTCAAAAACTCGCCCAAGCCTGCATTTTTTTCGACAAATTTGATCGTTTTTGCAACAAAACTTTCGGTTTTATCGAAGTTGATACATCTAGCACGTCTGTTGTTTTTATACTTAGTTAGAATTGATTTGATTTTGTTTGTAGTTTCTGTTATGTTCACTCCGGTGATTAGAGTGAATTGTAGGATGAGAATTATTTTAATTATTTGCATTTTAGGTATATGAAACTACGAAGGCATAGAATTGGAAATTCACTTAGATTCTACTAAATCACACAGTTTCTTTTGATATTTGACACAATGTAAAACTTTTAAAATAAACTCATGATCACTAACTTGTATTTTCACTTATTAAACAATTTCGGACATTTACTGTATAAGTAGTACATAGTGATATTAAACTGACTAACTAATTTGACTGTGAATTTTGTAGACTAATCAAAGATTTTCTGATCAGCAGAGTTTGCAATATTTACACATCGAGTCATAATGATTGTTTATTTTCTTCGCACTAGTTGCTGATCAACAGTTTTAACTATAAACAGCATAATGTGTTACTTGGATATAACATAGTTCGATCTAGATTTAGAATTAACGTCGACGATTAGATAACTTACCTTCTTACTAATAAACGTATTATATCAGTTACACACCGATGCCTCTCTTTCTGTCGTCAGTAATTTGACTTTCGAAAGAAGGAGACAAAGCGTTGTATAACTATACAGACGCTATACAACGTTTATTAGTAAGAGGGTTAGTTGACAAAACTGTTCTTCAGATTTTTAGGGTTCCGGACCTTTGGGGGCAAACAGGAAATTAAAAAAAAAAGTTTTGCAAATTATACCATGTGAATGTGACACATCAACACTCATCATTAGGTAGGTACCGTGGGAGTCTCGAATTTAAAAAAAAATAATTTTTAAATAAATAGTTTTAAAGATATTTATGAAAATAGCGGAAAATTTACCATACCCCTGTCCCCTTATAAATGATAAATGATTTTATTTCTGTAAGTAGGTTTATACAAACACTTTTACGCGTCAAACATTTTTTTTTAACTAGATGAGGCCGGCGTTTCCTATCTGACTACTCTGAGAAGAAAGGCCGAAACAAACTCAGAGGTCACAGTCTCTTTTAAAGTCCAGACATAATCTTGGTCAGATCATGTGTTATTTCCGAAACTGCCGAGCCAAACATTTTTGGAATGTTTTTTATAGGTTTTCTACAAACCTGTAACCTATAAGAAGCCTATGGTCTTAAAACAACTCGGTAAATCTATCAATATTGTGCGTACAAACTTACATTTACAGTTGGAATGTATGGGAGAACTTGTTTTACAACTATAATGTTAAGTTTGTTCTTGGGATAATTTTGTCTCTTCTTTCTTCATTCCAACTACAGAACCCTTCATTGTGTGTGTTCCGACACGCACTTGACCGGTTTTTGACCTATCGCGTATAAACCCATCGACCAGGCATTGAGGGTAAAAGCTCAAACTCAAACTCAAAGCATTTATTTCAATTAAACCAATTACAGGCACTTTTGAATTGTTAAAGAGTCAGTCAGTTAGTCAGAAAATTGAAGCTAGTTGCCCATTCCAAAGCGTAGATCTCTATGGAGAAGAACGGGCAAGAAACTCCAAGGACACACTTTAAATCAAAATTATTACAAAATCGTGGGTACATTGTTCTTGTTGCTTCTATATGTGAGAACAATGTAAAAAATAAATAATTCAAAACAATTCAAAATGTAAGATTAAAAATAAGCCCTGGCAGTTAAGAGATGACCAGTTTCCACTGATGGCGCCCGTTCACGGACATGACGCGTGGATGATCAGCACCATCCAGCTCAACCATTTTGTAGGGAACCACATGATCCAACACACGCGCCACCATCAGCGAGACATTTAAGTGAGCATGACATACTCTCAACTGCCATACTCTTTCAAGTCAACATACCTACATCATAACATAAAACCGCTCCATGGTACTCACATTTGCAAAATTTAAAAAATGCTTCTAATTTATACAAAACTATAGTTTGCAATGATTGTATTCAAAAGATTAATTAAATCTTACTACCAAAAGGAAAGAAAATCCTACCTGTTGAATTACTTATTCAACATCTAAAACTTGATGAAATAAAAATTAAAAGTAAACAATAAGGTCATAATGTCAGAAAAAAAGGGACGCATTCCTTCAAAAAAAAAAAAAAAATTTTAACAAAGCCCAAGTGGCTGTGGAGCAGGACCAGCATTTAGCCAAGCATTTTTATCTATGATAATAATCATTCAACCTATAATATGCTTGTCTACATAGTGTGCGTTTAATGCATGTTTTAAATTGCTTCTCATTTTGTTGAAGAATATCGAGCGGTATTTTATTATAACATTTTACACAGTACCCCATAAAAGAAGTGTGTACCTTAGACAATCTGAAACGTGGTTGATCTAATTTGTTCCTACTTCTAGTGTTAAAATTATGCCGATCACTTATCTTACTAAAAAGATGTAGATTTTTTCTAACACACATAATATTTTCATATATAATATTGGCAAGGTACCGTCATGATGTTAATTTTTTTAAACAGTTCCCTTAGAGATTCGCGACTGCGGAGGTTGGAGATGGCTCTGACAGCCCTCTTTTGCAGATCCGGGTCAAGGCTGAGTTCTTAGCTGACGTGAATTTGACGTGACTGAACTCAGTGGTGATGTCCGTCAGAACATGAAACACTGATATCAGTCTTCACAAAAACTACGCGATTTTGAAAATCTAAGTGTCCGCTTTCAGGTGGATAAGGCATTGTTTTTATGTGTCGCGTAGTGTTAGTAATATCGTGCGAAAAATTCTGCACTACATTGTATGCAATCTTTTCCCGCTCCTGACACTGATGAGCAGTGGTGGATTAAGAGTTTTGGAGGCCCTAAGCATAGAAACCGTGTAGGCCCTCTTTTGCTTGGATTTGGAAAATGGGAACAATAAGAATTCATCAAAATCATATTATGTTATTCGATCAAAATAGATATTCGAAATTTGTATTAGGTAAGGTTTGGTTTAGAACTGGTCATTTGAAACTTAAACAAATTAACAGTTATTTATTTTCAGCGTTAGGTTACAGCGCTCTAAGATTTATTCTTTTATCTTTTCTTGATAAAATAAAGCCGAAATTCAAAGACACAAAAAGACGAAAGCGGCTCTTTTAACTACGTATGTGGTAATTTGTATCTTTACTAGAACATCAGGACAAAATATAGAATAAAGAATTAAGACGTGTGAGGGCTTATTTTTCAATCGTCAGATAACTTTTATCTGAGGAATAAATATGGCGGTTTGACATATTTTCTATACAAAAGCTGTCAAAACGTCAAACTTATTCCCCAGATAAAAGTTATCTGACGAATGAAAAATCAGCCCTAAGTGTAGTCAGTGCGTACCTACTTTGTCAGTGTTATTAGTTCACTCCACGAACGAGTCAGAACACAAATCATTCCACAAGACTGTAGTGCTAAACACAAAAAAATAGTATTGCTGTTCCCTATAATATGCTCGCTTAACTCGTCAAAATGTAGGGAATGGAAATGATGGGATGATGCCCTTAACCATGTGAGGAGGGACGCTACCGTGTCAGGAGGGACGCTACCGTGTCAGGAGGGACGCTACCGTGTCAGGAGGGACGCTACCGTGTCAGGAGGGACGCTACCGTGTCAGGAGGGACGCTACCGTGTCAGGAGGGACGCTACCGTGTCAGGAGGGACGCTACCGCGTCAGGAGGGACGCTACCGTGTCAGGAGGGACGCTACCGCGTCAGGAGGGACGCTACCGCGTCAGGAGGGACGCTACCGCGTCAGGAGGGACGTTATAGTGCGAGGGACGCTACCCTTGACCGTCTGAGGGAGGCTACCCTTGACCGTCTGAGGGAGGCTACCCTTGACCGTCTGAGGGAGGCTACCCTTGACCGTCTGAGGGAGGCTACCCTTGACCGTCTGAGGGAGGCTACCCTTGACCGTCTGAGGGAGGCTACCCTTGACCGTCTGAGGGAGGCTACCCTTGACCGTCTGAGGGAGGCTACCCTTGACCGTCTGAGGGAGGCTACCCTTGACCGTCTGAGGGAGGCTACCCTTGACCGTCTGAGGGAGGCTACCCTTGACCGTCTGAGGGAGGCTACCCTTGACCGTCTGAGGGAGGCTACCCTTGACCGTCTGAGGGAGGCTACCCTTGACCGTCTGAGGGAGGCTACCCTTGACCGTCTGAGGGAGGCTACCCTTGACCGTCTGAGGGAGGCTACCCTTGACCGTCTGAGGGAGGCTACCCTTGACCGTCTGAGGGAGGCTACCCTTGACCGTCTGAGGGAGGCTACCCTTGACCGTCTGAGGGAGGCTACCCTTGACCGTCTGAGGGAGGCTACCCTTGACCGTCTGAGGGAGGCTACCCTTGACCGTCTGAGGGAGGCTACCCTTGACCGTCTGAGGGAGGCTACCCTTGACCGTCTGAGGGAGGCTACCCTTGACCGTCTGAGGGAGGCTACCCTTGACCGTCTGAGGGAGGCTACCCTTGACCGTCTGAGGGAGGCTACCCTTGACCGTCTGAGGGAGGCTACCCTTGACCGTCTGAGGGAGGCTACCCTTGACCGTCTGAGGGAGGCTACCCTTGACAGTCTGAGGGAGGCTACCCTTGACCGTCTGAGGGAGGCTACCCTTGACCGTCTGAGGGAGGCTACCCTTGACCGTCTGAGGGAGGCTACCCTTGACCGTCTGAGGGAGGCTACCCTTGACCGTCTGAGGGAGGCTACCCTTGACCGTCTGAGGGAGGCTACCCTTGACCGTCTGAGGGAGGCTACCCTTGACCGTCTGAGGGAGGCTACCCTTGACCGTCTGAGGGAGGCTACCCTTGACCGTCTGAGGGAGGCTACCCTTGACCGTCTGAGGGAGGCTACCCTTGACCGTCTGAGGGAGGCTACCCTTGACCGTCTGAGGGAGGCTACCCTTGACCGTCTGAGGGAGGCTACCCTTGACCGTCTGAGGGAGGCTACCCTTGACCGTCTGAGGGAGGCTACCCTTGACCGTCTGAGGGAGGCTACCCTTGACCGTCTGAGGGAGGCTACCCTTGACCGTCTGAGGGAGGCTACCCTTGACCGTCTGAGGGAGGCTACCCTTGACCGTCTGAGGGAGGCTACCCTTGACCGTCTGAGGGAGGCTACCCTTGACCGTCTGAGGGAGGCTACCCTTGACCGTCTGAGGGAGGCTACCCTTGACCGTCTGAGGGAGGCTACCCTTGACCGTCTGAGGGAGGCTACCCTTGACCGTCTGAGGGAGGCTACCCTTGACCGTCTGAGGGAGGCTACCCTTGACCGTCTGAGGGAGGCTACCCTTGACCGTCTGAGGGAGGCTACCCTTGACCGTCTGAGGGAGGCTACCCTTGACCGTCTGAGGGAGGCTACCCTTGACCGTCTGAGGGAGGCTACCCTTGACCGTCTGAGGGAGGCTACCCTTGACCGTCTGAGGGAGGCTACCCTTGACCGTCTGAGGGAGGCTACCCTTGACCGTCTGAGGGAGGCTACCCTTGACCGTCTGAGGGAGGCTACCCTTGACCGTCTGAGGGAGGCTACCCTTGACCGTCTTGAGGAGCGGATGCAGGCCTAAACGAATTGCAGGTAATAAAACGCAGCAAGTACGCTTATTTATAGTAGTTTATTTCCACAAAACGGCACGGGAGTGCAAGATACGAAGACAACATCGGAGACGTCGGTGCGCCATCTTCGGCGGAGACACCATGGCTTGTCTGCGCAAAGTGGCGCAACTCGGTGCCACTAGCAAATCTTCGTACAGCATGTGTAGATTGTGATGCAAGGACAGCAGCATCCGCAGCCGCCACCACAACAGCCACCGCAACAACCTCCGCAGCCTCCGCACCTGGAAGAAAACAAATAACGTTAAGCACATTAATGATCTGCAAGCATGAACAGCTTGCATTGGAAATGCAGACCACCAGAAAGCATAGCATAAGCATAATCAGCCTATATGTTCCCACTGCTGGGACAGGCCTCCGAGAGGGGTGTGGGCCGTAATCTACCACGCGGGCCTAGTGCGGGTTGGTAGATGTCACATGTCATTTTCGGTTCGAGGACATGCCGGTATCCTCAATGTTTTCCTTCGTTTTGAGAGGAGTGGTGATTTAATTCACTAACTGACAAAATATTTACATAATATATAAGCTAACAGACTTTAAAATCTAATTATAATATGTACAAATGTAAAAAAAAACAAATCATAGGGCATCAAAATTCGTCCACATCGCTGTCAACAGGAAAAGTGCCCAAAAGACTGGCAGCATTGCTACGTTGTATGGCGATGCCGATTCTTTGGCCAAAGAATAGGCCAGCCCTTTGGTCACGTGAAGAGTCGACCAACCGCTTGGCGATGTCTCGGAAAACCAAGTGGGCACTCTGACCCCATGGCCCTAGTGTTTCAACCCCAAACGGCTCGAACATATAACTCCCAAAGATCGGAATATTTTCGCCGTTTGAGGTTTTCCGCACCTGCAGCAGCCGCCCCAGCACAGCCCGCTGTACTAGGAAGATGGGATGGCGCAAGGGTGTCGACACATGTTGCATCCCACACCAAAGGCCTGCCTAACTTCCAAGGCATTATGGTCATTCAGTCTGGTCTCTTGCCATCGTCGCGTGCCAAGCCGTTGGTTTCTAAAACAGCTGGCACCCCGGTGACAGCACGACGGATAATGTCATTAATGCTGGCGTGCCGTGCTATCCGGCCTGCGCTCTTACTACAAGACAGGCCATGATGTCCGAGGCAGTCGACGGCTTCACCGCACTGGCAGCGATGTGGAGCCCCGCAAGGAGCGCCCAGACGCAGACAGGTAGCGAGCCGGAAGGTGGAGTCACCCCAGCAAAGTGCCTATGTTGGGTGACGGTATTAAAATATTTAAACTAAAGCGCCTAACTGGGTTCAAACCTGCAACCTACAACTCCTCGCGGCGGCAGTTACCACTAGGCCAGCACTGCTCGCACCTAGTCGGCAAACAACGATCTCAGCGCCAAAATCAATGTCATCATCTGCCTAGCCTTTTTCCAACTATGCTGGGGTCTAGCAGTATTTTACATGGAGCGACTGCGTATCCGACTTCGGCGGTTAGGGTGCTTACATTAAGACACAGGTTTCCGGTACAGGAGAGTGTGCGGCTCGGTACCGATCGGTGCAGGTATAATATTTCCGGTACAGGAGAGTCTGTGCGGCTCTGTAGCGATCGGTGCAGGTACAACATTCCCATAAAGAAATGGGTGTATATAGACAGCGACAGCCCGCATAGGCTCGCCTGTACCGGAAACTGGGCAAAAAGTAGGACTCTTGGCTACTAGGAAATCCCGAATAACCGCAGGGCAAAAGTAGGACTTGGCTACTACTGGGAAAACCCGAAATAGAAGAACCTTTTACAGTTTGACAACGTTTCTTTATGTAAGCACCCTTACTCGGGTAATACGATCGGGCTTCTGACGACCCGTAACGACTGTCAAAGATCCACGAATGACAGCCGGGACCAACGGCTTAACGTGCTTTCCGAGGCACGGAAGGGGTCGCGGTATGTAAAGATGGTCACCCATCCACGGACCAACCGCGGCAAGCGTAGCTTAGCCTGACCGATCGACCCGTGCGGCTGCTATTACTTAACCACAAGCTCCAAATCAATGTAAATTACACTACTATTGACACGGAACATGTGATTCATAAAAAATTCGGGCATTGCCCCTCAGTGAAAGGCTCGAGGATTCATCAGGAGCAAGCTGATGAAGCCTTGCCTGAGGAAAGTAAATTTCTACTTACATTTTTCCTATGGAAGGTAAAGAGTACTTAATAAAAGCCGAAAATAAGTCAACGGTAGACCAAAATTGCGGAAAGTCACTATTATTTTTAAAAGATTTAGGTTTTTTTTGAGACTTTTTATTATGTGTGTATTACGCGAGCGATTTGATTGTACTACCCTTTCTGAAAAATGTACTTCTACAGAACACTTCAGATGACATAAATTCAAAATTATTATTATTTTTAAATATGGTTCTTATACCTAATATTAGTTGACAGTACCAATCTAGGTCAAAATATTTCAAACAGAAAAGAGTTCATATCAAGGTGGTCGAGGTCGATTATTTTCTTTTATTTCTTGTAACATATGGCCGAACCCAACGTATTTTCAGTAAGGCCGGCCACACACAGACGGAATTCCGTTTCATAATTTCGATTTGGAATTTCGAAGACAGCAAATCTATACAAAATCAAGGATCTATCACACACGTACAATAGTACAGATTCGAAAGTCCGCATGGTAGTCTGTGCATTCGGAATCTCGCATGGAAAAAAGTCGTTCCGAATGCAAGTCTTCCATCCAGAGATTTTGTATGGGTCGCTTCACACATTCGTAAATTCCGTACGGAATACGCTCAGTGTGCGTCGCATGACCGAAGCAAATGGGGAAGGTCGGGCAAAGCTAATTGTAGATGGAGTGATCATAGCTAGGTCCCCACGGCCTACAATAAGTTTGACATTTCGTTCAGTCATGAGTTTACTTTTATTTCGCTATTTCGTTATTTTCGGTGATTTCAATATTTTAAATCAAGTAAATGATATGGAAAGTGTCAGAATTTAAAACCATAAATATATCCTCAGTCACTGTCTGCAAAATGTGTCTACTCTGTTTAATTTATAAAACATCTCTACGAATAGCTTTAAGCCACCATCTTTTAATTTTAGGGTCTCTCGGGAAATGGTGGACTCCAATTTCGGAGTAATTAGTAACACAACAACGCATCATTTTCGCAAAAATAAAATAAAACCACCTCACGCCTTGTATTATTGGCTTGTGTTGGGAACTAGCTACGACAGCGCCATTTTGACAGTTGCCTTCCCCATTGAGGTGTGTTTAATTGGAACTCCTTTATCTGAAGTTTATCTCTTACTTATTTTGCTGAAAAATCCGTCGAAAAAATCCTTATATATGTAGATCCTGTAATGGCTCGTAGTTTGGCTCTTTTTTAAATAAAACTGGCTATATTGCAATCTTTGGGTGTTAGAGGGGAGGGGGGGGGGGTCACCTAGTAACGGGTTTTTTAATTTATTTTTTAGCAAGATAGAGCGAATCAGAAAATCGTCGTCAAACTCCATATTCGCTGCCAGATCGTCTGGACTCAGTACTTAGCGTCTCTCAATAAAGAATATTGTTGTTTCGAACGGAAATAAACGTTCGTGTGTGATGTATCCATATAGGTACGGAATCTCGAATCGATATTTGGAAGCGGAATTCTGTCAGATACAAAAATCGTGGTTTTGACAATTTTATTTTTAAAATTCGGTTTTTTAGTTGACAATTTTGATCTTAATCCGTGCCAAACGCATTTCATCTCTATTTCGTTTCGCGACTAATCACTTGTTAACTAGCGTTTGTAAATAAAGAAAAGTTAATCATTTATTAAGAGCTAGTTACGTAATTGGTAAGCTAAACAGTGGCTAATCAGTGATTACCGAGATTTTTAAAAATAAGGCTGGTTATTGTGTTTTAAATACCTACAGAGAAAAGCACGGGTATACCAGCACATGGCGATGGCTGTTTTGCGTGGATGTGACGCATATTTTCCCACAAATTGTTTCTTTTTGTATTTGTGTTCTTTTTTTTTGTGTCATATTTATCGCAAATAAACGTATTTTCTTTCTTTCTAAGGCCGATCGTTGAGGCGATCTTAGGGTGAATTTCACCAATGAGACTGAACGCGATCAGCACATCTAAACTACGTTCATGAGCTGTCAGTGTCATTATTCCAAAGAAAATAATGACACTCTTAAACGTGGTTTATGTGCTGATCGCGTTCAGTTTCATTGGTGAAATCAGCCCTTAGATGGAGTCTTAAGTCCAGCAGTGACTAATTTATCACATTATATTTTTGTTGTAGTCATCATCTCGTGGTCTTTTTCGAGTTTTCGAATTATTGCAATGTAATGTGTACTGTGTGTAGGTACTGACTACAAAACATTTTTCAACAATAACAAGGTAAGTAATGCCTCATCGTTTCAGGTTCAATTTTTTTTTTTGTAAGCAATGGGGATCCTCTGCCACGTCGAACAGTGCAAACGTGTGTCACAGCTTTAGAAACTTGTTGCACTATTCTTTTACGTTCTAAAAGGATCAAGAGATACTTTAACATAGAATAATATGAACTTTATTCCATTCTCGGCAAGGTTTATATTTAGTTGGCAGTTCAAACCCTCTGCACAGCATTTCTCACCACGTTTCGAGAGCGGCAATTCTCGTAATTTTAAGAACATTCAACGTCTGTTAACCTCACAAAGGCATACCACCAATTATTGTACCTATGTTCGCTCACAGATGGCGTTATATTAATAAAGACTATGAAAATCCGCAGCGTCCGCAAAGAGTATATGTGTTCTGTGGTTTGATTTCAGTCTCAATATATCAAAAATACCTATAATTTCCCTACATTTTTGACATTTGATTGTCGCTGAGATGAGATTGCGACTAGATTTTGAAAGTTTTTGGTTATCTACGAGAATTGGGCTTCAGGTGTCTTCACGATGATCTCCTCACCGAATGCGTCGAGCGTAAGTAGGAACGCCCTACTGAAACACAACTGTTCACACACATTACTGCACATTACCTTTTCAAATCCAACGAACACACTACGACGTTGTCAACGAGCGGCGCGGCACGGCGCGGGGACCGAGGACGCAACAGCATCGCGGCACTGCATCGTCCTATTACTTTATATAGTGTACTAGCTTCCACCCGCGACTTCGTCCGCGTGAAATCTCTTGTTTCCCCGACCCATCCCGTCGCATCGCATCGCCTGCCCGCGCTGTTACCTGAGGCCAATAATCGAGATGAAAACTATCCTATCTTTTAAGTCGGACCAAATTACAAATAGTGACCAAATTTCATCAAGATCGGTTCAGTAGTTTCGAAGTTCATTCAGGACATATATCGTGACACGAGATTTTTATTTAATTAAGATTATCTACGGCACGATCCGACACGATCGCGCTTGATTTACTAGCATCTGGGAGCAGCACAACAATCAAGCAGCGTCGGCAACATCAGTCGCTATAACGGACGAAAAGGGGTTTGGTAGCAGCAGTTTCGTGAGTTCGACCAATTCATTTCTTTCACACTTTTCATCCAGTCTCATTCACTATTCAGTGAACTTACTTAATTCCCTCCCATTCCCATTTTCAAGCACAAATCCGAACATGTTAATTCATTGATTTCATCAATACCATTACAATAAGCATTGCATAAATTTTTTTTTTTCACTCGCCACATACTTACCCACATCTCATTTTTATAAAATTACTTCGTAATTATTTTAGTATTTCGAATCATTCCAATTACCAACCATTTTATTTATACATAATCATATTCTAATACTTACATTTTCCTTTGTGATACAGCACACCTACATCGCCTTGCTCTGAGCGCACCGAGTGAGTCTCACACTGAGGGTAATTTGGTAAAGTTGCGTGACTATCACAGTGCCTGCCACATTTCCTAATTAATTTAAGTATTGTTTTAATTGCATAATGTTCATTATGGACACCAAAAAACCCACATCTAATATGCCAGATGATGACGATTCCCAGCTCAGTACTTAGAAAAAAAGAGGAGCTAGTCACTATTTTCAAAAATTATAGGTATTCAATCATTAAAATCGAAAAAAACATTGACAAAAAATAGATATTTTACAATTATATAATCGCTTAGTAACCTATAAGTCCCTTGTAAAAGATTTTGATGAAAATTAGACCTTCATTGACGAAATTATTGGGGTTTCAGATGAACAGCTGAGCGCGACAGAGGAGCGGGAGCAATTTGAAATAGAACACCAGAATCAACTTGCACTCGGCATCCAGCTGATACGAGCCAATGAAACTGCTTGCGTCAACGGGTCTGTACAAACTCCAAATGTAGGTGAACCAGGAACCAAGGCGTTCATTAAATTACCTACCATTGACCTTCCACACTTCTCAGGTGAATATCATAATTGGCTAGAATACAGAAACACTTTCGAATCACTCATACACAAAAATAAATCAATACACAACATTCAAAAATTTCATTATTTGCATGCATCTTTGCAAGGTGAAGCTTCACAAGCTATTCAATCATTAGAAATGTCATCAGACAATTATCAGATAGCTTAGGAACTCATCTCTGATAGGTACAATAACACGCGACAGCTGCTAAACAACCTCGTTCACGCATTGTTCAGCATAAACACCATAAACAATGAATCCGCAACATCACTCAGACAACTACTGGATACAGTAAATAAAATCCTCAGAGCACTTGACAACATAGGTGAACCCACACAGTACTGGGATACATTGGTAATTTATCTTGTTACCTCCAAATTAGACTTCAAAACATTCAGATATTGGGAGAAACACAAGAGCACACTCGAAAAAAAGCCCACACTTCAAGATTTAAAAACATGTCTCAGTGATCGTGCCATTCTTTTACAAAATCTTGAAGACACTAAACAAAACATCAAAACAGATCCGAAATCACATTCACACAAATCAACTACACAAACTCGCACAAATCCATCTCGCATTCCTAACTGTCCTTTATGTAAAGCTCAACATTATTAATTGCTCTCGTGTCCATTTTTCAAGGAAATGACAGTGGAAAAAAGAATAGAAAAGGTATCCAAATTATATAATTATTGTTCTAGCTGTTTACATGCAGGACACGAGATCAAATCCTGTCGCGGTGGTGCATATGTAAGTATTGCCAACAAAAACAATACAATGTTAGATAAGGAGCAATCAAAACTAGGATCGGAACACACTACACTCGCTAGTGGCACTAGTACACAACACATATCAGTTTTACTTTCCACTGCCCTAGTGCACATTGTCGCCAGTGATGGAACACCACACTTGGCGAGAGCATTACTGGACAATGGAAGTACCTCTAACCTCTAGTTACATCACAAATAAACTATGTACAAAGCTCAATCTGACATTCGAATCCATATAAGGCACAGTTTCGGGCGTCGATCAACAACACACAAAAACAGGATGTAAGTGACAGCCCTCCGCAGACTGATGAGGTGAATTCAATATATCATATTAATATGACCGGTACATGAAATTATTTCAGGAAAGTTATGGGAATCCAATAAACCTGATTTGTTTTATTACTTCACACGCAATGTATCGTTATCGTAGCAAGACGCGCATAGCAAACGGCAGTGCAGCGAGCCTTCGGCCGCCGAGTATTTCAACATCCATAGCAGATTTTTTTATTTTAGCTGTTTTATTTACATAAATGGAGTGCTGCGTACAGATAATGTAATTTTATTTTGAATAAAGGAATAGTAACTGAAAACACGATAAAAAATATGAAAATTTTCCTGAGAATATTTCCGGTAGAATATTATTCAAAATCAGGAGCTGAATGCACCCTGTTAGTTTGCGGAGGGCTGTCCCTTACACCCTGTATATTTCATCGCACAAATGTTCAAATAAAATCATTACACAATTCATTCACACTAAATACGCCGTGTTTGGTACTTGACACAATGGCTCACTCGGTACCTAACGTGCGCATCAACACAGAAGCTATTAACCTACTTAAACATTTACAACTAGCTGACCCTCTGTTCTATGAACTTGCTACAACTGACCTATTACTAGGTGCCGACATATTTTGGCAGATAATTGGCAATAGTCGAATTCAGTTAGGTAAACAACAGCCCACATTACAAGGAACTAAACTCGGCTGGCTAGTTTCAGAGTGTACAACAGACACCAGCAAGCACACGAACAATTGTTTTTTCAATAATAATAATAATATTGTTTTTTAATAATAATAATAGCTCAGATCAGTTAACCGTTTAGCTGTCGCGCAGGGGGGGGGGGGGGACTTGACTAACAAAAATTAGCAGTTTAAAGCTTAATATTTTAGAAACCTATCCCTTAATCGAAAAATTGTTTTCACAAATCTGCAATATTTTTGAAACTCCTTTCCAACAACACCCCACACCATGGGGTAGACGAGAAAAAATAAACATCCCCACTTTACGTTACAGGAGGTACCCTAAATAAAAAACATATTTCATGATTTTATTTTACCACTTTATTGGCGTGATTAATATGTATATTCATGCCAAATTATAGCGTTCTAGTACTAAGAGTCTCTGAGCTAAGCTGCGGACGGACGGACGGACTTACGGACATGGTGAAACTATGAGGGTTCCTTGGTGACTACGGAACCCTAAAAACGACACAATCATGTATAACATGCTTATAACATACCTCATATTTTTTGTAGTATCTACCTAGCTCATGCTATCAATAATATAACAGGGACTGTGCAACAATGTCAAATGTTAACACATTCAGTGCCCAGCACCCGACTCCCGGGTCCAACAATAATTCGTTCGTGTGCCCACAACCCAGCTCCCGAGTCGTACATATAGATAGCTATTGTTGACATGTGACCATGCCCAGCACCCGCCTACCAGGTGCAAATCAAAACACGCCAACGAACAAACAACGAATTATTGTTGGACCCTGGAGTCGGGTGCTGGGCACTGAATGTGTTAATTGCCTGTAAACATATTTTTATTAATTAGGTTTATGACATTGTGTTTGTCTGCTGGCTAAGAGTTTAATAAGTCTATACTGTACAGTAAATGTATATATCTAGCACTTAGCTAGCAGTGGCGCAGCTACAATTATCATTTGAGGGAAGCCGAAGAAAAAATTGTTCAGTTCTCATAAATTCAGATAGAAATTTTAGGCATTTTTGTAATGTTTTTAATCTTATGATGACTGTATTAAACTGGTATTAAATATAAATAATGTGATGTGATACACAGTTGCACACACAGTTGTACAATATTTGGCAATAGTAGACGTTAAGAAGAGTGGTAGTTCCGAAGGGAAGCCGATAGAAATCGGGTTGTATGAAGGCTTCGCCCCTGTTAGCTAGGTAAGTACCTACAGGGACTGAAAATAAAAAGGAACTCATTTTTATATATTTCATTTTGTCATTCATCTTCATAAACAATTAATATATTATCAAGAAAGTGTGCAGGAGGTGAAAGATTGTCTTGATAGGTATCAAGACAATCTTTAAGTTGGTCTTTAAGTTTTTATCTTCAAGTTGGGCTAGGTAGCCCAACTTAAGTACCAGATTATGGACATAGTGTGTGTGCATAACACTATTGTACGTCTGCCAACAATGCAGTTACAATAATATTGCAAGATTGCTTGCCGAGTTCGTTCGTGAGAGCAAGATTCGTCAGATTCCTGAAAAAAGCCAAAGTCGTTGGTAAAATCACAGAAAATACGAATATCGCAACAGAACACATTCACCGGCGCAAGCGCAACAAAGCGAATGATTTGACGTTTGAGTTTGAGGTCATGTTTGACAAATTAATGATGACATGTATTTTAAAACCTGACACAATGTCTTTTTCGTCACATATCCGTACATAACTAGTGAGATTAGTAAGTAAATGTAATAAAATGCATTTTTCTCAGTTTTGCAATTGCAAACTGGATTTTTTTTCGTGTTTAAGTTTTATGATGAAATGACGATAATTTTGCAATAAAACAATTGACGGTAACGCTTAGACCCAAAAGTGGGCATACTCCTTTGTATTCAGCGACGTAGGCGTAGACTATGCAGGGCCAATCATGATTAATAACCGTAAAGGGCGTGGAAGTGTACTAAGTAAAACATACATTTGTATTTTCGTTGGTTTTGTAGTCAAAGCTGTGCATTTGGAGTTGGTCACAGATCTGACGACAGAGTCTTACATAGCAGCAATTAAGAGGTTCATTTCTCGTAGAGGTAAACCCAATTATATCTATTCAGACTGGGAAAAAGCTGGTAGGTGCTGCTCGTGTGATCGACAATTTTATCAGAAATCACAGTGAGTCAATTTACAGCTGCGCTGCAGAGCAAGGTATAAACTTTCACTTCATTCCCCCATACTCTCCCCACTTCGGAGGCCTATGGGAAAGTACTGTTAAATCAGTAAAATACCACCTCAAAAGAGTTCTAGGCTTGGCACACCTCACATATGAGGAAATGTACACATTACTTGTCCAGATAGAAGGCATCCTTAATTCGAGGCCTCTCACACCTCTTTCACCCAAACCATCTGATCTATCAGCTCTCACATCCTTCCATTTTCTAATTGGTCGTACTCTAACTCTGATACCTTACCCACAGATGTCCGACTGCAACCCATCACGGCTGCCGAGGCTTCAACGAGTCGAACTACTGCGCCAGCATTTTTGAGGACGCTTTAATAAGGAAATATATTTCCCAGTTGCACCAAAGGATGCTCTGACAACGCTCACACGGCGCGCTCACTGAGGGCTCGCTGGTCATCGTGAAGGACGAGGCGCTACCTGCAGCACACTGGCCACTGGGACGAATTCTGAAGCTTTACAGTCAGGCACAATCAGAAGGGCATTCCACAGAATTTGCCCGTTATTAGATGGACCACCAAATTAATCCATCATTCTTCAATTAACCTATCTGGACCGCTCATAATTCCTACCTCAATCAATCAACATGAAGCAATCAATATAAACCTCATGCATTCATCAACCAATCAATCAACCTGGTTGGACTGTTCAACTCATCATCCACTGCTGGCCCGGGAATATGTTCACACACATTCAAATCCAACGAACACTACGACGCGACGTTGTCAACGAGCGACGCGCTCTTCGCTAGGAGTATATGTGTTCTGTGGCGAGCTGTGTATTCTGTGGTGGCGGCGGCGCGGCACGGCGCGGGGACCGAGAACGCAACAGCATCACGGCACTGCATCGTCCTATTACTTTAAATAGTGTGCTAGCTTCCACCCGCGACTTCGTCCGCGTGAAATCTCTTGTTTCCCCGACCCACCCCGTCGCATCGCATCGCCTGCCCGCGCTGTTACTTGAGGTCAATAATCGAGATGAAAACTATCCTACCGTTTAAGTTGGACCAAATTACACATAGTGATTGTGACCAAATTTCATCAAGATCGGTTCAGTAGTTTCGAAGTTCATCATGACACGAGATTTTTATATTAAGATTATCTACGGCATCGTCCGACACGACCGCGCTTGATTTACGTACTTAGGTTGCTATAATATTGTGAACCACCTAATAAACCCTTTTAATACAGTCCGCTTGCTTTCTTTTGACCTGGGCCTACACAACAACTTTCTTGATAATTTGCCGAAGGAAAGCTATTCCGAGCAATAGTAAAGAACGCAGTGATGTCTAGAAATAGTGAAGAACACTCGACTCTGTTTCATGAGAGGCCTAAGTCCAGCAGATCAGTCACGCAGCTTCGTCATTAATATGGAGCCGAATAATAATTATCCAGAACTGAATCCTAGTCCAACTGTATTTATGTTGATTAGCTCTGAGATACAAAGTGCTAAATTCATGTAGTAATTAATTAAGCCTTTAATGTAACTCAAACTCAAAAACTCAAAGCATTTATTTTCAATTAAACCAATTACAGGCACTTTTGAAATGTCAAAGAGTCGGTCAGTTAGGAAGTTGAAGCTAGTTGCCCATTCCAAAGCGTAGATCTCTATGGAGAAGAACGGACAAGAAACTCCAAGGACACACTTTAAATCAAAATTAGTACAAAATCCTGGGTACATTGTTCTTGTTGCTTCTCTATATGAGAATAATGTAAAAAATGAATAATTTAAAAAAAATCAAAATATAAGATTATAAATAAGCTCTGGCAGTTAAGAGATGACCAGTTTCAACTGACGGCGCCCGTTCATGAACATGACGCGTGGATCAGCACCATCCAGCTCAACCATTTTGTAGGCTAAACTATATTCTGCCAGGGTCGCGGGATGTTCAAAAGTGTTACCGTGTCCCCTGCCACAGGCAACTGAAGGAACACGGGTGGGTTTTAGTCAGTAAAAGTCTGACACGCCCTCCCTATCCGCCCAGAGCGGGTGAAGTAGAATAATGTAAACTATATTGGCTTCATTAATAAAGAGTACGCTGTGGTTGTTACGTAGATAGATAAGTAGTGCACCAATAGGTTGGCTGGATTAATAAATCCAGCTATTAATAGATAGGTACGACGTAAATCGCATATAATTATTATTCCTGGTTCCTTCCTCTTATTTCATGCTCTATGTTCCTTGCTCTCGTTTCATGCTCTATGTTCCTTGCTCTTGTTTCATGCTCTATGTTCCTTGCTCTTGTTTCATGCTCTATGTTCCTTGCTCTTGTTTCATGCTCTATGTTCCTTGCTCTTGTTTCATGACTATTATTGTATATCTTGAGAGCAATTGTGGCCCAGTAATAACGGCCCGGACTTACGAGTTGTAGGTCGTGGGTTCGAACCCAGACAGGCGCCATCTATATATATAAAAGGAGAAACTGACTGACTGACTGACTGACTGACTGACTGACTGACATATCAACGCACAGCCGAAACTACTGGGACTAGGAACGTGAAATTTTGCACACGGCTTCCTTTTATAATGTAGGGGAGCACTAAGAAGGGGTTTTTGGAAATTCGACCTTTAAGGGGGTAAAAAGGGGGTATTTCGTTTGTATGAAAAACTTTATTCCTTGAGTTAATAAACTTGAAACATGGCCCAAATACTTATCTTAATAAATTATGAACTTCGTAATTTTTAGTTTTTCTAAACTACCCCCACGAGGGGGATTGGGGGGTGTCAAAAAATGTATGGAAGAATTTTAACACGCAGTCCGATTAACTCGAAACTCAGTATTTATACTTAAGTCCAAAAATAAAGAATAACCTGTATCAAGGTTTTTCGAAAATCTACCCCGGACGGGGTGGAAAGGGGCTGTCAATAATACAGGGGAGAATTTTACTGCGTAGCTTGATTAACTCGAAAATTGGTATGAATAATCTTTGAGTCAAGGTTTGGAAATATCCTAAACGATTTTTTAAAATTCCACCCCTGTGGGGGTGAAAACCGGGGATATAGTTAAGATGAAAAATCTTATTCATTTGGTTAATAAACTTGAAATTTGGTACGAATATTTGCCTAAATAAGCAATAAAGTTTCTTACTATTGGTTTTTCAAAACTACCTCTGACGGGGTGAGAAGGGTTAATTAGATTTTTAAGAGGAGGATTTTACTGTGTGGCTTGATTAACTCAAAAATTGGTATAAGAAATCTTTGATTTCAGTTGTGGAAAAATCAGTAGAACAGTAAGGAAAAATTTTAACGCGCTGTCATATTAAATCGAAAATCGGTAGGTACTAATACTTTTTCGGAAGTCAGTGTCTTTGGATCTGTATTTTAGGTTTTTGCCACTGACTTCCGAAATTAAACTTATTTTTCACTTTGTAGTGTTTGTTTTGGAAGTCGGTTGTTTTTATTGTTCACTTTTTAGTGGGTCTGTTTGTAATTTATCTGAGTTACAATAGCCTGATGACAACTGCTCATCACCTTTTACAAAACATTGCTTTTCCCGAAGCAGGGACGTTAATTTTTGAGGAGTTCTCTTGGTACTTCACCAACAGCTCCACTTCACCATATGCATTGTGACGAGCTTCCATTGCTTAGTAATATTTTTAAGTAATGGAATCGCAACCCGTGAAATACTTATTATTGAGTTGTTCCAGTGGCCATCTTACCATCTGTGGTCTTCGCCATCAGTTCCACTTCACCAAATGTTGCTTTCCGAGAGGAAATGCACAAGTTACTATAAAAAAATACCAAAATCGCTATAGGTGCGCCTATATTGAAGAGTTCCCTCAATTTCTCTAGGATCCCATCATCAAATCCTGACCTGATGACAATGGGACCACCTGGAAAGTATACCCTTTCAAACAAAAAAAGAATTTTCCAAATCGGTCGAGCCGTCTTCGAGTAATCGGGGTACCATAAAAAAAAAAAGATTCTGAAGAACTGAGAACCTCCTCCTGTTTTGAAGTCGGTTAAAAATAATTTATAGCCAGAGTACATCTGATGACATTTCCAATAAGCCCCAACACGGCTAGGATACATTGTTTTATTACTGTCCTGAGTTCAATGGTACCATTTTCATCAGAAGCATTTATTTAAATTTGCTTCGTCATAGTCGTTTAACTATCTTAATCGAGATATCTTATCGCCACCCGTGAAATACTTATCATTGATGAGTTCCTGTAGCCATCTGTGGTCTTCTTCGTCAGTTCCACTTCACCAAATCATACTTTCTGAATGCAAATGCTTGATTTGTTGACGAAAATACCAAAATCACTATGTGTTTGCCAATAATATTTGAGGATTTCCCTGAATTCCTCATGGATTCTATCATCAGAACTGGATTTGGATAAAAATGGGACCAATCTGGAAGTTCAATCCTTTCAAGTAAAAATATTTTTTTTAAATCGGTTTATAAATGACGGAGTAACGGTAACAAACATTAAAAAAAAACATACAACCGAATTGATAACCTCCTCCTTTTTTTGAAGTCGGCTAAAAATAGGAACGAAGTCAGAACTGTGCATTGCATATATTTAAAAAGAAGTGATTGAACGAGTCTGTTGCGCACACTATAGTTTTTAGAATTTTTGTCCGTTTGTTGTTTGTTGGGATGTACATAAGTTCCGGATTGGCGCAAAAACGGTTGATTGAATTTAGAGGAAATTTGGCATACAGATGTTTTAGAACCTGGATTAACACGTAGTGTAGGTACTAATTTGATATATTCCAACATACATGCGGGCGAAGCCGCGGGCAAAAGCTAGTACTTTGTATAAATAATTTCATCACCACTGCTGTCAAAACGGTGAAGGAAAACATCGTGACGAAACCGGCATGTTCTAGAACCAATTATTCGAAGACATGTGACATCTACTAACCCGCACTGGGCCCGCGTGGTAGATTACGGCCCACTCTCTCTCGAAGAGAGGAGGTCTGTCCCAGCAGTGGGAACATTATAGGCTGATTTTGTATTGTGTATCTTTATATATGTAAAGGCTCCTGCAAACAGACACGACACACGATTCGAATCGCGTACGACACAAGGGCACGGCTCGTTGCACGACACGTGGTGCCTTTGTTTCACATCGCCTGTCGCGCCTGTTTTTCAGGAGCCTTATTTCTTCTGTAGGTATGTCACCGAACTCCTATGAATTTTTTTGTGGTTGTTAGAGTGGGTCCCTGCTGGATGGTTTAGATTCACAATTGGACCCGGTAGGTGGCGTTACGATCAGGCAGGACAACGTCTGTCGGGTCTGCTGGTATATTAAATACTTATCTAAAGAATTAGGTATATGCTTTAAGTATGTAGCTATGTATTTATTTTATAATGTAAATGGTACACCACAGACTACCTGCAATATTGTCTCTTTTCCCTTTAATCTATCCAAAGGTTGTCTTAAGGCGAAAGCAGGGTAGCCTGCGAAATTCAAATTTTCTTACGTTTTTTGCAATTTGCAGGTCAGTATTTTTTTTTTTTTGTGGATGGGAAATCATCAAATGACTTCTCCCGCTCTGGGCCGAGCGGGAGGGCGTGTCAGACTTTTACTGACTAAAACCCACCCGTGTTCCTTTTATTGCCTGTGCCTGGGCCACAGTAACTCTTTCGAACATCCCGCAACCCTGGCTGAGGTCAGTATTAGGTTTTATATTGATTAAAATATGATTCGCGACCGTAAGTATTTACAGAATTATAATCATTAAAGTCATAAATACAACTCTCTAACACCAAGTAATTTTATTGAATGACTATTTCATGAAATCTTAATATTAAAAAAAAAATTGTAAGAAAATTTGAATTTCGCGGTTACCTTAGCACTTCCCCCTTAACGATCGCTTTTAGCAGTAAGATCGCCCACTGTGTCACCCTGTGTAACATTTCTACATTTAAGTATATGTTCAATCCTTAAGGTGTATACAATAAAGAGTATTGTATTCTATTATATTCTCAGTAGAAACCCAGAGTCTGAATTGCTGCCCGGTTGATGGCAAAAAACTTCACACAGCAATCATTCGCCTGTTAAAATTTTCATAGCAATGTTTTTTCATTACACGTAACACCTGTATCGTCCGAAGGATTAGGCGGTATGCGTTTAGTACATATTTATTTTTGTCAGTGATCGGTAAAACGAATAAAGCATCTCCATTGTAACTGATATTTTTTTTTAAAGATAAGTAGGTACAGCAAGTTACGTTTAAAATTAAATTAAACCAAAGTAACAATAAAAATATCCGCAGTAAGTTACACTAACTTAATAAAACATTGAAAGTAAGACGAGTCGGCAGTTACCCTGGCAAATTTAATTTTCCGAGCTGGTGGACTCCGAATTTATTTAATAGCCGCAAGACCTAGCTTTCTAGGTTTCTCTGAAGCCTTACAAGAATTATTCTTTTAATTAACGTAAAAACGCTGTGTCAAAAGAGCAAGGACTTATTTTTAGCGAGGGTTTTTGGTGCTGAAACAAGGAAATTCATTACAGAAAAAGTAAACATTTATGACGTCGTTAATGACAGCAATACTGGTATTATTTATCGCAATCGAAGGATCACTGAATGGGCTCAATCGGACTTTATAATAACAGAAGTGTATTGTATCGAAATAGCTATAATGCTATGATTTACAAGAACGACGTATATGTATAGAACAGTACAATGGAATACCCGTAGTGAAGCACGTCTGTGAGCTGAGTGGTGTGGACTTGTGAGGGCGCACATCGGCCGTCGCCTACCGGGTTCGGTACCCGACACCCCGCGCCTTCCCCGCGGTCAATCACGCACATAATGTGATGCACCGACGACATCCGTGTTTAGAAAAGGATAGAAAATATGGTAATTGAATTCATTTGCACGTTAGTACCTACCTATTGCAAGGATTGCCCTTCTCAGTGCCTTATGTATTTATTTTTATTTCAAAAACCGTTAATGAATTGAACGCTCATTACTTTGAGTATTATTAACTCAAGATTGGGAGAATTCTATCCTATACCTTATGTACGAGTATATCCTCTGCACAACCTACTCTATTTCTAAAAAAGATCTTAAGCCCACTGTCAGTAACATTAGGCGACATGTAAACGTAATGTCTAAACATTATTGCACTACTGGATTTAAACTCTCGGCGCAGAGCCGAGCGTTGAAAGTCCGACGTGCGCTTTTATTTAGGCATAACATTTAGGATGTTGCCTAGTGTTAGTGAAAACGGACATACACAGTACAGTACAGTCCTCTGAAAACCCTCATGACCTAAATATCTACAGTTGACACAAACCGACGTTTGAACAGATCCGCACAGGCACGGATAGTTGTATTTTCCAAGCGTTTTACCGAAAACGTGTTGTTTTTCAAACGGCTTGCCGTCCACAGTACAAACTGACATATTTCATACACGTAGGTACCGAGCGACGGAAAATATCCGAGCATATCGAATACTGGGACAACGAAATGGCCAAGTGTGAATGGTGCTAGTGGTAAGGATTCCGTACAACTGTACTATTATGACATGTGGTCTGTGGTACTACCTAATAATATAATAAAAAAAATATGTAGGTAGGTACCTAATATGTTTGAAAAATAATCTTGTATTCTTTGAGACTTCAGCTCAGCAGGTCTAATGTCATTTATGGTCTAATGCATGGGCATCCTAAATAAGGTGAAGCGATACTTCAGCTTTTAACTCTTTACCAAGCGCAACTCTGATCCTACATGGAGTATTGCAGCCACCTTTGGGATGGCTCAGCTAAGCACGCACGAATGCAGAGCTAAGAGGCTCATTGGCGACGTAAGAGTGGTGGATGTCAAGCTTTACAGCTTGGCTCATCGCCGCAAGGTTGCCTGCTTGTCGGTCTTCTACAGATTATTCTTCGGTGAGTGTGCTCGAGAACTCCACGACCTCATTCCGCCTGCGGGGCTTCTACCATCGGACATCTAGACGCACTGCAGGTTTACCATTCCTACCTAGTTGCTATTCCACCAATTCGCACTAAGCGTTTCCAAATGTCTTTTGTGATGCGCACAGCAAAGGAGTGGAACTCTCTGCCTGCGTCTGTGTTTCCGAACGCATACAACCCCGATCTCTTCAAAGTAAGAGTGAACAGGTTACTTCTGGGTAAACTCGCTCCATCGTCGACTTTGTTTCTATCATCTCTGACCTAGACTAAAGTCAAGAGCAAACCTATCTCAAATAAAAAAAATTAAATAATGCGGTTTTTTTTAACTTTCCGGTTCGATTCACAGGTCTGAAAAAGGCGGGTTTTCCTTCAGGTATTTTCCAGTAGCAGCCCGCAGTTTGAATTTGTGTAGTTTGTATGAGTAGTCTTGCTTCTTTATTGACTTGGGACTTAAATACCCGTCTAACCGTTCGGGAAATATTGCCATGATGATATTTATTTTTGTTCTTTTAATCAGAACCATCATTCTAACTTTCCTCAATCCTATTCTACTCTCATCGACAAATCGCCCTGCGATTTAAAATCCCACCACGGACCCCTAAAAGCCTACAAGTGCATACAAACTTCAGTTTTTAATAAAAACGGGTAACGGAAAATAAAGGAATTGTATCAGAGCTTTCAATCTGGGTTCAACTCTTTTATTTTTGGTAAGGAATTCTAAAACCTTTGTCCGCTTTTAAAAACTATGCGCCTGTTTCGCACGGAATAACAACCACACAGTCACGCTATGGGCACTGGATACGTGGCTGTTATTCCGTTAACCACGTAGTCAATAATCGTTATGTTTCTTGATTTCAGTCCTGTGGTGCTATTCTGTAAAGATCCCACCGTGAAAATTTAGGTGAAGTGAGCGTGATGTGAACTGTCATCCCACCTTACTCTACTAGGGATTGAGCTCACTTCACCTAAGTGTTCACGGTGTGATGTTTACAGAATAGATCGACTGAAACAGTAGGTACCTAAACTACCTATCCTTTATCTACCACATTAGGTACATCATGCCTATATTTTTCAAAAGATAGGCAGTAAGGTAATCATCATTGTAAACACACATAATTACCTTTTCAACACACTTGCTTGTAAACTGGCTCTTATTGAACCGCTTTTAGGTTCATAATGCAGTGTCTTAAACACGCGTGCTTTTTACTTTATATTACCGCTCTAGTGCGGTAATGCACGCCACAGATAACTATTTACTAGTCGGAGATATATGCTATTTTAATCTCATCAAAGAGGCTTCATGCCTATTTATGCCTACTGCGATTAAAGGAATCCGCGGGCCATATTTCATACCTTTTTTACAGTAAGTAATTAGTTTATGAAACTTTATTTATTTTTTGCCTCGCAAGTGTGTTTAAGAACGTCGTATGAAACGCGTGTGCATTGATCATTACACACTCGGCTCCCTTATCGCGCTCGTCTACGGCTCGCGCGAATAATACCGCCTCGAGTGTAATGATCAACATAGCACACTTGTATCATAATGTTATGTATCTAACAGTAGGTATTTTAGAGGTAGTACTTAATTAGCGTCGTGGTGTAGCCACCTACTGGGCCCAAGTCATCATCATCATCAGTCTAGACAGGCTAGGCTAGGCTTAAGGCTAGCCTTTTCCCAACTATATTGGGATCAGCTTCCAGTCTAACCGGATGCAGCTGAATACCACCAGTATTTTACATGAAGCGACTGCCTATCTGACCTCCACAAGCCAGTTACTGGGTAATACGATACCCCTTGGTAAGACTGGTTGTCAGACTTCCGGGCTTCTCACGACCCGTAACGACTGTCAAAGATCCGAATGACTGCCGAGATCAACGGCTTACCGTGCTTTCCGAGGCACGGAGGGGTCTTGGTATGTAAAGATGGTCACCCATCCACGGACCAACTGCGGCAAGTGTAGATTAACCTGATCGATCGACCCAGGCGGTTGTTATTACTTTGCCACAAGTCCCTCATTTATATTTACCATCGACTCGAAAAGAAGAAGCAGTTTCGTACATAAACTTTTATTATCATAATAATAATAATATAGTATCAAAACCAGCAGGTAACGCTCTAGATGTGAACAGGGTAATTCAACAATAGTTGCCTAAGGTTGCGTCCTAACCAGAAGCAATCGCCGCGCGAGTTTGCGATCGTCGCGTCCATTTTGTTCGGCGAACCCGAACGCGTGGTCGCGTCGAGAGACGCCTTCCGGTTTTCCGAACAAATGAGCGACTACCATTTCATTTCTACAGAAAAAAATCTAAGACGTGGCTTCTCCAAAATAATTTTTAAACAGTTTAAGAATTTGGCAGGTGTGGCGTAAATAGTGGTCCAACGTTAAGCGGTCGATACATCGTATATTCAGCTATCACATACCACAATTTGAAACTTTTTTTTCTATAGATCTCAGAATAAAATATTTTTCTATTCTTTTTTGAAAGTTTTACACCTTGCTTTACTAATTGGGCTGTACAATTCAGCTCTTTTTGAATAGAAATGGCTACAACTTTTGTTTAAATTATAGAATCAGTTATTATTATACTATTTTAGAATCTGCATTAACTAGACATCTTTTTCAAATAATGGGCACCGATAGTATAGTACATTTTTTTACACCATTCGCACTTCAAGTCACACAATTTTTTAAACATTTGAGTTACATTTTGAAATAAATACATTTTTCTTTATAATTTTGTCTGCTCAACAACGTAAATTAAATAACACAATGAATGTTGTTGAACTTTCAAAATGAAACTGATTCCGATTAGGTTCTACCGAGGTTAAGTTCTACCCGGCAAAGGCAGTGCTGATCGCGGAAGCAACCAAAAATAGAATAGGTACAATTATCAAAACCAAGTTTTTTTTTTCTTTTGTTCTACTTTGTGTCCCATTGCAGCTAGGCAAAGGCCTCCCCTTTTTCCTTCCAAACCTCTCCGTGCGATGTCTATGGCCACGTTGGCCTCGCTCACGCTTGCGGGGCCAACAGGACATTCATGACATGACAGAATAATTTATTTAATATCAGAAAAATTCTATGATTATAATATAGAATAACATCTATGATTTGCCTTGCCTACCTACTAAACATAGCTAACCAAAATGAAGTCAAGAATCCATTTCAGAACGTTTATTTTCTCTTTTGTAAATTCAACCCCAAACATTTTAGTTACCCGTGGCCATAGACATTAAATCAATTTATTCTCTTTGCCCGTGGCTATGCTTGTTTTTACCAGCACCCTAATTGCGTAACACACTATCAATCAGAATCTGAATGATTTGAAGCATATTGCTAATCCATTGCTTCGTAAGCTCAAATTTGTCTGCTCAACAAAGTAAATAACGCAATGAATGTTGTTGAACTGTCAAAATGAAACCGATTCCTACTGTAAGTGTGTTACGTAATTAGGGTGCTGAATATAACTCTACTAACCAACTTTGTACCTACCATATTCGACGAATAAATATCTTTGTCTCTGTCTTTTTGAACGCAAAGATCGCGTATTCGAGTGTACGATCTTTTTGGTTAGGTCGCGTGGATACGAATCGCGCGATCAATCAAGTCGCGTGTGTAGGTATGTCTTAATACATACAAACGATTGCGTTGATCGCGCGACTATCGCTTTTGGTTAGGACGCGGAATAAGACTGAGAGCTTTAAACTAACATAAATACATAGATTAAAAAATAATTATTTCTAATTACAAAACTACTACAAAATCGATAACTATTGCATTGCAAGAACATAACCATTTAATTATCTACCTAATCTGTACCTTATGTACCTAAGTTAGTAGAAATAATTAATCAACACTTGAATGTAGGATGTAGTGCCTAAGCTATAATACCAGCCTATTAAGCCCCATTTACACGGTGCAAGTGTCTGCAACGTTTCAAGAGCAATAGTCGCATGCCTTAAAATGGCATGCACTAATTGAATGCAATGAACGAACGAGAACCAGCACCCTAATTGCGTAACACACTTATAGTAGGAATCGGTTTCATTTTGACAGTGCAACAACATTCATTGCATTATTTACGTTGTTGAGCAGACAAATTTTTCGAACATATGAAGCAATATGCTTCAAATCATTCAGATTGTGATTGATAGTGTGACATTAACTGCCATGGGGGTCACCGGTGACCGGCACTATTCTATTCCATTTGGGCCGCGACGGTCACCGGTGCCCGGCAAGATGGACGGATTTTCGATTGAGCTCTGTTCGTCGCCGGTCACCAGATCAATCAGGCCAATCAGAGAAAGGGGTGCGAAAGAGACAGGTGACCGGCGAAATGATCCGCGCGGCGCTGGGAAGCAAAATTCAATCTGCACGCCGCGACGGCCACCGGTGACCGCAAACAAAAAATCTTTTATAATTTCCAAAATATGCATATAATTAAAAAAAAATATTGTGTGCATATATACCAGAACATATACTATGTATATACCAAATGGCCCAAATGAAACATATATATCAAATTTGCTTGGCGATTAATGTGTTAAAAAATTAGGGCGCTGTTTTGAACGGCCACTAACTTGCGCGTATCATGTAACATATTGTACGTGTGGGTTAGTTAGACGGTGCCAATTAATTGCTGCTTCAATTTTATGGTATGCCACAAGCAATAAACTTGCACTGTGTTAATGAGGCTTTATTGTCCCACCATGACGCTTGCTTAAGTTAGGTTGACGATTTCAGACTACAAACCCAGGTTTCCTCACGATGTTTTCCTTCACTGATGTCTATAACGTCCAAGATAAACTCGGAAAGTACCTACTTCGGATCTATTCTGTAAACATCACACCGTGAGCACTTAGGTGAAGTGAGTTTGAAGTGAGCTCAATACCTATTACAGTAAGGTGCGATGACAGTTCACATCACGCTCACTTCACCTAAATTTTCACGGTGGGATCTTTCCAGAATAGCACCACTGGTTACCATTTCAAGCACTAAGTCTTGAATATCTCATTCCGGTTTCAATGGATCTCGTTCTATTCTAGACTGTGTTCTACCAGACCCGGCTGAACTAGACAATATTTGTATCATTCTTGGTCCAACCATTGGTTGTTGCGATACAACCGGTGCTTCTGGTTGACTATAGTAACCTCTACTCGAACTAGGTTGGTTGTTAGCAATATTATAACATCTTCCTCCACTTTTGATATTTCGTAATATATTTATAACACCCGATTGGAATTCCAAAATTTGATCGTCATCAAGCAAAGTTAACGTCGGATGAACGCTTTTGAAAAATGCAAAATGGCGGTCGTCATGTGTGTCAATTGGCTTCCTCATTTGTTTCATTTGGTTATTTAAATATGCTTGCATTTGCGCGTTAAGAATATCTTTAGTTATATTATTGTCCTGCCTTTTCCCTGCATCATCTATTTCGTTTGTTGTATTGTCCTGGTTCATTACTGATAGATCAATGTCTTCCTTTGAGTCGACATTCCATTCGTTTTCACAAACCGCAGCAGAATCTGATTCACTTTCTGCAATAACCTCTTCTTCTTCTTGTTGTTCTTCATCCTCGGTGTCATCTGATTCTTCGGCAACCCGTTTACCTTTTACTTTTTTTAAAAACAACATTTCATTATGATATTTATATGGTCTCACAAATGATCCGTTCTTTTTAGAATTTTTTCTTGCATTTAAACTTCTCGCCCAACTGTCTCTGGTATGAGTCCATATTTTAATGACTAACTTGTCTGTAAAATGAAAAGAAAAAGCATATCAATAATTAAATATAATTATACTTACACTACATAGGTACTAAAAGCGCAGCAGACCAAGTCGTTAGATTTTGTTTCTGATTGTTTGATCAGACTATCGGATCGTATTTACGTCCGATTTTTACGTCAGGCTTTTTCTGAACTCAGTCGTTCCCGAGCTATCATCCCGAGTGCTTGCGTACAGAGCAAAAAGAAAAGATAGAAGAATAATTACTGTTACTTATTATATTACCCGACTGCGGCGAAGCCAAAGAAGGAGGGTTATATGTTTGACCTGTATGTATGTACATATCTATGTATGTATGTATGTCCATCCCTATGTTCCCTCGTAACTACTAAACGGCTGAACCGATTTTGATGAATGATATGTCGTTAAGTTCGTCTTTATTGCGCAAGTGTCACTGGGTATATTAAAGGCATCTTCTTAAAAACAATGAAGACCTATGCATGAGATTGTTTGGAAGCAAAATGGGTCATCTTGTTTCCATCTTTTTTAAAGTTCACTTTTTACGCAGTCGGGTTTTTAGATTTTTTAAATTGACTTTTTTTATTGCATTCTAGCACTCTGCCCGCGACTTCGTCCGCGTGGATTTCGTATTTTCTCCTATAAAATTGAACACCCCCTCCACCCCTTTTAACCGGTAGTTTTGGGAAATTAATTATTAAATCCTTTTACTTATTATTACGAGTACCTACATACATAAACTCACGCCTTTTTCCCATGGGTGTAGGCAGAAACTACAGAACGCCACTATAACTTATAATTAATTTATTGATGAAAGGAAAAATAAAAATTTCATATAAACTGCTCCTCCCTTTTCACCCCGAAAGAGGTTGATTTTTGAAAAATCTTCAATCATGTGTTTAGTTATTTAATGTTTAGATTAATTTGACTTAATCCAGACATGCAGTGAAATCCTCCCCCAAGAACTTAAATAGGTAAGTAGGTACCCCTTTTGCTGGTTGATTTTCGAAAAACCCAAAAACTCGTCTCTGTTTTTTGTCAAAAGTATTAATACCGTTATTCCAGGTAACCGTTAGAAGCGCTTTAAAATTCTTCCATACAGACTTTAGCACGCCTTAAAATTCCCTTTGACGGGAAGATTTGAAAATCTAAATAATGACAAACTTTATTATTCATTAAAGAATAATTTTCGGTCACTATCCGAAGCATAATGATGCGTCCGTTCAGTGTCAACGCTAGAATCAACTGGCAAGTCGGAGGAACTGGAGGAAGGAATCGGATGTTTATTTGTATCTGTCCAGAAGTACCTACGCCGATCGTGCCTTCAGACAATCGGACCGACAATGAAATCGGAAACGCCGCGCAGCTCTTTCCGACTCGGACGTCCAGCCCGACTATCGGATTGGACGTGTATTGAATGTACCTACATACATACTAATGGCTCCAACGCCTTCCGGTAGTCGGATCCGACAATCTGATGAAAAAATCTGACGTGTATTCCCAGTCTTAAACTTAGTATTCTGCTGAATTTTTGTCCTGAAGCCCAACTCCCGTAACAAAGACGTTCAAAATCTAGTCACAATCTCATCTCAGCGACAATTAAATGTCAAAAACTTGTCAAAAAATGGGGAAATTCTTAGGTATTTTTGACACACTGAGACTTGAGATCGGCACCCTAATTGCGTAACATATTATCAATCGGAATCTGAATCATTTTGAAGCAAATTGCTAATCCATTGCTTCATAAGCTCGAAAAATTTGCCTGCTCAATACATAAATAACGCAATGAATGTTGTTGAACTGTCAAAATGAAACCGATTCCTATTGATAATGTGTTACCTACGCAATTGCCCCGCAGAAGACCAATTCCTGTAATTAAAAACCATTAATAAATGTCACACAATTATCAAATGTCAAAAACTTGTCAAAAATGTAGGGAAATTATAGGTACCGTAAAACGGGGCTTCTTTGCGCCTATGCGGAATACTTTGCGCCAAATCAGACAGAAGTTGAAAACTCAAAAAAACTCAAAGCATTTATTTCAAATAAACCAATTACAGGTTTTGAATTGTCAAAGAGTCGGGCAGTTAGTCAGAAAGTTGAAGCTAGTTGCCCATTCCAAAGCGTAAAAACGAAATATGAAAAAATATTTTTTTATTAATAGATTTTAGTCTATGCGCTGCTATCTTTGCGCTGGCCTTGTTTTCGTGGTTGATTTCATGATTTTATTACGTGGAGCAAAATAACCCCACCGAAGGTATTACTTTGCGCCAACAAAATAACAATATGTAAGTACCTGATTATACATTCATATTTAATGAATAAAATTATATTTTCTAACATGTCTTTCAATTACCAAAACTAAACTATATCTCTTTCAATTACCAAATTTCAATACTTTTTTTATTGATTTTTATATGACACGTTGAAATTAGGCGCAAAGTAGCCCCGTTTTACGGTATTTTTGACATATTGATACTGAGATCAGACTGTGAACGTTCAATTACGGGAACTGCCCCTCTGCTCTCTATCTACGGAGGGAAAGTTTAGCAATCGCGATCTAGTCCCGCCAGCAAGTCGACACGGCGCGTCGTGTCGTGATGTCGTACTGTGTCTGAATCGTTATTACGTCATCGGATGCGTTTTACATCCATGTTTACTATCGGCAGATTAAATAGTACTCGCGAGCGTTGTGATTATGTCTCTTGGATCGTCACGTAGCTTGAGAAGATCACAAGAAGAAGAAGAAAAAGGAGAAGAAGAAGTAGAAGACCGCTTTTAGCGATAAGACCGCCCATTGTATCACCCTATTTGTAAAATTTCTACATTTATATCTGTAAATTTTGTGGTGTACAATAAAGAAAATTCTATTCTATTCTTGCTATTATAATATCTTATCTGTGGCATCACGTCAAAAGTGTTGATTTTACGCGTCTTGAATCATGAGCATTACACACCACAAAAAGATACGAAAGTTCTATGAAATCTGTGCAGCACGTCTTTTTGTCAGTAGTGTAGTAACACCATGGGCTACGAAAACCGACCTTACTGCTACAAAATAAAGGCGCTGTGAGTGAAATTATTATCACAGCCATTCAATTACGTAACAAACAACAATGTTTCTGTCTCTCTTGTAATCGCGAGTGTTGTATAGTTTCGTATGTTCTGTCTCGCTCGCGCCGCCTGCGCGTCATACCGGCTCGCTCCATTCACAGATAATATTGTCAACGTCGATAATCAGTAATCACTGCAGGCGACGGTATATTATTATTACGTTCGCACGAACGATACTAATAATTATTTCTAGTGGTTAAAATTTTACATAGTCGGAATACGAAAAAAATTAACTTACAATACTTTTGTCGTTCCGTTCCATTCAAATTATTATAATCCTTCTTCAGAATTCCACAAACTTCTTGCCACGCCGCCGTCTTCGAGAATTTATTTTTATAACTGTCCACTGTTCTGTCCCACAAAGCTGGTCTTTGATGCACTAATTTAATTAATAGCAACTTGTTAAAATTGTGAGGAATTGACATTCTGTTTCGGAATGACATGAGGAACGTCAACGTGTGCACTCGTCTAAAAATATACGTGTACTAGTGAATAGCAAGATGGCGGAAAAGAGTGAGCGAGAAGGGGCGATGGTACGCAGGCGCTTTCGAGTGAAACGACGCATCCACTATGTTATTGATTGGAACGATAAAAAAGGCGTACCTACATTTAGTGACTTGAGCGTTATAAATGCGGTTTATGGGACACGATTATTTTGCCGTATTACCGTTCGTGACGAATAGTGAATACAGTATATAAAACATAACTATTATTAGTTAGGTTCGTGTGTAGTTTCGAGGTACTCGAGATGCAGTAAACATGATGTTAGTAACCTTGAATTGAAATGTTATTGTTTTGTAATCATTATAATAATGTTCGTGGAGTGTATATTAGAGTTAGAGTTTGTATATTTGTTTTATTACGAGAATTTAGTTTTTCTGTTTTCTTGGCACTTTTCTTTATAATTCAATTAATAACAAAATTTATTTATTTATTTATTTAATGCACAATGTACACAATCATAGTTACACGCTAGGCTTATACTAGTGAGTCGGTACATGACCCTGTTAGGGCGCAGCAAGACAACTTAAAACTAATAATATTACATGTAGTGAGTATCATAGTATAAACTTTCACAATTAAATATTATATTCAACTTATAGTTTGATATATCAATTACAATTATATGTTAAAAAACTTAAAATATATCTTTTTCCACTAACTAGCGAACTAACTAACTATACAAATAAATATACAAAACAAAAGGAAACTTAGGCGTCGAAGTACTCGTCCGCATCGCTGTCATCCGGAAACGTGCCCAGAAGACTGGCAGCATTGCCACGTTGAATGGCAATGCTAATTCTTTGGCCAAAGAACGAGCCAGCCCTCTGGTCACGTGAAGTGTCGACCAGTCGGCGAGAAATTTCCTAAAAAAGGAGACGCGCACTCAGGCCCCATGACCCGAGCGTTTCGACCCCAAACGGCTCAAAACTGTAGTTACCGATAAGGTTACAGTATTTGCGCCGCTTAAGGGTCTCAGCAACCGCAGCAGCGGCGCCAGCACAGCACGCCGTGCTTGGAACATGAGATGGCGCAAGGGTGTCGACACAGGTTGCGTCCCACACCAGAGGTCTACCCACCTTCCAAGGCAACAACGTCATGCCGTCTGGTCTCTTCCCATCGTCACGTACCAAGCCGTTTGGTTCTAATATCGCTGGTACGCCGGCGGTGACAAGAGCTCGACGAATGATATTGTTAATGCTGGCGTGTCGTGCTATGCGGCCTGCACTCCTGCAGCAGGACAGGCCATGGTGTCCGAGGTTGTCGACAGCTTCACCGCAGTGACACCGATGCGGAGCAACACAAGGTGCGCCTAAGCGGAGACACGTAGCGAACCGAAACGAAGAGTCATCCATCATAGTGCCTATGGTGGATTACGGAAGCGCTTGAAGCCACAAGCCTGACTCCCATTCTCCCACAGCCTGCTCGCTCAGCAGTATTAAACTTATATTTAGCTTTATACATAAAATATTATAATTAACACACAGATACACATTTGAAGTCTATTTTTACAATAATTTATCTTCCATAAATTCTTGGATATTGTAGTAACATTTTTTTAACAGTAATGCCTTTAACCTGGCTTTAAACACACATGTTGTATCCGTGGACCGTATATTTTCAGGCAATTTATTGTATATTTGTATGCTTCGGTATTCTGGGCTATTTTTGTACATTTGTAATCTAAGTGCTGGTAGGATTAATTTGTTTTTGCGACGCTCAAAACTAAACATTCTTGTCAAAATTAAACAGTTTTAGCTTACTTTTAACAAAAGTGGCTATTTCTAATATATAAATGGAGGGCAGAGTTAACATTTTTTCTTTTATAAAGTGGGGTTTGCAGCTATCTCTAGGTTTTATTTGAAATAATATTCGCATACATTTCTTTTGTGCAATTAATAAATCATTCGCATCCACACGATGTTCCCACATGATGATACCGTCGCGTAGCCACGCGCAGGCGTATCGTAAATACCTATCTACACTCATACAAAAGCTATTTGTAAAAGAAAATTACGCATTTGGCTATTAAATCTGGACTACATTGCCACTGAAAGCTTATTAAAACCAGTGTCTTAATAATACCCACACATTTACAATCACACACCTAGACTTACATACATACATACACACAACATTCTTCATTTTTTGTTATGCTCATTATCATTTTATTTTGTTAGTTAGATACCTAAGTACTTATCAATGAGTAATCATCATCATCTGCCTAGCCTTTTCCCAACTATGTTGGGGTCGGCTTCCAGTCTAACCGGATGCAGCTGAATACCAGTATTTTACATGGAGCGACTGCCTATCTGACCTCCACAACCCAGTTACTGGGTAATACGATACCCCTTGGTAAGACTGGTTGTCAGACGTTCGGGCTTCTGACGACCCGTAACGACTGTCAAGATACACGAATGACAGCCGGGACCAACGTGCTTTCCGAGGCACGGAGAATGAATGTCTCAATGAATAATAATATACATTAATTGTATATTTATTTGAACTTTATGTTGACTTGCTTTTCTTTGATTTTGTTTTTAATTTTTTTTTTACTTTCTGCACTCAATTGCAATTTCAGACTTTATAATACCTATTATATCTTAACTTTAACTGTTTTGTAAATTAACATGTCCTTAAAAGAGAGCCGGGTGATCTGTAACTCAGGACCCTCCTACCTCAGACACCTTTCTCTATTAAAGATTGTGCATTTTATTAACCAGTGCCTGTAATGATGTTGAGATAAATAAAGATGTATGATTATGGTTATTAAATAATTGCGAACCCTTATTGTTATTATGGACGCTGTACAGTCAACCGCACGTCAATGGTAACAATTTAACTAAGGAGCCATCCTTTAATCACGTGAGGTTTTTAAGCCACTTTTATACCTCCCCCCCCCTGGTACTACGTCGTGAGGTTTTAGGTTACCCTCCTTCCACCCTCCCAGCATCACGTGTATTTTTATTATTGAAAATATCAGATATTTTTAGAATATGTTTAGGTTTCGGAAGTGAGTCCTATAAAAAAATATCGGAAACCGTAAAATCTACCTTAATTTGCGATTGGCACGCGGCCAGCGGATTTGTTACACACAAAATTAATTGGTCGCAAAATTCAATTCAATTCAATTAATTATTGGTAAAAAATACACGTCACACATTACATTACATTTTTTCGTCACACGAAAAAACATACACGTGTTTGTCACATTATCCAATCCCCCCCATCGTGATTTTTTTCTGACCCTGTCCCCCTTTTCGAACATCACGTGATTAAAGGACAACCCCTAAGACAGCGCCTTTATGGCATGAAATCTTTATCTTTCCCTAGTAGTAGGTATGTACCATCGCGGAGATTTGCGGTGAACCTTATTAACTTAGTAATAAGGTCGAAAAGTGGTTCACGGCAAATGTCCGCGATGACCTATATGTCACATTTTACAAAGACATTACTCTGAAGTTTGTAAGTAGTAAACCAAGAGATCTGAGTCCTACCTAACTTTAATGGACCGTTCCTTAGTTTTATGGGTGACCAGTTTAATTTAGGAGTAAGCTAATATTTTTGCTTGTTCTTTTGTGTGGGAGCTTTTATGGTTTTTATGCGGTACCAAAGTACTATCGAGGAAACTTACATCTGACCAATTTTGAAACAAAATCCCGTGCACGCGATGACCACATCTGTTAGCAACCGTCGTTACTATAGCGGCCGAGCGCTGCAAGCAAGAATAGTCCTTACGGCGTATAGATGTTCGTTTCTCCCATGGTACATACTCGTACATAAAAGTTTGTTTAAGTTATACCTACATAATACCGTTTTTATTAGCCAACGTTTGCACGGACGCAAAAATAACGCGGCGGGATTTTATCGCGCACTACATTTTCAACGCTTTGCTTAGCGCCGTGAGTTGAAAATCCAACAGTGTTCTTTCCATGCGTTGGAATGCATTCTGTTGGATTCTGAATGCTCGGCTCAACACCAAGAGTTGAAAATCAAGTGCGCGATAAAATACCGCCACGTTACTTTCGTGTCCGTGCGACCGTCAGCATTTGGGTGGCGCGTAGTGTTAGTGAAAACATCTAAGAAATTAAAGTTGTCTCGTTTTGGCGTGACAATAACGGTCATTGCCCTTTCTCTAATATCTCTCCATAGGAACCCAAACAATAAACTATGTATGCAGGCACGTATCCAGACTTTTGGTTCGGGGGGGGGACAAACATTGAAACAACCATGTGAACTGTGTGAAAATCGCTGTAATCACTGTACTATAATTTTCACTGTACTATACTATAATTAAAGAACACGCAAGCGAATAAATAAACAGATGGCCTAAAACGTTTTTTTTTTCAGTCAGATTTCGGGGGGGGGGATAAATCCCAACTATCCCCCCCTCTGTATACGTGCCTGTATGTATGGTTTTTCATTATTTGAACATGTTGAAGATCACGATAGATATATTGATGCAGGACGTTAACGGACTTTATTGCAGTTTTTGCAATAAAAACCCTAAAAATTCTAGAAAATGTAGGTCAGTGACCGCTATTACCATGCTAAAACGCGGCTACTTTTTGTGATATTATTTTAGATGGATTTGGTTGTAAAGGCTCCTGCAAACAGGTGCGACACGCGATACGAGACAAAGGCACCGCGTGTCGCGCGACGAGCAATGCCTTTGTGTTGCGTCTAGAGATGGAATTCTATCCGGTAAAACCCGAACTTTGGGTAAATACCCATTAATACCCATTTTTACCTTCCCAGTTTTAATTTATACCGGGTAAAAATTAAAAAAAAAATAACCAAATTAAGTACATTATAATTTTCACGTCTGTCTGCAGGGTTGCCATTTACACAAATATTCTGGACTGTCTCACAATAAAATACAGTTTATCAAAAATATGTAAGTCTATCTAAATAAATAAGAAGAAAAGTCCTGACTGACTGACTCATCAACGCTCAGTCCAAACCTAGAAAGCTAAAATTTACCTACCTACCTTACCTACCCATTTTTTACCCACCCGCCCATCTCTAGTCGCGTCGCGTGTCGCCCCTTTTTGCAGGGGGCCTTAATTCGATTGAGTTTTAAATATTATAAGTAGTTGTACCTCCGTACAACTACTTCCCATCTTCGAGAGAGATAGGTAGGTGGAGACCTACCTATCTCTCTCGAAGATGGGCACACACTGACACATGTGGGAACTTTGTATCTGGGTACCCTCTATTTATTTTAGTTACAAGAAGTACCTATAACCACCTAGTTTCCCTAGCAAACGAGTGAAACCGCGTACAAAAACTACTTATAAATAAGTTATCAAAACCATAAACCCGAGGACCAGCTATCGACTGACCGGTCGAAATTTTATGACCGGAAGTTGCGTCAATTTCCCGTTGCATTTCCGGTTTCCGCAGGCCGGCGACGGTTTTCAATTATTCCGTTATTCCAGCCTCCGTTTTCAGGATCTAACCGGACCGTTAAACAAAATGAAGGTTTACTTGTAAAATTAATCCTTTGTATTCGGGTTGGTGTACCTAGACTTTTGTGAGTGGATAAGTGATAAGGAGATTAGGTTTAGGTCTGTTTATGATGGCTAAAAATTTTGTATAAGTAATATTAAGTAGTTTATGGTAATGATGGAGTGCATATATGTATGTACCTACATATATATATTTCTATGGTGAAGTGCCTCGTTGGTCTAGTGGTCGCAAGCGCTACTGCTGAGCATGAAGTCCTGGGTTCGATTCCCAGGTCGGGCAAAGTGGTTTTCCATCGGGAATTTCTGAGTAGCCACATAGGTAACTGGCGAAATGTGGGTGTACGTACTAAAGGTAAGCCTCTGCCTAACCCTTCGGGGAATACAGGCGTGAGTATGTAATAATTCCAGCCCATTATTATCCAATGCAGGGCAAAGGCCACTTCTCATACAGAGAAGGCACGAGCATTGATCACCACCATAGATTTATATTTCTATGATCCCCACGTTTGCTCAAAGCGGGTTGGCTGCAATTTCAGACTTACCTATATTTACTGCATTAAAAGTATATGTAGTATATACCGAGACCCCTCCGTGCCTCGGAAAGCACGCTACAGGCAACTGAAAGAACATGGGTGGGTTTTAGTCAGTAAAAGTCTGACACGCCCTCCCGCTACGCCCAGAGCGGGAGAAGTCATTTGATGATTTCCCATCCAAAAAAAAAGCCGTTGGTCCCGGCTGTCATTCGTGGATCTTTGACAGTCGTTACGGGTCGTGAGAAGCCCGAAAGTCTGACAACCTGTCTTACCAAGAGGTATCGTACTACCCAGTAATTGGTTTGTGGAGGTCGGATAGACAGTCGTTCCATGTAAAATTGTTATTGTATGCCTAATCGGCGGGACGTAGCGGATCCTATTTTAAGTTACGAGTATAAGAACATTATGTCTATTGTGTACTTACCTACCTATGGTCCACAATAAAGAATATGAATATGAAATATACTGGTATTCAGCTGCATCCGGTTAGACTGGAAGCCGACCCCAACTTAGTTGGGAAAAGGCTAGGCAGATGATGATGATCTAAATACCCATACTTTTTTTTTTTTTTTGTGGATGGGAAATCATCAAATGACTTCTCCCGCTCTGGGCGGAGCGGGAGGGCGTGTCAGACTTTTACTGACTAAAACCCACCCGTGTTCCTTCTGTTGCCTGTGCCGGGGCCACGGTAACTCTTTCGAACATCCCGCAACCCTAGCTGGCATCGGCCCTAGCGGACCCCGTCAATAGTGCTGACATCTCTTTGAGGCGCGCGTGGAATACAACGCGCCGTCGACTCGGGCTTGGTCCTTGCCGGACGGCGAGCTACCCATGGCTCGCCGTCCGCAAGCCCGCGCCGACGGTGACCGGGAATCGGCTGCCAATTCCCGATGCCCAGAGCGTCTCCTGCGGAAATATCCATACTAATAATTATAAATTCGAAAGTAACTCTGTCTGTCTGTGTGTATGTTACCTTTTCACGCCTAAACCACTGAACGGATTTCGATAAAATTTGGCATCCTGGAGAAGGACATAGGCTACTTTTTGTCTCAAAAATAATCCTACAGGATATAGGGGATGAAAGTTTGTATGGGAAACCCAGTATTTCTTGAGTTAGGGATATGAAAATTAAAATTTATGCTTTTTTGGTAGGAAATAAAGAATTATATGGTTCAGCGTTTTTGAATAATTATCCTCTAAGGGGGTAAAATAGAAGTGGATATAATAATCACAAATAATATTAAAAATTTTGTGTACCTCGTTTTAAGAGATTTAAGGGATTAGAAATGTAGTTATCTTGACTTCTTGAGATAACATTTTAGTCTTTATTTTTAACCAACTTCAAAAAAGGAGTAGTTTCTCAATTCGGTTGTATGTTTTTTTATTATTGTTTGTCACTTCAGTACCCCGTCATTTAAAAATCGATTTGGTAATTTTTTTTTTATTTGAAAGGAAATACTTCCAGATTGGTCCCATTTTTAGCAAAATCCAGTTCTGATGATAGAATCCATGAGGAACTGAGGGAACTCCTCAAATATTATAGGCATATACATAGCGATTTTGGTTTTTTTATCAACAAGTCAAGAATTTGCATTCAGTGTGTCATTTGGTGAAGCGATTGAGACGAAGTAAATTTTAAATAAATGGTTCTGATGAAAATGTTACCATCGAACTGATTTGATGATGAAACCGGAAGGTAGGCACCGGAATTCCGTAATAAAACAATATATCCTTGCCGTGTTTGGGCTTATTGGAATTGTTATGAGATGCACTCTGGCTATAAATGATTTTAATGGTAATAATATCTTTCAAATTGCGCTACTTGAGTCGTATGTTATGTCTGACTTTGATTGTCAGAAGACAGATTTCGTCAATGATCTGTCGTCGTGTTGTTGATTAATAATTTGTTGGCGACGGCGTCCAAACCTGATAAAACTATGCCTTCACAACTTCTGACACGACTTAATGCGACATATATTTCGACGGCGAAGTGCCAATACCTCCTAACCGACTCCGAACAAACCTTAAAAACTAGCCTTATCGTTTTTAATTTAAAGGCGTTATTCGCATGTTTGTTAGGAGTCAGTTAGGGGGTATTTGCGCTTCGCCGTCGATTAGCCTTTTTGCAAAGCTTTTATTTAAAAGGGTATACTCCTGAGGTGGTTGCATATCAAAGAGAATTAATTGCATATAAATTTGGTCAAATTCTGAGGAGCTCGTGGCTAAGTAATAACAGCCGCATGGGTCGATCCATCAGGTTAAGCTACGCTTGCCGGGGTTGGTCCGTGGATGGGTGACCATCTTTACATACCGAGACTCCTCCGTGCCTCGGAAAGCACGTTAAGCCGTTGGTTCCGGCTGTCATTCGTGGATCTTTGACAGTCGTTACGGGTCGTCAGAAGCCCGAAAGTCTGACAACCTGTCTTACCAAGGGGTATCGTGTTACCCAGTAACTGGGTTGTGGAGGTCAGACAGGCAGTCGCTCCATGTAAAATACTGGTATTCAGCTGCATCCGGTTAGACTGGAAGCCGACCCCAATATAGTTGGGAAAAGGCTGGGCAGATGATGAAATTTGGTCAAATTCTGATTCTGATTTTTGAGTTAGTTTCAATAATACCTATTTTTCCATTTAGTGTACGTTGATGGTGATAAAATAACTTCTTGTCACTGTTAGTTACTTAGCAAGTAGTGGTATACGAATTTGGGTGGGGTAGGTACCACAACTATTAGTGGAAAATTAAAACTTACTTATAAAAAAAAAAACCGACTTCCAAAAAAAAACACTACACAGTGAAAAATAACTTTAATTTCGGAAGTCGGTAGCAAAAAACGAAAATACTAAACCAAAGACACTGACTTCTGAAATTAAAGTTATTTTTCACTTTGTAGTGTTTTTTTTAAGTCGTTTTTTTTTTTATAAATAAGTTTTAATTAAAATCGGTCCACGCGGTCAAAAGTAATTTCTTAGTTGTTAATAAAGCGTGACCTGTCCTGACCTGGAGCTAGACCACCACCTCTTAACCGATTCGTTGCGATGTCTAATTTCGCTAACTTCTAACTGTGGCGTCGAACAAAAATAACGAAACTTAATAATAAAAAATAATAATAAATAATAAAAAAACTTCCTTAACTTAATTGAAGGAGTTACCATCGATTTTAAAATGACACACATCCGTGCCTAACGCCTCACGCAAAAAAAAAGTGATGGCACTGAAACGTGTCATCCGCAACGAATCGGTTAAAGCAGTATTATTGTAATCTTACTTCAGAGTGGGAAAGAGATGGAGCTAGACGTCCTGTATAGCTCCATCTCTTTCTCACACTGAAGTAACATTAAAATAATACTGCTTTAAGAGGTGCTGGTTGGCCCCCTGACTGTTTGTCTGAACGTGATAAACTCAAAAACTACCGAACGGATTTTCATCCAGTTTTCACCAATGAACGGTGTGATTCATATGGAAGGTTTAAGTGTATAATTCATTAATGTTTTGTATAAATTGGCTGAAATATGATGATATGATGATTGTTAGAAGATGTCGGACAAAATCATGCCGACTGGGTGTTTTCTGGCGTCCGCCGCGTAAACCAATAGAGTATTACGGAACATAGGGTACTTTTAATCCCGGTAGTACGTTCCCGTGGGATATTTTCCGGCTTAGCCGCGGACAAAAGCTAGTACTTATATAAGTTAGGATAGCTTATCATTATAACAGCCATCTAAAATTCCTGTATTCTCATCAAAACATTCTCGGGAGCCTGCAGGTGAGTTTCCAAGGGGTGTCAAGCCAAAAGTACCTTCGTTTACGTAACAAATGTTATTTTTTTCCTCGTTCGGGTCATTTATCAGTCTGTCTCTGCGACCGCTGACGGGTCTAAGTAGGGTTGCTACGAGGTAAAAGAATATAATATTTGCCGGGTTTTTTTCATTTGATTTTTCGAAACTTAGAAAAAACGAAGACACAGTAAAAAAACTGTTTAAATATCACAGGAAATGGTGAAGTTCTATGCGTTTTAAAGTCTTTGCTAGACAGAGCCAGCATTACTGCAATATGACGTCACAAGACTTAAGCGCCATTCAGTATAATGATCGTTTTGCGGTACAAGGATAGAAGAATAATTTCAAAAGCGTGTAACTTCTTCATTTTTCCTCAGATTTTATTATTTTTTTCACAATTAATCGTCTTTTTTAGTAACATCTTTGAAATAAGTATTAATTAATGCACATTTTTCATAGTAGTCCAATACTCCCCGAAGGAGTTACAGCAGAGGTGTAGCACGTACATCTACATTTTACCTGTTTTGTGTAATAGGGGAGCGAACCTCGAACCTATTGCCATTAACTAGGCACACATCTAAACTACGGGCTGTTACTGAGAATTTCCTAATGGAAATCCAGTAAGTAACACTTTTCCCGTGTCACGGATCGAACCCAGGCCCTCATGCTCAGCAGTAAGGCTTGTGAGCATTAAACCAACGAGGCAATCGGGTACGTTAGATATTATAATTTTCAGAAACAAGAACTAACTGCCATAACCTATATTTATAAAAAATGTCCAGTCAGTCATACTTTTCTTGTTAAAACATTTTTTTTAAACTTACCAACCCTACTCATCAGTAGGAATGATAGAAAAATTCTGTTCTCTCTAACACCAACTAATTTCGTAAAATTGTTGTCCATTTTATGGTGACGCACAAAATGTTGAACATATCATATTAATGCTGAAATTGTATTGTTTTGCTGTGACAAAGGGGACATTAGAACAATAGGAAATATCTATTTATATAAAAAAAACTACTTCCAAAAAACACTACAAAGTGAAAAATAATTTTAATTTCGGAAGTCGGTGACATAAAACTAAAATTCGGATCCAAAGACACCGACTTCCGAAATAAAAGGTGTGTGATTTTTGAAGAGTTGTAGGTATGCATCAATCCAATAAGAAGTACTCCGTGAAACACTAAAATTCTAAACTCATGAATAAGAAATCTACCGTCGCTTATTAAGAATCTGCACCAAAAACTTACATTTTATGTAAATTTTTACTTACAGCTATATATTTGTAAATACAATATTATCATCGATATCAACAGGAGCTAAACCACCACCTCTTAAAGCAGTATTATTGTAATCTTACTTCAGTGTGGGAAAGAGATGGAGCTATACAGGACCACTAGCTCCATCTCTTTCCCACACTGAAGTAAGATTACAATAATACTGCTTTAAGAGGTCGTGGTCTAGCTTCAGGCGTTTATACTCGTACATTATGTAAATGTTTGTTAAACAGCTTATACGAGTACAATTGTGATCATTGTAAATTATTTACTTGTTAGTTTCTTAGATATTTGTAATTTAACCAAAGGTGTAACGCCGACGTTTCGTGTCATTAAATCTTATTATCCAATGGTGTTACGGCGACGTTTGAGAGGTATTAACAGCACATATTGTAAAACTTAACAAATAGGTCACTTTTTACAAAATTGTAGTACATCCTAGTTCCTAGATTTAATAGTAATAATTAGTAGGTAGGTATAGTGTCAAACCGTCAGAAAAATAATATTATACGTCGCTTTTGTGGAATCCTTTCCTGAGAAACCCCAAATACGACACCCACAGTTACATAGTTCAACAATGGCCAGTTTCGAAGTAAAATTATATTCTATTAAACCTATAAGTATATTATTATTGGTAAATTTACGTCATATTGTGTTATCTGCATACTTATTATCAGACTGTGGCTCCCAATCCAAGTTTCATACAATGGTTGAGAAAGAAAACGAATTAAAATTCCTAAAAATATTTAATCAATATTTGATAGGGATAGGTTGAGGCACCAGTGCGCAGTACATGCTTATATAAGCAATAATAATAATCGCGGAAAAAACACGATTAACAATATTCGCGAATTTGGTCCAATCTTGACTAAATCGTTTGATATCAATTGTATCATCATCAACATTCCACAAAGGTAATATAAAATACTTCCCATAACTCTCAAACACAGCATCGTTCATAGAAAATATATAATTTTGTGGCGTTGACTTCAACTTACATATAATTCTCAGTAAAAAAGTGAACAAGATAATCAGAACCGTTAAAACCACTGAGCCACGATAGTACAATACTAAGTTTGGTGGATTGGAACTATGCTTCGGTATATTTGCAGCTAACTCCGTTACGAAATAATAATGGCCGAGAAGACTGAAGCAAGCGATTGCCAGGCGTACTAAACGCCTTACATCCAGAAACAGAGATGTGACACTGAGAACAGTAAGAATCACCGCAGGGTATACAACAATGGCTGCTAATCCACCAGCTTCACGCTCCAAAACGAAGATCATCTTTAACTGGCGATCAGAACTATGATTCGTCTCTTGTCTATAATCAGAAATGAACCATTCAGCTTCATACTCCGCTCCCATCATGCTTGTAGCACGAGAAGTAACGTTCATCCTAAAATGAGTCGATTTTGTTGTCCACGCACCGAATTCAAGACTACATTCTTGCTGGTCGTAGGGCCACTTTGTGAGTTTGACGCTACATAACGCCTCGTGTGTAAGCCTGAGCACACAGACGACGTCTCCAGTATTCCTCAAATGACACAGCTCGTAGTAGAATCTGTCGTAGTCATTGGAATTGACGCTGTTGAACAGTCGAAAGGCCGGAGTCCAAATTTGTAAAGACAACATTTCCGTTTCTTTAATGCCGTAGTACTTCTCTGGGTCCCACTTCAGCCTCTCGTCCTTCCAGGAGATGAACATCCAGGTTTGCATTGAGAGCACTCCGAGGTCACTGATAAGGTTGAACCGTTTTAGAATGAACTTGACGTTGACTGTTAATGTTGAGCTGTTCCCGCTTGGCGGCTCGTACTGCATGTAGTCATATTGTAGGTCTTTCCTGAGCTGTTTCTCGAAGGCCATCTGTTCTGGCACGTTGTTGATGACACAATCTTTGGCAAGCGTGATGTTTAGGACAGCTAGTAGTATGATATAAGTGAACAGAGCCATGGTTGGGTCGGTACTGGAGACGGTTTTGGTATCAATCGTGGCTCAGCGTAAGGTAATATGATCCAGAAACGCCCACTTCGATTATTCATTGCGTTGGCGCAGCTTGTTCGTAATCAGAGCGCGTTTGAAGTTGTTTGGAATTAATTGATTTGTCTGCCTTATGTAAATTGTTAAATTATATTGCTAAAGTAACTTTGAATGGTGTTATGGACTGGAGGTGAACAGTCGCCATTGTTGGGTGCCAATTGACGGGTTCAAAACTACTAATGAATGAATGAATATTTATTTGTAAACGCAGGTACATACATTTGGTCTTCATTAACAATTCAGTTGACTCTCTATGTTTTGCCAGCGGCGTACAAATTTTACAGTAGGTAGGTACAATAAAAATAAATTAGGTATTTACAAATTCAGTCACAAATTACACAATATACAACAAAAAACAGACACATTCATTACGTCCTAGTCAATTTATATTAATATTATTGTCATTAAGAAATTCATCTATACCTTACGCCAGATAAGCGTGGAATTTATTCCACGCTTATCACGTGATGAGTAGTCCAAATAAAATAACCCCACTTGTACTAAAAATTCTCGAAACTTAAATGCAAACAAAAAAAACATGCCACGTGCATGTGTCAAGGACGCCTCGTACCGCGATACGTTTGTTTAGATCGTGTTAGCGACACTGCCTTAACATTTTTTCGTATCGCGATCGTTTTGAAATATTGGAATACATTGGTAGAAGGCGTCAACGACTTTTATATTTTTTTCTTATCTGGCGGGGACTATACAGTGTAATAACATTTACGCATTAGAAACTGTGATAATTTCTTCTTAAAGCTCGTAATCTTGAGTTGCTTCAAGGAGTCAGGTAACTTATTATATATTCTGGGCGCCATTCCCAGTAAGCTTTTGCGCATTAGAGCTGTCTTACATTTCCTGACACATAAAACGTTTTTATATTGAGCACGTATAGGACCTCTACGTATTTGAGACAGTTTAGTAAAAAGCATTGAATTTTGTTTGACAAATGTTGCAACTTCTAAAATATACATTGATGGAAAAGTTAATATTTTGAGAGATTTAAACATTGGTACACAGCTATCTCTTGTTCTTAGATCGGACATAGCTCGAATGCACCGTTTTTGTGCTCTAAATAACATAAGCCTCCTAGTTGAGTTTCCTCAGAATTTGATTCCATAGTGTATAACAGATGCTACGAGACCATGGTATGCGGTTAGACCGGTATCACGGCTAACTACTTTTGACAATTTAAAAAGAGCATATGCTGATTTGCTTATCTTTTTACATACCTATGTTATCTGTATAATCTTTCCAAGTGAATTTGTTGTCTATCGATAAGCCTAAAAATTTTGTATTGTTGAATTCTTCTATAGAGATTGCCCTATAATTAATATTTAGTTTTCTAGGTGTATTTTTTTGATAAAATTGCATAAATTTTGTCTTCTGTAAATTAATCATTAAATTATTTTTTATTAACCATGTGATTATGTCATTCAGTATATTATTAATGTCCTCTTCGTACGTAGCGATATCGTTACATTTTATTATGGCTGTACTATCGTCCGTGAAGAGAATCATAGGATGGCGCACAGCTTTTGGTATGTCATTTATATATGTTAAAAACAATGGGGAACATAATACGCTTTCTTGTGGGACTCCGTATTTTATAACTCTAGGTTCCGACAAGTGCTTTACCTTCATTTTTGTCCTTGGGCATATGCAAGATATTTCAGTACGTTGCAGTCTGTTTTTCAAATAAGATCCGAGTAATTTAAGTATGTTACCCCTGATTCCATAATCATTTAGTTTGTTCAATAGTCTGTCATGGTCAACGTAGTCAAATGCCTTTGTCATATCTGTATATATTGCACATATTGGTGTTTTGTCATCCGTGTTATCTAAAACAGTATTTACTAAGTCATAGATTGTAATATTAATTGTCGTATCCTTCGATATACACGCGTTTAGTACATGTGTTAGGATGGGCGATATTGTTTCGGCTACGAACTTAACAATTATAGTTGCAATGCCGTCATGTCCAACGTTTCTTGTGTTTTTTAGTTGATTGATGGCTGAGACTATGTTGTCATTTGGGATTGCCGGGCTCAAAAACATGGATTTTAAATGTCTATCAGAATTAGTACCATATGTTCCAGAATTAATGTCATTGTAATTATTATTATTTTTGCTTAAAGTGTCAATTGATTTCGTTTCCGAGACCTCATCAATGAAATAATTGTTAAAAGCTATCGCTATGTCACTTGGAGAGGATTACGTCGCTGTTTCTGTTTTGATAGATGTTATTTCTTGTGCTGGTCGGTTATATTTATATTTATCTATTATTTGCCTTGTGTCTTTCGATTTATTAGCCGATGTCTGTATATAGTAGTTATTTTGAGCCTTTTGGGTTAAATTAACGATTCTTTTTTAGACTTTACTATATATTTTAAGTTCTAATTTCTTAGTTGTATTTTTAGGATCTAATCTATGTTGCCATAGTAGCTTACGTTATGCCTTCGTTGTATGCGTATAATCTTTGCCTTCTATTTCCAGCGTACATAATTAGTAAAATATTTAATTAAAATATTTGATTTCATAATTAACGCTTTGAAGGACACTATACGGCTATAGAATAAAACTTCTATTGTGTCTCTTTATCGCCCTACAGTGTTAATGACACCAGTTTCCTCATATATCGATTTTTATGACGTAAGTACTTGCTAATTACGAGAAAAATCTGGTAGGTGAGCTTCAGCATTCGCCATTCGCACGTTGGGTGCCATAAAGTGCGTGTGACATATGTGCTGGCGCAGCTTCCCTTACTCGCCATGTCTGCTAACAATACCAGTGTTCTCAACTCTACATACACAAGCAGTTCTTCATCTCCAGATATCAGAAGAATTAGTCCAGTACATTGCGTTATCTTCGCTGTATTTGTGCTATCAACAATCACCTTCATCGTCGGATTATCTTCGTGGATATTAATAAAGAAGTTCAGGCATTTCAAAAACTATTTATTCCTTAATATAATTTTTAATAATGTTCTGAATATAGCGCTGAGTTACGTGGTCAATGATGTGGTGAAAAGTAAAAGTGATGCGATAATATATACACATGGATTGACGTTCTTATATTTTAAACTAACTGCTCACTGTTGGTTGCTGTTGCTGTGTTATGTGTTCTATGTTGAACTTGTGAAAGTATTTGGTGGCAATGGCAAGAGGAAGTACCTCAAGAGTACTTTATTCGCCTGGGGACTACCTTTACAATTCATAGTGTTTTATGTCTTCATAATGCCTCATATAGACAGTTCTGGAAAAATAAGTGCGACGATGTATCACTGGACTCTTTTCTTTCCTTTGTTAATTAATTTGTTGATTTATGTAAGAGTGATGTACGCTTTGTTTGTGTGCGAGACTGATGTTCGTAATAGTAGTGATTGGTGTCGCCGTGTTCAAGTAGCTACGATCATATTCTTAATTAGTGGGACTCAGTTTCTCTTGCTGCCGTTAAAGCTTTACGTTACTTTTCCACGTTATTTGTCGATGGTACTGGTTTTATTACAACCTGTTGTCATGAATTTGTACTTCTTCATAGTAAGATTTAATCGGACTGTTTGGAAAAAATACTACGACAGAAAATTTAAAAGTAATATAATACCTTTATGAATTAAATGTCAACCCAAGTAGCACTCAGTTAGGTTGGTCCTAAGATTGTGTATAAAGTCGTGGGAAGCGATGAGATTGCCAGTGAGTGGTGTACCTACAGTTTTATATATCTAATAAATCCCAAAGATTATAAATGTAACAATAAAATCAAAATAAGATTAATGTAACCACAGAACAGGCAATTTGTTTTATTTCTTTCTCATCCTGAGGATATCTATGGAGACGATTTTTTCAATCTACTTATATAAAAATCCACACACACAGACAGACAGAGCTTGGTACTGGAATTACTCTTATGATGAAATTAAAGCGAACCAATACTTGTCCTCAATTCTATGTGTCGTTTATTTTTTAATTTCTCAGAGGTCTCGTTGTCTGTCAGTGCATGAATGATTTATATGATTTGTATGAAGTAGATGTGTTGCGAAACGGAACGCATGTTCCAGCCAATCCTTTCCTTTCCTTGGAAACAATCGTCATATTTTACCCACACAATCTGACTAGACTTTTCCCAACTATATTGGGGTCGGCTACCAGTCTAATTTGATGCAGCTGAATACCAGTATTTTACATGTAGTGACCGCCTATCTGACCTCCACAACCCGTAACGGCTATTAAATATTTACGAATGACAGCAGGACCAACAGCTTAACGTGGTTTTCGACGCACGGAGGCGGAGCGGTCTCCATGTGACGTAATGGATTGTTACACATCGAGACCCCTTCATGCATGTTTTGTTATTGTCTACCCAATTATTCTCTGAAACTCAGCTAAACTACATAGCTTTCATTTGAAAATGTCGCCTATGTCGCATTAAAAACAGTAAAATAATATGTAAGGACCTAAACTATTTTGATAAAAAACAAAGAATGCAGAAACAATTCTTAATTAGTCATACAGTTTGTTAATACACTCAACCTGATTGCTATTATGAGTACGACTTAAAAATCGACGAAATGTTTGATTTTAATTTTTCCTGTTATTTTGTCTATTTTAATGTTGATCGGGTAAATTGTATTAATTACACCTCTGTGAAATTACAAAAAATAACGACACATAGAATTGAGGAAAAGTATTGTTCGCTTCAATCTCATAATAATAGTGATTCCAGTACAGTACACTCGCGGTCAAATAATACGGGTCGATGACGAAAATCCCTGTAACTTGCTAAGGTTGAAAAGTGGTTCAACGCAAATGTCCGCGATGGTACATGCATGAAACAATCTTTATGTTACAGAGAATTTTAATATCGTGTGAAATAATACCATAAATGACAACGTAATTAAAAAAAGTTTAAATTTTAAAAACTTCGAATTTGGAAATAAATTCAATTCGCGGTTGTTTTACTTTTGCTTCTTTTCTCACTTTTGTTTTCAATCTGTCAAATCAAAATGATAAAAGGCAGTTATTGTCATCTTTCACCATCATTATTGCATTATATCATGTCGCTAACACCAGAAGAATGTACACATATCGTCACTGTGTTAGAAGAAGGCAGAAGTCAGCAAAGTACAACCAGAACAATAGGCGTGTCACTGTCTACAGTACAGCGAGTCATCCAACGTTTCCGAGAAAGTGGGCAGAACATAAGAAGACCAGGAATCGGCAGACCGAGATGTACTGCGGCTCGAGAGGAGCGATTTATTGTTACGACCATGCTCCAAAATCGTCATCTCACGGCAGTTGAAGTAACAAATCAACTTCCGGATACGACGACGTGAGCGAGTGGATTATAAGGCGGTGGCTCCATGAAGCTAATTTGACCCCACATAGACCCGCAAATGGTCTAAAACTTGAAAGGGAACATCGGGTAGCAAGATTACGTTACGCTCGCGAACACGCACAATGGGGAGACAAAGAACAGACAAGAGTAATGTTTTCTGGCGAATCCAGAGTTGTGCTGTATGCACACGATGGACGTTGAAGAGTCTACCGACGGGCAGGGGAACGTTTTATTCCAGCTTGTTGGCTTGTTGGACTTGAATCTCTTCAGAGAGAGACACGGAGTTAGTGCTGATAGAAAATGGTACACTAACTAGTGCAAGATATGTGGGAGAAATTCTTAATGAGCATGTTTAATTAATATAGGTGAAAATTCAATAATCATGCATGACAATGGCAGGCCATATACAAGCTCAAATTATAAATGAGTATTTTCAGGACGTTGGCTTTTGTTTTTATATGTAATTTGGATAATTAAACTAATAATTTTTCCAACATTTGGTGTTGTTTTATTAACTGGTAAATTATCTTCAAGATACAGTTTCATTCATGCCGTTAGCTCTATTATTTTAGGAGTAATTTTAGTTTTTCGTACTGACCCGTTTTTTTTGTCCGCGAGTGTATTATCGCATCACTTTTACTTTTCACCACATCATTGACCACGTGACTCAGCGCTATATTCAGAACATTATTAAAAATTATATTAAGGAACAAATAGTTTTTGAAATGCCTGAACTTCTTTATTAATATCCACGAAGATAATCCGACGATGAAGGTGATTGTTGATAGCACAAATACAGCGAAGATAACGCAATGTACTGGACTAATTCTTCTGATATCTGGAGATGAAGAACTGCTTGTGTATGTAGAGTTGAGAACACTGGTATTGTTAGCAGACATGGCGAGTAAGGGAAGCTGCGCCAGCACATATGTCACACGCACTTTATGGCACCCAACGTGCGAATGGCGAATATTACAGCAACTAAACTTCTCTCGTCATGACGCAAGTAAGGAGGAAACTGGTTTAGTTAATTATAAAGTCATGTATTTTAATAAACTAGATGGCTGGTTGTTATGTGTGATAATGCTAATAATATGCTGGAAATAGCTTTATTACTCATGTTCATGAGCATACTGATGATATCAACTAGAGAGGCAATAATTCAACTATTGTTTTAAACCGAGAGTGAAACGCATTTGAACCTGACTGCAAGGCAGCATGCATGACACGATAACCATTGGGGAAGCAGGATGCAGCATGTGTTCTTATTAATTTTTCTATTGATGTAGGTGCCTTTGTAGAGGATTAAGTACATAAATCAGTTACTACAGAAAAAAACACTATTGATCAGTTTGCCCCAATGATCTTGATTAAAGAAAAGGAGAGGGAAAAGAAAATTACTGCAATACATGCTAGCAAAGATAAACTTTGAGGAGGCTGCACACGAATTCTTTTTTCAACTTTTTAAGGAAGCAATATCTACAGAAAAAAGACCATAATTATACCAGTTTTGCCCAACGACCTTGACTTTACAAGAACGAACATATTGTATGACAATGTATATATACATGTATAGAAGGAAAGTGAAACAAGTTGATTGCGAGTTTATCACAAGAACCGGAATGGTATTTATGTGCGATCATGTCACACATTATCGTAAGTCAATGAACTGGCGACGACGCGTCTGAAGGCTCTCGCAGAAAGGCGCGAGGCGACGCGCGACGGTGCGACGACGTGATTCTGGTAAAAAAAAACCATGAAGTTTTCATAGATATTGTTCTACTAGAGTCGCGTTGCGCCTGTCTACGGGAGCCTCGACCTTACTCAACAAGAATTGCGTCGTGCATTATGTACTTTTAAATTATTGCTTATTGTGAGTGACATTTCAAGCTTCCTACACATTTTTGTTCTACTAGACGAAAAGTCTGATCCTAAAATTCAGAAATTGCTTGAAATTTGACACTTTTTGATCTTAGTATAGAAAATATCAAAGGCAGTGAGAAGAAAAAAGAATGAAATAATCTATCGGGAAACTTTGGAGCCGGTAGCGTGCTTTGCCGGTAAAACCAAGCTATTTTTAGAATAGGTTGTCTTAATGGCGTAGGTACACAGATGAATGACTGGTTCTCACAGAGACGCAATCATTTGCGGTCTGCGCGGTGAGTTGATACGTCAGTCCACAGTTCTATGATGATTCTTAGTATTTTCCCTGTAACTATGGAAAAGATCTGGTAACATCGATTGTACCTATTATTAGTACTCAATTCTTTTTGATTTCATAAAAACGCGAGCGTGAGGTCCTGGATCCGATTCCCAGGGCGAGTAAAGGGTTTTTCCGTCAAGAATTTTGCAATAACAGCCCAGAGTCTGGATTTGTGCTCGGTCGATGCCAATAGGCTCGCCTCTTATATCATGGGACTTGAACATAACTGGCGAAATGTGGGTGTAGGTACTATAGGTACACCTCTGCCTAATCTTTCGGAGAAAACAGGGCGTCATGTTATGTTGTTATTAAAATAAAATTAGAAACGCGCGGGCGTCGTGAACGGCGGGGCGGCGGGCGGGGCGGCAATCCATGCGCATGCGCCACAGTTTGCACGCCACGGGCAGTCGCGTTTGCCACCGCGACCAGCATAGACCGAGAGCGAATTGTCTTTATCAAAGTTATCTGGATATTGCTTGGAGAGTAGTAGTTTTTTGGTTCAAGACTATTTAGAAGAGATTGTGAGTACATGATTTGAATAAAGAATCGGGGTATAGATGGAGAATCCCATTCCAAATAGCAGGACTAGCTAGTATTTCAGCAATAATAGTTTCAGTATTCAATAATTCGCGGCGAATACAACTAAACTACTTTGGTTTCTGCACTATTCGCCGCGTCTGGCGCTCGAGACCGTGGCAAGCGCCGCGCCGTACTGATTCATACATTTTGTTTCTGTCGCCCGTCGCGCCGCCCGACGCGCGTGCGATTCGCTCGGCTTTCCGGCGAAAGTCGGTCGTCCCGCCGTTCGCCGCTACGCGTGGCATGATTAGTACATTTCTATACATTTGTTTTAGTCGCTAGACGCTTCGCCGTTCGCACCGCGCGAATATTCGCCGCAGCGATTGTCCCGTGGCCAGGCTGTACACGAGTCACGTTTGAATGACCGTCCGGCGTAATCTGAGCAGCTTGGCAGTTAATAAATTAAAGCATCCAACCGGAGCATAATACTTACGAAATCACTTACTATTTTTATTAAGCTTTGTTAAGTTGAGTCTTCCAAAAACAAAAAAAAAAAACAAAAACTAGGCGGCTACACGCTAACGGCACCCCCCACCCCCTGTGGGATGCTGACCTCTGCTTAGTTACGCCGTCGCTGGGGGGAGGATAGCAGTTAAATGACAAAATTTGCAAAACCTTGTCACAACCTTTATCACCCTATAGCCTTTTCCCACCTATGTTGGGGTCGGCTTCCAGTCTAACTGGATGCAGCTGAATACCAGTATTTTACAGGGAGCCACCAGTAACGTAGCTACAATTATCATTCGAGGGAAGCCGTTGAAAAAATTGTTCAGTTCTCATAAACTCAGACACAAAACTGTAGGTTTTTAATCTTATGATGTATTAAACTGGTACCTATTAAATACTGGTAATTAATGTGATGTGAGACACAGTTACACACACAGGTATACGATTATTATTTGGCGATAGTAGACATTAAGAAGAGTGGTTGTTCCGAAGGCAAGCCGATAGGAATCGGGTTGTATGAATGCTACGCCCCTGGCAGCCACTGCCTATCTGACCTCCACAACCCAGTTACTGGGTAACACGATACCCATTGGTAAGACTGGTTGTCGTGCTTTCCGAGGCACGGAGCCATCTCGATAATTATGTGATGGGTGGTTACCCATCCACGAACCGACCTCGGCAAGCGTAGCTTAAACTTCTATCGACGTGTGCGGCTGTTATTATTTAGCCACGAGCCCACGAGTCACAATCTTTATAAAGGGTTACTAATATGGTGACGGGGTGCAAACCTCAACTAACCTTTGAATCCAGTATCTCAAAATAAAATGATTAATTTATGTGTAAACAGGTTGCTCAACGGATTCACATTACTCATTGTCCAATATGACGTACGAATCCAGTCTATTTCCATTGGAAGCAATAAAATAAAAGGATCTGTAGGTATCTCTCCTATAGTTTTTGCTCTTCGAATGATAACTGAGCAGGCGAATTAACGTCATAGCATACCCTATGACGTTAGTGAAGAGAATCATTTCCTTTAACGTGCAATGAAAATGTCTGTACGTTCTGATCCAATCTTAAGTTATCATACTAAATGACCACAAGTGTTCTGAAATTGAAAGTCAGGGTAATTAAAAGACTATTAAATATGCCATGGGTAACATAAACATCACGACTTGTTTCCCCGAAAGGTTAGGCAGAGGTGTAGGTACCTATAGTACACTCACATTTCGCTAGTTATGTTTAAGTCCCGTTAATAGGGGGCGAGCATATTGCCAGCAACCGGGCACAAATCCTGGGACTTCGGGCTGCTACTGAGATATTTCAGATAGAAAAATCCAATAATAACACTTTGCCCGGCCCGGGAATCGAACCCAAGACCTCATGCTCAGCAGTAGCGCTTACGACCAATAGAGCAACGAGACAGTACCTATCTTGTTCAGCAAATTGACTACCACCTTCAATCGTCCCGATATTTAAATCATAACTATCATTCTTTGACAGTTTTATGAAATCGCTGTTACACGGCAAATTGCTGTAGGGTGTCAATTTGCTTAATAATTAATTTTCCTGATTGTACGTCCGGTACACCATTGGTAATTAGCCCCGCTGCCTTGCTGACTAACTGGGCAATAGTTTCACGATGGCATCAACTGTAATTCCCAAATTGCTTATGCCAGTACCAGATAGGAAGGTCTAAACCAGAGGTTCCCAGACTTTTTTCTCATTTTCACCACTTTCAAAAAGCTGGTTCCGGTGGACCCCCTGCAGCTACATTTCTACTATATTCCCAAAACTGTGACAAAAAATGTGAAGATAGACCCCAACGTAGACCCCCGTCGAGTCTCCCGTGAACCCCTGGGGGTCCACCTGGACCACTTTGGGAACTAAGGGTCTAAACCAAGCTTTTGATTGCATTGTCAATGCAGCCAGAACATTAGTCATAATAACTGCATCATTGAGGTCAATGTACAATACTTGATTCTTAAAAACCTTGGACACACCTTTTCGAAATAATGATACATACTTACATAATGGGTTCGTTGACACACTTCACGTGACCTAGGGCTTGGTCAAAGACTAATGACCTGTTGCTGAGAGCTTGGTCAAAGAATAATGACATGTTGCACTCCGGTGACGGTGGTTACGTTCTGGTTTACTATCTTGGAGACAATATCAAGCAAATTCTCTTCCAGTTTTGGATATCTTTGGTAGAAATTGATCCGGAGATTATGAATCAGGTCGGGTGTGAACTATTCGATAGTGATGTGGAGGACTATTTCACCTATGGCATTGAAATAGACTATTTCAATGCCATAGGCCTCCTTTCTCGTCATTTTCTACTTCTACAAGATGAACAACAAAACTTTCCCAACTATGTTGGTGTCGGCTTCCAGTCTAACCGGATGCAGCTGAATACCAGTATATTATAACAGAAGTGTACTAAAGGAATAAAAAAATCAAACTTAGATCCGGAAACATTCATGATTTAATTAGCGACCCGTCTCTGCTTGGCTCGGTTGTTACGGCTTGACGAAAAGTCCAGATTTCTTTATTATATTTATTAAAGCTAAATATGAATGTAATTTACACATACACTTTCTAAATTATGATAAAAACCGCATCAAATCCATTGTGTAGTTTAGAAGTACTAAGCGGTAACACAGAAACCCGAAAACGACTTTATTTTGTACCATTTGTATATAGATACTAGCTTCCGCCCGCGACTTCGTCCGCGTAAAATTTCTTGTTCCCCTGGCCTATCCCGTCGCATCGCAGCACCTGCCCGCGCTGTTACTTCGTTTTCGCTTAGCGCTGGTTCTTCCTTTTTTTTTGTTTACGCTCGGCTTCTAAAGGCCCTAGCATAATGTTACATACCCTTTATAATGCAAAAAGAATTATTCAAATCCGACTGGTAGTGACAGAGATTAGTGCGTTCAAACAGACAATAAAAAATTAAGTGTGTAGGTAACTAGTAGACTAAGCGCATTTTTCTGAAATATTCCCGTTTGAGCACATGAGCACCTATTTTTTGGGCACCAATGCATTGAGCACTAAAGGTATTAAATGGATTGGTGCTCAAATAGGTGGTGCTCAAACGGGAATACTTCATTTTTCTTCCTTTATGCATTTTTATACCCGTCGTAATTTCTAAACGAAAGGTCCGAATTGAATAATGTAAAAAGAAATTTACATATACTTAATCAACCTTGATGATGAAATTATTTATTTGGATAAGGATTGATACCATGTTTATGAAAACATCTTCTCAAGTAATGCATTATTTTATAACAAATTTGATTACCATTAAAAATGTTATAGTGACCGAACCTTAAAAGATAGACATATACTATCGGGGACTTTTTTTTAGAACTTCTTAAGAGAAACAATCCCGTCATACATGATTTTCGCGTAACTTTAACCGTTTACGCAGCGCACGCAACGGAAGCTCGCAAAAGGAATAAATTTTCCCGTTTTTGCAACATTTTTCATTGATTCTCCGCTCCTATTGGTCGTAGCGTGATAATATGTAGCCTATAGTCTTCCTCAATAAATGAGCTATTCAACACTATAAGAATTCTTCAATTCGAACTAGTTGTTCCTGAGATTAGCGCGTTCAACCAAACAAACAAACTCTTCAGCTTTATAATATTAGTACCTATAGATTTTTTAACAGATAGCGCTGTCAGTCTAGGACCTTGAGGAACGCCCATTTTTTTACCGTGAATTTTGATGAACTTAAATTTTATCATTTGCATGTAATTTTGTATTCTAAGCACATAATAAATTATTATAAGCCGCACTTTATATTTAGAGACACATAAGTAACGTCTGTAATTTTGTATTTCTTTGTTGCAGGTAAGTGGCGAATTTTTTGATAAGCTAAAATTATTATTAAAAAAAAATAGATAGAAGAAATAATAATATTGACAATTTTTTTTTAAATTAGAATAATATTTATTGTCTCACCACAATATCCTTGTAAACAAAGTGCGTGACACTTCATTTAGTTTGTACAGTTTGAATTTGCAGCGTAATAACTTTGATGTATAATTTATCTGTGAAATTGCTTGATTCTGTGGAGCTAGCTGTCATATTGAATGACTGATACAGCATGGAAAATATAGAGGTTATGTGAGGTTATACAAGTGAGAATTTTAATGTAATTAGAATATTAATAGTGATTAATAAGAACTGGTGAAACAATAGCTTTAAATGTTGTTTCTCTTTTCAGGTAAAACTAGTACATAGTTAATGTTAAAGAATATTTTGTAAAAGTGTTAAAACTAGTTTATGTAATAAAATAAAATTTCCTCTTTTCAGAGCAACTAAACTTTGGTTATAGTTTTACTGTTCATCATCATATTCAAGAATAATAATAAATCACCTTATTATATCCTTATAAAATAATAATATTGTCCAGTCATGGGCTTACAGAATACTGTGGGATACTGGTGCCTAAGCTAGGCCGAAGCCTGTATTTCAGGCCACCAGATCCCCGCCCCAAGTACATAATCTTATTATGGTTTCCCGTATATTAAAACTAGACAATGATTTCAATTTCACATAGGAAGGAGTGCCCGCGTGGACTGTGTGGGTGCGTGTGATTAAAGTTGTGTGTTCATTGATTTTTTATAAAAAATATTACTTCATCTGCCTCGTTTGGATTATTGCCAAGTGCGTTTATAGGTTTACACATAACACTACACCTATACAGACATAAGTATGTCTGTAGAAACGAGATTAATAGATTATACAGCCTACATCAAAATCTTAGCTGCTCGCTACCCGGTATGAATATTGAGTGCTTGCATCAATGTAGCTCTTAGCAGAGTTATCAATGTTGAACGGGCCGGCTTTTATTATGATTTCTACTATTGCACCTAACTTTCTAATCTGTGAGCCTTCAACCTTATGTTATGAGCATAGAACGGAATCTTGGGTGCTATTACTATCAAAAGTATGGATATGACCAAGAATTGCCGGGAATCGGTACTATGACCAAAAATTCTCGGGGATCGGTACTTCGGTTACGGATATTAAAACATTACTAGAAATGATGATTATTCTACTTATATACTTATAACGTTTTTCTCTACACTTATAATTAATATTTCACTCAATATATGTACATATATAATCGGGAAATTGTTTTTTTAATAAGTAAATTAAACAGTCATTTAATACTGAAAGTATATTTTTAAAACAATAATTAAAAAAATGTATAACAGATTCCCGGGATTATCGTCATATCCATATTAGTGATATCGTCTCAAACAGCACCCAAGTTCCGATCAATGGTTATTACAGTATTTTTATCTCATGAGGCGACACGCGCTTTACTTGTGGGTAACAAGTGTACAAACACGCTATGAATGTGTGTGTAAGCGCAGGAGCTCTCGGTACCGTCCGAGATAATAGCAAAGTCGGAAGTGTAGTGTGTGTGTAAGTTATGTGCTGACGCTACCGTCGTCATGCACACATTCACAGCGTGTTTGTACACTTGGTTAACACAAGTCAAGCGCGCGTCGCTTCGTGAGATAATAACAAACATTAAAAAAAAAACACAACCGAATTGATAACCTCCTCCTTTTTTTGAAGTCGGTTAAAAATACTATACGTTAGAAACGCCACAGCTAGTAAGAGTGGACGTACTGTCATCTCCAATAGATTAGGTATTATTATCGAGCTATAAAATATCAGGAACTAGACCACCACCTCTTAAAGCAGTATTATTGTAATGTTACTTCAGTGTGGGAAAGAGATGGAGCTAGACGCCCTGTATAGCTCCATCACTTTCTCACACTGAAGTAACATTAAAATAATACTGTTTTAAGAGGTGGTGATTGGCTTCCAGGTTGGCACAAAAGTAATGAGACACTTGGTTTACGTTTTATATTTTTTATTTCCTTTATTTCATTAACTACATATAAATGATATTTTAAATATTAGAATATAAAATGTATAAAAACATTAAAAAAAATTTAAATACATTGTTTACCCCCCAAATGTTGTTTCAGGGCTCTAAACAAATGATAGTCTGATGGGGCGAGGTCTGGGGAATAAGTTGGGTGGGGTATCGTCTCCCAGCTCAAGTTCTCCAACTGTTGGCGAATGGCAGAAGCGACGTTAGGTCGAGCGTTATCGTGTAGTAAAACTACATTGACTCGTCTTCTTCCTTTTTTCTTGATAGCAGCAGATAGTTTGGTGAGCTGGGTTGAATATTTGTTAGCGTTTATAGTTTCATTGTGTTTCATAAAACAGCATGCCTTGCGCGTCCCAGAAACAACAAAGCAGAACTTTTAAGCGGTTCTTTTGACTCAGCTTCGGCTGAGTTGGTGGCGTTTCTTCTCGAAACAGCCGAAAAGCACGACATGTATCGTTCTCGTAATGAATCCATGATTCATCTCAAGTAACCAGATCAGACAAAAACTCTTTACGTCGGGGTCGCAGCAGAAGTGATTGACAGATAGCGACACGAACTGCACGACTGGCGTCCGTAAGGATGTGCGGTACCCACCGAGCCAAAACTTTTCGATACCCAAGCTCATGCAGATGGTATTCTACGGCGTGGTGACTGCAGTTAAGTGCTTGCGCTAATTCACGAGTAGTAGTATCTGGATTCAACTGCAGCTCGCGGCGTAAATCGTCATAATTCACTGCGGGTGGTCGTTTTGAGCTGACTTTAAGGACTACTACTTTACTTTAGCTGACTTTCAAGGCTCCTGTCTCCTGATTTAAAATGGTCAGACCATCGGGACACCGTCGCATGGCTTGTACTTCCAGCGCCCAATGCAGTGTTGATATTGTCAGCCGCAGCCCGCGCACTGTGGCCTAACAAGTACTCGTATAAGTAGTGTTCGAACTTGTCGCTCGTCCATTTTTCTTCAAACTGACTAAACCGATCGCGAGGGCGGCTTTATATTCACCCACATCACAAGTACCTACAATGTTCTACAACATTCTAGAATATTACCGAAAACAATTTACTTGATAAAGGAAATGTATAGAGTTTTGTAGAGTGGCTCATTACTTTTGTACCAACCTGATACTTTCTCTTAACGCCAGCGCACACCAAGAGCAGAGCAGAGTATTTTCTGAGAGTACTGAAAAATCAATCTTATGACAATTCCATAAGTATTACCACAGCGAGAAAACTATCTGAACGTGTCTTTACTACCTACGGCGCGGTCGGCGTCAGTTGGAAATCATGGACGAAGAAAATTTGATCGGTTTGGTGCAGCATTTTGAATGTTTGTACAATATAACTAGTCCAACATACAGCGATCGGATGTTAAAAGCCAATGCTTGGGAAAAAATTTCTCAGAACTGCGACTCAAAATCACTCTGCATTTCTCTAATTATAACAAAAAAAAAATTTGATTATATAAAAAACATTGTAACTATTACATACATTCTGTAACTATTAAAGAGTTTTTTGTTTATTAACCTTAAACATATGGTAAGTCGTTCCTCAACAGAAATGCTAGGTCGATAATTCGTATTGTGTTTGTGGATATGTGTGCGTGGCAAATTAACTAAATTTTCATATTTTTTGTAGTTTAACTTATAATAGTCATAAAAATGAACACCTCATAATGGTGAATTCTTACACAATGTAACCTCACATATAGAAGCAACAAGAACAATGTACCCAGGATTTTGTAACAATTTTGATTTAAAAGAGTGTCCATGGAGTTTCTTGCCCATTCTTCTCCATAGAGATCTACGTTTTGGAATGGGCGACTAGCTTCAATTTTCTGACTAACTTATAATATTTGCCTAAGGTACATCTTTTCTGCCATGTTTCTTCTACCCATACTGTTCTTCTCATTTTATGACGTCTTATTTTATTAACATATTCTACATGTTCCTCTTCCTCTGGCAAAAGGGCAATAATTACTTCCAATCAACCATATTGAACACGTCTGCCAACGTCGGATTTTGGCATCAAATTGGTCATGCACGCCCGCTTGGCAACCCAGAGCACTTTCAACGGAGCTTGCTCACAGAGGAGCGACCATGCGCAAGCATTTTGCAGTTCGATGTGCGCTGACCCTTAAGCTGCGTGGCACTCGTGGATTTCATTGCCTAAGTTTTCCGTCGACTGTAAACTAACTTGGATAATATTGGTCGCTAGCCTAGTTACTTAATCCAGTATTTCAACTTAATCCACATTTCAACATACACACACACACAAGTTTGATTTCCGCCGCCTTCGTATTTTTTCTTGATGAGATTTGAACCGTGCTCAGTGGTAACATTTATGTGGCATATAATTAAACATAAGTACCTATGATGGTGAAGTGAAACCAGCTATGTAGGGTTCAGCGGGCGCAAGAACTTGAGGTGCGAATATTCGCAATTATGTGCGGAACCCATACTGGTTATTCACCCGGCTAAGCTAGATACTCGTATACCAGTGGTTTTTCCTGTGGCTCGTATATATAAAGTTTTTATTAGTCACAAACCTCCATTTGTGACTGTATCGCAGAGACGGTGTGGTCGTGTTTCGATCTGCAGCTTCTGGCGAGAAACTCACAATGTCGGACGGTGATGTGCATTACAGCAAAATCCCCGTGCCCAACACGACAGCCTTCCGACCACCACTCGTGTCCATTGTAGTGGAGTATCTCGTGCTCGTGCTCACTCTCGCCGCGTTCATATACGGAGTGACGTCTTGGTGCCTCATCAAGAAGTTCCGACACTTCAGAAACTTTGTGTACCTCAACGCCGTCGTATCAAGTTTACTGCGCTTAATTACAGTGTCACTCATCATACCCTGTGTTATGCAAATTATTGTGATTGATGACAAAGATATCTTAGACATATGTCGTTATATTTGTACATACTTTTCAGCGGTGCAGAACTATTGGATGTTGGTGATATGTTATATATTCTACGTGGATATTGTGAAAGTGTTTCGAGGACATGTGAAAAGGAAGTATTTAAAGTGTTGTCTGTTTGCTTGGGGCATACCTTTTGTAACCTTTCTGATGTATTATGTATTTATATACTTCAATGAGCGACACTTACACGTTTATTTATCAGGTTCTACTTCGGATTTTGTCGCTAATTCTGTGGAAGTTTTTATAATAATTTCGCCTTTAATGATTAATTGTTGTCTTTACGGTGCGGTTCTATTTTCTCTGTGTAATTGTTTCAAACCAAAAGCGACTACATCTACTAACAATTGGCGTCGCTTCTATATAGCTACATTGTTGTTTCTTTTGAGTGACGTCATAGTGTTATCATCATTCATATGGGACATAATGAGCATTACGTTTACAATAAGAGCAGTTATGTCTAAGTTGCAACAAATAGCAATTGATATATTTCTTCCTTTAGTTAGAAGTAATAGGGAACTGTGGCAGCAATATTACGCACAAAAATTAGCTATGAACATTGTTTGAGGCATTAATTACCAATTGCATTATTGGAATCATTTAGGTCAGTAAAGCAAAAAGAAGAAAATTCTTTTAGATGTAGCATGGGAGAAATGAACATCTATACACCGTAAGGACTATATTCTTGCTTGCAGCGCTCGGCCGCTATAGTAGGTAACATTTGCTAACAGATGTGGTCATCGTGAAGTATTCCCGTTTGAGCACCTGAGCACCTATTTTTTGGGCACCAATGCATTGAGCACCGAAGGTATTGCATTGGTGTCCCAAAAAATAGGTGCTCAAACGGGAATAATTCGTCATCGTGCACGGAATTTTGTTTCCAAATTGGTTAGATGTAAGTTTCCCCGATAGTACATGTTCGTTTTTTGTAATTACCTACCTAAAGCTTGTAAGGTAATAAACGTTAGTTGATACATCAATGTAAAAAACCCAAGATTACCATAACTTTATTCTCTGTGCTGAAATGATACCTACGCTACGTTTTAAAATATGTATCTAGTATTAAGAAAGTAGGTATGTATACTAATGTAATGAGTAGATTAAATAAATAATGATAAAACTTTAAAACAGTGTTTATTTTGCACCGTATCTGTGCGTCTATTTTGTGTGGGTGTAAATAGTGTTACTTACGTTCGCGGAGAATTCTACATCTGTACAACGTAATTTAATAGTCTGATATAAAATTACATATACATAGTTGTATGATTATTAAAAGTACATTTTGTAAAAAAGCATTTTACAAATTAGAGGATTTTATCTAAGATAAGAATGCTAGGAAACATGCTGATCCTGCTTTATGAAGCAGGATTGATAATTGATTGATTGAGGATTGATAGATTGTCCTATAGGACAATCTAGAGTCTAGACAAAAGCAAACTGGTGGCTAATGAAATTGTATAATTTATTAGTTTTATGACACTGATTTCTGTGATTACTTCGGCTCACACAATGACTTATTACTTGCTAAATTTTTAGGAAAATCGTACACTTTTACAATGCTTGTGAATATGCGAGCACCGTCAGCACAGTTATCTAACACATATTTATCTCTCATTGCTTCATTTTTAATTGTTTGCCTATTGCATTGCATTGCCTAGTGCATCGTCTTCACATACAGGGTGTCCAGTAAATAGTACGACATAGTGCAGAGGGTGATAGCTTGGCTCAATACCTACCAAAAGAATACAATATTTATGTATCGCAAAATGTTACGGATTTACAGGTATATAAAATTTTCCGTAATATCGCAAAATCTCTACGTTGAGACAGATTTTTAAGCATCTCGTAATTAAAAATCCCTTTCTAGTATTTTTTTACATGAAATTATTTGTGAATAGTTACTCTACTCATTGATAAGTCTTTTTTCTATATAAAAAAAAGGATGTTTTCAAGATATACTATTTTTTGTTTAAATTATCACAAAACGATTTTCATATCGCTTAATTTTAACCTACAGTGGTGAAAAAAAAAATATATGTGACAGTTTTGTACAACAAACTTAAAAAATAGCTTGTTTAATGGTGATTTTGGAAAGATACAATACTAGCGCATTTTCATTAAATAAAAAATACGAAAAATGCTAGTCTAGTTCCAGAGAAGCTGATTTAATTGAAAATGACAAAACCCACTACGAGATTAAGTAATAGCTGCTCATTTACGCGTATTATTATCCCTTCAACTGGCATTCGCGAATTAAATTAATTCGCTACAATGGCGGCGACCTTGGCGAGGCCCCGCCCCCTTTCAGACTACTTGCGTATAAAACCCGATTTCTCGCTATTTTAATACGAAACCCAAATAAAACTGTAACTGATTCGTAATCTGTACAATATTTCCTATTCGTTGTATGACTTTCATGTAATTTGGTTCACAATAAAACGAACATAATTCAAACTAAAATCAAGTTTTGTTATTTTCACCCATTTTTTTTTCATTCAAGCCATATCGAAATTCTGTATATTTTTACATTTTAAAATCATTTTCCTACGAAGTTTATTAACCTATCAATAAGATAAATTCAAAATAAATTTATGGTGTCGGATTTTTAATGACCAGATTGTGGGTCCCGTTGAGCTTCCACCTGCATTAAATACCAATAATTACTTGGAGTTTTTACGAGAAACCCTACCCACGCTTCTTGAAAATGTTTCGAGTGAGCTAAGAGAGGTGATGTGGCTTCAAAATGATGGGTCCTCTCCTCATTATGGCCGGTAAGTAAGAGCCTACTTAGACGAAGCTTACCCAAGCAGGTGGATTGGGCGACTGGGACCAATATTGTGGCCACCCAGGTCTCGGGATCTAAATCCTCTGGATTTTTTTTATTGGGGCTGCATGAAAGACAAAGTCTACGAAAAACCGATCCAAAATGACAGTGAATTAAGAGGAAGGGTTAACATTGCAGCAAGAAAAATAATCCAAATAAGCCTGAGAAGACTCAAAAGCTCATTCTTAAGGAGATGCCGAGCATGTATTAGGGCACAAGGGAAGCAATTTGAGCATTTATTGTGATTTATTTAAATAAATTTTAATAAAAGTTAAGTCCTGTCTTTTTTTTACTTATGACCTTATCCTTCGAGATGTCATTTACAGACCGACCGGCCGGTCGGCCGTAGATTAGTTAATCTACGGCCGACCGCCGGAATTACATAATAGTTATTATGTAATTCGAATCGTAGTACGACCGTACTACGATTCGAATTCAAAGTCACATTACTTGCATTTAAAATAAAATGCCCCTTATGAAGTAGGATAGCATTTTTTTCGTATTTTTTTATGAAAATGCACTAGTATTGTATCTGTCCAAAATCACACATTAAACAAGCTATTTCTTAAGTTTGTTGTACAAAACTGTCACATTTTTTTCACCACTGTAGGTTAAAGTTAAGCGATAAGAAAAACGTTCTGTGAAAATAGTATTTCTTGAAAACATTCTGGTTTCTGATAGAAAAATTACCTATCAATGAGTAGAGTAATTATTCACGAATAATTTGATGTAAAAAAAATGTTAGAAAAGGAATTTGTAATTACGAGATGCTTAAAAATATGTTTCAACGCAGAGATTTTTCGATATTTCGGAAAATTTTGTATACCTGTAAATCGGTAACATTTTGCGGAACATATGTTCTTTTGGTAGGTATTGACCCAAGCTATCACCCTCTGCACTATGTCGTACTATTTACTGGACACCCTGTATAATTATGTAACAAATGTACTTGTACAAAATATTGTGAAACATTTTAAAAGAGTAACGGTGTAGTTTCTTGCCCATTCTACTCCATACGAATCTACCTTTTGGAAGTAGCGACCAGAATCAATTGTGACGTTCAAAAGTGCCTTTTATGTGCCTATTTGAAATAAATGATTTGACTTTGTATAGCGCTACTGCTGACCATGAGGTCCTGGGTTCGATCCCTAGGTCGGGCAGTGTTATTGGGTTTTTCCATCAGGAAATTATCAATAGCAGTCCGGAGTCCGGATTTGGGTCAGAGTGTCGCCTTGGGGGCACTATGAAAACAATACTTAGAAAAATTTCGCGACCAATTTCGAGGTAGCGCTCGCCGGCCGCTGCCGCGGCACCGCTCGCTTCGCTCGCTCGGCTCGCGCGTAGTTGGTCGCAGTTCTAACCTAACCTATGGATCCCTTCCACATCGTTTTTACGACAAACGGTTAGTCGGAGACAAAAAATACCAAGACACTTTTAGCCTTATATTTAGGTGTTTTATACGATAGAATCGAGAAAATAAACGATTTGCAAAAATAACACTTTTGGCTAAATTTTTCTGTCCTCGCGCCGTAGCGCCCCCAAGGCTACACTCCAACCCGGATTTGTATCTGGCAACAGTTTCGCCATATTATTAAATGAGATTGAAACATAACTAACGAAATGTGGGTGTACAGGTGTATCTACTATAGATACAGCTCTGCCCCTTCTAGAAAACAGGTGTGATAGTATGTTATGTTATCTGCACTTACTGCTTCTACATGGCGCACTTGGTCGTTCACCCGTACTCGGATGCATGGAATGCGGGCTTGCAACCAAGTTTGAATAAACGATATCGAGTACGCCTGACTTCGGGTAAGTTCGTTAATATTTTATAAATAAATAAGCCAAACATTAAAAAAAAACGCATCTATATTGAAGTAGGTATGGACTGGAGATGAATAAAAGCCGTGCGTTCACTTGCCTTGTTACTTTTAAGTCCACACACGTACAATGTTCGAAGAACAGAAGGAGAAACTCAACACAATAAGAAGTTCAGATAGAAAGTCACGAAAGCACAAGTAGAAGGATTAAGTAAGCAGAGTTCATAAGCTTAGGTTAACAAGCGCGCGAGGAGCATACGGTACTTAGCGAAAAACAAGCGTCTCGTTAGAGGGCATCTAGAGGACTACCGATTGGTGAAGTGCGAGGAAGCGGGAGGGGTCCCGCTCGCTGCGCGGACGTCGCCAGTCGTCGCAACCGATCAGTGACTCACGCGCTTGTTTCTTACATTTAGGGAAATCAGTTTGGCCGTTGGTTTACATATCATATAAGTGCTAATACTTGATTTATATAAAACAAAGTATTTATTTAAGTATCATACTTAAAATACTAACGCGGTTTTTATATATAGGTACCTACATTTATATTTGTATATAATATATTTATATGTAAGTACATATTTACTTTTTACAAGTGACGCTACAATATGTTGCTTGCAATCATAACTTTACTTTCTCAAATGCATTTTACAATGGATGCAACAGACTAGATGTTACACAAACTTTTCCACTATTTTCGTAACGGGCGTTACCTGGCAAGGGGACTGCTTTAAAAGCTGGTGAAAGTAATGAAAATCTTGTACTTACCAAATTATTCACGTACCAGCAGAAGAAAATATTTGTTTTCCAATGGCAAATGGCAGGTCGCGGGCTGACAATTTGAAAGTTCTTCTTGTTTTTTTACTGTTTTCATTATCGGAAAAAATAAACTACCATTGATCAAGACTTTCCGAAATATGTTGCCGTCGGCTTCCAGTCTAACAGAAGTGTAGATACTAAAGGAATAAAAAAATCAAACTTAGATCCGGAACCATTCATGATTTAATTAGCGACCCGTCTCTGCTTGGATCGATTGTTACGGCTTGACGAAAAGTCCAGATTTCTTTATTATATTTATTAAAGCTAAATATGAATGTAATTTACACATACTTATAATTTACACATTTGTTGAGATGCAAAGACATGGAAAAGAAAATGAGGATCGCATTGTTCAACTAGAACAACATATCCAGGACCTGCAGCTTCAGTCACGCCCGGCAACCATTGAACTCCGAAACATTCCGCAAAAAGCTAAAGAAACCACAGAGGACCTCTTAGCTGTGGTGTCAGCTGTAGAGAAAGTTGTTGACATTGAAATCCAGCCATCAAATCTACGTGATCTTTATAGACTACCTGGAATATCCGGAACCCCTAGACCTATTGTAGCAGAGTTTATTTCAGTTCCAAGAAGGAACGAATTTCTGTCAAATGTTACAACAAAGAACGTTCAATTGCCGACAAGCTTAACTCTACTTCTATTGGTATCTCAGGAGCAGTGGCGTGCCTAAGGGTGAAAATTAGGGCAAGCCAACGATAAAAAAAAAAATAATAATAAAAAAAAAAAACGGATTTTCTTACGTTGTTCATACTAAAACCATTATTAAAATGTCGGTTACATAACCTTTACAATACGAAGAGTACTACGTATATTTCAAGCATCAGATGGCGCTTATGTTAATTGGTACATAATTAACATAAGCGCCATCTATATTATTGGATACGCATAACTACATTGCTTACCCGCACCTTTTCACCTTAATTCACAATTCGCTTGTCACATGCAAAATTTCTCAATCAAATGCCACTAGATGGCCTCCAAATTATCGATTTGTTGTTCTATTTCCGTATGCATTGAAAATGTTCCCCTAAAACATTTATACTTAATTTCAAAACACCTATGAAGAACCTCTTCGAACCGAAAATTAATGTGTTTTGTCTCGATAAGAATTTAGTTTTTCAGTGGTATACAAAAACTACAAATGCCATAAAAACACCATTCATGTCATTTCATGTGCAACATATTCATGCCTTGTAAACAATCGAATGAGTAGGTAGGACTAGGACCTATTTTAATCTGTTCTTCGAGTAACAAAAATACTTGTTTTTATTTCGGAGAAATACATTCAGTAATTAGAGGTTGGTTACGGTGAAGTAAAGAGTTACTTATTATCAGAAAACCTAATGTATTTACATACCTTTTCGACGACAGTTTCCGAATTCACATTTTGATAAAAATACTAAATATATAATCACAAAATCACAGCACCGCACTAACTATCACATGTTTTTAAATAATATAACTAATTCATAACCTCAGCACCTGAAAAATATTATTCGTAAAATACCTATCAAAACAAATAACAAACTCAGTATATCAAACTGTCTTCACGTGGAATCCCTCTCGTTACTCACTTTACGCGGGTCAACGCGGATAGTGCATTTGCGCGAACTTAATGCCGCTCAAGCTGGCTTTTGATTTCATAGAAATCTGCACATAAGTACTTATATGGTACTTACCAATATGTCAACAAATGTAAACGTTTCTATAGCAATTTGTAGGCGAAAACTGCGAGACAAAGACAGGTATAAAAAGCCCGATGCCAAGCCGAGACGAGTGTGAGCGAGAAGGCGCATTTGAACGCGTAGTTCGGCACCAGAGTTATGACTACCTATGAATGATCGAGTTCCAATGAGTGCTAGTGCGCGCGGCAAATTACGTGGAATTCGAAATTTTATTATTAAGACATGAATGTTTGAGTTCGAATTCATTGACTTGGTGTTTTTTGGAATATTTTTTTTTATTGATAGGCTTACGTTTGTTGTTGTAATTTATGATTTTATTAGGGCAAGCCCGGCTTTTTGGCTTCTATGAAGGTACCGCCACTGCTCAGGAGATAAGAAACCGATTTATGTTGACGAACACCTGACGCCATCAAAGAAGAAGCTCTTCTACGATGTCCGGCTATTTGCGAAAGCCAATAATTTCTCGTGCTGGAACTCGCACGGAAGAATTCTGCTGCGAAAGGACTCTAAAGATCCTAGCGAGAAACCCATTCAAATAAAATCAGCAAAATGTATCCTAGCTCTGGTTAAAAGCAATGACTCAACAACTTCGTTTTAAATTACGGTAATGATATGTATATTAACCACTGTTCACTTAAGTTTTGTTATGTTTGCCTTATTTTGTTTATTTCTTTTTTTACTTTATTTTTATTAATACAAATATTGTCTAACCTACCATCACACTTTTGGTTACTTCGCAGTCATACAGTGTTTTTGACAGTTCTCTTTTCTAAAACTCTTAGTTTCAAGACCATTATGTTTTGCTCCGGCAACCTAGTTTTGTCTTATTTTGATGTCTACATCTTCCATACACAATACTTATTGCACTGTCGCTTTCATTTTACAAACCAAGCCTTAATCATGGAAAGTTTTGCCCAAAGGGTGAAATTGAAACTACGAAGATATATAAAATCTTTGTCCCTGTTTAGTGTACATAATAATGGAAATGGCAGTAATCAATAATGTATCAAAGGAAATTGATAACTATTCCTTGGCCAGCGTTTATGAATGTTCCCCAGACCGTTGTTGTAATTTTATTGCTAACCCAAATGAAAATCTAAAAATAAGAAGCATAATATCAACATAAGAAGCATAAATAAAAACTTCGATCAGTTCATAGCGATGTTGGCTACTACGAAAATCGAATTCGATATTGTTGTGTTCACTGAGTGCTGGCGCAAAGTATCCGGGCCTTTACCGGTTATCCAGGGATACAATGCCTATGCCACTGTAAACAATAAGTTACAGAATGACGGAGTTGTAATATACTCTAAAGCTTCCATAGCGTGTGCGATACATGAACCACCGTTTCATGATGCAAACTGCCTCGTTTGTACTGTGGATGGTACAGCCATCATATGTATATACCGCTCTCCCTCATATCAAAGCTTGGATCAATTTTATAATAGCCTGACCAGTCTTGTAACAACTTTAAAACACGTAAACAATATAGTTCTCATTGGTGACCTGAACGTAGACATAAAACCTTATAACAATGACCAGCATGCAAACGATTATCTCACTGTTACTGCTTCTCTTGGACTACTACCGGCTCATTTGCAACCCACAAGATTAGGGAACTGTTTGGACCATATCCTTTTAAAAACAAGGGGAACAGCCCGCGTGGTATTACTTGACTCTCACATCACTGATCACCTGCCTATCATTCTGTATCTAAAGATAAAAGGAATTACCATGAAAAGCAGTGCGAGCACATCCTATAGATATAATTATGCAGCAATAAAAAATGAAATAGATAGCACAGAGTTTAACTCGATCCTGGAAAAGTCGGATCCAGGTGTGGCTGCCGGTATTGTTAATTACTATGGTCCAAAAAATCATTATAAAACATTCACAATGTATAACAATCAAGAGAAAGGTCCGTGTTATCAAACCTTGGATGACACAAGGTTTGGTCCGTTGCATACGAAACCGGGACATGATGCATAAAAAAGTTGCAAATAATCCACACAATGACATCCTTAAGGTTACCTACAGGCGTTATCGTAACTTTCTAAATTCGTTACTAAAAAAACTTAAACGCACCCATGATAGAAACGAGTTAATTAAGGCGAAGAACAATGTAAAAGCTACATGGAAGGCAATAAAACAAATTACAAACACTGGTTCTCAACCACATTCCCCGAAGCAACTTCTTCAAATTGCAGCTGATCCGGAGACTGCAATAAACGAAGTAAACAGTTTCTTTGTCAACATAGCGCAAACGTTGGCATCCAACGTCCCTTCTCTTAGTAGATCTTCTATTTGCAAAGAAAAAATAGTGCTCCCACCCTGTGGTGACTCACTCGTAATCCTGCCAGTAGATGTAGCTTATGTAGAAAGGCTCATCGACTCCTTACGTAGCGACTGTGCCACAGGCTACGACAATATACCAGCTAAGGTACTTAAGCAGTCGAGATCCATTTTGGCTGCTCCCATTGCACACATCTGCAACCGAGCGATTGAATCTGGTATCTTTCCTGACGCTTTCAAAAAAGCAGTTGTGCATCCCATCTTCAAAAGTGGAGATAAGACGAGTGTCACTAACTACCGACCCATTTCTGTGTTAAGTGCGTTATCGAAGATCCTGGAAAGAATACTTAACAACTGTCTTGTAAGTTTCTTAAATAAACATAAGATAATTGCGCAAAATCAGTACGGTTTTAGATCTGGTGTATCGACGGAGGATGCTGTCGTGGATGTCGCCAAAACACTAGTTCATAAATTGGACCAAAAGATGAAATGCTATGGCGTATTCCTCGATTTGTCGAAAGCATTCGACACGGTATCTATTCCTACTCTCATCGCAAAACTTGAGCACGTTGGGGTGCGTGGCTTGGCACTGAATACCTTCAAAGACTATCTATCCAATCGTACGCAATGTGTGAAAATCGACTCTTTGACCAGTGATTATAAGACTACCAATTTCGGAGTCCCTCAAGGAAGCATCCTTGGGCCTACACTCTTCCTTCTGTATATTAATGATCTGTGCCGGGCCCAGATACCGAATTGTGACATATTTATATACGCCGATGACACCGCGTTGATAGTCTATGACACAAACTGGACAAAAGCTAAACAAAGAGCAGAAAGCGCGGTTCAGTCGGTGATGGAATGGCTCTCTGAAAATCTCCTGACACTAAATGTAGCAAAAACAAAAATTATTCGATTCTCCTTACCTAACACCTCCCCTCCATCTCAAGAGTCAGGACTAGTTAAAGCCCATACTTGCCTAAGAAACAAGTCTGACTGCAATTGCCCACTCCTGGCTCTGGTTACTGACTTAAAATATCTAGGGATCCACATTGATCATAAGCTAAGCTAGAAACCTCATATTGAAGCCCTATGCACCCGGATCAGGAAGCTAATTTATATCTTTAAAGAGCTCAGACACTCTACTGATCCTGAAACAGCGCTAATGGTTTACCGGAGTCTTTGTGAGTCTGTTATCACCTATTGCGTCCCTGCCTGGGGTGGAACCTATAAAACCTCCCTAATTTTTGCGGAACGAGCTCAAAGGGCAATCCTAAAAATAATGCATCTCAAGCCCAGAGACTTCCCCACTGCCGAACTTTATTCAATGGCTCATGTGCTGACAGTTAGACAGCTGTTTATACTCCGCGCCGTTCTGCGAAGACATTCCATGTTACCTTTAGATCCAAAAATCCTATTGAGACGCAAAGGAATTTCTGTCTCTGATCCTGTGAGGTGTCGTACCGCATTTGCCGGTAGACAGTTTCTTGCCCTAAGCTCTCGTCTTTATAACAAAATAAATAAAGTATTGCCAATATATACCTGTACAAAATATGAGGTGAAAAATTTACTTACCAACTGGTTGCAGGAGTTATCATATGATGAAACTGAAAATTTACTCAGGGTGATGTCTTAAAGATGCTGTAAGTTTATATCTTAAAGATACTGTACGTGTTTTTTTTCTTTTCCCAATGTTTTAGTCTTTATTTTTTTTATTTTTTTGTTTTTTTGCTAATTTTCTTAAACAAAGATGTATGTACTTGTACGACGATCAATGTTAATATTGTTGTATGGCAATGAAATCTGGGGGAACTTCGGCTTCTAAGATACAGGCTTCTTGCCTAGTTTAGGAGTCAGATGTTTCGACCTTAAACTGTGTCACTTTTGTACAACTTAATCCTAAGACTTCGCCTTGTACTATATGGTTTTATGTCTTTGTACAAATAAACAAATTTATTATTATTATATTATTATACATTTTCTAAATTATGATAAAAACTGCATCAAAATCCATTGTGTAGTTTAGAAGTACTAAGCGGTAACACGGAAACCCGACAAACTACTTTATTTTGTACCATTAATACGGGGTGCAAGGGACAGCCCTTCGCAGACTGATGGGGTGAATTCAGTATATCATACTAAGATGACCGGTACATGAAATTATTTCAGGAACGTTATGTGAATCCAATAAACCTGATTTATTTTATTACCTCGCGATGTATCGTTACCGTGGTAAAACGCGCGTAGCGAACGGCAGCGCAGCGAGCGAGCGAGCCGGCGAGTATTTCAATATCCATTGCTGATTTTTTTATTTTAGCTGAAAACAGCTAAAAAAAAATGTTAAAATGTGTGTGTAAATGCAATGATCTGTACACACAGATCATGTAATTTTACATTGAAATAATAGCAGCTGAAGAAACGATAAAAAAATGAAAATTTTCCTGAGAAATTTTCCAGTGGAATATATTTCAAAATAAGGAGCTGCATGCGCCCTGTTAGTTTGCGGAAGGCTATCCCTTACACCCTGTATATATTTAGATATTTTTTTTAACAGATAGCTGTGTCAGTCTAGGACCTTGAGAAACGCCCATTTTTACCGTGAATTTTGATGAACTTAAATTCCATCCTTTGCATGTATTTTTGTATTCTAAGCACGCGCTATAAATTTAAAGACACGTAGTACGTAACGTCTTTTACTTTATATTTCTTTGCAGGTAAGTGGCGAATTTTTTGTAAGCTAAAATTATTATATAAAAAAAAAACATCGCCAGGCGATTGGTCGACTCTACACGTGACCAGGGGGCTGGCCTATTTTTGGCCAAAGAATCAGCATTGCCATACAACGTGTGGCAATGCTGCCAGCCTCTTGGGCACTTTTCCTGTTGACAGCGATGCGGATGAATTTTTTGATGCCCTCTGATTATTTCCCTTCCTTTTTTATATACTTGTACATATTATTATTATTATTTTAAGACTGTTAGTTTTTAAATTATGTAAATATTAAATGATGTATTATTTATAAAAAAAAAATAATATAGATAGAAGAAATAATAATATTTATTTTTTTGATATTTCTCGAGACCCTAGGGTCCCGGACCTTTGGAAGGCATATGAGGGGCCGAAGCCAACTCGCAGAGGCCCGTTAGACGCTTTCAATGGAAATGAGGCACCAACTGACGATTATCCCTGTGCGTAGTATGCAAGTGCACCCAAGGACAACCCCCGGTTGGTGTAGGACTATTGCAGGATATGGTGACAAAAACAAAAAAATATTGGGCTATGGGTTTGGATGGCTAAAGTGGACTGGTTATCTAAAAATATGGAAGGACTATGGCCCCTGCCTGACCAATACATACCTGGTAAATATGGCATGTCATAAAATGGCAGGGGGTGACTTGCACACTCAACAATAGGCCCCCGGAAACGGTCGCTAGCACATAGTGTCGTAGCGACAAAGGGGAAACATGTCTTGAGGTGCTTAAGAGGAGTGGAGAGGTATTCTACGGCTATCAGGACAATCCCGGAAGTACGGTCAAGATCCCTACCAGCATCTTACTGGACTACTTCCTTCCTCCGAGCACGTTTGCTCTTGCGAATCTCTACTCAAGCCAGCCAATAAAGGCAAGAATGAGGTGGAAGGTCAGTTCTCGTCAGTGTTCACTCCAGCCGGCCAATAAAGGCAAGCCAGAGATGAGGAACATAACTTAAGTACGTAGGGTCGCTACTACGTTTCTGTATCTCTCTTGGTCTGGCTCCTCACCCTAGACCTGTTCCGGCAAAGTAACCTCTACCGGCACAGACCTAGAGTTCGGAGCGCGCAAGCCCCACCACGACGTCAACGTAGAGATACGGCGATGGGGGGCATATTTATTATTATTGTTTTTATAATCATATTTATTTATTTTCTCACCGTAATATCCTTATAAAATAATAAAAATACCAATATTGTCCAGTAATGGGCTTACAGAAAAGTACTATGGGAGACTGGTGCCTAAGCTAAGCCGAAGCCTGTATTTCAGGCCACCAGATCCCCGCCCCAGGTACATAATCATATGGTTTCCCGCATACTAAAACTAGACAATGATTTCAATTTTACATAGGAAGGAGTGTTCGCGTGAACTGTGTGGGTATGTGAGTGTGTGTGATTAAAGTTGTGTGTTCACATACATACATATACAAACTCACGCCTTCTTCTCATGGGGGTACGCAGAAACTACAGAACGCCATCTGCTACGATCCTTACATACTCCTTTTGCCTCGTTTACGTTCATACATCTGGTCATACACGCACGCCGGTTGCGAGTACTACGCTCCTGACCTTTCTGAAGAACATCACCAACAAGATCTCTATATGTCTTCCTAGGGCGTCCCCTCCCGGCGTTTCCACTCACATCTGCCGTGTAAATACCTTGTGTTTACCTTGCGTTGTGTGTTCAATGACTTGTTATAAAAAAATATTACTTCATCTGCCTCGTTTGGATTATTGCCAAGTGCCTTTATAGATACTTCTGTCTGTAGATACGAGATTATACAGCCTACTTATAAATCTTAGCTGCTCGCTACCCGGTATGAATATTGAGTGCTTGCATTAATGTAGCTTTTAGCAGAGTTATCAATGTTGAACGGGTGGCTTTTATTATGATTTCTACTATTGCATCTAAGTTTCAAATCTGTAATCCTTCAACGGTATGTAATGAGACTAATTTTTGTGAAATTTATGTATGCGTACTTATTTGTTTTTTCATTTTCTATTTCTTGGTCCTTTTCAATGTTAATTTCCTTCCTTTGCTTACTAATATTCTTCATGGATATATATATCTAATCTATGCTTCGCTTGGGGGCTTGATATAATCGGTTTTTAGCGTAGATATTTAGTGAGAAAATTAAATTCAAGTGGCAATGTTCCTGAGATTATTTCTAAGAGCTAATATAACGTTCTCTTAGAATTCGTAGTTTGTCGTTTTGTTTATTTGTTTGTTATTTCATTGCTTGTCTTTGCATGTATTTGTATTTTGTTCCCAATAAACGATTATTATTAGTTAGTTTTTACAGTATTTTTATCTGATGAAGTGGCACGCGCTTTACTTGTGGGTAACACGCTATGAATGTATGTGTAAGCGCAGGAGCTCTCGGTACCGTTCGAGACAATGACAAATGGATGGATGTGTAGTGTGTGTGTACGTTATGTGCTGACGCTACTCGTCTTCCCGCACACATTCACAGCGTGTTTGTACACAAGTAAAGCGTTGTCGCTTCGTGAGATAATAACAAACATTGAACAAAACATACAACCGAATTGATATTCCTTTTGAATTTTTTTTCTTTTTTTGAAGTCGGTTAATAACACTATACGTTAGAAACGCGACAGCTATCGTAAGAGTGGACGTACCGTCGTCTCCACTCGACTAGATAGAGATATATTATCAAGCTATAAAATACTTTATCTTAAGCTACGTGGCACTAACAGATTTCATTGCCTAAGTTTTCCGCCGACTGTAAACTGACTTGGATAATATTGGTCGCTAGCCTAGGTACTTAATCCAGTATTTCAACTTAATCCACAATTTAACACACACACACACACACACACGTTTGATTTCCGCCGCCTTTGTATTTTTTCTTGATGAGATTTGAACCATGCTCTCTGAGTGACATTTATATGGATTAACGTCGGCGTATAATTAAACATAAGTACCTATGATGGTGAAGTGAAACCAGCTATGTAGGGTTCAGCGGGCGCATGAACTCGAGGTGCGAATATTCGCAATTATGTGCGGAACCCAAACTGGTTATTCCCCCGGCTAAGCAAGATACATAATATATGTATATTATATTTGTGGTTTTTCCTGTGGCTCGCATATATAAAGTTTTTATTAGTCACAAACCTCCATTTGTGACTGTATCGCAGAGACGGTGTGGTCGTGTTTCGATCTGCAGCTTCTGGCGAGAAACTCACAATGTCGGACAGTGATGTGTATTACAGCAAAATCCCCGTGCCCAACACGACAGCCTTCCGACCACCACTCGTGTCCATTGTAGTGGAGTATCTCGTGCTCGTGCTCACTCTCGCCGCGTTCATATACGGAGTGACGTCTTGGTGCCTCATCAAGAAGTTCCGACATTTCAGAAACTTTGTGTACCTCAACGCCGTCGTATCAAGTTTACTGCGCTTAATTACAGTGTCACTCATCATACCCTGTGTTATGCAAATTATTGTGATTGATGACAAAGATATCTTAGACATATGTCGTTATATTTGTACATACTTTTCAGCGGTGCAGAACTATTGGATGTTGGTGATATGTTATATATTCTACGTGGATATTGTGAAAGTGTTTCGAGGACATGTGAAAAGGAAGTATTTAAAGTGTTGTCTGTTTGCTTGGGGCATACCTTTTGTAACCTTTGTGACGTATTATGTATTTATATACTTCAATGAGCGACACTTACACGTTTATTTATCAGGTTCTACTTCGGATTTTGTCGCTAATTCTGTGGAAGTTTTTATAATAATTTCGCCTTTAATGATTAATTGTTGTCTTTACGGTGCGGTTCTATTTTCTCTGTGTAATTGTTTCAAACCAAAAGCGACTACATCTACTAACAATTGGCGTCGCTTCTATATAGCTACATTGTTGTTTCTTTTGAGTGACGTCATAGTGTTATCATCATTCATATGGGACATAATGAGCATTACGTTTACAATAAGAGCAGTTATGTCTAAGTTGCAACAAATAGCAATTGATATATTTCTTCCTTTAGTTAGAAGTAATAGGGAACTGTGGCAGCAATATTACGCACAAAAATTAGCTACGAGCGTTGTTTGATGCATTAATTACAAATTGCATTATTGGAATGATTTACGTCAATATATTTGACACGAGTTACAAAACCCAAAAAGCAAAAAAAGTTAGATCTTTTAGACGCACATGTTTGTTTTTTGTAAGTACCTACCTAAAGCTTGGAAGGTAACAAACGTTAGTTGATTCATCAATGTAAAAAACCCAAGATTACCATAACTTTATTCTGTTTGGTGAAATAATACCTACGTTTAAAATATGTAGTATTAAGAAACTACGTATCTATACTAACATCAAAGTGTGAAAATAAATAATGTTAAAACTTTAAAACAGTGTTTATTTTGCGCCGTACCTGTGCGTCTATTTTGTGTGGGTGTAAATAGTGTTACTTACGTTCGCGGAGAATTCTACATCTGTACAACTTAATAGTCTGACATAAACTTACATATAGTTGTATGATTATTAAACGTACATTTTGTAAAAAGGCATATTACGAATTAGAGGATTTTAATATCTAAGATAAGAATGCTAGGAAACATGCTGGTCCTGCTCCATAGGACAATCTAGAGTCTAGACAAAATCAAACTAGTTGCTAATTAAATTGTATAATTTATTAGTTTTATGACACTGATTTTACATTCTGTGATTACTTCGGCTCACACTGACTTATTAAGTAGTCGACAAGTACCAGCACCGTTATCTAACACATATTTAAATCTGTCATTGCTTCATTTTTAATTGTTTACCTATTGTGGTATAGTAATTTCCTGTGGTAATTTCATTCTAAGTGCATCGTCTTCACATAATATTTATATAATAAATGTACTTATACAAAATATTGTAAAACATTTTAAAAGAGTAACGGTGGGATTTTTACGAATCTACCTTTTGGAAGGGGCCACCAGAATCAATTTTAACGTTCAAAAGTGCCTTTTATGTGCCTATTTGAAATAAATTATTTGACTTTGACTTTGTATAGCGCTACTGCTGACCGTGAGTTCCTGGGTTCGATCCCTAGGTCGGGCATAGTGTTATTGGGTTTTTCCATCAGGAAATTATTATCAATAGCAGCCCGAAGTCTGGATTTGTATCTGGCAATAGGTTCGCCATATTATTAAATGAGACTGAAACATAACTAACGAAATGTGGGTGTACAGGTGTATCTACTATAGATACAGCTCTGCCCCTTCTAGAAAACAGGCGTGATAGTATGTTATATTATCTGTATTTACTGCTTCTACATGGCGCACTTGGTCGTTCACCCGTACTCGGATGCATGGAATGCGGGCTTGCAACCAAGTTTGAATAAACGATATCCAGTACGACTGACTTCGGGTAAGTTCGTTCAGCTTCGGCATCCAATACTTTAGTTGGTCGCCAAACTCTTTAGCCCGAGTGCCAGACTAACTCCTATACTAAATCCCCCAAGGGTCAGGACCTAGCTAGCTCATCATAGCAACATACTGTAGTTTTGGGCCGGTTTGCTAGTGTTCGCGGGCCGGACCTGTCCCGCGGGCCGTAGTTTGGAGACACCTAGTTTAGACAACCGAATTCGACACGGCTGCCAGTGTTAACAAAGTGTCGGTTGTCCGGATTCAGGTAGTAAGCCCTGGCTGGGGGCTTTAATTTACCTAATAAGGCGCCCGTAGGATAGCCACGTTAAGGTCTCAGCACACATATGGGATCGGAAAGGGATCGTAACCGTAACGCCTTTCGCCTCGCTGTCAACCAGGCGTCAACCTACCGTATGCACGTAACGAAAGCGTATCAGCAGCGCCTGTACGTCAACTCGGCTACGGCTAGGCGACACCGCGCTTACGCCTCGCCGCCCCCTGGCTGACCTGGTTGGCACCAGATCTCTTTCTCCCTTTGCATCGTTATTTTGTGTTTGAATCGAACTTAAAATTTTAAATAAAACATACGCGCAACACGAATGAAATACTCCTTGCGAATGGCGGCGTCTTTAGCAGGCAAGTCGCGGGAGGGGAAAGGGGAAAGGGTGGACGAAGAGATGTGAGCTCGGGTACGGAGAGACGTAAGCGCGGGGACGGAGAAACGTAAGCGCGGGGACGATGAGCCGTAAGCGCGGGAATTCAAGTTCGGAGCCTGTTCCGAGGCGAGGCGATTACGTTATTATTCCGATTAGTGTGCGTTGCAGTAGGGAGTTTAATACAAACCATTCTGAACGGCTCGAGGCGATACGGTGACGATCCCTTTCCGATCCCATATGTGTGCTGAGACCCTTAAGCAGACGAAAATTTCATAAGTTCACCAGCTTGATGCCATATCTACATAAAAAGAAAACTGAATTCTCGTATAGGTGGTTACCTGAATACGGGCTAACGAGCAAGTATTGTGGCTCTAGTATTTCAAAGAAACAAAGTTGTGAAAAACAGATAAAAAAATTTATAAAAAACATGAAATATGATGCGGATACCCACGATAATTCTTGCACTGAGGGAGAGTTGCAGTGTTACCATTGATAATTTTTTTATGTTCACATTAAAGGCATACACATGCTATTAAAAAGCTTGTTTGCTAGTAAGTAGCATGCTCATTTACAGCATGCTCTACGTGTGTGAAAAATTATCATACTGTTTTAGTACACAAAAGTTAATTGTGTGCTACTAAGTAGGTAGCATCTGCTCGAAACTACCATGCTCTTGTCCTGTCATATAGTATGAGTTCATAGTGTATGTTTATTTATGGTTTCTATTGGAACTTCACGCGGATGACACCGCAGCGCACAGCTAGATACCATTATGTTGTATATGTGTATCTTTGATGTATTATCATAAAATTAATGTGCAACTGAGATCATTATTCTAATTTGTCGTAAAACCATTTACTGTTATATTATTTTTATCTCACGAAGCGACGCGCAAAGTCAAATCGTTTATTTCGAATAGGCACATAAAAGACACTTTTGAACGTCAAAAAAAAAACGTGTGCATGAAGACGAGTAGCGTCAGCACGTAACACACACATACACTCACACACACACACTTCCGACTTCGTCCGTGTCGCGGACGGTACCGAGAGCTTCTGCGCTTACACACACATTCACAGCGTGTTTGTTCACTTGGTTACCACAAGTACAGCGCGCGTCGCTTCATGATATAAAATACTATAGCATTGTAGGATGTGACGTGAGTGGCAGTTATGCTTTTTAGTAGGAACGTACGTGACAGCCAAGAAGGGGTTTCTGTATTTGTATTTGTATTTTTTTCTTTTTTTTTTCTTTAGAAAAGAACTTTTTTCTGCTCTCTTGAAGAAATTTTTTAACTAAAGCGAAGTTTAATTGAATTTTATGTGAAATAAAATATTTTTATTTTGAATACTATGAGCTGATTTTCCATCGTCAGTTGTCTCTTATCCGTGGAATAAAATTGACGTCTGACAGTTTTTGTATGGAAAAACAGCAGCTGTAAAACATCAAAATTATTCTTCGGTAAAATATAGTGATATAGATATCTGTCGTTTAACAAGTCAGCCCTAAGATATTAAAATTGTATTGTATTCATTTTGACTGTCACATCAATCACGCTGTATGCATCCTATAACATAGTTTGTCATAATAGATTTGGTCATATCTACATTTTCACTAAGGTAATCGCAAAAATGCAAATAAAAAAAAAACAATTTTGAGGTATCAAATTATTTAATATAAATAGTTAACTAGTTTATTTAACATAAATAGTTAACTACAGTTTTGAGCCGTTTGGGGTCGAAACGCTCGGGTCATGGGGCCCGAGTGCGCATCTCCTTTTTAAGGAAATTTCTCGCCGACTGGTCGACACTTCACGTGACCAGAGGGCTGGCTCGTTCTTTGGCCAAAGAATTAGCATTGCCATTCAACGTGGCAATGCTGCCAGTCTTCTGGGCACGTTTCCGGATGACAGCGATGCGGACGAGTACTTCGACGCCTAAGTTTCCTTTTGTTTTGTATATTTATTTGTATAGTTAGTTAGTGGAAAAATATGTTTTAAGTTTTTTATAATTTGAATATACCTTTAGAAAAAATATACCTATGTTAAATTAAAGCATTTTGTTAATAATAGTTAACTAGTTTATTGGACATATTTTTCAGTTTTATATACCTATATTTCCTATTATAATTTCTGTTGATGCATTATGATAACACCATTTTTCGTGATAGATAGAAATATAGAAAAAAACAGCCTTTATTATGATATCAGAGTTTGAGATAATCGATAGCGACGTAGAGTCAATCTACTGAAATGATTGGCTATTATAATAATCATGACAAAGTCCTGTTTAATCGATTCTTATAGTACTCGTGTCATAATGCCCGGTTACCCTTACTAAAGGCCAATGCCTTAATTTGTAAGCATAATGTAATAGATCGTAATGGGAATGAAAGTCTACTAAAAGTCTCTAATATCAATAAGAGCATCAGCAAACCGAGATTTCTAGAAGAATACAGCTTGGGTGGGCCACATTTAGCAAATTGGATGACATACTGAAATCAGCCAAAAATCCACAATGTCTGAAGTCCCGTCTCTATAACCAGTGTTTTCTGCCTACCATGACGTACGGTGCTGAGACGTGGACGCTCACGCAGGAGACTGTGTACAGGGTGAGGGTTGTACAGAGAGCCATGGAGCGTTCCATGCTCGGCATAAGATTGATAGACCGAGTTCCAACCGTCGAGATCCGAAGACGAACGAAAGTTTTCGATATCGGAAAACGAGTTATGGAACTCAAATAGAGCTGGGCAGGACATCTGGCAAGGCGCAGTGATAACAAGTGGAGTAAGGCAGTGACCGAGTGGCGTCCAAGGACTGGAAGATAAAGCGTCGGTCGTCCGGCGGCGAGATGAGCAGACGACATTGTTACCATCGCAGGTAGAACCTGGATGAGGTTGGCACAGGAGCGTGGGGATTGGCACATGAAAAGAGAGGCCTATGCTCAGCAGTGTGTGAAAACGGGCTGTGAATGATGATGATGAGTTAAAATAAACAAAGCCATCGCTGTACATAAACGACGAAATTTTTCTTTCACTCTTTCATTTTTAGGAACCGCACTCTTTGGTTCTGTAATGTGTGTAAAAAAATACATGCATATTCCCTATTATATTTTTTAAGACTAGCACTGCCCGCGCGACTTTGGCTGCGTAGATTTCTTTCTTTAGTACTCCGTTAGGGGTGGATTTTCAAAAAACCCTGATACACGTTATTCTTTATTACTAGTCTTAACTATAAATAATAATAATATTCCACAACTTTCACACAACGCCATCTAGTCTCAAACTAAGCAGAGCTTGTGATATGAGTACTAGACAACTGATAAACATACTTATATATTTCTAAATACATACATATTATAGATAATAACACCCAGACACAGAAACAAATGATCGTGCTCATCACACAAACATTTGTCCTGGGTGGGAATCGAACCCACGACCTCCGGCCTAGTAGTCAGGGTCACTAACCACTAGACCAACAGGCCAGTCATATATACTGAGATCCGAGTAATCGGGCCGCGCGTTAAAGTTATTCCATAAAAACTTTGACACCCCCCAATCCCTCTTTAGGGACACAGTTTAGAAAAACAAAAAAAGTGACAAGCTTCTTAATTTACTATAAGTATTTGTGCCAAGTTTCAAGTGTAAAAACTCAAGAAATAAGATTTTTCATACAAACAAAATCCCCCTTTTTACCCCTTTAAAGGTCGAATTTAAATCTAGTTAAGTCCTACTAGGTTACGCTAAATGTTATTTAAATCGAGATACAGAAATAATTGTGTATAAAAACGCCTGACATAAAATGATTAGCAATCAATTTTTTGAAGTGTAACGAATGAGCTGTGTGCCAGGAAAAGTAATTTTTTGTTATCAAATATACAAAAAACTGCTCATTAAATTAAAATAGAGGAATTCTTTCAAAATCTAGGTATAATGTGATTTTAAATGCACTATGCTTTTGAACAATATGATCGTTTTAGTGAGGGTATGCATGTATAGGACATAGTTCTTTAGACAATAAATGTGCTAGTAGAACTTAATTTTATTATTAAAAAAAGCTAAGTAAACTATAATAAATATACCTACAGTCGAGATCAAAAATCTCACATTATACAAAAACGCGTTTTCGCAAACGTGGGGTGTTACAAACATAGAACTCTTTTATGGGGGAAGCGCTAAGGTAGCCCGCGAAATTCTTTTCTTACGATTTTTGCAATTTGCAGCTCAGTGTCTGGGTGTATGTTGATTAAAGTATGATTCGCGACCGTAACAAATATGTATTTATTTAACAGTTTATGTACACACATATAAACAGACAAGAAGAAAGGAACAGAAAAATACGTACAAAGGTGATGCTTATTTCTAAAGAAATCTCTTCCAGCATACCTGCGATAGGATAGTAGATAAAGAGATGTAGACAACGTGTGTAAGAGTAAAAGAGAAAACAAAATACATAAAATCACAAACGATACCTGTAGGTATCGTTATACCGGGCTGTTTATATACAGGGCGTGTCGTAAATAGTGGTCCAGAGTAAAGGAGTCGATACACTCTGCCGTGTTACCGAAAAAGGGCACAACTAACATTTTTTGTCAAAATGAGTTATATATATATTCGGAATCAGGAAAAAAAGGCCTATCTGCCTGATTTTTTGTGGATTTTTAGCTACAAAATAAACAGAGATAGCATAAGCTTAAAGGGCACAACTGCATCATTTTTTAAGTTTTATTACAGTAAAAAGGCATATTGTGAGATATGACTTTTATTTCACCTTTTTATTATTGATATATTTAATGGAAAGGGCATAAGTGACGTACGTCAAATATAAAAGGCTTATGTGGCAATTGTGCTTTATTTTTTATACGAACACTTTAGCAATTAATGTAGAAAGAAAAGTCACAACTGGCAGTTATGACCTTTCTATTTAAAATGATGTGAATGAAGGTAAACATTACACTCGATCAAAGACTGTAACATATTTTTTGACGGATGACAAAGTACCAGTTTGCAAAACTTTTTTCCTCACTACCTTAGGCTACACCAAAAATAACTGTAAAGCAGTAAGAAATGTTATTGACAGTAACTCTAATAGCGGTGAATTGATTCCAGTATCTGCAGTTACTGATGGCCGTGGACACAATCCGAATCCTAAAAAAATTGAACCTACTAAAATCACGGATCGTATAATGTCATTTAATCCCGCAATATCACACTACAGACGTGAGCACGCACCTAATAAAAATATTTACCTTCAGACCTTAATATACGTATGATGTACAAGCATTACTGTGAAACTAATCCTCAAACGCAAGTATCTTATGGATTTTACAGAAAACTTGTAAGAACACTTAACATCTCATTTACAAAATTAGGCCAAGAAGAATGTGAGATATGTGAAAAATTTATCATACATAACCCTCAGCGAGAAATGATTAGGCACAGACATTGCCAGGAGTGTAAAAGTTACGAAGAACACCATGAGAGGTATATTTTAGCTCGAAAAAAATATGAAGATGACGCTGATAATCAGACTCAGAAGAAGAATAACCCTGACACCCTCATTTTTGCTGTAGATTTAGAAAAGGTAATAATGTTACCCCGTATGGAGGAATTCAAAACAGTGATGTTTTGCCCGCGCCTTATTGTTTTCAACCAAAGTTTTGTGCCAATTGGCTATAAACATGTACATGACATGGGTCTTACATTTGCAGCCCTATGGCATGAAGCCATATCAGGCCGAAAAAAAGAGGACATCATTAGCTGCTTTGGGGCCTTTTTCAAACAAAACCGAGATCTTAAACATATAATTCTGTGGCTGGATAACTGTGCAGCACAGAATAAAAACTGGTCTCTTTATTCATATCTCGTATATTTAGTAAATTCTGCAGAAGTTAACTTTGAATCCGTAACTTTACGCTACTTGGAGACCGGTCATACATTTATGGCTGCAGATGAATTCCATCACAGAGTGGAACGATCTTTGAAAACAAAAAAGCGTATCTACGACTTTGAAGACTTTTGTAAAGCTGTATCTGATACTGGCTTTCGCACCATGGTAAAGAAGATGGGAGTTCAAGACTTTTATGATTATGAAGACTGCTCTTCGACGTATAGAATAAAAAACTCCAACCCGCGAGCATACATGAATAATATTTCTGAGGCAAATTTTCGAAGAGGATCGAATTTACTTTTTTATAAACGCAGTTATGGTACTGACAAATACTTTGAGCTAGATTTTCTTAAGTTAAAAAATATTAAAGAAGGGATACCACCTCCACGACAAAAGCTTGTTCCGAGGGGTATCACCAGTGAAAGGAAATCTGCCATACTCACAAAACTTGGTCCACTTATGCCCACTAACAGGAGGGTTTTTTGGGAAACTTTACCTGTAAATGATCTAGCAATCGATTTGTTTCAAAACCAAGAAGATTGAAATAATGCGACTGATTTTTTATACTCATTTTAGTGTCGATTTAATTATTATGAGAATTAATATTAGGTGCTTTGAAGTTTCTAATTAGAATTAGGTTTAGAATTATTTTTTTGTTTAATTTTGATAATAAAAAGTTCCTACTATTTTGTAACCTTGTCAAGATTGTGATAGAGAGATGCATAGTGCCATTTTTAGTAATAAGAAGTTAATTCCATTCATTGGATTGTGATAAAAATGTAAACTACTTAGATGTTTGATACATAATTGTTATGATAATTATTGTTTTTGTAAACTTCGTTTTCTTTTTTTGATAAATATATTGAAGTTCCTAACTGGCTGTGTTATCTAATTTTTAACTAGGAGAGATTTTGAAGTGTCATTTTTAGTAAACAATTCTGTTTTTGTTCTGTTGATTCCTTCAATATTATTGATAAATTGTTAGTACTTTTGAAATTTTGTTTGTGTAAACTTTTTGAAATAAATGTTTTATTTTCTTACATCTGCCTTATTTTATTTCTTATACAATGACATTTATCAGCCTCTTTTAAAATATACAATCCCACTGCGGAGACACAGTAAAATACACTCACAAAGTATAAAATATAAATATTAGGAATTCATTCTAATATTTACAGTATGTAGTACCTATGTAATTTATTTTGATAATTTATAATGAAAAGGCACAAACGACTAAATATGCCTTTTTATCGTAATAATTTATTTTGATAATTTACAGTGAAAAGGCACAAACGACTAAATATGCCTTTTTATCGTAAAACTTTGAATTTTTACTCAAAATTTTACATTGAAAAGGCATATTTGGTTATATGTGCCTTTTAAACATAATATTGTTCTTTTCATGTTATTTTTTATGTTAAGTTGAAAAGAAATATGCTAATTATTAACTATATTCATTAAAATTAAAAATATAATATTGCTATCGTTGTATACATACTAAAAAAACGCATTTTTTTACATTTACACAATTTCAAAAAACACATTTTAAACGTGTTGTTTTTAACGAAATTCATAAAATATTTTAATCTCGATTTTCTCAACATTTGTAAAATGTTAGTTGTGCCTTTTCTAATTGCGACGGCAGCCTGTATTCTTATGTATCACGTACCGCAATGTTAACCATTTTCAGAAAAAAAAAAAAACTTTTTTTTTAAATTTCTATACCTTGCTTCACGAATTTGGCTGTAATTTCAACAAATATCAATATTATTTTAGTCTGTTTTTTTATTATTACTCTTGAATATGTGTACTATCATATCCAAACCCTTTTTTCTATTTTAAAGTAAAAGATACTTAAAGAAATTAATTTGTTTCCAATTTCAATACTCATCTCCAGCAAATCATATAACTTTAGGGGCATATTGTGTAAAAAAAATGTACAGCACTGTTAGTGCCCATTAGTTTTAAAAATACCTCATTAAATGCAAATTACAAAATGGTAAAATATTAAGTGGTAAGACTTCAGAAAAAAAAGTTATTAGTATTCAAAACGAAAGACAGCTAAATTTGCTAAAAACATTTTTTTCGGTTAAGTAAATTATAAGTATTGCAAACTGTTAAGGATTAAACCAATAAGTTTTTTTATTGTAAGTTCTTTGATTGGCTTTTGAAAATAAAACTTTTTTTTCAAATTAACCATTTATTAAAATAATCAATACTCAATCATTTATTGCAGTCATTGTACAAAAGTTGTTGGCAGTACAGGCACAGTACAGGTACAGCATTGAACGCAGATAGGGCGCAGCAATTTTAATACTAAAACAATACTACATGAAACGAAACAGAATACGAAAAGATAAACCCTAAAACAGTAAATGCGTTTAAGTATTGGTATTTTTAACTCAAACTTAAAATTAAGTCGAACAATGAATTATTCATTACCCTGTTTTTTACAGAACGCATTAATGTTTTTACAGAACAATTTATGTTTTACAGAAAAACAATGTTGTTTTCACAGAACAAAAAAAATCACTAATTATCACAACTATTTTTAAATTAATAAGTTTTTTCACTGTTATTACACCAAATGTTCAAAGTGGCGACCACCAGCGGCGATACATGCTCTGCACCGCCGAATAAAAGATCGCTTTAGTCTGCGTGCAAACCCACTTGTATTTATCTCTTCAGCCACTGCTTGAATTCTTTGTCGTAATTGTTCAACTGAAGTGATTTGGACTTTATAAACTTTTTCTTTCAGACACCCCCAGTAGAAAAAATCAAGGGGGTTCAGGTCTGGCGAACGTGGTGGCCATAAAATTGGGCATTGCCGTCCATCGTCCATCTTTGGGGATAAGTATGGTTTAAATGTTCACGCACAATAACTGCGTAGTGAGCAGGACAGCCATCATTTTGCAGCCACATTACTTCTCTTAATTCTGGATCAAAATCTCTCAATAACTCTGGGAGGTCGTTTTGCAAAAAATGTAGCTGTCTTTCGTTTTGAATGCTAATAACTTTTTTTTCTGAAGTCTTACCACTTAATATTTTACCATTTTGTAATTTGCATTTAATGAGGTATTTTTAAAATTAATGGGCACTAACAGTGCTGTACATTTTTTTTACACAATATGCCCCTAAAGTCATATGATTTGCTGGAGATGAGTATTGAAATTGGAAACAAATTAATTTCTTTAAGTATCTTTGACTTTAAAATAGAAAAAAGGGTTTGGATATGATAGTACACATATTCAGGAGTAATAATAAAAAAACAGACTAAAAAAATATTGATACTTGTTGAAATTACAGCCAAATTCGTGAAGCAAGGTATAGAAATTTTAAAAAAAAAGTTTTTTTTTTTTCGGAGACCCTTAACTGAAAATGGTTAACATTTCGGTATGTTATACATAAGAATACAGTGTATCGACTCCTTTACTCTGGACCACTATTTACGACACACCCTGTATATTTGTACATATTCATATTAGTGTACTAATATGAATATATACAAATATATATAAACATAAAGTATGAGTACATACAAATACATACTACCAAAATAAATATAACTAAAATATATACGATAATAATGTAGCATTACATAACAAATACTAACAGCTATGACGAAGTGGAAAGATAGTGTTCTCTCACTCTTCTTTTAAACACTGCAACAGTTTGGCAGTCCCTAATATCTGGCGGAAGTGAATTCCATAACCGAACCGCATGCACAGTGAAGGAGTAGGAGTACAAGTCGGTTACTCAACCGACTCCCACTCGGGGAGGGGATCTAAGGAGATTTCTAAGATGCGACCTGTAAGGTGCATCAGAAGGACGAGCGTAGGAAAAGCGTTCCCGCAGGTAGGATGGCGTTTTAGTATTGTGAAGGACGTTAAATAGCAGACACAATATCCGAGAGTTCCTGCGAAGTCGAATAGGGAGCCACTTGAGTATCTTGAGAAAGTTAGAAACGTGATCATACTTTTTAAGATTAAAAACAAAACGAATACATATATTTTGCAAACGCTCAAGTTTATTTAAGAGCTCCTCTGTGGCATCCATGTAACAGGCATCAGCGTAGTCAATAATGGACTGTATGAGAGTTTGGGCAAGGGAGATTATGGTATTCAAGGGCAAGAAGCTCTGGAGGCATTTCAACGTATGGAACGTGTAGTTCACTTTGCGACTGACTTGAGCAACTTGGGCAGTCCACGATACTCGTAGGTAAGGGTCCACGTATTTACAGAATTATAATCATTAGAATCAGTAATACAACTTCTTAAGTAAATATAATCCTCAAATGTCAAGATTTCATGAAATAGTCATTAAATAGGATTACTTGGTCTTAGAGATCTGTATTTGATGATTATAATTCTCAAAAATAATATTTTAGTAAACTAGTGGCCCGAACTCAGGTCGAATGCTTACCTGTTGCGCCACGAGACCAACTATCTTTTGCGGCGAAATTATGTTATACTATCATTTAGAACAGGAGTTCCCAAACTTATTTTGTCTACTGCCCACTTTGAGAATAAATTATTTTTTAGCGCCCTCATTTTTTCACCTACTTAAAAACCACTACCAAGATGAAATTACAAATCGCCTCCTAAGCCTCTACACAACGCCCCTATTTTTTTTCTGGGTCTCTTACTGCCCCCCTTTAGGCCTGCAGCGTCCACAAGGTTATCGCCCACTTTGGGAAAGGCTGATTTAGAAAACGTTAGCGCACTCTACGAATGCGATGTGTGCGTGGTTGTCATTGGTAGCAGTACGCAGTAACAATATAGTTTAATTGCAGTGTGCGTGACTGGTTACTAAACTCTTTTGCCGTGTGTACTTCAAAAAAGGCCCTTTCCTACCTACGAGCTAAGAAAGGACAATGCCAGAGACTCTATAGAGCTTTGACCCATCAAATAAATGTTGGTTTACAAGTATGCCAAATGTAGCATTCTATTGCTGCTTTATTAGTGATAACTAAAACACGTTTAAATGTCTTTAGATTTTGCGGTTTCTGTTTAAATCTAAGAACAATTATTACATTTAGGTTAGGTACCTAAGTTTAGGTTAATTGCAGTTATAATTGTAGAAATAATTAAATAAGTGCTGTATATTGTTACAACGCTATCCTAGGATGTTTGGCTATGAAAGGAAGGAATGACATAACACCGATATCAACCTTAGTAATAGTTTTGACTTAGGACATAATTGTAGTACCTACATAGTAGTACGTAGTACCTACATACCTGTTGCAACGATTTCCATTTTACGAGAAGTGTTTGCAGTTCAGGTTGTAATGAAGACACAACATGTCTTTGCATACTGTCCACGCACAAGTGCCAATTTAAGCACCTCAACATCGTTAACCAAGTCGAAAGCAATGGTCAGAATCCGTAGTAAATAGCACAAAGTCGGCGAGTAGGCGAGAGCGAGTCCGTGTACAAAAGCGAAAATCGTCGTGAAAATATAACAGTAATATGATCACAGAGAGATTAGGGAGCTTAAAAAATAAACAACAATGCAAACAGAACAGAGCGAATGTCAATGAATGACTTTTTGACATAGCTAATATTAGCACGTCAATGACGTTTCATTACACCTAATCACCTACTAGGGCTCAAATGCGAAATAATGATGAGAATATACATTCATAATAATATATAATATTATTAAAAAAAACATTATTTTCATGAACATGTGTATTTTAACCAAATCCATATTAAAATCCATTCATAATACATTAATAGATGCTATTTTTTATGAAATAACTCGTTTGGTTCCACGTGTATACGTACTAAGTAACGATATAAACAGGAAATGGGTCTTGGGTTTTTAAATTCACTTTATCATTAACTTTTTAGCCACAACATTAAAAGAATAATAGTTAAGTAACCAAGGGTCATATTTTCATGCGATAATTTTGATAAATTTACATTTCTTGAAAATTAATGTAAGGGTGGGGCAGGATCTGGCATTGTCATTTATTATCAGTCCAAGAATTATATTTTATACAGATAGTATTAAAAAAATATAAAACCCTACCCTTAGATCCTAATGTATTAGCTAGAAGAAGGAAACACAATATTGCTTCCACCCATCTTGTAAAAACAGAATTTGCAAATATTCAGTACAACAAACGCTCGTCTTTCTTATGTTATAAAATAAACAAACTAATAGATATATGTACATACTAAACCACACACTTGACTTTCATGACTTTTTTGTATTGTTTTTTATAAGAATTGTTTTATATAATGATTTTTTTTGTAATCTGTAACAATTTTTATCTTCGTTTATTTTATTTTAATTGCATTGACATTTCATTTAATTTTAATTTTAATTCTGTGGCAGGCAGTATTGTGAAAATTTTAAATGTTATTTTATTGTATGTATATGCGTCTTACCTGAATTAAATGAATTGATTAATAATAATAAACAGTTTAAATAATGCAAATCGTTGCTTATGAAGTGGAAAAACAAGTTATGCTACGATAAAGTAGAGAATCTTCTATCAAATATAAGGTAAAACCGCTTCCGTATAAAACAACCACATACACACGCAAACACGCACACATATATACACACACACACCAACAGACTAATGATAATAAATAAAAATGATTAATTCATAAACTTTAACTTTTGCATGTTACACTAAATGCGAGTTAAAAAGAGCGGCGCCTCCTGGTAGTCCTGGTACAGGCATCTCTATGCTTAAAAGGAGACGCCTACAACTGTTTAATGTATACAACGTGTAATAGAAAAATCATTTGTCATTACTAGCTCAATGCTTTTCAATGCAGGTACGGACTTCTTTCCTACTTTATTTTCTAATATCGATAATTTCACAAAAATACCACTAGTAAATAAAGTAAAAAATCGTGTACCTAATACAATGTTGTATTATTTTATTTTACTATTGACATCATTTAAAACCTAACAATCTTAAAATAATGATAATAATATGTACAAGTATATAAAAAAGGAGGGGAAATAATCAGAGGGCATCAAAAAATTCATCCGCATCGCTGTCAATAGAAAAAGTGCCCAGAAGGCTGGCAGCATTGCCACGTTGTATGGCCTAATAGAATTGATTAATTATTCCTACTTATTATCACAAACATAAGCATTTCGTTTATACAGAACATACATATGTGATCATAGAATTAGAAATAACTTGATAAGAATCTTAGTCTTTAACATGACTAATAAACGTTTACTTTATACTTTACTCAGTTAATAAATGAATGCATCCCCTCACGAGTAACAGTACAGCACAGATACGAAATGTTATACAGGGTGGCGATTAGGTTATCACATTAATTGAAACCACGCATTCAGTACATGATTCTGGACCCCGCTGCGTAGAAATTTTTCGTCGGTTATTAAAAAAAAAAAATTGCATTTTGCCCTCGTAGGTAGGCAAAAATGTATGGAGCAGCAAATTTTGATTTTTTAATAACAGACGAAAAATTTTAACGTAGCGGAGTCCAGAATCATGTACTGAATACGTGGTTTCAATTAATGTGATAACCTAATCGCCACCCTGTATTTTATATGCTAAGGCTCATCTTTAGGTCGTTCACGATTTTACGAAAATATTAAAGTTCATTGTCCACTTTATGGGAATATGAACAGGCACTTTAAGTATAAATTATAATACAGGTTTAATAGCTAATACAGTCCGCGAGGTCTAATCTGAGCTTTGCATTCGTGTGAGTGCCGATTGTATAAACCGGTTTAAACCAATCAAAGGACGCGTCGCGCTCTAGGCCGAAGTCACACCTACACTATGTCTCATTTCATTTCATTTATTCATAAACAATTTACACTGTGTTGAATATACAGGGTGTGGCGTAAATAGTAGGTCAACGTTAAGCGGTCAATGCACTGTATATTCAGCTATCACATACCACAATGTGAAACTTTTTTCTATAGATCTCAGAATAAAATATTTTTATTCTTTTTTGAAAGTTTTACAACTTGCTTTACTAATTGGGCTGTACAATTCAGCTCTTTTTGAATAGAAATGGCTACAACTTTTGTTTAAATTAAGGAGTCAGTTATTATTATACTATCTTAGAATCTGCATTAATTGAACAAGTTTTTAAAATAATGGGCACCGATAGTGTCGTATATTTTTTTTTTACACCATTCGCACCCCAAGTCACACAATTTTCTAGACACTTGAGTTACATTTTGAAATAAACACATTTTTCTTTATTACCTATAAAATTACATTTACAAAATTACTTGCATGTGATAGCACATGTATTCCATAGTTATAAACAGAAAAAAATATGATACAATAATATATTTTTTAGAAATTACAGCCACATTAGTAAAGCAAGGTGTACATTTTTCGAAAAAGAATAAAAAAATATTTTATTCTGAGATTTATGGAAAAAAAGTTTCAAATCGTGGTATGTGAAAGCTGAGTATACGGTGAATCGACCGCTTAACGTTGGACCATTATTTACGCCACACCCTGTATATATATTTTAAATTTAAAGTAAACTTATAATGAAAAATGACTTCTGCATCTGAGCAGCATCATATTGATGCTCATCATGGCTGATAACGATATCAGTGAACCCAACTCGCGTGCGTGTTAGTGATGGCCAAGACCCATCATTCGTTCTTTACTCAATATTCTTACACGATGTTCAGTTTGCCTTGACACTGGCTACTTTCATATACGGAGTGACATCGTGGTACATCAGGAAGTTTCGCAATTTCAACAACTACATGTATCTCAATAGAATCCTAGTGAATATATTTCGTTTAATTGTTGTGTCAATAACTGAAATGCATTCCAACTAAGAGATTAAGTCGTTCAATCAATTCTTAATCTTTATGTTTTTTTCAACAGTGTTTAACTATTGGTTATTGGAGATGTGTTGCATGTTCTACGTTGATGTTGTAAAAGTTTTCCGTGGAGATATAAAAAGGAAGTTTCTTAAAAGCCTCTTTGCTTGGGGCGTGCCTGTAATAGGATTAATCATTTGTGCGGTGATGTTACTTATTATTCAACTGGTAGAAGAATCTGATAAAGAAAAACTAATTCTTCTAACTGTCACCTTAGGCGCTACTGTCACGAGCTACTTTGTGCCTTTAATAATAAACGTGATAGTTTTAAAAAGATTGTTCGTTCTCTGTTCTTTTGTTCGCGTGTGTGGTACCTGAAAAAGAAAGAAAGAAAGAACACTGGCGTCGTTTACTGACAGCGACGGCTGTATTTATAATGACTAATATCAACGTTTTGATCTTTTTAATGTAGGGATTTTTTAATACTAGATTTTCGTTACGAGCTGTTACATTTAGCTGTCAAACAATCGTTCTGTCATTATTCGTTCCTTTAGTAAAGAGTAATCGGACATTGTGGTGCGAGGATTATGTGAATGTGAACCGAATGAATAGTGTCGTGTCGTGATTATTATTGTGAAGTTTGTCGGTCACATCTTATCTGCTAATTATTGTAATTTATTTATTATTGTCATCATAATAATAATTTGTGATTGATTTTACCAAATAAATAAGTTTATATAAGGTGTATCTATTTATACACGAAATCTCTTAAGGGGTCATTGTACTCATCAATATGAACAACTTTTACTATGGGACCAACCCTGAAATCGCGAAATAAAAATCTGCTGGTCCCTACATTTTGACGATTTATGCGAACATAAATGTACGGAACAGATGATTTTTTTTCGCGATTTCAGGGTTGGCCCCATAGTAAAAGTTGATCATATTGATGAGTACAACGACCCCTTAAGAGACTTCGTGTATGAATAGATACACCTTATATATTCTTAAAAATTGTTTTCTTTAGCGCTCAGCCTAGCTAATCATTTGTTTGTAGTGGCAACGTATGTGCCAGTTACGCACGTCACTACTGGAGCTAGACCACCACCTCTTACCGCAGTATTATAATAACCTTACTTGAGTGTGGGAAAGAGATGGAGCTAGACGTCCTGTAAAGCTCCATCTCTTTCTCACACTGAAGTAACATTAAAATAATACTGCTTTAAGAGGTGGCGGTTGCCCCCCAGTAAAAGTAACGCAGTAGACGTTACTACTATAATGACAGAAGGACAAAAGGATTCAGTTGGGTTGGGCAGCGTTTGGAAAACCTCGTCAAGTGACGAGAACGTCACCTATGCTGCAATGTTTGAAGACTAAGGTCTTCAACCAGTGCGTCCTGCCCGTTATAACATACGGTGCCGAAACGTGGACACTGACAGTTGGGCTGGTCCACAAATTCAAGGTCGCTCAGCGCGCTATGGAGCGGGCTATGCTTCGAGTTTCTTTGATGAATAAAATCAGGAATGAAGTTATCCGGAAAAGAACCGGAGTAACCGACATAGCCTGCAGAGTAAGCAAACTGAAGTGGCAGTGGGCTGGCCATGTTTGTCGAAGGACCGATGGCCGATGGAGCAGATGAGTCCAAGAGTGGAGACCACGTATCGGCAAACGTAGTGCGCCTCCCAGCTAGATGGACCGACAACCTTAAGAAGGTGGCTGGGACACACGGGATGCGGAAGGCGGAGGACAGGGTTTCGTGGCGCAGCCTGGGAGAGGCCTATGTCCAGCAGTGGGCTGCGATAGGCTCAGTTGATTGACTGCTGTAACGTAGGTGACAGGAGCAGGAGGAGGTAACGTTACATTACAGCATCATGTAAATATGTCTCTGCTACGCAAGAGACCAATAACGGCACAGTATTGGTTAGGTGTAGCGCGTATTACAGCGATAAGATATCATAATAACTAGCCACAGATTATACCTCACTACGGTGATGTTAGTGTTTATAAAAAGTTTTCAATAGAAAGCCTTCCCGAGTGACTATGTTATCATAAGTTTTATTGACTATTACGACTGATAAGGCTGGTAATCAGAATAGATATTCAGCACGCTAAGTGCACAAAATCAGGTTTTATGACATTAGTTTGTTACTATCCTTGTTAAAGTTATGATCGGTCTGAAACTTTATTTTATCGAATGGTGTTAGTGACTTTATCGTCTACATTTTTGATTTCAAGACAACAATAATGAGAAATTAACTACAATATCTGAATGTCAGTACCAAGTATGATTTCTGTCATGGCTGGTGATGACCACAGCGTGCCCGTGTGCTCTACTGTAAGCGATTGTTACCTGGAGCCTTCAGTCGTTCCCGTGTATCTGATCGGACACTATACTCAGTTCACACTGAGTCTGGCTACGTTTTTATATGGAGTGACATCGTGGTGCCTCATCAGAAAGTTTCACAATTTCAACAACTACGTGTATCTCAGTGCAATCCTAGTGAATATATTACGTTTAACCGTTGTTTCAATTACTATAATGCATTGCGAAGAAAAGACTATTGATATCAGACAGTGCATTGGTTTATATTGGTTTATTACCCTTGTTTATTTAACGAATGTGTATAATTGTTGGTTATTGATTATGTGTTACATGTTTTACGTTGATATTGTAAAAGTTTTCCATAAAGATATCGATAGGAAGTATCTCAAGAGCTCCATCTTTGCCTGGGCCGTGCCTCTGATAATATGGATTTTATGTTTATTGTTTTTATTCATTATCAAAATAGCAGTAGAAGGTGTTAAAGAAAGATTATTTATTATGTATATAACCATTTGCGCGTTATTCACGTGCAATATTATGCCTTCGTTTATAAACTTGATTATTTTTATCAAGCTTGTCAATTCTTTGTTTTTTTGTAAAAACCTAAATGCCAGTGCAATTTCTAAAAAAGACAGAAGGAAGGAAAGTTTCCGTCGTTTATGTACAGCGTCGGCTATGTTTGTGCTAAGCAACGTCTCCGTGCAGACATTTGTTATATTTGATATATTTAAACTTACAATCTTGATACGAGGTGTTGTGTTAAGCTTGCAAATAATTGCCATAGCCTTGTTTGTTCCTTTATTAAAGAGTAACCGGTCCATTTGGCACGAGTATTATGAGAACCGATTAAAAGGACTGTGTCATGATTATTGTTGTGTTGGCTGTCGGAAACGTTAAAGCTTTGGCCACACTGAGGCGAGTCCCGCGCGGGACGGGGGGAAGACTGCACTGTTTTAATGATTAAGATGTCACGCGACTATTCGCGTCAGTTCGAACCACTCTATACAAGTTAGTTTACATAATCGGGGCGAGTGAAGACCACGCGGGGATTCGCTTCAATTTGGCCAGCGCTTAAGAATCGTAGAAATGTCATAATTAGTCCTCTCTTTTCGTAACCAGAGGGGCAATTCTCGTAATTTTAAGAACATCCACAGTCTGATCTCAGTCTCAATATGTCAAAAATACCTATAATTTCGAGATGAGATTGCGACTAGATTTTGAACGTGTTTAGTTACGAGAATTGGGCTTCAGGAGACTGACTCGTTTTTCGGCCGCAGTGTCATACAACATGGCAATGCTGCCAGCTTTTTGGGCACTTTTACCATTAACAACGATGCGGATGAATTTTTTGATGCACTATCATCATCATCAGCGTACAGCAGTCCACTCCTGGACATAGGCCTCTCCAATCGCACGCCATTCAGCTCGATTCTCGGCAACTCTCATCCAGCTGCTACCAGCCACCCTGCGAAGATCGTCGCTCCACCTAGCCTGAGGGCGTCCTACATTACTTTTGCCGATTGATGCATAATATAAGCTTATTTTATGATACATATAAACTATTATTATTTTTTAAGATTGAATTGGATTGTATAATGAAAACATTATGTTAAACACACACACATGTGTACATTATGTAAATAAAATTTCAATAATAGTTAACCTAGTCAAACCTCATTTCACTTTTGCACACAGGAATCATGTATGTCTTCATATTGTATTCAAATTGTTATAATTCAACTTCATTGAAAATTAATAACACCGTAGGTACAATCCTTTATGTAATAATTGGAAACGATACTGGATACTGCTTATCAAGTTTAAGTTTTCAATATGTGTATACAGTCTACTAAGCATTATTTTTAAGTAGCTGGGTAAGAATCATTAAATTAGTCGCTAATAAATAGCATTGAAGGCGGACGCATAATTGCGATTTTATAACAAGTTTCCCGTCCGTACACGCAAAAGTAAACCTAAACGACACCAACATTGATAATATAAATGATCCGGTATCATAGCGCTTTGTAACGTGTAACTTTGTGGACGCGTGTAACTGCTCATCAGTGCATCAGACTGCGCACGCGACGCTCACCATGGCCGACAACGACACCACTATTACCAGCCCACACAACTTTCAAGAACTCGTTGGTGACTCCTGGTACAACATTATTAAATGGATTTTGTTTGTGCTGAACCTCGCAGCGGCCATATACGGAGTGACATCGTGGTGCTTCATCAAGAAGTTTCGGCATTTTAGAAACTATGTGATTCTCAATGCAATTATAGCGAAAATGTTAAGCTTATTATTTTATCACTTAACAGTTCTACATTCCGCGGAATCGATCCAGTATCCAGAAGTGTTGGTTACAGGAGTATTAACTGCAGATTTGTTATTGTATTTTACGGTATCATGTCATTATTGGTTACTTGTGTTGTGCTACATGTTTTATGTTGACTTTGTAAAAGTTTTTAGTCTTGACATTCGCAGGCGGTACCTTAAGAGTAGCCTGTTTGCCTGGGGTCTACCAGTTATATCAAACTTAGTAATTTTCTTTTCTACGTTCTTTTTCTATGACTATGTCTCGAGAGAAATAGTAACATCTCAAATATTAATTGTTCTCATCATTTTAATGTTATTAATACCCGTGGCGATTAGTTTTGTTGTTTATATAACAGTTTTATATTCTTTATGCCGTGTTAGTGAAGCTGGTGCGAGCACAACTTTTAACAAATGGCGTCGCTTCTACATAGCTACGTTGATTTTTGTGCTCAATAATGTAATAGTGTTGCCTGCTATACATTACATATTTTTTGGGCATATATTGACCATTGCTGTTATAATTGAATTAGGAGATTATTTGAACACAATAGCTTTAGCTGTGTTTATAATTATATTAAAGAGTAATCGTGAATTATGGCGAGAATTTCTAGATAAGAGATCAAAACAAAAAACACTCGAAATGAAGTGAATACTTATATCCAAGATACTGGTGATATCATCTTTGAGAAAAACTAACTTGTTTAACCGCTAAGAAATCAAGTTGAAATAGCAAATAAAAAATAATGTATACAGGGTGTAAGCGACAGACCTCCGCAAACTAACAGGGTGCATTCAGCTCCTTATTTTTAATCATATTACACCTGAAAATTTCTCAGGAAAATTTTCATTCCTTTTATCGTTTTTCAGTTACCTACTATTCCTTTATTTCAATTTAAAATTACATACTATGTACACATCACTCCATTTATGTAAATAAAACAGCCAAAATCAAAAAATCAGCAATGGATGTTGAAATTCTCGCTTTCCGAAGGCTCGCGGCGCTACCGTTCGCTACGCGCGTTTTATCACGTTGACGATACATTGCGTGTGAGGTAATAAAACAAATCAGGTTTATTGGATTCCCATAACGTTCCTGAAATAATTTCGTGTACCGGTCATCTTAGTATGATATACTGAATTCATCCCATCAGTCTGCGGAGCGCTGTCCCTTACACCCTGTATATAATAATAACTTTATTTCAGAATAAGAGCATCCATATGTAGTGGGGTACGTACTGTATGTTTAGGTTAAAGAGTCAGTAGTATTAAATGGGACGTCTCACTGGATACTTGTGTTTCACTCATACTATACAGCTCCCCACATTACACATATTTGTGTTAGTAAATTCTTAAATTGATTTTGTTTGTGATGACGCTCGCAGCGGCCATATACGGAGTGAGATCGTGGTGCTTCAACAAGAAGCTTCGACATTCCAGAAACTAAGTGCTCCTCAGTGCAAATATAGCGAAAATGTTAAGTTTATTATTCTATTATAGAGGTATGAGGAACAGGGTGTAAAGTTCAATCATCCTCCATAGAAAAGGGAGGATCCACCGACCAGACGGGTGTTGTGTCTGGTGGGCTACTGCCCGACGATTGATGTCGGGACGTTGTATATATGCTAGCCGCACGGTAAACTCTGATTGCGCGATGCAGGATTTTGCGTGACGTCAGTGTGATGCGTTCGTATGTCGCGATGTAGAAATGCCGCTATACTATCACTTTCTGAGAAATTGACCCAGTATCCAGAAATGTTTATTTTAACTCTATCTTTATTACAGTGTCATGCTCCATCATTTCATTGTTGGTTACTAGTGTTGTGCTACATATTTTTTGTTGATTTTGTAAAAGTTTTCCGTCTTGACATTCGTAGAAGCCTTAAGAGTAGCCTGTTTGCCTGGGGTCTACCTTTTATACCAAACTTACTACTTTATGTTCTTGCGTTGATTTTTTATTTCTATGACCAGAGTGAAATAATAACACAATAAATATTATCTGTCCTCGTCTGTTCAATATTATTAATACCCGTGGCAATTCGTTTTGTTAATTATATAACAGTTTTATATTCTTTATGCCGCGTTAGTGAAGCTGGTGCGAGTACATCTTTTAACAAAAAGCGTCGCTTCTACATAGCTACGTTGATTTTTGTGCTCAGCAATGTTGTCGTCGTTAGATGTAATGATATTGACCATTGATGTTTTTATTGAATTAGAATTTATCTTGAACACAATAGCATTGCATATGGATTTAATTATGTGAATTTCTGGATAAGATCAAAGCAAAGGTCATTCGAAGTGAAGTGAGTATGTCCAATATACTTGCACAACATCTTTGAGGATAATACCTTAACTAAATAGTTCGATCGCCTAGAAATAAAGTAAAAAAAGCAAATGAGTAATGTTTGTAACCAGTTTCGTTAAATTAATGATTGACCTTTACGCTCCAAGATAAAGAATGGGGTCTCAAAAATCAAGTAAATAAATAAATATTACATACATCTCGGATTCATAGATAAAACAATATATTGAATATACCTTACCTTGAAACCTTGATTATCCAACTCAATAAAATTTAATCTACTCGTATTTTATAATTTAGCAAGCAACATCTTTTCTTTTTCCGTTTGATTATCCTCAATTGTTTTCTCCTTCCCTTCCGGTATTCGCATTCCATCAGTTCGGATACAATTATACAATCATCTTACTCTTCAACGATCGGATATCAGACACCCAATCCCTCATGTGTAAAAATATATAACTAATTTACTCTTTTTACTTTTACAATAGACAACAGCGGCGCGCATATGCATTGATATCTGTTAAACCTATATCCTGTATAACCATACAAATGCAAAGGATGCTCAAAATACATTTCTTTTTAACAGACTTAAAAAGGGAGGTTAGGACTTAAAAAGGAGGTTCGATGTTCGTCTGTATGTATTGTTATTAATGTGTGTTCATCGATACTGTGAACCGATTTTGAAAATTGTTTTTTTATTTGGTAGCGGATGCTGCGTGGTGGTCCCATATGCATGTTATTAACTTTGCTTTGGTAGTTTTTGAGTTAGCTTCCATAATACGTATTTAATCAATTTTGTATTTGTTGTTGTTATAAAATTTCATGACACTGTTGTTTACATAGCAACTGGTGGTGGAATTGGTGTGAGGTAGGTAAGTACGACAGCTAAAAAGTGAAAAAAAAAACAATCGACTTCCAAAAAAAATATCACAAAGTGAAAAATAACTTTCATTTCGGAAGTCGGTGACAAAAAACGAAAACACAAAACCGAGGACACCGACTTCCTAAATGAAAGTTCAGTGCACGCGTTTCAATTCTGAACCGGATCGGCATCAAAGTCAAAGTCAAATCATTTATTTGAAATCGGCACATAAAAGGTACTTGAACGTCAAAATTTACAAATAAATTGAATTGATTCTAGTCGCCCCTTCCAAAATAGCTTAATACAGTTAGTAGGTAGTTTCGTATGGAGAAGAATGGGCAAGAAACTCCACCGTTACTCTTTTAAAATGTTTTAAATTATATTGTATACACTTATTATATACTTATTTACGAAGACTATGAACCTAGAATAAAATTACTATACCACAATGGGTAAAGGACATTGACCAAAAGCAGTCTTGAAAAGTTGCACGTATGAAAACCAAATTAATATACAAATTATTTTCTTATTTTTTACAAGCTTTTCACTTCAGGAATTTTGTTTTCGTATCCGGAATTATGATTTTAAGATAAACAGTAAATTAACGATTGCTAGGTACTACATTTCCGTATAGTTATGATGGACGTTTCGTTCCTGTCATTTGTACGAGTAACGTAAGTATGAGCCTTTACATAAAAACATCACAAAAATGATATTAAACTCATAAAATTTATGAGTTTAATATCATTTTTGTGATGTTTTTTATTTATTTTAGCTATTAAATAGCTAAATAATTAGTAATATCATAATCATAACGTAGGTACTGTATATGTATTTCATAGTTCCGTTGTGAAAATATTTATTTTTGTTTCGTCTCACGCAGATGCAACTGTCAAGGCAGATGACAGACGTACCGGTAGGGATAACGATTATTCCTAAACAAGATCGATTTTTAAATCTATCCGAATCGCAGGAAAGAATCGATTCAGTAATAAATTGAGTTCTGATAGATCTGTTCCCGCCATTACTTCAGTGTGGGAAAGAGATGGAGCTAGACGTTCTGTATAGCTCCATCTCTTTCTCACACTGAAGTAACATTAATATAATACTGCTTTAAGAGGTGGTGATTGGCCCCCTGAAACTCAAAAACTAGAGCTGATCAAAAAAATATAATTATATACTTGAACTTGGCATACCATATGTTGTCAGGAATAGCAAAAATTTTCCCGGCAACAGATGCACTGTAAACTATGATTTAAGTTGAACTATGATGAATTTGTTGATGTTTTTATCTTAGTAATTTTCGGCACTGCGGAGATACACTTCTTTTTAATATAAATAAGTACCTACATTAATGTACATCATCACTACACAGTGATGACGAATTCATAACGTTCAATCTTATATTTTCCTTCCTCAAACACTTGAGTTAATAGGGAAGCAAAATTAAAAATAAAACGTGTAGTAATACTAAGTACCTACCTACATTACGTAGAGGAGTCTCGGGACTAATTGGATCTATAGATAAAGCGTTAGGCATCAATGTTGCTGACATGAAGTAATCATTGAAGGAGCGCTTCTTTGGTCGCCTGAAGAAGGTATTAATTAGGCTTCTTACAGACGGAAACAAGGTGCGCGCCTTCAACAGTTGGGTCATGCCGGTTTTGATGTACTCTTTCGGCATACTCAAATGGCCTCAACAGCGAGTTGCATACCTGTTTGTTCACAACACTAGGCGAAGGGATGCTTAGTTATTGACATGTTTATATTTATATCGGGGTTAGGTAAATAGTTATAAATTAGATGCCGACAAAGATAATTATGTTTTGAACAGTGCAATCAAAAGTAATTTAACATTAATAGCACTTTTACATTCTCAGTCCTACTAGTATCCTAGTGTGCAACCTATAAATAAATAATTATAAGTATTTAGACAATCTTTTTCTCCAAATTAATTCCTGCGGGGAACTTGCGAAACATATTATCAATCGGAATCGGTTTCATTTTGACAGTTCAACAACATTCATTGCGTTATTTACGTTTGAGCAGACAAATCTTTCGAACTTATGAAACAATGGATTAGCAATTTGCTTCAAAACTATTCAGATTCGGATTGATATTATGTTACGCAATTAGGGTGCTGTTCTGTTTGACTGTACATATAGCTATAGAGTTCTATAAGAGCTTGCTTCTCAACATTCTTAAATTAGTGAACTAAAACTGTTGCCTCGCAACACAATATACAAACACAACAACAAATCAATCAAATCAAACATGATAAAATTGAACTAAAGACTATAACAAAATGATCGATCTTATTTGACCCATAGATAGATTACCAAGTCGTATCATATTTTTATGAAATAAATGTACAGGAGCTAGACCACCACCTCTTAAAGCAGTATTATTGTAATCTTACTTCAGTGTGGGAAAGAGATGGAGCTAGAAGTCCTGTATAGCTGGCTGATCGTTGGCCCCCAGGTGGCCGGAGAAGTGACAACTAAAGGTAAATTTTAGATGCCCTTTATTGAGGGGAATCCGATCATAGTAGATAGACTTTTTTATGATTTTTAGGGTTGCGAACTCAAAAGAAAAAAACGGATCACTTCGTTGTCCATCTGTCTGTCTGCCTGTCTGTCTGTCTGCCTGTCTGTCTGTCAGTCTGTCTGTCTGTCTGTCTGGTTCTTTAATGTTTTTTGTTATTGAAGGTCCATAGCAGTTTTTAGAAACACTTAGAAGCCATTGCCACCATTGTCAAGTGTCCTGTCGGCGAAGAGTCCCGTCGAAGTAAAGTCTTGTCGGTGTTCAGACTGTCGGCGTAGTGTCTGTCGGCGTTTAGTCGTACACTGTCTTAGCGATTAGCTAGATTAGTTATAGGCCGACCGCTGAACTGAGACGGATCCTGAGATAGCTGCGCGGTGCGGGAGGGGTGACAGTTGTCACAAGTTGACGAATCACTGAGCTTTCGCATCACGTCACCACACCCCTCCCACACCGCACTGCTACCTCAGGAACCGTTTCAGTTAAGCGATCGGCCTATAGAAAGGGACATTCTGAGAGAGGGACATTCTGCGAAAGGGACATTTTGCGAAAGGGACATTTTGCCACCTGTGGTCATTTTGCGACAGAGCCGCTCATAATAACTTTCATTCAAGCGTTTTTAATTACGTATAAGTTGTTAGGAGAACACACATTAAAGATTTTCCCGATTCTATTCTCACTTATGTATTTTACCACTCCGACAGTTAATTTTAATAGATACCTTCATACCAGTTTTATATTCTCTCTTCCGCGGTAGTAATACTAACGGGAGTACATCTACTAACAAATGGCGTCGCTTCTACATATCTACGTTGATATTTATACTCAGAAATATTTTATCGCTATCATTTTTATTAAAATAATTTTATTTTAATGTTACACTATTTCACGAAGTAGGTACATTAGGAGACCTATTGAATACAACAACATTAGATGTGTACATAATTGCAAAAAAAATAATAAACGGGAATTATGGGAGAATATTTCAAACGGAGATCAATACAAACATCACTTGAAATGAGATAACGCATAGACAATTCGTCTGATTAAGCACACATGCTCATATATCCCAGCACTTCACTTATATACACATTTCACTTATTTAGATAATAATCACTGTGTCATTGTACAATATTTATAATTTAGGAAGAAGTACGCTATTTCTATGAATAAAAATTCGTAGGAACAGCGTCTGATACCCTAGGTTGCTGTTTTTGTGTCTAGTTGTTAATTTTATACTGGCGTGATTACATCTACTAACAAATGGCGTCGCTTCTACATAGATCCGTTGATATTTGTTCTCGGCGATGGAGTAATATTACTAACAGGTTTGTTACAAGTCATTCAAGTACTATTTTTATTAGTAGACACTAATATGTCTACGAGAAAGAACATAGTTGTAATAATCATATAATAATAATTTGTATTGTATTTATCAAACATTTGGTCAGGCAGGGGCCATAGTCCTTCCATAGTTTTAGATAACCAGTCCACTTAAGCCATCCAAACCCATAGCCTAATATTTTTTTTATCTCCATATCCTGCAATAGTCCTACACCAACCGGGGGTTGTCCTTGGGTGCACTTGCATAGTGCGTACAGGGATAATCGTCGGTTGGTGCCTCATTTCAATTGAAAGCGTCTAACGGGCCAGCCTCTGCGAGTTGGCTTCGGCCCCTCATATGCCTTCCAAAGGTCCGGGACCCTAGGATCCCGAGAAATATCAAAATAATGACTGTCACTGACATGAAATGTCCACACCACACCACAATGTGCACGCCACATCATTGCAGGATAAGCTGAAACCAAAATTACTGTAATATCTATTGTACTATATTCTGGCCACTAAACATTTTGGATTTATTGAGAGATGTAATAAAATATTATAAACATAATAGCATTGGATATTTTACTTCCCTATATTAAAAAGAAATCGGGATTCACGGCGTAAATTTGTACAAAATTGATAGAAATGAAGGATATGTATTACGGAATAGGATACTAAGGTTAAAAAACTGGTTTTAATACAAAGGAATCCAGTACAGGAAAAATGTTAGTAAACATGTACAAAACCGGTTCTGTCAGTCGGTCTATAATGACTCAAGATAATGTTATATAATTTGTTATAGTTTTCATACAATTTGTAATTGAAATGACCCGAAGCCGCAGCAGATTTTATTGTAAAAAAATTATCTAGCAAATGTTTTTGCTTAAAATAAATTATTGTACAAGATATTTCCTAGAAAGTTTCGGAAACATTCGTTAATTTTCATCCCTATTCCGGTGTGGCAACCGCGTACCGGAAGATGTATCGTTGGAAGGACACACAGTGGATCGACGTCCTTGTGAAGGCCGCAGGAATGCGAGAAGCACAGCACCGGTCGAAGTGGCGATGCTTGGGGAGGCCTATGTCCAGCAGTGGACGTCTTCCGGCTGAAATGATGATAATGATGGTGGAACCAAAAAGAAACTTGATGATAGTTTTAACCTCGTTTATAAAAACAAGAAAAAGATAAACTTCTTACAGCACATCATTTCGTCTAATTGTCTGACGCATCTGGGTTACCAGATGCCTCATACTTTTTCTTTTTATACAGGTTATACATATAAAAAGGTGTTAGGTGCATCATGATGTATTTGGATAAAATAATCTATATGATTTAATTAAATTTCTACATAGGCCTATTGCTTAAGATGACCTAATATTACAGCCAGGATCGTCTCCGTGTGACGGAAATCTTAAACAATTACTGGTATTGTATATTGTATACTATTAACTGTTTAAGAGTTCCATGTGATAAGGAAGAAAATTAGCTCGTCTTAAAAGCACACAGCTTGCACCGTGCCTATTGAGTACTAGTTCGATTCCCAGGCGGGCAGTGTTACTGGGTTTTCCTATCTGGAATTTCTCAGTAGCAGTCGGAAGTCTGGATTTGTGCCCGATTGATAGAAATCGCCCCCTATTACATGGGACTTAAACATAACTGGCGTAATGTGGGTGTACTATAGGTACACCTCTGCCTAACCCTTCGATAAAAAATTTCGATACCATTGCAACGCAGCTCTTGTGGACAGGCGCATTGTCATGCAGAAGGAGGACATCTTCAACTTTCCTCTTCTTTTTTCTCTGACGGCTTGCTTTAACCGCTCTAGGATTGAAGCGTAGTATTCTTCGCTTATGGAGACATTTTTATCTTTGTAATCGATCAACAGGATCCCTTCTGAGGCCTTCGGTCGGCCGTCCTGGCCGTAGGTCGTCTTGCTTAAAGAGGTTATGCCACTTGTAATGCATAGTTTGAGGCCTCTATCTGATGAGGGACGAATGGGGAAGGCAACTGTCAAAATGGCGCTGTCGTAGCTAGTTCCCAACACAAGCCAATAATACAAGGCGTGAGGTGGTTTTATTTTATTTTTGCGGAAATGACGCGTTGTTGTGTTCCTAAATACTTCTAAATTGGAGTCCACCAATTCCCCTAGAGTCCCTAAAATTAGAAGATTGTGGTTTATAGCTATTCGTAGAGATTTTTTTGACCTACTCAGATGGTTTGCCTCTTACCTTGTCAACAGGTCCCAGGCAGTAGTGCTAAATAATTATATATCTGGCTGGGTCCCTGTTCCTAGTGGAGTCCCTCAAGGTTCATTGCTCGGTCCATTGCTATTTATACTCTACATTAACGATATCCACTCCTGCTTGACGTCATCCAAACTTTTGTGTTTTGCGGATGATATGAAAATTTATGCCACAATATCATCGCAGATGGACGTGATGGCACTGCAGAATGATCTGCGTCGCCTAGAGAACTACTGCCAAAGAAACAAGCTTGATCTTAATCCTGCTAAATGCTCGGTTATTACGTATTCTCGGAAGTGCTCAATCATTGCTACATCCTATACCCTAGGCGGTCAAGTTCTACCTAGATCTAACTCCATCCGTGATCTGGGGGTTCATCACGATTCCAAGCTCAGTTTTGAAATACACGTTGATGCAATAGTCGCTAAGGCCTCAAAATCACTGGGTTTCATAATGCGGTTATCCAAGTGCTTCACTAAAGCCAAAACTCTAAAAATTCTATACTGTACTTTTGTTAGAAGCCACTTGGAATACGCGTCTGAAATATGGAACCCATGTTACCACAAATATATTAACCGCATTGAAAGCATCCAAAAAAGGTTCATAAAAAAGTACCCTATCATTCCGAAAATTACGATAATCTATGTAAAAAATTTCATTTGTTACCGTTAATCAACCGCCGCGCCGTGAGATTTCAGACTGTGTGTGTTTGTTGAAAATCTTTAACAATAGGTACTATAGACTGTCCCGATATTTTGAAAAAAAATTATTTCAACACTCCCATGAAGTCTAAGCGATATAATCCACCTTTGCGAGTGCCATTTGCTTCAACCAATTATAGGCAGAATTCGTGCGTTGTGCGTGCAAGCAAAAATTTAAACAGGATTGGTAAACAGCACGATATAGATCTGTTCCTAACTAGTGTGTCGTCAACCAGGAAGTGCATAAGCCATGACTTTTTCAAGTGAAAAATATGTTGTGATGGTTGTTATGCAGTGCGAGCAGCATAGCAATTATGCTGTGTACTTAGTAACTTGGTGTGAATGTCCTTAGAATTTAGGTTTTTTTTTTACTGTTTTTTATAAGTGGAGACCTGTAATTGGCTTTCAGACTAATGTACTGTCCTTGTTCTGTTTGTTTTAGCTGTAAGTCTCCCATGTTATTTAAATAAATAAATAAATAAAATTAAACAGAGTTCGAGGTGATGTCAGAAACATTTTGAAGAAAGTGGTTACGAGGAAATTTTTAAGTTTTTAAATCCTGACACTTTCTTTGTCAAATAGTTGATTTAAAATATTGTAATTACCGAAAATAACGTGATAATGAAATAAATCCAAACTCATGAATGAACACGAAATAGAATGAATGAACTAAATGTCAAATTTATTGTAGGCCGTGGGGACCTAGCTATGATCACGCCATCTACAATTAGCTTTGCCCGACCTTCGCCACACCGCTCTAGTGCGGGTTGGCAAGAGGTCAGTGACTAACCCTTTGTTAAAGACGTCTATATATATTTATAACATACCAATATTAAAAAGAAATAACGTAATTTTATTTTGGAACAACAACAAATGGGGAAGGTCGGGCAAAGCTAATTGTAGATGGCATGATCATAGCTAGGTCCCCACGGCCTACAATAAGTTTGACATTTCGTTCATTCATGAGTTTGCTTTTATTTCGCTATTTCGTTATTTTCGGTGATTTCAATATTTTAAATCAAGTATTTGACATGGAAAGTGACAGAATATAAAACCATAAATATATCCTCAAACTCAGTTTCTTCAAAATGTTTCTACTCTGTTTAATTTATAAAACGTCTCTACGAATAGCTTTAAGCCACCATCTTTTAATTTTAGGGTTTCTCGGGAAATGGTGGACTCCAATTTCGGAGTATTTAGTAACACAACGACGCATCATTTTCGCAAAAATAAAATAAAACCATCTCACGCCTTGTATTATTGGCTTGTGTTGGGAGCTAGCTACGACAGCGCCATTTTGACAGTTGCCTTCCCCATTGACATAATTACAATGAAAACGATGATAGCTACAAAAGTTGAAAACTGCGTTGCAGCTATCAATGCCCGTCTAAACATAAGAAAAACATTGCTCCAGACTATTTAACTACGACATGGGTACAGTTTAGCTAACTTTGGTACTTTTATAAAAGTCGTAAACATGCAAAAATTAAATTATAAAAATAGCAAACTGTGTAAGTAGGAGTGTGCGAGTGATATGATATTGCAATCAAATCTCTCGCAAAGAGGATAAGGGGATCTTATAAAGAATGTGGGCTGTCGTTGAATACTTAGGATAGCTTAAATCAACTATTTGTAAAAATAAACAAAAATAAATAAGGCATTTTATTTTATTAGTTATTTACTCAGACCAATATTTTATTGGTTTGAGGTTCTTTATATTTGCAATAGTTTATTGGTGTCGTTGTCGGCCATGGTGACCGTCGCATGCGCTTACGCAGTTCGGCGCACGCAGATGAGCAATTACACACGTCCACACCGAAATATGCCACACAGCGTTGAAAATCGTGTTCAAGTTGACATCTACGAATATATCTATACATACATTATTATAAACTAAAGTCACTTTTTGAGTCTGTCTTCTGTCTGTGTGAACGTCGTTGTTCTTCCAATCTCCGCGTCGGATTTTGATGTAGTTTTCACCATCGTATAGAGAATTTATTCCGGAAGAGTTTTGTGTATAATACATAAGTATTAAACTCACATAAAATAAAGAAATTTCGGTGATTTGTCAAATCGTAATAACGTGCGATGTAGGGGCGGGTCGCTAGTGTTAAATTATTGCAAAACAAGTATACAATGCACCGCTGCTTCTCAAACTAGTTTCCTCGTCGCCAGGTAGCATTTTAACACGCAGATTTTAGGTTTTATGGTCTTTTTTTTAATCTTGCGTGTGTAAAAACCCAAAATCAATCTGCCTAGCCTTTTCCCAAGTATGTTGGTCAGCTCTAGGATTACGGTAGGTTAAAGATAAATAATTTGGTATTAAATAAAAAAAAACCAAATGTATTAGATTTAAATTACCTAATGTTAGTAGTAGCGAATGTGACGTCATATTGAATGAAGAAAAACTGGAATTTATTAATCAAATGGTTTGCCTAGGAATCACGCTGGACGAGATACTACAATGGGGACCTCATATAACATCTCTTGCGGGGCGGCTAAGCTCAGCCGCTTATGCTGTTAAAAAGATAAGATAGTTAACAGATGTAGAAACCGCGCGATTGGTCTATTTTAGCTACTTCCATAACATTGTGTTGTATCATCGTATGGCATTTTACTGTGGTTCGACCCCACTGAATCCATCTTTATTTTACAAAAGAGAGCTGTCAGCGTCATTTACAATCTACGTCACCGCGAATCTCTCAGGGAACAATTTAAAAAGATTAATATAATGATGGTACCTTTTTTTTGGTGGGAAATCATCAAATGACTTCTCCCGCTCTGGGCGGAGCGGGAGGGCGTGTCAGACTTTTACTGACTAAAACCCACCCGTGTTCCTTCAGTTGCCTGTGCCGGGACCACGGCAACTCTTTTGAACATTATGACGGTACCTTGACAATTCATTTAAAAAAATATTATGAATGTAAGAAAAAATCTACATCTTTTTAATAAAATAAGTGATAGACATAATTTTAATACTAGAAATTAAGATAAAATAGATCAAACATTTTTACATTATCTAAAGTAGATACATCTTTTATGGGGACTGTGTTAAAGGTTACAACAAAATACCTTGTGATATATTACAATAAAATACAATTAAATGAAAGAAAACCATAATGTAAACAAGCATATTACAAATTAGAGGATCATATCCAAGATAAGAATGCTAGGAAACATGCTGGAGCTAGACCACCACCTCTTAAAGCAGTATTATTTTAATGTTACTTCAGTGTGAGAAAGAGATGGAGCTACACAGGACGTCTAGCTATACAGGACGTCTAGCTCCATCTCTTTCCCACACTGAAGTAAGAGTACAATAATATTGCTTTAAGAGGTGGTGGTTGGCCCCCTGATCCTGCTCCTTAGGACAATCTAGAGTCTAGACAAAATCAAACTGGTTGCTAATTAAATTGATTTATAATTTTTATGACATTGATTTTACATTCTGTGATTACATTAACTCACATACTGACTTATTACTTGTTGAAATTTTTTTTTTGTTTTCTTTTTCGTGTATTTTTTTTGTTTGTTTTGTTTTAGGAAAATCGTATACTTTTAAAATGTTTGTATATATGTGAGCGCCATGTATCTAACACATAATAAATTTTTGTGTTATTGCTTCATTTTTAATTATTTTTACCTATTGTGGTATAGTTATTTTATTCTGGATGCATCGTCTTCACTTATAATTAGTGTAAACAATATATTGTAAAACATTTTAAAATTCTATTTTCTGTACATTTTGACGTTCAAAAGTGCCTTATAAGTGCCTATTTGAAATAAATGCTTTGACTTTGTTACGGTCGGCTTCCAGTCTAACCAGATGCAGCTGAATACCAGTATTTTACATGAAGCAACTGCTTATCTGACCTCCACAGCCCAGTTACTGGGTAACACGATACCTAGACTTTTGGGCTTCTGACTACCCGTAACGACTCTCAAAGGTCTACAAATGACATCCGGGACCAGCGGCTTAACGTTTTCCCGAAGCATGCCTCTCGATATGTAATGGATGGTCACCCATCCATTAATCGACCGCGGCAAGCGTAGCTTAACCTTCAATCGACCCGTGCGCCTGTTATCATTTAGGCACCAGACCATCATGTGGAAAAACGCAAACGTGATCCAATTTTTTTATGAAGTAGAAATACACAAATGCACTGTGTATTTGCTCATAGCACGGAGAAAGCTTCACATATGTATTGCTATGTAGATCTACAATCCAGATTCGTAGTCAAGTGTGAGCTACGTCGTAGCATGGCGCGTAGCCATCGCGTAGCATACCGCTACGCCAGGGGAATTCATTATTTCTGGACGTTCGAAGTGAGTAGAATATCGTTGTATCTTTATTTTGCATTAGTTGTGCCCCGCGCCTTCGTTCGCGTGGAAGTCGTAAGATACACAATATACCAAAACGTATTTATAAAAAAGACAACCATAAAAAAAACACTACAAAGTAAAAAAAAACTTGAATTAATTAATAAGTTTTTATTATTCACTTTTTAGTTGTGGTACTTACCCCACCCGAATTCGTATACCACTACTTCCTAAGTAAATAACAGTGACAGGAAATTATTATTACATCATCAACATACACTAAATGGAACACAATACTTATTACTGAAGCTAACTCAAAAACCACTCATCAGAATTTGACCTAATTTATATGCGACCACAGGACACCCTTTCAAATAAAAACTTTGCAAAAAGGCAAATATGTATATGTCGCGCTAAGTCGTGTCAGAAGTTTGGAAGGCGTAGTTTTATCAGGTTTGGACGCCGTCGCCAACAAATTATTAAATCAACCACACGACGACAGATCGTTGACCAAATCTGTCTTCTGACAATCAAGGCCACACATAACATACGACTCAAGTAGCGCAATTTGAAGCATATTACCATTAAAATAATTTATAGCCAGAGTACATCTCATGACAATTCCAATAAGCCCAATCACGGCTAGGATACGTTGTTTTATTACGGAGTTCCGGTGCCTACCTTCCGGCTTCATTATCAGATCAGGTCGTTGGTACCAGTTTCATCAGAACTATTTATTTAAATTTGCTTCGTCATAGTCGCTTAACTATCTTAATCGAGATATCTTAACGCTACCCGTGAAATACATTGAGGAGTTCCCGTGGCCATCTGTGGTCTTCTTCGTCAGTTCCACTTCACCAAATGATACTTTCTGAATGCAAATGCTTGACTTTTTGATGAAAATATGAAAATTGCTTTGTGTATGCCTATAATATTTGAGGACTTCCCTCAATTCCGCATGGATCCTATCATCAGAACTGGATTTTGATAAAAATGGGATCAATCTGTATGTCCTTTCAAATAAAAAAAGCATTTTCCAAACCTATACAATCTATATCTATAAAAATAAACAACATTGAAGTGCCTGTTTGGAATATCAAAATAACAACTTTTTACTAAATACATAAGAAAGTATATACGGTACTTATAACAAAAAAGTAATTTTTAAATTTTTGTATGTCTGTCTGTTTGCTCTGGCTAATCTCCGAAACAGCTAGACAGATATTAACAGGACTGACACTGACAGATAGCTGATGTTACGGGGAAAAACTTAGGCTACTTTTATTTCAGAAAAATAATTAGTTCCGCGAAAAAAAAATTTAAAACCCATGAAATTGTGAACAAAAAGTCGGATTTGAAAAATTCTTTTTGCATTTGGTAGTCCGATTCTCGAGGATAAGCGAAAACGAAATAATAGCGCGAGCGGGCGATTCAACGCGACGGGTCTCGGTACAAGGGAGTTTTATTAGAATGTAGCTGTATATTGTGTATCTTACGACTTCCACGCGAACGAAGTTGCGGGGCACAGCTAGTCGGTTTATAAATGACGGAGTACAGAGGTAACAAACATTAAAAAAAAATTCAACTGAATTGAGAACCTCCTCCTTTTTTTGAAGTCGGTTAAAAATTACAGCCACGTTTTAATAAAACTACTCTCTCGTCCCCCTCGATCCACCGCGTCGCACCGCCCGCCCGCGCTTATTACCTCGTTTTCGCTTAGTGTTCTTTCCGACTTTTTTCTTTTTGATCGGCTCCTAAGGGTCGTAGCATGATGTTAAATAAACTACAATTATTCTCGAGAATTGGACTACCAAATGCAAAAAAAATTCTGATCCGACTTTTTGTTCACAATTTCATGGGTTTTTCTTTTTACGCGGAACCCCGTAACATCAGCTATCTGCCAGTGAAAGTTTCGTCAAAATTGGTCTAGCCGCTTCGGAGAGTAGCCGGAACAAACAGACAGACAGACAAAAATTTTATAAATTGCTTTTTTGTTATTAGTACCGTATATACGTTCATATGCATTTAGTAAAAAGTTGTTGTTTTGACATTACAAAAAGACACTTCAATTTTATTTATTTGTATAGAAGTATAGATAAAATATGGTACATGGTCTTAAATATATGTAAATAGTGTCACATATTTTACATATTTCTTTCAGCATGCAAAAAATACCTTAATATATATTTTTTTAACAAAACACTTCAGTTATTACTACTGAGATCGAAAAAAACACTGAAACAGGAACTTTAAAATTAAATGATATTAGGTAATAGTGAGATCATATTTGGAACTTTGCTTATAATTTAATAATTAACTTTTTTTTTTATTTAAGATAGGTTTGCTCTTGACTCTAGTCTAGGTCAGAGATGACAGAGACAAAGTCGACGATGGAGCGAGCTTACCCACTTTGAAGAGATCGAGGTTGTATGCGTTCGGAAACACGTAGCGTAGATTACGAGCCTTTTCAGAAGTTTCCTTATGAAATAATTTAATGGCAGCTCTCTTATTTGTTTAGGTAGATAAGGTACTTGGTTAAAGATTTTGACGGACAAATTAGCAATTGTTCTGAAATAGTGTGCTTCTACGTCATGTGGCAAGCAGTCTGGTTGGATCTCTTGAATGGATTTATTTTCAATGGCTTTAGTATATAGCTCAGTGCTTTATAACAAACAATCCTACTTCTAATAATACAGACTAGGTAGAGTTAGTAATCCTAGTTTCGTCGACAAGATTCAAAGGGTCCAGCCCCTCAGATTGCTCTGACACATATTTTTTAGTGTGATAAAGATATTTTATGCCTGAAAGAATTGCCCCTTACAAGAAGACCGTATCTATGAACTGACTTGACGTAGCCAGAGGCTTTAATCGAGCCGGCCTTCAGCATGAATCCTCCTCGGATTGTGGCATTGGCTGATAAGATAAACACTGGTTTATTGAAAATTTAGAATAGGTTCGAAGTATGACATATAGTCAAATTGTTATATATTGAGCTCTCGTCAGAGAGTAGTATATTCTTTGAGTAGTATATAGTCAGAGTGCGGTGCTAGCTATATGATTGACAATGTAATGTGCTTATGAAAGCACACAGAAGCACTGCTATTACTATTTATTGGCTTATATGAATAAGCCAATAAATAGTAATAGCAGTGCTTCTGTGTGTCTCACTGATATATCCACCAACACACCTCGGAGTCGAGACAGCACATACAAAAGTGGTGATCTGCCCTAGTATCGTGGCAGGTCACTGCAGTACGCAGCTATAGCAGTCATTTGACTGGATAACTTCTTTAGTATTCTTAGAGCAAAAACAAGGGGGAAGAGTCATTTAAGCGCTTTTATATACATAAATATTTAATATATGATAGTTGGTATGTGTTGTGCAGTGTGATGTGTTTTGATTATGTATGTGTGATGAAATAATATTCAAATTGTTTTTATTTCTATAATTTTTTACACATACTATATAAATACATTAATACTCATACAATAGATCACAATTTGACCGCAATTTAGGGTTGGTCTTACGGCTAGGAAATCAGTTCTCGAACATCAGGGCTCTGAGATCGTTGTACGAAGCGCTTGTAAAAAGTCACTTGGAATGTAATGCTGTCGTTTGGTCACCACATGAAACCAAGTACAAGCTAATGCTAGGACGTATCCAGAACAAGTTCATGAGATTCTTGTACCTAAAGCAGTATGGTGTGTATCCAGGGTATCCACTTCTGTATCCTACACTATTTGTGCTGGGCATGGTAGGATATAATAAACTGGAAGCAAGAAGGGAAGTAGCTGTAGCCACTTATTTATTTAAAATTTTGCGTGGTAAAATACACAACCCGGGCGTTTTAAACACGTTGAGGCTGTGTGTACCAGATGGGTACGTGGGACGGCGGAGGCGGCCGCCGCTGCTGTGGGAGCCGCCCGCTCGCACCAACCTGCTGCAGCACGCGCCGCTGACGCGGGCGCTGCGTGCGCTCAATATGGTGTCACAACGGATTGACTGTTTTAATTGTTCTTTGAGTGAGTTCACACGGGCCGCATTTTGTGTGGTAGCTTCATGTTTAGAATAATATTATAGCTAGTCCTAAACTCATAATTATAACTACACTATTGTATTAGGTTAAGCCTGTGATGATAGTTGTATGTGTGTTTAAATAAATAAATAAAATTTTGTGTTTCTGAAAATTACCCAAAATTCGTCATTTTTCTCCTAAACTCTCAAATTGAATGGCCATCAATGCGATTTTATTTGGTAATGAATACGTTTACAAATTTTTGACGTAACCAAGTGACGTCGAAAAATTCCTCCGCATCTCTGTCGACTGGTAATGTACCCAAGAGACTGGCGGCATTGCCATGTTGTATGGCAATGCTTAGCCTCTGGCCAAGGTAAGAGCCAGCCCTTGGATCACGGGAAGTGTCAACAGTAAATAAAAATAATTCATAAAAATCTATGTCAAAAATAAATGTTCTGTCAGAATTGCCTTAAATACATAGTATGCTTTGTCAGTTAGAAATGACTTCAGTTGTTTTTTCAATTGTACATTATTAATCTTCCTCCAACTTTTCGGTAACTTAGTTTAAAAAATGGGGTCATGCAAATACACTATTGCGCATAAGTGCAGCCCAACTACTATGCAGACAGAGCTAACTTTGATTACGCCTGTTTCTGGGAAAATCTGCCATTCGCGAAAATTAATTACTATTATTTCTAGCAAACATTACTGATTCCAGAATGCCAATGTCAATATTTTATAGCGTATGAAATACGGTTTACAACTATCGGTAGTTTTCAAGTTAAATATGGCTCTGAGGCTTCTCTTTTGTGCTCTAAATGCAACTTCTTTGTTAGTCGAGTTACCCCAAAAGATAACACCGTATTTGATATATCCCTAAATAATTAAATAATAAGTTAACCTAAATAAATAATTAATTTATATCATCACAATTTAATTAGATCCAGACAAGAACCTCTGAAAATACATCAGCAGGATAATTGCGGAATACACTTACAATTGCAATATTTTTCATTTTAACAATTCAACAATATTCATTGTGTTATTTACGCTGTCGAACAGATGAATTTTTCATACATATGAAATATTGGAATAGGAATTCCTTTCAGATTCTTTTGAATCATGAAAGAAAGGGTGTAATGCAATTGAGGTGCCGTTTGACTAGACTAACTGGCATCTTATCTAAACCTTGACATTATCATATCTGTACAGTGCGAGAACAGCACAATTTTTATATCAATATGTCAGCATTATACCTGCGCCGGGCTGGCCAATTTAGTACACGAATAGCATTCATACCGCTTGCACTCATCTATCATGCAATCATACTTTTATCAATAAATATCAATCAATCTGTAATCAGGGTATCAATCAGCCTCAACTCAAGGTGTAAGGTCCCTAACCATACAATATCCTACTATACAGGGTGTAAGGGACAGCCCTCCGCAAACTAACTGCATTCAGCTCCTTACTTTGAATCATAATCCACCGGAAAATATCTCAGGAAAATTTTATTTTTTTTTATCGTTTTCTCCATCACTATTCCTTTATTTCAATGTAAAATTACATTCTCTGTACGAAGCACTCCATTTATGTAAATAAAACCACTAAAATCAAAAAATCAGCAATGGATGTTGAAATACTCGGCTGCCGAAAGCTCGCTGCGTTGCCGTTCAGTACGTGCGTTTTGCCACGGTAACGATTCATTGCGTGTGAGGAAATAAAATAAATCAGGTTTATTGGATTCCCATAACGTTCCTGACATAATTTCATGTACCGGTCATCTTGGCATAGTATACTGAATTCACCGCATCAGTCTGCGGAAAGCTGTCCCTTACACCCTGTATATCCTACTAATATTATAAACGCGAAAGTTTGTGAGGATGGATGGATGGATGGATGGATGTTTGTTACTCCTTCACGCAAAAACTACTAAACGGATTTGGAAGAAATTTTTTTAACATATAGAATACTTTTTATACCGAAATCCTTACGGGATCAAGATTTATGCGGGTGAAACCACGGGGCGCTGCTAGTTATTAGCTATAATATTTCCAGGGAGCAGATTTTTGTGTTACATCATAATCATCGGCCTAGCCTTTTCCCAACTATATTGAGCTAGGCTTCGAGTCTAACTGGATGCAGCTGAATCTCAGTATTTTTTTACAAGAAGCGTCTGCCTATCTGACCTCCACAATCAAGTTATGTATGTTAATTCATAATATTATAAATAATAAAAACATTTAGCTTCAAGATTATAAAAAATTTATTTAAGAACACAGGTATTGCTAAAGTAATGATGATTTGATTTTGACGTGGAAAATTCCAAATGAAAGTAACGGTGATATCTACTTACAGGCATTTTTGTAAATATCAATAACAGTCACAAACAGTACAGCCACACGCAGGACATGACTGCCTCTTTGGTCTAGTGGTCACAAGCGCTACTGCTGAGCATGCATGAGGTCCTGGGTTCGATTGCTGGCTCAGGCAAAGTGTTATTGGGTTTTTCCATCTGGAATTTCTCAGTAGCAGTCCGGAGTCTGGATTTGTGCCCAGTTGATGGCAATAGACTCGACCGCCATTACATTGGAATTAAACATAACTGGCGAAATGGGGGTGTTTTGAACCTGGCACATTCACAATTTCATTCAATAGTCTTTTTTTGAATTTCGAACACAGAATTTAAAGAAACAAAAGACAATTTGGAGCCTGTTTGTTGATATCAAACAATCGAATACTAAGAAAACTTGGTTTTATTGGTTTACTTGGATTTAATTCTTGAAAAAGTGATTGATATCTTTGGTTTTGCAACAAACATTACTTATTCTTAACATTAAGGTGAAATCTATCAATAATCTATGGATTCTTCACCTGAAGTCGCCGCCCAAGCTGTGGCACTTATTCAGGCCGGACACAGCCAAAGAAACGTGAGTGCTCAACTTAATTTAAGTCGATCTGCGGTCCGAAATGTTTATCGGAGGTACCTAGAGACTGGCGGCTTTGTTCGTCGCCAAGGAAGGCCACGATCTCGGGTCACAACTGAAAGGCAGGATCGATTCATCGTGACGACCAGCTTGAGAAATCGTCACCTTACCTCCATTGAGATACAAAACCAACTTCGCGACTTCCACGGAGTATCTGTGAGCGCTCGAACTGTTCGGAGAAGGTTAAAAGAACGCGATATGGTACCACACAAGCCAGCTAATGGGCCCAAACTAACGCGAGCCCACCGAACAGCGCGCCTTCATTTCGCACGCAGTCATTTAAATTGGACACAGCAAGATTGGAGCCGTGTACTCTTTTCTGATGAGTCTAAAATTGTGTTACATGGCAATGATGGAAGGAAGAAGGTCTACCAACGTAAGGGAGAGCGTTTCGCACAATGCTGCTTTGAAGAGAGGGTTGCTTATGGCGGTGGCTCATGGACTGTCTGGGGCGGTATATCCGCGAGCGGCAAAACTCAACTTGAGGTTGTTACAGGACCACGGCTGCCAACATTAAATGCTGAAAGGTACATTCGTGAGTGCTTAGAACCTCACGTGATACCATATGCGGACTATGTGGGCCCAAATTTCCTTTTTATGCATGATAATGCAAGAGCCCATGCGGCCGGCATCGTCAGGGAATATCTTCGGGATGTGAACATCACAGTTATGGACTGGCCAGCCAGAAGCCCAGACATGAACCCCATTGAGCACATGTGGGACGAGCTAAAAAGACGTGTTAGGGCTCGTCAGCCAGTTGCCCAGACGATGCAGGAGTTGAAAACTGCCATAGAAGAGGAATGGGAGATGATCCCTCAAAATTTCATAGAGCGGTTGATAAACTCTATGCCTAATCGTATGAGAGCTGTGGTAGATGCCCATGGAGGCAACACGCGTTATTAAATTAAACCTTTATTTGATAAAACATGTTTTTTATTCAAAAATCAATTGCCTTTAACAAGGCGCATATCCGACTTGTTAGGCGTAGCTCCATGTCGTATGGTATTCTGAATTCAAATTTAAAACAATACGATCGAAAAAGATGGTAAAATGTATCAGGTTTAAAACTGCATCAACATTTTTTGTTCAATCTAGCAATCATATTTCGGTAGGGGCCATCGAAACCTAAACTCTAAGGTGGGCCAATAGATGTGTCCAGAAGTGTATTTTTTGTTTATGTGCATTTTGAATTTGATTCATTGCCATCGATTTTTGTTTCGATCTCTTATTTAAATATTCACTCCACAATCCCCGATTACTCTTCAATAATACTATATACACATCCAATGTTAATGTATTTAAGTATTCAAACAATTCTCCTAAAGTATCAATTATCAATAACTTTATTTTTAACAGTTCTAAAACATAGGTTAACACTATAATATTACTGAGTACAAATATCATCGTGGATATGTAGAAGCGCCGCCCTTTACTGCTTGATGTACTTGTACCAGTATCACGACCGCGGAAAAGAGAATATAACACTGCTACGTAAATAATAAAATTCATAGTCACGGGTAATAATAATAGCGCCTTGGCGATTGGAATTGTAATTATTTCTCTCGAGTAATACAAATAAAGCAACCAACCGGATAAATAATATAAAGACATTGATATTAGAGGCACTCCCCATGCAAACAGGCTGCTCTTCAGGTATCTTCTATGAATGTCGAGACGAAACACTTGCACAAAGTCCACGTAAAAAATGTAGCACAACACAAGTAACCAATCATGGTGCGATAGTGCACCAATAATAGAGACGAAGGCACTAGGCGCAGTTTAACATTCCATATTATTACTTTTTTGACAATTAGAGTAGTGGACAGTGAAAACACAAACAAACGCATCGTATTCGCCAGAGTCGCACTGAGCATCACATAGTTTCGGAAATGTCTAAACTTCTTGATGAGGCACCATGATGTCACTCCGTATATGAGCGCTAGCAGAGTCGGTACGAACAAACTCCAGGCTATGTAACTCAACGCTTTGAGGCCAACGAGAGCTAAAAACGTCTCAGGAACTTTGGTATGGTTGTGCATTGTGAGCGGCGCGTGCGCAGCTCAGCGCGACTCGATGGCTTAATGCCGCCACACGTCCAAGATACGCGCCGCACTGCGGTTTAATACCAGTGTAGTAACTGGTTTTTTTTATATATCTATGTCTTACCGCCCTCCAGTCTTGTAGTCACTAGACAAGTGTGCCTTCTTTGATGGTTTTACGTGATTTTGTGCTGAAAACTGCACTGTAACGGGTGTAAAAGACGCTTAATGAGTCATTGTGATATTTTTTGTACTGGACTATAACAGGAAAATGACTGGTTATGGAGATATTTAAGATTAAAAAGCTACAAATTTTTCTAATGTTTTGGTACGAAAACAGGTTTTAAATGTTTTAGTTAAACTTGAAATACCCTAATATATTATTCTTAACAGCGGCTTTACACAAAAAATAAGAATCCTTTACCAGTAACCTAGGAATGCGAAGATGACGGTTTGGTGAAAAGTTTTATGAAAAAAGTGAAACTATACTTAACGCCAAAAAAAGCTGCGCTGCGCTTAAAGCTTTCTAGGACACAATAAAAGAAGAAGGATTGAAAAGAAGGAGATTGAGTTCATATCTATTTTTGCTTATTTTTAGGGAATTCCACCATTCAAAAATATTATACACAGTTTCTAAAACTATCAGAGCGAATTTAAATATAGGCATTTGGGTTTTTTCTGGTTTGATTTAAAGGTCAATCGTCTAGCGAAACCGGTTGATACAGAATAAAAATTTGAATTTTGAAACTAATTTGTGTTGCCAGTCTTCTGGGCACGTTTCCGAATGACAGCGATGCGGACGAGTACTTCGACGCCAGCGTCCTTTTGTTTTTTTTTTTTGTATTTATTTGTATAGTTAGTTAGTTAGTAATTTAATTTAGGGTTGGCCTATTCTTTGGCCAAAGAATAAGCTTCGGCGTACAACGTGGCAATGCTGCCAGCCTTTTGGGCACTTTTTCTCTGGCATCGCTGTCAGCGATGCGAACCAATACATATTATTATTATTTTAAATCTATTAGCTTATATATATTATGTAAATATTATATCCCATAATAAAGTTAAAAAAACGATTTAGTACCTACTGTAAATATTTAGTGGTGTTATCTTCTATACTAATCTACATAAATCTATACTAATATTATAAAGCTGAAGAGTTTGTTTGTTTGGTTGGACGCGCTAATCTCAGGAACTACTGATTCGAATTGAAAAATTCATTTAGGGTTGGATAGTCTATATATCGAGAAAGGCTATAGGCTATATAACATCACGCTACGACCAATAGGAGCTGAGCATCAATGAAAAATGATGCAAAAACGGGAAAAATATTATTCCTTTTTAAAGCTTCCGTTGCGTGCGCTGCGTAAACGGTTAAAGATTCGCAAAAATCATGTATGACGGAATTGTTCCTCTCAAAAAGTTCTAAAAAAAAAGTCCGCGATGGCATATGTCTAGCTTTTAAAGTTGGCTCACTACAACTTTTTTAATGGTAATCAAATTTGTTATAAAATAATGCATTATTTGCGAAGGTGTTTTCATAAACATGGTATTAATCCTTATCTAAATAAATAGTTTCATAATCAAGGTTGATTAAGTAAATGTAAATTCCTTTTTAAATTATTCAAATCCGACGTTCAGTTTAGTAATTACGACGGGTATAAATATGTATGCTTAAAGTAAAAAAAAAATGCGGTTAGTCTATTAGTTACCGACACATTTTATTTTTTATTGACTGTTTAAACGCGGTCATCTCTATCACTACCAGTTGGATTTGAAAAATTATTTTTGTATTTTATAGTCCAATTCTTGAGTAAGGTTTTTTTTTTTTTTGGATGGGAAATCATCAAATGACTTCTCCCGCTCTGGGCGGAGCGGGAGGGCGTGTCAGACTTTTACTGACTAAAACCCACCCGTGTTCCTTCTGTTGCCTGTGCCGGGGCCACGGTAACTCTTTCGAACATCCCGCAACCCTAGCTGGCATCGGCCCTAGCGGACCCCGTCAATAGTGCTGACATCTCTTTGAGGCGCGCGTGGAACACGACGCGCCGTCGATTCGGGCTTGGTCCTTATCGGTCGGCGAGCTACCCATTGCTCGCCGTCCGCAAGCCCGCGCCAACGGTGGCCGGGAATCGGCTGTCAATTCCCGACGCCCAGGGCGTCTCCTGCGGCGACTAGGGGCGTGAGGGCGCAAAGCTTGCCTCTCCCTCACGCGTTCCGCCTCCTCCTTCGCGAGCATTACTGCTTCGCAGAAGGAGGTAATGGCTTCCCATGTACGCGCTCCGTACCATGGCCTGGACCAGGGCCGGACGCGAGAGATCGCCGCCGCCGATTACTTCCGCGAGGACACGGCGGTGCTCCGCCCAAGCCGGGCAGACCTCCACCGTATGCTCCACCGTGTCCTCCGGGCGATCCACACAGTGGTGACACCCGGGCGTTTCCTCCCGCCTTATCCGGAACAGGTACCTCCCGAAGCACCCGTGTCCGGTGAGGACCTGCGTCAGGCAGAAGGTGAGGACGCCGTGGCGCCTCTCCAGACACTCCTCAAAGAAGGGACTTATCGCCGCAATTGTGGCGTGCCCAGCGCTGGGTTGCGACAATCGCACTCTCCATGCCGCCATGAGATCCTGTCGGAGCTCTGCAAGTGGCAAGGAGGTTCGCCGCCTCTCCGGAGACCGTGCGGTATCCCCGGGCCATTCGGATGGCCATGACCCTTTGGGACGCGTTCAACCGACGGACCGGTCGCCGCCTCACGGAACGCGCCAACACCGGAGCTCCGTAAAGGGCCATGGACCGCACGACCCCCGCGTAGAGCCTCCGGCAGGAGGCGTTTGGACCCCCCAGATTGGGCAGGAGCCGCCCCAAGGCAGCCCCGGCCCGCTCTAGTCTGGGAGCCAAACGTCGGAAATGCTCCACGAAATTCCACCGGCTGTCGAGGACGAGTCCCAGGTACTTCATCGTCGAATCGACACCGATGGGAACCCCTCCTACCGTTATTTGGGAACCCGATGGTGGCGCGTTCCGAGGACCATGAAAACACATGGCCTCGGACTTGTGCAAGGCCACCTCGAGTCCCAATTGCCGGATCCTCTCTACGATTGTCGCAACCCCGCGTGCCGCTAATTCGGCCGCCGCCTGGTGCGACCTCCCCTGCGCCAGGACCAGCGTGTCGTCAGCGTAGCAAACTACGCTGACACCACCAGGGAGGTCGGCGCGCAGCACCCGTAGCAGTCGCACCCGATGTCCCCATATGCGGTCCCAGAACCGATCCCTGCGGGACATCGCACGACATCTCTCGCCGGTTCCACTCTCCCCGGTGACCGGGGTAGATGACGGCCCTGTCCGTCAGATAGGCCTCGACCACGCGACAGAGGTAGGTCGGCACTCGATGATACCGGAGTGCCTCCCTGGTGCAACTCCAGGGCAGGGTGTTGAAGGCATTGGCGATGTCTAGAGACACCGCCAAGACGACCCCACCCCGGGCCACAGCATCCCCCGTCGTGAGGGCTCGAACGCGCATGATGGCGTCCACCGTAGAGCGCCCCTTGCGGAAACCAAACTGGCTCTCCGCTAAATCCGGCCCCACCCTCACCAGCCGCCCGACGAGGCGGTCTGCAATGACTCTTTCATAGATCTTGCCCACCTCGTCGAGCAGCACGATGGGCCGGTAAGCGGACGGAGAGTCCGCAGGGCGCCCCGTCTTCCATTGAAGCGGGAACCGGCCCCTCTCCAAGCATGCGCTTAGGAGCCCCCTTAGTCGAGGCCCGAGAGCCTCCAAGGCCAGGACCCAGGCTTTTCCAGGTAAGCTGTCGGGTCCTGGGGCGGTATTCCTGGCATTCAGCCTGCGCACCGCCACTCTCAGCTCTACCTCGGTCACCTCCGGAGCATCGTCGTCATCGTCGGCTGTGTGGTCCGCATCAGATTGAGTAAGGCTTGGCTTGGGTATTCTTGGTTATGTTTATCGACATTACGCTAGGACCCTTAGAAGTCGACCAAAAAGGAAAAAAAGTAAGAACGAGCGCTAAGCGAAAACGAAGTATTAGCGCGGGCAGGCGATGCGATGCGACGGGGTGGGTCGGGGGATAAAAAAAAAAAAAAATTCACGCGGACGAAGTCACGGGCGGAAGCTAGTATACTAATAATAAATCTGAAGAGTCTGTTTGTTTGTTTGTTTGAACGCGCTCATCTCTGGAACTGCCAGTCGGATTAGAAAAATTATTTTTGCATTTGATAGCCGAATTATTGATGAAGGTTGTAGGCTATTTAACATCACGCTACGACCCTAAGGAGCTGAGCAAAAAGATAAAAAAGTCATAAAGAACGCTAAGTGAAAACGAAGTAATAGCGCGGGCAGGCTATAAGAAGCGACGCGGTAGGTCGGGGCCGAAACTTAGGCAGAGGTGTACCTATAGTACACCCACAATTCGCCAATTATGTTTATATCTCTATATGTGTTACTCTGAAATACAATTATAAACGCATTTAACGCTATTGTACGTATTTAAGTTGTCTCCTAGGTTTGATATTAAAGCAATAAATAAGTTCGATAGTTCCAACATTTATAATAAACCGGTCATTACATACCGGCAATGTAATAACATTGCTACAAATAAATTATCGACGTACTTTATATCAACGTACATACAAGCGAGCATTTAACTACATACAGGGTGTTAAAAGACACATCACATACCCGTTACCTACGCATACTGCCCATCGAACTAAGTAACATAGGGCAAAAATTATTGCTGGGAAACGACTTTCTTTTTTGGTGTGAAAAATCACTTTTTATGGTAACACGCAATGTAACACGCGCAAAACTTAGTGCTTACTGTTGCATACAACAGTATAAGGGTCGTGCCGGTATTTAAAGAACAGTTATAATATTTAAAACAGCTTTCATAAAAAAATGTAAGTCTTAAAGTTGGAACTTGGACCTTCAATATTTCCGTAACTAAAAGGTTCCCAGGTATGGTCCAGAATAAAAAAAAATCGCAATGATCGGAAGAACATGTAACTTTCGGCTTCGTTAACACCCGATATATACAAGGTGGAACAGGACGATTGATATTTATTTAAACCACTTAAAGAGAATCATGTTGATGTTGATGTTGATGAACACGTACACAAATAATCAAACAAATCTAATGAATACTTTGGCCACAGGAAAATATTTTTCATTTTCTTATTTTTGCTTTTTTTTTTGTATACGAGATATTTGTTTTTTTTCATCAACGCAGAGCCTAAACCACTGGGGCTACACACTTAAAATTTTGCCAGTGTGACTTGCTACGCGGCGGGGATTCTGAAGAAATATAGTTTTGACTCACTACGAAAGTCTGGAAGGAACTACTAGCTACTCGCGCAAAACGCAGGGGTTATCAAAACCGAAAAAAGTAGATACAGTGATGACCAAGATGCTTAGATTAAAACTGCCTTGTTGCATATCAGTCAACAATATTTTGATACCTATGAATGTGTTCTTAGTAGACCAACCTTGGCTGCAAACACCCAGTACATATTTCAATAATTCTGTGGGTTACGCGGCTTCAGTTCGTAAGACTTGGTTAGTCTGTAAGTTTTTACAAACGCAGGGTCCCTTATGGAAAATGCGTCTGATGTGAGACCCCGCGGCCGGCCATGCTGAGAACTGCTGCTTCTGTGTTCTTTATGTTGTTCTGCCACCGATCCGTCGTCTGTACGTTGTGCGAAGAATGAAAATTACTCCCACAGGTCAAACCCACTCGTTTTGTAATATTTCACCACACAAACAAAAAATTAGTTACAACACTGTTACTGGATAAGTTTTTACTTCATGAACCTTGGATTTCAAGATGATTTCAAGGATAAATCGAAATAAAATGAGAAATATGAAACAGCAGAAGCTTAAATTTTTAGTCTCAGTTCAGTCTACAAATAATGCCATGCTTACGTCAGTTTTGACGTATTTATATTTACGGGAATACCAATTTTATTTTCTTTGTCAAGTCGAAACTTTGCTTTTGTTTTGTAAGTAATTACGATTTGGCATTTCTAGTTGAATAAAGCACAAAAAGTAATTACATTTTTAAGATTTGGAGCTAAAAAAGCTCAATAATCAGATTCAAATAAAGCAGTAACGCGCTAAATGACGTCACATCATGACCGCGACAGAAACGGACGTTTGGACTATAGTAGAAAATTGTTGGAGTTTCATAATTTTGTAAATATTTTTTTTGGGTTTATTTATTTTATTTTTATTTATTTATTTATTTTCAAATAATCAGATAACAGAGATCCGTAGTGTTAGTAAAGTACCTTAAACCTAGTGTTAGTACATACATAAATTAAGATACACAATTTGGGTATGAGTTACTTTGTAAAAAAGACGAAACCAGTTTCTCAACCGGTCATCTTCTCCACAAAATGCCTCATAAAAGGGGAAAACACATTCTCAGTCACTGTTTTTAGAATGCTGTTGCCCCCGGCCCGGGTTCTAGCTGCCACAGACGCTATTTTCTTCCGCACAATTGCGTGGAAGCCATCAGTACGGTTCTGCGTAAACATCTCTGACGCACTACAGAACCGGGGTAGTCTCAAGAGCATTCTAAACACATTGTTGTACCTACTGGACCCGCAGGACATCTAGCGACCTTTTGGTGTAGTTGATCCACAGACCACCCGTGTACAGACCCTGACAATACGCTTTGAAAAGCGTTATTTTTACCTGTTTATATTACTGTATTTTATTGATTTAGTGAAAAAAAATACATGCATATTCCCTATTATAGTAGATAATTTGTTGCCGCTAAAATTTCGGGAGTTGTACTTGAAAACATACAATTTACTAGCAGTCAATGGTAAAAAGTAAAGTACACAATTCGTTAAAATAAATTCATCTTGGTCCTTGTATCCCTCACTCCGCTCAGGATTCTACTCTAGAATCCTTCGCTGCTTTCGGGATCCAACTTAATTCCTCGAATTAAATTCCCTTTTTTTTCACTTCTTGTTTATTCTACTATTCTTATTCTACCACGACCTAAGTATTATCTAATAACAGTGTCTTGTTTTTTTTTACTGCGAGCCGAAGTCTGCGTGTGCTAATGACACACCTCACTCCTCATACATAGTGTAATTAATTTGTAATGTCTAACGCGGATAAAAAACTGAAAATCACGCAAAAGCTATCAAGCTTATTTCTATGAAACCTTACCATTTTAAAGATAATTTAATTATTTATCATTTGGTTCGTAAACCAAATGATAAATAATTAAATGTATGTGTGTTGTATGTATTAAAACATATTAAAACACGTATGTTTTAATATGTTTTAATACATACAACCTTTTGTTTTATGCATCATAAATTAATAATGCGTCTAATTTGGGACAGCGCTCCTTGATGGGCGAGTCCTATTACTGGGTGGACGTCCGACGCGTTGCGTGAGCTCAGCATAGAACACGCAAGCTATGCACTCAAAGCCGTTGGCATATAGTTTACAGACGTAGGCCTGCCCCGGGAATTAGTAATCGGGAATAGTAATTGAGTATCATTTGTTGTTAATCCTTAGATATAAAGAATTATCTAAATAACGTTTTTCTAAAATGCTTTTTTTCCTTTATTTCGGCACGGTTGACATCTGTCGGGCATGCCACCGTCCCGGGGAATCAATCCGATACATTATTTCTTGCTGTTCTCGTCTGGCTAACGGAGACTACTTGCATAGGCACAACCTTGTAGCCAGGATTATCCACCAGCAACTTGCTCTGAAAATAAATAACGTTTTTCTAAAATGCTTTTTTTTATTATTAAAATATTTAAAAATGTATTTTATAAGTGTGTAATTTAATACGGGTAATTTAATACTGATGAATACAATTAAATAAAAATAATTATTTAACTCAACGTGGGAAAACTATTATTATTGTTATTTCCTCTCTGAAGGTGAATAATTAATATCAAGCAATGCTGATAAAGTAAGCTCAAGAGCTAGACCACCACCTCTTAAAGCAGTATTATTGTAATCTTACTTCAGTGTGGGAAAGAGACGGAGCTAGACGTCCTGTATAGCTCCATCTCTTTCTCACAATGAAGTAACATTAAAATAATACTGCTTTAAGAGGGTTGTCACATTTTGCACCTTTCTCGCTCACACGGGACCAAATTTTTAATAATGTTAAATGAAAAGATGCATTTTTGAAAAATGTAATCAATGGGCGGTCTACAAAATACTATTAATTTAATAGGTAATTATTAAAAACACATTTTTATTGTGGCATTTATTTACATCATCTCAAAAACAGATCATAACACTTAATTGCCTAAGTTTATTAGATAACACAATAGAAATGTGTTTTTGATAACTACCTGTTAAATTAATATTATTTTGTAGACCGGCCATTGATTACATTTTTCAAAAAAGCATTGTTTCATTTAACATTCTTAAAAATTTGGTTCTGTGTGAGCGAGAGAGGTGCAAAATGTGACAACGCTCTTAAGAGGTGGTGGTTGGCGCCCAGCTATGGCTAGCTGAGTTTACATTCTCGGGTTATTATTGTCTATTGCTTATACTCTGTCTACTGGGACTATACAGCATGTATTAGAAAGGCGTGGTCATATTTAAACGTGTTGTACAGATTATCAAACTGAACAACTTGCTCCATGGGACCATATCGTAATTGAGAAAAAATAATCAGCCGTCGTCGTCGTTGGGTCGATGGTTGGTTGGGTGGAGCTTTGTCTACGACATTAATTTTTTCGCCCCCGCTCTGGCCTCTCGCGGCCGCCACGTTCTTGACATTGGCTACTCGCGGGCGCATTCCGAAACGAATTAGTTATTGGCGCCACCATTCTCTGTTACTGTCAAGTATTTTTGTTTGTGCGGAAAAGAGACAAAATCATCGTTACCATTCATTGTTTCCGATGAAACATTCATAGATACGAGGCGGTCATTGACATTAATGCAAATAATCAATTTTATTTGCATTATGTCAATGACAGAGACTAATTGAATGGATTATGAAGATGATTGTTTAAAAAAAAGGCCCCTCGTTTTCTGTTCAATTTAATTTTAAGGTGAAGTAAATATTTGGATAAACTTGTCATTAAATTAAAACAAACTGGTATTTTGTTTGGACTTTATATTACTTGACTGATTATATAATTATGTATATTTTAACTTGCCTGGTTTAAATATAAAAACAGAGTTTTGCACATACATACATACATATATAAACTCACGCCTTCTTCCCATGGGGGTAGGCAGAAACTACAGAACGCCACCTGCTACGATCCTTACATACTCCTTTTGCCTCAGTTTTTGCACATGTACTTACTTATTTGCATATTTATTACAGATTACTAGCGAACGATACACAATTATTATCTATGGAAGAACATTTGTACCTACTGTTACTTAAGATATTATATTTCATCATCATTATTTTATTTTAATATTTGGTGGGATCAAGTTTATCTGGAAGCGTAAAGGTCATTCGTTTAACAATACTGATTACGCACATTATAAAATTTGCGCGTTTAAGTGAATTTATAAGTAGTTTGACTAGATCCTTTGATCTCCCAACATAACTCCAGACTCTGGTGCCTGCCTCTTATTGATAAAATCTCGCCATAATTTCCAATTACTTTTCAATACAACTATAAACACAATCAATGCTATTGTAAGCAAATATTCTAACAACTCTCCAATAATATCAATGGCTAAAATATTTTTTTCAAATATTTCCGGGACAACGGTTAACAAAATAATATTGCTGAGTAAAAATATCAAAGTGGCGATTGTGAAGCGACCACATAATTTGTTCGTAGATGGACCGCAGAATAGACGGCTCACAACTGCTATGTAAGTTACTAAACTTATAGCTACAGGTATTAATAACAGCGCCATAGCGATAGGACTTACAAATATGTCCTTCGGATCATCATCAGGCATATTAATTAGAACGGATCCTACAATCACATATAAGAGCACTATTACAAAAGGCACACCCCACGCAAAGAGGTTACTCCAAAGGTATTTTTTACGAATATCATAGTGGAATACTTGCACGAAATCAACAGAGAAAACATAGCACAACACTATTAACCAACACTGGAATGACATTTGGAAGTACACCAATAGAGCTAATGGTATGACACGAATCGCTGGATTACTTTCCACTGCTTCTTCAGAAATTAGTCTGTCAGATAGTTGAAGCAATAACATGAGTAGCATATCCACTATGATCACACTGAGAAGCACATAGTTTCTGAAAGTACGAAACTTGTTGAGAACGCACCACGATATCACACCAAATATTGATGCAATCACAGTCGCCACGAAGAAGATCCAGGCAATTGTGTCCGTTACGGCTTCGCCGAGGAGTTCCATTAAATGTTGTGGAATTTCATGAATATCGTCATATTCGTCGTTGGTCATGTTGGAAGTCGCGTGCGGCGTCAGGCGCGCGCTGATGTCTGTACTGTCACGCGCTGATGTTTGTACTGGCGATGCCGGCCGCCACGCGCCTACGGCGACACGCCCTGTGGGGCGCGCTAGTGAACCAGTTTTATTTATATCATCACAAGACAAGTACCTACGCATATTACTGTCCTAAACTGAGGACGCGAACTTGACTATTATGACATTTCTTCTGATAGCATCTCTATAGTACATTAAATCTCTTCGGTGGTATTAAACCAGAATTTTATTTGGACGTCAACTGTTATACCTACCATTAATTTTAGAGCTAGCGTCCATTGTATTGTGTATTTGTATTCATTACACGTATTTATCTATGTAAGGTACCCTTGTATATGTAAGCTATCTAGTGAGGGTTGACGCAACAGGTTTATTTCTTCCATTCTCCCCCTGATGGCCGGCACGCTATCATTCACTCCTTTTTAGGGTTCCGTAGTCAACAAGGCACCCTTATAGTTTCGCCATGTCCGTCCGTCCGCAGCTTAGCTCAGAGAGTCTTAGTAGTAGAAAGCTATAATTTGGCATACACATATTAACTAAACCGATAAAGTAGTAAAATAAAATCATGAAAAAAATTTAGGGTGCCTCCTGTACACGTAATGTGGGGATGTTTTCTTCCCCACACCATGGGGTAGACCCCATGGTGTGGGGTATTGTTGGATAGGTCTTTCAAAAATATTGCGGGTTTGTGAAAACAATTATTCGATTAAGGGATCCGTTTCTGAAATATTAAGCTTTAAAGTGCTAATTTTTGTTACAGTCAAGTGTCCCTGTTAAACCCTCGGGCTTCGTGAGGGTTTTGGGGGTGCTCGCTCACGTTGCGAGCTGATGTGATAGGTTATGCGACCCTCGAGCTTCGTGAGGGTCACAATGACACTATCTGATTGTTTCCCTACGTTTTCCAAAGCTGACTTCAAAAATGAAACATAGGGGTAACTTAAACCATATGTTTATTTTACCTTGGTTTGGTTACAATAACAAAACGTACGATTATAAACTCACGTGGATGTCGCTACGTCCCCGTCAGGGGGCGCGGCTGGCGGTGTCGGGGTTACCCCCCCTGACCGCGGAGGCCATACGGGCCCCTCATCTTGGCGTTGGATGGATGGGCGCAGCAACTACGTGCGCCCATGTGTGTGATTGCTATGTGTTTTTCTGTAGGCGCGTTACGACGTTGTCCCACAACGCCGCTTGCTTCACGACACCTCGGCGGTCAGCCCCCGCCAGGTGAGACCCCCAGTTACCTGGGGGAGGCCCGACGAGGACGACCAGCGACAGAGGTGCCGACTCCACGCTCCTACAGAATAAGGTGATTAGCCCCCGCCCGTTCTGATCTCAGAGCTAGCCGATCACAGTCCGGGCTAAGAGGCTGTCGTGTGTGTGAGGACGGTATTGTATTGTGTAACACCGTCCGGTGTCTACGCGAATCGCAGCCCGCACCGCGCCTTCGCGTGTGAGTTTGGGTGCCTGTATAGAGGTGAATGTCTGTTGTTTGTTACGTAACGCGCCTATATTAACCTAGCACGCGCTACGCAACAGATGCATGCAATATGTAGCGTCTATTGTCACAAGTATGCCGCGTGTAGACTGAAGCGGCATACTCGGAGGTCAATCCGGTGGGTGAGTGAGGTCATCGTCCGCAACCAGGTCGCGGGGTAGGGGCCTCGCGTCGGGGGGGCGCGTATGCCAGGGCGCTATCTGCTTGACATGGGGCCAAGCAGATGCGTCGGCACGCGCGAACATTCCCTTCGCGAGGCGGCGCGCAAACTCATCCAGGCTCTCAATCCCGAGGTCGCGCTGGATGACATCGTTCCTCACGTAGCGAGGAGCGTCCATAATGGTCCGCAGCGCAAGGTTTTGCTGCGCGCGGAGCAACTTCCGGCTCGACTCGCTCGTGAGGGCGAACCAAGCGGGGGCGGCGTACGTCAATATCGGGCGCACGTACAGTTTGTACACGCCCAACTTGACGCGCGCCGGGAGGCGGGACGAGAGCACTGGTTTGAGGAGGTTGCGGGCGACCCTCCCCCGTGCGGCGACCGTGCGGACGTGTGGCCCCATCGTGAGCCGACGATCGATGATGACACCCAGGTACTTGACCCGGGGCGACCACGCGATGTCGACTCCCTGCAGCTTCAAGGGTGGTGGGAGGCGCGCGGCTCCGGTGAGCATCGCCTGCGTCTTACCCACGTTCACCGACAGCCGCCACTTCGACAGCCACTCGGGAAGTAGTTCGAGGGCGCGCTGCATTTTGACCACCGCGTACTTCGCATTAAGCGAGGTGGTGATGTACGCGGCGTCGTCAGCATACAGCGCTAGCGTCGCGTCGGGCGTAGTGGGGATGTCGTCGGTGTAACGTGAGTAACACGCCGGCGAGACGCAGCTACCCTGCGGCACACCGGCCAGCACCGGGCGGGCGCTGGATAGCGCTCCGTCGACCACCACCCTGAAAGTCCTGTTGGCAAGAAAAGCAGAGACCACACTAACAACGCGACGGGGCGCGTCGGATGTGGCCAACTTATAAATAAGGCCGTCGTGCCACACACGGTCGAAGGCCTTCTCCATGTCGAGGAGTACTGCCACCGAGTATTCCTTCCTATTTAGCGCAGCTGCGAGTAGGTGCAGTACCCTCGACAGCTGGAGCGTCGTGCTATGCTCCGACCGAAACCCGAATTGCTCCGGCCGTGGCGCTATGTGAGGTTGGAGATGTCGGTTGGAGTGCTTCGAACACCTTGGAGACTGTCGGCAACAGGGTGATCGGCCGATAGCTCTCCGGCTTCAGTATATTCTTCCCCGCCTTGGGCAGCATAATGACGCGCCCTTCCTTCCACAAAGCGGGAAAGGTCCCCGTGCGCAGTATCCCCGTAAACAGGCGCGCCAGCGCCGCTACCATTCGGTACGGCAGGTGGCGCAGCACTGTGTTGGTGATACCGTCAGCACCGGGGGCCTTCCTAGGCTTTGTTCTTAGGATGGCGCGTCTGACCGCCCCAGGCGAGAAGAAGATAGGGTCCTCCTCGGGAGCTATCGGCGTGGCGAAGTAGTCTCCCAGGTGTTTCTCGACTGCCGCGACATGCTCGGAGTCGCTGGTCGGGTTTGGTTGGAACTGACGCTCCAGGTGCTCAGCGAAGACCTCCTCCAGGTGCTCAGCGAAGACCTCCGCCCGGTCCTCCGCTACATACTTGGGCGCCCCGTCGCTGCTTAGCAGTGGGTGCACCGGAGCTGGGGTACTCGTAAACTGTCTGCAGAGCTTGTAGACAGACGCCCAGTCGTCTGTCGTGGCGTCTATTCTTTCCTCCCAGTCTGCGGCGGCGGCGGCCTGAGCCTTAAGCTCGGCCTTTACCTTCTCCGCGAGACGGTTTAACTCTGTTTTGAGTGTTGGGCATCGGAGTTGCTGCCACTGCTTGCGCAGGCGCCTCTTCACGGCGATCATCGACTTGATGTGCGCCGGCAGGGGCGGCAATAGCCCTCTCCCCTCCGGCTGCGTAGTAGTCGCCGCTTCCAAGGCGCTTTGAATGCAAGCAGTGACATCGCCCGCCATCTGGTCCACGTCCGCGGAGGTAACGATAGGCCGAGTTGGCGTGGTGGTCTCTAGCTTCTCTTGGAAGGATATCCAGTCCGTTTGTCGGCGTGGCGCTATGGGCTTCAGTCGGGTCGGCATACCCGAAAGGACGACGAGTACAGGTTGGTGGTCCGACTGTAACTCGTCGTCTATAACTTGCTGCGTGATCTGGCAGCGTAGCCCTCGGTAGACTACGATGTCCAGCACGTCTGGCGTGTGTGTTTGCGCTTCAGGGTAGTGTGTCGGCGTCTCTGGGCCGGACACCGTATAGCCGAAGGCTTCCGCGTCCGCGAAGAGCCGTCTCCCCTCGGTATTCGTAAGACATGAATTCCACGCTGGGTGCTTGCAGTTTAAGTTACCGGCGAGGATGGTTGCCTTCTGGGATGTGCTAATAAGGGCCCGCAGCTCCGACAGGTCCAGATGGGCCGCGGGCGGCTTATAGCAGGCATACAAGTTGATGTCCTCGCCGGCCATGTGCAGCTGTACACCCAGCGCGTAATAGCTACTGAGCGACGGCGAGGGGATTTCCTGATGGACGACTCTACGCCTCACTAGTACCGCCAGACCACGGTAGTGGGTGTTATGAGCCGACCTTTCATCCTTCCTGTAAACGAGATGTCCCGGGAACCTAACCCTATCTTCGGGTCCCAGGAACGTCTCGCTTATGAGCGCCACGTCGATGTTTTGATCCCGCAGGAGGTGGCGGAGGGGGGCGACCTTGTCCCGAAGGCCGCGGGCATTCCAATGGATCACCCTCAACGACTTAGCCATGATACAATCTTAAAAGTTCGGCCAAGCCGTCAAGGATGACCGTCTCTATATCTTGACCCTGCCTTATAGCTTTAATTAGATCCATTAAAAGCTGTATAGCGCAGGTTGTAAATTCCTTTTTAGAGGTTGGTGTCATCATTTGGGCGCCGGTGGCACCACCACTCGCGTCCTTGGTGAACTTACTAGTTGCAGCGTTCTGCCGCTGCGATGTGGTGGCGCTAGCCGCGCCAGTGGCGGTGCTGCGTGTTTCGGTAATCGACCGCTGCGCTATGCCGGCGCTAGCGGCCGCCTCCTTGCCTCCACTCATTACAACCTGCGCTCCTTTCAAGGCAGGGTCGGCCTCTGGGACCTCTTCTTGGGTCGCCGCAGGGGTGGGTTTGGCCTTCTTGCCTTTTCCCTTCCCCCCGCGTCTGTGTTCCTTCCTCCGCCTAGAGGAGGTGGTTTGCCTATCTGTGGGCCCGTTGGCCGCCGCCATTAGCGATGCGCCTTGTGCCTCTTCTGGCATCACTTGTGGCCTCTCGGTGGCCACTGTGGGCCGGCGTGAAGCGGCCGTAATGGCGGCGGTCCCCGCTCGCTTGTTCCTTATCTCGTGTTGGAACACGGGGTACTTGATGTTGCACGCGGGGTGCGGGCCATCGCAATTGACGCAGGTGGCCGGCTCCTCCCGCGGGCGCGGGCAGTCACGTGCCGCGTGCTCGCCTCCGCATCGCACACAAGCGAGCGGGCGATGACACTGGTGCGAGCTGTGTCTGAACTTCTGACACCAGTGGCACTGCGCGGGCCCACGTTTCCCTCTCCAGGCTTTTATTTTGACACCACGCATGTACATAAATACCGTGGTGTCGTATATGGCCCGGACGTCGGGGGTCTTCTTCAAAACTGCGTGGAACACACAGCCGGGTTGTCCTTGCGCACCCTTTATGTGGCGCGCATACACCGGCTGGTATCCCAACGCCCGGAGCTCCTCCTCAATCTCCTGCGGGTCGGTATCCGCTGGTAGCCCCCGTATCGCTACCTTCATATTCTTCTCCGCTGGCAGTGAATAGGCGAACCAAGACACGCCGCTCTCCTTCTCTAGGCCAGTCAAATAGCGCTGGACCAGCCTATATTCATCCTCAGTTTCGGGGGAGAATTTCACCCCCGTCGCGTATGGACGCGCGTTAGGAGGCCGGCCCTGCTTGGCGGCGATGGCCCTGATATGGGCGGGCCAGTTGGGTAACCTTTCCACTACCAGCGGTGGGTAGCGTGGCTTCTTCGCCTGCTTCTGCTTCGTCGTCGTTGCGGCGCCGGGGGCAGTGGCAGGGGGTGGGGTCGATGTAGTAGCAACAGGGGGGCAGGGGGTAAATTTGAAACACTTACCCCTGCTGTGGTCAAGTCCGGTGTTGGTGACGGCGACGCAGGTGGTGTGCGCCGCGCCGCGTCGGCGAAGGTAGGCGACGTTGGTGTGTCCCGACCCCGCGGCGCGCATTCACGCTGTTGCCGCGGCAGGTCAAGGCAGTACCGCTTCGCCTCCTCCGACGCGGTCTCGTCAGAGCTCCTCCTTCGTCGCTGGGGTCTTGGCTCGAGTTGGAACTCAAAGTCGAACCCCAGCGGCGGTGCTGGTGTTCCTCCCACGTTGGGCCGCGATCCGAGTCGCGGGGTCGCATCCGGAGACACGTCACCGCGACCGGACACGGCCGAGCCCGCAGATGCGAGCGATATGCTCGACCCCGCACGTGAGGAGCATGCCGACAGCATGGCGGGCGAATCGTAGGCGGAGATCCGAGGGGGTGCCGGTGAATCGGGCACCCTTGGTGTCGTGGGAGCTGGCCGCTCTCGCTCAGCCTTTGCCGGTCCCGCCAGCGAGAGGCGGGAACCAGCTGTGGCGGTGCGCGAAGCTGGCACAGCTTGGGGCTTCGTCTCGTCAGTGAGCGCAGCCCCGGTGGGCGCAGGTGGCGACGCAAAACGTGGCAGTAGCGCTGAGGTGCGTGCGAGCGGTGCACTGGGGCGCAGTGTGTGCAGCGGTGCGCGCGGCGGGCGCGGCAGCACGCGCGGCAGCATGTGCGGTGGGCGCGATGGGCGCGGCAACACGCGTGGCGGCATGCGCGACGGGCGCGGCAGCACGCGCGGCCGGCGCGGCGGCATGCGCGGTCGGTGCAGCGGCATGCGCGGCGGGCGCGCCGGACGCAGCGCCGCGCACGGCCGCGGGTGCGCGCGTGGGCGGCGCGGACGATGTGGTGGCGCGCACATGTTGTACACGGCCAGGATTCGCAGCAGGCCCCGGAGCCTGTATGGGTACCGGGCGGAACGCGGCGGGGCGGACGGGTACCGCGTGCTGTCGACCAGACGACGGCGTCGGCGCAACGCGCGCAGGCGCCGACGCCGCCGGTGGGCCGGCGGCTGCAGCGGCGCTGGATCCCCCTCCTCTTCCTTCTTCTCTCCTCCGTTGGGTTGGCCCTGCCAGCGGTGCACCGGCCGACGCGTCGCCGATGTTCGGCATCGACGTCGCCCGGTCCAGCGCCGGAGGGTCATCCTGGGTCCCGGCATCGCGGCCCAACGAGCCGCGCTTCCGGGTTTCGGCATCTTGCTGGGCGTAGCCTCCGCGACCGCACCGATGACGACTCACCGGGCAGCACGGGGTGCTCCCCCTGTGTCTACACAAGTGCCGGCTAGGTTACTGTGCAAACACAGAGGCAACGATTAAAATTTGCGGTCCGCGCGGACAGAACACCAAACTACACTGTGGGATTAGTGCTCTCTAGGCCACGAGCCAATCCACGATTATAAACTCGTTGGATGTCGCTACGTCCCCGTCAGGGAGCGCGGCTAGCGGTGTCGGGGCTTGGCCCCCTTCCCGCGGAAGCTATACAGTGGCCCGCAAATACGGGCCCCTCGATGAGTGCGCCTATAGCGGCTGGTGGTAGTGAGCGTGCGTGCACGCCCATGTGAGTGATTGCTATTGGTGTTTCTGTAGGCGCGTTACGACGTTGATCCACAACGCCGCTTGCTTCACGACACCTCGGCGGTCAGCCCCCACCAGGTGAGACCCCCAGTTACCTGGGGGAGGCCCGACGAGGACGACCAGCGACAGAGGTGCCGACTCCACGCTCCTACAGATAAGGTGAATAGCCCCCGCCCGTCCTGATCTCAGAGCTAGCCGATCACAGTCCGGGCTAAGAGGCTGTCGTGTGTGTAAGGACGGTATTGTATTGTGTAACACCGTCCGGTGTCTACGTGAATTGCGGCCCGCACCGCACCTTCACGTGTGAGTTTGGGTGCCTGTCTAGAGGTGAATGTCTGATGTTTGCTGCGTAACGCGCCTATATTAACCTAGCACGCGCTACGCAACAGATGCATGTAGTATGTGGAGTCTATTGTCACAAGTATGCCGCGTGTAGACCGGCGGCGGCATACTCGGAGGTCAATCCGGTGGGTGGACGGGGTCATCGTCCGCGACCAGGTCGCGGGGGAGGGGTCTCGCGTCGGGGGGGCGCGCATGCCAGGGCGCTATCTGCTTGACGTGGGGCCAAGCGGATGCGTCGGCACGCGCGAACATTCCCTTCGCGAGGCGCCCAGCAAACTCATCCAGGCTCTCGATCCCGAGGTCCCGATGCAGGACATCGTTCCTCACGAAGCGAGGAGCGTCAACTATAGTCCGCAGCGCAAGACTCTGCTGCGCGCGGAGCAACTTCCGGCTCGACTCGCTCGTGAGGGCGAACCAAGCAGGGGCGGCGTACATCAAGATTGGGCGCACGTACAGTTTGTACACGCCCAACTTGACGCGCGCCGGGATGCGGGACGAGAGCACCGGTTTAAGGAGGTTGCCGGCGACCCTCCCCCGTGCGGCGATCGCGCGGACGTGTGGCCCCATCGTGAGCCGACGGTCGATAGTGACACCCAGGTACTTGACCCGGGGCGACCATTCGACGTCGGCTCCTTGCAGCTTCAGGGGTGGTGGGAGGGGCGCGGCTCCGGTGACCATCGCCTGCGTCTTACCCACGTTCACCGACAGCCGCCACTTCGACAGCCACTCGGGAAGAAGATCGAGGGCGCGCTGCATTTTGACCGCCGCGTGCTTCGCATTAAGCGAGGTGGTAATGTACGCGGCGTCGTCAGCATACAGCGCTAGCGTCGCATCGGGCGTAGTGGGGATGTCGTCGGTGTAGCGTGAGTAACACGCCAGCGAGACGCAGCTACCCTGCGGCACACCAGCCAACACCGGGCGGGCGCTTGATAGCGCTCCGTCGACCACCACCCTAAAGCTCCTGTGGGACAGAAAAGTAGAGACCACTTTAACAACGCGACGGGGCGCGTCTGACGTGGCCAACTTGTAAATAAGGCCGTCGTGCCACACACGGTTGAAGGCCTTCTCCATGTCGAGGAATACTGCCACCGAGTACTCCTTCTTGTTATGCGCAGCTGTGAGGTGGTGCAGTACCCTCGACAGCTGGAGCGTCGTGCTATGTTCCGCCCGAAACCCGAACTGTTCCGGCCGCGGCGCAATGTGGGGTTGGAGGTGTCGCAGCAGGAGTGCTTCGAACACCTTGGAGACCGTCGGCAGCAGAGTGATCGGCCGATAGCTCTCCGGCTTCAGAATGTTTATCCCCGCCTTGGGCAGCATGATGACGCGCCCTTCCTTCCACGAGGCGGGAAAGGCCCCCGTGCGCAGTATCGCCGTGTACAGGCGCGCCAGCGCCGCTACCATACGGAACGGCAGGTGGCGCAGCGCTGTGTTGGTGATACCGTCAGCACCGGGGGCCTTCCTAGGCTTCGTTCTTAGGATGGCGCGTCTAACTGCGCCAGGCGAGAAGAAGACAGGGTCCTCATCGGGAGCTATCGGCGTGGCGAAGTAGTCTCCCAGGTGTTGCTCGACCGCTGCGACATGCTCGACGTCGCTGGTCGGGTTGGGGCGGAACTGACGCTCCAGGTGCTCGGCGAAGACCTCCGCCCGGTCCTCCGCTACATATCTGAGCGCCCCGTCGCTGTTAAGCAGTGGACGCACCGGAGCTGGGGTGTTCGTGAGTTGGCGGCAGAGTTTGTGAACCGACGGCCAACTGTCCGTAGTGGCGTCGATTCGTTCCTCCCAGCTCGCGGCGGTGTGTGCCTGTAACTCGGCCTTCACCTTTTCCGCGAGACAGTTGAGCTGCGTCTTGAGCGTGGGACATCTTGACTGTTGCCACTGCTTGCGAAGGCGCCTCTTCACGGCGATCATCGCGCTGATATACGCCGGCAGGGGCGGCAGTAGCCCTCTCCCCTGCGGCTGCGTTGTAGTCGCCGCTTCTAAGGCGCTTTGGATGCAAGCAGTGACGTCATCCGCCGTCTGGTCTACGTCCGCGGAGGTGGCAATAGGCCGAGTCGGCGTGGTGGCCTCTACTTTATCTGTGAAAACTGTCCAATCCAAGGATCGACGTGGCGCTAATGGCTTCAGTCGGGTCGGCATACCCAATAAGACGACGAGTACAGGATGGTGGTCCGACTGCAGCTCGTCGTCTATCACTTGTTCCGTGATCTGGCCCTGTAGCCCTCGGTGGACTACGATGTCCAGCACGTCCGGCATGTGTCTTGTGTCGTCCGGGTAATGGGTCGGCGTCTCTGGGCCGGACACTCGTCGTCTCCCCTCGGTGTTCGTTTGAATGGAGTTCCACGCTGGGTGCTTACAATTGAAGTCACCGGCGAGGATTGTTGCTCTGGGTGAAGCATCAATAAGTGCCCGCAGCTCTGCCAGGTCCAGATGAGCCGCGGGCGGCTTATAGCAGGCGTATATTTCTATATCCTCGCCGGCTACGTGCAGCTGAACACCCAACGCGTACATCGTGTTGAGCGACGGCAAGGGGAGCTCTTGATGGACGACTCTACGCCTCACAAGTACCGCCAGACCACGGTATCTAATGTTGTGAGCCGACCGTTCGTCCTTCCTATAAACGAGATATCCCGGGACCCTAATCCTGTCCTCGGGACCCAGGAGCGTCTCGCTTATAAGCGCCACGTCGATGTTTTGTTCCCGAAGGAGGTGGCGGAGGGGGGCGACCTTATCCCGAAGGCCGCGGGCGTTCCAGTGGATCACCCTCAACGACTTAGCCATGGTAAAGCTTTAAAAGTTCGGCCAGGCCGTCGAGGATGACCGTCTCTACGTCTTGGCCCTGCCTAATGGCCTTAATTAGGTCCATTAACAACTTGATGGCACAGGCTGTGAAGTCCTTCTTTAAGGTCGATATCGTAGCGCCGGTGGCGCCGCCAGGCGTGTCTTTGGTGGACTTTAATTGGTCCACGTTCTTCCGCTTCTCAGTGGCGGCGCTAGCAGCGACAGTGGAGACGCGCGTCTCTTTAGCCAACTCTTTATGTTCCCGTTCCTGCCGCTGCGCTATGCCGGCGCTAGTGGTAGGATGTTGGACAGTCACAGCCTGCACCTTGTCTGAGGCAGGGCCGGCCGTTGGGACTTCTTCCTTGGTCGCCGCGGAGGTGGGTTCGGCCTTCTTGCCCTTTCCCTTGCCCCCGCGTCGATGCTTCTTCCTCCGCCTCGAGGAGGTGGCTTGGTCTCTTCCTGTGGGCCCATTGGCTGCCGCCATCAGCGACGCGCCTTGAGCTTCTTCTGTAGGCATCGTTTGTAGCCCTTCAGTGGCCACTAACGGCCGGCGTGTAGCGGCCGTGATGGCGACAGTCTCCGCTCGCTTGTTCCTAATTTCTACCTGGAACACGGGGCACTTTATATTACACGCGGGGTGCGGGCCACCGCAGTTAGCGCAAGTGGCCGGCTCCTCCCGCGGGCGTGGGCAGTCTCGTGCCGCGTGTTCGCCTCCGCATCGCACACAAGCGAGCTGTGCCTAAAACGTTGGCACCGGTGGCACTGGGCGGGCCCACGTTTGCCTCGCCAAGCCTCTATCTTGACACCCCGCATATAAAGAAACACAGTGGTGTCATAGATAGCCCGAACGTCGGGGGTTTTCTTTAAAATTGCACGATTATAAACGAACACGTGGATGTCGCTACGTCCCCGTCAGGGGGCGCGGCAGGCGGTGTCGGGGTTACCCCCCCTGACCGCGGAGGCCATACGGTGACCCGTAAATACGGGCCGCTCGTCGTGGTGCCATCTTGGCGTTGGATGGATGGGCGCAGCAACTACGTGCGCCCATGTGTGTGATTGCTGTGTTTTTCTGTAGGCGCGTTACGACGTTGTCCCACAACGCCGCTTGCTTCACGACACCTCGGCGGTCAGCCCCCGCCAGGTGAGACCCCCAGTTACCTGGGGGAGGCCCAACGAGGACGACCAGCGACAGAGGTGCCGACTCCATACTCCTACAGAGTAAGGTGATTAGCCCCCGCCCGTTCTGATCTCAGAGCTAGCCGATCACAGTCCGGGCTAAGAGGCTGTCGTGTGTGTGAGGACGGTATTGTATTGTGTAACACCGTCCGGTGTCTACGCGAATCGCAGCCCGCACCGCGCCTTCGCGTGTGAGTTTGGGTGCCTGTATAGAGGTGAATGTCTGTTGTTTGTTGCGTAACGCGCCTATATTAACCTAGCACGCGCTACGCAACAGATGCATGTAATATGTAGCGTCTATTGTCACAAGTATGCCGCGTGTAGACTGAAGCGGCATACTCGGAAGTCAATCCGGTGGGTGAGTGGGGTCATCGTCCGCAACCAGGTCGCGGGGTAGGGGCCTCGCGTCGGGGGGGCGCGCATGCCAGGGCGCTATCTGCTTGACATGGGGCCAAGCAGATGCGTCAGCACGCGCGAACATTCCCTTCGCGAGGCGGCGCGCAAACTCATCCAGGCTCTCAATCCCGAGGTCGCGCTGGATGACATCGTTCCTCACGTAGCGAGGAGCGTCCATAATGGTCCGCAGCGCAAGGTTTTGCTGCGCGCGGAGCAACTTTCGGCTCGACTTGCTCATGAGGGCGAACCAAGCGGGGGCGGCGTACGTCAATATCGGGCGCACGTACAGTTTGTACACGCCCAACTTGACGCGCGCCGGGAGGTGGGACGAGAGCACTGGTTTGAGGAGGTTGCGGGTGACCCTCCCCCGCGCGGCGACCGTGCGGACGTGTGGCCCCATCGTGAGCCGACGATCGATGGTGACACCCAGGTATTTGACCCGGGGCGACCACGCGATGTCGACTCCCTGCAGCTTCAAGGGTGGTGGGAGGCGCGCGGCTCCGGTGAGCATCGCCTGCGTCTTACCCACATTCACCGACAGCCGCCACTTCGACAGCCACTCGGGAAGTAGTTCGAGGGCGCGCTGCATTTTGACCGCCGCGTACTTCGCATTAAGCGAGGTGGTGATGTACGCGGCGTCGTCAGCATACAGTGCTGCGATGTCGTCGGTGTAACGTGAGTAACATAGGCGAGACGCAGCTACCCTGCGGCACACCGGCCAGCACCGGGCGGGCGCTGGATAGCGCTCCGTCGACCACCACCCTGAAAGTCCTGTTGGCAAGAAAAGCAGAGACCACACTAACAACGCGACGGGGCGCGTCGGATGTGGCCAACTTATAAATAAGGCCGTCGTGCCACACACGGTCGAAGGACGTAATCGGTGGAGAATCTCGACACCGCGATTTAACCTTTGGACTCAAATAAAAAGCTCCATCTATTGGTCCCGATAGTAATTAACTTTACAAACACCAAAGAAAATATGGTTGAATAATTGTAACATTGATTTGCGGGCAATGTTGCTACTGGCCGATATATGGCTGCACAGTCCCCCCCCCCCTCCCCCAGCTAAACGGTTAGTTTTGGATATGTGAAAAAATTCACTGTAGTAGTATCTACAACGAAGTTAAAAGAAAAACTCAGCTAAGTAGGCTTTACAAGTTTACGAGTACTAGTCGACCAACTTACATTTACAGTTGGAATGAATGAGGGAACATGATTTTCAACTATAATGATTTTACTTCCCATCCTTGACTACGCTGATGTCAGTTATCTTGATCTCACTGAGGCACAACTAGATAAACTTGAGCGACTTCAAAACTTCTGCATAAGATTTATATTTGGCCTGCCCAAATATGATCACATTTCTGAATTTCGTACAAAGCTCAAGTGGATTCCCATACGTCTTCGCCGGAATTCTCATTTCTTATTTCCGCTCTACAATATTCTGTTCAATCCTACAACCCCCTCTTATCTTAAAGAACGTTTCAAGTTCCTTCATGACACACATAATAGATATCCGAGGTCATCGGAAAACTTGAGACTGGAGATGCCGATGCTTTCCACCAGTTTTTATGACAAGTTTTTTACAGTTCAAGCAGTGCGGTTATGGAATGCCTTGCCCGTGTCGATAAGGCGTGCTCCATCTTTGTCCACTTTTAAAATTCTGGTAATAAAATACTTCCTCTCTCCTTAAAACTCATCATTACATAAACATTACGTATATACATATACGTATGGTATGTATGTATTTATTGTATATGTAACTGGTGCACCACTACCACCACCAACCAGCCACCACCACCACTACCACCTACAGTATTGTCTCTCCTTCTCCCTTTAATCCATCCAAAGGTTGTCTGTAAAAGATCGCTTTTAGCGATAAGACCGCCCATTGTGTGACCCTATGTGTAAAATTTCTACTTTTTTATCTGTAATTTTATGGTGTACAATACTATTCTGTTCTATCCAATTCTATTCTATTCTATTCTGTTCTATTCTGTTCTGTTCTGTTCTGTTCTGTTCTGTTCTGTTCTGTTCCGTTCCGTTCCGTTCCGTTCCGTTCCGTTCCGTTCCGTTCCGTTCCGTTCCGTTCCGTTCCGTTCCGTTCCGTTCCGTTCCGTTCCGTTCCGTTCCGTTCCGTTCCGTTCCGTTCCGTTCCGTTCCGTTCCGTTCCGTTCCGTTCCGTTCCGTTCCGTTCCGTTCCGTTCCGTTCCGTTCCGTTCCGTTCCGTTCCGTTCCGTTCCGTTCCGTGCCGTTCCGTTCCGTTCCGTTCCGTTCCGTTCCGTTCCGTTCCGTTCCGTTCCGTTCCGTTCCATTCTATTCTATTCTATTCTGCGTTGACCCCTGGGGGTCCACCTGGACCACTTTGGGAACTAAGAGTTAAACGAACGAATATATAAGTAAATGGCAGCGCGGTCGAAATGAGTTTTTATTTAATAACTAGCTGTGCCTCACGACTTCGTTCGCGTGGATGTCATAAGATACATAATATACTAAAATAACAGCCACATTTTAGTAAAACTTCCTCGTCCCCCGACCCGCCGCGTTGCATCGTCCGCCCGCGCTATTACTTCGTTTTCGCTTAGTGTTCTTTCAGACTTTTTCCTTTTGCTCGGCTCCTAGGGTCGTGATGTTAAATAGCCCACATCTGGAGCTAGACCACCACCTCTTAAAGCAGTATTATTGTAATCTTACTTCAGTGTGGGATAGAGATGGAGCTAGATGTCCTGTATAGCTCCATCTCTTTCTCACACTGAAGTAACATTAAAATAATACTGCTTTAAGAGGTGGTGGTTGGCCCCCCAGATGTAGGCTATTCCACATCGAGGATAGATTCTATCCTCGAGAATTGGGCTACCGAATGCAAAAAGAATTTTTCAAATCCAACTTTTTGTTCATAATTTCATGGGTTTTAATTTTTTGCGCGGAACCCTAATTATTTTTCAAAAAAAAAAGTAACCTTAGTTACCCGCCATAACATCAGCTATCTGCCAGTGAAATCGGTCCAGCCATTTCGGAGATTAGCCGGAACAAACAGAGACAAAAATGTTAAAGTACGTTTTTTGTTATAAGTACCGTTTGTACTTTCTTATGCATTTAGTAAAAAGTTGTTATTTTGACATTACAAACTAACACTTCAATTTTATGTATTTGTATAGATAGTCGCACAATATATGATACTAAAATAACTGCCACATTTTAATAAAACTCCCTCGTCCCCCGACCCGTCGCCACAGATTACCAGATAAATCACTCCATGTAAGTACTTACGCGCGCTAACTACCTACCGACAGCCGGGCCGCATGCAGCCCATTTCTCAGTGAGTTGCCGACAGCCGCGAGGCGCGCACGTACGCATATATTTCGGTCAACGTGACGTATTTAGTTTCAAATTCTTATGATATGGCTGGTTCTGGTGTATTATGTGCAGTTGATTGATGTAGATCCAGCAAGAGAAGAGATAAAAACTTATCTTTTTTCAGTTTACCTGTTGATACAGTTGTTACTTTCGTTTTTTGGATAGGTAAATTGTTTAAACTTGCATGTTTCGTGTGCCGTCGCGTTGAATCGCCCACCCGCGCTATTACTTCGTTTTCGCTTAGAGTTCATTCGGACTTTTTTCTTTTTGCTCGGCTCCTAAGGGTCGTAGTGTGATGTTAAACTGCTTATAACTATCCTCGAGAATTGCGCTACCAAACGCAAAAAGAATTTTTCAAATCTGACTTTTTGTTCATAATTTCATGGGGTTTTTTTTGCGCGGAACCCTAATTATTTTTCCAAAATAAGAGTAGCCTAAGTTACCCGCCGTAACATCAGCTATATGCCAGTGAAAGTCCCGTCAAAATCGGTCCAGCCTTTTCGGAGATTAGCCGGAACAAACAGACAGACAAAAATGTTAAAAATTGCTTTTTAGGTACGGACCACCACATAACATAACAAGCTTATAACTTTGTGATTTTTCATGATACAGTTGTGAAATTTTGTATATAGATTCTTTACATAAAAATACCAGACACGTGTTTCGGGTTTCGTATAAACTAAAACTAATCTTGTATGTGTGACACTAAAATTCAGTAGGATACGGAACCCTTTAATAACATCAAATTCATTTTAAAATTTAAATAAACAATGAATGCACACTACGTTCAAAGTGGACTATCTAGTTCCAAAAAAAAATACATCCTGATAAATGATATTAAGTAATCTGCATACTTGTCTTAAATTGATAATTTCTGATCCGGTATCATAGCGCTTTGTGGCGTGTAACTTTGTGTACGCGTGTCACTGCTCACCAGCGCATCAGACTGCGCACACGACGCTCACCATGGCCGACAACGACACCAGTGATACCAGCCCAAAAACGTTTGAAGATCTCGTTGGTCGCTCTTGTTTCAACATGATTGAATTGAATATGTTCGTGCTGTCTCTCGCAGCGGCCATATACGGAGTGACATCGTGGTGCTTCATCAAGAAGTTTCGTCATTTTAAAAACTATGTCCTCCTCAGTGTAAATATAGCGCTAATGCTATCTACAATATCCTTTTTCTTAAGTGACGTTGAATATTTTCCGGAATGGGTCTACGATCGCAAAGTGTTTATTTTAACTTATACTTTTATAAAGTTTTGTGATTTATCAGCTAGTTGTTGGTTACTAGTGTTGTGCTACATTTTTTATGTTGATTTTGTTAAAGTTTTCCGTCTTGACATTCGTAGAAGCCTTAAGAGTAGCCTGTTTGCCTGGGGTCTACCTTTTATACCAAACTTATTATTTTTTGTTCCTACATTATGTTGTTATGCCTATGAATGGAGTGAAATAATACCACCACACATGATATATTATATCAGTATTTCAATGACTGGATTTCCCGTGGTGACTAGTTTTGTTATATAGATAATAGTTTTATGTAGTCTATTCCGTGGTAGTGAAGCTGGTAAGGTTATATCTATTACCAAATGGCGTCGCTTCTACATAGCTACGTTGACTTTTTTTCTCAGCGATATAGTAAATATATCTGTCATTATTAATCTTTTCGATACGGTATTGACCATTAATGTTATACTCTACATAGGAGTTTACTTGAACACAATAGCAATATCTGTTTATTTAATTATACTAAAGAGTAATCGGGAATCATGGCGAGAATTTCTGGATAAATTCAAAACAAAAGTCACTCGAAATGAAGTAAGTATGTCCAATGTACTTGGATCTGTAAGGACAATACCTTAACTATTTTGACCACTTAGAACGCACATAACATAAAATAGCATAACGCCCTACCTATACTGCATCCACATTCCGCCAGTTATGTAACCGCTTAGAAATAAAGTAAAAAAACTGTTTGTAACCATTTTTGCTAGACGATTGACCTTTACGCTCCAAGATACATATATGATCACACCAAAAAACAAGTAAATAAATAAATGTTGCATACATTTCGGATTTGTAGATAAAACAATAGTTCAAATATACCTTAACTTGTAACCTTGATTATCCAACTCAATAAATACAATTTTATATCAAACAACGTCTTTTCTTTTGCCGTTCGATCATCCTCAATTGTTTACTCCTTTCTTTCCTGTGTTGCCACATTCCATCAGTTTGGATACATTCATACGCTAAGTTCACAGAGGTAGAGTCACACCAAGAGAGATACACAAACCCGCAGGGCAGCATGTGGCGAGCTGTTGGGCAGTAGCGACCCCACGAACCCTATCTCCCGGGAGAAGTCTTATTCCTCATCTCTGGCTTGCCTTTATTGACCGGCCAGAGTGAACACTGACGTGGAATAGAGCTCCCACCTCATTCTTGCCTTTATTGGCTGGCTTGAGTGGAGATTCGCAAGAGCAAACGTGCTCGGAGGAAGGAAGTATTACAGTAAGATGCTGGTAGGGATCTTGACCGTACTTCCGAGATTATTCTAATAGCCGTGGAATACCTCTTTACTCCTCATAAGCACCTCAGGATATGTTTCCCCACTGTCACTACGATACTATGTGCTTGCGACCGTTTTCGGGGGCCCATTATTGAGTGTGCAAGTCACTCCCTGCCATTTTATCCGTGTATAATACAACATTGATTAGGCCGGGGCCATAGTCCTTCCATAATTCTAGGCAGCCAGTCTACTTTAGCCACTCAAACCCATAGTCCAATATCTTTGTTTTCATATCCTGCAATAGTCCTACACAAACCAGGGTAGTGCATACAGGGATAATCGTCGGTCGGTTCATGATATCATTAGAAGCGTCTAACGGGCCTCTGCAAGTTGGCTTCGGCCCCTCGTACGCCTTCCAAAGGTCCGGAACCCCAGGGTCCCGAGATATGTCAGACTTCACATAATAATAATAATGGCTGGGATCTTGACCGTCCTCCGGGATTGTCCTGATAACCGTGGAATACCTCTGTACTCCTCATTAGCACCTTAAGACAGTCCCCTTGTCGCTACGACACTATGTGCTAGCGATCGTTTTCGGGGGCCCATTACCCACCACGATGCCACTCCGTACGAGTATATGGCCGCTGTGAGAGTCAGCGCGAACAAAATCCGGGCAATAATGACCATCACATTGTTACAACAAGACCATCATATTTTAAGAACGTAAGGGATGACGTGGGCTTAGTCTGCTCGTTTTACTCGCTACCCCAAGTACCCGAGCTCGTTTCACTTGCCCTTGGACTGATTAGTCGAGAAGGAGCCGATATTATGTACACTGGGTGTTATGTACATCGATATTTTGAACTCTAAACGTTTCTTTTGTACATATTCTGAATTTTGACATTTTGGAAGTTGATCAATATTTTCGACATTTTAAACCGCAGCCACACGACGGTTCGGAATTTTAAGTTTCTACATTTTGAACAACGGTATTTTTACTGTATGTAGCTATATGTTTTAATTTTCCAGCATTGACAGCTCTCTGATATAAAAAGTAAGTAAGTACTTTTTAATGTTGCATCAACAAGGAAAATCTATATTTAACATATTATGTGGACAAACAAGAATCGCAACTTGTTATATTTATTTAAATGACCGGTCTGCGACTCAAAACATCGTAAGTGCGCGTCTTGAGCGCCACACTCATCATGTTTAGTGTCCATAATGCTGATTTATCCTTTATCTTTGACTGGTCTGTGGTTGTGCTGTCTCTGGCAGTGTTCATATACGGAGTGACGTCGTGGTGTCTCATAAGAAAGTTTTGACACTTCAGAAATTACGTATATGCTACACTCCTACCAACTTATCTGTGAAATGGCGAACATTGGAACTACGGCCGTCATGTTGAAATGTCATTCGATTGTCAGTGTATACTACATTCGGGTTCTCTGGTTGTTTTGTCGTGATATTGCTGAATTTATAAAGTTAAATATGCCGAAAGCTATTAAAAGTGATGCTCGAAACATTATTCTAAAGGTTAAAACCTTTTTTGAAGAAGAAGCTCGGGCGGGGTCTCCGATTACTCCATTTAATCAAATATACAAACGAATTTCGGCAGCGACAGGTTAGTATTGTCAACTTTCTTGTTATAAATTACCCGATACTTAACTAAGTATTTAAGTCCACGAAATATTCGTTTCTATTCTTGCTGCAGGTTAGCGTAACGGTAACGTACATCTAATAGGTAACCTGCTAAGTGAGTGAGCAAACTAACCTGCCAGATTTCAAATTTCTGCTAACATTTATTTTATTATATTATATTTCAGGTGTGAGTCAAGGACTAATTTCAAAAATAGTTAAGGAAGGGCACACAGCAGAAGAAACTAGTACAAAAATTCGGACACCAGGCAAGGAGAGAAAACGTAAAAGTGGATTTGTGCATGTTGATGATTTTGACATGGGAGTTCTACAGAGGAAAGTACATGAATTTTATTCTGCTGAAAAAGAGGTCCCTACTGTTAAACAGCTTCTAGAGGTCTTAAAGACAGAAATAAATTACACAGGACAGCGAGAGAGTCTGCGAAAGCTGCTTCACAAGGTGGGATTTCGTTTTAAAAAATCTCAATCCAATCGGAAGGTTCTTATGGAGCGTAATGAAATATCAGCTTGGAGAGCTAAGTACTTGCATGCAGTGGATAAAAAAAAATCTCCCCAGCCCCGGCCCATAATTTATTTAGATGAGACATATATTCACTTTTCGCATACATCGGGTAAATGTTGGCAATGAGAGGGTGAAGGCGGAGTATTGGAGCCTGTATCGAAAGGGCAAAGATATATTATTGTTCATGCGGGAGGAGATACTGGATTTGTTACAAATGCACTACTTGTGTTTAAATCAAACACAAAAAGTGGTGATTATCATGACGAGATGAATAGCACCAACTTTAAAAACTGGGTTATTGAAAAACTGGTGCCTAATTTACGAGAGCCATCCATAATAGTGATGGATAATGCTCCTTATCACCTTATTTGTGTGAATAAAGTCCCAAATACGAATTCCTTAAAAAAAGATATGCAATTATGGTTGACCCAAAATAAAATTGACCACGGAGAGAATTTGACTAAACCTCAGCTTTTAGAGATAATTATGAGAAACAAGCCTGAACCTGTACCTATATGAGATTGAAAAAAAAATAGGAGACAATAGACACAAATGCTTATATTTACCATCTTATCACTGTGATCTCAATCCCATTGAACTCATATGGAGCACAATGAAAAGAAAAGTTGCTGATGTAAATATTGAGCACAAAAATGCTGAAATTCCTTGCCTAGTTACAGAAGCTTTTGACGCTATTACAGTTCATGACTGGGCACAGCATTGTAAACACGTTCGCAGGTTAGAAGGAGAATAATTAAAACATGATTTGTATTTAGATAAATATTTTATTATAGAAGTGGTAAGTGACACTGAAACCGAAAGTGATAGTGATAATGATGATAGTGGTACGGAAATAAGCGGAGTATGGCCTCACAACCAGGATGAAGCTGTGTATGCAGGTTGTGTATGCTGAAATTCCTCGCCTAGTTAGAGAAGCTTTTGACGCTATTACAGTTCATGACTGGGCACAGCATTATAAACACGTTCGCAGGTTAGAAGGAGAATAAAATAAATAAGGTTATATAATAAGGTTAGAAAGTGATAGTGATAATGATGATAGTGGTACGGAAATAAGCGGAGTATGGCCTCACAACCAGGAGGTTCATCTAAAGATCACAATTACTGTAAACCTGGTTTGCAATAAATCATTGTAAAGCAATTTGTTTTTTTTTATTACACTACACTACCACTAGGTACCACTGCTAATTATAATTAGTCAAATCTGGTGTTAGGGGTTAGGTACGGTCATAACTAAATGCTAGACATCCAGGTACCTCTTGCAAGGTAGGTACCTACTTAACTTCGCATTAAATGAAAGTTGTATCCCCCCGTGGAACATTTTATCTGCTGAATTTCCACTTCATTGGATTACTTTTTAGATAAAGCCATTGTTTATTGCTGAGAGACTAAACTGTTAGCGTACCTACGTAACTGTAAATTATCAAATTCTTTTTATTAATTTTATTATTTTTATATAGGTATTTAATTTGTAAAAACTGTAATTCTTATTAAACGATTATGTCTAATGTGAAATTTCCTTCTTGAAAACTTACTCAATTTTGGGCACCTTATATTAATTAGCAACACTGAATCGACGGTGCCGTCCTCTTTCAGTTCACAGATAAGTTGGTAGGACTGTACTGATAAATCATAAATGATTTTATTTCTGTAAGTAGGTTTATACAAACACTTTTACACGTCAAACATTTTTTTTAAACTAGATTAGGCCGGCGGCGGCGTTTCCTATCTGACTACTCTGAGAAGAAAGGCCGAAACAAACTCAGAGGTCACAGTCTCTTTTAAAGTCCAGACATAATCTTGGTCAGATCATGTGAAGACCATGTAGGTTGGTGTCTGAAATGGTCTTTTGAGGAAAGAACCATGCAACACCTTATGTCGAAAATGTAATTAAAAAGGCTTCTAGAATGCTAGGATTCGTTATTAAGAATGTTGCTGATTTCCAGCGCAGTAGTACCAAGATTTTGTTGTACAACTGTATTGTCCGTAGTATCTTGGAATACTGCAGTGCAATCTGGAGACCACATTATGCCACGCACAACTTATGTTGTGCGTGGCATAATGTGGGCGTGGCGGCATTGCCCATCAGTGCACGCCGGACTGCGCACGCGCCACACCATGGCCGACAACGACTCCAGTGAATACAACAACAATATACAGGGTGTGGCGTAAATAGTGGTCCAACGTTAAGCGGTCGATACATCGTATATTCAGCTATCACATACCACAATTTAAAACTTTTTTTCCATAGATCTCAGAATAAAATATTTTTCTATTCTTTTTTGAAAAATGTACACCTTGCTTTACTAATTGGGCTGTACAATTCATCTCTTTTTGAATAGAAATGGTTACAACTTTTGTTTAAATTAAGGAGTCAGTTATTGTTATACTATTTTAGATTCTGTATTAATTGAACAAGTTTTTAAAATAATGGGCGCTGACAGTGTCGTACATTTTTTTACACCATTCGCATTTGGGTTACATTTTGAAATAAACACATTTTTCTTTATTACTTATAAAATTACATTTACAAAATTACTTGCATGTGATAGCACATGTATTCCACAGTTATAAACAGGAAAAAAAAATATAAAATAATATCTTTTTTAGAAATTACAGCCACATTAGTAAAGCAAGTTGTACATTTTTCAAAAAAGAATAGAAAAATATTTTATTCTGAGATCTATGGAAAAAAAGTTTCAAATTGTGGTATGTGATAGCTGAGTATACGGTGTATCGAACCCTTAACGTTGGACCACTATTTACGCCACACCCTGTATATGATACCAGTGAATATAAGTGTACCAGTGTTACCAGCCCACATAAGTTTGTGTCACTCGTTGGTCAAACTGTATTGTACGTTATTCTCTGGAAACTGTTCGCGCTGACTCTGGCTGCGGCCCCATACGGAGTGACATCATGGCGTATCATCAAAAAGTTTCGCCATTACAGAAACTTTGTGTTTCTCAGTGCCATCATAGCAAATGTTCTACGTTTAAGTATTTCATATATTTATTGCTCTTCTAACTGAGGAGTTGATGCAGTATATAATTAAATAGTGCGTGTTTTACTTTTTAGTTTATTTCTGTTCTTTTCCCTGTCTTTCCGTTGTTGGTTGCTAGTGTTGTGCTATATTTTTTTTGTTGATTTTGTTAAAGTCTTCCGTCTTGATATTCATAGAAGATATCTGAAAAGCACCCACCCTATTTGCGTGGGGTGCGCCTTTTATAACAGTGACCTCATATTTAATCGTTGGAGGGTTGCTTTTTATATATGATTCAAGACAAATAATTACAGTTCCTGTTGGTATGTTTCTGTTATTAATACCTGTGACGATTAGTTTTGTTATTTACGTAGCAGTTTTTTATTCTTTGTTCCGTGGTAGTGCAGCTTCGAGTACATCTACTAACAAATGGCATCGCTTTTACATAGCTACGTTAATATTTGTACTCAGTAATATTATTGTGCTAACAGCGTTACTAGAATTATTACAAATACAGATCTTTGTCGTTGATGTAATAAGAGAATTGGGAGAATACTTGAATTCAATTGCATTGGCTGTTTATATAATTGTAGTAAAGAGTAATAGAGAATTATGGATAATTTTTGAATAAAAGATTGAAACGAAAGTCACTGGAAATGAGGTGATAGGTATATCTAGGACATCATCTTTGAGGATAAATATAACAGGTGGGCTACTTACTTAGAAATCAAGTTATAAAAACAGAAACGAGTTGTATCAGTAACCGGTTCTGTTAGACGATTAACCTCGTTATTAAAACCCAGTAGGTATTTACAAGATTTTTTCAGAAATAATAATAACTGTCAAGTATGATCAACATCCTCCTGCCCTGTTTTAATATTTTTTAAACATAATATTTACAAAATATATAAGCTAACAGACTTAAAATAATAATTATAATATGTACAAATGTAAAAAATACATATATATATATATATATATATATATATATATATATATATATATAATCATAGGGCATCAAAAAATTCGTCCGCATCGCTGTCAACAGGAAAAGTGCCCAAAAGACTGGCAGCATTGCCACGTTGTATGGCGATGCTGATTCTTTGGCCAAAGAATAAGCCAGCCCTTTGGTCACGTGAAGAGTCGACCAACCACTTGGCGATGTCTCGGAAAACCAAGTGGGCACTCGGACCCCATGGCCCTAGTGTTTCAACCCCAAACGGCTCGAACATATAACTCCCAAAAAGATCGGAATATTTTCGCCGTTTGAGGTTTTCCGCACCTGCAGCAGCCGCCCCAGCACAGCCCGCCGTACTAGGAAGATGGGATGGTGCAAGGGTGTCGACACATGTTGCATCCCACACCAAAGGCCTGCCTAACTTCCAAGGCATTATGGTCATTCCGTCTGGTCTCTTGCTATCGTCGCGTGCCAAGCCGTTGGGTTCTAAAATAGCTGGCACCCCGGCGATGACAAGAGCACGACGGATAATGGCATTAAAGCTGGCGTGCCGTGCTATCCGGCCTGCGCTCTTACTACAAGACAGGCCATGATGTCCGAGGCAGTCGACGGCTTCACCGCACTGGCAGCGATGTGGAGCCCCGCAAGGAGCGCCCAGACACAGACAGGTAGCGAGCCGGAAGGTGGAGTCACCCAGTAAAGTGCCTATGTTGGGTGACGGTAGTGCTTGAAGCCAGAGGCCCGACTCCCATTCACCCACAGCCAGCAGGCGGGCACGCTCAGCAGTATTGGTGGACGTATTGATAAGATTATTCCGTACCAACCTGCAGAGCGGCTCATCCCACTGTCTCTGGGAAGATGGGTTCACGGGCCGATTTGTATCCGGGCAAGCCGCTATTTATTTATTTATTTATTTAATCTTTTCACATTTAAAAAAGTACAAAGGCGGACTTAATGCCTTAGGCATTCTCTACCAGTCAACCAAGGGTGGTGAAGAGATTAGATGGCAGGTGCTCTGTTAGGAATGGGACAATTTGTACATAAATAAGTTATAAACTTATAATACACATACATACATATTTACTACAATATATACCTATATTATATATATACATTATATACAAATTCAAGAGAGAGAGGTTTTGAGATGACTCTACGCTATTTATTTTGAAAATAATTCCACAATCTCCGCTTAAATGCATACCGACTGGTGGCCGTCCTGATGTCAAGAGGTAGCGCATTCCAAAGAAGAATGGACTGAATATGAAAGGAAGAATGAACAAAGTCAGAAGTATGAGAAGGACAGAGTAGGAGAAGATTGTTAGAAGAACGAAGATTCTTAGCGTGTGAAGAACATAGATATTGGAAGTGAGACACTAGATAAGAAGGAGGAGTGGGAGAGTTAAGAAGGGAGAAAAGCGTGGTCAAAGCACGCAAATTTCTTCTCTGGCGAATGGTCATCCATTTGAGCTCAGACCTGTAGCTCGACACATGGTCATATTTTCTAAGGTTGAATATGAACCGGATACAATTGTTAAGCAGTCTGTCAAGCTTATCCAGCAACACCGCATTCAAGTCAAAGTAGCACACGTCACCATAGTCAATGATAGGGAAAATCAAAGTCTGCACAAGCATAGTCTTCGTCTTAGCGGGCAAAAAGTTTCTCAGACGATACAGGGATCGTAGAGTACCGCTGACCCTTTGACTAACATTAGAGACCTGGCGCTGCCAGCTAAGCGTCGAGTCAAGATGCAAACCGAGATCTTTCACAGTAGGGGTAATGGGTATGACGGTACCATTGAAAATGAGAGGAGGAAGAGAGCTAAGCGTCACCCTACCCATCATGCGCGAGCTTCCAATTACAATGGCCTGACACTTTGAGGGGTTCACTGACACCCCAAAACTATCAGACCACTTTTTGATTGCATCTAAGTCTCGGTTTACATCTGCTACAGCATCCAATAAACTTTCCACCCGCGCAGCTGTATACAATTGAAGATCATCGGCATAAAGATGATACGAACACCGAAGACAGTGAGTTATAAAATTAATGAAGATGGAGAATAACAATGGAGAAAGAATACCGCCTTGAGGAACACCAGCATCCAGGTCACGCCAACTCGAAGAGCTCTCATCAACGCGAACCGACTGCCGACGCCCCCGAAGATAAGAAGAGAACCATTCCAGAACCTCGGACGAAACCATAAGATGAGAGAGCATAGCAAGGAGAATATCGTGGCTGACAGCGTTAAAGGCATTGGAGAAATCAATTAAAACCAAAACAGTAACCTTAGTATCCTCCATCGCTTCTCTAACGTCACCAGTCACTTTAAGGAGAGCGGAAGCTGTCCAGGCGTTCACCGCATCACTCAAGCACGGCACTTCAGAGTCAACCAGGGATGGAGCTAAAATTTTCCCGGTCAACTTTTCAGTGCTGTGGACAGAGGACAGGAACTGTAAGCTGCCTTAAACCGATTTAATTAAGGTCACTGCATGTCTTCTTCTGCCCTACACCTCTATTTGTCGTCATCTCAGTAGTCAGTCTTATCATCTTTCACACAATTCATCCATTATTTCTTTGGTCTTTACCTGTAATTTTTGTGTTTGTGTGGCGGATTTGTAAAAGATTTTTTGTGTTTTGATTGTGTTCAAGCTGTAGTTTAAATCATGGGCACCGCAGACGTGAAAGGGATTTTTTCTTGCAATATTTTTTTTACATTTTTCAATGTGTTCCTTTTGAGCCCAAAGGAAGGTATCAGTAACCTATATATTTAGAAAACAGAAGATTCCATAGTGTCGCAAGGATTACTCGCATTAAACTTTTATCCATATCTCAAAGTTTCAATCTCCAGTCTTCTGACTTCTTGACACCTGCCAGTTTCATACTAACAAGTATGTGTTTTGCGAATTTGAACCTTATAGTTACTAGAAATTGTCCAAGTAACAGGTAACAGGAACGGATTCTCTCGACGGCGGACTGTAGAGTGCGTACAAACAAGTTTGAATTTATCACCCGGGTAATTTTTATACACACTCGTGCTCGAAGTCCCAGTTTATTGTTTTCTGTATATCAGATGCGCTTAATTGTTGTGATAAGTTTATTTCAATATGAAGCCAAAAAAATGTTAATTGGAACTACTATAATGCAGTTGATGCGAATACAGCTAAGTGGAATATACGAGTATGTGAGAAAACTTATTCAAAGAAAGACACACACACACAAGTCTTATCACATCTTTCTTCTACCTCCGCCTTCGACTCCGGCTCCGGTTCCAACTCCGACTCTGGATCCGAATCCGATCAATCAAATGTAAAACCTCCGACTCCGGCTCCGGTTCCGGTAAAACAACCTCCGTAACATCCCTAATCGGAAGGGCAGACATGTGAACTAGATTGTATAAGTGTAATTTAAGTTTGAAAATTATGAAATACAGTGATAAGAACTCTCATGATTTCACTATCTTTCATTGCAAGACACTTAGTAGAGTGACTAAAAAACAGTGAAAAAAATTGTGAAACCGAGATTACAATTTCACTAGTAAATCATCTTTATGGATGGATCACCTCGGACACCATGGCCTGTCCTGCTGCAGGAGTGCAGGCCACATAGCACGACACGCCAGCATTAACGATATTATTCGTCGAGCTCTTGTCACCGCCGGCGTACCAGCGATATTAGAACCAAACGGCTTGGTACGTGACGATGGGAAGAGACCAGACGGCATGACGTTGTTGCCTTGGAAGGTGGGTAGACCTCTGGTGTGGGACGCAACCTGTGTCGGCACCCTTGCGCCATCTCATGTTCCAAGCACGGCGTGCTGTGCTGGCGCCGCTGCTGCGGCTGCTGAGACTCTTAAGCGGCGCAAATACTGTAACCTTATCGATAACTACAGTTTTGAGCCGTTTGGGGTCGAAACGCTCGGGTCATGGGGCCCGAGTGCGCGTCTCCTTTTTTAGGAAATTTCTCGCCGACTGGTCGACACTTCACGTGACCAGAGGGCTGGCTCGTTCTTTGGCCAAAGAATTAGCATTGCCATTCAACGTGGCAACGCTGCCAGTCTTCTGGGCACGTTTCCGGATGACAGCGATGCGGACGAGTACTTCGACGCCTAAGTTTCCTTTTGTTTTGTATATTTATTTGTATAGTTAGTTAGTTCGTTAGTTAGTGGAAAAAATAGATAAATAAAAGTATAATTTAAGTTTGAAAATTATGAAATACAGTGATAAGAACTCTCATGATTTCACTATCTTTCATTGCAAAACACGTAGTAGAGTGACTAAAAAACAGTGAAAAAAATTGTGGGACCGAGATTAAAATTTCACTTGTAAATCATCTTTATGGATAATACTTAAACTAGTTTGATCGCTCAGAAATCAAGTAAAAAAAGCAAATGAATGAGTAATGTTTGTAACCAGTTTCGTTTGTCGATCGCCCTTTTCACTCGAAATAAACATGTGTCCACTGAAACATAGTAATTCATCAGTAACTATAATTATTATTTCACATATCTATGAATCCTGGACAATTGCTTTCCTTATTAACGAAACAGCTAATATTGCCGATTTAAATAGGTGTAGGTAGGCTAGAAACAACAGCAATTACAGATTTCAACAATTAGGTATTATTACGTAGACAGTACTGAACCTCTCCTTTAAATGCGATTACATTGAGCTACTTACAGTTTATACGCACCGTACAAGCACCCCTGATATGCACTTCGCGCTGACACTACTACACCGGCACCAACACTGATACGCCACTTGAAACCACACTGTCGTAATATAATATCTGTGTGTAGAATATCGCATCAGCTTCTTCTCGTCTATTCCTCTTCATATTCCTTTGTCATGGCACTTCTTTGGAAACTTATATGCAACGACCAAAATGCCCACCAGAAATGTAGTACATACAGGGCAATGTTTTAATCACTAGCCAAATTTTCACAGGGTGGTCTACCCGTGAATATGAACAACTTACACAATGGGACCAACTCTGAAATCGCGAGAAAAAAATCTGCTGTTTCGTACATTTTGGCCGAGTAGGTATTGAACTTTTTTATGAAACAGCAGATTTTTTTATCGTGATTTTAGAGTTGGCCCCACAGTGAAAGTTTTTAATATTCATGGGTAGAACACCCTGTGAAAATCTGGCCGGTTATTGAAAACTAACCCTGTATTATAATCAGCAAGATATCGGTGGTTTCGCGTTGCTGGATCTGCTGCGTACTTGCTGTATTTTGAGCTCCAGCATTCTGGGCGATTATACCTTCCTCTTTTGAGCTGGTGCCTCCCATTTTTGATTTGAGAACTTAACAGAATTTTCCGCAATAAAAGTTAGATAAAAGTTGTGCGTCGGTTGTACACCGTTTGTATCTTTTGAATAATAAATGCATCATGCTAAGTTATTTTTAAGACGTATTTTACGTTGGAAGATCAGTGCTCACGACGGTTGTTTACATAACTTAGTCCTTACAGGGACGCGTGTGCGTACTTGAGCAGATCCCGGGTGGCAGGGTCGCAATGTAGGGATCGAGGTAAGAAGAGAAGTGAAACGATCGAGTGATGGTACAGAACTAAAGATTTATTGTAATAACACATGATTATATGAGAGTATAGTTGTTAAATATAACATAGGTATCCTACCACTACAATTGTCTCTCAATCTTGTGTTTAGTTATAAAACAATCTAAAATTTAACTTATTACACATAACTAATTATAACTGAAACTTATCTAGATATTTCAAAATTATTCTTGTTTTTAAAATACATAATATTTTATAGCTCACTGATCGCTTATGTTGTTGCTGCAAGATGTTTTTCTCATTCGTTCCGCACGATCACATCGGCTGTAATGATAACGTTACGCACGATCAAATCGGCTGTAATGATAACGTTCCGCACGATCACATCGGCTGTAATGATAACGTTCCGCACGATCACATCGGCTGTAATGATAACGTTCCGCACGATCACATCGGCTGTAATGATAACGTTACGCACGATCACATCGGCTGTAATGATAACGTTCCGCACGATCACATCGGCTGTAATGATAACGTTACGCACGATCACATCGGCTGTAATGATAACGTTCCGCACGATCACATCGGCTGTAATGATAACGTTACGCACGATCACATCGGCTGTAATGATAACGTTCCGCACGATCACATCGGCTGTAATGATTACGTTCCGCACGATCACATCGGCTGTAATGATAACGTTCCGCACGATCACATCGGCTGTAATGATAACGTTCCGCACGATCACATCGGCTGTAATGATAACGTTCCGCACGATCAGATCGGCTGTAATGATAACGTTACGCACGATCACATCGGCTGTAATGATAACCGAGTGTGTGCGCTGATATACCTATATCTGCAATATATTAACTTAGGTATTGGCTGCAACTCTAACACGCAACTTTACTTACCTTAGGGTCTATTTTTCAGCCAGGGCCGCGAGATGTTCGAAAGAGTTACCGTGGCCCCGGCACAGATAACTGAATGAACACGGTTGGGTTTTAGTCAGTAAAAGTCTGACACGCCCTCACGCTCCGCCTCGAGCGGGTGAAGTCATTTGGTGATTTTCTACCCAAAAATAAGGGTCTATTTTTATTGTAAACCATATTTTTACTTGAAGGTACAAGTAAACAATTTTGTTTTCAATTAAATTTTTTTATATTGCTACTTTGATGATGACGGTGGCTACATAAGACAGGGGTTTGTTCTATTCATGCCACAAAAAATAAGTTTAGCCATTGGGCTTGAATGTTTGACAGAATGAAAGACCAGCGTCAGCGCAGTGGGACGCTACGCCGTGGTGTAGCGGGACACTACACGCCGTAGCACCAGACAGAGACGCTACGCTGTGGCACCGGGCAATGCTACGCCGTGGTGTAGCGGGACACTACACGCCGTAGCACCTGACAGAGAACCTACGCTGTGGCACCAGGCAATGCTACGCCGTGGTGTAGCGGGACACTACACGCCGTAGCACCAGACAGAGACGCTACGCTGTGGCACCGCGCAATGCTACGCCGTGGTGTAGCGGGACACTACACGCCGTAGCACCAGACAGAGACGCTACGCTGTGCCACCGGGCAATGCTACGCCGTGGTGTAGCGGGACACTACACGCCGTAGCACCAGACAGAGTCGCTACGCTGTGGCACCGGGCAATGCTACGCCGTGGTGTAGCGGGACACTACACGCCGTAGCACCAGACAGAGACGCTACGCTGTGGCACCAGGCAATGCTACGCCGTGGTGTAGCGGGACACTACACGCCGTAGCACCAGACAGAGTCGCTACGCTGTGGCACCGGGCAATGCTACGCCGTGGTGTAGCGGGACACTACACGCCGTAGCACCAGACAGAGACGCTACGCTGTGGCACCGCGCAATGCTACGCCGTGGTGTAGCGGGACACTACACGCCGTAGCACCAGACAGAGACGCTACGCTGTGCCACCGGGCAATGCTACGCCGTGGTGTAGCGGGACACTACACGCCGTAGCACCAGACAGAGTCGCTACGCTGTGGCACCGGGCAATGCTACGCCGTGGTGTAGCGGGACACTACACGCCGTAGCACCAGACAGAGACGCTACGCTGTGCCACCGGGCAATGCTACGCCGTGGGGTAGCGGGACACTACACGCCGTAGCACCAGACAGAGTCGCTACGCTGTGGCACCGGGCAATGCTACGCCGTGGTGTAGCGGGACACTACACGCCGTAGCACCAGACAGAGACGCTACGCTGTGGCACCAGGCAATGCTACGCCGTGGTGTAGCGGGACACTACACGCCGTAGCACCAGACAGAGACGCTACGCTGTGGCACCAGGCAATGCTACGCCGTGGTGTAGCGGGACACTACACGCCGTAGTACCAGACAGAGGCGCTACGCTGTGGCACCGCGCAATGCTACGCCGTGGTGTAGCGGGACACTACACGCCGTAGCACCAGACAGAGACGCTACGCTGTGCCACCGGGCAATGCTACGCCGTGGTGTAGCGGGACACTAAACGCCGTAGCACCAGACAGAGTCGCTACGCTGTGGCACTGGGCAATGTGTTATATATGTATGTGTGAGCAGCGCGTATGTAAGCGTGCGCTGCGTCCCTAACCAAACCTCTAATGCAGGATTAAACCAGTGTGCTATTAGCCGTGAGTAGTTTCACTTGTCTCCCTACGCACCTACATAACAGTGGCGACGAGTTACCCACAGTAGCAAAAAGTAATTAAAAACGTCTTTGTTGAAAAATGGCACAGTCATTTTGTGGTATTTTGTCAATTTTCGATCATAATGTTAATGATTGGAAGACCTACAAAGGTCGCGTGACACAATGGTTCATCGCAAATAACATCGATGCAAAAAACGATGCGGCGGGAACCAGGAGGCGAGCCATTCTACTCAGCGCACTCAACGATGGTACATACAAGTTGGCAGCAGATTTAGCCCTGCCCAAAGACGTACAAGAGGTACCATACGAAAATCTGGTGACGTTGTTGGATAACCACTTCACACCAAAACGTTGCGGGTTCAGCGAACGGCACAACTTTTACGCAGCTTCGCAGCAGCCTGGCGAGACACCTACACAATGGGCAGCGAGGTTACGTGGACTAACGGCGCATTGCGGATTCAGCAATGTTGAGGAGGCCTTGCGTGATCGTTTTGTGATGGGGATGCTAGCGGGTCCTGAACGGGAGAAACTATTTGCGCTGGACTTGGAGACCTTAACCTTGGCGAAGGCGGTGGAGCTAGCAGAGAGCATTAGATGCGCGCGGGCAGGCGCTGCCGCTAGTGCTCCTGCATCTGCAGATCAAGCACAGGTGTTCAAGATCGCGAAAGGACAAAATAGTGTCAACACGACCAATAGTGCCGAGAAAAAAAAGTGTTCAGTGTGCGGTCGCGCTAATCACGAATCGTCTCAGTGTCGGTTTGCAAAGTATAAGTGTAAAAAGTGCAACACAGTAGGGCATTTGCGAAAAATGTGTAATAAACTTAACTACGTGTTAACGGGGGATGTGAGCGAGGACGATGATGGTAAGTCGCTTTATAACATTTGTTCGGATCGGGGGGAACCTATGACAGAAACGGTGACGATAAACGGTCGGAATTTAAAATTTCAATTAGATAGCGGATCGGCGGTGTCGGTCATATCTGAAGGTACATATAAAAAATTATTTTCGGGTATACCATTGCATATTTGTAACAAAAGATTTTATGGTTACACAGGAACCGATATGCAGTGTGTAGGTTATGTGCGTCTACTTATAACATATATGAAGCGCACACACACACTTGACGTGTTCGTCATACGACACGGCGGCCCACCGTTGCTAGGTCGCGACTTCATATCAATATTTAAATTAAAGTTAACACCTGTAAATTTTCTTAACCATACTCAAAGCGCAATTGACCGGTTGCAAATACAGTTCCCTGAAGTATTTTCAGACAAGCTGGGCGCTTTTAAAAACTATAAAGTTAAGTTGCAACTAAGTAATGATGCAAAACCGGTATTTTTTAAAGCGCGTCCCATTGCGTTTGCGTTGCGCGACAAAGTCGATAAAGAGTTAGAACGCTTGTTAAACCTCGGAGTGTTAAAACCAGTTAAACATGCGGACTATGCATCACCTATTGTGCCGGTACTCAAACGTGATGGTTCCGTCAGATTATGTGCGGATTATTCTGTGACCATTAACAAACAATTAGTAATAGAACAATATCCTTTACCGACGGTTCACGAATTATTTTCAAAATTACACGGAGGCCAGCAGTTCTCGAAAATTGATTTATCCATGGCCTACAATCAATTTCTGCTCGATGATGAGTCACAAAACATAACCTGTATTAACACTCACCGAGGTTTGTTTAAATATACGCGTCTTGTATTCGGTTTGTCGAGCGCGCCGTCTATTTTTCAGCGCGCGATGGAAACCGTGTTGTCCGGGTTAGACGGAGTGTTATGCCTATTGGATGACGTGTTGGTAACAGCAAGCACTGAGGATTTGCATGTGGAAAAGCTACACATAGTTCTCAAGAGACTTCAGGACGCGGGACTAACACTGCGAAAGGACAAATGTGAATTTTTTAAAGACGAAATAAAATATTTAGGATATATTATCAACAAGGACGGTCTAAAGAAAGATTCGTCTAAAGTAAAGGCAATTGTAGACGCTCCTGTTCCAACTAATATTGCCACCTTGCAATCATTTTTAGGGCTTGTTAACTACTATCGAAATTTCGTCCCTCGAGCATCAAGCATTCTCAGTCCCTTGTACGACTTGTTAAAAAAAGGAGTTAAGTGGCATTGGACAGCAATTCATCAGAATGCATTCAACGAAATAAAGAAATGCTTAACGTCGGAACAAGTGTTAACACATTTTGACCCAAATTCTAAAATAATATTCTAGGCGCTATTTTATCACAAGTAGGTAGTGACATGTTAGAACGTCCCATATCATTCGCGTCCCGCACGCTCACGTCAGCCGAAAAACGATACTCGCAAATACAGAAGGAAGCCACAGCGATTATATTTGGCATTAAACGATATCATCAATATTTATATGGCAGATCGGAACCGTTTGTATTACGTACCGACCACAAACCCTTGATCACTATCTTTGGTCCCTATAAGGGCATACCTGAAGTATCGGCTAATAGGCTACAAAGATACGCAATGTTCTTAAGCGCGTATAATTACACAATTGAGTACGTAAGAAGTGCCGACAACAACGCAGACTATTTGTCACGAGCGAGTTTACGTCATGATCACAAACAGATAGAGGAGCGGGGGGACAGCGGCGCTCACGCGGCCGCGTCCGCGGCTCCTATCGACCGGGCGACTTATGTGAATTTTGTAGTTGAAGGCAGCATACCAGTAACATTGAACGAATTACGCAAAGAAACTGCCAAAGATATTATTTTAGCAAAGGTAATTAATTACATTCATCACGGGTGGCCTAGACAATTGTTGTCGGATTTATATATTAAGCCTTATTATTTGTGTAGGACACAATTATCACATGAGAATGGTTGCCTCATGAGAGGCCATAAAGTGGTTATCCCGGAAACGTTACGCTCAAAAATTTTACACGAGTTGCATAATTCGCATTTGGGCATTGTGAAAACCAAAGCTGAGGCCAGATCACGATTTTGGTTCCCAGGGGTAGATGCAGCGCTGGAGGCAATGATCAACTCGTGCGATATCTGCCAACAGTTACGGCCGTCCCCGCCGCGAACGCCGATAATTCCGTGGCGGTACCCACCAAAGCCATTCTATAGAATACATATCGATTTCCTAGGCCCGTTAAATAATCAGATGTTTTTCGTAGTTGTAGACGCATACACCAAATGGGTGGAGTTGTACGATGTTACTATGTCTACAACTTCCACAAACGTCATAGGGAAGCTATACGATTTTATGTCCAAGTACGGCCTACCACGTTTACGTCATTTGAGTTTAGAAATTTTTGTTTAAGAAACGGCATCAACCATATGACGTCACCGGCCTACAATCCGGAAAGTAACGGACAAGCGGAAAGTTATGTTAAAATCGTTAAAAAAGGTATTAAATCATGCGTTATTCTTTCACGCAATAAAAGTGATTGCAAGTTAAAAATATTAAAATACCTTTTTGACTATCGAAATTCGGTCCATTCTGTCACGGGGTTCTCACCGGCTGAGCTAGTGTTTGGCCGCAAGTTGAGGTCACGCTTAGATCTGATCAATCCGAAAACACCTTCGGCCTCTCTCACATCCCTCACTAATAACGTTTACCGTCAACAGTGTTCGCAAATTAAAGCACGTGGAGGATGTAATAAACAAGTGTTTAAGCCAGGGGATCAGATAATGTACAAAAAGTTTTTAAATAATGTTACATTCCGTTGGTGCAAAGGTATCATTAAAAAGAGACTGGGGAAAGTACTTTACCTTATTCAGGACTTGATTTCGACGTGTGATGTGAAAAAGCATAAAAATCAAATAATATTATTTAAAGATGGCAAGGGTAATGTTTCACAACAGACGGAGGCGCAACATCATTATGACTTTGATGATTTTAACAACAGTCGTAGCGACCCATTGCCTGGCGACCCTCGGGTACAGAGTCCTGCGGGGCAGGGAACTGACGAGGCAGATCTGCAATCACCACCGTCTGCAGACACAAATACAGTCTCGGATCCAATTTCAAGGAATCCAGAAAGACTGTTGAGAAACATTCCCAGGGTAGATTATAAACCTTTCCTGTAACTTATGTATGCTTCTATTGTTAATTAATATTGTATTTGTACAACTTTATATTATTTTCGTCAAATAAGGGGGAAATGTTATATATGTATGTGTGAGCAGCGCGTATGTAAGCGTGCGCTGCGTCCCTAACCAAACCTCTAATGCAGGATTAAACCAGTGTGCTATTAGCCGTGAGTAGTTTCACTTGTCTCCCTACGCACCTACATAACACAATGCTACGCCGTGGTGTAGCGGGACACTACACGCCGTAGCACCAGACAGAGACGCTACGCTGTGGCACCAGGCAATGCTACGCCGTGGTGTAGCGGGACACTACACGCCGTAGCACCAGACAGAGACGCTACGCTGTGGCACCGGGCAATGTGTTATATATGTATGTGTGAGCAGCGCGTATGTAAGCGTGCGCTGCGTCCCTAACCAAACCTCTAATGCAGGATTAAACCAGTGTGCTATTAGCCGTGAGTAGTTTCACTTGTCTCCCTACGCACCTACATAACACAATGCTACGCCGTGGTGTAGCGGGACACTACACGCCGTAGCACCAGACAGAGACGCTACGCTGTGGCACCAGGCAATGCTACGCCGTGGTGTAGCGGGACACTACACGCCGTAGCACCAGACAGAGACGCTACGCTGTGGCACCGGGCAATGTGTTATATATGTATGTGTGAGCAGCGCGTATGTAAGCGTGCGATGCGTCCCTAACCAAACCTCTAATGCAGGATTAAACCAGTGTGCTATTAGCCGTGAGTAGTTTCACTTGTCTCCCTACGCACCTACATAACACAATGCTACGCCGTGGTGTAGCGGGACACTACACGCCGTAGCACCAGACAGAGACGCTACGCTGTGGCACCAGGCAATGCTACGCCGTGGTGTAGCGGGACACTACACGCCGTAGCACCAGACAGAGACGCTACGCTGTGGCACCGGGCAATGTGTTATATATGTATGTGTGAGCAGCGCGTATGTAAGCGTGCGCTGCGTCCCTAACCAAACCTCTAATGCAGGATTAAACCAGTGTGCTATTAGCCGTGAGTAGTTTCACTTGTCTCCCTACGCACCTACATAACACAATGCTACGCCGTGGTGTAGCGGGACACTACACGCCGTAGCACCAGACAGAGACGCTACGCTGTGGCACCAGGCAATGCTACGCCGTGGTGTAGCGGGACACTACACGCCGTAGCACCAGACAGAGACGCTACGCTGTGGCACCGGGCAATGTGTTATATATGTATGTGTGAGCAGCGCGTATGTAAGCGTGCGCTGCGTCCCTAACCAAACCTCTAATGCAGGATTAAACCAGTGTGCTATTAGCCGTGAGTAGTTTCACTTGTCTCCCTACGCACCTACATAACACAATGATACGCCGTGGTGTAGCGGGACACTACACGCCGTAGCACCAGACAGAGACGCTACGCTGTGGCACCAGGCAATGCTACGCCGTGGTGTAGCGGGACACTACACGCCGTAGCACCAGACAGAGACGCTACGCTGTGCCACCGGGCAATGCTACGCCGTGGGGTAGCGGGACACTACACGCCGTAGCACCAGACAGAGTCGCTACGCTGTGGCACCAGGCAATGCTACGCCGTGGTGTAGCGGGACACTACACGCCGTAGCACCAGACAGAGTCGCTACGCTGTGGCACCAGGCAATGCTACGCCGTGGTGTAGCGGGACACTACACGCCGTAGCACCAGACAGAGTCGCTACGCTGTGGCACCAGGCAATGCTACGCCGTGGTGTAGCGGGACACTACACGCCGTAGCACCAGAGAGAGACGCTACGCTGTGGCACCGCGCAATGCTACGCCGTGGTGTAGCGGGACACTACACGCCGTAGCACCAGACAGAGACGCTACGCTGTGCCACCGGGCAATGCTACGCCGTGGTGTAGCGGGACACTACACGCCGTAGCACCAGACAGAGTCGCTACGCTGTGGCACCGGGCAATGCTACGCCGTGGTGTAGCGGGACACTACACGCCGTAGCACCAGACAGAGACGCTACGTTGTGCCACCGGGCAATGCTACGCCGTGGTGTAGCGGGACACTACACGCCGTAGCACCAGACAGAGTCGCTACGCTGTGGCACCGGGCAATGCTACGCCGTGGTGTAGCGGGACACTACACGCCGTAGCACCAGACAGAGACGCTACGCTGTGGCACCGCGCAATGCTACGCCGTGGTGTAGCGGGACACTACACGCCGTAGCACCAGACAGAGACGCTACGCTGTGCCACCGGGCAATGCTACGCCGTGGTGTAGCGGGACACTACACGCCGTAGCACCAGACAGAGTCGCTACGCTGTGGCACCAGGCAATGCTACGCCGTGGTGTAGCGGGACACTACACGCCGTAGCACCAGACAGAGTCGCTACGCTGTGGCACCGGGCAATGCTACGCCGTGGTGTAGCGGGACACTACACGCCGTAGCATCAGACAGAGACGCTACGCTGTGGCACCGGGCAATGCTACGCCGTGGTGTAGCGGGACACTACACGGCCGTAGCACCAGACAGAGACGCTACGCTGTGGCACCGGGCAATGCTACGCCGTGGTGTAGCGGGACACTACACGCCGTAGCACCTGACAGAGAACCTACGCTGTGGCACCGGGCAATGCTACGTCGTGGTGTAGCGGGACACTACACGCCGTAGCACCAGACAGAGACGCTACGCTGTGGCACCGGGCAATGCTACGCCGTGGTGTAGCGGGACACTACACGCCGTAGCACCAGACAGAGACGCTACGCTGTGGCACCGGGCAATGCTACGCCGTGGTGTAGCGGGACACTACACGCCGTAGCACCAGACAGAGACGCTACGCTGTGGCGATCCCGAATATAGTGCATTCGCTCACGGTAACCAGATACATCCGAAATCCTGCTCCAGGCGAAAACACCGTCACATGCTGCTTAGGGAGGCGCACGCTCGCGTCGCTCATTCTCCGTGGCGCGACATGTGTGTGACCTTCCCGGCAGCCACGGCGGTCTCCATTTGTAACGGTTTTTGCTATTTTTAAATTGAGTACGTGTATATGTATAGTCATGAGTATTACCAAAACTCAGTGTTTATCCCCATATTGGGGTCCAAGGTTCCGGTGCCAAAATTCCGGCTAACAGCTCCTAAGTTCCGGTTTTCACCTACCGGCTTATTACCGCCAAGCTCCGCGCCGTGTACTTCTTCCACCCGCTTGGCCGGGTCGAGTTTGTGGCCATAGACTTAACCCCCCCCCCCCCCCTTTCTCTAATTTGTAAAATATATTCTAACGCCGCTATGTAATACAACGTCACATCGTTCAGTTGTATTACATAACGGCGCTGCTTTGTAAAAGAACTAGCCGTTTTGTAAAACAGCGGATTCTACAATTCGTCTGCGACATATGCATAAAGTTGCCTTGATCAATATAAGTTGATTCATTTATTTTATACTAGCGATCCGCCTCTTTCTCGCACGGCTTTTACGACTTGACAAAACATCAAGATATCTTCATTATACCTTCAGGAATAAATTATCTAAATGATGGCGAAAACCGCATTAAAATCTGTTACGGAGTTTAGGAGTATTTTAAAGATTAACCATCAAGCAGAACTAACAACGTCGCAATGACATGATTTAAATGGGTTTTTTATTTTAAATTACAGGTTTAACAAGTTTAGTAAACTTTATAGATGTAGTCAATGACATCACCTCAATTCTGACGGTGCTTGTATCGCTTTCTTTCTTAAATATTCTCCCCATACTTCTCAATTACTTTATCCCATAATAAAAGACATAACCAGTGCCACTGTATTCAATACTTCACCAGATTCTCCAATTGCTTCAACTATAAAATATATGTTTTTAAATATTGTCTGAACACCGAAAAACATCGCTGAATACAAATATCAACGTAGCTATATCGAAGCGACGCCATTTGTTAGTAAATACACAGGCGGCAGCTTCACTACCGCGGAACAGAGAATATACAACCATAACATAAATAAACAAATTTACCGTAATTATTAATAAAGGGTGTCTCAGTAAGAGTGCACTTTTTAAAATTGGAATATTTTTTTTTCATGCAAGTGGCTACTCTGAAATTTGACAGCTGTCACCTCTGTTTATTCCGATTATTAAAAATGGAGCGCTTTTCGAAAGAATAACGCGTTACAATTGTGAAAACTCATTACAACGGTGAACGGCATTCGTTACAGGAATATGATAACGGACTTCTTGTGGTCTCAACTGGACGGCATGAATCTGGACAACATGTGGTTTGAGCAGGACGGCGCAAGCTGCCACACCGCGCATGAAACAATCGACTTATTGCAGCAACGATTTCCAGAACACATTACCTCACGAAATTCTGATGTCAACTGGCCACCAAGATCGTGTGATTTAACCCCGTGCGATTTTTTTCTTTGGGGTTTTGTGAAATCTTGGGTTTATGCGAATAAACCCGAAACAATTCCTGAGCTCAAATCGGAAATCCAACGCGTCATCGGTGAGATACAGCCACATCTCTGTGCAAAAGTCATGGAAAATTTCATGAAAAGAGTAATGGCATGTCATCGGAGCCGTGGGGGTCATTTGCCGGATATTTTATTCCATACTTAATCGGAACATGTCTTCTTTACAATACAATAAAAATATTACAACTCTGTCATAAAATACTTGTTTTTATTTTAAAATGAAAAAGTGCACTCTTACTGAGACACCCACAAGTGACTGAACTACTTCAATTTTAAGTATGTCTCTCGAGATATACAAATCAAGTAACCATCTAACAATAACATACAAGAACACTGCTACAAAAGGTATACCCTATCCAAATAAGCTACTCTTTAGGTACCTCCTGCGAATACCAATGTTGAAAACTTTTACAAAAATAATGTAAAAAAATATAGCACAACACTAGCAACCAACAATTAAAAGAAAGTGCACAGAATACATAGAGATATGCAAAAACTCACGGTGCGACTCAACGGGTATCCTGACCACCAGCATGCAGCGATCACGCATACCTGGTCTTCACCCACAGCCTCATCAGCAATCTTTGCACAGCACACTGCATTTTCGGCCAGTCAACAAGCAGAGCCCTTCAAACCTCTCCTTGTCAATGCCAGCAGTCAGCCTAAACCCGGCGCTGATGTACCACATCCGACGCACTGGAGCATAACGCAGCGCCACCTCGACTCACTGGGGTCATCTTCGCAGACAGTTCCGACTCACCGTGAACTATGCGGCACCCACCGGTTCCGACTCACTGGAACCTCAACTGGCCCTGGCAAGCATCGCAAGATACACGACTCTGCCCACTATCGACCTCCGGTCTCCGGAGGGGAGTGATGTGGCGGCATATCTACATCGCCACATGTGAATACATCACACTGACGTCACGCAAAATCCTGCATCGCGGAATCAGAGTTTACCGCGCGACGAGCATATACACAACGTCCCGACATCAACCGTCGGGCAGTAGCCCACCAGACACAACACCCGTCTGGTCGGAGGATCCTCCTTTTTGATAGAGGATGAGTGAACTTTACACCCTGTTCCTCGTGCCTGTATAACTAATATAAAGAATTAGTATATGAACAGAAGCAAGTGGAGTTCTGTAGTTTCTGCCTTCCCTCGTGGGAATAAAGCGTGATTTTAATATGTATAAATGTTGTCTATGAAATCACTTCATTTCTAGAGCGTTTAGTCTTGATCTCCGTTTGAAATATTCGACCCATAATTCCCGATTACTCTTCACTATAATTATATACACATCTAGTGCTATCGTATTCAAGACTTCTCCTAATAAACCTATTCCGGAAAACATTGCAAAATTATCATTAAATAATTGTAGTAAATAGGATAACGATAAAATATTGCTGAATACACATATCAACGTAGCTATGTAGAAGCGACGCCATTTGTTAGTAGATGTACTCGCGTTAGAATCACTACCGCGGAAAAGTGAATATAAAACTGATATGTAAATAACAAAATTAACTGTCGGAGTGATAAAATAAATAACTAAGACAGAAATCGCGAAAATGTTGGTTAAAATATTTTGTCCTATTAACGTATACGTACTTAAAAGCTCTAAAATAAAAGGTAATATAACCATTATTATAAAAGGTACAACCCAAGCAAATAGGCAGCTTTTAAGGTACTTCCTACGAATTTCAGTCTTAAAAACCTTTACAAAATCAATATAAAAAATAAAACATAATACGATTAACCAAAAATTGAAAGATAGCAGACACACCAAGCATAGAAACATAGATAATATTAAAACTATCTCCATCTCTTCTGTCGTTAAATTAGTAATTACTATAGTTACTATGAAAAAAAATAATAAACGCATTATATCTGCAAATATTACGTTGAGAAACACATAGTTTCTGTAATGACGAAACTTCTTAATGATGCAGCACGACGACACTCCGTATATAAACGCAGCCAGAGACAGTACGAACAAGACATAGAGAGAAATTGGAACCTCTATTATCGTTTCAGAAAATACAGTTTTTGTCGAATTGTTAACACTGGTATTATATGAATTACAGTTGTGTATACACTCATGTTGTTGTGTGCACATGTCTCGTATGAACAGATGTCGTATGCACTGGTGTCGTATGCACTGGTGTCGTATGCGCAGTTATCGTATGCACTGGTGTCGTATGCACTGGTGTCGTATGCACTGGTGTCGTATGCACTGGTGTCGTATGCACTGGTGTCGTATGCACTGGTGTCGTATGCACTGGTGTCGTATGCACTGGTGTCGTATGCACTGGTGTCGTATGCACTGGTGTCGTATGCGCAGTTATCGTATGCACTGGTGTCGTATGCACTGGTGTCGTATGCACTGGTGTCGTATGCACTGGTGTCGTATGCACTGGTGTCGTATGCACTGGTGTCGTTTTAGATGATAGTGAACGTTGAGAGCGCAGTTCGACACGCGCTAATGTACAGAGGCCAATATTATAAATAATGAACACAAAAAAATTATCAATAGGTTTCTACATATGTATAAACTAATTTCCGATACGAAAATATTGATATCGAAACAATTGGCCAAGAGTGAGTCGAACTGTAGGTTCAGCACGTTTGGAAAAATGACTTGTATTTGCATTTTCAAACAAAAATGTTTTACCTTCTATATAATTCTCAATTAAGTTCTATGGGTAGGGAGATCATATTTTTAGTACACCCACATTTTTCCAGTTATGTTTGAGTACTGAAAAAAATCTGCCAGAAAACCCAATAACATTTTGCCTGATCTGGGAATCGAATCCAGGACCAACGTGCTCAACAAAACACAGCGCTGGCTTTCAACGACAGTCGGCGTTGACGTGATGACGTCAACCGTTACTTCCTATGTGGTCTATGCTTAAATTGCTTTAGCAACTTAAAAATTAAGCTCAAAACAACTTTAGCAGTTCAACCCACCATTTCGGCAGTTATTTCTATGAAAACAACATTTTTTTCATTAATGTAAGGTGGACAAGCATTAGTTAGACCTAAATTTCATTCAAATCGATGGCATTAGAACCAATCTGAAAATAAATAGCTATGACAAATAGTCGAATGAAGTTGCACTTTAATGGTTCACACATAATATAACATCACGCCTTGTTTCCCCGAAGGGTTAGGCAGAGGTGTAAACACCCAGATTTCGCCAGTTATGTTTAAGTCCCAGGTAATAGCAACCTATTGCCATCTACCGGGCACAAATCCAGACTCCGGGCTGCTACTGAGAAATTCCAGATAGAAAAACCCAATAACAAAAAATAATGGTTCCTTTTTACTATTTTCGTACGAAACCCTAAAATAGGAAATATTAAAACCGTTATCCAGTTGAATAAGTGATAAAAGAATTATATTTACGTTTTAAACTGCAAAATGAATGATCAATTAATTATTTTATAAAACTTTGATAAGGCTGTGTAATCTCTCTCCTGTTCGTACTTGTTTTGTCTTGTTGTTCGAACGTATTTTTATTTCGAGTCGTGAAAATTACAGAACATTATACTCCATGTGCACATTGAAACTAAGATTTGCTTAATTGTCATTTTATTTTTACTGATATCTTTTCAGCAAAATCTTCATAATGATAATAATGATAATGTTTTAAGCAATACCTATTAGATCGTAAAGGTCAACTCACTCAAAGAACTACATAGTTGAATACAATATCAATAAGTTTATTTTTGTACTATAAATAAAAACGGTCTAAGAAGTTCTAATTTACACGTGGACATTACTGAACATCATCTCATTTCAAGCGATGTTTGTATTGATCTGCGTTTAAAATATTCTCTCCATGATTCCCAATTACTCTTCACAATAATTACATATACATCTAATACTATTGTATTCAATAATTCTTCTGCCTACTGTTGCGGCTTATGTATAATACCAACATAGCTATGAGTATGTAGTAGAAGCAACCCCATTTGTTAGCGGATGTACTTGCGCTAACTTCACTACCACGGAACAGAAAACATAAAACTTTTACATTAAATAACTAAATTAACTAAAGGAGTGGTAAAATAAACTAAAAAAAAAATCTATGAAAAAAATTCTAATGCCGTTTGTCCTACCAACTTATCTAAAAACGGTGCTGTGATATGAGCATTACCATAAAAGGTACACCCCAGGCAAATAAGCTACTTTTAAGGTACGGTACTTTTTCTTACGAAACTCGGTGTTAAAAACTTTTACAAAATCAATGAAAAAATAATAACACAACACGAGTATAAATTAAAAACTAGCGCAAATATACAAAATAGAAACTGGTGAAATACATACTAATCTACTTTTTAGGCATATTTTCGAATTCTAATGAACTCGGGAAAAGAAATTACAAACAATAATGGACTATCGTATTCGCAAAAATTACATTGGGTATCACATAGTTTCTGAAATGACGAAACTTTTCGATGATGCACCACGATGTCACTCCGTATCTGATGGCAGCCAGAGACAGCAGAAAAAGGACACCAAGGATAAGTTGGGAATTCATTTTTCGTTTCAGAAAGTACAGATGCCGTTAGCACTGGTGTCGTATGCACCTTTGTTGTATGCATAAGTATCGTATGCACAGTTGCCGCACTCATGTCGTATGCACTGGTGTCGTATGCACAGTTGCCGCACTCATGTCGTATGCACTCGTGTCGTATGCACAGTTGCCGCACTCATGTCGTATGCACTGGTGTCGTATGCACAGTTGCCGCACTCATGTCGTATGCACTCGTGTCGTTTGCACAGTTGCCGCACTCATGTCGTATGCACTGGTGTCGTATGCACAGTTGCCGCACTCATGTCGTATGTACTCGTGTCGTATGCACTGGTGTCGTATGCACAGTTGCCGCACTCATGTCGTATGCACTGGTGTCGTATGCACAATTGCCGCACTCATGTCGTATGCACTGGTGTCGTATGCACAGTTGCCGCACTCATGTCGTATGCACTCGTGTCGTATGCACAGTTGCCGCACTCATGTCGTATGCACTGGTGTCGTATGCACAGTTGCCGCACTCATGTCGTATGCACTGGTGTCGTATGCACAGTTGCCGCTGTAACGGCTAGGGCTTCGCAGGTAGGCTGCGGAGGCCGTTAACAAGTTAGGTTGTAGAAATAGAATGAAACCAAGGAGGTAGGTTAATACATATATTGTTTCTCTAGAGTAACACGGCTAGGTCGTGGGTAGGTAGTCACTGAACTGTTTGAAGTGAGCACTCGCACACTAGGTTAGGTAAGAGGTACTAATAGCTGTCTTTAGTGTTTATTTATATTCATATTGTATTATGGGTTTTTATTGCATTTAAGTTATGTAAATTAAGTTTTGATAATAGTTTTTAGCAATATTTTCAAATCTGGTTTGTTTTTTATTTTTGTAATCTTTATGTTTGCTGTAGCTATCATCACAGTTTTAGGTTTGTTTTGGAGTGACAGCTGTTAGTACTCGCATGTTGGTAGTCGCTAATTCTATATTTTGTAAAATTGCATTTCACCGCTGCCATCACGGAGTTTAAAGTTCATGTTTTAGTTTCACTTCAGGTGAGTTCCCATTATGTACAGTTATTATCAGATAACACATAGAAGTAGGCACTTATAGTTATTACAATAGCAAGAATAGGTAAACTTAAACTATACCACTACGATGTATTAGCAATGTATGCAAGTGCTCAGTCAGATCAGCGTGTTAGGTTTGGTAGGCTCGCCCCACGTTGGGCGCCACTGTGACGGCTTAGGACTTCGCAGATAGGCTGCGGAGGCCGTTAACAAGTTAGGTTGTAGAAATAGAATGAAACCAAGGAGGTAGGTTAATACATATCTAGAGTAACACGGCTAGGTCGTGGGTAGGTAGTCACTGAACTGTTTGAATTGAGCACTCGCACACTAGGTTAGGTAAGAGGGTACCGTCCTTGGCTGTGCTGGCAGGTGTAGGGGCCTGTAAGACAGGCTCAGTTAGAGGCCCTCGTCAGATTTGCTAGCGGGCTGTAGGTCCCGCACGATGGCTTGCAGCGTCAGCACGTGCAGCGCGCAGTCTGGTCTAGGGTAGCTTGTAGCAATTGAAGACCGGCCCTCAGCCTGGACGTAGAACCCCTAGATTTGGGGCACAAAGAATCTTAAGGTTCAAGGATTTACTCCTGTCAGCAAGACGGTCAGCGATCGAAATGAACGAGTCTTCCTTAGGACAGCTAGTGTTGTACCCCGCTTTTAGAGTTGTCACACTTTACGGTTAACTAGTGAAATAGTTAGCTCACTCGACTAATTGATATTGTAGAAGCAATACAACGCTACACCGCACTCATGTCGTATGCACTGGTGTCGTATGCACTGGTGTCGTATGCACAGTTGCCGCACTCATGTCGTATGCACTGGTGTCGTATGCACAGTTGCCGCACTCATGTCGTATGCACAGTTGCCGCACTCATGTCGTATGCACTGGTGTCGTATGCACAGTTGCCGCACTCATGTCGTATGCACTCGTGTCGTTTGCACAGTTGCCGCACTCATGTCGTAAGCACTCGTGTCATATGCTCAGTTGCCGCACTCATGTCGTATGCACAGTTGCCGCACTCATGTCGTATGAACAGTTGCCGCACTCATGTCGTATGCACAGTTGCCGCACTCATGTCGTATGCACTCGTGTCGTATGCACAGTTGCCGCACTCATGTCGTATGCACTCGTGTCATATGCACAGTTGTCGAATGCACTATCGTATGCAGTCGTGTCGTATGCACTGGTGTCATATGGACTAGTATCGTTGTCTGTGATAGTGAAAGTTGCGAGCGCAGTTCGTAGCACGCTTATGGGCAATATTATTTACAATTAATCACCAAAATACAAATTGGTTTCTACATATTATATCAGTAAATTAACTAATTGCCGATACGACAATATCGATATCGAAAAAATCGGTCAGGTGCGAATCGGACCAAGGGTTGCGCAACTTTGCTAAAAATACATTTCCCGTTTTCAAAGATAATTTTTCACTTTTGTAGGGCCACACAATTCAGTTTTTTGATGTGCAAAATTCGAAGATTTAATAAGTGAGAGGGGAATAGTATTTCTACAGATTGTTTTCATCTCAGTCAAATAATATGCGGCAAAAATAAAAATATTAGTATTATTAGTATGTAGGTACAAATGAAGCACAAACGTACTTTAAAATTTCAGCATTTCTTTAACATGCAATATAGGCAGAGAAGCATTGTTTATTCAAACAATGCCTTTCGATTTGATGGCATTAGTGGTTCCGAAAATAAGCACCTGTGACAGACAGACGATCCAAGACACCATTAGGGTCCTGGGTATGTATTCTTGTTGCTTCTATATGTGAGAACAATGTAAAATATAAAAACAATTCAAAATATAAGATTGAAAATAAGCCCTGGCAGTTAAGAGATGACCAGTCCCAACTGACGGCGCCCGTTCACGAACATGACGCGTGGATCAGCACCATCCAGCTCAACCATTTTGTAGGGAACCGAATGATCCAACACACCAGGGGCGAAGCCTTCATACAACCCGATTCCTATCGGCTTCCCTTCGGAACAACCACTCTTCTTAATGTCTACTATTGCCAAATAATATGGTACACCTGTGTGTGTAACTGTGTATCACATCACATTACATAATTATATTTAATACCAGTTTAATACATCATAAGATTAAAAACCTACAGTTTTTTGCCTGAGTTTATGAGAACTGAACAATTTTTTCTTCGGCTTCCCTCTAATGATGATTGTATCTACGCCACTGCAACACACCCACCACCGTCAGCGAGACATTAGGTAAGTATGTTAATCACAGGTAGGTCCTACCCTGTTTCACAATGATGTCATTTATATGGGTGTGTTCCGAGATAAGGATTTCAATGATGTGTGCGTAGCGAGGCGCACACGCAGACGACCACCGCCGGCAATCCTTTGTCTAGGATGTCGATGCACACACGGAGGCGGTTCACAGCGGTGACGTAGTTTGTTTACTATAAATATCTGTATCCCGATGGGACTGTTGTTCATTTTCTTTCTGCTTGCTCACCTGCTTGTACGCTTGATCCTTTGCCTAAATATAAGTACTCGTCAGTCAGCTTATTCGCATTTTATTTACATTCATCTGCAACCAAGCAAGTACCTGCCTATCTGCCTACCTACTCGCTAGTGCTCGCACTGTAAGTGGGCCAGCATAGCGTTAATCCACCACACGCACCTGGACCCACTTCATTGGTGACCCCGAATCCGTTGTCAAGAGGAGAAAATGGAGCCTAGCAAGGAGAAGATTGAGTCAAGCAAAGACAGGGACGTATTCCAGGAAGCATGCCGAGTTGGAGTAAGGACGCCGACGTTCAATCCTGATGACCCGGTACTATGGTTCGCCCAATTGGAAGGACAGTTCGCGTTGACAAGCATGACCCAGGACACAACCAAGTTCTACTTCGTTCTGTCACAGCTGGAACCACAACACACGACGGAAATTAGAGACCTGGTCGTTGCTCCACCAGCAACAGGGAAATACGAGAAGCTGAAGGTGGAATTAATAAAAAGGCTATCTGCGTCACAAGAGCGTAAAATCAAGCAGTTAATAATGCACGAAGAACTCGGCGACAGAAAACCGTCGCAGTTCCTGCGCCACTTACAGCACTTAGCAGGACCGACAGTCCCAGTAGAATTCATCAGAACAATCTGGTCAAGTCGGCTTCCCACCAACCTGCAAACCATTGTCGCGTCGCAAGCAGCCATGTCCTTAGAAGACCTAGCCGAATTGGCGGACCGCATTAATGATATCGTTACAGTAACCGGGCAAGTAGCAAGTACCAGTACTCGCCCGCCAGTAACGACTGATACGCAAAATACTGCTGTGGACGTGCTGACTCAAACTGTAGCAGAATTAAGCAGGAAGTTAGAAACCATGAGCATGGAGCTACGTAGTCGTCGTCGCTCGCAGTCGCGAAGCTCGAGATATAGATCACCATATCGTTCTCGCTCCCGTTCCAATTCCAGACCCCGAGATCACCCGCTGTGCTGGTACCATTACCGGTTTGGTGACAAGGCGCGGAAATGTACGCAGCCATGCAAGTACAGCAAGCAGCCGGTAAACTCCCAAGGCAGCCAATAGTGGCGGTACAAGACTGCCTAGCCGTAACAAGCCGCCTGTTCATCACGGATCGCAAGACGAAGATACAATATCTTGTAGACACGGGTTCAGACCTATGTGTATTCCCGCGATCCGCTGTTCGGGAGCCACGCAGCAAGACCAAATATGAGTTGTTCGCAGCAAACGGCACCATTATAGCCACTTACGGTTACCAACCACTTACCTTGGATCTGGGTCTCCGTCGAGCTTTCACATGGCAGTTCATAGTAGCAGACGTATCAAAACCAATCATCGGCATCGACTTCTTAGGTTACTACAACCTACTTGTTGACTGCCGCAACCAACGGTTAATCGATAATATCACTACACTAACAGTCGCAGCGACAAATCAAAAAGCAACGGAGGCCATATCGTCAGTCCGCACAACCACGGAAGGCACAAATTACCAAAAGCAGCTGAGAGAATATCCAGATCTCACACGCCCAGCTGGTAGACCTGGTATCACAAAGCACAGTACTGTGCACCACATACGCACCACGCCAGGCCCACCCGTATATAGTCGCCCTCGCCGCCTTGACCCTGAGCGGTTAAAAATAGCCAAACAGGAGTTCGAGGAAATGCTGCAGCAGGGAACAGCGCGCAGATCTGAGAGCGCTTGGTCGTCGCCGCTTCATTTAGCACGCAAAAAGAACGACGGCTGGAGGCCGTGCGGAGACTACAGATCTTTGAACGCACGCACAGTTCCAGACCGTTATCCAGTTCGGCATGTGCAGGACTTCGTGCACCAGCTGGTTGGGAGCACCATCTACTCCACTGTTGATTTGGTAAAGGCCTATAACCAAATACCAGTCGCAGAAGAAGACATTCTCAAGACCGCCATAACGACACCCTTTGAATTGTTCGAATTCCCGTTCATGACATTCGGGCTACGCAACGCTGCACAAACGTTTCAGCGGTTTATGGACGAGGTGCTCCGGGCCTGGATTTCTGTTATACCTACCTGGATGACATCTTAATCTCAAGTAGCAGCATCGACCAGCATCAACAGCACCTCCGACAACTCTTCGAGAGGTTGACAGAATATGGAGTGCTGATAAACACAAGCAAATGCACATTTGGACAAGCGAAAGTGAGTTTCCTGGGCCACGAGGTTTCGGCGGCAGGAATCAAGCCTCTGAATACAAAGGTCCAGGCCGTCCAGGAATACCCAGTGCCCAAAAACATCAAGGACCTTAGAAGATTTCTTGGAATGATAAATTTCTATCGGAAATTCCTACCAGCAGCAGCATCCATGCAGGCACCTTTAAATAAAATATTAACAGGCCCCAAAATTAAAGGATCACAATAAATAGAAATGACACCGGAGCACCTAGAGGCTTTCAACAGGTGTAAGCAAAGTCTATCAGAGGCCACACTGCTAGTTCATCCAGACCCAACGGCAGAACTCGCAGTACAGACAGATGCCTCAAATACGGCAATCGGCGCTGTATTACAGCAAAAACAGGGTAAAGAATGGCAGCCCTTGGCATTCTTCTCCAGGAAACTGAGCCCTGCCCAGACGAAGTACAGCCCATATGACCGCGAACTTCTAGCTATATATGAGGCCATACGATATTTCAAGTTCATGGTTGAAGCAAGAACATTCGCAGTTTTGACCGATCACAAACCACTGACATTTGCATTCAGCAAACCTCGTCAAAACTGTTCCCCACGCCAGTTCAGATATCTAGATTATATCAGCCAGTACACAACAGATATAAAGTTCGTGGCTGGCAAAGACAACGTGGTAGCAGATGCATTGTCACGTATTAATGAAATCCATTTGCCCATAGATTACCAGTCCCTGGCCAGAGAACAGGAAACCGATGCGGAACTCCAAGACCTCATACATAATGGCTCCAGTCTGAAACTTAAGAAAATCAGACTACCAGATACAGGAGTTGAGGTGTACTGCGACATCGCATCAGGGACACGCCCATTTATCACCAAACGGTTTCGCAAGCAGGCGTTCAATACCCTACACAGTCTGAGTCACCCTGGTGCTAAGGCAACGGTCCGCTTAGTAACCGAAAGGTATGTATGGCCTGGCATAAGAAGGGACTGTCGACAATGGGCCAAGGAATGTGAAGCATGCCAACGAAGCAAAGTGACCAGACATACGTCAGCACCTTTGACAGCTTTTCAGACGCCTTCAGCACGGTTCCGCCACATTCACATTGACATAGTTGGTCCTTTACCATTATGTTCTGGCTACAGGTACTGCCTCACCATAGTCGACCGCGTGACGCGTTGGCCTGAAGCATACCCGCTGCAGGACATCACGGCGGAAACCTGCGCAGCCGCATTAACGTCAGGGTGGATCGCGCGGTTTGGCAGCCCCGAGCACATCACCACCGATCGGGGCAGGCAATTCGAGTCCCGCACCTTTAAGGAACTCGCTGCTCTAATTGGGGCATCACATCACCTAACCACAGCTTACCATCCCGCAGCTAATGGCCTGGTGGAAAGGCTGCACCGCCAGCTGAAAGCCGCCATCACCTGTCACGTCAATACAACCTGGACCGAAGTGTTGCCGTGGGTTCTACTGGGCATACGCAGAGCTTACAAGGAAGACCTGCAAGTGTCCGCGGCAGAGCTAGTGTACGGTGAACCACTCCGTCTGCCAGGACAGTTCTTCGCATCCACTCCAGAGGAGACAGTCGACATGACCAGCCTGATCAGCAGACTCCGCTCACACATGAGTAAGCTAACACCACAACCTACTTCCTGGCACACTAGTCCCACTCGACCGTTCTATGTGCCCAGGGACCTGAACACAGCTACCCATGTTTTCTTGCGCCAAGGTCCCGCACGAAGGTCGCTAGAAGCTCCATATTTAGGACCATACAAGGTCCTGCGTCGAGACCAGAAGACCTTCGACCTCGATGTGAAGGGAAAGAAGCAAAAAGTCACAATTGACCGGTTAAAGGCAGCATACTTAGCCATCGAGCAACCTGCCATGACTACACATCAGCAACTTCCAGAAGACCAGGTCACTGTCAAGAAGACGAGGAGCGGGCGCACAGTAAGATTTCCGGACTACTATCGTCCGTAGCCAGGCTACGACTCACCAGGGGAGTGGTGTAGCGAGTAGGCAAGTCAACTCGCACTCTAGAACGCAGCACCGAAATCACGCCACCTTTTTAAGCCCCGCCTCCGAGATAAGGATTTCAATGATGTGTGCGTAGCGAGGCGCACACGCAGACGACCACCGCCGACAATCCTTTGTCTAGGATGTCGATGCACACACGGAGGCGGTTCACAGCGGTGACGTAGTTTGTTTACTATAAATATCTGTATCTCGATGGGACTGTTGTTCATTTTCTTTCTGCTTGCTCACCTGCTTGTACGCTTGATCCTTTGCCTAAATATAAGTACTCGTCAGTCAGCTTATTCGCATTTTATTTACATTCATCTGCAACCAAGCAAGTACCTGCCTATCTGCCTACCTACTCGCTAGTGCTCGCACTGTAAGTGGGCCAGCATAGCGTTAATCCACCACACGCACCTGGACCCACTTCATGGGTTCCGGTGTCAAACTAGGTTCATTACCATCCAGGTTTGTCTGTCTGTCTGTCTCTACCTTCTGTCTGTCATTCGCTCGTAAAATAGTTTCCGACTAATTCTTGACTAAAACGCAATTAGAGTGATGTTTTACTGAAATGAGAGTACGTACTATAATAATTTTAATCTGATAACCACATTAGCTTTCATTCCAAGAGATTTTAACAATTTTTTTAACACAACAAACATTGTTTTATTAAGCTGTGCGACAAATTGTGTTAACCTCTGTCGAACAATTTTGGAGTGAAGCTCAATCATAAAAACACACGCGCAAGAGCGTGCTGTCGGATTTTCTACGTTCGGCTAAGCGCCGAAAGTTGAATGTACTATTATAATGTTGGAAAAGTCTTTAATTATTGTATGCCCAAAGGCGGGTCATAGATGTACTTCACTTTATAAACTATAACACCATATTTTTACCTATGTACCACAATAAATAATTTGAATTTGAATTTGAAAAACCAACAGCACTGTTTTATTTAGGCATTATTTTAGGTGTCGCTTAGTGTTAATGAAAACGAGCATTCGATCTTATATTTATTTTATTTACGTATTTATTCATTTATGCTTCAGAAAGCTTACAGTCAAATATCTAGGTAAATAATGTACAAATAGCGCTTACAGTTGCCATTTAAGCTTCCACATATTAAAAACTATGTACTTAAAGTTAAAACCAAAAAAGAAACACACAACAATAAAAAATAAAATCTTCTTAAACAAATGAAACTAAACAAATTCTTATGACAAAACTTAAAATTAAAAAAAATATATATCTAGGATGTTATTCATGCAATAAATTTGATACGGTTTATTAATTCTGCTAGACCTGGACTGGACCTGGGAATCGAACCCAGGACCTCATGCTCAGCAGTAGCGCTTGCGACCACTAGATCAACGAGGCAGTTAAACGTCAATGTGATATAAAAAAATAGCATGTTTGTTAGTTCCTATTTTTGTCAGTTCATATTAGTCAATTTGTCGAATTTTAACCATACATTATCGTCACTTAAAAGCTGGTCGATAGGATACTTTTTTTTTGGATGGGAAATCATCAAATGACTTCTCCCGCTCTGGGCGGAGCAGGAGGGCGTGTCAGACGTTTACTGACTAAAACCCACCCGTACCTACTTCAGTTGCCTGTGCCGGGGCCACGGTAACTCTTTCGAACATCCCGCGACCCTAGCTGGCATCGGCCCTAGCGGACCCCGTCAATAGTGCTGACATCTCTTTGAGGCGCGCGCAGAACACAACGCGCCGTCGACCCGGGACATGATCACTCCTGATAACTATGAAAATGACTGCTAGAATCTAAACATAATGTCGTTCGTTAAAAAGCACCGTTCCTGCACCGCTGTTTTTTATTGGCATAGATGTTTACTAAGATATCAGAATTATCTGAGGCACAAGATAGAAGCGACGCTTAGTTTGTGGCTCACCGAATATGTATATTGTTCCTTTTTTGATAAATAAACTTTATTATTATTATTATATTTTTATTTCAAACGATGATTGTTTCGATCTCTGTTTATTCAAACGTTCGCCCCATAAAACTCGGTTGCGTTTTCTTACAGTAAAATACACAGCCAACGCTAATATATTTAACAATTCTCCGAATACTCCTAATATCTGAACATATGTATTCGTTACTTCTAATACATCTTGCAAACAGTATAACACCATAATATTACTGAGTACAAATATTAATGTAGTTACGTAGAATCGACGCCATATGTTAGAGCTGATGCTTTTACTACAACAGAACAGGGAATTCATAACTTTTATGTAAATAAACAAACTTATCACCACAGGTGTAAGTAACAGTGACATGCTGATAGGAAGTGTAATTATATCTAGAGAGAAATACTTATCAAGTAACCAACCAGCAATATAATATGAGAACACTATAATAAAAGGTACACCCCAGGCAAAGAGGTTACTCTTAAGATACCTCCTACGAATGTCCAAATTAAAAACTCTTACAAAATCAACATAAAAAATATAGCACAAAACGAGTAACCAAAAATTAAAAGCGAGTGCACAATACATAAATACATAAATAGGTAAAAAGCACGGCATACAAAAGAAGAACAAATGACTAAATTTATACACAAAGGTACGTAGCACACTCGTTAACATTAAGTTGAGAAGCACATAGTTTCGGAAATGACGAAACTTTTTGACGATGCCCCACGATATCACTCCGTATGTGAACGCAGTCAGAGACAATACGAACATAATCCAACCAATAACTTCGCCAATTTCCTTAGATAAGTCATTTTCGGTTGGTGTCGATTCGTAAAGTGCACTGATGTTGTATGCACTTATGTCGTATGCACTTGTGTCGTATGCACTGCTGTTGTATTCACTTATGTTGTATGCACTTATGTCGTATGCACTGCTGTTGTATTCACTTATGTCGTATGCACTTGTGTCGTATGCACTGCTGTTGTATTCACTTATGTCGTATGCACTTGTGTCGTATGCACTGCTGTTGTATTCACTTATGTTGTATGCACTTATGTCGTATGCACTGCTGTTGTATTCACTTATGTCGGATGCACTTGTGTCGTATGCACTGCTGTTGTATTCACTTATGTCGTATGCACTTGTGTCGTATGCACTGTTGTTGTATGCACTTATGTCGTATGCACTTGTGTCGTATGCACTGCTGTCGTATGCACTGATATCGTATGTACTAGTTTCGAATGAACTGTTGTCGTATGTACTGGTGGTATGTGCACTGATTTCGTATGCACTGATATTGATTGCACTATTTTCGTATATATTACTGTCGTTCTCGGACATGGTGAGCGTCGCGTGCACTTTTCAGTGCGCGTTGATGAGCAGTGAACGCGTCCACATCTATTCGCGCCGCAAAAGCGCCATACCAGTTTAATTAATTTTACTTTTGCTGGATTCGTTACTGATCAAACAAGTTTCGATACCCTTGGAGATTTTGTCTATGACATCACCTAATTTCTAGCGATGGTTGAATCAATTTTTTTTTAAATATTATCCTCATAATACCCTATTACTCTTTACCTACAATGAAATACACAATCAATGCCATTTCATTTAGTAGTTCTGCAAATGCTCCTTAAAAGTGCAACTAAATTATTTCAGATTCACAATATATCCTGAACAGCGTAAAGTACTGCAATATCACTGAGCACAAAATATAACGTAGCTATATTAAAGCGACGCCATTTGTTAGTAGATGTACTCGCGCCAGCGTCACTACTGCGAAACAGCGAATACACTACCATAACATAAATAACTAAACTTATCGCCACAGGCATTAACTCAAGTGTCATGGTGACATGAACTGTAAGTATGTCTCTCGAATCATACAGATAAAATAACAAAGCAGCAATCAAAACTATGAAAATTGCTATAAAAGGTACACCCCACCTAAGGTACCTCCAACGAATGTCACTGTTAAAAACTTCAAAATGGTCATAAAATATATAGCACAACACGAGCAACCAAAAAATAATCAAAAGTAAGACCATAGTAAATAGAAAAATATAAATAGTGACACACGTTAAACGATTCGGCACGGAATGGCAGAAGCGTATAAACAAATAAAATAATAAAAACAGAAAGTTACATAGCATTTTTAACTATAAAAATTATCCAATTAATATTTACCAAATCTAGTAAGTCCTATGTTTAAGTTAACAACTTATCCCTATATTTTGTAAAAAATAAGAAAAATTGCCATTTTTGCAAATTGTGGGAAAATATAACCTAAGTTAATGTCGTCAATTAAATGGCAAAAAAGAGGATTTTAAAAATTTTTATTGTAAAGATTAAAAAAGAAATAGTGTGTGTTTCCACCATTGACACGGATCACACAATCACAGCGAATCGGCATGCTTAAAATCAGTTCATCAAAATAACTTTGAGGAATGGCCGCCCACGTTCTATCTAACAAGTCAAAAAGTTGTTGTGGGGTATGCACGGCATCCATACTCGGCAGAGCTCTTCTTTGGAGCATATCCCATGCATGCTCAATTGGGTTGAGGTCTGGCAATTGAGCAGGCCACGGCAGAATGTTGATGTGAGCATCGGCAAGAGCGCGTGTTACGACTTTAGCCGTGTGTGGACGTGCATTGTCATGCATTAGTCCAAACGAATCACCCAACCGGCTTTGCAAAGGGATGATCACGTATGAAACAATCCTCTCCGCATAAATCTGAGCACTGAGGTTGCCCCTGATACAAATGAGATCGGTTCTTACACTTAATTTGATTAAATCAACATAAAATTATCTAATATATTCTACTATTGACATAATTTAAAACCTAACAATCTTAAAATAATAATAATAATATGTACAAGTATATAAAAAAGGGAGGGGGTAAATAATCAGAGGGCATCAAAAAATTCATCCGCATCGCTGTCAACAGGAAAAGTGCCCAGAAGACTGGCAGCATTGCCACGTTGTATAGCAATGCTGATTCTTTGGCCAAAAAATAGGCCAGCCCTCTGGTCACGTGTGGAGTCGACCAACCGCCTGGCGATGTCTCGAAAAACTAAGTGGGCACTCGGACCCCATGGCCCATGTGTTTCAACCCCAAACGGCTCGAACATATAAGTCCCAATAAGACTGGAGTATTTGCGCCGTTTGAGGTTTTCCGCACCCGCAGCAGCCGCTCCAGCACAGCCTGCCGTGCTAGGAAGATGGGATGGCGCAAGGGTGTCGACACACGTTGCATCCCACACCAAAGGCCTACCTACCTTCCAAGGCATTATGGTCATTCCGTCTGGTCTCTTTCCATCGTCGCGTGCTAAGCCATTGGGTTCTAAAACAGCTGGCACCCCGGTGGTGACAAGAGCACGACGGATGATGTCATTGATGCTGGCGTGCCGTGCTATCCGGCCTGCGCTCTTACTGCAGGATAGGCCATGTTGTCCGAGGCAGTCGACACTAACACTGCATTGGCAGCGATGCGGAGCCACGCAAGGAGCGCCCAGACGCAGACAAGTAGTAATACTGGTAATTTTGCGGACGCCGAGGCCACCAAAACGGATGGGTAGTGTGGCTTGCAGCCACGCTCGGTCGTCCAGGGCCACATTTAAAATGTTCTTACACTGATTTAAAAACCAGCCCAATAACATAATCTTCTTTATCATAATAACTTGTGCTAAGATGAATACGTATGTACGTGTACTGGTATGCAACAGGTATCTATTATTAATGTATTACTAAACTCAAGCTCGAACACATAACATAGCGCATTATATATTTTTTGCTGGATTCATTAGCGGTCCAACAAGTTTCGTTATCTTCAGAGTTGTTGTTTATGACCTTTGCAGAGACATTTGCATCGTTCTCTTTTTCAAATATTCTCCCCATAGTACCTGATTACTCTAATGCTAGCCACACACGTTACGATTTACGTGCGCAAATTTAAACTTGTGTATTTTTTTTTTTCAATAAAGATGACAAACTTAAATCCATCTTCGATTTGGACTTTTGATTCTGATGTGCCTTGAGTATACTCCTCACAGTTATAAAGAGCTTGTGACATACAGAGAGACGTGTAAGTTTAGAAATAGATTATCTTTGGTACCCTTTGCGTACGGAACTTTAAAATATCTAAAGCGTAAGTCGATCATACAAAGAAAGCTTCCCTAGTGGTAACCAGACCTAACGGTTGTATTCGTAGCGCAATGTGAGCTACGCCGTAGCTTGGCGAGTAGCCATCGCGTAGCATACAGGACGCCCGAGAGCTTTCACGTGTGTGTGATTGAGCAGTTTTTATCCCTCTCTTTTATAAAGTTTTTGGAAAGTATAACATAACTGTACTGCATTTGTACACGAACATTAAAACAGGCAAAAAAAGATTTTCTAAGTTTAAAATTTGGCCAAACTGAGGCGAATACCGAGCGGGATGCGGGACGAAATTCGCTCGTGCCTACTCTGTCAACTAACTTGTGTGGAGCTGTTCAAACTGGTGACTTGAATAATTAAAATTATCTACAGAACCTGTCGCGTCCGTCGCTGGGTTCACCTCAGTTTGACCAATACATTAAAATACATACCTATAAAAACATCTGAAAGTTAAAAATTCTAATTAACCGTTTTTAAGAATTATAATTTGAACAAAATATTGCCAGAATGACTGACCGGTTAACCCTGCTGTTGCTAGGAAGCAGACATAGGTGGTGGTCCTCGTGGTATTTCCCTGAACAAGCTGGTTAGCTCTGGCCACACCGAGATCCCGCGCGGGGTTCGGAGCGCGACTGCACTTGTCGATTGTTTTATTTATTTATTTTTATTTATTAGCCTTTAATGCAGGCACATTACCCATAATTTGTTAGTATTACTTAAACTACAGACATCAAAAGTGTTTAGGGACCAATTACGTTTTAGAGTATCGCCGTAATTGAGGATTATTATTTTAACTTTTTGGATCATTATTGATTATTTTTATTGAATTTCACTGTTTGAATAAATAATTTTCTTTACATTTTTATTTAAAATAGGAAAGCAACTGTCAATCAGGATTCCTATAAAAATGTGTAATAGCGTTTTTACAAAACCATTACAATTTCTGCATCGGAACTGAAAAAAATTGTATCGCTATGGAGCGACGACATCGTTTGACACGAGAAGAGATGATGAGAACTGTCGGAATGTTGCAAGCTGGTTCCAGGCAACGTACTGTAGCTGTCGCTCTTGGCACTACACAGAGCGTCATAAGCCGTCTCTGGACAAGCTATCGTATCACAGGCAGCGTGGCCGAGCGACATGGAGGACGATCTCGCATCACCACTCGCAGACAGGACCGGTACATCCAAAATTCTGCTCGACGGAATCGTACCATGACCGCCATGATGTTGACTACGAGGCTCCACAGCTCTTCAGGCTTGCTGATAAGCGACCAAACCTTCTAAATCGTTTACATGAAGTGGGTCTGCGTTCCCGAAGGCCGCTGAGAGGTCCACCTATAGCACTCACACGCCCTCCCGCTCTGGGCGGAGCGAGAGGGCGTGTTAGACTTTTACTAACTAAAACCCACCCGTGTTCTTTCAGTTGCCTGTGCCGGGGCCACGGTAACTCTTTCGAACATCCCGCGACCCTAGCAGGCATCGGCCCTAGCAGACCCCGTCAATAGTGCTGACATCTCTTTGAGGCGCGCGTGGAACACAATGCGCCGTCGTGGCGTCAAACTGAGAGAATCCAGCGAGGGACGCAATAGGTTTTTAATTATTCAAGTCACCAGTTTGAACACCTCCACACAAGTTAGTTGACTGAATAGGCACGAGCTAATTTCGTCCTGCTTTAGTTTGTCCAGAGCTTTACGCTAATTGGTCTTATTACAAAGCAAGGTTTTTTTTGACAGGGTTAAACCAGGATTGAAATACAGTTCTATACAAAAATGATAAATTAGTCAAAATGTCAAGTCAAATCACAGACGTCATAATATTAGGGACGTCCTAGGCTATTAAACAACATTATTTATTAGCTGTGGCGCGCGGTCGGCATATCCGAACGTATGAGAGGACTCATAACTTACACGCGACACAACCGTGGCGATCCCGAATATAGTGCATTCGCTCACGGTAACCAGATACATCCGAAATCCTGCTCCAGGCGAAAACACCGTCACATGCTGCTTAGGGAGGCGCACGTTCGCGTCGCTCATTCTCCGTGGCGCGACATGTGTGTGACCTTCCCGGTAGCCACGGCGGTCTCCATTTGTAACGGTTTTTGCTATTTTTAAATTGAGTACGTGTATATGTATAGTCATGAGTATTACCAAAACTCAGTGTTTATCCCCACATTGGGGTCCAAGGTTCCGGTTCCAAAATTCCGGCTAACAGCTCCTAAGTTCCGGTTTTCACCAACCGGCTTATTACCGCCAAGCTCCGCGCCGTGTACTTCTTCCACCCGCTTGGCCGGGTCGAGTTTGTGGCCATAGACTTAACCCCCCCCCCTTTCTCTAATTTGTAAAATATATTCTAAGTTGACAAAGTTTCGTGGTTTTTATTGGTATCCTCTAACCACGTAAACCTCTTCCGTCACATCGTTCAGTTGTATTACATAACGGCGCTGCTTTGTAAAAGAACTAGCCGTTTTGTAAAACAGCGGATTCTACAATTCGTCTGCGACATATGCATAAAGTTGCCTTGATCAATATAAGTTGATTCATTTATTTTATACTAGCGATCCGCCTCTTTCTCGCACGGCTTTTACGACTTGACAAAACATCGAGATATCTTTATTATACCTTCCGGAATAAATTATCTAAATGAAGGAGAAAACGGCAACAAAATCTGTTGCGGAGTTTAGGAGTATTTTAAAGATTAACCAGCTAGCAGAACTATCAAAGTCGCAATGACATGATTTAAATGGGTTTTTTATTTTAAATTACAGGTTTAACAAGTTTAGTAAACTTTATAGATGTAGTCAATGACATCACCTCAATTCTGACGGTGCTTGTATCGCTTTCTTTCTTAAATATTCTCCCCATACTTCTTTTGCCAAACTTCTAGGCAGTATATGATTAGGTATAAATGAGACAAAAGATGTAGTATAGTCTGGTTATAATTATCCAAAGGTGCATCTTATATACTAACGACTTCGTGACATTTAATAGATATTGAACGTGCGATAAAGAACATAAGATTGCGATGTAGATTGTAGATACAGCACAAAGATATTGTACTGTAACAGTACACCCCCCTTTAAAAGAAAAAAATAAATATTATGGTAATAGTGTTTACAATATAAATTTGATCTAGACCTTACTAGTTATTTGCTGATGTATATAAATAATAATGCTATTGTACGCGGTGGAATTTGATGACGCCTGTTGTGGTGTGATTTGCTGACGTCTGTAATTTTGACTTAGCTGTTGCACGAGTGTTTATTATTTTTTTCCGTTAAACTCTTCATTCTTCTGTCCAGTGTTTTCATTATGCCGTAAATTAGGATCGCCCCGATTGTTAAAATAATCTGTCCCATTGCAACATTTCTTGTCCACCGTAAGTCCTCCTGGATCAGGTTACGGAGTTTGTCCGCTTCGTTTTGATTGAGGCAACTGTCCGTATTGTATGTTATCTGGTCCTTAGAACTTTGATTTCCCATTTTAGATGTCTTGCTGTTACGAGTAGTTGTTAATTAATGGTATATGTTAAGATCTATGTTAATATATATACGAATAACTTGCTTCTATCAGCGATTTTTTATAGACGTACTACTGGCTTTACTTTACGTCCCGATCGTGTAGTGTACGTGTGTGAATGTCTGTCGCAATCCTTTGAATCTGGCACGTAGTTTGATTCGTCATTGATCATGAATGCTGGTTTCAATCTATCAATTGATATCACTGTCTCTTTATCCCTAATTCTAATGCAAAATGTTTTATCTGTTTTACTAATTACTGGGTAGGGTCCTTCATACGGCGGTGCCAGGGCTTTCTTCATTCTATCACACCGAACAAATACGTGTGAGCATTCTTTGAGTTCGGGATGCACAAATATAGCTTGGTTATGGTTTTTTCTTTTCGGAATTGATGTCATTTGTGTGATGTCCTTTTGAATTTGTTTTACAAATTCTTCGTACGTTGATAACTGTGCTGCTGATGACTCAAAAAATCCTCCAGGGAGTCGTATTGGCGTTCCATATGTCATCTCTGCTGAACTATAACCTGTGTCTTCTCGCAAGCTACTCCGCAACCCGAGTAAAACTGTTGGGATTTCTTTTAACCAATTTTCGTTGGATTCTCTTGTCATTAACGCTACCTTTAAAGTTCTATGAAATCTCTCTATCATTCCATTGGATTGCGGATGATAAGGTGTTGTCCTAATTTTATGTATTCCCAAAAATTGTGAGAGTGACTCAAATATTCTTGATTCAAACTGTCGGCCTTGATCCGTAGTAATGCGCAATGGACATCCAAAACGAGTAATCCATCCTTCGAAAAGTGTCTTGGCTACTGTTTCTGCAGTTATATCCTCTACCGGAAAAATTTCGGGCCATGACGTACAACGATCTATGATTGTGATTAAATATCTCTTCCCTTGTGAAATCGGAAGTGGTCCGACGATGTCAATATGTAAATGTTCAAAACGTTGCGCTGTCATAAATGTACCAGGAGGTGATATCGTATGTCGTTGTATTTTTGATTTTTGGCAGGCTATACATGATCTACACCAATTATTGATATCTTTGTTCATATACGGCCATAAATACCTTTGGGTTATCATTTTTCTCGTAGTTCTTTTTCCTGGATGGCTCATACCATGAATGGTATCGAAAATTTGTTTGCGAAAATGCTTTGGTAAGTAGGGGCGGCTTTTTCCAGTAGACGTGTCGCAGGTGATGTTTATTGTGGAACCCGGAAGCGTAATGTTTTTGAATTTTAATCTTTTATTGTCATGTAATTTACTTAGTTCATTATCTGTTGATTGACATTTTTCCAATTCAGCGTAATCGATAGGTGATGGCACGTATATTTCCTCTATTCGAGATAAGGCATCGGCGGTAATATTGTCACGTCCGTTTATGTGTTGGATGTTGGTACTGTATTGTGAAATGAAATCTAACTGCCGGACCCGTCGCGGTGTATCGTTTGATGATGGTTTTTGGGAGAATGCGTATGTCAAAGGTCGGTGATCCGTAAATATTGTAAATTCTCTTCCCTCGACTAATCTGTGAAAATGTTTGACGGCCATGTATATTCCTAACAGCTCTCTGTCAAACGTAGAATATTTTTGTTGAGTTTCGCTCAATTTTTGTGAAAAAAATCCTAATGGTTCCCAATTGCGTCCGGATTTTTGTTGTAAAACTCCACCAACGCAAGTAGCACTAGCGTCGGTCATGAGCGCTAGTGATGCGTTGCGGGAAGGATGCGCTGTTAATACTGCGTTTTTCATGCTTTCCTTGCATTTTTCGTAAGCTTTGTCTGCTTCCGTTGTCCAAGGAACAGGTGAATTATCGTTCTTTTTTGAACCATGTAGATATTCGTTTAAAATTCTTTGATTTTCCGCTGCGCGTGGAATATTACTTCTGTAGAAATTGACCATGCCCAAAAATCTTCTTAATTCCTGAATTGTTTTCGGTTTGGGAAATTCCATGATTGCTTTGTAATTTTCTTCGGTAGGTTGTATTCCTTGGCTCGTTATATGATAACCTAAGAAATCTATTTCCCTTCTGAGAAATTCGCATTTTTCGAGATTAATGGTTATTCCATTCTCGTGTAAACGTTTGAAAACCGTTTCTAAATGCTGATAATGCAAATCTTCGTTGTCCGATGCGATGAGACAGTCGTCTACAAATATAAATACGAAATTTAAATCTCTAAATAAGGAATCCATGAATCGTTGAAATGTTTGTGCCGCATTGCGTAATCCGAAAGGCATTCTTAAGTACTCAAAAAGTCCGAAAGGTGTGATGATGGCTGTTTTCTCTATATCTTTAACAGGAATACAGTGGTATGCTTTGCGTATATCTATCTTGCTTAGTATCTTCTTATTTTCTAATATGTATGTAAAGTCAGTTAATCTTGGTAGTGGGTATTTGTCCGGTACTGTCGTGCTATTGAGCATTCGATAGTCTCCGCACGGTCTCCATTCGCCATTTTTCTTTTTTACCATATGTAATGGGCTTGCCCATGGGCTATCTGACGGTCGGCAAATTCCGAGTTCTATCATATTTTGAAATTCCTTTTTGGCTATGTCGTATTTTTCTGGAGGTAATGGTCTTGCCCGAGCTGCGACGGGTGGTCCTGTAGTGATAATGTGGTGTTCAATCTTATGTTTGGGCGCATTGCGTAGAGAGGACCCTTTCGTGATGTCTTCGTATTTGTTTAAAAGTTGCGTAATACGTGGATTCGTTCCCACTGCGATAGTACGAATTGTTTGTTGTGTCGCTTTTTCTGAAGTTACATGCGTTGTCAGCTCTGTAACTTTGTCGATAAGTTTGCGACCTGCTATGTCGACTAATAGTTTATAGTGCTCTAGAAAATCTGCTCCAATTATTGGTTGTGTAACATCGGCGATTATAAAATTCCATTTATAACATCGTTGTAGTCCTAAATTCAAGGTAAGCGTCTTCTCGCCGTAAGTCCTAATTTTAGTCCCATTTGCAGCGTATAGTGTGTATTGTTCATTTTGTAAAATTGAATATCTCTGTTGCTTGCTAATGACTGAGATATTTGCGCCCGTGTCAATCAAAAACTTCATACCACTTTTTCGGTCGGTAATGGTGAGGCGATTGGATGGGTGGATTGCACAGAGTTTCGCCGTTGTCTGTGCTCTTATTCGTTTCCCTGGTTCCGTACGTAAGTCATTGGTTTCCAACCGCATGGTTTAATGCAGTTCCTTGCATATTTTCCGAATCTTTCGTGGTAGTAACAAAATCGATTTGCTCCTCCATAGTTTGTTCTCGGCCTCATAATCGGGAATTGTTGACGTTTCTTGAAATGATTGTGCGTGTTGGGTCGATAGCCATATTGACCTTGCTGAATTGCGTCAATATCTATCTGTAATTTTGCTAGCTGGGTTAAAATGCATGCTGTATTGTTGTCGTTTGAAGTGTCGTTGCTAACAGCTGATATTTCGGTTACTTTTGAATTCATTATTATTTTGTCTGCAATTTGGCTCAGTTTGTCAATTTCCATGTCTTCCGTAACTGCTAGAACCGTAGTAACTGATGTTGGTAAAAGCCTGAACCATAGTAGTTTAATTGTTTCGTCACTGATTTTTCCTCTCCCGAGGACTCGCATTTGACGTAATAACTGCGAAGGTTTTTGATCACCGAGTTCTGTCTCTGATATTAATTTTTGAAACTGTCGCTGTTCTGTTTCTTCGTAACAATCAATTAAACGTTCCTTGATGTTTTTGTATTTATCTGTAGTCGGTGGTGAAGTGATTAGGTCACTAACTTGTAGTATTTCTTCCTTGGATAACTTTGCTATTACTGTACAGTATTTGTATTCGTCTCCTTGCTTCTGTGGTGCTAATATGGCTTCTAGTTGCGTGAACCATAATCTTGGTTGGTCTTTCCAAAATTCCGGAATGCGGGATAAAACCGAGGTGCCAGCAGCTACTTCAAGTGTTCCTTGCTGATTTATGTTCGCCTTGCACGGTGATTGTGCCATGTTTCTTGCTGCGTATTCGTTCGTCGGGGTCACCAATTTGCCAAACTTCTAGGCAGTATATGATTAGGTATAAATGAGACAAAAGATGTAGTATAGTCTGGTTATAATTATCCAAAGGTGCATCTTATATACTAACGACTTCGTGACATTTAATAGATATTGAACGTGCGATAAAGAACATAAGATTGCGATGTAGATTGTAGATACAGCACAAAGATATTGTACTGTAACACTTCTCGATTACTTTATCCCATAATAAAAGACGCAGTGCCACTGTATTCAATACTTCACCAGATTCTCCAATTGCTTCAACTACAAAATATATGTTTTCGAATAAGTACTGAACACCGTATAACTCGAAAAACATCGCTGAGTACAAATATCATCGTAGCGACGCCATTTGTTAGTAAATACACAGGCGGCAGCTTCACTACCGCGGAACCGAGAATATACAACCATAACTTATATAACCAAATTTATCGTAATGCTGATAAAGTAAGCTCAGGAGCTAGACCACCACCTATTGTAATCTTACTTCAGTGTGGGAAAGAAATGAAGCTAGACGTCCTGTATAGCTTCTTCTCTTTCTCACATTGAAGTACTATTAAAATAATACTGCTTTAACAGGTGGTGGTTGGCGCCCAGCTATGGCTACCTGAGTTTACATTCTCGGGTTATTATTGTCTATTGCTTAAATACTTTGTCTACTGGGACTATACAGCATGTATTAAAAAGGCGTGGTCATATTTAAACGTGTTGTAGAGACCATCAAACTGAACAACTTGCTCCATGGGACCATATATAAAGATAAAATTGCAAATAAATATCAGCTCCAGCATAATACAACTCGTGAAGCCAAAGTTAAAGTTAGGAAATTGATCACTGGCATGAACTACTATCAGATGGAACAATTGCTACGTACGGTTGTCTAAAGACTAAGCTAAACACATTCATTAAATTTTATCACACACGACACACATAACACACATCACACATAATACTCTCTCAAACACTTATTTACACAATTCACACTCATATACATACAACTCACTCGTACTTGAACTTCATGAGAATGATATACAGATTTAATTTATTTTACTATTATTAGAGTAATCGTTTTTGTTTGATAGCCACGATTCAGGCTCTGCCTAGTGTGGTTTCACTGTTATTTTTGTAAATTGTAATTTGAGTTTCTAATAAAGTTATTATTATTCGTTTATTTATTTTCTTTCTTATCTATTTACATTTTTAAATATTTCTAATAAAAATATATACAAAAAAACATTTAAAAATATAAAAAATAGAGGTCCGCCGGTATCGGGAGCAGGGTCCAAGCTACCGGTGGTTAGGGCTGCAGAGACAGGAACCTCCTCACAATACGAGCCGTATCGAGGAGTACTGCCTTCTGGATCAGGCTCTTGATCCAACCGCCTAACGACAGCCTCGAGAGATGTTGGTCGAGGCTTTCGGCTAACAGGCCATTGGCCGTTACAACAATCGGCACAATGACAGCCGAGGTCACATTCCACATGTCAACAACCTCGTGTGCTAAGTCGAGATATTTTATTTGTTTCTCTTTCTCAGCTTCCATGAGGTTCTCGTCATGTGGAATGGTAACATCGATAATCATTGCGCGGCGCGCTAATCGATCTATCACCACTATATCAGGCTTATTGGCGACAATAGTCCTGTCAGTGATGATAGACCGATCCCAGTACAACGTGACATGGTCATTTTCAAGAACTGGGTCGGGCACATACTTGTAATACGGTACCTCAGAGTCTACAAGTTTGTATTTCAAAGCAAGTTGCTGGTGAATAATCCGGGCCACTTGGTTATGCCTGTGCAAGTACTCGCCGTTAGCCAGACGAGAACAACCAGAGATAATATGTCTGATGGACTCACCCGGACGGTGGCATGCCCGACACACGTCAACCGTCCCGTCCTTCATAATATGTCTCCGGTAGTTATTCGTCAAAATAACTTCGTCCATAATTGCACAAACAAAACCTTCAGTTTCCCCAAAGTTTTCCACCGAAACGTAGCCAGGATACGGACGCTAGGAAATCTACACCGGGCTCGTGTAGAGCCCGATAGAAGCGTCCGTGAAGCTCCTTGCTTTGCCATACCTGCTTGCGGTCATCTGTAGTAAGTACTACAGGTTTGCGGCCAGTTCTCTTTAGCCATGGAGAGCGGGGTGAGCCCGTTGTCCACTGCGACCACATCACGGTGCATACCCACGTCGGCGTTTAAAAAATATTCCCTGAGGTTGCACACCTCGCGGTTGTGGAGGGTCTTCGCATTTAAAAAACCTCGACCCCCGCACTTCCGCGGGATGTACAGTCTCATCACCGATGATCGTGGGTGATGCATCCGGTTTGCGGTCAGCAGTGTACGGACCCTCCTATCCAGGGCGTCTAGTTCGGTCTGAGTCCATTTGAGTATGCCGAAAGAGTACATCAAAACCGGCATGACCCAACCGTTGAAGGCGCGCACCTTGTTTCCGCCCGAAAGAAGACTAATTAATACCTTCTTCAGGCGACCAAAGAAGCGCTCCTTCAACGATTGCTTCATGTCAGCAACATTGATGCCTAACGCTTCCGACATACCCAAATACTTATAGCTTTCGGATGAGGAGAGGGATCTAAGGTGTGTGGAATCCGAGAGTTGAATTCCCACGGATTCCATAATCTCGCCTCGCTTTACATGCATGACTGCACATTTGTCCACACCAAATTACATCCTGATGGCGTTACTGAAAGTTTCAGTTACCTTCAGTAGCTCCATCAATTGCAATTTGTTGGGGGCAAAGAGTTTCAAGTCATCCATGTAAAGGAGGTGAGATATGACCCGACCACCTCTCCTCAACCGATAGCCTAGACCTGAATCCTCCAGCAATGTGCTTAGAGGATTCAGGGCTAAGCAGAACCAAAGTGGACTCAAACTGTCGCCCTGAAATATTCCTCGTTTAATCCATACAGGTTCATCATTCCTCTGGATCTGTCCACACCCTGGGTAGCGAAGGACCGTCCTCCATTGCCCCATACACGACTCAAGGAAGGTGCGTAGAGTTGCATCAATCTTGTACAACTCCAGCACCCTCATGAGCCATGTATGTGGCACCGAGTCGTAGGCCTTCTTATAATCTATCCAGCATGTCGACAGATCCTTGCGGGATCGACGAACCTGTTGGCTAATGGCCATGTCGATGAGGAGTAGCTCCTTAGTACCGCGGGACCCGTTCCTGCATCCATTTTGAGAGGCAGACAATCAGATTACTCTCAATGTGTATATTAATTTTCACTCTCAAAATGGATGTAAGAAGTTTATAGTCCGTCGACAAACACGTGATCGGTCTATAATTCTTGGGTTCCGCGGGACTACCTGACTTATGGAGCAGGTGGGTAACGCCTGTTGTTAGAAACTGCGGTAGCGACCCAGACTCTAAGGCTGACTGGAACTGAGATGCCAGGCAAGTGTGTGAACTAGTTAGCCATTTCAACCAAAAGTTGTGCAGTCCGTCCGGTCCTGGAGATTTCCAATTCGGTAACGAACGGACTGCTCTGGCTACGTCAAATGGCGTTATCTGTACTGCATCCATCTCTGGTATAGTTCCACACACTCGCTCGACGTCCTGTATCCAGCCAGCCTCAGCGTGACAGACGGGCACCGACCAGATGTTGCGCCAGAATGTACTCGTGGTGGCATCATCCGGGCGGCGCACGTCCGCTACATTTTGTTCAGGCCGCTCCCAAGCTCTATATACCTACCTCTCATCGCTCTGGAACATGCGATTCTGCGTGTATCGATCAACCCGCCGCTTATACCGCCGAATACGGCTCGCCCATGCACAAACTTTCTGCTTCAGGAAGTCGATGCGCTCTGTGACGCGGGACATGTATTCTGGTGGACTTATTCCAGTCCCCGAGAATGCCCGCCGTACAAAGCGCATCACTCGTGGTCTTGTATTGCCCTCCCTAAAGCAGTACAGTTTGCCGATGAGTACCCTGGCCCCATCGATACGACGCTCGATCCTGCATTGCCAGGCTGGTACGGCCGGTTTTGGTCGAGTAGCTGCGTCATAGCTTGGAAACTTGACGTTAGCTAAACGACATGCCGCAACAGCCGCGCAATACAGGATCGAGTGTGTATCAATGAGATCCTCGCTGCGTTCGAAAAAATTTTTAAGCTGCGAGTCCAAGGCACACACCAGCGCCCTATTTTTCTTGTGCATAGGTAAGCGTGGTAATCGGGGCCTAAGTTCGGTCGGAGTGGACCTATATTCGCGAAACGCATCCTCCAGTGCGCTCCTCAGTCGTACGTTGCACTGGCTACTTACTGTGGCAACCCTATCATCCTCTTCTTCAACATAATTGGGCCGCGGCGGGATTGCATCAATAGTTGACGCTTGTGCCGCGGTCTGTGCCGAAGTCGAGGCAATAGAGTTGCTCAGTACCTCTGAGCGCAGCCTATCAAGTGCGGTATCGTCCAACCTGTGATTGCGCTGGATGACCCGCACCTGATCCGACAGTCGTTGGGCCGAGGCGTTGACGGTTGGTTCCAGTTCCTGGAACAGAGACAGCATCCTATCGCGGTACGCAGTGAGGTTAGTTCCCCCCTCTGTAGACCTGTAATATGCGCGCATGACGTTCTCGTTCATAGACTGAGTCCATCTCATGCGCTGCACACAACCACCGGCAGCGGGGACCCGGCTCGGGGCCGGATGGCCCCTAAGTCCCAAGCTCCTCGGTGGCCGGCCTCTCCCCTGCCGACGTACGGGTGTTGGCGACGTCGGCGGGGAAAAATATTCGTCGCTCGAGCTCGACGCAACTGCCACGGCCGGTGTCACAGCACTTTCGATGTGGCTGGCTATCGGCGGCGGCGAGGCGGAGCTGAGCGACGAGTCCGGGGGTGGTAGGCGTGCACGGCGAGCTGCTGATCTCGTCAACATAACTTTGTTTTCATAGCATCAGTAAATAATTCATGTCCCGGCCGAATTTGACAGCCGTCAGTTTTTCTAAATATCTTGATATTCGTTTCATTTTTCGTTTTATGGTGTTTATTGTTTATTATTTAATTATTATTCGTTCCAAAAGGTTTTATTGTGTTATTTCTGCATACATGTGACTTACGTGAATAATTTTAAACGGGAAATACGAGCTATGAAAAAATTTACGGTGTTGACGTATCAGTGTTGCCATATTATTATTATTTCCTTTATTAAACTAAATACATATAAATTATATTTTTAAATATTAGAATATAAAGATTATAAAAAAACATTTAAAAATAGTAGCCAAGTAGTAGTAACAGGGTCCAAGCTACCGGCGGTCAGGGCTCCAGAGAGAGGAACCTCCTAACAATGCGAGCCGTGTCCAGAAGTACCGCTCTCTGAATCAAGCCCTTAATCCAGCTGCCCAACGAGAGCCTCCTTAGGTGTTGGTCGAGGCTCTTGGCAATTAAGCCATTGGCTGATACAACTATCGGCACAATGATCGCTGAGTCCACATCCCACATGTCGACAACCTCGCGGGCCAAGTCAAGATACTTGATTTGTTTATCTTTCTCGGCTTTCACGAGGTTCCCGTCATGCGGGACAGTTACGTCAATAATCATTGCGCGCCGCTCTTTTCGATCCACCACCACTATATCAGGCTTATTGGCAACAATAGTCCTGTCAGTGATGATGGATCGATCCCAGTACAATGTGATATGTCCATTTACGAAAACTGGGTCGGGCACATACCTGTAGTACGGCACTTCCGATTCCACGAGACTGTATTTCAGAGCAAGTTGCTGATGGATAATCCTGGCTACAAGGTTGTGTCTATGCAAGTACTCTTCGTTAGCTAGACGAGAACACCCGGAGATGATGTGTCGGATTGATTCTCCCGGATGGTGGCATGCCCGACAGATGTCAACCGTGCCGTCCTTCACAATAAATCTCCGGTAATTGTTCTTCATGATAACTTCGTCCATAATGGCACAGACAAAACCTTCGGTTTCCCCAAAGAGGTCACCAAAACGCAGCCAGGCTACGGACGCTGGGAAATCTACATCGGGTTCATGTAGTGCCCGGAGAAAGCGTCCGTGAAGCTCCTTACTCTGCCATACCTCCAGGCGATCGTTAGTGTCAAGCACTACAGGCTTGCGCCAGTTCTCTTTAGCCAAGGAGAGCGGGGTGAGGCCCTTGTCCACTGCGACCACATCTCGATGCATCCCCACGTCGGCTTCAAGGAAATATTCCCTGAGACTGCATATCTCGCGATTGTGGAGGGTCTTGATATTTAAAAAGCCTCGACCTCCACACTTTCGCGGGATATACAGTCTCATTACCGATGATCGCGGGTGATGCATTCGATATGCAGTCAGCAGCGTACGGACCCTCCTATCCAGGGCGTCTAGTTCGGTCTGAGTCCATTTGAGTATGCCGAAAGAGTACATCAAAACCGGCATGACCCAACCGTTGAAGGCGCGCACCTTGTTTCCGCCTGATAGAAGACTATTAAATACTTTCTTCAGGCGGCCAAAGAAGCGCTCCTTCAACGATTGCTTCATGTCAGCAGCATTAATGCCCAACGCTTCCGACATACCCAAATACTTATAGGTTTCGGTTGCGGAGAGGGCTCTAAGGTTTATGGAATCCGAGAGTTGGGTTCCCTCGGATTCCACAATCTCCCCTCGCTTTACATGCATGACCGCACATTTGTCCACACCAAATTCCTTCCTGATGGCGCTACTGAAAGTTTCAGTTACTTTCAGTAGCTCCATCAGTTGCAAATTGTTGGGGGCAAAGAGTTTTAGGTCATCCATGTAGAGGAGGTGAGATAACCTGACCACCTCTCCTCAGCCGATAGCCTAGACCTGAATCCTCCAGCAGTGTGCTTAGGGAATTCAAGGCTAAGCAGGACCAAAGCGGACTCAAACTATCACCCTGAAATATGCCTCGCTCGATCCTTATCGGCTCGCTATTCCTCTGGATATTTCGACATCCTGGATAGCGAAGGACCGTCCTCCATTGCCCCATACATGATATCAAGAAGGTGCGCAGAGTTGCATCTACTTTATACAACTCTAGCACCCTCATGAGCCATGTATGTGGCACCGAGTCATAGGCCTTCTTATAATCTATCCAACATGTCGACAGATCCTTTCGGGAACGACGAACCTGTTGGCAAATGGCCATATCAATGAGGAGTAGCTCCTTAGTACCGCGGGACCCATTCCTACATCCATTTTGAGAGGCAGACATGATGAAGTTGGTGTCTATATGTTTGTTGATTTTAGCTCTCAAAATGGATGTAAGAACTTTATAGACCGTCGGTAAACACGTGATCGGCCTATAATTTTTGGGTTCAGCGGTGCTACCAGATTTATAGAGCAGGTGGGTAATTCCTGTTGTTAAGAACTGGGGTAGCGAACCAGACTCCAAAGCAGCCTGGTACTGAGCTGCCAAGCGAGCGTGCGATCTTGCAAACCATTTGATCCAGAAGTTATGCAGCCCGTCCGGCCCTGGAGACTTCCAGTTAGGTAACGGACGGACTGCACGAGCTACATCTTGGGGGCAGATGGTAATAGCCCCCATTTCTGGTATTGGATCACAGGCCCGCTCGACTTCCCGAGCCCAGTCACCTTCACTCCCAAGTCCTATAAACCCACCTTTCATCGCTCTGAAAGGTGCGATTCTGAGTGTATCGCTCTACTCGCCTCTTATACCTACGAATACGGTTCGCCCATGCATACACTTTCTGCTTCAGGAAGTCGATGCGCTCTGTGACACGGGATATATAGTCCTGAGGGCTAATATCGGTCCCTGAGAACGCCCGCCTCACAAAGCGCATCACTCTAGGGCGAGTATTGCCCTCCCTGAAGCAGATTAGTTTGCCGATGAGCGATCTGGCCTCACCAATACGGCGCTCAATTCTGCACTGCCAAGCTGGTACGGCTGGTTTCGGTCGTGTAGCTCTAGAGTCATTAGCAAATTTGACGTGAGCTACACGACATGCCGCTACAGCCGCACAGTACAAAATCGAATGAGTATCGGTGAGGTCTTCGCAGTCATCAAAATAGTTTGACAACTGCGAATCCAGGACGGCCACTAGCGCCCTATTTTTGTTATGCATGGGCAAACGAGGTAAGCGTGGCCTAAGTTCGGGTGACATGAACCGATATTCCCGAATCGCACCCTCCAAAGCACTCCTCAATTTCTCATTGCACTGGGTACTTACGTTTGTAGCCCTGTCAACACTCCCCTCGTCAGCTTGATTTGTATTGAACTGTGCTGGTGCTAGTCTGCGACGGGGGGGCGATTACATGGTTACTCTGCATTTCACTTCGCAGGCGATCAAGTACAGTGTCATCCAACATATGATTACGCTGGATGACCCGCACCTGATCCGATAGTCGTTGTGCCGAAACGTTGACAGCTGGCTCAAGCACCTGAAAAAGAGAGAGCATCCGAACACGGTACGCGGTCAGATTGTTGCCCCCCTCTGTAGCCCCATAGTATGAGCGCATGACGTTTTCATTGATGGATCGTGTCCATCGCATGCGCTGCACACTTCCGCCGGGAGCTGGGACCCTTTCAGAGGCCGGTGGGCCTCGAGGTCCTAAGCCGTCCGGCGGCCGGCGTCCTCCCCGTCGACGAGCAGGTGGTTGCGTTGTAGGCGGAGAGAAATACTCGTCGCTCGAGCTCGACGCAACTGCCGCGGCCGGTGTCGTCACAGCGCTCACAGTGGGGCTGGGTACCGGTGGCGGCGAGGCGGAGCTGAGCGAAGAGTCCGGAGGTGGTGGGCGTGCTCTTCGTGCGGCTGATCTTGTCAACATTTTTTGTTAATTTACAATTTTGTCTGGGTCATTGTTGTTTTATCGGAGGTGACATCTGTCATGTCACCTCCGATTCGGCAGTTTTTGATTATATTCTACATTTTCGTGTAGTTTGGCCTGTTTTTTTTGGTTCACAATGGTTTTCCGGTTTCAGATTTATTTAAAATTCAAAAGCTGTTGTAAAAATGCGTCAAAATTAATATCACTGTTAAAAATCAAGTTAAAATTAGAAAACAACATTCTGTTGACACGGTGTTGCCGTAATTATTATTATTATTATATTGTAATTGAGAAAAAATAATCAGCCGTCGTCGTCGTTGGGTCGATTGTTGGTTGGGTGGAGCTTTGTCTACGACATTAATTTTTTCGCCCCCGCTCTGGCCTCTCGCGGCCGCCACGTCCTTGACATTGGCTACTCGCGGGCGCATTCCGAAACGAATTAGTTATTGGCGCCACCATTCTCTGTTACTGTCAAGTATTTTTGTTTGTGCGGAAAAGAGTTCCGATGAATAATTCATACATACGAGGCGATCATTGACATTAATGCAAATAATTAATTTTATTTGCATTAATATCAATGACAGAGACTAATTTAATGGATTATGAAGATGATTGTTTAAAAAAGGCCCCTCGTTTTCTGTTCAATTTAATTTTAAGGTGAAGTAAGTATTTGGATAAACTTATCATTAAGTTAAAACAAACAGGTATTTTGTTTGGACTTTGAATTACTTGACTGATCATATAATTATGTATATTATATAATCTACTACTACTACTACTATATACTCGTGTATATTATAACTTACCTGGTTTAAACATAAAAACAGAGTTTTTGCAAATTTACTTACATAATTGCATATTTATTACAGATTACTAGCGAACGATACACAATTATTATCTATGGAAGAACATTTGTACCTACTGTTACTTAAGATATTATATTTCATCATCATTATTTTATTTTAATATTTGGTGGGATCAAGTTTATCTGGAAGCGTAAAGGTCATTCGTTTAACAATGCTGTTATGCACATTAAAAAATTTGCGCGTTTAAGTGAATTTATAAGTAGTTTGACTACATTCTTTAATCTCCCAACATAACTCCAGACTCTGGTGCCTGCCTCTTATTGATCAAATCAAATCAATAAAATTGAAGTGTCTGTTTGTAATGTCAAAATAACAACTTTTACTAAATGCATAAGAAATATAAACGGTACTTAAAACAAAAAAGCAATTTTTAACATTTCTGTCTGTCTGTTTGTTCCGGCTAATCTCCGAAACGACTGGACCGATTTTACTGGCAGATGGCTGATGTTACCGTGGGTAACTTAGGCTACTTTTATTAGAAAAATAATTAGGGTTCCGCGCAAAAAACTGATAACCCTTGAAATTATGAACAAAAAGTCGGATTTGAAAAATTATTTTTGCATTTGGTAGCTCAGTTCTCGAAGATAGTTATAGGCTACGGTGCTGTGGCACCGGGCAATGCTACGCCGTGGTGTAGCGGGACACTACACGCCGTAGCACCAGACAGAGACGCTACGCTGTGGCACCGGGCAATGCTACGCCGTGGTGTAGCGGGACACTACACGCCGTAGCACCAGACAGAGACGCTACGCTGTGGCACCGGGCAATGCTACGCCGTGGTGTAGCGGGACACTACACGCCGTAGCACCAGACAGAGACGCTACGCTGTGGCACCGGGCAATGCTACGCCGTGGTGTAGCGGGACACTACACGCCGTAGCACCAGACAGAGTCGCTACGCTGTGGCACCGGGCAATGCTACGCCGTGGTGTAGCGGGACACTACACGCCGTAGCACCAGACAGAGACGCTACGCTGTGGCACCGGGCAATGCTACGCCGTGGTGTAGCGGGACACTACACGCCGTAGCACCAGACAGAGACGCTACGCTGTGGCACCGGGCAATGCTACGCCGTGGTGTAGCGGGACACTACACGCCGTAGCACCAGACAGAGACGCTATGCTGTGGCACCGGGCAATGCTACGCCGTGGTGTAGCGGGACACTACACGCCGTAGCACCAGACAGAGACGCTACGCTGTGGCACCGGGCAATGCTACGCCGTGGTGTAGCGGGACACTACACGCCGTAGCACCAGACAGAGACGCTACGCTGTGGCACCGGGAAATGCTACGCCGTGGTGTAGCGGGACACTACACGCCGTAGCACCAGACAGAGACGCTACGCTGTGGCACCGGGCAATGCTACGCCGTGGTGTAGCGGGACACTACACGCCGTAGCACCAGACAGAGACGCTACGCTGTGGCACCGGGCAATGCTACGCCGTGGTGTAGCGGGACACTACACGCCGTAGCACCAGACAGAGTCGCTACGCTGTGGTTCCGGGCAATGCTACGCCGTGGTGTAGCGGGACACTACACGCCGTAGCACCAGACAGAGACGCTACGCTGTGGCACCGGGCAATGCTACGCCGTGGTGTAGCGGGACACTACACGCCGTAGCATCAGACAGAGACGCTACGCTGTGGCACCGGGCAATGCTACGCCGTGGTGTAGCGGGACACTACACGCCGTAGCACCAGACAGAGACGCTACGCTGTGGCACCGGGCAATGCTACGCCGTGGTGTAGCGGGACACTACACGCCGTAGCACCAGACAGAGACGCTATGCTGTGGCACCGGGCAATGCTACGCCGTGGTGTAGCGGGACACTACACGCCGTAACACCAGACAGAGACGCTACGCTATGGCACCGGGCAATGCTACGCCGTGGTGTAGCGGAAGATTACACGCCGTAGCACCAGACAGAGACGCTACGCTGTGGCACCGGGCAATGCTACGCCGTGGTGTAGCGGAAGATTACACGCCGTACTACCAGACAGAGACGCTACGCTGTGGCACCGGGCTATGCTACGCCGTGGTGTAGCGGGACACTACACGCCGTAGCACCAGACAGAGACGCTACGCTGTGGCACCGGGCAATGCTACGCCGTGGTGTAGCGGGACACTACACGCCGTAGCACCAGACAGAGACGCTGCGCTGTGGCACCGGGCAATGCTATCCGTGGTGTAGCGGGACACTACACGCCGTAGCACCAGACAGAGACGCTACGCTGTGGCACCGGGCAATGCTACGCCGTGGTGTAGCGGGACACTACACGCCGTAGCACCAGACAGAGACGCTACGCTGTGGCACCGGGCAATGCTACGCCGTGGTGTAGCAAGACACTACACGCCGTAGCACCAGACAGAGGCGCTACGCTGTGGCACCGGGCAATGCTACGCCGTGGTGTAGCGGGACACTACACGCCGTAGCACCAGACAGAGACGCTACGCTGTGGCACCAGGCAATGCTACGCCGTGGTGTAGCGGGACACTACACGCCGTAGCACCAGACAGAGACGCTACGCTGTGGCACCGGGCAATGCTACGCCGTGGTGTAGCGGGACACTACACGCCGTAGCACCAGACAGAGACGCTACGCTGTGGCACCGGGCAATGCTAGGCCGTGGTGTAGCGGGACACTACACGCCGTAGCACCAGACAGAGACGCTACGCTGTGGCACCGGACAATGCTACGCCGTGGTGTAGCGGGACATTACACGCCGTAGCACCAGACAGAGACGCTACGCTGTGGCACCGGACAATGCTACGCCGTGGTGTAGCGGGACACTACACGCCGTAGCACCAGACAGAGACGCTACGCTGTGGCACCGGGCAATGCTACGCCGTGGTGTAGCGGGACACTACACGCCGTAGCACCAGACAGAGACGCTACGCTGTGGCACCGGGCAATGCTAGGCCGTGGTGTAGCGGGACACTACACGCCGTAGCACCAGACAGAGACGCTACGCTGTGGCACCGGACAATGCTACGCCGTGGTGTAGCGGGACATTACACGCCGTAGCATCAGACAGAGACGCTACGCTGTGGCACCGGACAATGCTACGCCGTGGTGTAGCGGGACATTACACGCCGTAGCATCAGACAGAGACGCTACGCTGTGGCACCGAGCAATGCTACGCCGTGGTGTAGCGGGACACTACACGCCGTAGCACCAGACAGAGACGCTACGCTGTGGCACCGAGCAATGCTACGCCGTGGTGTAGCGGGACACTACACGCCGTAGCACCAGACAGAGACGCTACGCTGTGGCACCGAGCAATGCTACGCCGTGGTGTAGCGGGACACTACACGCCGTAGCACCAGACAGAGACGCTACGCTGTGGCACCGAGCAATGCTACGCCGTGGTGTAGCGGGACACTACACGCCGTAGCACCAGACAGAGACGCTACGCTGTGGCACCGAGCAATGCTACGCCGTGGTGTAGCGGGACACTACACGCCGTAGCACCAGACAGAGACGCTACGCTGTGGCACCGGACAATGCTACGCCGTGGTGTAGCGGGACATTACACGCCGTAGCACCAGACAGAGACGCTACGCTGTGGCACCGGACAATGCTACGCCGTGGTGTAGCGGGACATTACACGCCGTAGCACCAGACAGAGACGCTACGCTGTGGCACCGAGCAATGCTACGCCGTGGTGTAGCGGGACACTACACGCCGTAGCACCAGACAGAGACGCTACGCTGTGGCACCGAGCAATGCTACGCCGTGGTGTAGCGGGACACTACACGCCGTAGCACCAGACAGAGACGCTACGCTGTGGCACCGAGCAATGCTACGCCGTGGTGTAGCGGGACACTACACGCCGTAGCACCAGACAGAGACGCTACGCTGTGGCACCGAGCAATGCTACGCCGTGGTGTAGCGGGACACTACACGCCGTAGCACCAGACAGAGACGCTACGCTGTGGCACCGAGCAATGCTACGCCGTGGTGTAGCGGGACACTACACGCCGTAGCACCAGACAGAGACGCTACGCTAGCGAAGCGAGCGGTGGCGCGGCAGCGGCCGGCGAGCGCTACTTCCAAGTTGGTCGCAGTTACTTGGCTATTTAGTATTTTTTGGACTGACTTTCATAAAACTCTGCATTTTTTATATTGAAATTGTCCAATCACTGTTTTCACTCGAGTTAAGATAATTTTCACTCAAATTACTCGATTTATTTATTTTTGTTTCGGACACCATTATTGTTATCATGACACACAGAGCCACGAGAGTCAAAATTTAGAACTAAAATCTACAATCTGACGTTTCATTTCACGCTGTGTTACATAACTGTAAACGCATGACATGATTTAAATGGGTTTTTTATTTTAAATTACAGGTTTAACAAGTTTAGTAAACTTTATAGATGTAGTCAATGACATTAACGCTTTCTTTCTTAAATATTCTCCCCATACTTCGCGATTACTTTATCCCATAATAAAAGACGTAACCAGTGCCACTGAATTCAATACTTCACCAGATTCTCCAATTGCTTCAACTATAAAATATATGTTTTTGAATATTGTCTGAACACCGAAAAACATCGCTGAATACAAATATAAACGTAGCTATATCGAAGCGACGCCATTTGTTAGTAAACACAGGCGGCAGCTTCACTACCGCGGAACAGAGAATATATGTACAACCATAACATAAATAACCAAATTTATCGTAATTATTAATACAAGTGACTGAACTACTTCAATTTTAAGTATTGTCTCTCGAGATATACAAATCAAGTAACCATCTAACAATAACATACAAGAAGACTGCTACAAAAGGTATACCCTATCCAAATAAGCTACTATTTAGGTACCACCTGCAAATACCAATGTTGAAAACTTTTACAAAAATAACGTAAATAAATATAGCACAACCAACACGAGCAACCAACAATTAAAAGGAAGTGCACAGAATACATAGAGATATGCAAAAACTCACGGTGCGACTCAACGGGTATCCTGACCACCAGCATGCAGCGATCGCACATACCTGGTCTTCACCCACAGCCTCATCAGCAATCTTGGCACAGCACACTGCATTTTCGGCCAGTCAACAAGCAGAGCCCTTCAAACCTCTCCTTGTCAATGCCAGCAGTCAGCCTAAACCCGGCGCTGATGTACCACATCCGACGCACTAGAGCATAACGCAGCGCCACCTCGACTCACTGGGGCATCTCCGCAGACAGTTCCGACTCACCGTGAACTATGCGGCACCCACCGGTTCCGACTCACTGGAACCTCAACTGGCCCTGGCAAGCATCGCAAGATACACGACTCTGCCCACTATCGACCTCCGGTCTCCGGAGGGGAGTGATGTGGCGGCATATCTACATCGCCACATGTGAATGCATCACACTGACATCACGCAAAATCCTGAATCGCGGAATCAGAGTTTACCGCGCGACGAGCATATACACAACGTCCCGACATCAACCGTCGGGCAGTAGCCCACCAGACACAAGACCCGTCTGGTCGGAGGATCCTCCTTTTTGATAGAGGATGAGTGAACTTTACACCCTGTTCCTCGTGCCTGTATAACTAATATAAAGAATTAGTATATGAACAGAAGCAAGTGGAGTTCTGTAGTTTCTGCCTTCCCTCATGGTAATAAAGCGTGATTTTATGTATAAATGTTGTCTATGAAATCACTTCATTTCTAGAGCGTTTAGTCTTGATCTCCGTTTGAAATATTCGACCCATAATTCCCGATTACTCTTCGCTATAATTATATACACATCTAGTGCTATCGTATTCAAGACTACTCCTAATAAACCTATTCCGGAAAACATTGCAAAATTATCATTAAATAATTGTAGTAAAAAGGATAACGATAAAATATTGCTGAATACACATATCAACGTAGCTATGTAGAAGCGACGCCATTTGTTAGTAGATGTACTCGCGTTAGAATCACTACCGCGGAAGAGAGAATATAAAACTGATATGTAAATAACAAAATTAACTGTCGGAGTGATAAAATAAATAACTAAGACGGAAATCGCGAAAATGTTGGTTAAAATATTTTGTCCTATTAACGTATACGTATTTAAAAGCTCTAAAATAAAAAGTAATATAACCATTATTATAAAAGGTACAACCCAAGCAAATAGGCAGCTTTTAAGGTACTTCCTACGAATTTCAGTCTTAAAAACCTTTACAAAATCAATATAAAAAATAAAACATAATACGATTAACCAAAAATTAAAAGATAGCAGACACACCAAGCATAGAAACATAGATAATATTAAAACTATCTCCATCTCTTCTGTCGTGACTATAGTTACTATGAAAAAAAATAATAAACGCATTATATCTGCAAATATTACGTTGAGAAACACATAGTTTCTGTAATGACGAAACTTCTTGATGATGCAGCACGACGACACTCCGTATATAAACGCAGCCAGAGACAGTACGAACAAGACATAGAGAGAAATTGGAACCTCTATTATCGTTTCAGAAAATACAGTTTTTGTCGAATTGTTAACACTGGTATTATATGAACTACAGTTGTGTATACACTCATGTTGTTGTGTGCACATGTCTCGTATGCACTGGTGTCGTATGCACTGGTGTCGTATGCACTGGTGTCGTATGCACTGGTGTCGTATGCACTGGTGTCGTATGCACTGGTGTCCTATGCACTGGTGTCGTATGCACTGGTGTCGTATGCACTGGTGTCGTATGCACTGGTGTCGTATGCACTGGTGTCGTATGCACTGGTGTCGTATGTACTGGTGTCGTATGTACTGGTGTCGTATGCACTGGTGTCGTCTGCACAGTTGTAGTATGCACTGGTGTAACGCACAGTGGCCGTATGCAGTGGTGTCGTATGCACAGTTATCGTATGCACTGGTGTCGTATACACTGATGTCGTATGCACTGGTGTCGTATGCACTGGTGTCATATGCACTGGTGTCGTATGCACTGGTGTCGTATGCACTGTTGTCGTATACGCAGTTGTCGTATGCACTGATGTCGTATGCACTGGTGTCGTATGCACTGGTGTCGTATGCACTGGTGTCGTATGCGCAGTTATCGTATGCACTGGTGTCGTATGCACTGGTGTCGTATGCACTGGTGTCGTATGCACTGGTGTCGTATGCACTGGTGTCGTATGCACTGGTGTCGTTTTAGATGATAGTGAACGTTGAGAGCGCAGTTCGACACGCGCTAATGTACAGAGGCCAATATTATAAATAATGAACACAAAAAAATTATCAATAGGTTTCTACATATGTATAAACTAATTTCCGATACGAAAATATTGATATCGAAACAATTGGCCAAGAGTGAGTCGAACTGTAGGTTCAGCACGTTTGGAAAAATGACTTGTATTTGCATTTTCAAACAAAAATGTTTTACCTTCTATATAATTCTCAATTAAGTTCTATGGGTAGGGAGATCATATTTTTAGTACACCCACATTTTTCCAGTTATGTTTGAGTACTGAAAAAAATCTGCTAGAAAACCCAATAACATTTTGCCTGATCTGGGAATCGAATCCAGGACCAACGTGCTCAACAAAACACAGCGCTGGCTTTCAGCGACAGTCGGCGTTGACGTGATGACGTCAACCGTTACTTCCTATGTGGTCTATGCTTAAATTGCTTTAGCAACTTAAAAATTAAGCTCAAAACAACTTTAGCAGTTCAACCCACCATTTCGGCAGTTATTTCTATGAAAACAACATTTTTTTCATTAATGTAAGGTGGACAAGCATTAGTTAGACCTAAATTTCATTCAAATCGATGGCATTAGATCCAATCTGAAAATAAATAGCTATGACAAATAGTCGAATGAAGTTGCACTTTAATGGTTCACACATAATATAACATCACGCCTTGTTTCCCCGAAGGGTTAGGCAGAGGTGTAAACACCCAGATTTCGCCAGTTATGTTTAAGTCCCAGGTAATAGCAACCTATTGCCATCTACCGGGCACAAATCCAGACTCCGGGCTGCTACTGAGAAATTCCAGATAGAAAAACCCAATAACAAAAAATAATGGTTCCTTTTTACTATTTTCGTACGAAACCCTAAAATAGGAAATATTAAAACCGTTATCCAGTTGAATAAGTGATAAAAGAATTATATTTACGTTTTAAACTGCAAAATGAATGATCAATTAATTATTTTATAAAACTTTGATAAGGCTGTGTTATCTCTCTCCTGTTCGTACTTGTTTTGTCTTGTTGTTCGAACGTATTTTTATTTCGAGTCGTGAAAATTACAGAACATTATACTCCATGTGCACATTGAAACTAAGATTTGCTTAATTGTCATTTTATTTTTACTGATATCTTTTCAGCAAAATCTTCATAATGATAATAATGATAATGTTTTAAGCAATACCTATTAGATCGTAAAGGTCAACTCACTCAAAGAACTACATAGTTGAATACAATATCAATAAGTTTATTTTTGTACTATAAATAAAAACGGTCTAAGAAGTTCTAATTTACACGTGGACATTACTGAACATCATCTCATTTCAAGCGATGTTTGTATTGATCTGCGTTTAAAATATTCTCTCCATGATTCCCAATTACTCTTCACAATAATTACATATACATCTAATACTATTGTATTCAATAATTCTTCTGCCTACTGTTGCGGCTTATGTATAATACCAACATAGCTATGAGTATGTAGTAGAAGCAACCCCATTTGTTAGCGGATGTACTTGCGCTAACTTCACTACCACGGAACAGAAAACATAAAACTTTTACATTAAATAACTAAATTAACTAAAGGAGTGGTAAAATAAACTAAAAAAAAAATCTATGAAAAAAATTCTAATGCCGTTTGTCCTACCAACTTATCTAAAAACGGTGCTGTTAAAGGTAATATGAGCATTACCATAAAAGGTACACCTCAGGCAAATAAGCTACTTTTAAGGAACGGTACTTTTTCTTACGAAACTCGGTGTTAAAAACTTTTACAAAATCAATGAAAAAATAATAACACAACACGAGTATAAATTAAAAACTAGCGCAAATATACAAAATAGAAACTGGTGAAATACATACTAATCTACTTTTTAGGCATATTTCCGAATTCTAATGAACTCGGGAAAAGAAATTACAAACAATAATGGACTATCGTATTCGCAAAAATTACATTGGGTATCACATAGTTTCTGAAATGACGAAACTTTTCGATGATGCACCACGATGTCACTCCGTATCTGATGGCAGCCAGAGACAGCAGAAAAAGGACACCAAGGATAAGTTGGGAATTCATTTTTCGTTTCAGAAAGTACAGATGCCGTTAGCACTGGTGTCGTATGCACCTTTGTTGTATGCATAAGTATCGTATGCACAGTTGCCGCACTCATGTCGTATGCACTGGTGTCGTATGCACAGTTGCCGCACTCATGTCGTATGCACTCGTGTCGTATGCACAGTTGCCGCACTCATGTCGTATGCACTGGTGTCGTATGCACAGTTGCCGCACTCATGTCGTATGCACTCGTGTCGTTTGCACAGTTGCCGCACTCATGTCGTATGCACTGGTGTCGTATGCACAGTTGCCGCACTCATGTCGTATGTACTCGTGTCGTATGCACAGTTGCCGCACTCATGTCGTATGCACTGGTGTCGTATGCACAGTTGCCGCACTCATGTCGTATGCACTCGTGTCGTATGCACAGTTGCCGCACTCATGTCGTATGCACTCGTGTCGTTTGCACAGTTGCCGCACTCATGTCGTATGCACTGGTGTCATATGCACAGTTGCCGCACTCATGTCGTATGTACTCGTGTCGTATGCACAGTTGCCGCACTCATGTCGTATGCACTCGTGTCGTATGCACAGTTGCCGCACTCATGTCGTATGCACAGTTGCCGCACTCATGTCGTATGCACTCGTGTCGTATGCACAGTTGCCGCACTCATGTCGTATGTACTCGTGTCGTATGCACAGTTGCCGCTGTAACGGCTAGGGCTTCGCAGGTAGGCTGCGGAGGCCGTTAACAAGTTAGGTTGTAGAAATAGAATGAAACCAAGGAGGTAGGTTAGTACATATATTGTTTCTCTAGAGTAACACGGCTAGGTCGTGGGTAGGTAGTCACTGAACTGTTTGAATTGAGCACTCGCACACTAGGTTAGGTAAGAGGGTACCGTCCTTGGCTGTAGCTGGCAGGTGTAGGGGCCTGTAAGACAGGCTCAGTTAGAGGCCCTCGTCAGATTTGCTAGCGGGCTGTAGGTCCCGCACGATGGCTTGCAGCGTCAGCACGTGCAGCGCGCAGTCTGGTCTAGGGTAGCTTGTAGCAATTGAAGACCGGCCCTCAGCCTGGACGTAGAACCCCTAGATTTAGGGCACAAAGAATCTTAAGGTTCAAGGATTTACTCCTGTCAGCAAGACGGTCAGCGGTCGAAATGAACGAGTCTTCCTTAGGACAGCTAGTGTTGTACCCCGCTTTTAGAGTTGTCACACTTTACGGTTAACTAGTGAAATAGTTAGCTCACTCGACTAATTGATATTGTAGAAGCAATACAACGCTACACCGCACTCATGTCGTATGCACAGTTGCCGCACTCATGTCGTATGCACTCGTGTCGTTTGCACAGTTGCCGCACTCATGTCGTATGCACTGGTGTCGTATGCACAGTTGCCGCACTCATGTCGTATGCACTGGTGTCGTATGCACAGTTGCCGCACTCATGTCGTATGCACTGGTGTCGTATGCACAGTTGCCGCACTCATGTCGTTTGCACAGTTGCCGCACTCATGTCGTATGCACTCGTGTCATATGCACAGTTGCCGCACTCATGTCGTATGCACAGTTGTCGAATGCACTATCGTATGCAGTCGTGTCGTATGGACTGGTGTCATATGGACTAGTACTCGTATCGTTGTCTGTGATAGTGAAAGTTGCGAGCGCAGTTCGTAGCACGCTTATGGGCAATATTATTTACAATTAATCACCAAAATACAAATTGGTTTCTACATATTATATCAGTAAATTAACTAATTGCCGATACGACAATATCGATATCGAAAAAATCGGTCAGGTGCGAATCGGACCAAGGGTTGCGCAACTTTGCTAAAAATACATTTCCCGTTTTCAAAAATAATTTTTCACTTTTGTAGGGCCACACAATTCAGTTTTTTGATGTGCAAAATTCGAAGATTTAATAAGTGAGAGGGGAATAGTATTTCTACAGATTGTTTTCATCTCAGTCAAATAATATGCGGCAAAAATAAAAATATTAGTATTATTAGTATGTAGGTACAAATGAAGCACAAACGTACTTTAAAATTTCAGCATTTCTTTAACATGCAATATAGGCAGAGAAGCATTGTTTATTCAAACAATGCCTTTCGATTTGATGGCATTAGTGGTTCCGAAAATAAGCACCTGTGACAGACAGACGATCCAAGACACCATTAGGGTCCTGGGTATGTATTCTTGTTGCTTCTATATGTGAGAACAATGTAAAATATAAAAACAATTCAAAATATAAGATTGAAAATAAGCCCTGGCAGTTAAGAGATGACCAGTCCCAACTGACGGCGCCCGTTCACGAACATGACGCGTGGATCAGCACCATCCAGCTCAACCATTTTGTAGGGAACCGAATGATCCAACACACCAGGGGCGAAGCCTTCATACAACCCGATTCCTATCGGCTTCCCTTCGGAACAACCACTCTTCTTAATGTCTACTATTGCCAAATAATATGGTACACCTGTGTGTGTAACTGTGTATCACATCACATTACATAATTATATTTAATACCAGTTTAATACATCATAAGATTAAAAACCTACAGTTTTTGTCTGAGTTTATGAGAACTGAACAATTTTTTCTTCGGCTTCCCTCTAATGATGATTGTATCTGCGCCACTGCAACACAGCCGCCACCGTCAGCGAGACATTAGGTAAGTATGTTAATCACAGGTAGGTCCTACCCTGTTTCACAATGATGTCATTTATATGGGTTCCGGTGTCAAACTAGGTTCATTACCATCCAGGTTTGTCTGTCTGTCTGTCTCTACCTTCTGTCTGTCATTCGCTCGTAAAATAGTTTCCGACTAATTTGTAAAAAACCTGCGAAGTTATGTGTAAACTGCATAAGAGATTTAATATTTGAACGCAGTTTTTCTTACCTCTACAATCGTTGTTCTTAGAACTTTTCTATCTCTGTAATAGTTTCATTTATCATAGTTTTTGATAGAAAAAAACAACGGACTACAAATAGAAAGAATGATACAAAATACATAGAATAAATACTGGAGTCTGCAAAAAATATTCAAAGGTATATATACCAAATATAAATGGCTATAAAAACAAAAATAATGAATTCAAGTTTATATTATTACCGTGCTTGGCATATAGCTGCCAGACATGGAAATTTACCGCCGAAGCTAAAAATAAAATGAATACCTGCCAACGAGGAATAGAGCGAAGTATGCTCAAGATAAAAAAAAAACTAGATAAAATACGACACACCGAAATAAGTGAAATAAAGCAACAAACCTACTGCTGATAAATTGCTTTGCAGTTTGACAGGTCCTATGTGAAAATAAAACTCTGTATCATTATAGATTAAATAATTAATTTAAAAAAAAATGCTTTGTGTGTTAACTGTATTGGACATTACTTAATTATTATGACATTATATACTCTGACACTACATACTTATTAATTTGAATTTATGACATTATTTATATGGTATTATTTTTGAGTTTGTGAAATTGGTAAAATTTTAATAATAATTTTGCATGCTTGCAACTGTTTTATTTACACATTGGACTGCGCATTCACTTGACATCTAGAAATGTATGATTATGTACCGTGTTGAGCAATAAACGTTTTGAATTTGAAATTCTTTCATTTTGACAGTTCAGCCAGGTTCAATGCGTTATTTACATTGCTGAGCAAACGAGTTTATTAAATCTATGAAGCAATGGATTAGAAATATCCTTCAAAACTCTCGGATGTGGTTGAAACTGTTACGCAATTAGAGTGATGTTTTACTGAAATGAGAGTACGTACTATAATAATTTTAATCTGATAACCACATTAGCTTTCATTCCAAGAGATTTTAACAATTTTTTTAACACAACAAACATTGTTTTATTAAGCTGTGCGACAAATTGTGTTAACCTCTGTCGAACAATTTTGGAGTGAAGCTCAATCATAAAAACACACGCGCAAGAGCGTGCTGTCGGATTTTCTACGTTCGGCTAAGCGCCGAAAGTTGAATGTACTATTATAATGTTGGAAAAGTCTTTAATTATTGTATGCCCAAAGGCGGGTCATAGATGTACTTCACTTTATAAACTATAACACCATATTTTTACCTATGTACCACAATAAATAATTTGAATTTGAATTTGAAAAACCAACAGCACTGTTTTATTTAGGCATTATTTTAGGTGTCGCTTAGTGTTAATGAAAACGAGCATTCGATCTTATATTTATTTTATTTACGTATTTATTCATTTATGCTTCAGAAAGCTTACAGTCAAATATCTAGGTAAATAATGTACAAATAGCGCTTACAGTTGCCATTTAAGCTTCCACATATTAAAAACTATGTACTTAAAGTTAAAACCAAAAAAGAAACACACAACAATAAAAAATAAAATCTTCTTAAACAAATGAAACTAAACAAATTCTTATGACAAAACTTAAAATTAAAAAAAATATATATCTAGGATGTTATTCATGCAATAAATTTGACACGGTTTATTAATTCTGCTAGACCTGGACTGGACCTGGGAATCGAACCCAGGACCTCATGCTCAGCAGTAGCGCTTGCGACCACTAGATCAACGAGGCAGTTAAACGTCAATGTGATATAAAAAAATAGCATGTTTGTTAGTTCCTATTTTTGTCAGTTCATATTAGTCAATTTGTCGAATTTTAACCATACATTATCGTCACTTAAAAGCTGGTCGATAGGATACTTTTTTTTTGGATGGGAAATCATCAAATGACTTCTCCCGCTCTGGGCGGAGCAGGAGGGCGTGTCAGACGTTTACTGACTAAAACCCACCCGTACCTACTTCAGTTGCCTGTGCCGGGGCCACGGTAACTCTTTCGAACATCCCGCAACCCTAGCTGGCATCGGCCCTAGCGGACCCCGTCAATAGTGCTGACATCTCTTTGAGGCGCGCGTAGAACACAACGCGCCGTCGACCCGGGACATGATCACTCCTGATAACTATGAAAATGACTGCTAGAATCTAAACATAATATCGTTCGTTAAAAAGCACCGTTCCTGCACCGCTGTTTTTTATTGGCATAGATGTTTACTAAGATATCAGAATTATCTGAGGCACAAGATAGAAGCGACGCTTAGTTTGTGGCTCACCGAATATGTATATTGTTCCTTTTTTGATAAATAAACTTTATTATTATTATTATATTTTTATTTCAAACGATGATTGTCTCGATCTCTGTTTATTCAAACGTTCGCCCCATAAAACTCGGTTGCGTTTTCCTACAGTAAAATACACAGCCAACGCTAATATATTTAACAATTCTCCGAATACTCCTAATATCTGAACATATGTATTCGTTACTTCTAATACATCTTGCAAACAGTATAACACCATAATATTACTGAGTACAAATATTAATGTAGTTACGTAGAATCGACGCCATATGTTAGAGCTGATGCTTTTATTACAACAGAACAGGGAATTCATAACTTTTATGTAAATAAACAAACTTATCACCACAGGTGTAAGTAACAGTGACATGCTGATAGGAAGTGTAATTATATCTAGAGAGAAATACTTATCAAGTAACCAACCAGCAATATAATATGAGAACACTATAATAAAAGGTACACCCCAGGCAAAGAGGTTACTCTTAAGATACCTCCTACGAATGTCCAAATTAAAAACTCTTACAAAATCAACATAAAAAATATAGCACAAAACGAGTAACCAAAAATTAAAAGCGAGTGCACAATACATAAATACATAAATAGGTAAAAAGCACGGCATACAAAAGAAGAACAAATGACTAAATTTATACACAAAGGTACGTAGCACACTCGTTAACATTAAGTTGAGAAGCACATAGTTTCGGAAATGACGAAACTTTTTGACGATGCCCCACGATATCACTCCGTATGTGAACGCAGTCAGAGACAATACGAACATAATCCAACCAATAACTTCGCCAATTTCCTTAGATAAGTCATTTTCGGTTGGTGTCGATTCGTAAAGTGCACTGATGTTGTATGCACTTATGTCGTATGCACTTGTGTCGTATGCACTGCTGTTGTATTCACTTATGTTGTATGCACTTATGTCGTATGCACTGCTGTTGTATTCACTTATGTCGTATGCACTTGTGTCGTATGCACTGCTGTTGTATTCACTTATGTCGTATGCACTTGTGTCGTATGCACTGCTGTTGTATTCACTTATGTTGTATGCACTTATGTCGTATGCACTGCTGTTGTATTCACTTATGTCGGATGCACTTGTGTCGTATGCACTGCTGTTGTATTCACTTATGTCGTATGCACTTGTGTCGTATGCACTGTTGTTGTATGCACTTATGTCGTATGCACTTGTGTCGTATGCACTGCTGTCGTATGCACTGATATCGTATGTACTAGTTTCGAATGAACTGTTGTCGTATGTACTGGTGGTATGTGCACTGATTTCGTATGCACTGATATTGATTGCACTATTTTCGTATATATTACTGTCGTTCTCGGACATGGTGAGCGTCGCGTGCACTTTTCAGTGCGCGTTGATGAGCAGTGAACGCGTCCACATCTATTCGCGCCGCAAAAGCGCCATACCAGTTTAATTAATTTTACTTTTGCTGGATTCGTTACTGATCAAACAAGTTTCGATTGAGATTTTGTCTATGACATCACGTAATTTCTAGCGATGGTTGAATCAATTTTTTTTTAAATATTATCCTCATAATACCCGATTACTCTTTACCTACAATGAAATACACAATCAATGCCATTTCATTTAGTAGTTCTGCAAATGCTCCTTAAAAGTGCAACTAAATTATTTCAGATTCACAATATATCCTGAACAGCGTAAAGTACTGCAATATCACTGAGTACAAAATGTAACGTAGCTATATTAAAGCGACGCCATTTGTTAGTAGATGTACTCGCGCCAGCGTCACTACTGCGAAACAGCGAATACACTACCATAACATAAATAACTAAACTTATCGCCACAGGCATTAACTCAAGTGTCATGGTGACATGAACTGTAAGTATGTCTCTCGAATCATACAGATAAAATAACAAAGCAGCAATCAAAACTATGAAAATTGCTATAAAAGGTACACCCCACCTAAGGTACCTCCAACGAATGTCACTGTTAAAAACTTCAAAATGGTCATAAAATATATAGCACAACACGAGCAACCAAAAAATAATCAAAAGTAAGACCATAGTAAATAGAAAAATATAAATAGTGACACACGTTAAACGATTCGGCACGGAATGGCAGAAGCGTATAAACAAATAAAATAATAAAAACAGAAAGTTACATAGCATTTTTAACTATAAAAATTATCCAATTAATATTTACCAAATCTAGTAAGTCCTATGTTTAAGTTAACAACTTATCCCTATATTTTGTAAAAAATAAGAAAAATTGCCATTTTTGCAAATTGTGGGAAAATATAACCTAAGTTAATGTCGTCAATTAAATGGCAAAAAAGAGGATTTTAAAAATTTTTATTGTAAAGATTAAAAAAGAAATAGTGTGTGTTTCCACCATTGACACGGATCACACAATCACAGCGAATCGGCATGCTTAAAATCAGTTCATCAAAATAACTTTGAGGAATGGCCGCCCACGTTCTATCTAACAAGTCAAAAAGTTGTTGTGGGGTATGCACGGCATCCATACTCGGCAGAGCTCTTCTTTGGAGCATATCCCATGCATGCTCAATTGGGTTGAGGTCTGGCAATTGAGCAGGCCACGGCAGAATGTTGATGTGAGCATCGGCAAGAGCGCGTGTTACGACTTTAGCCGTGTGTGGACGTGCATTGTCATGCATTAGTCCAAACGAATCACCCAACCGGCTTTGCAAAGGGATGATCACGTATGAAACAATCCTCTCCGCATAAATCTGAGCACTGAGGTTGCCCCTGATACAAATGAGATCGGTTCTTACACTTAATTTGATTAAATCAACATAAAATTATCTAATATATTCTACTATTGACATAATTTAAAACCTAACAATCTTAAAATAATAATAATAATATGTACAAGTATATAAAAAAGGGAGGGGGTAAATAATCAGAGGGCATCAAAAAATTCATCCGCATCGCTGTCAACAGGAAAAGTGCCCAGAAGACTGGCAGCATTGCCACGTTGTATAGCAATGCTGATTCTTTGGCCAAAAAATAGGCCAGCCCTCTGGTCACGTGTGGAGTCGACCAACCGCCTGGCGATGTCTCGAAAAACTAAGTGGGCACTCGGACCCCATGGCCCATGTGTTTCAACCCCAAACGGCTCGAACATATAAGTCCCAATAAGACTGGAGTATTTGAGCCGTTTGAGGTTTTCCGCACCCGCAGCAGCCGCTCCAGCACAGCCTGCCGTGCTAGGAAGATGGGATGGCGCAAGGGTGTCGACACACGTTGCATCCCACACCAAAGGCCTACCTACCTTCCAAGGCATTATGGTCATTCCGTCTGGTCTCTTTCCATCGTCGCGTGCTAAGCCATTGGGTTCTAAAACAGCTGGCACCCCGGTGGTGACAAGAGCACGACGGATGATGTCATTGATGCTGGCGTGCCGTGCTATCCGGCCTGCGCTCTTACTGCAGGATAGGCCATGTTGTCCGAGGCAGTCGACACTAACACTGCATTGGCAGCGATGCGGAGCCACGCAAGGAGCGCCCAGACGCAGACAAGTAGTAATACTGGTAATTTTGCGGACGCCGAGGCCACCAAAACGGATGGGTAGTGTGGCTTGCAGCCACGCTCGGTCGTCCAGGGCCACATTTAAAATGTTCTTACACTGATTTAAAAACCAGCCCAATAACATAATCTTCTTTATCATAATAACTTGTGCTAAGATGAATACGTATGTACGTGTACTGGTATGCAACAGGTATCTATTATTAATGTATTACTAAACTCAAGCTCGAACACATAACATAGCGCATTATATATTTTTTGCTGGATTCATTAGCGGTCCAACAAGTTTCGTTATCTTCAGAGTTGTTGTTTATGACCTTTGCAGAGACATTTGCATCGTTCTCTTTTTCAAATATTCTCCCCATAGTACCTGATTACTCTAATGCTAGCCACACACGTTACGATTTACGTGCGCAAATTTAAACTTGTGTATTTTTTTTTTTCAATAAAGATGACAAACTTAAATCCATCTTCGATTTGGACTTTTGATTCTGATGTGCCTTGAGTATACTCCTCACAGTTATAAAGAGCTTGTGACATACAGAGAGACGTGTAAGTTTAGAAATAGATTATCTTTGGTACCCTTTGCGTACGGAACTTTAAAATATCTAAAGCGTAAGTCGATCATACAAAGAAAGCTTCCCTAGTGGTAACCAGACCTAACGGTTGTATTCGTAGCGCAATGTGAGCTACGCCGTAGCTTGGCGAGTAGCCATCGCGTAGCATACAGGACGCCCGAGAGCTTTCACGTGTGTGTGATTGAGTAGTTTTTATCCCTCTCTTTTATAAAGTTTTTGGAAAGTATAACATAACTGTACTGCATTTGTACACGAACATTAAAACAGGCAAAAAAAGATTTTCTAAGTTTAAAATTTGGCCAAACTGAGGCGAATACCGAGCGGGATGCGGGACGAAATTCGCTCGTGCCTACTCTGTCAACTAACTTGTGTGGAGCTGTTCAAACTGGTGACTTGAATAATTAAAATTATCTACAGAACCTGTCGCGTCCGTCGCTGGGTTCACCTCAGTTTGACCAATACATTAAAATACATACCTATAAAAACATCTGAAAGTTAAAAATTCTAATTAACCGTTTTTAAGAATTATAATTTGAACAAAATATTGCCAGAATGACTGACCGGTTAACCCTGCTGTTGCTAGGAAGCAGACATAGGTGGTGGTCCTCGTGGTATTTCCCTGAACAAGCTGGTTAGCTCTGGCCACACCGAGATCCCGCGCGGGGTTCGGAGCGCGACTGCACTTGTCGATTGTTTTATTTATTTATTTTTATTTATTAGCCTTTAATGCAGGCACATTACCCATAATTTGTTAGTATTACTTAAACTACAGACATCAAAAGTGTTTAGGGACCAATTACGTTTTAGAGTATCGCCGTAATTGAGGATTATTATTTTAACTTTTTGGATCATTATTGATTATTTTTATTGAATTTCACTGTTTGAATAAATAATTTTCTTTACATTTTTATTTAAAATAGGAAAGCAACTGTCAATCAGGATTCCTATAAAAATGTGTAATAGCGTTTTTACAAAACCATTACAATTTCTGCATCGGAACTGAAAAAAATTGTATCGCTATGGAGCGACGACATCGTTTGACACGAGAAGAGATGATGAGAACTGTCGGAATGTTGCAAGCTGGTTCCAGGCAACGTACTGTAGCTGTCGCTCTTGGCACTACACAGAGCGTCATAAGCCGTCTCTGGACAAGCTATCGTATCACAGGCAGCGTGGCCGAGCGACATGGAGGACGATCTCGCATCACCACTCGCAGACAGGACCGGTACATCCAAAATTCTGCTCGACGGAATCGTACCATGACCGCCATGATGTTGACTACGAGGCTCCACAGCTCTTCAGGCTTGCTGATAAGCGACCAAACCTTCTAAATCGTTTACATGAAGTGGGTCTGCGTTCCCGAAGGCCGCTGAGAGGTCCACCTATAGCACTCACACGCCCTCCCGCTCTGGGCGGAGCGAGAGGGCGTGTTAGACTTTTACTAACTAAAACCCACCCGTGTTCTTTCAGTTGCCTGTGCCGGGGCCACGGTAACTCTTTCGAACATCCCGCGACCCTAGCAGGCATCGGCCCTAGCAGACCCCGTCAATAGTGCTGACATCTCTTTGAGGCGCGCGTGGAACACAATGCGCCGTCGTGGCGTCAAACTGAGAGAATCCAGCGAGGGACGCAATAGGTTTTTAATTATTCAAGTCACCAGTTTGAACACCTCCACACAAGTTAGTTGACTGAATAGGCACGAGCTAATTTCGTCCTGCTTTAGTTTGTCCAGAGCTTTACGCTAATTGGTCTTATTACAAAGCAAGGTTTTTTTTGACAGGGTTAAACCAGGATTGAAATACAGTTCTATACAAAAATGATAAATTAGTCAAAATGTCAAGTCAAATCACAGACGTCATAATATTAGGGACGTCCTAGGCTATTAAACAACATTATTTATTAGCTGTGGCGCGCGGTCGGCATATCCGAACGTATGAGAGGACTCATAACTTACACGCGACACAACCGTGGCGATCCCGAATATAGTGCATTCGCTCACGGTAACCAGATACATCCGAAATCCTGCTCCAGGCGAAAACACCGTCACATGCTGCTTAGGGAGGCGCACGTTCGCGTCGCTCATTCTCCGTGGCGCGACATGTGTGTGACCTTCCCGGTAGCCACGGCGGTCTCCATTTGTAACGGTTTTTGCTATTTTTAAATTGAGTACGTGTATATGTATAGTCATGAGTATTACCAAAACTCAGTGTTTATCCCCACATTGGGGTCCAAGGTTCCGGTTCCAAAATTCCGGCTAACAGCTCCTAAGTTCCGGTTTTCACCAACCGGCTTATTACCGCCAAGCTCCGCGCCGTGTACTTCTTCCACCCGCTTGGCCGGGTCGAGTTTGTGGCCATAGACTTAACCCCCCCCCCCTTTCTCTAATTTGTAAAATATATTCTAAGTTGACAAAGTTTCGTGGTTTTTATTGGTATCCTCTAACCACGTAAACCTCTTCCGTCACATCGTTCAGTTGTATTACATAACGGCGCTGCTTTGTAAAAGAACTAGCCGTTTTGTAAAACAGCGGATTCTACAATTCGTCTGCGACATATGCATAAAGTTGCCTTGATCAATATAAGTTGATTCATTTATTTTATACTAGCGATCCGCCTCTTTCTCGCACGGCTTTTACGACTTGACAAAACATCGAGATATCTTTATTATACCTTCCGGAATAAATTATCTAAATGAAGGAGAAAACGGCAACAAAATCTGTTGCGGAGTTTAGGAGTATTTTAAAGATTAACCAGCTAGCAGAACTATCAAAGTCGCAATGACATGATTTAAATGGGTTTTTTATTTTAAATTACAGGTTTAACAAGTTTAGTAAACTTTATAGATGTAGTCAATGACATCACCTCAATTCTGACGGTGCTTGTATCGCTTTCTTTCTTAAATATTCTCCCCATACTTCTTTTGCCAAACTTCTAGGCAGTATATGATTAGGTATAAATGAGACAAAAGATGTAGTATAGTCTGGTTATAATTATCCAAAGGTGCATCTTATATACTAACGACTTCGTGACATTTAATAGATATTGAACGTGCGATAAAGAACATAAGATTGCGATGTAGATTGTAGATACAGCACAAAGATATTGTACTGTAACAGTACACCCCCCTTTAAAAGAAAAAAATAAATATTATGGTAATAGTGTTTACAATATAAATTTGATCTAGACCTTACTAGTTATTTGCTGATGTATATAAATAATAATGCTATTGTACGCGGTGGAATTTGATGACGCCTGTTGTGGTGTGATTTGCTGACGTCTGTAATTTTGACTTAGCTGTTGCACGAGTGTTTATTATTTTTTTCCGTTAAACTCTTCATTCTTCTGTCCAGTGTTTTCATTATGCCGTAAATTAGGATCGCCCCGATTGTTAAAATAATCTGTCCCATTGCAACATTTCTTGTCCACCGTAAGTCCTCCTGGATCAGGTTACGGAGTTTGTCCGCTTCGTTTTGATTGAGGCAACTGTCCGTATTGTATGTTATCTGGTCCTTAGAACTTTGATTTCCCATTTTAGATGTCTTGCTGTTACGAGTAGTTGTTAATTAATGGTATATGTTAAGATCTATGTTAATATATATACGAATAACTTGCTTCTATCAGCGATTTTTTATAGACGTACTACTGGCTTTACTTTACGTCCCGATCGTGTAGTGTACGTGTGTGAATGTCTGTCGCAATCCTTTGAATCTGGCACGTAGTTTGATTCGTCATTGATCATGAATGCTGGTTTCAATCTATCAATTGATATCACTGTCTCTTTATCCCTAATTCTAATGCAAAATGTTTTATCTGTTTTACTAATTACTGGGTAGGGTCCTTCATACGGCGGTGCCAGGGCTTTCTTCATTCTATCACACCGAACAAATACGTGTGAGCATTCTTTGAGTTCGGGATGCACAAATATAGCTTGGTTATGGTTTTTTCTTTTCGGAATTGATGTCATTTGTGTGATGTCCTTTTGAATTTCTTTTACAAATTCTTCGTACGTTGATAACTGTGCTGCTGATGACTCAAAAAATCCTCCAGGGAGTCGTATTGGCGTTCCATATGTCATCTCTGCTGAACTATAACCTGTGTCTTCTCGCAAGCTACTCCGCAACCCGAGTAAAACTGTTGGGATTTCTTTTAACCAATTTTCGTTGGATTCTCTTGTCATTAACGCTACCTTTAAAGTTCTATGAAATCTCTCTATCATTCCATTGGATTGCGGATGATAAGGTGTTGTCCTAATTTTATGTATTCCCAAAAATTGTGAGAGTGACTCAAATATTCTTGATTCAAACTGTCGGCCTTGATCCGTAGTAATGCGCAATGGACATCCAAAACGAGTAATCCATCCTTCGAAAAGTGTCTTGGCTACTGTTTCTGCAGTTATATCCTCTACCGGAAAAATTTCGGGCCATGACGTACAACGATCTATGATTGTGATTAAATATCTCTTCCCTTGTGAAATCGGAAGTGGTCCGACGATGTCAATATGTAAATGTTCAAAACGTTGCGCTGTCATAAATGTACCAGGAGGTGATATCGTATGTCGTTGTATTTTTGATTTTTGGCAGGCTATACATGATCTACACCAATTATTGATATCTTTGTTCATATACGGCCATAAATACCTTTGGGTTATCATTTTTCTCGTAGTTCTTTTTCCTGGATGGCTCATACCATGAATGGTATCGAAAATTTGTTTGCGAAAATGCTTTGGTAAGTAGGGGCGGCTTTTTCCAGTAGACGTGTCGCAGGTGATGTTTATTGTGGAACCCGGAAGCGTAATGTTTTTGAATTTTAATCTTTTATTGTCATGTAATTTACTTAGTTCGCTATCTGTTGATTGACATTTTTCCAATTCAGCGTAATCGATAGGTGACGGCACGTATATTTCCTCTATTCGAGATAAGGCATCGGCGGTAATATTGTCACGTCCGTTTATGTGTTGGATGTTGGTACTGTATTGTGAAATGAAATCTAACTGCCGGACCCGTCGCGGTGTATCGTTTGATGATGGTTTTTGGGAGAATGCGTATGTCAAAGGTCGGTGATCCGTAAATATTGTAAATTCTCTTCCCTCGACTAATCTGTGAAAATGTTTGACGGCCATGTATATTCCTAACAGCTCTCTGTCAAACGTAGAATATTTTTGTTGAGTTTCGCTCAATTTTTGTGAAAAAAATCCTAATGGTTCCCAATTGCGTCCGGATTTTTGTTGTAAAACTCCACCAACGCAAGTAGCACTAGCGTCGGTCATGAGCGCTAGTGATGCGTTGCGGGAAGGATGCGCTGTTAATACTGCGTTTTTCATGCTTTCCTTGCATTTTTCGTAAGCTTTGTCTGCTTCCGTTGTCCAAGGAACAGGTGAATTATCGTTCTTTTTTGAACCATGTAGATATTCGTTTAAAATTCTTTGATTTTCCGCTGCGCGTGGAATATTACTTCTGTAGAAATTGACCATGCCCAAAAATCTTCTTAATTCCTGAATTGTTTTCGGTTTGGGAAATTCCATGATTGCTTTGTAATTTTCTTCGGTAGGTTGTATTCCTTGGCTCGTTATATGATAACCTAAGAAATCTATTTCCCTTCTGAGAAATTCGCATTTTTCGAGATTAATGGTTATTCCATTCTCGTGTAAACGTTTGAAAACCGTTTCTAAATGCTGATAATGCAAATCTTCGTTGTCCGATGCGATGAGACAGTCGTCTACAAATATAAATACGAAATTTAAATCTCTAAATAAGGAATCCATGAATCGTTGAAATGTTTGTGCCGCATTGCGTAATCCGAAAGGCATTCTTAAGTACTCAAAAAGTCCGAAAGGTGTGATGATGGCTGTTTTCTCTATATCTTTAACAGGAATACAGTGGTATGCTTTGCGTATATCTATCTTGCTTAGTATCTTCTTATTTTCTAATATGTATGTAAAGTCAGTTAATCTTGGTAGTGGGTATTTGTCCGGTACTGTCGTGCTATTGAGCATTCGATAGTCTCCGCACGGTCTCCATTCGCCATTTTTCTTTTTTACCATATGTAATGGGCTTGCCCATGGGCTATCTGACGGTCGGCAAATTCCGAGTTCTATCATATTTTGAAATTCCTTTTTGGCTATGTCGTATTTTTCTGGAGGTAATGGTCTTGCCCGAGCTGCGACGGGTGGTCCTGTAGTGATAATGTGGTGTTCAATCTTATGTTTGGGCGCATTGCGTAGAGAGGACCCTTTCGTGATGTCTTCGTATTTGTTTAAAAGTTGCGTAATACGTGGATTCGTTCCCACTGCGATAGTACGAATTGTTTGTTGTGTCGCTTTTTCTGAAGTTACATGCGTTGTCAGCTCTGTAACTTTGTCGATAAGTTTGCGACCTGCTATGTCGACTAATAGTTTATAGTGCTCTAGAAAATCTGCTCCAATTATTGGTTGTGTAACATCGGCGATTATAAAATTCCATTTATAACATCGTTGTAGTCCTAAATTCAAGGTAAGCGTCTTCTCGCCGTAAGTCCTAATTTTAGTCCCATTTGCAGCGTATAGTGTGTATTGTTCATTTTGTAAAATTGAATATCTCTGTTGCTTGCTAATGACTGAGATATTTGCGCCCGTGTCAATCAAAAACTTCATACCACTTTTTCGGTCGGTAATGGTGAGGCGATTGGATGGGTGGATTGCACAGAGTTTCGCCGTTGTCTGTGCTCTTATTCGTTTCCCTGGTTCCGTACGTAAGTCATTGGTTTCCAACCGCATGGTTTAATGCAGTTCCTTGCATATTTTCCGAATCTTTCGTGGTAGTAACAAAATCGATTTGCTCCTCCATAGTTTGTTCTCGGCCTCATAATCGGGAATTGTTGACGTTTCTTGAAATGATTGTGCGTGTTGGGTCGATAGCCATATTGACCTTGCTGAATTGCGTCAATATCTATCTGTAATTTTGCTAGCTGGGTTAAAATGCATGCTGTATTGTTGTCGTTTGAAGTGTCGTTGCTAACAGCTGATATTTCGGTTACTTTTGAATTCATTATTATTTTGTCTGCAATTTGGCTCAGTTTGTCAATTTCCATGTCTTCCGTAACTGCTAGAACCGTAGTAACTGATGTTGGTAAAAGCCTGAACCATAGTAGTTTAATTGTTTCGTCACTGATTTTTCCTCTCCCGAGGACTCGCATTTGACGTAATAACTGCGAAGGTTTTTGATCACCGAGTTCTGTCTCTGATATTAATTTTTGAAACTGTCGCTGTTCTGTTTCTTCGTAACAATCAATTAAACGTTCCTTGATGTTTTTGTATTTATCTGTAGTCGGTGGTGAAGTGATTAGGTCACTAACTTGTAGTATTTCTTCCTTGGATAACTTTGCTATTACTGTACAGTATTTGTATTCGTCTCCTTGCTTCTGTGGTGCTAATATGGCTTCTAGTTGCGTGAACCATAATCTTGGTTGGTCTTTCCAAAATTCCGGAATGCGGGATAAAACCGAGGTGCCAGCAGCTACTTCAAGTGTTCCTTGCTGATTTATGTTCGCCTTGCACGGTGATTGTGCCATGTTTCTTGCTGCGTATTCGTTCGTCGGGGTCACCAATTTGCCAAACTTCTAGGCAGTATATGATTAGGTATAAATGAGACAAAAGATGTAGTATAGTCTGGTTATAATTATCCAAAGGTGCATCTTATATACTAACGACTTCGTGACATTTAATAGATATTGAACGTGCGATAAAGAACATAAGATTGCGATGTAGATTGTAGATACAGCACAAAGATATTGTACTGTAACACTTCTCGATTACTTTATCCCATAATAAAAGACGCAGTGCCACTGTATTCAATACTTCACCAGATTCTCCAATTGCTTCAACTACAAAATATATGTTTTCGAATAAGTACTGAACACCGTATAACTCGAAAAACATCGCTGAGTACAAATATCATCGTAGCGACGCCATTTGTTAGTAAATACACAGGCGGCAGCTTCACTACCGCGGAACAGAGAATATACAACCATAACTTATATAACCAAATTTATCGTAATGCTGATAAAGTAAGCTCAGGAGCTAGACCACCACCTATTGTAATCTTACTTCAGTGTGGGAAAGAAATGAAGCTAGACGTCCTGTATAGCTTCTTCTCTTTCTCACATTGAAGTACTATTAAAATAATACTGCTTTAACAGGTGGTGGTTGGCGCCCAGCTATGGCTACCTGAGTTTACATTCTCGGGTTATTATTGTCTATTGCTTAAATACTTTGTCTACTGGGACTATACAGCATGTATTAAAAAGGCGTGGTCATATTTAAACGTGTTGTAGAGACCATCAAACTGAACAACTTGCTCTATGGGACCATATATAAAGATAAAATTGCAAATAAATATCAGCTCCAGCATAATACAACTCGTGAAGCCAAAGTTAAAGTTAGGAAATTGATCACTGGCATGAACTACTATCAGATGGAACAATTGCTACGTACGGTTGTCTAAAGACTAAGCTAAACACATTCATTAAATTTTATCACACACGACACACATAACACACATCACACATAATACTCTCTCAAACACTTATTTACACAATTCACACTCATATACATACAACTCACTCGTACTTGAACTTCATGAGAATGATATACAGATTTAATTTATTTTACTATTATTAGAGTAATCGTTTTTGTTTGATAGCCACGATTCAGGCTCTGCCTAGTGTGGTTTCACTGTTATTTTTGTAAATTGTAATTTGAGTTTCTAATAAAGTTATTATTATTCGTTTATTTATTTTCTTTCTTATCTATTTACATTTTTAAATATTTCTAATAAAAATATATACAAAAAAACATTTAAAAATATAAAAAATAGAGGTCCGCCGGTATCGGGAGCAGGGTCCAAGCTACCGGTGGTTAGGGCTGCAGAGACAGGAACCTCCTCACAATACGAGCCGTATCGAGGAGTACTGCCTTCTGGATCAGGCTCTTGATCCAACCGCCTAACGACAGCCTCGAGAGATGTTGGTCGAGGCTTTCGGCTAACAGCAACAAGCAGCAACAATCGGCACAATGACAGCCGAGGTCACATTCCACATGTCAACAACCTCGTGTGCTAAGTCGAGATATTTTATTTGTTTCTCTTTCTCAGCTTCCATGAGGTTCTCGTCATGTGGAATGGTAACATCGATAATCATTGCGCGGCGCGCTAATCGATCTATCACCACTATATCAGGCTTATTGGCGACAATAGTCCTGTCAGTGATGATAGACCGATCCCAGTACAACGTGACATGGTCATTTTCAAGAACTGGGTCGGGCACATACTTGTAATACGGTACCTCAGAGTCTACAAGTTTGTATTTCAAAGCAAGTTGCTGGTGAATAATCCGGGCCACTTGGTTATGCCTGTGCAAGTACTCGCCGTTAGCCAGACGAGAACAACCAGAGATAATATGTCTGATGGACTCACCCGGACGGTGGCATGCCCGACACACGTCAACCGTCCCGTCCTTCATAATATGTCTCCGGTAGTTATTCGTCAAAATAACTTCGTCCATAATTGCACAAACAAAACCTTCAGTTTCCCCAAAGTTTTCCACCGAAACGTAGCCAGGATACGGACGCTAGGAAATCTACACCGGGCTCGTGTAGAGCCCGATAGAAGCGTCCGTGAAGCTCCTTGCTTTGCCATACCTGCTTGCGGTCATCTGTAGTAAGTACTACAGGTTTGCGGCCAGTTCTCTTTAGCCATGGAGAGCGGGGTGAGCCCGTTGTCCACTGCGACCACATCACGGTGCATACCCACGTCGGCGTTTAAAAAATATTCCCTGAGGTTGCACACCTCGCGGTTGTGGAGGGTCTTCGCATTTAAAAAACCTCGACCCCCGCACTTCCGCGGGATGTACAGTCTCATCACCGATGATCGTGGGTGATGCATCCGGTTTGCGGTCAGCAGTGTACGGACCCTCCTATCCAGGGCGTCTAGTTCGGTCTGAGTCCATTTGAGTATGCCGAAAGAGTACATCAAAACCGGCATGACCCAACCGTTGAAGGCGCGCACCTTGTTTCCGCCCGAAAGAAGACTAATTAATACCTTCTTCAGGCGACCAAAGAAGCGCTCCTTCAACGATTGCTTCATGTCAGCAACATTGATGCCTAACGCTTCCGACATACCCAAATACTTATAGCTTTCGGATGAGGAGAGGGATCTAAGGTGTGTGGAATCCGAGAGTTGAATTCCCACGGATTCCATAATCTCGCCTCGCTTTACATGCATGACTGCACATTTGTCCACACCAAATTACATCCTGATGGCGTTACTGAAAGTTTCAGTTACCTTCAGTAGCTCCATCAATTGCAATTTGTTGGGGGCAAAGAGTTTCAAGTCATCCATGTAAAGGAGGTGAGATATGACCCGACCACCTCTCCTCAACCGATAGCCTAGACCTGAATCCTCCAGCAATGTGCTTAGAGGATTCAGGGCTAAGCAGAACCAAAGTGGACTCAAACTGTCGCCCTGAAATATTCCTCGTTTAATCCATACAGGTTCATCATTCCTCTGGATCTGTCCACACCCTGGGTAGCGAAGGACCGTCCTCCATTGCCCCATACACGACTCAAGGAAGGTGCGTAGAGTTGCATCAATCTTGTACAACTCCAGCACCCTCATGAGCCATGTATGTGGCACCGAGTCGTAGGCCTTCTTATAATCTATCCAGCATGTCGACAGATCCTTGCGGGATCGACGAACCTGTTGGCTAATGGCCATGTCGATGAGGAGTAGCTCCTTAGTACCGCGGGACCCGTTCCTGCATCCATTTTGAGAGGCAGACAATCAGATTACTCTCAATGTGTATATTAATTTTCACTCTCAAAATGGATGTAAGAAGTTTATAGTCCGTCGACAAACACGTGATCGGTCTATAATTCTTGGGTTCCGCGGGACTACCTGACTTATGGAGCAGGTGGGTAACGCCTGTTGTTAGAAACTGCGGTAGCGACCCAGACTCTAAGGCTGACTGGAACTGAGATGCCAGGCAAGTGTGTGAACTAGTTAGCCATTTCAACCAAAAGTTGTGCAGTCCGTCCGGTCCTGGAGATTTCCAATTCGGTAACGAACGGACTGCTCTGGCTACGTCAAATGGCATTATCTGTACTGCATCCATCTCTGGTATAGTTCCACACACTCGCTCGACGTCCTGTATCCAGCCAGCCTCAGCGTGACAGACGGGCACCGACCAGATGTTGCGCCAGAATGTACTCGTGGTGGCATCATCCGGGCGGCGCACGTCCGCTACATTTTGTTCAGGCCGCTCCCAAGCTCTATATACCTACCTCTCATCGCTCTGGAACATGCGATTCTGCGTGTATCGATCAACCCGCCGCTTATACCGCCGAATACGGCTCGCCCATGCACAAACTTTCTGCTTCAGGAAGTCGATGCGCTCTGTGACGCGGGACATGTATTCTGGTGGACTTATTCCAGTCCCCGAGAATGCCCGCCGTACAAAGCGCATCACTCGTGGTCTTGTATTGCCCTCCCTAAAGCAGTACAGTTTGCCGATGAGTACCCTGGCCCCATCGATACGACGCTCGATCCTGCATTGCCAGGCTGGTACGGCCGGTTTTGGTCGAGTAGCTGCGTCATAGCTTGGAAACTTGACGTTAGCTAAACGACATGCCGCAACAGCCGCGCAATACAGGATCGAGTGTGTATCAATGAGATCCTCGCTGCGTTCGAAAAAATTTTTAAGCTGCGAGTCCAAGGCACACACCAGCGCCCTATTTTTCTTGTGCATAGGTAAGCGTGGTAATCGGGGCCTAAGTTCGGTCGGAGTGGACCTATATTCGCGAAACGCATCCTCCAGTGCGCTCCTCAGTCGTACGTTGCACTGGCTACTTACTGTGGCAACCCTATCATCCTCTTCTTCAACATAATTGGGCCGCGGCGGGATTGCATCAATAGTTGACGCTTGTGCCGCGGTCTGTGCCGAAGTCGAGGCAATAGAGTTGCTCAGTACCTCTGAGCGCAGCCTATCAAGTGCGGTATCGTCCAACCTGTGATTGCGCTGGATGACCCGCACCTGATCCGACAGTCGTTGGGCCGAGGCGTTGACGGTTGGTTCCAGTTCCTGGAACAGAGACAGCATCCTATCGCGGTACGCAGTGAGGTTAGTTCCCCCCTCTGTAGACCTGTAATATGCGCGCATGACGTTCTCGTTCATAGACTGAGTCCATCTCATGCGCTGCACACAACCACCGGCAGCGGGGACCCGGCTCGGGGCCGGATGGCCCCTAAGTCCCAAGCTCCTCGGTGGCCGGCCTCTCCCCTGCCGACGTACGGGTGTTGGCGACGTCGGCGGGGAAAAATATTCGTCGCTCGAGCTCGACGCAACTGCCACGGCCGGTGTCACAGCACTTTCGATGTGGCTGGCTATCGGCGGCGGCGAGGCGGAGCTGAGAGACGAGTCCGGGGGTGGTAGGCGTGCACGGCGAGCTGCTGATCTCGTCAACATAACTTTGTTTTCATAGCATCAGTAAATAATTCATGTCCCGGCCGAATTTGACAGCCGTCAGTTTTTCTAAATATCTTGATATTCGTTTCATTTTTCGTTTTATGGTGTTTATTGTTTATTATTTAATTATTATTCGTTCCAAAAGGTTTTATTGTGTTATTTCTGCATACATGTGACTTACGTGAATAATTTTAAACGGGAAATACGAGCTATGAAAAAATTTACGGTGTTGACGTATCAGTGTTGCCATATTATTATTATTTCCTTTATTAAACTAAATACATATAAATTATATTTTTAAATATTAGAATATAAAGATTATAAAAAAACATTTAAAAATAGTAGCCAAGTAGTAGTAACAGGGTCCAAGCTACCGGCGGTCAGGGCTCCAGAGAGAGGAACCTCCTAACAATGCGAGCCGTGTCCAGAAGTACCGCTCTCTGAATCAAGCCCTTAATCCAGCTGCCCAACGAGAGCCTCCTTAGGTGTTGGTCGAGGCTCTTGGCAATTAAGCCATTGGCTGATACAACTATCGGCACAATGATCGCTGAGTCCACATCCCACATGTCGACAACCTCGCGGGCCAAGTCAAGATACTTGATTTGTTTATCTTTCTCGGCTTTCACGAGGTTCCCGTCATGCGGGACAGTTACGTCAATAATCATTGCGCGCCGCTCTTTTCGATCCACCACCACTATATCAGGCTTATTGGCAACAATAGTCCTGTCAGTGATGATGGATCGATCCCAGTACAATGTGATATGTCCATTTACGAAAACTGGGTCGGGCACATACCTGTAGTACGGCACTTCCGATTCCACGAGACTGTATTTCAGAGCAAGTTGCTGATGGATAATCCTGGCTACAAGGTTGTGTCTATGCAAGTACTCTTCGTTAGCTAGACGAGAACACCCGGAGATGATGTGTCGGATTGATTCTCCCGGATGGTGGCATGCCCGACAGATGTCAACCGTGCCGTCCTTCACAATAAATCTCCGGTAATTGTTCTTCATGATAACTTCGTCCATAATGGCACAGACAAAACCTTCGGTTTCCCCAAAGAGGTCACCAAAACGCAGCCAGGCTACGGACGCTGGGAAATCTACATCGGGTTCATGTAGTGCCCGGAGAAAGCGTCCGTGAAGCTCCTTACTCTGCCATACCTCCAGGCGATCGTTAGTGTCAAGCACTACAGGCTTGCGCCAGTTCTCTTTAGCCAAGGAGAGCGGGGTGAGGCCCTTGTCCACTGCGACCACATCTCGATGCATCCCCACGTCGGCTTCAAGGAAATATTCCCTGAGACTGCATATCTCGCGATTGTGGAGGGTCTTGATATTTAAAAAGCCTCGACCTCCACACTTTCGCGGGATATACAGTCTCATTACCGATGATCGCGGGTGATGCATTCGATATGCAGTCAGCAGCGTACGGACCCTCCTATCCAGGGCGTCTAGTTCGGTCTGAGTCCATTTGAGTATGCCGAAAGAGTACATCAAAACCGGCATGACCCAACCGTTGAAGGCGCGCACCTTGTTTCCGCCTGATAGAAGACTATTAAATACTTTCTTCAGGCGGCCAAAGAAGCGCTCCTTCAACGATTGCTTCATGTCAGCAGCATTAATGCCCAACGCTTCCGACATACCCAAATACTTATAGGTTTCGGTTGCGGAGAGGGCTCTAAGGTTTATGGAATCCGAGAGTTGGGTTCCCTCGGATTCCACAATCTCCCCTCGCTTTACATGCATGACCGCACATTTGTCCACACCAAATTCCTTCCTGATGGCGCTACTGAAAGTTTCAGTTACTTTCAGTAGCTCCATCAGTTGCAAATTGTTGGGGGCAAAGAGTTTTAGGTCATCCATGTAGAGGAGGTGAGATAACCTGACCACCTCTCCTCAGCCGATAGCCTAGACCTGAATCCTCCAGCAGTGTGCTTAGGGAATTCAAGGCTAAGCAGGACCAAAGCGGACTCAAACTATCACCCTGAAATATGCCTCGCTCGATCCTTATCGGCTCGCTATTCCTCTGGATATTTCGACATCCTGGATAGCGAAGGACCGTCCTCCATTGCCCCATACATGATATCAAGAAGGTGCGCAGAGTTGCATCTACTTTATACAACTCTAGCACCCTCATGAGCCATGTATGTGGCACCGAGTCATAGGCCTTCTTATAATCTATCCAACATGTCGACAGATCCTTTCGGGAACGACGAACCTGTTGGCAAATGGCCATATCAATGAGGAGTAGCTCCTTAGTACCGCGGGACCCATTCCTACATCCATTTTGAGAGGCAGACATGATGAAGTTGGTGTCTATATGTTTGTTGATTTTAGCTCTCAAAATGGATGTAAGAACTTTATAGACCGTCGGTAAACACGTGATCGGCCTATAATTTTTGGGTTCAGCGGTGCTACCAGATTTATAGAGCAGGTGGGTAATTCCTGTTGTTAAGAACTGGGGTAGCGAACCAGACTCCAAAGCAGCCTGGTACTGAGCTGCCAAGCGAGCGTGCGATCTTGCAAACCATTTGATCCAGAAGTTATGCAGCCCGTCCGGCCCTGGAGACTTCCAGTTAGGTAACGGACGGACTGCACGAGCTACATCTTGGGGGCAGATGGTAATAGCCCCCATTTCTGGTATTGGATCACAGGCCCGCTCGACTTCCCGAGCCCAGTCACCTTCACTCCCAAGTCCTATAAACCCACCTTTCATCGCTCTGAAAGGTGCGATTCTGAGTGTATCGCTCTACTCGCCTCTTATACCTACGAATACGGTTCGCCCATGCATACACTTTCTGCTTCAGGAAGTCGATGCGCTCTGTGACACGGGATATATAGTCCTGAGGGCTAATATCGGTCCCTGAGAACGCCCGCCTCACAAAGCGCATCACTCTAGGGCGAGTATTGCCCTCCCTGAAGCAGATTAGTTTGCCGATGAGCGATCTGGCCTCACCAATACGGCGCTCAATTCTGCACTGCCAAGCTGGTACGGCTGGTTTCGGTCGTGTAGCTCTAGAGTCATTAGCAAATTTGACGTGAGCTACACGACATGCCGCTACAGCCGCACAGTACAAAATCGAATGAGTATCGGTGAGGTCTTCGCAGTCATCAAAATAGTTTGACAACTGCGAATCCAGGACGGCCACTAGCGCCCTATTTTTGTTATGCATGGGCAAACGAGGTAAGCGTGGCCTAAGTTCGGGTGACATGAACCGATATTCCCGAATCGCACCCTCCAAAGCACTCCTCAATTTCTCATTGCACTGGGTACTTACGTTTGTAGCCCTGTCAACACTCCCCTCGTCAGCTTGATTTGTATTGAACTGTGCTGGTGCTAGTCTGCGACGGGGGGGCGATTACATGGTTACTCTGCATTTCACTTCGCAGGCGATCAAGTACAGTGTCATCCAACATATGATTACGCTGGATGACCCGCACCTGATCCGATAGTCGTTGTGCCGAAACGTTGACAGCTGGCTCAAGCACCTGAAAAAGAGAGAGCATCCGAACACGGTACGCGGTCAGATTGTTGCCCCCCTCTGTAGCCCCATAGTATGAGCGCATGACGTTTTCATTGATGGATCGTGTCCATCGCATGCGCTGCACACTTCCGCCGGGAGCTGGGACCCTTTCAGAGGCCGGTGGGCCTCGAGGTCCTAAGCCGTCCGGCGGCCGGCGTCCTCCCCGTCGACGAGCAGGTGGTTGCGTTGTAGGCGGAGAGAAATACTCGTCGCTCGAGCTCGACGCAACTGCCGCGGCCGGTGTCGTCACAGCGCTCACAGTGGGGCTGGGTACCGGTGGCGGCGAGGCGGAGCTGAGCGAAGAGTCCGGAGGTGGTGGGCGTGCTCTTCGTGCGGCTGATCTTGTCAACATTTTTTGTTAATTTACAATTTTGTCTGGGTCATTGTTGTTTTATCGGAGGTGACATCTGTCATGTCACCTCCGATTCGGCAGTTTTTGATTATATTCTACATTTTCGTGTAGTTTGGCCTGTTTTTTTTGGTTCACAATGGTTTTCCGGTTTCAGATTTATTTAAAATTCAAAAGCTGTTGTAAAAATGCGTCAAAATTAATATCACTGTTAAAAATCAAGTTAAAATTAGAAAACAACATTCTGTTGACACGGTGTTGCCGTAATTATTATTATTATTATATTGTAATTGAGAAAAAATAATCAGCCGTCGTCGTCGTTGGGTCGATTGTTGGTTGGGTGGAGCTTTGTCTACGACATTAATTTTTTCGCCCCCGCTCTGGCCTCTCGCGGCCGCCACGTCCTTGACATTGGCTACTCGCGGGCGCATTCCGAAACGAATTAGTTATTGGCGCCACCATTCTCTGTTACTGTCAAGTATTTTTGTTTGTGCGGAAAAGAGTTCCGATGAATAATTCATACATACGAGGCGATCATTGACATTAATGCAAATAATTAATTTTATTTGCATTAATATCAATGACAGAGACTAATTTAATGGATTATGAAGATGATTGTTTAAAAAAGGCCCCTCGTTTTCTGTTCAATTTAATTTTAAGGTGAAGTAAGTATTTGGATAAACTTATCATTAAGTTAAAACAAACAGGTATTTTGTTTGGACTTTGAATTACTTGACTGATCATATAATTATGTATATTATATAATCTACTACTACTACTACTATATACTCGTGTATATTATAACTTACCTGGTTTAAACATAAAAACAGAGTTTTTGCAAATTTACTTACATAATTGCATATTTATTACAGATTACTAGCGAACGATACACAATTATTATCTATGGAAGAACATTTGTACCTACTGTTACTTAAGATATTATATTTCATCATCATTATTTTATTTTAATATTTGGTGGGATCAAGTTTATCTGGAAGCGTAAAGGTCATTCGTTTAACAATGCTGTTATGCACATTAAAAAATTTGCGCGTTTAAGTGAATTTATAAGTAGTTTGACTACATTCTTTAATCTCCCAACATAACTCCAGACTCTGGTGCCTGCCTCTTATTGATCAAATCAAATCAATAAAATTGAAGTGTCTGTTTGTAATGTCAAAATAACAACTTTTACTAAATGCATAAGAAATATAAACGGTACTTAAAACAAAAAAGCAATTTTTAACATTTCTGTCTGTCTGTTTGTTCCGGCTAATCTCCGAAACGACTGGACCGATTTTACTGGCAGATGGCTGATGTTACCGTGGGTAACTTAGGCTACTTTTATTAGAAAAATAATTAGGGTTCCGCGCAAAAAACTGATAACCCTTGAAATTATGAACAAAAAGTCGGATTTGAAAAATTATTTTTGCATTTGGTAGCTCAGTTCTCGAAGATAGTTATAGGCTACGGTGCTGTGGCACCGGGCAATGCTACGCCGTGGTGTAGCGGGACACTACACGCCGTAGCACCAGACAGAGACGCTACGCTGTGGCACCGGGCAATGCTACGCCGTGGTGTAGCGGGACACTACACGCCGTAGCACCAGACAGAGACGCTACGCTGTGGCACCGGGCAATGCTACGCCGTGGTGTAGCGGGACACTACACGCCGTAGCACCAGACAGAGACGCTACGCTGTGGCACCGGGCAATGCTACGCCGTGGTGTAGCGGGACACTACACGCCGTAGCACCAGACAGAGACGCTACGCTGTGGCACCGGGCAATGCTACGCCGTGGTGTAGCGGGACACTACACGCCGTAGCACCAGACAGAGACGCTACGCTGTGGCACCGGGCAATGCTACGCCGTGGTGTAGCGGGACACTACACGCCGTAGCACCAGACAGAGACGCTACGCTGTGGCACCGGGCAATGCTACGCCGTGGTGTAGCGGGACACTACACGCCGTAGCACCAGACAGAGACGCTACGCTGTGGCACCGGGCAATGCTACGCCGTGGTGTAGCGGGACACTACACGCCGTAGCACCAGACAGAGACGCTACGCTGTGGCACCGGGCAATGCTACGCCGTGGTGTAGCGGGACACTACACGCCGTAGCACCAGACAGAGTCGCTACGCTGTGGCACCGGGCAATGCTACGCCGTGGTGTAGCGGGACACTACACGCCGTAGCACCAGACAGAGACGCTACGCTATGGCACCGGGCAATGCTACGCCGTGGTGTAGCGGAAGATTACACGCCGTAGCACCAGACAGAGACGCTACGCTGTGGCACCGGGCAATGCTACGCCGTGGTGTAGCGGAAGATTACACGCCGTAGCACCAGACAGAGACGCTACGCTGTGGCACCGGGCAATGCTACGCCGTGGTGTAGCGGGACACTACACGCCGTAGCACCAGACAGAGACGCTACGCTGTGGCACCGGGCAATGCTACGCCGTGGTGTAGCGGGACACTACACGCCGTAGCACCAGACAGAGACGCTACGCTGTGGCACCGGGCAATGCTACGCCGTGGTGTAGCGGGACACTACACGCCGTAGCACCAGACAGAGTCGCTACGCTGTGGCACCGGGCAATGCTACGCCGTGGTGTAGCGGGACACTACACGCCGTAGCACCAGACAGAGACGCTACGCTGTGGCACCGGGCAATGCTACGCCGTGGTGTAGCGGGACACTACACGCCGTAGCACCAGACAGAGACGCTACGCTGTGGCACCGGGCAATGCTACGCCGTGGTGTAGCGGGACACTACACGCCGTAGCACCAGACAGAGACGCTATGCTGTGGCACCGGGCAATGCTACGCCGTGGTGTAGCGGGACACTACACGCCGTAGCACCAGACAGAGACGCTACGCTGTGGCACCGGGCAATGCTACGCCGTGGTGTAGCGGGACACTACACGCCGTAGCACCAGACAGAGACGCTACGCTGTGGCACCGGGAAATGCTACGCCGTGGTGTAGCGGGACACTACACGCCGTAGCACCAGACAGAGACGCTACGCTGTGGCACCGGGCAATGCTACGCCGTGGTGTAGCGGGACACTACACGCCGTAGCACCAGACAGAGACGCTACGCTGTGGCACCGGGCAATGCTACGCCGTGGTGTAGCGGGACACTACACGCCGTAGCACCAGACAGAGTCGCTACGCTGTGGTTCCGGGCAATGCTACGCCGTGGTGTAGCGGGACACTACACGCCGTAGCACCAGACAGAGACGCTACGCTGTGGCACCGGGCAATGCTACGCCGTGGTGTAGCGGGACACTACACGCCGTAGCATCAGACAGAGACGCTACGCTGTGGCACCGGGCAATGCTACGCCGTGGTGTAGCGGGACACTACACGCCGTAGCACCAGACAGAGACGCTACGCTGTGGCACCGGGCAATGCTACGCCGTGGTGTAGCGGGACACTACACGCCGTAGCACCAGACAGAGACGCTATGCTGTGGCACCGGGCAATGCTACGCCGTGGTGTAGCGGGACACTACACGCCGTAGCACCAGACAGAGTCGCTACGCTGTGGCACCGGGCAATGCTACGCCGTGGTGTAGCGGGACACTACACGCCGTAGCACCAGACAGAGACGCTACGCTGTGGCACCGGGCAATGCTACGCCGTGGTGTAGCGGGACACTACACGCCGTAGCACCAGACAGAGACGCTACGCTGTGGCACCGGGCAATGCTACGCCGTGGTGTAGCGGGACACTACACGCCGTAGCACCAGACAGAGACGCTACGCTGTGGCACCGGGCAATGCTACGCCGTGGTGTAGCGGGACACTACACGCCGTAGCACCAGACAGAGACGCTACGCTGTGGCACCGGGCAATGCTACGCCGTGGTGTAGCGGGACACTACACGCCGTAGCACCAGACAGAGACGCTACGCTGTGGCACCGGGCAATGCTACGCCGTGGTGTAGCGGGACACTACACGCCGTAGCACCAGACAGAGTCGCTACGCTGTGGCACCGGGCAATGCTACGCCGTGGTGTAGCGGGACACTACACGCCGTAGCACCAGACAGAGACGCTACGCTGTGGCACCGGGCAATGCTACGCCGTGGTGTAGCGGGACACTACACGCCGTAGCACCAGACAGAGACGCTACGCTGTGGCACCGGGCAATGCTACGCCGTGGTGTAGCGGGACACTACACGCCGTAGCACCAGACAGAGACGCTATGCTGTGGCACCGGGCAATGCTACGCCGTGGTGTAGCGGGACACTACACGCCGTAGCACCAGACAGAGACGCTACGCTGTGGCACCGGGCAATGCTACGCCGTGGTGTAGCGGGACACTACACGCCGTAGCACCAGACAGAGACGCTACGCTGTGGCACCGGGAAATGCTACGCCGTGGTGTAGCGGGACACTACACGCCGTAGCACCAGACAGAGACGCTACGCTGTGGCACCGGGCAATGCTACGCCGTGGTGTAGCGGGACACTACACGCCGTAGCACCAGACAGAGACGCTACGCTGTGGCACCGGGCAATGCTACGCCGTGGTGTAGCGGGACACTACACGCCGTAGCACCAGACAGAGTCGCTACGCTGTGGTTCCGGGCAATGCTACGCCGTGGTGTAGCGGGACACTACACGCCGTAGCACCAGACAGAGACGCTACGCTGTGGCACCGGGCAATGCTACGCCGTGGTGTAGCGGGACACTACACGCCGTAGCATCAGACAGAGACGCTACGCTGTGGCACCGGGCAATGCTACGCCGTGGTGTAGCGGGACACTACACGCCGTAGCACCAGACAGAGACGCTACGCTGTGGCACCGGGCAATGCTACGCCGTGGTGTAGCGGGACACTACACGCCGTAGCACCAGACAGAGACGCTATGCTGTGGCACCGGGCAATGCTACGCCGTGGTGTAGCGGGACACTACACGCCGTAACACCAGACAGAGACGCTACGCTATGGCACCGGGCAATGCTACGCCGTGGTGTAGCGGAAGATTACACGCCGTAGCACCAGACAGAGACGCTACGCTGTGGCACCGGGCAATGCTACGCCGTGGTGTAGCGGAAGATTACACGCCGTAGCACCAGACAGAGACGCTACGCTGTGGCACCGGGCTATGCTACGCCGTGGTGTAGCGGGACACTACACGCCGTAGCACCAGACAGAGACGCTACGCTGTGGCACCGGGCAATGCTACGCCGTGGTGTAGCGGGACACTACACGCCGTAGCATCAGATAGAGACGCTACGCTGTGGCACCGGGCAATGCTACGCCGTGGTGTAGCGGGACACTACACGCCGTAGCACCAGACAGAGACGCTGCGCTGTGGCACCGGGCAATGCTATCCGTGGTGTAGCGGGACACTACACGCCGTAGCACCAGACAGAGACGCTACGCTGTGGCACCGGGCAATGCTACGCCGTGGTGTAGCGGGACACTACACGCCGTAGCACCAGACAGAGACGCTACGCTGTGGCACCGGGCAATGCTACGCCGTGGTGTAGCAAGACACTACACGCCGTAGCACCAGACAGAGACGCTACGCTGTGGCACCGGGCAATGCTACGCCGTGGTGTAGCGGGACACTACACGCCGTAGCACCAGACAGAGACGCTACGCTGTGGCACCAGGCAATGCTACGCCGTGGTGTAGCGGGACACTACACGCCGTAGCACCAGACAGAGACGCTACGCTGTGGCACCGGGCAATGCTACGCCGTGGTGTAGCGGGACACTACACGCCGTAGCACCAGACAGAGACGCTACGCTGTGGCACCGGGCAATGCTAGGCCGTGGTGTAGCGGGACACTACACGCCGTAGCACCAGACAGAGACGCTACGCTGTGGCACCGGACAATGCTACGCCGTGGTGTAGCGGGACATTACACGCCGTAGCACCAGACAGAGACGCTACGCTGTGGCACCGGACAATGCTACGCCGTGGTGTAGCGGGACACTACACGCCGTAGCACCAGACAGAGACGCTACGCTGTGGCACCGGGCAATGCTACGCCGTGGTGTAGCGGGACACTACACGCCGTAGCACCAGACAGAGACGCTACGCTGTGGCACCGGGCAATGCTAGGCCGTGGTGTAGCGGGACACTACACGCCGTAGCACCAGACAGAGACGCTACGCTGTGGCACCGGACAATGCTACGCCGTGGTGTAGCAGGACATTACACGCCGTAGCATCAGACAGAGACGCTACGCTGTGGCACCGGACAATGCTACGCCGTGGTGTAGCGGGACATTACACGCCGTAGCATCAGACAGAGACGCTACGCTGTGGCACCGGACAATGCTACGCCGTGGTGTAGCGGGACACTACACGCCGTAGCACCAGACAGAGACGCTACGCTGTGGCACCGGACAATGCTACGCCGTGGTGTAGCGGGACATTACACGCCGTAGCACCAGACAGAGACGCTACGCTGTGGCACCGGACAATGCTACGCCGTGGTGTAGCGGGACATTACACGCCGTAGCACCAGACAGAGACGCTACGCTGTGGCACCGAGCAATGCTACGCCGTGGTGTAGCGGGACACTACACGCCGTAGCACCAGACAGAGACGCTACGCTAGCGAAGCGAGCGGTGGCGCGGCAGCGGCCGGCGAGCGCTACTTCCAAGTTGGTCGCAGTTACTTGGCTATTTAGTATTTTTTGGACTGACTTTCATAAAACTCTGCATTTTTTATATTGAAATTGTCCAATCACTGTTTTCACTCGAGTTAAGATAATTTTCACTCAAATTACTCGATTTATTTATTTTTGTTTCGGACACCATTATTGTTATCATGACACACAGAGCCACGAGAGTCAAAATTTAGAACTAAAATCTACAATCTGACGTTTCATTTCACGCTGTGTTACATAACTGTAAACGCATGACATGATTTAAATGGGTTTTTTATTTTAAATTACAGGTTTAACAAGTTTAGTAAACTTTATAGATGTAGTCAATGACATTAACGCTTTCTTTCTTAAATATTCTCCCCATACTTCGCGATTACTTTATCCCATAATAAAAGACGTAACCAGTGCCACTGAATTCAATACTTCACCAGATTCTCCAATTGCTTCAACTATAAAATATATGTTTTTGAATATTGTCTGAACACCGAAAAACATCGCTGAATACAAATATAAACGTAGCTATATCGAAGCGACGCCATTTGTTAGTAAACACAGGCGGCAGCTTCACTACCGCGGAACAGAGAATATATGTACAACCATAACATAAATAACCAAATTTATCGTAATTATTAATACAAGTGACTGAACTACTTCAATTTTAAGTATTGTCTCTCGAGATATACAAATCAAGTAACCATCTAACAATAACATACAAGAAGACTGCTACAAAAGGTATACCCTATCCAAATAAGCTACTATTTAGGTACCACCTGCAAATACCAATGTTGAAAACTTTTACAAAAATAACGTAAATAAATATAGCACAACCAACACGAGCAACCAACAATTAAAAGGAAGTGCACAGAATACATAGAGATATGCAAAAACTCACGGTGCGACTCAACGGGTATCCTGACCACCAGCATGCAGCGATCGCACATACCTGGTCTTCACCCACAGCCTCATCAGCAATCTTGGCACAGCACACTGCATTTTCGGCCAGTCAACAAGCAGAGCCCTTCAAACCTCTCCTTGTCAATGCCAGCAGTCAGCCTAAACCCGGCGCTGATGTACCACATCCGACGCACTGGAGCATAACGCAGCGCCACCTCGACTCACTGGGGCATCTCCGCAGACAGTTCCGACTCACCGTGAACTATGCGGCACCCACCGGTTCCGACTCACTGGAACCTCAACTGGCCCTGGCAAGCATCGCAAGATACACGACTCTGCCCACTATCGACCTCCGGTCTCCGGAGGGGAGTGATGTGGCGGCATATCTACATCGCCACATGTGAATGCATCACACTGACATCACGCAAAATCCTGAATCGCGGAATCAGAGTTTACCGCGCGACGAGCATATACACAACGTCCCGACATCAACCGTCGGGCAGTAGCCCACCAGACACAAGACCCGTCTGGTCGGAGGATCCTCCTTTTTGATAGAGGATGAGTGAACTTTACACCCTGTTCCTCGTGCCTGTATAACTAATATAAAGAATTAGTATATGAACAGAAGCAAGTGGAGTTCTGTAGTTTCTGCCTTCCCTCATGGTAATAAAGCGTGATTTTATGTATAAATGTTGTCTATGAAATCACTTCATTTCTAGAGCGTTTAGTCTTGATCTCCGTTTGAAATATTCGACCCATAATTCCCGATTACTCTTCGCTATAATTATATACACATCTAGTGCTATCGTATTCAAGACTACTCCTAATAAACCTATTCCGGAAAACATTGCAAAATTATCATTAAATAATTGTAGTAAAAAGGATAACGATAAAATATTGCTGAATACACATATCAACGTAGCTATGTAGAAGCGACGCCATTTGTTAGTAGATGTACTCGCGTTAGAATCACTACCGCGGAAGAGAGAATATAAAACTGATATGTAAATAACAAAATTAACTGTCGGAGTGATAAAATAAATAACTAAGACGGAAATCGCGAAAATGTTGGTTAAAATATTTTGTCCTATTAACGTATACGTATTTAAAAGCTCTAAAATAAAAAGTAATATAACCATTATTATAAAAGGTACAACCCAAGCAAATAGGCAGCTTTTAAGGTACTTCCTACGAATTTCAGTCTTAAAAACCTTTACAAAATCAATATAAAAAATAAAACATAATACGATTAACCAAAAATTAAAAGATAGCAGACACACCAAGCATAGAAACATAGATAATATTAAAACTATCTCCATCTCTTCTGTCGTGACTATAGTTACTATGAAAAAAAATAATAAACGCATTATATCTGCAAATATTACGTTGAGAAACACATAGTTTCTGTAATGACGAAACTTCTTGATGATGCAGCACGACGACACTCCGTATATAAACGCAGCCAGAGACAGTACGAACAAGACATAGAGAGAAATTGGAACCTCTATTATCGTTTCAGAAAATACAGTTTTTGTCGAATTGTTAACACTGGTATTATATGAACTACAGTTGTGTATACACTCATGTTGTTGTGTGCACATGTCTCGTATGCACTGGTGTCGTATGCACTGGTGTCGTATGCACTGGTGTCGTATGCACTGGTGTCGTATGCACTGGTGTCGTATGCACTGGTGTCCTATGCACTGGTGTCGTATGCACTGGTGTCGTATGCACTGGTGTCGTATGCACTGGTGTCGTATGCACTGGTGTCGTATGCACTGGTGTCGTATGTACTGGTGTCGTATGTACTGGTGTCGTATGCACTGGTGTCGTCTGCACAGTTGTAGTATGCACTGGTGTAACGCACAGTGGCCGTATGCAGTGGTGTCGTATGCACAGTTATCGTATGCACTGGTGTCGTATACACTGATGTCGTATGCACTGGTGTCGTATGCACTGGTGTCATATGCACTGGTGTCGTATGCACTGGTGTCGTATGCACTGTTGTCGTATACGCAGTTGTCGTATGCACTGATGTCGTATGCACTGGTGTCGTATGCACTGGTGTCGTATGCACTGGTGTCGTATGCGCAGTTATCGTATGCACTGGTGTCGTATGCACTGGTGTCGTATGCACTGGTGTCGTATGCACTGGTGTCGTATGCACTGGTGTCGTATGCACTGGTGTCGTTTTAGATGATAGTGAACGTTGAGAGCGCAGTTCGACACGCGCTAATGTACAGAGGCCAATATTATAAATAATGAACACAAAAAAATTATCAATAGGTTTCTACATATGTATAAACTAATTTCCGATACGAAAATATTGATATCGAAACAATTGGCCAAGAGTGAGTCGAACTGTAGGTTCAGCACGTTTGGAAAAATGACTTGTATTTGCATTTTCAAACAAAAATGTTTTACCTTCTATATAATTCTCAATTAAGTTCTATGGGTAGGGAGATCATATTTTTAGTACACCCACATTTTTCCAGTTATGTTTGAGTACTGAAAAAAATCTGCTAGAAAACCCAATAACATTTTGCCTGATCTGGGAATCGAATCCAGGACCAACGTGCTCAACAAAACACAGCGCTGGCTTTCAGCGACAGTCGGCGTTGACGTGATGACGTCAACCGTTACTTCCTATGTGGTCTATGCTTAAATTGCTTTAGCAACTTAAAAATTAAGCTCAAAACAACTTTAGCAGTTCAACCCACCATTTCGGCAGTTATTTCTATGAAAACAACATTTTTTTCATTAATGTAAGGTGGACAAGCATTAGTTAGACCTAAATTTCATTCAAATCGATGGCATTAGATCCAATCTGAAAATAAATAGCTATGACAAATAGTCGAATGAAGTTGCACTTTAATGGTTCACACATAATATAACATCACGCCTTGTTTCCCCGAAGGGTTAGGCAGAGGTGTAAACACCCAGATTTCGCCAGTTATGTTTAAGTCCCAGGTAATAGCAACCTATTGCCATCTACCGGGCACAAATCCAGACTCCGGGCTGCTACTGAGAAATTCCAGATAGAAAAACCCAATAACAAAAAATAATGGTTCCTTTTTACTATTTTCGTACGAAACCCTAAAATAGGAAATATTAAAACCGTTATCCAGTTGAATAAGTGATAAAAGAATTATATTTACGTTTTAAACTGCAAAATGAATGATCAATTAATTATTTTATAAAACTTTGATAAGGCTGTGTTATCTCTCTCCTGTTCGTACTTGTTTTGTCTTGTTGTTCGAACGTATTTTTATTTCGAGTCGTGAAAATTACAGAACATTATACTCCATGTGCACATTGAAACTAAGATTTGCTTAATTGTCATTTTATTTTTACTGATATCTTTTCAGCAAAATCTTCATAATGATAATAATGATAATGTTTTAAGCAATACCTATTAGATCGTAAAGGTCAACTCACTCAAAGAACTACATAGTTGAATACAATATCAATAAGTTTATTTTTGTACTATAAATAAAAACGGTCTAAGAAGTTCTAATTTACACGTGGACATTGCTGAACATCATCTCATTTCAAGCGATGTTTGTATTGATCTGCGTTTAAAATATTCTCTCCATGATTCCCAATTACTCTTCACAATAATTACATATACATCTAATACTATTGTATTCAATAATTCTTCTGCCTACTGTTGCGGCTTATGTATAATACCAACATAGCTATGAGTATGTAGTAGAAGCAACCCCATTTGTTAGCGGATGTACTTGCGCTAACTTCACTACCACGGAACAGAAAACATAAAACTTTTACATTAAATAACTAAATTAACTAAAGGAGTGGTAAAATAAACTAAAAAAAAAATCTATGAAAAAAATTCTAATGCCGTTTGTCCTACCAACTTATCTAAAAACGGTGCTGTTAAAGGTAATATGAGCATTACCATAAAAGGTACACCTCAGGCAAATAAGCTACTTTTAAGGAACGGTACTTTTTCTTACGAAACTCGGTGTTAAAAACTTTTACAAAATCAATGAAAAAATAATAACACAACACGAGTATAAATTAAAAACTAGCGCAAATATACAAAATAGAAACTGGTGAAATACATACTAATCTACTTTTTAGGCATATTTCCGAATTCTAATGAACTCGGGAAAAGAAATTACAAACAATAATGGACTATCGTATTCGCAAAAATTACATTGGGTATCACATAGTTTCTGAAATGACGAAACTTTTCGATGATGCACCACGATGTCACTCCGTATCTGATGGCAGCCAGAGACAGCAGAAAAAGGACACCAAGGATAAGTTGGGAATTCATTTTTCGTTTCAGAAAGTACAGATGCCGTTAGCACTGGTGTCGTATGCACCTTTGTTGTATGCATAAGTATCGTATGCACAGTTGCCGCACTCATGTCGTATGCACTGGTGTCGTATGCACAGTTGCCGCACTCATGTCGTATGCACTCGTGTCGTATGCACAGTTGCCGCACTCATGTCGTATGCACTGGTGTCGTATGCACAGTTGCCGCACTCATGTCGTATGCACTCGTGTCGTTTGCACAGTTGCCGCACTCATGTCGTATGCACTGGTGTCGTATGCACAGTTGCCGCACTCATGTCGTATGTACTCGTGTCGTATGCACAGTTGCCGCACTCATGTCGTATGCACTGGTGTCGTATGCACAGTTGCCGCACTCATGTCGTATGCACTCGTGTCGTATGCACAGTTGCCGCACTCATGTCGTATGCACTCGTGTCGTTTGCACAGTTGCCGCACTCATGTCGTATGCACTGGTGTCATATGCACAGTTGCCGCACTCATGTCGTATGTACTCGTGTCGTATGCACAGTTGCCGCACTCATGTCGTATGCACTCGTGTCGTATGCACAGTTGCCGCACTCATGTCGTATGCACAGTTGCCGCACTCATGTCGTATGCACTCGTGTCGTATGCACAGTTGCCGCACTCATGTCGTATGTACTCGTGTCGTATGCACAGTTGCCGCTGTAACGGCTAGGGCTTCGCAGGTAGGCTGCGGAGGCCGTTAACAAGTTAGGTTGTAGAAATAGAATGAAACCAAGGAGGTAGGTTAGTACATATATTGTTTCTCTAGAGTAACACGGCTAGGTCGTGGGTAGGTAGTCACTGAACTGTTTGAATTGAGCACTCGCACACTAGGTTAGGTAAGAGGGTACCGTCCTTGGCTGTAGCTGGCAGGTGTAGGGGCCTGTAAGACAGGCTCAGTTAGAGGCCCTCGTCAGATTTGCTAGCGGGCTGTAGGTCCCGCACGATGGCTTGCAGCGTCAGCACGTGCAGCGCGCAGTCTGGTCTAGGGTAGCTTGTAGCAATTGAAGACCGGCCCTCAGCCTGGACGTAGAACCCCTAGATTTAGGGCACAAAGAATCTTAAGGTTCAAGGATTTACTCCTGTCAGCAAGACGGTCAGCGGTCGAAATGAACGAGTCTTCCTTAGGACAGCTAGTGTTGTACCCCGCTTTTAGAGTTGTCACACTTTACGGTTAACTAGTGAAATAGTTAGCTCACTCGACTAATTGATATTGTAGAAGCAATACAACGCTACACCGCACTCATGTCGTATGCACAGTTGCCGCACTCATGTCGTATGCACTCGTGTCGTTTGCACAGTTGCCGCACTCATGTCGTATGCACTGGTGTCGTATGCACAGTTGCCGCACTCATGTCGTATGCACTGGTGTCGTATGCACAGTTGCCGCACTCATGTCGTATGCACTGGTGTCGTATGCACAGTTGCCGCACTCATGTCGTTTGCACAGTTGCCGCACTCATGTCGTATGCACTCGTGTCATATGCACAGTTGCCGCACTCATGTCGTATGCACAGTTGTCGAATGCACTATCGTATGCAGTCGTGTCGTATGGACTGGTGTCATATGGACTAGTACTCGTATCGTTGTCTGTGATAGTGAAAGTTGCGAGCGCAGTTCGTAGCACGCTTATGGGCAATATTATTTACAATTAATCACCAAAATACAAATTGGTTTCTACATATTATATCAGTAAATTAACTAATTGCCGATACGACAATATCGATATCGAAAAAATCGGTCAGGTGCGAATCGGACCAAGGGTTGCGCAACTTTGCTAAAAATACATTTCCCGTTTTCAAAAATAATTTTTCACTTTTGTAGGGCCACACAATTCAGTTTTTTGATGTGCAAAATTCGAAGATTTAATAAGTGAGAGGGGAATAGTATTTCTACAGATTGTTTTCATCTCAGTCAAATAATATGCGGCAAAAATAAAAATATTAGTATTATTAGTATGTAGGTACAAATGAAGCACAAACGTACTTTAAAATTTCAGCATTTCTTTAACATGCAATATAGGCAGAGAAGCATTGTTTATTCAAACAATGCCTTTCGATTTGATGGCATTAGTGGTTCCGAAAATAAGCACCTGTGACAGACAGACGATCCAAGACACCATTAGGGTCCTGGGTATGTATTCTTGTTGCTTCTATATGTGAGAACAATGTAAAATATAAAAACAATTCAAAATATAAGATTGAAAATAAGCCCTGGCAGTTAAGAGATGACCAGTCCCAACTGACGGCGCCCGTTCACGAACATGACGCGTGGATCAGCACCATCCAGCTCAACCATTTTGTAGGGAACCGAATGATCCAACACACCAGGGGCGAAGCCTTCATACAACCCGATTCCTATCGGCTTCCCTTCGGAACAACCACTCTTCTTAATGTCTACTATTGCCAAATAATATGGTACACCTGTGTGTGTAACTGTGTATCACATCACATTACATAATTATATTTAATACCAGTTTAATACATCATAAGATTAAAAACCTACAGTTTTTGTCTGAGTTTATGAGAACTGAACAATTTTTTCTTCGGCTTCCCTCTAATGATGATTGTATCTGCGCCACTGCAACACAGCCGCCACCGTCAGCGAGACATTAGGTAAGTATGTTAATCACAGGTAGGTCCTACCCTGTTTCACAATGATGTCATTTATATGGGTTCCGGTGTCAAACTAGGTTCATTACCATCCAGGTTTGTCTGTCTGTCTCTACCTTCTGTCTGTCATTCGCTCGTAAAATAGTTTCCGACTAATTTGTAAAAAACCTGCGAAGTTATGTGTAAACTGCATAAGAGATTTAATATTTGAACGCAGTTTTTCTTACCTCTACAATCGTTGTTCTTAGAACTTTTCTATCTCTGTAATAGTTTCATTTATCATAGTTTTTGATAGAAAAAAACAACGGACTACAAATAGAAAGAATGATACAAAATACATAGAATAAATACTGGAGTCTGCAAAAAATATTCAAAGGTATATATACCAAATATAAATGGCTATAAAAACAAAAATAATGAATTCAAGTTTATATTATTACCGTGCTTGGCATATAGCTGCCAGACATGGAAATTTACCGCCGAAGCTAAAAATAAAATGAATACCTGCCAACGAGGAATAGAGCGAAGTATGCTCAAGATAAAAAAAAAACTAGATAAAATACGACACACCGAAATAAGTGAAATAAAGCAACAAACCTACTGCTGATAAATTGCTTTGCAGTTTGACAGGTCCTATGTGAAAATAAAACTCTGTATCATTATAGATTAAATACTTAATTCAAAAAAAAATGCTTTGTGTGTTAACTGTATTGGACATTACTTAATTATTATGACATTATATACTCTGACACTACATACTTATTAATTTGAATTTATGACATTATTTATATGGTATTATTTTTGAGTTTGTGAAATTGGTAAAATTTTAATAATAATTTTGCATGCTTGCAACTGTTTTATTTACACATTGGACTGCGCATTCACTTGACATCTAGAAATGTATGATTATGTACCGTGTTGAGCAATAAACGTTTTGAATTTGAAATTCTTTCATTTTGACAGTTCAGCCAGGTTCAATGTGTTATTTACATTGCTGAGCAAACGAGTTTATTAAATCTATGAAGCAATGGATTAGAAATATCCTTCAAAACTCTCGGATGTGGTTGAAACTGTTACGCAATTAGAGTGATGTTTTACTGAAATGAGAGTACGTACTATAATAATTTTAATCTGATAACCACATTAGCTTTCATTCCAAGAGATTTTAACAATGTTTTTAACACAACAAACATTGTTTTATTAAGCTGTGCGACAAATTGTGTTAACCTCTGTTGAACAATTTTGGAGTGAAGCTCAATCATAAAAACACACGCGCAAGAGCGTGCTGTCGGATTTTCTACGTTCGGCTAAGCGCCGAAAGTTGAATTACTATTATAATGTTGGAAAAGTCTTTAATTATTGTATGCCCAAAGGCGGGTCATAGATGTACTTCACTTTATAAACTATAACACCATATTTTTACCTATGTACCACAATAAATAATTTGAATTTGAATTTGAAAAACCAACAGCACTGTTTTATTTAGGCATTATTTTAGGTGTCGCTTAGTGTTAATGAAAACGAGCATTCGATCTTATATTTATTTTATTTACGTATTTATTCATTTATGCTTCAGAAAGCTTACAGTCAAATATCTAGGTAAATAATGTACAAATAGCGCTTACAGTTGCCATTTAAGCTTCCACGTATTAAAAACTATGTACTTAAAGTTAAAACCAAAAAAGAAACACACAACAATAAAAAATAAAATCTTCTTAAACAAATGAAACTAAACAAATTCTTATGACAAAACTTAAAATTAAAAAAAATATATATCTAGGATGTTATTCATGCAATAAATTTGACACGGTTTATTAATTCTGCTAGACCTGGACTGGACCTGGGAATCGAACCCAGGACCTCATGCTCAGCAGTAGCGCTTGCGACCACTAGATCAACGAGGCAGTTAAACGTCAATGTGATATAAAAAAATAGCATGTTTGTTAGTTCCTATTTTTGTCAGTTCATATTAGTCAATTTGTCGAATTTTAACCATACATTATCGTCACTTAAAAGCTGGTCGATAGGATACTTTTTTTTTGGATGGGAAATCATCAAATGACTTCTCCCGCTCTGGGCGGAGCAGGAGGGCGTGTCAGACGTTTACTGACTAAAACCCACCCGTACCTACTTCAGTTGCCTGTGCCGGGGCCACGGTAACTCTTTCGAACATCCCGCAACCCTAGCTGGCATCGGCCCTAGCGGACCCCGTCAATAGTGCTGACATCTCTTTGAGGCGCGCGTAGAACACAACGCGCCGTCGACCCGGGACATGATCACTCCTGATAACTATGAAAATGACTGCTAGAATCTAAACATAATATCGTTCGTTAAAAAGCACCGTTCCTGCACCGCTGTTTTTTATTGGCATAGATGTTTACTAAGATATCAGAATTATCTGAGGCACAAGATAGAAGCGACGCTTAGTTTGTGGCTCACCGAATATGTATATTGTTCCTTTTTTGATAAATAAACTTTATTATTATTATTATATTTTTATTTCAAACGATGATTGTCTCGATCTCTGTTTATTCAAACGTTCGCCCCATAAAACTCGGTTGCGTTTTCCTACAGTAAAATACACAGCCAACGCTAATATATTTAACAATTCTCCGAATACTCCTAATATCTGAACATATGTATTCGTTACTTCTAATACATCTTGCAAACAGTATAACACCATAATATTACTGAGTACAAATATTAATGTAGTTACGTAGAATCGACGCCATATGTTAGAGCTGATGCTTTTACTACAACAGAACAGGGAATTCATAACTTTTATGTAAATAAACAAACTTATCACCACAGGTGTAAGTAACAGTGACATGCTGATAGGAAGTGTAATTATATCTAGAGAGAAATACTTATCAAGTAACCAACCAGCAATACAATATGAGAACACTATAATAAAAGGTACACCCCAGGCAAAGAGGTTACTCTTAAGATACCTCCTACGAATGTCCAAATTAAAAACTCTTACAAAATCAACATAAAAAATATAGCACAAAACGAGTAACCAAAAATTAAAAGTGAGTGCACAATACATAAATACATAAATAGGTAAAAAGCACGGCATACAAAAGAAGAACAAATGACTAAATTTATACACAAAGGTACGTAGCACACTCGTTAACATTAAGTTGAGAAGCACATAGTTTCGGAAATGACGAAACTTTTTGACGATGCCCCACGATATCACTCCGTATGTGAACGCAGTCAGAGACAATACGAACATAATCCAACCAATAACTTCGCCAATTTCCTTAGATAAGTCATTTTCGGTTGGTGTAGATTCGTAAAGTGCACTGATGTTGTATGCACTTATGTCGTATGCACTTGTGTCGTATGCACTGCTGTTGTATTCACTTATGTTGTATGCACTTATGTCGTATGCATTGATGTTGTATTCACTTATGTTGTATGCACTTATGTCGTATGCACTATTGTTGTATGCACTTATGTCGTATGCACTTATGTCGTATGCATTGATGTTGTATTCACTTATGTTGTATGCACTTATGTCGTATGCACTATTGTTGTATGCACTTATGTCGTATGCACTTATGTCGTATGCACTTGTGTCGTATGCACTGTTGTTGTATGCACTTATGTCGTATGCACTTATGTCGTATGCACTTGTGTCGTATGCACTGTTGTTGTATGCACTTATGTCGTATGCACTTATGTCGTATGCACTTATGTCGTATGCACTTGTGTCGTATGCACTGTTGTTGTATGCACTGTTGTTGTATGCACTTGTGTCGTATGCACTGTTGTTGTATGCACTTATGTCGTATGCACTTGTGTCGTATGCACTGTTGTTGTATTCACTTATGTCGTATGCACTTGTGTCGTATGCACTGATATCGTATGTACTAGTTTCGAATGAACTGTTGTCGTATGTACTGGTGGTATGTGCACTGATTTCGTATGCACTGATATTGATTGCACTATTTTCGTATATATTACTGTCGTTCTCGGACATGGTGAGCGTCGCGTGCACTTTTCAGTGCGCGTTGATGAGCAGTGAACGCGTCCACATCTATTCGCGCCGCAAAAGCGCCATACCAGTTTAATTCATTTTACTTTTGCTGGATTCGTTACTGATCAAACAAGTTTCGATTGAGATTTTGTCTATGACATCACGTAATTTCTAGCGATGGTTGAATCAATTTTTTTTTAAATATTATCCTCATAATACCCGATTACTCTTTACCTACAATGAAATACACAATCAATGCCATTTCATTTAGTAGTTCTGCAAATGCTCCTTAAAAGTGCAACTAAATTATTTCAGATTCACAATATATCCTGAACAGCGTAAAGTACTGCAATATCACTGAGTACAAAATGTAACGTAGCTATATTAAAGCGACGCCATTTGTTAGTAGATGTACTCGCGCCAGCGTCACTACTGCGAAACAGCGAATACACTACCATAACATAAATAACTAAACTTATCGCCACAGGCATTAACTCAAGTGTCATGGTGACATGAACTGTAAGTATGTCTCTCGAATCATACAGATAAAATAACAAAGCAGCAATCAAAACTATGAAAATTGCTATAAAAGGTACACCCCACCTAAGGTACCTCCAACGAATGTCACTGTTAAAAACTTCAAAATGGTCATAAAATATATAGCACAACACGAGCAACCAAAAAATAATCAAAAGTAAGACCATAGTAAATAGAAAAATATAAATAGTGACACACGTTAAACGATTCGGCACGGAATGGCAGAAGCGTATAAACAAATAAAATAATAAAAACAGAAAGTTACATAGCATTTTTAACTATAAAAATTATCCAATTAATATTTACCAAATCTAGTAAGTCCTATGTTTAAGTTAACAACTTATCCCTATATTTTGTAAAAAATAAGAAAAATTGCAATTTTTGCAAATTGTGGGAAAATATAACCTAAGTTAATGTCGTCAATTAAATGGCAAAAAAGAGGATTTGAAAAAATTTTATTGTAAAGATTAAAAAAGAAATAGTGTGTGTTTCCACCATTGACACGAATCACACAATCACAGCGATTCGGCATGCTTAAAATCAGTTCATCAAAATATTTTTGAGGAATGGCCGCCCACGTTCTATCTAACAAGTCAAAAAGTTGTTGTGGGGTATGCACGGCATCCATACTCGGCAGAGCTCTTCTTTGGAGCATATCCCATGCATGCTCAATTGGGTTGAGGTCTGGCAATTGAGCAGACCACGGCAGAATGTTGATGTGAGCATCGGCAAGAGCGCGTGTTACGACTCTAGCCGTGTGTGGACGTGCATTGTCATGCATTAATCGAAACGAATCACCCAACCGACTTCGCAAAGGGATGATCACGTATGAAACAATCCTCTCCGCATAAATCTGAGCATTGAGGTTGCCCCTGATACAAATGAGATCGGTTCTTACACTGATTTAAAAACCAGCCCAATAACATTATCTTCTGTATCATAATAACTTGTGCTAAGATGAATACGTATGTACGTGTACTGGTATGCAACAGGTATTTATTATTAATGTATTATTAAACTCAAGCTCGAACACATAACATAGCGCATTATATATTTTTTGCTGGATTCATTAGCGGTCCAACAAGTTTCGTTATCTTCAGAGTTGTTGTTTATGACCTTTGCAGAGACATTTGCATCGTTCTCTTTTTCAAATATTCTCCTCATAGTAGAGATCAACTATTTTAAAACTGCACGCCCCTCCACTGAAATTTCAGTACAAACATTTGAAATGTGTATGCACAAAGCAGTGGAGGGGCGTGCAGTTTTAAACTAGACGATCCCTACCTCATTACTCTAATGCTAGCCACACACGTTACGATTTACGTGCGCAAATTTAAACTTGCGCAATTTTCTTTTTTCAATAAAGATGACAAACTTAAATCCATCTTCGATTTGGACTTTTGATTCTGATGTGCCTTGAGTATACTCCTCACAGTTATAAAGAGCTTGTGACATACAGAGAGACGTGTAAGTTACAAACAGATTATCTTTGGTATCCTTTGCGTACTGTTACAAAGCCGACCCCGTTTGTCTTTTTTAAAAAAAAAACAATAATTCTACTGGAACCACTTTAATTCACCACATAACAAAAAACACTGACACACAAGTTCTTGGGTACTTATATTTCGGCAATGTCCCTCTTAATTGCTCCCTTAATTTGGGCACACTCGAGATTAGGCGACAGCGTCCAGAATCTAACTAACTCAATTATACATATTATTTCTATGCAATGGGTAAAAATGCAACATCAGTACTTTAGTATAGGAAAAGTACACTGTCTTTAAGTAAAAGCTGAATTAGGCTTTATTGCCTTGTAATAAGGGTTATAACAGCTCCCCCTTTTAAACGAAGCTTTATCTCATCAAGATGAAGCGAAGTGAGATTGAAGATGTAGCTATTAAGAGAGACACTACAGCTTTTATTACAATAAATATGAAACTTACATAATTTTGAATGAAAATTGACAACATATTGAATTAATAGTTTTACATTACATTAGAAGTTTAGGTTTCTATTTGACGGAAATTTGACTTTATTAATCTTGCTAGTGGATTTATAATTTCGGTAATGAATAGGCAAAGACTGAACTGACTTAGTCTTCTTCAGAAGTTGAAGATACTTCCATCATCTCGATACTATTTGAAATTTTGGACTTGCGTTTGGTATTTTGATTATAACATTGATTAAATATTTGCACGCAACATCCAGCATTAGAAGAATATTTGTTCTTAAAATACCTATATAATTTATAAACTAAGTATAAAAATAAACACACAATTAGAATATAAGTAAAAGTAGAATAGTAAGGGCCATATTTGATAAAATGAGATTATTTTTCCAAATTATTCAATTCTTGCTCTAAACTATCCATTTGGTGAGTTGCATATTTGAGAGAATCTAAGTTAATTTTACTCAAAGAGATTGGCGACAAATGTGGTAAACTTTTATTAAATATGTCCTTCTTACAGCAGTCATCTGCTGTTATATCAAAGCTTATATCTAAAGGAGACTTAGTAAATAAAGAATAAGAACTAGTCGGTATCAACTGAACAGTTTTAGAATACCCAATACAATTAGGCAATAGTTTTACAACTCCTGTACCTGTAATTGAATGATCATCAATGTTTTCATCACATTTAATAGTCAATTTATTTGTATTTGATTGAACATATATCCATTTATTATTTCTTAATTTTTGCCAAATATCAATCTGACCATATAATATTTTGGCATTGCATTCTGTAGGTAATGACAATGTTATCTCAGTTAAGATTTTAGATTCACAATTAGGATTACTTATACATGAGTATATAGTATTTAATTCACAGATAGAAAAGTTACTATTTATTATTTTACATTTATCAAGAGTTTCCAACATAGCATAATGCATCCTGTCATCACTTAATGCAATATAAGAATTAGAAGATTGAATTAAAGCAAATGTATTATGTGAGTCATCGTGAGGTAGTGGTATGTTTTTATAGGTAATCAACTTATCAGGAGTGATCAAAGGGATCTGTAATATAAAAATGACCTTATAATAATAGGAACTAAATTCGGAAACATCAATAATAGAATGAATATTTTGAATAGTTAAGGGAACTGGAAAATTTAACCTTTTGCTTATTTGACTACTATGCTTAGTTAATTCTAAATAAAGATTTAAGGGACTTATAACACTAGGATGTAGTACATTAACCTTAGAAAATAAAATAGAATTTAGTGTAGTATCTAGTAAATTAGTTATAGCTAGTAAAGAACCTTCGATAATGTTAAGAAGGTTGTTTAATTTTGAAGTATGTAGTAATAAGTTATTGGTCTTCGTAATTTGGGAAAATATTTCATTCATCTGATTAATTTGGGCGTTTAATTTCATCTCATTTTGATTAAGTTTGTAAATAGTAGTGTTAAAATTATTTATAGTAGACTTGACAATGTGAATGTTATCTTTCATTAAATGAAATATTTCTGTTTCACTCTTTTTGCATGATTCAATTGCAGCATCATATTTTCGGGCGTCATCTGCATCTAATGTGCCGAAAAAGAACTTTAAGATTTCATCTCCGAATTCTAAAGATCGTTTAACTTTACTTGTTAATTGATTGGAGATGATATGAGATAATGATTGCAATTTGATAGAACTAGACTGGATTAAAACTTCGATAGGGCTAGACATGTCTTTGCATGTTTCTAACTCTTGTGGTTGAATCTTGTTGCACAAATTTAGAGTATCGTGTAACAGAGATTCGATTTTATTAAGATAAGGTTCTAAAGAAACTAAATCTACGTGGGTGATCACTTTCCAATGATCAGTATAAAAATTAATATTAGTAGTAGGTTCAAAATAAATCCCGGGGCTATGATATATTGGGATGATGCTTGATTCGGTGCGGCTAAGGCATAAAGTGCCATGGCAGCATGTTATTCTGAAAAGAAATATAGTACATAGGTTATGAAGTAGAAGGCTTAATCTCATTGGTATGGTATTTAATAGTTTTGCGACCTACTTGTAGGGTTACATTGTGTTTGTTATGAACTTTGATAATTTTATAAGGGCCTTTCCATATAGGCGATAAGGCCTTACGAAGCCTATGATGTTGTTTGAGATAAACCATATCTCCTACCTTATAGGTAACGTCACGGGAGTTTGCATCATAGTATTGTTTTGATTTTTCTTTACTGTTTATAATATTTTTAATGGCTTTCTCGCGGCTAAAACGCATTCTATATTGTAAAGCTCGAATATATTCGTTGTATGTATTACCAGAGCTTTCATATAACGAGTTTGGAATGGATGGTTTATAACCATATAATAACTCGTGAGGAGTAAAGTTAGTCGTACTATGAGGTGTGGTATTATAAGCTAGAATTGCAGTGAATAAGTAACAATGCCAGTCGTTCTGGTTCTCATTAACAAAGGATTTTAGGTATTCTTTTAAAGTAGCATGTGAGCGTTCAAGAACTCCATTGGTTTGTGGATGATACGGAGTAGTAAAAAGGGCATTGACCCTTGATTTCGGTCAATTGTTTAAATAATTCGGATGTAAAACATGTACCTAAATCTGTAAGAATGGTTTTGGGAAAACCGAAAAGAGACATAAAATGAACAAGGTTTCTGGATATTTCTTCACTAGTAGCCGTAACCATTGGGTAAGCTCTAGTAAATTTAGTTAAGTCATCTTGTAAAGTTAGGATGAATCTAAAGTTTTGATAGCCTGCATCGGGTAAGGGACCTACGACGTCAAGGGCTAGTCTTTCAAACGGCCTAGTAGATGTGGAAGTTATCTCCATCGGAGCTTTATTTGATTTTCTTAAGGGCTTATTAATTTGGCAAAGCTTGCATTTCTTTACGTATTGTTCGATGTCAGACCGCATGCCTTTCCAATAGTAGGCAGCTTTAATACGTGAATACATTCGTTGTGACCCTGGGTGACCAGCTATAACAGAGTCGTGGTTTTCTTTTAATATTTTAGGAAGTTCTACAGGAGTAGGATAGATTAATTGATTTTTACATATGTGAACTTTTATATTGGTATCGTGAAAAATATAGGAAATCATATTATAGATTTTAGTATACGTAAGTCTTGTAATATTTTGTCGTAAGTTGGTAATATTTTGGCAATCAATTAGTGAGTTTCTAAGCTTAATTAGTAAGATATAAACATCTTTATAATTCGTTTCTTCATAGTGATGTACTTTTGTAAATAGAAAATAGTAGGTTTTATTTTTGTCATTAACACATTGTATTGTAAGTGGCTCGCGTTCGGAATTTAATAGATTAGCAGAAGTATCGAGCTGTGATAATATTTCCTCGCAATAAGGCATAGAGCAATCAAAGTCTAAAGAGACTGGACAAGCAATTGTGTTTAATTTAGATAAGTGTAGTCCTTCAATACACTCTTCTATGATGGTATTTGGGACTGGGAGTTGATTTGTAAATTGAGCCTTGAAATACTGTTCATAAGAAAAATTATTTAAATTGTTTACGTCAATAGCATTGATAGGGCAACGGGATAGCGCATCGGCATTAGAATTGAGACGACCTTGTTTATAAACGATTTCATAATCGTATTCCTCAAGTTTGAGGCGCCAGCGAATGAGTCTACTACCCGGATCTTTTACGTTAAATAGCCACACGAGGGGCCTATGGTCTGTTATTATTTTGAATCTATTACCATATAATTATGGTCGAAAAGTTTTAACGGCGAATATAATAGCTAATAACTCTTTTTCCGTAGTTGAGTAATTACCTTCAGGTTTATTTAGAGTGCGCGACGCATAAGCGATCGGCTTATCTTTGCCGACGGGACCCTTTTTTTTTTTTTTGTGGATGGGAAATCATCAAATGACTTCTCCCGCTCTGGGCGGAGCGGGAGGGCGTGTCAGACTTTTACTGACTAAAACCCACCCGTGTTCCTTCTGTTGCCTGTGCCGGGGCCACGGTGACTCTTTCGAACATCCCGCAACCCTAGCTGGCATCGGCCCTAGCGGACCCCGTCAATAGTGCTGACACCGACGGGACCCTGAGACAGTATTGCGCCAATGGCAAAGTTACTTGCATCAGTAGTAACATTAAAAGGCTGTGAGAAGTCAGGGTACTGTAGAAGAGGGGCAGTAATTAATTTTTCTTTTAGAATATCGAATGCATGTTGTTGTTCTGTGTCCCAGTGGAACAAACATCCTTCTTTAACAGAGACGTAAGTGGTTTGGTTAACTTAGAAAAGTTTTCAATAAATCGGCGATAATAGCCTATTAGGCCTAGAAATGACTTAATGTTTTTAGGATTTTTAGGAACTGGAAATTGCGATACAGCGCTGACCTTTTCAGGATTCGGAGATACACCTTTATCGGTGATAATATGGCCAAGGTAAGTTATTTCATGCCTTAGGAACTCACACTTGTCCGGTTGGAGTTTTAAATTGTATTCACGAAATTTGTTGAATACTAGTTGTAATTTCTGTATACGATCTTGTAGATTTTGACTGTAAACTATACAATCGTCAAGATAGATATAGCAATGAAGGCCTTGTAAGCCTGTTAACACAGTGTTCATAAGACGCTGAAACGTGGCAGGGGCATTTTTCAGCCCAAAAGGCATTCTGGTAAATTCGTAATGACCAGACATGTCTGAATTTGTGTTAACTGTGAAACCTGTTTTAGGCGCGTCCTTGGGACAAGTTTTCAGTTGATGGAAACCACTTGTGAGGTCTAGCGTGCTGAAATATTTAGAGTGACCTAATTGGTCTAAAATATCAGTGATAAGAGGCAGTGGATAAGATTCGGAAACAGTGACGTCATTAAGACGGCGATAGTCGATGATCCATTTTTTTCGGGACTACCCAAACTGGGGCGCTCCAAGGCGAAGTTGAATGTCGAATAATATTTTGGTCTAGCATTTTACGAATTTGGGAATCGACTTCCTCCTTGTGGCATTCAGGGAAACGATATGATTTGACATTAATAGGTGGGGCATCACCTGTGTTAATAGTATGCTCAATAGCATTCGTGAAGGTTAAGGGTTCACCTTCGACATGAAAAATATCTGTATAGTGAGAGCAACATTCCAAGAGGGTCTTTTTCTCTTCAGCATTTAGATGAGAGCAACGGATAAGACTTAGTACTTTATTTATGCGATCACTTTTCGAACAAGAAATAGCATTAATATTATAAGATTTAGTAAATGAGCAATCAAGTTCAAGGGGCGTCGCTGTTACGTGATAATCTTTTATTTCAATGTCACACTCTGTAGTGTTTAAAATGGTCACGTTTGTTTTCCCATTCGGTTTAATTGAGACAATGCAATTAGCGACATAAACTCCTTCACGTAAGATATGATCTAGTATGTGAGCTTCATTGTTGTGATAAAGTTTGGGAGAGTAATTTGATACAGTGCACTCGATAACTACTTCAGATCGAGCTGGAATATTGTATGAAGGTTGAGTATAAATAATAGGAAAGGAATGATTTAATATGGACATAGATTTTGAAGAGTAATCGATGTTTGTTTTAAAATAGCTGCAAAAATCGCTACCGATTATTCCATCATAATTAATAAGATTGATTGATTGATTGATTGATTGTCTTTAGTGACATGAAACTTGTACTTATGTATATTACCCGATAAGTTGAATTCCATTTGGAAGGTACCTAGAGTTTCAACTGGAATTTCTGAACTATTAATGCCCTTTAATTTGACAGTTTCGGTTGATAGACTTGGAAGTTTTTGTAAACAGGACTTTTTAACAATACTAATGGTTGATCCTGTATCAATAAGGAAACATAACTGTTCGCGAGCGTGATTAGTATGTAGATAAGTATGAGGTAAAGCTACCTTCTTACAGTAGTCATTAATTTCGTAAATAGGTTTAGAATTAGTATAAGAAGCTTGTAATTTTTCGGTACATACGTAACATTTTGTTTTATCACTTCGCGTAGTAGGACTCAGTTTAATTGACTGAGATGAAGATTTCGTAGGACTCATCTCTTTTGGATGAGATGCAAATTTAGTAGGACTCATCTCTTTTGGATGAGATGCAAATTTAGTAGGACTCATCTCTTTTGGATGAGATGCAAATTTAGTAGGACTCATCTCTTTTGGATGAGATGCAAATTTAGTAGGACTCATCTCTTTTGAATGAGATGCGAATTTAGTAGAACTCATCTCTTTTGGATGAGATGCGAATTTAGTAGAACTCATCTCTTTTGGATGAGATGCGAATTTAGTAGAACTCAACTCTTTTGGATGAGATGCGAATTTAGTAGAACTCATCTCTTTTGGATGAGATGCGAATTTAGTAGAACTCATCTCTTTTGGATGAGATGCGAATTTAGTAGAACTCATCTCTTTTGGATGAGATGCGAATTTAGTAGAACTCATCTCTTTTGGATGAGATGCGAATTTAGTAGAACTCATCTCTTTTGGATGCGATGCGAATTTAGTAGAACTCATCTTTTTTGGATGAGATGCGAATTTAGTAGAACTCATCTCTTTTGGATGAGATGCGAATTTAGTAGAACTCATCTTTTTTGGATGAGATGCGAATTTAGTAGAACTCATCTCTTTTGGATGAGATGCGAATTTAGTAGAATTAGCATAAGAATTAGCATAGGTCGTGTCATTTATACGTTTGTTCGATTTTGGCAGACACGATACCAAAATCTCGTTTAGTTTAAATTATCATCATTAATTATAGCCGTACTTTCACACGTATGTGTAGGTGCGTTATTAGAATTAGTAAGTGCCGAGTTACGGTCACGTTGTGCATTGTCAGCGGCTTGCCGTTGCTTCATATTATATTGAAGCTTGCGACACTCTTTGATCACGTGACCAACATTTTTACAATAATTGCAAGTTTTAGGGTTACTTTCGAGATTAGTATTAGAATTAGGAGACGGTGAATTATTGTAAACTTTAAAATCTCGATCACGCTTTTTATTTTTAAAACATTCTGATGAATTATGACCCGGCTTTTTGCAAGTAGAACACTGTTTAGGAGATTTTAGATTAGATCTAGATAAGTTATATAATTTTTCTTCATCAATGGCATACTGTATAGCTTCATTGAGATTAGAGGGATTTTTGCAACGGACAATAGTCGATGTTTTGGCCATGAAGACAGGGGGGCCAGGCAGGGTTTCTTCCATAAGGCTAATTTTGAAACTTTATGATGATTTATTTTTAATTACATTATCAATTTATGTACACTCGATCCAGCTTTTGGTAACACACTGGCGCAGGCGTTGCACGGGGCAGCCCGCGGGCAGGCGGACTTTCCTCGAGCCTGTCGCGAGCAAGCAACTCTCCAGTTGAGCAACAGATGTCGCTCTCTCTCGTCTGTCGATCGTGGATGTATGGAAATCCAGTAGATGGTGCTGCTTGACGCAACATACCGGCCGCCTTGGAAGATCCGTCTTCCAACTAAACCGGCAGCGGACAAATTTTCGAGGAAGCACGCCTGATTGTGCCCGTAGATGTTCGGATTTCTGCCACTCTCGAAACGCCATCATTCCCTGGAAACAGACGAATAATCCTACCCATTCTCCACTTGAATGGTGGCAGGTTATCTTCTTTGATGACGACAAGACTATCTTTAGCGATGTCATCTTTATTTTGTGCCCACTTCGTTCTGCGTTGCAGCTCAGACACATATTCTTTTGACCACCGCTCCCAAAAATGTTGTCGCAGCTGTTCCAGCCGATGGTAGCGACAGCCAGTCGTAGATGTCGTCGTGAAGTCCTCACTGGCAGGCGCAGTCAACGGTCGGCCGATTAGGAAATGAGCAGGTGTGAGTGGAAGGTAATCGTTTGGATCTGCGGACATAGGTGACATAGGACGGGAGTTCAGGACGGCCTCAACCTGTGTCAATACCGTACTAAACTCCTCGTAAGTTAACTTAGCATTACCTACGACACGTCTCAAGTGATACTTACACGACTTCACTCCTGCCTCCCATAAACCACCAAAGTGAGGCGCATAAGGCGGAATGAAACTAAATTTAATGTTATGACTACTAGCAAAATCAATTATTTCGTTTGATTTTTCAAATATAGCTGAAAGCTCCCTCTCAGCTCCAACAAAATTCCTACCGTTATCGGAAAAAACTTGACACGGCTTACCGCGTCGTGATATGAATCGTTTGAATGCCAATAGATAATCCTGAGTGGACAAAGAACTAACTAATTCTAAATGCACAGCTCTGGTAGCAAAACAAACGTATAAACAAATATATCCTTTAATAAGTTGTGAACCTCTGCCTTTGCGATTCAATATAGATATTGGCCCGGCATAATCAACACCACATCGCATGAATGGAAATCCAGCTTCTAAACGTTCGGCAGGGAGATCACCCATGTGTGGAGTTAACGTATTTCCTTTCATGCGAATGCAGGTTACACATTTATGAACCACTAGCCTTGCTAAATTACGTGCTCCCAGCACCCACCATCTATCACGCATGGTAGCCACAAGAAGCTGAGGTCCAGCATGAAGTAAACGTTTGTGTTCGTACGAACACAATAACCAAGTAAAGCGATGTTTACGGCATAACAACACTGGATGTTTCTTATCGTAATCAAAATTTGAGTTACTAAGTCTACCACCAACACGAATGATATTATCCTTATCTAAAAATATACTTAAACCTAATGTTTTATTGCTAGACTTATTGTTTAAATGCACCTTTTCTTTAAGGTTAATATATTCCTTACTGAATGATTGTGATTGAACTAAACGTGTCAACAAAGGTAACGAACTATTAATCTCGCTCACGGTCAATGAACCGGTTATGCGACCTTGACCGACGCGCGATGCACGTAAGTTACAAATGTAACGTAAAACATACGCGACTGTTCTTTGCAAACGATTAAAACAAGAAAACCTTTCGAAATCAATTATAATATCAGTTTCTACATTTAACAAATTTGTAGTTTTAGAACCTTTTAATTCCGGTAACTTACTCTGAATAAACTCAATATCATTAGTATTTGTTGTCAACCAACTTGAAGTCGGTTCACGAAGATAGGTCGGACCACACCACCATAAACTAGTGTTGTCTTCCTTTAACGAATCAAAGAGAACATCTCTTGATAATGTGTCAGCGGGATTATCCTTACTTTTAACATGCAACCAAGTAGTGTTGTTTGTCAATTCGTTGATTTGCACAACCCTATTCTGAACAAATGTTTTTAGTAAATGTGGTGATGTCCGAAGCCAGCCTTGAACTATGGTGGAGTCAGTCCAGAAATAGACCTTATCGAATTTCAGCCTAAGAGAGTTTATGATTTTGTTATACAATTTAGCTCCAACTAAAGCTCCACATAGTTCAAGTCGTGGAATACTTAACGCTTTAATTGGTGCGACTTTACTCTTAGCACATAATAATCGACTAGTAACCTGCGACTCATCAATATCAGAGTGTGAGCGTATGTACGCACATGCACCGTATGCAGACTGAGAAGCATCGGTAAAAATATGTAACTCTTTATTTAAAGCATTAGTACACATGACATAACGCGGCACTAATATTTCAGACAAATATTGTAACGAATGAATAAAATTATACCAGACACATGCAATTTGACTTGGGACTTCATCAGCCCAACTTATCTTAGCAAGCCATAATTTTTGTAATAAAACTTTAGCCGTGGTAACAGCCGGTGCCAATAATCCTAGTGGGTCGTAAATCTGTGCAATGACTGACATAATTAAACGTTTAGTTATCTTCGTATCACTATAACCTTTATCTACACTTATTGAAAAATTAAATAAATCGTTCTTGTTAGACCAACCAACACCCAGGGTTTTAGACTGACAATATTCACCAATACATAAATCCTTAGTACTTTCTGAAGTAACATCAAAATTAGAAGTCCATTTCCTTAAGGGGAAACAACCGCTTTGTAGAATTGCGGACGTTTTATTGCAAATATCTAACAACATGTCGCGCTGATCATGCCCCGTCAAAAGATCGTCGACATAAAAATCGTCATTGATAACGCTAGCGATGACGTCATCCTTACATTCCTTTGCCAACTGTTTCAAGTAACGGTTGCTTAGGTACGGTGCTGATGCAGTGCCATGCGTCACTGTGTTGAGACGATAAACTTGAATTGGCAAGCTGTTATCAGTTCGCCACAATATTAGTTGTAAGTTACGTTGTTTAGGATGGATTAAAGTTTGTCTAAAGAATTTTTCAATATCTGCGCAAGCAACATATTGATATTGCCGGAAACGAAGCAATATTGAGAAGATATCATTTTGTAACCTAGGGCCCACGTATTGAATATCATTCAACGAATTATTATTAGAAGTTGTCGCGCTTGCATCGAAAACGACACGTAATTTGGTTGTTACGCTACTTTCACGATATACCCCATGGTGTGGTACGATATAATACGGTTTAATTGAAGCATTAAAATCCTCAAAACATGTCATGTGACTTAATTGCTCATACTCGTGCATAAATTCACAATACAATTTTTTATACTGTGGTAAACGATCTAGTTTCCTCTCTAAAGATAAAAAACGCTGTTTAGCAGAATTATATGAATCACCCAAACAATCAGGTGATTTTTTAAATGGCATTCTTACAGAAAACCTACCGTGCTGATCGCGTTCGGTAGTCTGCAAGAACAGCTCTTCACAAAAACGATCCTCCTCAGTAATAACGGGAGGGATATGTATTTCTTCGATTTCCCAGAACTTTCGTAATTGAGAATCAACTAACGTCAAGTTACACTGGACATCTGTCGTGCTAGCCGCTAATAAAAGATTATTATTATAAACTGGACCGGATATAATCCAACCTACCATCGAATCTTGTAAGCACGGACCGGTGTGAAGTTTTATTTTATTATATTTTAGCAAATCCCAAAAGACTTCCGCGCCTATTAATAAATCTATGTCACTCGGTACATAAAATGTGGGATCTGCAAGTAGAATATTGCTAGGTATGCTAAGAGCATCACTATTAACGTGTGTCGAAGGCAACTTCGAAATGATACTAGGCAACACTAAACAATGTAAGGTTATATTAAAATCATCTACCTTAGAACGAATATTAATATCGCACTCGTGACTGGACTGTGAAACGGTTTGTCCAACACCAAAAACACGTATAGTGGACTCTATGATAGGTATTTTCAAACGTTTACATAAGCTTTGAGCTATAAAACAATTTTGACTGCCGCTGTCAAGCAGAGCGCGAACTGTGTGATAATTGTTATCAAAATCAGCCATCTCAACTAACGCCGTAGACAGCAAGACAGTCTGTAACGATTTAACATTCTCTATGAACGAGTTACAACTACGATTATCAATATTGTCAGCTGTTTTACTAACGCAGTGTAATACAGACGACTGTGGTAACGTATTGTTGATAACGGAACGTTGTGGCGACGTATTTGGAATAACGCAATTATTGTCAACATGAATCAACGCATTATGTTTTTGTTGACATAATTTACAAGGACCGAAAGTACAATTTTCAAGTGTGTGAGTGTTCGTACGTAAACAGTTTTGACAAACTTTTTTTGACTGGACTAAATTTAATCTTTCTTTTATCAACATATTTAAAAACATAACGCATGAATACAGCGCATGTTTACCACTACACAGTGCGCATATCAAGTTATGTTTATTTGTTTTACGTTTACTTCCTGCCGAGACCTTATTATTATTCACACTCGCATAACTAAGTGTAGTTTGAGAATTAGACAGTTTTTTATGATCCGCTGACTGTTTACCCTCATGTTTACTTTGTGAATGCGACCTACCTGAATTAATCATGTCTAACATGTCAGACCTATTGTTTAAAAACGTTAATAAGTCTTCTAGTTTTAAAGCTTTAGAGGTTTTGTTAGACTCCGAGATAAGTGAGCTTCTGTAGTTCTCCCACTCGCGTTCAGTAGCCGAATCAAGTTGACTGACAACTAAATAAATTATAAGCATATCCTCGAGTGAAGATTCTGGTTCTTTAAGAGAATTTAGGGCTCTCAGATTACGTAAAACGCAATCTACTAGCGTTCTGATCTGTGCCGGACATTCCTTACCCAGTGAAGGTGCCGCAAACAAAGCCTTCACATGGTTGTGTATCAATAGCCTATTATTTTGAAACCTAGCTTCAAGTAGGTCCCACGCATTACTATAGTTAGGTGCAGTAAACTCTAACGAACTGATAACATGTAACGCAGATCCGCTGAGAGACGACTTTATGTATTGAAATTTCTGTATAGGATCTAAGTCATCGCGATCATGTATCATTGAAACATACGAGTTCCTAAATTCTAACCATTTATCGAAGGAACCGTCAAAGACAGGTAACTTTATTTGCGGTAATTTAATAGACACTGATTTCCCGGAAATACACTGAGAATTATTTAATCCGTTTTGTTCACAGTCGCTTATCATGTGCTTTGCTATAGCTACAATTGAATAATATTGGCACTCAAACGAATCTCTGTAATCTAAATGTGACAATAATTCTTTTTCATCCACAATTCTTTCTATTTTAGATTGCACGTCGTTAAACTCGCCAAAGAAAATGGCTACGGAATCAATACGCATTTGCACTTGAGATTTAGTCACAGAATCTAAACATGTTCTATCTAATTTATTAACATAATTTGCGAATAATGTTAATCTACCTTTAATAACACCACGTTGTTTTTCAAGATCAGATAACTGACTATCTAAACGAGAAATAGTTTCATCATCACTCATTTTGGTAGTTTACGAAAGTAGGTACTCACAGTTTGCGTGTTCAGTCGTGTTTTCTCGCCTGAAGACGGCCTCAGCAATGCCAGTAGATCTGATTTCGATCAGTCCTGAAAACGTTTAGGTACGATATTAACACAAGGCGAAGATACAGGGGAAGGAGGGAAAAGGGTAACTGGATAACCTGACCGTTGCTGGCTGCTGCTCCAATGGCTTCTGCTCAGTAATCTGTGGCTGGGCTTCCAAATCTCCTCAACGTACTTCTACTTGGAAGTTCCACTCACTTCCTCACTTCTTCAACCCGGCTCGTCACGTGGCTGATATCTTCTATGTGGCTCGAAGGTCCAATGTTTTGGCCATGAAGACAGGGGGGCCAGGCAGGGCTTCATCAATAAGGCTAATTTTGAAACTTTATGATGATTTATTTTTAATTACATTATCAATTTATGTACACTCGATCCTGCTTTTGGTAACACACTGGCGCAGGCGTTGCACGGGGCAGCCCGCGGGCAGGCGGACTTTCCTCGAGCCTGTCGCGAGCAAGCAACTCTCCAGTTGAGCAACAGATGTCGCTCTCTCTCGTCTGTCGATCGTGGATGTATGGAAATCCAGTAGATGGTGCCGCTTGACGCAACAGTCGATATCGAAGGGTTTAACCCTAACATAAAGGTGTTTAGGGCAAGGTCCTCCATGGCTTCTATTCTGCCAGGCAGTTCCTTGTCATCTTTGCAACTATAATGTATGTCTGACTGTATACGAGTCAATATCGACTCCACCTTTTAAGAGTAAATAGTGACATCCTCATTAGATAATTGCATACAGTGTTGTAGATCTGATAATAAATGTGTGGCGTGCTTTTTCTCGCCGAAAGTTGCCTTCAGGAAGGTCTTTAGCTCCGACCACAATGAAAATGACTTAAGGCTGCATGCAACCTGTGCTTTACCTTCTAGTTGTGAAATAACAAACTTACATAGCACAGTTTGTTGATCTAGAGAAGCCAAGGACATGGCATTCTCACAATTTGTAAGAAATGCAGGGAGGGTTTCCCTGTCACCATTATAAGGTTTAATAAATTTGGTTAAAAAAGATAGTGTAATTTTGTCGGGCATTTCCTTTGATTTAGGTAACTCTTGTTTAACGGACATAAAAGATTATGATGTGTTGGACAAACTTAAGTTAACAGTTAAATAACAATGTTAGAATAATATGAAATAGAAAAGACAAAACAATTAAAGTCGGCGAAGATAGAAAAGCAGTATAGTGTTAAACTATTTAAAATTACATGTAGGTATATCAAATACAGAGACAGGAATTCAGAGACACTTTGAATTAGGAAAATGGTAGTTCACAAGAAACACTCACAGTAACACGATAATTGTTGACACCTGCATTATCGGGTGCGGTGGGAACTCGGAGTCCGGAGTCACGTTGCGCTGTGACGTATTGGAGTTGAACATTACTATACTCTATGAGTTGAACTTTCACACGGTGATTGACTGTGGAATTTCTTGAGTTTGAAGGTTGGTGAGTTAGACCTGGGGCTGCTGGTGATGCTGATGCCGTCTGGAGCGGACTCACACTATACAGTGGAGGCTGGCGGTCATCCAAGTGTCGATGTGGCTGGAGCGGGCTCAAGCTGCAGAGCTGAGGCTGACCGTCGTCCAATTACTGATGTGGCTGGAGCGGGCTCAAGCTGAAGGGCAGAGGCTGACCGTCGTCCAAGTAGTGACGCAGGCTTGACCTTGGGTCAAGTCTCACTGTCGGTGAATTGAACAGGGGGTTGTAGGTTCAGGATACCAGTGTCTGTTTGACTCAACGTCGTAAGACTTCGTCTCTGGTATCCCACTTCCGACACCAATTTGTTACAAAGCCGACCCCGTTTGTCTTTTTAAAAAAAAAAACAATAATTCTACTGGAACCACTTTAATTCACCACATAACAAAAAACACTGACACACAAGTTCTTGGGTACTTATATTTCGGCAATGTCCCTCTTAATTGCTCCCTTAATTTGGGCACACACGAGATTACGCGACAGCGTCCAGAATCTAACTAACTCAATTATACATATTATTTCTATGCAATGGGTAAAAATGCAACATCAGTACTTTAGTAAAGGAAAAGTACACTGTCTTTAAGTAAAAGTTGAATTAGGCTTTATTGCCTTGTAATAAGGGTTTAACAGTACGGAACTTTAAAATATCTAAAGCGTAAGTCGATCATACAAAGAAAGCTTCCCTAGTGGTAACCAGACCTAACGGTTGTATTCGTAGCGCAATGTGAGCTACGCCGTAGCTTGGCGAGTAGCCATCGCGTAGCATACAGGACGCCCGAGAGCTTTCACCTTTTCTGAACGAATACGTGAATAGAGTGATTGAGTAGTTTTTATCCCTCTCTTTTATAAAGTTTTTGGAAAGTATAACATAACTGTACTGCATTTGTACACAAACATTAAAACACGCAAAAAAAGATTTTCTAAGTTCAAAATTTGGCCAAACTGAGGCGAATACCGAGCGGGATGCGGGACGAAATTCGCTCGTGCCTATTCTGTCTACTAACTTGTGTGGAGCTGTTCAAACTGGTGACTTGAATAATTAAAATTATCTACAGAACCTGTCGCGTCCGTCGCTGGGTTCACCTCAGTTTGACCAATACATTAAAATACATACCTATAAAAACATCTGAAAGTTAAAAATTCTAATTAACCGTTTTTAAGAATTATAATTTGAACAAAATATTGCCAGAATGACTGACCGGTTAACCCTGCTGTTGCTAGGAAGCAGACATAGGTGGTGGTCCTCGTGGTATTTCCCTGAACAAGCTGGTTAGCTCTGGCCACACCGAGATCCCGCGCGGGGTTCGGAGCGCGACTGCACTTGTCGATTGTTTTATTTATTTATTTTTATTTATTAGCCTTTAATGCAGGCACATTACCCATAATTTGTTAGTATTACTTAAACTACAGACATCAAAAGTGTTTAGGGACCAATTACGTTTTAGAGTATCGCCGTAATTGAGGATTATTATTTTAACTTTTTGGATCATTATTGATTATTTTTATTGAATTTCACTGTTTGAATAAATCATTTTCTTTACATTTTTATTTAAAATAGGAAAGCAACTGTCAATCAGGGTTCCTATAAAAATGTGTAATAGCGTTTTTACAAAACCATTACAATTTCTGCATCGAAACTGAAAAAAATTGCATCGATATGGAACGACGACATCATTTGACACGAGAAGAGATGATGAGAACCGTCAAATCAAATCAAACATATTTATTTGCAAGAAAGTACATACAAATTTCAAGGAAATATCTTATATCCTAAAAGTCATTGTATTCTGCCTGCAAGCAAGCGTGCAAATTATTAACTTACGTCTTATGTGTCATTATCATCATGCAATTAATACCATTATTAGAATTATTATCATTTTCATTAAACATTTACATTATCTAAGTTCCATAAATTCCTTAATGCTATAGAAACAACCATTTTGTAGCCACTCTGTCAATTTTTTTTTTTAAATAAATTACCCTGCAACAATTTCAACTCATTTGGAATTTTATTATAAATCATTATACACATATTAAACACATTTTTTTATAAATATCTCTATGACCAGGTGGGTGATACAATAGGTTGTGAAACTTAGCCCTTTTTTGTCTTGGTAGAACCTCAGTACGTTGCTTAAAGTAGTAATCCATGTAGTCGGAATGTTGCAAGCTGGTTCCAGGCAACGTACTGTAGCTGTCGCTCTTGGCACTACACAGAGCTTCATAAGCCGTCTCTGGACAAGCTATCGTATCACGGGCAGCGTGGCCGAGCGACATGGAGGACGATCTCGCATCACCACTCGCAGACAGGACCGGTACATCCAAAATTCTGCTCGACGGAATCGTACCATGACCGCCATGATGTTGACTACGAGGCTCCACAGCTCTTCAGGCTTGCTGATAAGCGACCAAACCTTCTAAATCGTTTACATGAAGTGGGTCTGCGTTCCCGAAGGCCGCTGAGAGGTCCACCAATAGCACTCACACGCCCTCCCGCTCTGGGAGGAGCGGGAGGGCGTGTCAGACTTTTACCGACTAAAACCCACCCGTGTTCCTTCAGTTGCCTGTGCCTGTGTGTGATTAGTCCGGTAATTTGTCAGGCTTGTAATGAAGTAGGAGTCTCACCTAATAAAATTCTTGGATACTTTTAACACAACGGTATATTTTTGAACAGTCACTTTCTTAGCAAAGTATATGAATTCTAACGTGATACACATCAATTACTGTATGATACGTCATACCCGGCGGATGCCTACTTGGTGTTGTCGTTAACGAATTTTACTGCAGTTGAAATACAATTCGAAATTCAAAAATGGCTGGTTTAAACCGGGGAAGAAGATAAATATAGTTTTACAATAAGACGGATAGTGTTTCCAGAATTAGTAGGCACCCATTTATACACGACGGGGACCGATTCCTGGCTCAAGTAGAAGCTTTTTCAAAAAACTAAAAATGCAGTTTTATTTTCCTCTAAAACCTAGGTCATGGTTCCTTTGACCAATTTGGTCTACTACCCATTGTTTCGGGTTTAGCCTTGATGTGCTATCGCAAAAATCACCCTGTATAAATTGAAATAACTCAATTTGGACTGATTTTCATGACATACTAAATAGAAAATTAACATTTTTAATTTTCTATTTGGTAAATCATGAACATCAGTCCAAATTGAGTTATTTCAATTTAAACAGTGTGATTTTTCTTTTTAATTAACAATGTTAATTTTCTTTTTTTTTTTAAGTTTCCAAGAACAAAAGGAATCATTGCTCCATACATTTTAGTCATTGTCTTTTTTTGAATGAACCATGAGAGTTAAAATATAGTTACACATACGTAGCATAGACGACAGTACAAGTATAGTTTTGAAACTGGTAACTATAAGATCGCTTTTAGTGATTCGACCGCCCATTGTGTCACCCTATGTGTAAAATTTCTACATTTATATCTGTAATTTTTATGGTGTTCATAATAAAGAGTATTTTATTTATCTATAAGGCTGGCCACACACCAGACGTACACTTGTATTACGACAATTGTGGTGCCACATTTCAAACGCGCCCCCGTATATCTGCGCGCAAGCATGCACAACAAGGCCACATTGTAGCGGGTAGAGTTTGTGGCAAGACGTCTGCCGCGCTTGAGCTCGTCTAAGCAGAACTACCACGCCCCACTACCGCAATTACCGTAGTGTAAGTACGTATACAAATTTAAGTAGTGGGGCGCATCATTTCAGCTTAGACGAGCTCTACACGAATTCAAGATCAAACACTTTCCTGTTTTGTGGCGCGGTGATTTGCAAAAATGAAAGACTACATTGATTTTTCCTTTGAGTTTATTGCAGTGGATAAAGAAAACCCTATATTATATAACCATGGACTCGCTGATTATGGGAACAGACGGGTTTCTTCGTCGAACCGTAACTTAACTCTTGCGAAATTTTGAAATTACCGTACTTAACTTCTAGTAAGTCTTGATTAAATGGCTGAACCCAATAACGCCTTTTATTCTCATTAATTGCCACATCAAGAAATTTGTATCGTCGCACGATGATGTCGGCATTCTGGAAGCTGCTCCACAACTGTGCGTCTGATGTGCGTGCACACGATACATTTTGCACCGAGCTAAAATGTAGCGCAGTAATTGTGGCGACGAAAATGTGGCGTGCAAGTGGCGTGTGGCGTGTGGCGCGGTGGCGCCGGTGTGCGGCCTCACTAACACGTTTTTAAAATGAGAACGCTGGAAACTTGTTAGTCGTGCTCCATAGGTTTCTCCAACTAAATGATGTCAAACTGGTTGCTAATTTAAATAAATTATTCTGTAGTTTCCATGTGGGTTTTTCTTTATTTTTTATTTTGGCGTAATCACACACACAGTGATTCAGTGTTGTTTAAATGTTGGTTATTTTATTACCTTTTGTAAGTACGTTCGACTAACAAAAACGTAAACCGTACTTAGAACCTTGTACGATGTAAATAGTGACGTGAGAATATATACGCGTCGACTTGAGAACCTGCACCTTTTTTTATTATCGGGAAAAAAAATTAAGCAATGACAGATGAATTAATTATGTTATAGATACATGACACTTATTCCGTGACACCTTGCTTCTTGCCTTTCATGATGCTAGGTCAACGGGAAGTTGAGGTTTGTAAAAGTGGGATAAACTTCAAAACATGCGAAAGTAATTGACCGTAGATATCTCTTGAATGCGTTGACTTGAATTTTTCAGCAATCCGCAGATCTAGTCGGGTAAAAAAATCCTATTATTATTTCTAAAGAAAGAGAACACTCAAACTTGTTTTGTAAAGATTTAATGACATAATCCTTCAGCTTTGTTTTTCTTTTACTTATTATACAACTAATTAACATTTTGACGAATCATGCAATCATAAATGTAAGGAAAAGCTGATTTTTTTTTCGCGATTTCAGGTTTGGCCCCATAATAAAAATTGTTCATAATAACGAGTACAATGACCCCTTAAGAGATTAACACTGTTCAAAATTACACCTTGTATAATGACTTATTCATTCTCAGAAACAGTAAAATGCATAAAACAATTGTTATTACTCAAGTAACTTATTTACACTAGACACTAAATTAAATGACTAAATATACAAATAAAAACAAAAACAAAAGGACACTTAGGCATCGAAGTACTCGTCCGCATCGCTATGGCAATAATAATTCTTAGACCAAAAAACGAGCCAGCGAGAAATTTCCTTAAAAAGGAGACGTGCAATTGGACCCCATGGGCCATGTCCCGAGCGTTTGACTCCAAACAGCTCGAAACTAGTAAACCATAATTGTAAAATACTTAGATCTAACATGTAAAGTATGCATGTAACAACTGGCTAACATTGCACACGCCCACTGGGTTCATAAGTGGTCTAACCAACTTCATTTTCCTCAAATGTATGGTACAAACGAGGTGGGTTCATATCTGGGCAAGTACCAATGTGACTTTTACAATTTATTCATAATATGTACTTTCTGAGTTTATGTTGGACATTAGTGACATCGGTTAAGGAAAACATCGTGAGGAAACCTTATACTTCATAGTTAATATAAGTCTGCAATCGCAAACCCGTCTTGAGCAAACGCGTATCTTTTCTGTACCTATAATATTTTTTGTTAAAGTATTAGTTTTTTGTATAACTGTTAATTCAGAAAAGTATTATATTCTACGGTGATATTTTTCTCCACAGTGCTCGTCACTAACCTGTGTTTTAATTATTTGCCATTATTTTATTTTAGTAACTAGTTTTACTTCTACATAGTTTAGTTAGCATCTTCAGTCCAATGTCTCTTTTTTTCGTTGTATAATGCTGTTGGTGTACTTATTGAAAATATAAATATAAGAAGAAGCCTTTGGCCTGCAATGGGACAATAATAGGCTGGTATAATTATACACATCAACATATTTGCAGTGATGTTCGAATTGATCTCATTTTAAAGTATGTATGCCATAACTCCCGATTGCTCTTTCCTATAATTAAATACAAATCCAATGCTAATATGTTCATGAACTCTCCAAACACTCCTAATACATTAACATATTTATCAGCTTTTTCAAATAAATCTCGTAAACAGTACAACACCATAACATTACTAATTACAAATATTAAAGTAGATATGTAAAAGCGACGCCTTTTGTCAGAAGCTGTACTCGTGGCAACTTCACTGTGGAACAGAGAATAAACGACCATAACGTAAACAACAAAACTGATCGTCACAGGTAATAACAACAGTGATATGCCGATAGGAGTTGTGAGTACTTCTATCGAGTAATACACATGAAGTAACCTGCCAGTAATAAAATACAAGAGCACTGCTACAAAAGGCACTCCCCAGGCAAACAGGCTACTCTTAAGGTACCTGCGACGAATTTCATTGTTGAAAACTTTTACAAAATCAATGTAAAAAATATAGCACAACACGAGTAACCAGCAGTTGAAAGTAAGTGCCCAGAACTCAAATAAATACAGAAAAAACTGAACTCGTGCAAGGTTCACATAATTAATAAAACAATTTGTTTCTACATATACAAACAAACAGTACCGTATCACATTAGTTATCATCAAATTGAGGAGCACATAGTTTCTGAAATGCCGAAACTTTTTGATCTTGCACCACGATGTCACTCCGTATATGAAGCCGATCAGACTTAGCACAATAATAATCCAGGCAAAAACTATGAGATAATATGCACTGGGAACGCAGGGTGTGTCGAAAGTGTCATGTGCACTAACGTTGTATACACTGGTGTCACTTGCACTGGTATCATTTGGAATGATGTCGTTTGCACTGATTTTATATGCACTTGTTATATTAGTTTTGTTATTGTTACTTGTTATTTCATTAGTGTCAAATGCACTAGTGTCGTTTTCGGCCATGGTGAGCGTCGTGTGTGTGTTCGACACGCGTCCACTCCTGCACGTGCCGTACAGCGCAATGAAACCGTTTGAGTTACTAGAATCATTATACACAATAACAAGTATAAATTATGATTCAGTAATCATTTCTGAATCACCTGTTTGACGTCGTATAGTAACATTCTAAAGGCTTCTTTGGGGAAATACAACCACTATAGTATATTATAGATATTTCTGCTGTCACATCTTTAGTGTTTTTTGTTTGAAGGATGTGGGATTACCCATCGTGCTTGCGACGTTTTTATTTGAATTTAAAATGCTTAGACATATTGCACCAGTTTTATTTCGCGTAGTTGTATTGACCTATAGAACTGGACTAGCAGGCTTCCATACTTGTCTTGAGATAATCATCTAATTTGTATAGAACAATTAATTTGTATTTGTGTCTTGCTTTCATAGTGTACATACTTTTAATGAAAGTTTAATTCTGGATAAACACATAGGTCACGAGCATAAATATATTATTAGGAACAGCTCGGCAATAATGTCTGATTTAATGAAGTATGAAATTGATACTCACCTGCTTTAATTTAAGACGGCTAATTGATACTGGCAGAATAGTCGACATCGACTCAGTTTTCAGCATTCTAGGAGGCGACACATCTTTTTGAAGCCGATTCTATATTTTCGCGTCGCTTGTCTCGTCAGATACTTTTGGTGTTCCTTCGATGACTCATATTTGTGCTGCCACTTGTATATGCCTTCCACAAATGATCACATATTATTTGCTGTCATCTTGATGACAGATATTAATGGATGAATTATGAAATCAGATATTATTGCAGAGGTGTTCATAATAATAAATTTATGTTCGTGACAGTACCTATGTGTTTATCAAGTGTTATTGAAAGTAGGTACACTAAACAAGCCAAATACAAATTAGATGATTATCTCAAGATAAGTATGGAATCCTTTTTTTTTTATGGGAAATCATCAAATGACTTCTCCCGCTCTGGGCGGAGCGGGAGGGCGTGTCAGACTTTTACTGACTACAACCCACCCGTGTTCCTTCAGTTGCCTGTGCTGGGGCCACGGTAACTCTTTCGAACATCCCGCAACCCTAGTTGGCATCGGCCCTAGCGACCAGTCAATAGTGCTGACATCTCTTTGAGGCGCGCGTGGAACACAACGCGCCATCGACTCGGGCTTGTTCCTTACCGGACGGCGAGCTACCCATTGCTCGCCATCCGCAAGCCCGCGCCTACGGTGGCCGGGAATCGGCTACCAATTCCCGACGCCCAGGGCGTCTCCTGGGGCGACTAGGGGCGTAGAGGGCGCCAAGCTTGCCTCTCCCTTACGCGTCCCGCCCCCTCCTTCGCAAGTATTACTGCCTCACAGAAGGAGGTAATGGCTTCCCATTTACACTCGCTCCGTACCATGGCTTGGACCAGAGCCGGACGCGAGAGATCGCCGCCGCCGACCACTTCCACGAGGACACGGCGGTGCCCCGCCCAAGCCGGGCAGGCCTCCGCCATATGCTCAACCGTGTCCTCTGGGCAATCCACACAGTGGTGACACCCGGGGGTTTCCTCCCGCCTTATCCGGAACAGGTACCTCCCAAAGCACCCGTATCCGGTGAGGACCTGCGTCAGGTGGAAGGTGAGGATGCCGTGGCGCCTCTCCAGCCACTCCTCAAAGAGGGGACTTATCGCCATAAGCGTGGCGTGCCCAGCGCTAGGTTGCGACAATCGCACTCTCCATGCTGCCATGAGATCCCGCCGGAGCTCTGTCCGCCGTGCCGTGAGTATGGAATCCTGCTAGTCCAGTTCTATAGGTCAATCTACCTACGCGAAATATAACTGGTTGTTACCTTAATTTTATTGTTTTGTCAGTGATAATGAAAAAACATATATTCACAGATAATATTAACTTGACAGGCGTAACTCGCTTAATACTAATTCTTTTTAGAGTTCCGTACCCGAAGGGTGCCAAACGGAACCCTAGTACTAAGCCTCCGCTGTCCGTCCGTCCGTCCGTCTGTCTGTCAGCGGGCTGTATCTCATGCATTGTAATAGGTAGACAGTTGAAATTTTCACAGATTGTGTGTACTATTCCAGCTATAACAACAAATAATAAAAATAAAATAAAGTTAAAAATGAAATGGAACCATTACAAGAAACGTGCTTTTTTTTTTTTTTTAACTGAAGTATTTTTAAATATGGAGTGTTAAATACATATTGTACGGTGGTACGCATCCCTTCATGTGCGAGTCTGACTCGCACTTGGCCGGTTTTTTTTACAATCACAACATCGTCTGCCTCGCCTTTTCCCAACTGTGTTGTGGTCGGCTTACAATCTAACTAAACGGATGCAGCAAAATACCAATATTCCATATGGAGCGACTGCCAAAGACATACAAATGACCAGGACCAACAGTTTAACGTGCGTAACTATAAACACTTACACTACATACTCACGCTTTATTCCCATGGGGCTAGAGGGTGGGCAGAAACGTAAACGAAGCCAAAGCAGTACTGTCGAGGAAACTCACATCTGACCAATTTGAAAACAAAATCCCGTGCACACGATGACCACATCTGTTAACAAGCGTTACTATTGCGGCCGAACGCTGCAAGCAAGAATAGTTCTTACGGTGTCTAAATGTTCGTTTCTCCCGTAGTACATAAGGAACGTAGCAGGTGGCGTTCTGTAGTCTCTGCCTACTTACACTACGATAATCACTAAGTATATCTTCCCCTTCGGCTTACAGAAAACTCTCGCCATAATTCCCGATTACATCTTACCAATGGAAGAAACAAATCAATAGTTACTGTTTGTAAGTTTATCAACACTGTTTGTACTGTGACTGGAAGGTGAAAGAGTATATCCCAAACAAAAGCAGATAACAGTACGATATTACTCAACACAAATATCAACGTAGCTAAGTACATGCGACGCCATTTTGTAGTGGCTGTAACTGAACTCCCTTTAAAACAAAAGAAAGAACAGCACAGCTTAATGTAAATAATCAAGTTTATAAACAAAGGTAAAACAATAATTCCAGTACTAAGAAAAACGAACATTCTTATCCTCGATTCAGGTTTCATTGAATTCCCTTCTTTTAATGCTAACAGTAATGGTAGTACAAATGTAGAAATAAGACTAGTTATAACAGGGAAGCCCCAAGTCAAAACAGTTGATAAGAATTTTAGATATCTATTTTGTAATGGTCCATCAAATACTTTAACAATATCCACGTATACTATATAACATATCACGAGTAACCAATAATTTTGCACTGTCGTAAAGTATGTACTCAGAAAATAGCATATATCGTGAGTCAATCTATCGTCAAGGACTTTCTCACGTAAATTGGGAACAATAATTGACAATATAGTAAAACGTAACAAACTTGTGACGATCGCATTGAGATAGGTGAAGTTTCTGAAGTGTCGGAACTTCTTGATGAGGCACCATGACGTCACTCCGTATATGAACGCAGCGCAGGTCAGCACAAAAACGACGTATTCAATGATGATGGACGCTAGAGGCGGTTGGAATGCTTCGAGATTATGTACTACGCGCGTCCCATTTCTAGACATTGTAGGATTTGTAGGTACCTTGTACTGAACTGGAAGGTCTAATTGTGCTTCAGATTCTCACTAAATTTGGAACATTTACATTTTCTACTCTGAACACTATCTCATCCGATATTCTTGTTCGTGTTGATGGCATGACAGTGTTTCTTTGTTAGCTCAAAACTTCGCCACTTCTACAGCATCGTCAATTGCAGCGCAGAGGTCACTTTGGTTGCAGGCTTTGGGGCACAGAGGACAGAATAAGAGGTGATACAGCTCCACATCCGCAGCCTGCTAACGACAAAGAGCGACGATGCGGTCGACAGTAATGCACGCTTGCCTAAAAGTAACCTTTACACTCGAGACTTAAAGGCTTCCAGGTTATAGTTATCGGGAAACAGTTTCCGACAAGGACCTCCAATTCTTAGTGAAATGCTGAACGTCTAAGCTGGAAACTCTCACTCTGTTAGAACTGTCAGGATGGTTAAATGTATGGTGCTCAAGATTCTCACTGTACGTACAATGGTCACACGTCCACACGAATGCACTCACGCACAGAAGACTGATTTAGTTTTAGTATGGTACCAGTTATTAATCGGAAATTAAAAAGAGAGGAAAATAATATTACAAGGAAAAAAATATCTAAGCAGGTCAGTGCACCGACACCGCAAATGAAAACAAAAGTTGAAGGTAGAAACGAACATTACGTCAATAAGGTCATATCATAATATAATTATGTTGTTTGCCTGTTCTTATCAGTAAAATTTTTATACTTCTTAGTATTAAAGTATTAATCAATTATGTAGCTTATTGCAGTCTGCTGCTGGATATAGGGTTCTCCCAAGTTACCCTACTACATCTGGTTTTCAGTCTGTCCCGGCTGACATGATGAAATGTTTATTTCTGTAAGTAGATCTTACCCTTCAACTGTCATAATATGAGACAAAATTATTACCCACCACTCGAGTGGTCTGTGGACCTTTACGGGTTAAAACACTTTTACACGTAAATTTTTCTGTAAATATCTTTGAACTCTATGGCACTGGCATTTCCTAGCTGACTAATCTGTGAGAAGAAATGCCTAAACAAACTCAGAGGTCAAGGTCATGGTCTTTTTTAAGCCTAAACATTGTATTTTTAAGATAAGTGAGTCTTACGATGCAGGGCTATGTCTGAAAGGACCTTTTGAAGATAGAGCCATAGCAGATTTGGTTGACCTGTCCCGACATCAGCATGCATCAGTCATCGTGTAGCTCAATCCTATTGAAGGAAGCTCAACGATCCCTCATACGACGCTACCATCTGTAGAACATTTGCATTGGCCACATAAAAAATACTCAAAACTCTCAGACAGTTTGTAAAGTCATTGTATTCTATCCAGCCTGCATGGTACACACACATGGTATTCACAGTCAATTGTCTCTCTCATGGCTCGTCCAAAGCCACTTTAACTTGCAATGTGACTCCGATTTGCAAAAGGTTGGTTTAAACCAAATGAGCGGATGTAACTTATTATTCAATGTTAACTTATAAGAAAACTCAGGTTCTTGTAGTAAAATAATATGTCTGTTTCAGTCCTACAATCTTGTAAACTTATTTCTGGAGCCCACAAGAATAACCCCCACTAGTGCCACATGCCTAGATAATATTTATACAGATGTTGTACCAAGCCACAAAGAAATTATAAATTTACTAGATTCTGATCATTGCGGGCAAAGGATTACTATCCACAACCAAAACAACAAAGTGGCTAAAAAGGATTTCACTGTTAACCCCAAAACTGCAAGTCGCTTAGAGGCTTTTAAAGTTAAACTCATTAATAAATTACCAGTTTCGCATAATCATGCTGATCCTAATCATCAATATGATTTTTTTAATATATACTGTAAACAATTTAATACCACTTTTATTCCCAAGATTATCTCGGTGAATAGTAATGCATCTTTCACTGATTGGGCTACCGTTGGTATTCATAAAAGTAGAATACGGCTTTATGAGCTGTACAATGAAAGGACTTACGTAAACACTACTGTATTTAATTTATATGTTAGAAATTATTCAAAATTATTTTAAAAAGTTTGTTGTATGGCAAGTCGCGTTATTTGAGTTCGAAGATTAAAAACAGTAGTAATGTAATAAAAACGACTTAGAATATTATTAATAGTGAAACGGGAAGGTCTAGTAATCGAAATACTGACTATAGCCTGTCTATTAATGACAACATAATAAAATCAGACTCACAAGTCGCCATGGCCTTTGAAAATTTCTTTGCAGATATTCCCGTTACTACTAAATTCCTTAACTCATCACCTTCTGTTGCTGAGTCTTTGCTTAAGGAAAATGTTGATGTTTGCGATACGGAATTTCATTTTGAACATATTACCTGTAGAGATATAATTAAAACCTTTCACACTTTAAATGTAAAAAAGACAGCAGTTCTGCGGGGTAATTCTGTAGAAGTTGCCAAGTCTATTATTGACATTGTAGCACCTACTTTAGCTCTTATCTTTAATAATTTTATCGACTGTGGGGAGTTTCCTGACCTTATAAAAAATAGTAAAATAATACCTTTGTTTAAATCAGGTAGTACATCCAACCCCACAAATTATAGACCTATTTCAGTACTACCTACCTTTAGTAAAAATTTTGGGGTAGTTCAACTGCTGATGCTGGTGTTGAACTTTTAGGACATATTTATAATGCATGGGAAGATAAATGCGATGCCTTGGGCATCTTTTGTGATTTGTCCAAGGCAATCGATTGCGTTCTTCATGAAACGTTAATCAGGAAACTCCGCCACTACGGGATTCGGAACACCGCTCTGGATCTTCTTACTTCATACTTGAGTAACAGGATTCAGTGCGTTGACGTTAATGGGAAAAGATCTCCCGAATCTACAGTAAAAATGGGAGTCCCGCAGGGCTCAACTCTTGGTCCTTTCTTATTTCTTATTTATATTAACGACTTGCCTTACCTCGTAAAAGACGATCATGATATAGTGTTGTTTGCGGATGACACTTCACTTTGGTTTAAACTTAAACGTCAGCAGCTGGTTACTGACGATGTAAATAGCGTGATGTCAAAAGTAGTTCACTGGTTCAATGTAAATAATTTACTTCTTAATGAAAAAAAAAACAAATGTCCTTTCTTTGGTATTGTTCGTCGAATCGTTGAGCTCCTTAACTTTTTAAGTTGAGCTGTACGATTACTGACAGATGCTTGCACTGACTGGACAGGTCCACTCAATCTGTGTGGTTCTTTCCTCAAAGACCATTTCAGACACCAACCTACATGGTCTTCACATGATCTGACCAAGATTATGTCTGAACTTTAAAAGAGACTGTGACCTCTGAGTTTGTTTCGGCCTTTCTTCTCAGAGTAGTCAGATAGGAAACGCCGGCCTCATCTAGTTTAAAAAAAATGTTTGACGTGTAAAAGTGTTTGTATAAACCTACTTACAGAAAAAAAACTAATTATTTGGTATAATGTAAGAACCTTTAACCTGCTTGGTTTCGCCGTTCTACCTGTATGAATATTTATAAGTGGATAGCATAATTATGAGACAAACACTATTTCGTATTAAGAAAATTAGAAAAACAAATTAGAGCAAATCAGCTGACAGATGGACGTCACGATATAAAATCTAAAATAATATATTTTAATTGATTCGATTAATTAAATAATTACGCGATAAACTATGTATAAGCACGCGTTCCATTTCAGACTGTTAGCACGCCCGGTGGCATATAAGCGGAGTACACCAACTGATTTTTTAATGTGGCTTCTGATTGGTCGTTAAACTCCCATAGTAGACTTTGTCTACAAAATCCACCAATTGGTTTGAAACAACCTTTGATTGGTTGGTTGTTACACTCATAGTGGATCCCACCCGGGTCTATCCATACTAAAATGTCAAAAATAATAATAATTTAAAAAAAAGTTAAAAATAATTTTAATCCGATGGGAAATAATAAACCTCTCTTGCTGTTAAATGTAATATGTTTTTTTTTGAAAACTATTCGTCTATTATTTCTGATCGGGTTAATATTGTTTTTAACTTTTTAGTTATTTTCATTAACGTCTAATAAAAGCTTGCTTATAAAAAAAAAACCTTTATTTTTTTTTACGTTTTAGTACATGAACCCTGAATATCATCAAGGACCAGAGTCCTTGTCAAGACGACAAAAACGAGCCAAAAGTCGATGGGGTTGCGTCGTTTTATTACAGAGTTCCCATGGCCACTGGCCACCTTCCAGCTTCATCATCAGACCCTAGATTTCATCTAGGACCAGAATCCTTGTCAAGACGAAAAAAAAACGAGCCCAAACTCAATGAGGTTACGTCGTTTTATTACAGAGTACCCATATGGCCACCTTCCGGCTCCATCATCAGATCAGCTCCATGTTAAATAATATTGCATTGTCAACAGATTTATTATATGGATACAACATTTCAGCTCAATCGGAATCCGGGAAGTGGATCAAATTTAACTTGCAAGATTTACAAGTCAGATACCGGGACAGGTGAAAATTTTTAAAGAATTATCTTGTTCATAGATATAAATCAAAGCTCTTGTTCTTATTCTGGGTCTATTTCGTTTGGTTTAAAGTCTAAATCAATCATTATCAAGACTTTCTGCAGAAAGGATTTTGTACGATCCGATACAGTATTTTTATCTTACGAGGCGACGCGCGCTTTACTTGTGGTTACCAAGTGTACAAACACGCTGTGAATGTGTGTGTAAGCACAGGAGCTCTCGGTACCGTCCGAGACAATAGCGAAGTCGGAAGTGCGTGTGTGTGTGTTAAGTGCTGACGCTATTCGTCTTCACGCACACCTGATCAGTTAAATATTTCCCTTTTTAGGGTTCCGTACCTCAAAAGGAAAAACGGAACCCTTATAGGATCACTTCGTTGTCCGTCTGTCTGTCAAGAACGCGTGGAGGTATCAAGTTTAAATTAATATCAAATAAGTAGGTCTACGGTCCCTTGGTGGAGCTCTAAAAAAATCAAGCTTCTAAGTCAACGCAATAAAATATACGTCCATAATACGAGTATACGATATATTTTGATACTCGCAAATAAATCAAAATCTATATGGTACTTCCCGTTGACCTAGAATCATGAAACTTGGCAAGAAGCAACGTCTTACAGCACAAGTAAAGGAAAAAGTCCGAATGACGTTAATTTGTAGTTTTATCACATTTTTTTGCGATTACAAACTTACATTTGCAGTTGGAGAATTGACCGTGACGTATAATGATGTATGGGAGAAAATGTTTTTCAACCACAATGTTAGGTTTGTTTTTGGGATAAATTAATTCATACGGGACCCTACATTGTGCGTGATCCGACACTCACTTGGCCGGTTTTTTTTTCATAAAATCGTCCGATTTGACAGTAAAAGAAGAATCAGTATCTATTTCTCCATTTATAAGTAGAAAATAAACACGATGCTTACAAAATAGAAACAAAATTCACACTTTTATGCATTTAATTCATGTATCTCTTAACTGCCAGGGCTTATTTTTAATCTTATATTTTGAATTGTTTTTAATTACTTTTTTTTTCATCGTTCTCACATATAGAAGCAACAAGAACAATGTACCCAGGATTTTGTAATAATTTTGATTTAAAAGAGTGTCCATGGAGTTTCTTTCCCATTCTTCTCCATAGACATCTACGTTTTGGAATGGGCGACTAGCTTCAATTTTCTGACTAACTGCAATTCAAAAGTGCTTGTAATTGATTTAATTGAAATAAATGCTTTGAGTTTGAGTTTAAGTTTTGTAACTTCAACTATTCAATACAATGTGCGTCACTTACAGATATAATCTGTATGACGTGTGTGAGAATACTTTATAAACCGCAGGTTAATTAACATTAATAAATTATGAACCTCATTCATTATGACATATATCTACGTACATCCCTGCTTGCCTGCTTGTATGATTTTCCTCTATTACAATCTTATGCATTAGAATGCGTATAAAACGGAGTATTTTGGAATTAATTATCTAAGTTACAATAGCTTTTTTTTGTGGATGGGAAATCATCAAATGACTTCACCCACTCGAGGCGGAGCGGGAGGGCGTGTCAGACTTTTACTGGCTAAAACCCACCCGTGTTCCTTCTGTTGCCTGTGCCGGGGCCACAGTAACTCTTTCGAACATCCCACAAAAGTTACAATAGCCTAATGTGGAATTTACGGAGTAACTGTATTATTCATTTAAGCATGTATTCTTGCTACGTTTCAAGTTTATTAACTTAAGAAATAAGATATCACATACAATAGAAATCTTTCCTTTTCACCCCATTTAAAGGTCGATTTTCCAAAAACCCCTTCATAGAGCTCGCCTGCATTATAAAAGAAACCCTTGTGCAAAATTTCTGATATGTCAGTCAATCAGCACTTCGCCCGCGATTTCGTTCGCGTGGATTTTATACTTTTGCCTATAAACTCAACTCCATCACCCCTTTTAATGGTAGTATTATAGATTAAGATCTTTATTATTTATTTATATATAAGTAGACATGTTTCGAGCCCCAAATAAATTGGTATTAGTATATAGAAGTATTCGGGCCAAGTTTCAAGTTTACAGGTCAAGGAAATATTTTTTTCATACAAACTGTATCCCCCTTTTCACCCACAATTTATTATTTATACCAAATTTAGAGTTAATCAAGCCACGCAGTAAAATCCTCCCATGTAAAATGGACTACTCATTTTCATCCCGTAAGGGGTAGATTATCAAACAACTCTGATACACATTATTTTTGGTTTTAAGTCAAAAATACTAAGTTTTGAGTTAATCGGACCGTGCGTTAAAATTCATCCATATAAACTTTAACACCCCTTAACTCCCCTTCGAGGGGTAGTTTTGAAAAACTAATAATGAGAAACTTTATTGCTTACTTAGGGCCGATTTTTCAATCGTCAGATAACTTTTATCTGGGGAATATGTTTGACGTTTTGACAGCTTTTGTATGGAAAATATGTCAGACCGCCACATTTATTCCTCAGATAAAAGTTATCTGACGATTGAAAAATCAGGCGTTAGGCAAATATATGTAAGTGCCACGTTTCAAGTTTATTAACCAAATGAATAAGATTATTTTTATATAAACTTTATCGCCCCTTTTCACCCCCCCCCCCCCCCCAAGGGTTTAGTTATTAAAACGTCGCTTGTGACGTTTCCATTACTTGAGTTATAAGTATTTATACAAATTTTCGAGTAAATCAAACTACGCAATAAAACCATCCCCTCTAATATTGATTATCCCTTTCCACCCTGTTAGGGGCAGATTTTTTGGAAAACCCTGATATACGTTTTACTTTATTTCCGATCTTAAGTATAAATACCGAGTTTCAAGTTAATCGAACCGCGCGTTAAAATTTTTCAAACAAACTTTGATACCCCCCAAACTCCCTTTAGAGGGTAGGTCCCTAGTAGTTGAAAAAAAAAATGAAAATGCCTAACTTTATTTTTTACTTAAATAAGCATTCGTGCCATGTTTCAAGTTTATTAATAGAAAAAGAAAGAAATAACAATTTCTAACAAACGAAATCCCCCCTTTTTACCCCCTAAGGGGTGGAATTTCCAAAAATCCTGCCTTAGTGGATGCCTACACTGTTTAAAGTATCTATGTGCATAATTTCAAGTCTCTAGATTTAGCGGTTTGGGCTGTGCGTTGACATTTCACCCAGTAGGATTTTCAAAGACCCTATTTGAGACACTGTTGGGGGATGATTTTGAAAAAACTATGATACACGTGACTCAATTCAACCCCCCATCTCATCCTCTTAGGGATGGAATTTCGAAAAACCCTTTATTAGTGGACATCTACTCTTCAAACAGAACATACCTTCCAAATTTCATGTCTCTAGGAGCAGCGGTTTAGGCTGTGCGTTGATATATCTGTCAGTCAGGACATTGAATTTTATATACATATGTATACGGATTGCTACTTATTTTATTTATTTATAGGTATAAAATTTATGTAATAGGTATGTTGAAACTATTTGTACTCCCAGTCACTTGTCCATCAAGGTTGATTAGAAAACCAGCGTCAGACATCATCTGTCTGGCATCTGTCTGGCATTAATGCTGAAATGAACATTTTTGGCGCAGCCGTAAGGCACACACTATTGTTGTTAAAACATTATTTTCACTTTTTTATTTTGTTATTTGTATTTTGTGTTTCACGAACTGTGTTCAAATAATCATTATTCTTTCTTTCTAGACATAAATTAATCTTTGGTCACATTGCGGTTATCGGAATTCGGACTTTCATCGTGGCCGCGAAAAGCTACTTCTTGTTCATCTAACAAAATAACGCTATAAATAAACCGTTTGTTGAAATGTGTGTTCAGACAGGAAAAATGAAAAATATAGACTGGAGCAGGTAAATGTGTATGTATTCCGAAGAACAAAGAAAGCACACAAAAAGTAGACTTAAAAATGTTTCACCATCACAAAAAACGCCTGATGAAGTCTTCAATGCAATAAGTTGCACGAAGATGTTTTGGCTTCTACATCTAAACATGCCCCCAGGCGTTTAAAAGCAATCTTTCAACCAGAATCTTCATTTAATGGCAGTGGGCATATGGTTGCACTCGCAGTTCTAATTTCGGCCACACTACTGATTCCGTCCCATCCTGGTAGACTGCTGAGACCGACTGCTGAGACTGCTGGCCTAATCGCCATTTCAATGACGGTAGATTGTCTTCGTATACTATAACAAGGCGATCAGTCTCTTAACTAAGACCGCCTTGGAAGACCTCCATTTTGTCCACTGCTGTAGTTCAGAGATATATTCTCTATTTCATGTCGACCAGAAGTGTTGACGTAATGCCTCTATTCTCTCCTATTGCTTCAAGTGTGTAACGGAAGCAGTTTCATACGACGGCACTGGCAAGGAGGTGAGTGTGCCTCCTATCAGGAGGTGTACCTTTAGTATGTACACCCAGATTTTGCCAGTTATGTGTAAGGCTTACGTCAAAAAGTTGTTTTCTCGAGGTTTGGTTTTGCTTTGTTTGAGGTTGTTTTCGATTCTAGTGGAGTTCTTTTGCAATGGATTCCAGTAGCTAAGAAGAATTTGATAATTATATCAATGAGTAAAGCAGAATGAGTACCAAAAAAGTGATACGGGATTTCCAAGATCCTTTTGATTATTACAGTTCGGATGAATTTAGATGACGCTACAGATTTTCAAAAGATGTTGTACTTTTTATACTCTTGCCACTGATAGATGAAGACCTGGAGAAATTAACTGCAAGAGGTCTTCCAGTACCATCTATTCATCAGTTGCTAGTGGCCTTAAGGTTTTATTCTTCTGGCAGTTTTCACGTCCTTACTTTATTTAGTTCATTTATTTAAAATAACGGGTACTTATGAAACCTAGCATTAGAATGTGTAGGCCCTGTATATAAAAGGGCTGAACTTTGATATCGAGTACAATTAGTACTACCTATAAGTACAATATTTTGTTTTACAGATGATTACAGGAGACCTTATATTTATGTGTGAGTCAACCAACTGTTTCAAGAATAGTGAAAAGGGTGTCTCATCTGTTTTGTTTGAAAATACGGCAATTCATCAAATTTCCAAACAACCTAGAAAGGATTAAAGAAGACTTTTACACAATAGCCCGTTTTCCCGGCATAGTATGAGCTGTCGACGGTAACCACATCCCAATTCAAAATCCTGGTGGTTCGTATCGTGTTCAGGAATCGAAAAAAAATATTCTCTATTAATACTCAGATTGTGTGTGGACCTGATCTACAGATTTATGATAATGTTGCCGATGACCTATGTCTGTACATGACAAAGCTTCTGTTCTTAAGAGAAATATGGAACAAGGTGTCATAGACGGCATTCTTTTAGGGGATAGTGGGTACGGCTGTCAAAGATATTTATTGACACCAGTAGCACGACCAGAGAACAATTCCGAAGAAAACTACAATAAGGCACATATCAAAACCCGAAACACTGTGGAAAGGACCATACGTGTCTGGAAGAGGATATTCCCTTGCCTATCTAAAAAGATGGCAACAAAACTGACAACAACATGCCATGTTTTTGATTAATTAATATTTTGTTTTTATTTTATTTTTTTTATCAACATATTTTCTTTATTTAATTTTTGCCCTAAACTCTTTTTTTCTGTATAGTATACTGAAACTCCGGACATACATGTTTTTGTATTTGTCAACCTAGAGAGCCCTGACACCCATACCACAAGTTCAATCTTAGCTTGGGTGTCAGAGGTGTATAATAATGTGTAAATTTACAATTTGGGACAAAATTTATGTTTTGTTAACAACATAGTGGTTACTAATTGTAATTTTGGAAATAAAAAAATATTATTATTATTATGTTACTGTTGCTACTGTAGTGTTATACAACATTTGCAGGCTCATGGTGTGGTTGAAGACATTGAAAGCGAGGTTAGAAATACACAGCAAACAGCTAGAAATGTTCAACAATCAAACAGAGGTCTACTTTTTGGGAGAATATTTATATCACGTCATTTTTGAATTAAGTTTAATAATAAAAGAAAATATTATAAAGTGAATTTAATTTCTATTTTGTTTCCATAATAGTTCAATTTCTTGTTAAGTTTTTTTGTATTTGTAAATCCTGAATCGTTTTTTTATAATTATTCTAACAGATTATTGTCCCTCTCTATCAAAATCTTTTCTCTCTGTATCGAGAGAGGTTATATTTTAATAACATGAATGAAAAATGAAATGTCAGTCAGCGAAGTGACCTACGTAACACACACAACCGAACCAATCAGAGACACCGCACCGCACCACGCACCGTTCACCGCAGTGCGTTCGCATAGTCAAGAGTCGTTTGAGTATTGTTTGTGAATTGAATAGCCTGTCATGACGACCGCAGTTAGAAATGCCTTACTTAGCACAGTGTTGCTGCCATACTTATGTATGTATCGTTCTTGAATACGGGTGTAAATGTCCATGACTATTATTCTATTGAGACACTACTGACCACAGAACACTTATACTACTGACACTACCGACACACGATTGACAAGTTGGTTATTTTACAGAATTCGGCCCCAAGTTTCTTGAATACAGGTCTACCTACATGATTCGTCTGGTTAGAGCCCGTAAATTGCTCTAATGCACTTTTTTTGAGCAACGAATGCTCTGTCATGATCGGTGCTGTTACACCACATTATCAAACCATATCGCAACAACGACTCGACATATGCGTGATATCCTAATGTTATTGCCGTGTTAATGTTAATAATGCTTCTAACCTGTTTGTTTATGTAAACATCCTTGGACTATAATTCAGATAATTTATCTAAACAAATAAACGTCCAGAAACGTCACTGTCAAAATGACAGGTCAGTGGTGCAAAACATTGTATCATAAAATGTTTACTAAATTAAAATTAACTTTAAGGACTATGCAAATAAAATACCTTAGCCAAACAATGTTTTGTGTAGTGTGTCGGAGACGTGGCGTATGATCATCATAACTAAGGTCTGCTTATCCGCATTCAGAAACTTGAGTTTCGTATTGAGACAGACCCGAGACTTCACCAATATTGCAGCAGTTCGGATCCTATATGACGCAGTAGTCAGGAATAATCTGGAACATAGTGCTGTCATATGGGCTCCACATGAGGCCAAATACACTGTAATGTTGGAGCGCGTTCAGGACAAGTTTACGCACCACTTGTTCAGGAAGCTTTATGGGGTATATCCGTTTTACCCGTTGATGTACCCCACTCTATTTTTACTGGGTATGGTCGGGTACAATGAATTGAGGGTGCGATAGGACTTGTCGCGTATCTAGTTAAATTACTTCGTGGCAACGAGCATAATCCAGGAGTGCTACAAACAGTGCTTGAGTTTTTGCGTACCAGACCGCTATGTGTGAAGGCGGCGGCGCCGGCGCCCGCCACTGCTGGCCGTGCCGACAGCCAAGACCAACCTACTCGCCTAAACACCCGGGGAGTTCGTATCATTAACGAACTTCATGGCAAAATTGATGTGTTCACGTGTCATTTGAGTGAATTCACAAGGACACTGTTATTTATTTTATGTTATAAATTAAATAGATTAATGTAGGCAGTATGTTATTGTGTTGTATAGTGTTATAGTGTTATATTGTGTTACAAGTTTTTTTAGTCATTTGTATTAAATTTAATTTAAATTGTAGCTAAATAAGTAATTATTTTCTTTTTATATATTTCTCGGGACCCTAGGGTCCCGGACCTTTGAAAGGCATATGAGGGGCCGAAGCCAACTCGCAGAGGCCCGTTAGATGCTTTCAATGGAAATGAGGCACCAACCGACGATTATCCTTGTGCGTACTATGCAAGTGCACCCAAGGACAACTCCCGGTTGGTGTAGGACTATTGCAGGATATGGAGAAAAAAAAAAATATTGGGCTATGGGTTTGGATGGCTAAAGTGGACTGGTTATCTAAAACTATGGAAGGACTATGGCCCCTGCCTGACCAATGTTTAATAAATACAATACACGGATAAAATGGCAGGGGGTGACTTGCACACTCAACAATGGGCCCCCGGAAACGGTCGCTAGCACATAGTGTCGTAGCGACAAGGGGGCAACATGTCTTGAGGTGCTTAAGAGGAGTGGAGAGGTATTCCACGGCTATCAGGACAATCCCGGAAGTACGGTCAAGATCCCTACCAGCATCTTACTGGACTACTTCCTTCCTCCGAGCACGTTTGCTCTTGCGAATCTCTACTCAAGCCAGCCAATAAAGGCAAGAATGAGGTGGGAGGTCAGTTCTCGTCAGTGTTCACTCCAGCCGGCCAATAAAGGCAAGCCAGAGATGAGGAACATGACTTCTCCCGGGAGATAGGGTACGTGGGGTCGCTACTGCCCAGCAGCTCGCCACATGCTGCCCTGCGGGTTTCTGTATCTCTCTTGGTCTGGCTCCTCATCCTAGACCTGTTCCGGCAAAGTAACCTCTACCGGCACAGACCTAGAGTTCGGAGCGCGCAAGCCCCATCACGACGTCAACGTAGAGATACGGCGATGGGGAGTTATTATTATTATTATAGTTTCGTAAATGACCGCACTGTCGCATTGGGTACATATACCTGTAATGATAGTTGTAAGGGAGATTTGAACAAATAAAAAAATAAATCATAGTCAGCCCTTTTCCACCCAGTCCACTATTAGACGTAGGTTAATCGATTTCCATTCGGAACAGTTTACAGCCGTTTTCATCCAACATGTGGCAAGATATGCTACTTACATTAGGAATGTATAAATGAATGTTGTAATAATAATGTGTATTGTCCCCATCGCCGTATCTCTACGTTGACGTCGTGGTGGGGCTTGCGCGCTTCGAACTCTAGGTCTGTGCCGGTAGAGGTTACTTTGCCGGAACAGGTCTAGGGTGAGGAGCCAGACCAAGAGAGATACAGAAACCCGCAGGGCAGCATGTGGCGAGCTGCTGGGCAGTAGCGACCCCACGTACCCTATCTCCCGGGAGAAGTCATGTTCCTCATCTCTGGCTTGCCTTTATTGGCCGGCTGGAGTGAACACTGACGAGAACTGACCTCCCACCTCATTCTTGCCTTTATTGGCTGGCTTGAGTAGAGATTCGCAAGAGCAAACGTGCTCGGAGGAAGGAAGTAGTCCAGTAAGATGCTGGTAGGGATCTTGACCGTACTTCCGGGATTGTCCTGATAGCCGTGGAATACCTCTCCACTCCTCTTAAGCACCTCAAGACATGTTGCCCCCTTGTCGCTACGACACTATGTGCTAGCGACCGTTTCCGGGGGCCCATTGTTGAGTGTGCAAGTCACCCCCTGCCATTTTATCCGTGTATTGTATTTATCACACATTGGTCAGGCAGGGGCCATAGTCCTTCCATAGTTTTAGATAACCAGTCCACTTTAGCCATCCAAACCCATAGCCCAATTTTTTTTTGTCTCCATATTCTGCAATAGTCCTACACCATCCGGGGGTTGTCCTTGGGTGCACTTGCATAGTACGCACAGGGATAATCGTCGGTTAGTGCCTCATTTCCATTGAAAGCGTCTAACGGGCCTCTGCGAGTTGGCTTCGGCCCCTCATATGCCTTCTAAAGGTCCGGGACCCTGGGGTCCCGAGAAATATCAAAAAAAAAAATAATAATGTGTATTGTTAAAGATATAATAAACTAAATAAAACATACCTATATACATTTAAGACATTTTTGCATTTATTAAACCACACACACATACGTCAGTTATTTAAAATTACATGAATCCGACATCAAATCATTCTGTCAAACGAAATTTGAAAATGTTTGGAACTCCTGCAGTGTTACCACTATCATAAAACAATTTATAACAGAAAATCTCCTTTTTTATTAACTTTGTTTAAAATCGAAAAATTATAAAAATAATTACGGTATGCTAATTTTTCAATTATTGTTTCTAAAATCGGTACTTAAAAGAAAATCTAACCTTTTTTTCCGCCATTTCTTATAAGAAGATATTTTTTATCTATTATCCCTTTTGTCTACTTATACAAGGTGGGCTAAAAGAAGTCATCCGATGTTGTTTGGCTCTCTTTTTTTTTCTAAATGAAAAACATCGATTCTGTTTTTTGACTATGTTTATTTGAACCTTTAGAATTTTATTGGTCAAGTCGAGAAGATTATATCGGCCAAATGGGTGCCGTCACAATTGATTGCCATACGGGCTCGTTTTATGGCATTTTTCATAACTTCGGCGAGAACTTCGGGCGACAGATTCTCGCACTCGTGTCGAATGTTGTCCTTGAGGGCTTCCAGAGTCTCGGGCTTGTTCACGTAAACACGGGACTTCAAAAAACCCCACAAAAAAAAATCTGGAACGCTTAAATCGGGTGATCTTGCGGGCCAGTGCAAATCGCCAAAACGAGAGATGAGGCGACCCGGGAACGCTGCCTTCAGAATATCGGTTGTGGCTCGCGCAGTATGTGCCGTTGCTCCGTCCTGTTAGAATCACATGTCCCTCAGTCCTAATTCGTCCAATTGCGGTAGAAAAAACTCGGTCAACATGGCCCTATAGCGCGCACCGTCCACTGTTGTCATGGCACGGCGTCTGGTCGATGTTTCCGGCGACAGCTCGACATCCTCGGCAACAGCGGCGATATTCTCGGCAGAACGGACGCTCCGGGCCGGCCACTCTTGGCAACGTCTCGTGTGCTCCCATAATCTTCAAGGTTGGTGGCCAAACGGCGCAGCGACAGAATTCGCGCTGCGCCAACACCACAGACAAATTGTTACGCAAAAAAATAGACACGATTATTCCGCGTTCTTGGGGAGTGTATCGCTCCATGGCTTGTTCACTTGTATTCTGCATCTGTCTAGTCCACAAATGTAAAAACAGATTTGACATTGGCCGCCATTTGTAAAAATGAGAGCATCTTCCAATAGGGTGATTTCTTTTGGCCCACCCAGTATTATCTAAAAATTAAAGACTTGGGGACTTTTAATATATTTTTTTTAAGTGTAAAAAAAAGTGTTTTACCAACCACCACCAACCCACCAATATCAATTTATCAATTAAAACATCGTTTAAAACCGTAAATGGGTCACGATAACTCCTGGCATTGTTTTCAATGCAATTTTAACCAGAAATTAGTATTGCTATGTTGTTTTGGAAAGGATCTCCGCCTTTGTTTTAAAACTTAGAGCTATTGGAGAGGCCTGTGATGATTATTATTATTATTTGATAAGACTCACTAGCAGCAATTAGCTGATGCGTGTGTTCCAAAGATCTTATTTCAAAATTCTTTTTTTTATTAGTCATTATTGTCCCACTGTTGGGCAAAGGCCTTCCTACTCCCTTTCCACTTCTCTCTGTCCAGAGCTGCCAAGGGCCAATCTTTATTAGAGGAGTCCAGCTCATCCCGCCATCTCCATCTGGGCCTGCCGCGATGTTGTTTGCCATTAATTGATACCCACTGGGTCGTAAGTTTGGCTCATTGATCGTCTGACATGCGGCAGATGTGTCCAGCCCAATTCCATCGAAGCGTGGTGGCTTTCCGAGTGACATCAGTTATTTTAGTGACGGAACGGACTGTTGTATTCTTAACCCGGTCCACAAGTTTACCTAATACGTACCCAGAATACTCCGTTCCATAGCTCTCTGGCAAAAGTCGAGCGTGGACCTCTGCTGAATTCTTTTTGCTTTTAGATTTAATTTTTTTAAATTTCGAACAATTATTTAACCAACATTTGAATTTTTTTTTTATGTGATCTGTACTTCTTCTAAAGAGTTTTCTTAATTACGTTGATATAGTTGGCTTGTTCCCTGGACTGTTGAGTAGTATATATTGGCATTTATATTGCAAAATTACCTCCACTCACCTACGAAGGGAAAATTCAGAAAAAGAGGAAATAAATTATAAAAATGTGTGTGTGTGTGTGTGTCGTGTGTGTTAATAATATAAAAAACATCAAAAATTTGGTAGTAAACCGAAAAAAAAGTATCTAAATTTAGTCTTACGGCAAGACGGATAATGAATAAGGATTAACGATAATAATATACGAGTTAACTGACATGAATATGCGTTGTGTAGTGTGTTATCTTTAGAAAATATACGGCACATTTATTTCCAGACGGCTTCCAAGAAATTATAGCTATAATACCAAGAGTCTAATTGCGTAAAACAGTTCAAAGACAATGTATTTTATTTTGACAATTTAACAAAAGTTATTGCGTATTTACCTACGTTGTCGAGCATACGAATTTTTTAAACATGAAGCAATGGATTATAAAATTCTAATTTCAACTACAGCTGATTACGGGTCACCGGCCGATGTTAGTGTAGTTAAGTACTAGAAATGATGAAATTAAAAAATCTTTTGCGTTGATGGAAAATATTACATAACGGGTGGAGAAAGGCAGACTAAAGAAAAAAACACGAGTGCGGTCAGGGGACCCCCGTTAGGAACAAAGTTCCTTCTCACGTATGATTTAATACAAAATTTTCGCACCCGCCATCTTGGATTTACACACACAAATTCACACGTTCACATTCTCTCTGTCAAGAGAGAGAGAAAGTGTGAATTCGAATGCAGAAAGTCGCATGGAGGGGTCATACAAGTATAAACGCTTTTTCGCGTGACGATTTCTGCCTGTTTACTCCTACCGCAAGCCGCGTAAAAGAACTTCGTTCCAAAAATGGATGGATTGTAAGAAGGATGATATGAAAGAAAAAGATATGAATGGTGTGTGACTATGAGTGATCGCGGACAGGGGAGAATAGAAGAACAAAACGTGGTACACCGACTCCAAGTAATGCGGGGCAGGAAGATGGTGATGAAGATGCTTTATGTTTCATTATCATTAGATTTCGATACTCATCAAGGCTATGCAGTTTCGCCAGCTAATTTAATTTGGCGCTGAAGAGCTCCTTGGTGACCCAATGAGCAAGATTTTGGAGCCGTCAATTATTTTGATTCGAAATCCGTCGCGTAGTTAAGAAGAACAACACAGTGCCACAGACACACGAACAGCGTCTTTAATTTATAATATACTAGATTTTGTCCGCGGCTTCACCCGCGTGGATTTCGGAAAATATCCCACGGGAATGTACTAGCGGGATTAAAAGTACCCTATGTGTTAATCCAGGTAAATAATGTCATCTCGCACTGCTTATATAGTATGTCCGGTTTCAGAATGTACAAACTTAAAGGAGTGGTACGGACCATCAAACTGAACAACTTGCTCCCGGGGACCAACATCATAATCCTGAAAAAAAATCAGTCCTATAGGTACAAAACTCCCATACTCGACTCGTATGGGACGACTAATAACATTTTCGCGATTACGACGTTGGTCCCCGGGAGAAAGTTGTTCAGTTTGATGGTGGTATATGATTGCTGGACGATAAAAAACGTGTGCGCTCGGGGAACGTCAGGAACGAAGTTTCTTCTCACATATGACTTAAAACAAAAACGAAATTTTCGCTGCCGCCATCTTGGATTTACATTTAGACGTCACTATCGGCTTTAGCATCCTCGACAACTATGAAAACGACACCCATGACTGAAAATTTGAAAATATTCGCTGCCGCCATCATCATACTCAATATCTTTATTGTTTTACCATAATGTGTACTTAGGTGGTAACTATAGTATATAATTGAGATCATTATGGACCCTGTAGGGCACAGCAAAAGGGTAGGAGAGAGGAAGCTCTGTTTTAGGAGATCATGAATAATAATTATTGCTATATTATTTAATTTATTAATATTTTTTATTTATTAATATTTTTTATTAATAATTACCATATCATTAATATATTTTAAACATACCCTATAAATTGCGTGATTATCATTAATTATTGTTATCAATTATTATTTTTATTATAGTAGTAATTTCCTTAACATATACTATATACATTTCTTCTATTATTTATGTTTGTCATTCATCATACAAGTATGAACGCTTTTTCGTTTGTGACGATTTCTGCCAGTTTACTCCTACCGCAAGGCGCGTAAAAAAACTTCGTCCAAAAAATCCTAACATTAGTAATATAACGTCTCTAAAGTCTCTAATGTTAGTCAAAGGGTCAACGGTACTCTACGATCCCTGTATCGTCTGAGAAACTTTTTGCCCGCTAAGACGAAAACTATGCTTGTGCAGACTTTGATTTTCCCTATCATTGACTATGGTGACGTGTGCTACTTTGACTTGAATGCGGTGTTGCTGGATAAGCTTGACAGACTGCTTAACAATTGTATCCGGTTCATATTCAACCTCAGAAAATATGACCATGTGTCGAGCTACAGGTCTGAGCTCAAATGGATGCCCATTCGCCAGAGAAGAAATTTGCGTGCTTTGACCACGCTTTTCTCCCTTCTTAACTCTCCCACTCCTCCTTCTTATCTAGTGTCTCACTTCCAATATCTATGTTCTTCACACGCTAAGAATCTTCGTTCTTCTAACAATCTTCTCCTACTCTGTCCTTCTCATACTTCTGACTTTGTTCATTCTTCCTTTCATATTCAGTCCATTCTTCTTTGGAATGCGCTACCTCTTGACATCAGGATGGCCACCAGTCGCTATGCATTTAAGCGGAGATTGCGGAGTTATTTTCAAAATCAAAATAAATAGCGTAGAGTCATCTCAAAACCTCTCTCTCTTGAATTTGTATATAATATATATATATATATATATATATATATATAATATAGGTATATATTATAGTAAATATGTATGTATGTGTATTATAAGTTTATGACTTATTTATGTACAAATTGTTCCATTTCTAACAGAGCACCTGCCATCTAATCTCTTCACCACCCTTGGTTGACTGGTAGAGAATGCCTAAGGCATTAAGTCCGCCTTTGTACTTTTTTAAGTGTGAAAAGTTTAAATAAATAAATAAATAACGGAACGGAAAATTACCTATTTGCATGCCAAATTTGAAGGCAACTTTCAAGCGAAAATATGGCGGAATTTCAAAAAAAATAGTTACCTAAATAATAACAGGTACGGGAATTAGTAATTTTTCTCTGAATTACCTACTAAAGTGTCTTTGGCGATGGCGAAAGTCGGACAGACCGATGATGAGTTAGTAAGGATTTTTAACCCCCTAGGGGATGATTTTCCAGAAATGCCAAAACACGTCATTCGTAATTTCTAAACAAAAAGCATAATACCAATTTCTTCCTTACAAACTTTCATCTCCTATTTTCCCCCCTTAGGGAATGGTTTTCCAAAAAACGCTGAAACACGTGGTTTTTCATTTTTAACCAGAATGCTAAATACCAATTTTAATGGTTTTAAACTACAAAAATGACGATTTTCCATAGAAACTTTCATTCCCTATTTCACTCCCTTAGGGGTTGAATTTCAAAAAATCCTTCCTTATACACTTGTCAACATTATAAAGGGAACCTCTGTGCAAAATTTCAGCTTTCTAGGTCTAAGGGTTTGGGCTGGGCGTTGATGAGTTAGTCAGTCAGTCAGGACTTTTCTTTTTATTTATATACCTATAGATATAGATATTGTGCCAATGCCAAGAGCTGTTGTCTTCTCATAAAAAAACAATTTCAATTGGGGTATCTACTTCTTATACCTACCTGACCTCAAAACGGTATGTCATGAATGTTAAGCATGAGGCCGATTAAAATATTACTTGCAAATACAGTACCTAACGATTAAAAACTAACTAGTTTTTTTAATCAACTCCAGGCCTGTTAAACGTAAATAAAACTCATAATTTTAATATTTAAAAAAAAAGTACATAGGTACCTATTTACGAAAGAAAAACCACCTACTACAAAAGGCTGGTCTAGTGGTCGCAGGCGCTACTGCTGAACATGAGGTTCTAGGTTCGATTACCAGGTCAGGCAAAGTGTTATCGGGTCTTTCCATCTGTAATTTCTCAGATGGCAATAAGCTTGCACCCTATTACGTGGGCCTGATAACAAAACTGGCGAAATGTGGATGTACTATAAGTACACCTCTGCCTAACCCTTTGGGGAATAGAGGCGTGATGTTATGTTACAAAGGGATACCTGGGATGTGAGATCTAGTCTCAAGACCCAATTGAGTTGTACTAAACCATACATTATGTCTTAAAACAGACTCTGGACCCAGGTTGGCCGAAGTAGGGAAAACCTGTTCAGGTAGAGATTCATTGACGAATCTACCTTGGAGTGTAAATGTTCCACAAACTATGGGACACTTAATATCATGTCCTGCGTGTCCTGTCAGCTGCACGTTACAGGAACAGATGGACGCTAGTGATGGCGCCAAACTCGTAGCCGAATTCTGGGCCGGCTTTGCCATCGACACGCTAAGAAGCAGATTATACATACATACATACATAAACTCACGCCTTCTTCCCATGGGGGTAGGCAGAAACTACAGAACGCCACCTGCTACGATCCTTACATACTCCTTTTGACTCGTTTATATTCATACATCTGGTCATACACGCACGCCGGTAGCGAGTACTACGCACCTGACCTTTCTGAAGAACATCACCAATAAGATCACTATATGTCTTCCTAGGGCGTCCCGTCCCGGCGTTTCCACTCACATCTGCAGTGTAAATACCTTTTGTTAGTCGACTTTCATTCATCCTCTCAACATGACCAAGCCATCTAAGCATACTCTTTTCAATTTTTGTCATTACATCTTCTTTTAAGTCGCACCGTTGCCCTATCATATCATTCCTCAGTCTATCGTTCATAGTCACACTACACATGCTTCGCAAGGAACGCATTTCCACAGCATTTATTCTACTTTCACGCTTCTTTAGCCACACCCAACATTCACTTCCATACATAAGCGTAGGCACCAGCACACCATTGTGAACAGCCAGTCGGGACTTTTTGAACATTAACTGGTCGGTCACAACCGCGTGTATAGCACCATTCACTTTATTTCCCGCATTTACTCTCCTTTCCACATCTTCATCAATCTTTCCATCCCTTGTAAACAGACTCCCCAAATATACAAACTCACTTACTTGCTCCACACTTTTATCATTTATTTTCACATCACACATCGATAAGTCCTTATCTCTTTCAAACACCATGACCTTCGTCTTATTCACATTTATTTATTATTATTAATAATTTTCCAGATAAATACAATCCATTTTTGTTAGTAAATAAATAAACAACTTACAAAACTAGTGTTAGTACATATATTATAAATCATGTCAGGACGATAACAATCTACTACTTCTGGGCACGGTTTGCAGGCAACACTTGCGTCCTCGTCCAGTGTTTCCACAAGAGACCATCAGCCCTATTCGCCACGGTCATCACGAGACTGTTGGCGCTGCCCCACACCCGGCACATTAGGGAAGCGACACGCTTACGTATCATAGCATAGAAGTCATCTATACGTGCCTCAGCGAACATCCCCGAAGCGCTGCAGTGTCGCTATATATATTCATCCCTTTCATCTTATATGCTTCATCCATGACAGTCACCATGTCTTGCAACTGTTCTGCTGACGATGCAAGTAGAACTTGATCATCTGCGTAGAGAAGCCATTTGACAAACAAATCATTCATCCTCAATCTGCACTCACCCTCTTTCAAATTTGTCAGACAACTATCCATGTACAAGTTGAACAGCCATGGAGACGCTACACAACCCTGTCTAACACCCCTCGAGATGCAAAACCAGTCCGTGTATGCCCCATTTATCCTAACACAAGCATTGAAATCCTTGTATAAAGATTTCAGTGCCCGTACCAAGCGCCAGTCCACACCGTACACCGACAGTGTCGACCACAGTTCCTCCCTCCACACACTGTCATAGGCCTTCTCCAAGTCAACGAAAGCACAGTAGACTTTCTTGTGCTTTGCCAGATGTTTTTCGGCTATGCATCTTAAGGAGAAGATCTGATCCATACAGCCCATTCCCTCTCTAAATCTCGCCCACTGCTAAGTAGGTTCTTACTTAATTTTCTTCTCAATATTGCAACGAATTTCCTTACCGCATGTATCTGCACACTTGGTGAACGAGAGCTAGACCGAAAAGTGTAACATTTTCCCCGAACATCGTACAATACGATACTTTACATCGTACGATACTTTTTCCCTTATTTTCTCACAAACGTTGTTTATTTATTTCATTGTGCCTTATTTAATACATACGAGTAATATACAGCGAAAGGAACTACGTTCCAACCGGGTGTCCCACGACATCTCTGGACTGTTTTTATTATACACTAGCTGTGCCCCGCCACTTCGTTCGCGTGGATGTCGTAAGATACACAATATACTAAAATAACAGCCACATTTTATTAAAACCTCTTCGTCCCCCGACCCGTCGCCAACCGTCGCGTTGACTCGCCCGCCCGCGCTATTACTTCGTTTTCGCTTAGTGTTCTTTCTTTTTTCTTTTTGCTCGGCTCCTAAGGGTCGTAGTGTGATTTTAAATAGCCTATAACTATGCTCGAAAATTGGGCTACCAAATGCAAAAATAATTTTTGTAATCCGACTTTTTGTTCATAATTTCATGGGTTTTAATTATTTTTCTAAAATAAAAGTAGCCTAAGTAACGCGCCGTAACATCAGCTATCGGCCAGGGAAAGTCCCGTCAAAATCTACCCACACGTTTCGGAGATTAGCCGGAACAAACAGACAGACAGACAAAAAAATCAAATCAAAAATGTTTTATTTCATTAATACACGTTGTACATTATACAGAAATGACACCAATACACACAAACACACATTACACAAAAACAATACAAAAAGACAACATACACATTACACAAAAATTAAAAATTGCTGTTTTGTTACGGTACTTCCGTTTATACTTTCTTATACATTTAGTAAAAAGTTGTTATTTTGACATTACAAACAGACACTTCAATTGTATTTATTTATTTAAATGTATAGATTAAAACATCAGAAAATGTCCAAAAAGGCCCGACTGGCTATTCACAATGGTGTGCCGCTTATGTATGGAAGTGAATGTTGGGTGTGGCAAAAGAAGCATGAAAATAGAATAAATGCTGTGGAAATGCGTTCCTTGCGAAGCATGTGTGGTGTGACTATGAATGATAGGCTGAGTAATGATGTGGTAAGAAGGCAACGGTGCGGTTTAAAAGAAGACGTAATGACAAAAATTGAAAGAGTATGCTTAGATGGTTGCATGCATGTTGAGAGGATTAATGAAAGCCGACTAACAAAAGGTGATGCACGGTGATGACGGCAGATGTGAGTGGAAACGCTGGAAGGGGATGCCCTAGGAAGACATATGGTAATCTTATTGGTGATGTTCTTCAGAAAGGTCAGGTGCGTAGTACTCGGAACAAGCGCGTGTGTGTAACCAGATCTATGAACGTAAACGAGGCAAAAGGAGTATGTAAGGATCGTAGCAGGTGGCGTTCTGTAGTTTCTGACTACCGCCATGGAAAGAAGGCGTGAGTTTATGTATGTAGGTACGTGCATCAGAAAATTAAACTGCGGCCCACAAATAAAGAAGGTTGGACACCACTGGTCCGAAACTTTAATAATCTAAACTAGAATCAACTTATACCAGTTCCAACAGCATACTCGTTTTAACCACTTGTAGGCTAGACATATTAATTTTATATTTAAGTTGTTTTAAACAAAAACGATAATGTAAGAAAAAGCTACAATTTGTACAAAAAATTATTAGGTTCCGTATTTTTTCTTTTTAAATTGTGTTACCAATATAGTTTCAAAAAGGTTCTTCTAAAATGTGTGGGGATCTATATTTTTGGAGACAGGTTTGTATGTTTTCAAATATAATTATTTACTAGTAAGCTACGCTTGCCGCGGTTAGTCCGTGGATGGGTGACCATCTTTACATACCAAGACCCCTCCGTGCCTCGGAAAGCATGTTAAGCCGTTGGTCCCGGCTGTCGTTCGTGGATCTTGGACTGTCGTTACGGGTCGTCAGAAGCCCGAAAGTCTGACAACAAGTCTTACCAATGGGTATCGTATTACCCAGTAACTGGGTTGTGGAGGTCATATAGGCAGTCGTTCCATGTAAAATAGACTGGAAACCGACCCCAACATCGTTGGAAAAAGGCTAGGCTGATGGTGACTAGGAATACAGGTGCTGTTTACCCGACTGCGCGACAACAAAGACGGTTGTGTTTTTCACGCGTATCTGTGTATATTTTTATGTGGGATGCTTTATTCCCTCGAAGCATCCTAACGGCTGGATGGATTTTAATATTATGAGGTGTCTATCGACTCGTCTCGGTCGTGCAATGGTTATAGGCTAGCTTTTGTTTACAATAAATCAAAATGGAGGATTAGAGACGTCGATAAGTAACATCTGGCTCTAGAAGTTTTTTAGTGTTCCGTACCTCAAAAGGAAAAAATGGAACCCTTGTATCTGTCTGATGTCCGTCCGTCTGTCACAGCCAATTTGCTTCGAATCTAATGGACCAATTAAATTAAAATTTAGTACACATATTAATTTTTGTGACCCAAACACGGACGTGTAACGTAAATAGATGAATTTTGAATACGGGGTCATTTGGGGGGGGGGAGGGGGGGAATAAGGAAATAAAAATAAAAAGTTTAACAAACTATACATACAACACGTGTCTCAAAAAGATCGACACTCACTTGGCCGGTTTCTTTTAATCAAAATAAAGGTTATTAATAAAAAGTGCAAACAGTTCAAATAAGCTCGCTATTTATGCAGTCTGTGTCGACGCAGTTGGTGGCATCAATTCTGAGATTGAACTATAATAACTGCTTCTTCCCACGGGGGTAGGCAGAAACTACAGAACGCCACCTGCTACGATCCTTACATACTCCTTTTGCCTCGTTTACGTTCATACATCTGGTCATACACGCACGCCGGTTGCGAGTACTACGCACCTGACCTTTCTGAAGAACATCACCAATAAGGTCACTATGTGTCCTCCTGGGGCGTCCCCTCCTGGTGTTTCCACTCAGATCTGCCTTGTAAAATCTGTACGATGGACATGCTTAAAAACTTATTCCTTTCTTCCAGGTGTTCATCCTAGCGACGGGTTTGTTTTACTCTGTCAGCGTGGGCATCATGCTTTCATTTCCATCAGTGCTCACTCCTGCCCTGGTTTCTCCCAACAGCACCGATATTCGAGCTACTTCTAGCCAAGCTTCATGGATAGGTGAGCAGCGTCATTTATTATTCTAGAATCTAGATTAAGGGGGAAGCGCTAAGGTAGCCCGCGAAATTTAAATTTTCTTAGTATTTTTGCAATTTGCAGCTCAGTGTCTGGCTGTATGTTGATTAAAGTATGATTCGCGACCACAACAAAAATGTATTTACAGAATTATAATAATGAACCCGTGAGAAGGCACGCCTAATATTGTTACACGGACAGGCGCGAGCGAGCAAAATGCTTACACTACTTCAAATGCTTATATTTCCCCAGTTATAGGTATTTATTGGCTAAAATTAGTTAAATGAATAAATCAAACTCAAAGCATTTATTTCAAATAAACTAATTACAGGCACTTTTTAACTGTTAAAGAGTGGGTCAGTTAGTCAGAAAGTTGAAGCTAGTTGCCCATTCCAAAGCGTAGATCTCTATGGCGAAGAACGGGCAAGAAACTCCACGGACACTCTTTTAAATCAAAATATTGGTTACATCAATTAATGTTGAACCGGATCAGAAAGGCTTACGTAAAAATATGTCCATAAATTTAGCTATTTATGATTTCTAAGTTTAATATATCCTCGGGTTGATAAAAAACAGCCTGTCTATGCTTTGTATATGGATACCTATGTCAAAGGCCTTCGACTGCGTGGATCATAATATACTACTGAGTAAGCTGGAAACGTAAGGCGTTAGGGGCAACCCTTTACACTTGCTAAAATCTTACATCAGTAATAGAACTCAGACTACGAGTATTGTCAAAATTTGTCCTAATACTGGGTGTCCGGCAGCAATTTTCACATTTTGAATAGTAATTACTCCTAAAAGGGGGCGGCTACAGGGGCGCGGGGGGAAGCGTTAGAAGCGCCAGCGCTGTGAGTTTTTTAGTCGCAATGGAGCGTTGGTCGGGGACGCACCGCGCTTTTGCTATCGAAGCATACTTAACAAGCAATTTTTCACTCATTACGGCTCAGCGTAAGTTTTGTAATCATTACAATATTCCTCGAATAAGAAATGCGCCATCAAAAAACCTGATCCGTTATTGGGTAGCGAGATTTAGAGCATCAGGATCAGCTGAAACTGTTTGTCATCAAGGCGCCGTTCCGTCTGTGTTGACGGACGAAAACATCCAACGTGTGAGTAATTCAATCATTCAAAATCCACGACTGTCAATAAGAGCGCGCTCGTCAGCTTTGGGGATTGCCAGAACAACATTACATGAAATAATGAGAAAGAAACGAAAGTTTCATCCGTACAAAATACAGATAATCCAAAAATTGAACGAAAATGATTAATTATCAAACAAGAATAAACTACGCCGAGAAGATGTTAGCCACTTTTTCAAACGAAACTCGATTAAGAAACATTTTCTTCAGTGACGAAGCCTATTTCAGTTTGGGAGGCTACGTCAACAAACAGAATTTTCGTTACTGGAGTACCTACAGAGAATCCAAGAGAAATGCATCAACAACTTTTGCATAGCGAAAAAGTGACTGTTTGCTGTGCCATTTCGGGTAGAGAAATTATTGGGCCATATTTTTTTGAAAATCATAGAGGTCAGACGCTAACTGTAAATTCTGAAAGATATTGTGAAATGATTAACGGTTTTTTTAGACAACTTCAAAACAGTTCTTTTATCTACAGAAACACCTGGTTTCAACAAGATGGCGCCACTGCACATACTGCAGGAACCTCCATGACCGCTGTTAGGACATTATTCCCAGGAAAAATCATCTCGCGTTTTGGTGACATACCCTGGCCAGCAAGATCACCTGATCTAAGTCCTTGTGACTTTTTTCATGGGGCTACCTGAAGAGTGTCGTCTACCGTAACCAACCTTCGACCACTGCGCAACTAAAAGAAAATATTCGGTCTGAAATCGCGAGAATTTCGAGTGATCTTTGCCATCGTGTTTTTGAAAATATGCGACAAAGATGGGAAGAGTGCTTGCGTCAAGAAGGGCGGCACTTGGAAAATGTAATTTTAAAAAAATTCACATTTATGTACTTTTCATTAAAATAAAAATATTTGATAAAACTTTATTTTTTATTTTTTTATGAATTTTTAAAATGTGAAAATTCGCACCGGACACCCTGTACAAAACACGAAATAAATTATTAGTCCAGGAGTAGAAAAATAAAATATGGAAATCCACACGGTAGTGTTTTGTCTTATGGTACTATTTGCTGATGACTGCACTGTTGTATACAATGATGAAAACATTATAAATAATAGTTTAAATTCAATAATTCAATGGTTACAAAATAATAATTCATTAATTAATATCGATAAAACTAAATTAATGCAATATAAACAGAAAACAAAAAACACTCTACATACTCGAATAGAATTTAACGGTGAAAAAGTTGAATTGACGACTACAACAAAATTTCGCGGCGTTCACATAGATGACAATTTGAAATGGCAAAGTCATATAGGTTGTTTGCAAAAAAAATGTCACAGTCATCTTGTAGTTTATACATGCTAGCGAAAAAAGTCAATCTTAGCACATTGCTCGTAGCTTATCATAGTAAAGTTGCTTCTAGAATCAGATATGCAATCATTTTCTGGCAAAATACTACCAACTGGGATAAAGTTTTCAAATGTCAAAAAAGGTTCGTGCGAGCATTGTGTAGTCTCAACAGAACTGACAGGTGCAAGGATTACGTTAAAAAATTAAAAATACTTACAGTGCCATCTTTATATATTTTTGAAATGGCCTTGTTTATTAGACATCATCCATCACTAGATTCGCGCTCAGATCGCGAAATAGAAGTTATTTGTATAATAACCTTACCAGTCAATATAGAACTACCCTCTTTGGGAAAAGTGTCTTTGCTATGGCCACGAAGATCTACAATAAAATGCCTAATGACATAAAAGAATGTAGCAATACTACTACTGTACTTCTGGTAGATTTAAGTACTAACATTAGTTTGTAAGTTGTTTGTATACTAACCCAAATGGACTAATGGTCTGAAATAAATTATTTTGATTTGATTTGATTTGAATATTAATATCTTTAAAACTAAATTGTTCCAATTTCTTATGGAAAAGTGTTATTATTCTGTAGATGAATTTTTATCGACTAGAACTTTTTAAATGTTTCATGTTCGCTTGAAGATAATTTATTGTTGTTGATTGTCTTGTGTCTGTCATGCATGACTAATAGTAATAATACAATTTATATTTAATCTGAAATGGAATTAGAATTTTAGACTCATATTTTCATTATGTTCTTTAATAATTTGTATGCCCAAGTGGCTGATCATGGAATGAACATTATTAGCATGTAATTATGTAATGAACACCTGTATGTAACCCATGTACCACAAATAAACGATTTGATTGATTGATTGATTTAAATTAAGTATGCGAGAACAATGTAGAAAGACGTACACGTTAAAAGCGTCTTATTTATGTTACACCTTGTATATATTACTGGCTGACCTGACATACGTTGTCCTGCCCGAATAGCGCTACCTACCAGATCCAATTGTGGAACTAAACCATCACACACAAAAAATTTCATCAAAATCGGTTGAGCCGTTTAGGAGGAGTTCAGTGACATACACGCGTACAGAAGTATTATATTATGTAAAGATGTAGTATACTTATATAAAAAAAATAGCCATTAATTATGGTCTTTTATTTTCCAGCTGCCAGCAATGGGTTCGCAGGCATGTGCGGATTCTTTATCTTATCGCCCATCCTACAAATGTTAGGCAGAAAAGTCGTCCACATTAGCTGCAATCTCTTAATCCTCATTGGTTGGGTGATCTTCCCGTTAGCCAACAGTATTCCACTCCTGTTCGCCGCGAGAATCATCCAAGGCCTCGCTATTGGTGGAATATACATCCACGCCATGGTTATCTGTGAATATGTTGACTCTAAAAGGAGAGGGTACTTCACGACAATCAAGAAAGTGTGTATAGCCCTCGGTACTCTTGTCTGCCATTCCATGTCGTTGTTCTGGGATTGGAGACAAATATCAACATTTGCAATTATGCTACCTACTGTTGCCATCATCTTGACATTTTTTTGGCCAGAAAGCCCATCATATCTGGCAATGAAAGGCCTATTTGCAGACTGTGAAGAGTCATTCATATGGCTGAATGGTCGATCAAATCTTAATGAACTACATCATTTAGTAACGACGAACGTAGAGAGGATGAAGAACCGTAAATCAGAAAAAACTTATAAGTTTTTATTGAAGAAGGATTTCGTGAAACCCATAGTGATCGTCTCCCTTCTTACCCTAATTTTAGATTTGTGTGGCAGGTATTATTTCATAGTTTACGTTATTCAGATCATGGTAGAATTGCTTGGAGACCAATCTTTAGCGATATATTGTTCCTTAGGAATTGATTGTTTAATTATAATTGCTCTTGTATGTTCTTGTTTCGTCATAGAACGTTACAAAAGACGCACCTTTTTATTTTCATCTGGTATCCTTACCGTTGTTTTAATGTTGTTAATTAGTTTATTAATGTTACTCAAATCATACAATATTGGAATTAACTTAGTGTGGCTGACTCCTTCGATTATTGTTTTACAAAGTTTCGTGGTTAATTTTGGTCTTATACCAGTTGCGTTTGCCATTATTGGAGAAGTACTTCCTTTGGAGTACAAGGGTATGGGCTCATGCATTTCTGGAATAGTATTTACCTTTTTATACACTTTAACATTAAAGATCACACCAATGTTGATTGAAAATACTGGTGTAGGAGGTACTTATGCTGTGTACGGAGTTTGCATGGCTGTGACTATGGTTCTATTGTACTCTGTGTTACCAGAGACTAAAGATAAGACACTGCAGCAGATAGAAGATGAGATCAAAGGTGTTAAAACAGCAATGTGTGAAGTTGAAACAAACGCTTTGTTATAATATAGAGAATATGCCCGTTTTCACTAACACGAAGCGTAAATAAAAGCGAGTTGTTGGATTTTCAATTTTTGGCGCTGAGCCGAGCGTTGAAAATTGAAAACCCAACAGCTCGCTTTTATTTACGCATTCTTTAGTAGTTAGTCTGAGTGAGTTTAGTGTGTTGATAAGGATAGTGTGTAAGGTAGTACAGTCAGGGAAAAGTACATACGTCTGACCACCGTAAGGACTATTCCTGCTTGCAGCGCTCGACGGTCGACCACTATAGTAACGCTCTCTCTTCCTTCCTTCGATCAATTAGTGCTATTATTGATCGAAGATTCCTTCGTCCTTTTTTTGTTCTTTTCCTATTGGTCGAAAAATGGTGGTCAGACATTTGTGATCACTGTAACAGAGTCTGAGTATTTAAACAAAATATTATTGAATTAATGAATGAATGAATTTATTTGTAAGAATATAGGTAGCTAACATAAGTTCTTAAGATATATGGGTTTCACTATATTCGGCATTTCCGCCGTACAAATATTTAGATTTTACATCTTGGTTATACTTATAGCATGCAGTACACATTTCATAATTTAAATTTAGATTACAATGCAATTAATAAAATTAAAATTAAATACAATTCTATTCATTTAAAAGAATAATTTATATTAAAAATAGCGATCAGTAATAATGATGTCATGTCAATAAAAATAGCAATAATAATCAGAGTATTTCAATATTATTTAAGTAATGTTAATATGTAGATGCCATAATAATTATAGTAAATAAGTTTTACATTTTACACTCAAAATATTCATTGATGGAATAAAAACATCTGTCACACAACCAGTTATATAGTTTTTTATTAAATTCTAAGTCTGTAGCATTTCTAAATTCTTCGGCTAAGTGGTTATATATTTTCACAGCCATGGTATAACAATTTTTGTTGCATAATTTTAGTCTATTACGCGGAACTACTAGTGGCTTTTGTGTTATTTTCCTCTTTAACTTAGCTTTTTCATCTTTTTCAAAAAGCGAGTAATTGTTTCTTACAAATTTACAGGTTTCAAGTATATATAGAGACGGGAGGGTAAGCAGCTTTTGCTTAATAAATACAGGTTTACAAGAATCTGTCCACTTAAGATTGAAAATTTACCTTACACACTTTTTTTGGGCTATGAATGCCCTCTGGGCATCTGTTGAATTCCCCCACACAGTTATTCCATACCTTAAAACAGAACAAACATGGCTATGGTATACCAATAAGGCTGTTTGAATGTCTGTAAAATTTTTGATCCTTCTAAGTGCAAATACGAATTTGTTTATTTTCTTACATACATTATCTACTTGAGCTTTCCAATTGCAATGTCTGTCCATAACTACTCCTAAAAATTTGATATTATTAACTTCTGCTATGTCATTATTATTGTATTTTAAATTTAATTTAATTTCTTTACCTAATTTTTTGTGGTTATTATATGGCAAAAATGTTATAAATTTAGTTTTATTTGTATTTATTTTTAAGTTATTCCTCTCTAGCCAATTGATTAAATATGTCAATGCTTTATTCGTAACTATTTTACTGTTATCTAGAGTTTTCTCTTTTGTCAACACAGTAGTATCATCTGCAAATAATATAGTATATTGGTTCGTGGAGTTGGGCAGTTCGTTTATATATATTATAAACAATAAGGGGCCAAGGACACTCCCCTGTGGTACACCATAGCAGTTTGCTAAGTACGGTGACCTAAAGGTTTTCTGGGTGTTAGTTTTGAAACACATTTTTTTAATCTCCGTGCATTGTTGTCGGCCTCTTAAGTAGCTTTCGAACCAACTATAAGCAACGCCTCGTATACCATATTGCTCAAGTTTACGCAATAAGGTTTCATGACATACCATATCAAACGCCTTACTCGTATCCAAAAATACTGCTACTGGGATTTCTTTTTTATTGATAGCATCCATAATTTCTTTTACTAGTTTAAAACATGCCAAAGTTGTTGACTTTTGCTTTATGAAACCATTCTGTTCACTACATAATACATCATGTCTCTCTAAGAAATGTATAAGCCTTTTGCTCATTACCTTCTCAAATATTTTTGAAAATATGGGAACCAAAGTAATTGGTCTATAATTATTTGCCTCAGATCTAGGTCCATTTTTGTGAAGGGGTTTTACAATAGAAAATTTTAAACTGTCGGGGAATACACCCTTTTCCAATGATAAATTAATTATGTAAGTCAGGGGTTTTGTTAAAGTTAATAAATTTTCCTTGATCATATTAGTACTAATGTTATCATATCCGACTGAGTTGGTATTTCGTAATTTCATAGCTGTCATAAATATTTCCATACAAGTAGCTGGTTCTAGATAAATTGAGTTCACAACCGTTTTATTGCAAACATGATTATTTTTTGGATTTTGAGTGTTTCCCTTTTTAGCAATGTTGATAAAGTAATTGTTAAAGTATGTTGCTATATCATCACCTTTTTTTAATATATTTTCCCCGTCCAAGATTTCTCTAATTTCATTGCTAGCATTGTTCTGTTTAAGTTTATCATTTATTATTTTCCACGTAGCTTTACATTTATTGTCTGCTTTTTCGATGTATTTTTTATTATTATCCCTTTGTATCGTGTTTACACATTGCCTTAGTCTTTTGCTATATTTTCTAAATTTTTGTTTATTGTGGGTAGTTTTATTTTTATAATAGATAACTTGTAGTTTTCTCTTTGTTATAAATGACTTTTTTAGACCTTTAGTTACCCATTTTGTGTTATGAGAGTTAGAGTTCATCTTAATTTTAATCAATGGGAAACACAGTTCATAGAATAGACAAAGTTCATCGTGCAATAATGAAAAGGCTTTATTTACGTCTGTTTCCAAGTATACTTCTGAAAATGACAGCTTACTAATATAGTAATTAAATTTTTCTATATTTTCTTTACTTAGGTCCCTTTTGTATGCAAACCAATGCTTTCGAAATATATTATTTTCCGTTTTTAGTTTTATTGATAATGTTTGTCCAGTATTGTGATCTGACAGTCCTAATTCATGTGTTTCACCTTTTGCTTCTTTGATGTCACTTATAATATTGTCAATGCAAGAATTTTGCCGAGTTGGTTTACTTATGTGTATTTTTAAGTCATAATTGTATAAAATATCGATAAATGTATTCTTATATTTACTATCGCTTAGAATATCTATATTAAAGTCGCCACATAAAATATTTTTATATTTGTCTTTGTTACGTGTTTTATCTAATAATATTTGTAATTTTCTAAAAAAAATATTTATATCAGAATCTGGTGTTCTATAAAGACAGAATAAGTTTAGGTTATACTGTTTTATCTTAATACCACATATTTCAAAATGTTTTTCCATTGCAATACTATTCAACCACTATGTTTTCAAATTCAACATCTGGCTTCATTAGTATACAGACTCCACCTCGCCTTTGGTCTTTCCTAGAATAGCTGCTGACTAATTTAAACGAATGTACTGTCATATTATCTTCTTCTCCAGATTTAATAAACGTCTCACTTAGGCATAGGAAATCTACAGAATATGTTCGATCCTGAAGCAAATTAAGAGCAATTTCAATTTCGTTTATTTTGTTAATAGCACCTGCAATGTTTTGGTGTAGAATAATATGACTTCGGTTTTTACCCACGAAAACAAGATTTATTTTCAACTTGTATCAATTTATTGCCCTGAGATAGTTCAGTAATGTCCGATGATTGATTCATATCACCCATCAATATATCGTCATCAGTCTGTGTGCTTTGGGTTTTAGTTTTAAGAATCACACTCGATTCTAATCCAGTTTTTTTGTTATAATAATTAGGACACCCGTAAAAAGATAAAAACTGTTTGTTATAGTCTAGTTGATCTAATAATGAGTTTATTTTATAACTTAATGATGACACATTATAACATTTATTGAGAAAATAACACTCTTTAGTCTGACTACAAATTAAATCTAACATTTCATTCAATTTTATCTCATTGGAGCAGATGTTTTTATTCACACCTAATACAATTACAGGACAAGGCACAGATTTTAAAAACAAACATAATTCTGTTGTCATTTTTAAGGTATTGTCATCATTTTGTCCAATAGATACTACCAATTTATCGTCAGCTTTAATATCAAATAGTTTTGCGCTTGTTAAGATTTCCTGCGTGGAGGCATTCGTTTTAACTATAGAGTTAAACTGATAGGTGTTATAAGGATTACTAAACCTAGATTTTATCAATTGTGATGATAGCCCACTGCACTGACTGCCTCCAATTATAAATGCCCTTTTGTTACATTTGTTTTTAGTATTAAGTATTACGTTTTTTGTGTTGTTTGTCGTCTTAGTTTCCTTAGTTCCCGTATCCGTCTGCAAAGCTGTACTTCTTTCCCCACACGTACTTTCTCGAAGATGTGTGCGTTTTGAAGATTAGAAGATATTATGTATTTTTGTTTTATTTCGACGGTCGGTCAACAGATGTTGTGGTCATCGTGTGCACGAGATTTTGTTTTCACGGTGTACCTACTTACATCTGTACATTTCCGTAACTTTACCTATTATGTTACTTTATCTAATAAATAAAACTGAAGTGTCTGTTTGTAATGTCAAAATAACAGCTTTTTACTAAATGCTTAAGAAAGTATACAGGGTGGCAGAGAGCTCGACGCACAATATGTTACCATGGATTCAGTACATGATTCTGGACCCCCTGCGTTGAAATTTTTCGTCGGTTATTAAAATAAATATTTGCTGTTCCATACAATTTGACCGCGTGGGTATGAACACTCACTCACTTTTGTAGGAAACAGCTGTTTTTTTCTTAATAACCGACGAATTTCAATGCAGGAGGGGTCCAGAATCATGTACTGAATCCATCGTAGCAGGTTGTGCGTTGATCCCCTGCTACCCTCTATATACGGTACTTATAACAAAAACGCAATTTTTAAAAAAAATGTGTCTGTCTGTCTGTTTGTTTGCTCCGGCTAATCTCCGAAAAGTCAGGATCGATTTTGACGGAACTTTCACTGGCAGATAACTGACGTTATAAGGTGTAACTTAGGCTACTTTTATTTTAGAAAAATAATTAGGGTTCCGCGCAAAAAAATTAAAACCGATGAAATTGTGAACAAAAAGGCGGATATGAAAAATTATTTTTGCATTTGGTACTTTGATAGCCCAATTCTAGAGGATGGTTAGAGGGTATTTAACATCACGCTATGACCCTTAGGAGCCGAGAAAAAAGTCAATAAAACGCTAAGCGAAAATGAAGTAACAGCGCGGGCGGGCGGTGCGACGCGACGGGTCGGGGGATCATCATCATCTGCCTAGCCTTTTCCCAACTATGTTGGGGTCGGCTTCCAGTCTAACCGGATGCAGCTGAATACCAGTATTTTACATGGAGCGACTGCCTATCTGACCTCCACAACCCAGTTACTGGGTAATACGATACCCCTTGGTAAGACTGGTTGTCAGACTTTCGGGCTTCTGACGACCCGTAACGACTGTCAAAGATACACGAATGACAGCCGGGACCAACGGCTTAACGTGCTTTCCGAGGTACGGAGGGGTCTTGATATGTAAAGATGGTCACCCATCCACGGACCAACCGCGGCAAGCGTAGCTTAACCTGACCGATCGACCCGTGCGGCTGTTATTTCTTAGCCACAAGCCCCTCCGGACGGGTCGGGGGATGAGGGAGTTTTATTAAAATGTGGCTGTTATTTTAGTACTTATATTGTGTGTCTTACGACATCCACGCGAACGAAGTTTCGGGGCACAGCTAGTTTGTTATAAATTCCTATAAAAACAACTGTACCGATTACAATCAAGTTTTACATAAACAATGAAATGGGATGTGATAGGTTTCAACACCATTATTTATGTTCGTTGGCCTCCTATTTGTTAACTGTTGCTAAGTTTATGAACCGTAACGCATATTAAAGAATATGGGTAGGTATTGTTAGGTACAGTCACGAGCACTAATTTGTATACACTTAGCTACTTTTAATACTGATTTTCTTCTTCTGTACTGATTGTAATTTTATGTTGTTACGAACATAGTGTTTTGGAACACATAGAATTATGAAATAGGTAGGTATCTCTAAGTTACTATCGTTATTCCACGAGAAAATCGCTTTTGAATTTCCCTAAGTGTATACATATTAGTGCTCGTGACTGTACGCTCCTTCTATTCGAGTCGATGGCAACAGTAAAAATATTATACCGCGTAATTTTAAATTGGCTAGCTAAACTCCGCAAACGCGATGGGTATCAATATTTAAACATGATAAAACAAAAAGAAATTAATTTGGTGGTTTCAGCCACTCTGAATAGCAGTTTAAAAATCTGTTTATTTTTTTATTTTTGAAAACTTCACAGACGTGATGGGTATCGATATCTAAACACGATAAAACATAAGAAAACAGTTTTTCTCAAATCATACTTCAAGTAACAACATTAACAGCGGTCGCTGACCTCCCAAAAAAAACATCAAATCTTTTTTATTTTAACGTGTTTAGATATCGGCACCCATCGCGTCAGCAGAGTTTAGCTAGCCAATTTAAAATAACCCTGTATAATAAACTTTATCGCTGTGGCCACTCACAACGAAAGCGAAAGCGAGACGAACATTGTGCACTATGATAAGTATAAGTAGGCATAGGTATATACCTACGATCTGTTTGTCCCTGGTCTTCAAATGTGCTAGGCTAGGCGACGATAGAAGCTACAATACAATAGTATTGTTTTTCTTCACCATTTTGAGAGTACAATAGTATTTAAAACATCGGTAAATGCTCTAAACATTTTACCAACATTATTGCGGCTTCACTCATGAGCAGGTCTGTACACATACCCACCCACAGACTGTTCTCGGAAAGTAAAGCCATAGATAATACACTATACAGTGTGTCCCTGGATAAAGTGCACAAACGAAAATGGGTGAAACTAGTTTATCGACAAAAAAATTGGAAAAAAAAATTAAAAAATATTTGTATTATTAATATTGATGATTTAATTTTTTATCACCCACGACAGACCCTTTTTCTTAAAAAAAATTTTTTGTAACTTGAGTTACAAAAAAATTTTTTTAAGAAAAAGGGTCTTAGAAACAGTCTTAGGAGACTGTTTTTATGCTGTGTTTTTTATTTGCTAAGCATCATGTGATCTTAGCCATTATCATTGTTTTTATTTCAACGAAATACCCGCAATGTTTCAAAAGATATAATTATTTTAAGAAAAAGGGTCTGTCGTAGGTGATAAAAAATTCCAATTTTTTGTCGATAAATTATGGTCTAGTTTCACCCATTTTCGTTTGTGCACTTTATCCAGGGACACACTGTATAAAGTAATAAGTACAGCTTTACGTCGAAAACTACGCGTCAGGTATTTTGGAAAAGTAATGAGTGTAGCGACATCTATACGTCTACATTAAGTACTAAGTAAAGTAATCAGCTAGTGTAGTACGAATATTGCAGATGGCGCCACCACAGATGTCACAATCGTACCTTACGCCGTGCAAGCAGTATGGCTTTAATAATATGCTTAATAAAATATCAAGCCAGACAGTTTCATGATTTCATCCGTCTGGGTGGAAGAACCTTCCTTTTTATTGGACGAACATCATACGTATTTCGTTCCTCCACCTCGAATCGCTTTGACTCTGACGTGATTATACCTATATGCTTACTGTTACTCTAAATAAAATCTAACTCAACAAATGTTTCACTTATTTCTCCGAATCAAAGTGAAGAGAACGTTCTTCAAATCTAAAGTTATTCCAAGGACCATTCTGGTCTTTAGATCCCGTATCCAACTAGGTTTCAAAGATTCTCGAGACGAAATAGTTTAGTATCTTTGAGAGCTCTCAAAGATACCAAACTATTTCGTCTCGAGAATCTAGATAAAGAGGTCTTTAATTAGTCTTTAATTAAGACCATCTCATATAATTTCTTCGAATTGCTTATTTGGGTCCGCATTGAGTATTTCGAAAATTCCATTATTGCTAGAATAATTTGAAAGTTTAAAAGGTCTAAGGCTTAATAGCCCGTTATTAAAGTCTGTTTAGTTTTGAGTACTTTCGAAACAGCTTTTGAAACTAAGTACAGTAAAATCACTGTAACCTTTGAAATTTAATTAGCTACCTAATTACATTTACAGCGGGTGGTTTGGAAAAGTGTATAGTCTCAAAAGATGGCCCCAGAACTGTAAATACATGAAATTCTATGTATGATAAAAAAATGAGGGTCACGATTGCCAATATTATAATTATAGATGTAGGTATACCCAATTTATTTACTAAACCAAATACCTGTTTACATTATTAGAGACTCAATGAATAGTGAAAACATAAAGCGTAGTTAAGCTGAAAGAACATTACATCATCTGCCATCTGCCAGCCTTTTCCCAACTATGTTGGGGTCGGCTTCCAGTCTAACCGGATGCAGCTGAATACCAGTATTTTACATGGAGCGACTGCCTATCTGACCTCCACAACCCAGTTACTGGGTAATACGATACCCCTTGGTAAGACTGGTTGTCAGACTTTCGGGCTTCTGACGACCCGTAACGACTGTCAAAGATACACGAATGACAGCCGGGACCAACGGCTTAACGTGCTTTCCGAGGCACGGAGGGGTCTTGATATGTAAAGATGGTCACCCATCCACGGACCAACCGCGGCAAGCGTAGCTTAACCTGACCGATCGACCCGTGCGGCTGTTATTTCTTAGCCACAAGCCCCTCGTCAACATCAACTCTATTATAATTTATAACTTAACTGTTAATAGCGCGTTGATCAAATCTCAGGCCATGGCATGCTAAAACAGACCCCAGAGGTCTAATTGTCTGCTTTGTCTCAGTGTAAGGAACTTGTAATTTATAAAAAAAAAGTAAAATAAATAATTACCTACTTACCTACGTCAGTTAATGCCAAGATGGATGATGGATGGTGGTTGCTGCAAAAAATATCTTTAAGTATATGACTTGGCAATTGCGTAACACACTTACAGTAGGAATCGGTTTCATTTGACAGTTCAACAACATTCATTGCGTTAATTACGTTGTTGATCAGACAAATTTTTCGAACATATGAAGCAATGGATTAGCAATTTACTTCAAAATCATTCAGACTGTGATTGATAGTGTGTTACGCAGTTAGGGTGCTCAATTGAATTTAGAACGGTTTGGTCTTTGGTACCCAGCTATGTTACAAATTCGTGCCTGAAGAAGCAACTCTGACCGCAAGTTTTGCAACTGCAAGTTTGCTAATCATTTTTACCAGGCGCTAGTAGTGTGATTGTGAGTGTTTTAGAATAGATGAACGCTATTAACCTATGAGCTTTAGAACGTTATTAAATAAATAATATTAATATTTGTCGAGCCTGTTTCTAACCAAAAATTATTTATTTATTTATAATCCCAAAAATAAATTAGGTCCTTTATGCGCACCGTAAACAATTAAGTACCAATTTGCAAACTAGAGTTTGACTGCTTGATTTTTAAAAATAAAAGAAAACAAAGTGGGTTTTAACAGTTTTAAAATATGTATGTACATGGGTAGGTCCACGCAAGCCAGAAATTTCAGCATCACCGTGAGCCAATCAAATTAACGTCACACACCCGCAACCAATTAGAAAACGGGAAAAATTATACAAAAAAATGGCGACAAAGTGGGATTCAATTTGGTCGGTAGCATGCAAATCAAATAAAGAGACTCGCTGTACACTGCATTTTTCTATAGCCTTAATTTTGTGTACGCCGTATGAATTTTAAATTGACGCCTTTTTTTACAGTTTCGAGGGTAGGTAGGTGGGTGGTTCTCCGATTTCGGTCCGATTTGAAAAAAATGAGAGAAATTTTAGATTTTGAAAATCTTAGTGTAAAACGAAAATATGACTGCTTATAAATACTATGTGTGAATATTTTCGAATTGCATCGATGAATATCCGAGATATAGGTCGCTGAAGTTTTTATTTGTGATGGTAATGATTTTTCGTTTTATGGTAATGATTACTATGTGATGGTAGTGATACAGTGTTTACTTGAGATAAGATGCAAATTAAAATATTATTAAATTTCGTTACTTTTGTTTAATGTAATATTGAATCATTTATAAGGCTATTAAAACTACACATAATTTGTAAAACGAATCACAAAATAACAAGCAATAGTAATCTAAGCAAATAACATCTGAGTAATCATTTATTTCGTTCAGTCTCATATTCTTTAGTATTATACTCACTTACATTTTTTATAACTATTAAATCACAAAATAGGAACTCTTCTTAATTAAACTTCTTTGGCGAATATGTCCTACACAAAAATATTTTTAAGAGACAAATAACTTCAAAAATCTTAGCGCTACATTTAAAAAAGTCAACAGATATTACTGTACCTATCTCATATCTCAACTAAAAAAAGAATTTTGTAACCACGGTTATATCGTGGTTACAAAAACAACAATAAACAATCAAAATATTTGCAAATCATCGACGTCATCATCTTCATCTCCTTCATTTTCTTTTTCTTCTTTTTATACGACATACTTCTACTACTTTCATACTACATATTTTACTGGATCTTTTTTTATTTTTGCATACTTTTCTCGTCTATGTAGTCGTGCTTGAGCTAGTTTTTCTTCACGAGTTTTCGTTTTCACAACCTTCGGCATAATTTTACCTAGAAATAAAAAATAATAATCTAAGCTCCGTTGTACGTCGTGGTAAGCTCAGCGTGCTCGCACACTGAACATACCATTTTGTACTATTTAAAGTTATTTAGACGAAAAGACGAAAAGATAAACTGACAATCCAACAAACAGGCAAACAGACAAACCGACATACCAACAAACCGAAAAAAACAAACAAACGGACAAACAGATAAACAGACAAACCGACAAACAGACAAAAAGACAAACGGACAAGTGTTTGTCCGTTTGTCTTTTTGTGTGTTTTTCTGTTTGTCTGTTCAAACAGACAAACAGACAGACAAACAGGCAAACGGACAAACCAACAAACAGACAAACACACAAACAGACAAACAGGTAAACGGATAAACAGACAAACCGACAAACGGATAAATAGACAAACAAAGTAAGTAAATAAAACAAGAAAAATAGTTCTAGGTCATCTCCGTCAGTTCAGTGCCCTTGCCGTCACTAAAAACTGATGGTAAATTATGGTACAGACTATCACGGTAATGACATTTTGGGTTATTTTGATTTTTTAAATCAATTAATTTAAAAGCTATTTGTATACATATTATTCTCGTAAAAATACTCATCAAAACAAACATTTCAGAGGGAAATTAAACATGTAAATCTTGTGACTTACCTCAAGTTATTCACATACGGTGAAGACCACTAAACCCGTACAAAGGTAGTTTTTGATCACAATTACGTAATTATTTTTTATTTCTCGAGCACACGTGTTTCTTCCTCAACGTTTCCGGAACGACCGGCCACGCTGCGGAACTGCGCGGGGAAGGGTAAAGGAGTAAGATGTTATGTAAAGAGTTTTTTACAGTTCTTTTTTTGCTTACGGTAATAATTATTTTTTCGGTGACAAAGACAAATATATATATTTAAAAAAAATTAACTAATCGATTCGTATTTGTGATAATGGAGGCAAGTATTCCCTAGTATTATTTTAATAACATGATTAAATTACAGACAAATAAAGCTGTAACTTCTTAGTAATTCTGAACTCTATTTTTATAAAATTATGTTAAGGACACTGATGGTAAGGACATTTGCGACTCTTTTTTTATTTTCGTTTTTATACCTACGGTTTTCTATTGTGCGATACACCTTGCTAAATGTCTTCAAATCAACGAACTGTAATCGAATCTCCCTAAATGTTAGTAACTATTTTTTTATGTAACCAGACATGTGATTGGTACAAAATCAGAGAATCAACCAGGTACTCTTATTTTCCGTGTTAAAACTAGTATGACAGAGAAAATAATTGGGAAAACATTTCGTCTATTGATTGTAATGTTTTTACTTAGCTTTTTTAGAAATGGGTTTCGTTTGGTCGTATGTAACTATGAAAAATATCACTGTAGGTGGAGAGTCGACTAGCAGCTTTGGTTGGCTTGTCCGAAATGCCATTTGATTATTCTCCTGTCCAATGTATTTAATGGTATCGTAGGCTAGCAGAATGTCTTTTTGCCGGCCTCTCAATAAACTTAATCTTTGACGCCTGAAACACAAGAAACGCAATGAATCGACTATCAACGAAATCAAAACCCACACTAAATAACTCCCACCGACCCAAAAACAAAAAGGTGAGACATAAAAACAAAACCCTAAACTCGAAACACGAAAAAAACAGCCGTCGCGAAAGTTGTGCTGCTAAATATAAATGTATTCAGAATGCTTGCTCCAGGGTTCAGAAATGGACGAGTTTGTAAAAAATTCAGACATTTCAGACCTTCCGACCGCCGCCCCCGCCGGCCGCATTTCAATTAGACGTGTTACAAAGTTCCTCGCCTCGCTAAATACGTTATCCTTGTGTTTGAACTGTAGTTCCGTTTGATTTTCATGTTGGTAGGTATTTATTTATGAGTCTGTTAGTTAAGATTTAATTGAGATTTTAGATTTACACACTGCTTTCTACTCCTCACCAGTGGCGGAGGTAGTCATACGAGATCAAAATTTGTGGGGGCCCTTATTACCCGACTGCGGCGAAGTTCCAAAGGATTTTTGTTTACAAAATCGCGTACTGACTTAGAAGGTTTTAAGTTTCCATTATAATTTTACTAACGACCGAACCCACTAACCTATCTATCACCAGTTTTGGCATACTGGAGATAAAAAAACCTTACTATCTATCTATGGTTTTAACGTTCCAATAATCTATGAGAATATGGATTCTTACCAGCCTGACATAAGGACAGATAGAATTATACTGTCTACTATCAATAAAGATCTGACCTTTACTAAAAATAGGTTATTGGGTAAGGCCGTTAGACAGTGCAAGAGCGAGTGAAGTAATCTAGAAAACATGACCACTCTTGACTCTGATACCTACTAGGTTAAGCTGTCGTTGTGATTCTACTAAGAGAATGCAAGAGCGACCAAAGCGAACTCGAAAGTTGGAGCACCCTGACTGGGATACTAGGCTAAGCTATCATGGTGATTTTAGTTTAAAAAAAATACAAGATCGAGCTAAGCGAGCTCGAAAATGGATGAGTAGTTTAGCTTTTCTGTGTGATTTTGCTAAATAGATGCAAGCCTTCACAAGCCATAAATAAATTACGTTAATTTTCATATTTTCAGTTGGTACTCATTAAGGATGTCTTATCAATAAGAATTTGAAGATTTGGACAATATTTTTACGAATTTATGCAAGCTTTCGTAAAACATTGTTAGGCTGCGAGCACGAAACAAGCGGCGTGGAGCGGAAGGCGAGCGGGGTGATAACAACGGTACAAAATTGTTCCGCCGCCATCGCCACCGCCCCGCTCCTCGCAACTGGTTTAGTGTCCGCAGCCTAACTCGTCGTTGGTGGACTAGTGGTACAAAATACATAATGAAACGCATTTAGGGCTTGTACACAAAACTGCGATGCGACGTCGCATCGCAAGAATCTGCGAGCTGCGCATTGAATCTTCTCAGTCAGTCAGTCAATCAGCTCGCAGATTCTTGCGATGCGACGTCGCATCGCAGTTTTGTGTACAAGCCCTTAGGTAGGGACTGCTACAACAATAAAGACGCTGTCAATGTAGGTACACCTTTGGCGCCATGTTTATCTTTTTGTCACACAGTGTATTGTGTATCCTAAAGTATACACATCTTTCTACTTAGTAAACGCGCTGTGTATCCTATAGCGAGCGAAGCAAGCTAGGCGGCTTGCTTCGCTCACTCTTGCAACCTAAGTTCTCATTGCCATTGTGTTTCACCACCCTGTCAAATACTTTGCTCTGCACTCGTACGTAGTATACTTTGGAAATGACGAGTATAATATACTTATATACAAGATAATATAGAGAATGTCTGTGTTGAAATACATTTTGCTCTTTAGGAACACATTTTCTATACATTTATTTTACGCAAAAATAAAGCCCAGGCCTGTCGCATATTTTCGGATAAATGATCTGGGAATCGGTTATTTTTCAAAAATGTTAGACTTTTTTATTTTTGGGGTGGTATTTCTAAGTAATCAATAAAACCATTTATAAATTTTAGTGTTTTAATTAATCTCTCTTTATTATAGCACTGGAAATGACTAAATAATACAAAATAATTATATTTGAACTTGAAACAAAAAACTAGTGACAATCATTGAAGTAACTTTTACAAAAAGCCACATCACAAATAGAGCATTTGGTTACCACTTGGGAAGTTCGTAGTTTTCCGTACATGGTTTTCCCTTACCACTCGTATTTTTTGTAACATTCAGAGCAACGACCTTTCTTTTTCACTCCGTCTTTCATATTCGTGACCAGGTAGTGTTTAGCACTGACTGAGCCAGGTGTAGCAGTCACTGATGTGTGACTGCTACACCTAGCTTTGTTTTTTTTTTATTTGTATATTGATTATACAAGAAACGGGCGTTCACCAAGCTTGTGCCCCAAATAATTTCGAACATCAGTTTCCGATACCATTTGGTGCATCTACGCAACCCATAAGTCGCCATCTGGTCACTGACATCGATTGAGGATTTGCCGTGGTTATAATCTTCAATACATGCAGGTTTTCTTATGCTTTCACCTCTTCTGTTTCTTTTGGTGACTGTTTTCAGACCAGATTGATTTGTGGAGAGCATAAGAACATCTCGCTTGTCACGCCATTTCAAGGCTACGATGCCGTCACCTGATTGTTGAGCTGTTATTTCGCCTTTTTTAAATTTTGTGCTGGTAACTTGCTTTGGCAAGTATTTTCTTTACTTCTCAGCGTCCCTACTAAATGCGTATTTCTTTTACGCATTCGCAGTAGGCGTGAGCAAAGTGTATCATTTATGCGATTGGAACATTTGCACCTGGCTCACTGAAATGATCCGAAACACTGATATGTTTCATTTGGATCATTTGTATCATCGGCTCAAAGGATATAAAATACAGAATGTCACTTGTTAGTGCAAACATTTTATGCAACAACGACCTTATAGTATTTGATATGTAAGCGCCTTAGTGGTCACTTTTATGTGCATGGATAACGACAAAGAAACACTATGAGAGGATGAGTGATACACATCTCATTTCGTATCTCTTTCTGACTTGTATAGATTGTAATATGTCACCCACTCACTCGCGACTCGCGAGTCAGTAGTAAAGTACCTCAAGTGTGTCTCAGTCTCCCTCTCTCGCTCACTGCTTAGTCGCCTCGCAAGCGACGCGTCGCGCGGAAAGAGCACAGAGCAATGTTTCAGATCCAAATGATGCGTTTGAATGATCTCAATGATTATTTCAATGATCCGGATCAGTGAGTCCGTAAAGAGTTACACACGCCTAATTCGCAGTGCAAGTGAAACACTTGTGTAGTAGTTGTCTGCCAAGGATAGAACCAACTTTTCTGAGACTTCTGTGTCAGGTTCCTTCGATTTACCACAATACACAATCAGGTTCCATGTATATCCCTTCTCAGTACACAATTTGAATAACTTTATTCCATATTTGGCACTTTTTTTGTTCCGAATGTACTGCTGGAAAATAAGTCTGTCGCGCCCAGTGACCAATGAATGTAGAAACTTTGATAGTTTTTTTTTATCAACATATCGATTACGTCTTTTATTTGGTATAGCCTGTCATCAGTATCAGCAGTTTGGTTGTTGGCGAAATGAACCAGAATCAGCTCGAATCCATTTCGAGGCATAACAGTACGAGCTAGGAGTATAGCATAGAGTTTGTGATTCTCCAGTAATCTTTGATGCTTGGCAATTTCACCAAATCCATCCACCCATCTAGAGCCAAAAATTTCAAAATATCTTCTTGGGATACTGGATTCCATAGGTGGTTTCATAATCCAGCAAAAGAATCAGAAGACAAGAGATACTGTATTGCGTATAAGTTGGTTCGCTCTGTGATATGGTGTAGAATGTTAGGGGCTTCGTGGTTAGTGGTCAGAAACAAGTCATAGTAGTCTAATGGGTCCAGATTTGCTAAAATTCCGACATACTCGTACATAACTATCCTTTATACCGGAGCTTGGCACAGTATAATCTATAGCAGGAGACTCATCATGACTTGGCATTTCCCATTGCATATTTGACAATTTTTCTTTCATCCAATCTTAGCACAGAAGAAGAAGAAGGAGAGGAAGAAGTTCTTGGCACATTTGGTGGCTGCTGTTACAAATTGACTGGGATGACCTACGCCGTTCCATTTCAGGCAATGGAGGTATATCACTATCCGAAAATGTTGACAAACGCCTTGAAAGCCTAGAAGGATTCCAAATCTGACTGTCATTGTCGTCACTTGTAGCTGTGTCAGTATCACTAGTCATCATCAGGCATAAAATTGGGGTCCTCAACGGAATCATCACTTGAATAGTCCATTGTCTCTTCTCTTGTCAAAATCTCTGATTTGAACTTTTCAACACTTACACTTGTAACAATAGATAAAAAATATAAGAAAAAACATGAATCAAAATTCATGTCTTTTTTTATATTTTCTTCCCAAACGCGTTCTTGAGTCCTGAAACAAAGAAATATGTTAGCTTTCATTTCATTTACGTGATTTTTACCTGTGTATCGTTTCGGATACACATGGTCTGGGAGGTACCTATGCATTTCACATGAACTATTTCCCAGGCCACCTGTATCTAAATGTCACACGGATGAAAACCCAGCAAAAAAAAAGGAAAAAGGTGGGGGTGTAAAATAAAAATATGATGAACAAAAAAACTAATTAGTCAAAACTTGAAAGAACGGCCACTTACGGTCTGGCGATGGCGCTGAGGGTGTTAAATTGTTGGCACTGATGTGCGGATGACTGCATCCTGCATCTAATTATTTTTTACAGCTTTATAAGCGTTGTCTTAATGTTATAGTTGGTCTAGGTACGTAGGACTTTTGATCCGAAAAATACAAATTTAAATTATCCTAATTTACACTGACACAAATGTGTCATGAAAAAAAAAAATCAAAAGCAAATAAATCATGTTTTTTATTTCTTCACATAGCTCGTTAATACCTTTATTATTATTTCAAACGAATACATCAAACAGTCGAAAATCGCATAATTTACAAATGAAAAAACATTTAGATAAAAATCACATTGGACATTTACAGGATATTCCATTTCCCTCAAAGTAAATACATTTATTTGCTTCGTATGTAGGTAGGTAAGACACATTTCACAAATATTTCGTTCGGAAATTGAAAATTTGTTTTATCGTCTCATCTATGCTTTGGATTAAATTCATCAATCTACAATTTTGTTGATTTATAAACGGGAATTTTGAATCCTGCTGCCTGTAATACCTGCGGCTGCGTACCTACCTAAAGCTAGGTACTCAATCGTACGTAGCGTTACCCATGTTATCAAAAGCGAAACTTATCAATGTAACCTACCCCTAAAAAACTCTTCAAGCTTTCCTGAAATAAGTTTCTAGTCTCAGCTCCGACTATACAAAATAGATCAACCCAAATTACCCCTGAAAATTACCTGCTGACGTAACACATTACTCTTGAATAAATGTTTTAAAAATACCGCACCGTCACCTAATGGCCGTTCTGAAGGTAATCTCTTGTTTTATCCGCACACCCTTCCGTTAAATTCATCATTTCAACATGCCAAGCGAAAAATTAGAGAGAGTTGAACGTGATAAAAAGTGGGTAGGTTCATATTTTTGTTTTCAATTTTCAAACGCAACCGATGCCTTCTTTACGTTTGCGAGTTCGATTTTCAAAACTCATTTTGAGTTCGAGTTAAAGACCTAGTATACTCTTTTATCTAATATGTAGGTATATTAACCGTTGCGTAGGTAGGGACGTTTCTTGGTAGGAAGATAAGAATATTATGACCTACCTACAAATGTACCTATTGAATTAGTAGTTTATGAAACAGTTAAATAAATGAGGAGTACCTAGTTATGTGCAATTTCATACACTATTTTATTTCAAGTCATATAATTTCATTTATGACAATTTAATATTATATTCTTTCAAACTCTGGCGGAAACGGAAGTAAAGAGTATTTTATTTTCCATAAAAGTAAGTATCACTTTTATCAAAGCAAATATATTTCAAAATCAGCGAATGAGAGACATAACAATCAAAATATTACAATAAACTACAGTCAACGTTGTCAGCGGACTTGGCAAAGAAATAACAAAAGTCGTACCTTCGAAATAACTTGCGAATAAGTTTGGATTCGTTCGGGTCATTACAACTTGTAGAGAACGATTTTTAGGGTACCAGAGGTATGTACCTTTATACAGGGTTATTTATTTAATCTTTACACACTTAAAAAAGTACAAAGGCGGACTTAATGCCTTAGGCATTCTCTACCAGTCAACCAAGGCTGGTGAAGAAATTAGATGGCAGGTGCTCTGTTAGAAAGAAACAATTTGTACATAAGTAAATAAGTTATAAACTTTTCATAAACATACATACATATTTACTATGTATACATATTTATACAAATTCAAGAGAGAGGTTTTGAGATGACTCTACGCTATTTATTTTGAAAATAATTCCGCAATCTCCGCTTATATGCATACCGACTGGTGGCCGTCCTGATGTCAAGAGGTAGCGCATAGGGTAGGGTTATTTTATTTTATTGTTTAATTGGCTAGCTAAACTCCGCAAAAGCGAAGGGTATGTGTCTAAACATGATAAAACAAAAAGATATTAATTTGATCATTTTTTGTGTCGTCATCGACCACAGTCATTGTAGTCACTTGAAATATCAGTTTAAAAAAACAGTTTTTTTTTGTAACTTCACAGACGCGTTGGGTGTTGATATCAAAACACGGTAAATCGTAAGAAACCAGTTTTCCTTAACTCGTCGACGATCCAACAGAAAATCATCAAATCTTTTTATTTTGTCGTAGGTACTTAGATATCGATACCCATCACGTCCGCGGAGTTTCACTAGCTAATTTAATTTGACCCTTTATATATCATACATACGTGTCGTTTGGCACAGAGTTATTTCCAAAATAATAACAAATTCGTAGTTTCGTAGAATTCGTAGTAATATTGTGACTTTTTGTTAGCGTCACGCCATACAATATCAGCTGGCCCCACTAACATGGCTCCCAAGGGTTTAACACTTCGGAAGTGGTTCCAAAGTCCATTTCAGTTTTAATGCTATTTTCCAATTGCAATAGTAGTCAGGCGCAAGTTTAGATATTGCTTTTTAGAAGTTTTGTACCGAGTTATTGGCAAAGGTTTTTTTTTGTTGGATACTTCTGACAAAATGAAATTCTTATAAAGGACTTGCGGAAGTAATTTGAAGTTTATCTTTTTCAGTGATTTATAATGATAGTTTTTCATTTTAGTTAGCTTAGCTGGCATAGTTTGCGGTGGACGCACATGTATGAAAAACTGGCTCAACTATGCCAGCTAAACTAAACTAACTTAGTTTAGCTGGCGGTGGACGATCGGCTTTGGGATGGTCCACAAATTCAAGGTCGCTCAGCGCGCTATGGAGCGGGCTATATGCTTGGAGTTTCTTTGATGGATAAAATCAGGAATGAAGTTATCCGGAAAAGAACCGGAGTAACCGACATAGCCTGCAGAGTAAACAAACTGAAGTGGCAGTGGGCTGGCCATGTTTGTCGAAGGACCGATGGCCGGTGGAGCAGATGAGTCCAGGAGTGGAGACCGCATATCGGCAAGCGTAGTGTGGGACGACCCCTAGCTAGATGGATCGATGACCTTAAGAAGGTGGCTGGGACAGACTGGATGCGGAAGGCGGAGGACAGGGTGTTGTGGCGCAGCCTGGGAGAGGCCTATGTCCAGCAGTGGACTGCGATAGGCTGAGTTGATTGAAGAATAATAAATCTTTATTCCGAATCAAAATTGTCAAAATACTATATTCAATTATTCATATAGTAGTTTCTAGTACTTATTTTGACAATTTTGATTGTCAATTTTGATTTTTTGGTGTTCCGGGACATGTTGTATATAGGATTCATCCTATATACAACATGTCCCGGAATTAACGCACAACCTCTTAAGGGATCATTGTACTCATCATTATGAACAACTTTTAATATATTACCAAAACTGAAATCAGGAAAAAAATCAGCTGTTCCCTACATTTATGTTCGCATAAATCATTAAACAGCAGATTTTTTTCGCGATTTCAGGTTTGGTCTCATAGTAAAAGTTGGTCATAAAGCTGAGCACAATGACCCCTTAAGAGGTTGTGCGTTAATTACGGGACACGTTGTATATAATGTAGGTTTTACAATGTCAGATGCCTGCACTAGGATAATCCTGTATCACGGGCGGCAGGAGCTCTAACAATAGATAGATAGAATACTCTTTATTATGTACACAATAATAATTACAGACAATAATAATATTATGTTAAGTAAGTACTTGTAGGTCAACAAAATTTTAACAATATTTAACATTAGAAAATAGTATAAAAATTATATTGATATATAATACCTATTTTGTTAGTAAAGTGTAATAATTCTTTACTAACAAGCTTCAATAGAGAATCTACCAAATTAAAAATTTTGTCTATGATGAAAATCCTAATGGAGCTGAATATTAATAACTATTTATCTCAAGAATCCTTTGAATATCATTTAACTATTATCCTGTCCTTGAAACATTACCTATCTATTTGGGCATAATATTGTTATCCAACAAAAAAGATATAATCACATTTCTGGCCTCGCCAAATGTCCTAAAGATATGTGTACCTACCAATAAAGTTGGTTGTGTTCCAAATTTGAAGATGGATGACAAGGAAAAAGAAGGATGGTCTCTCGTTTAAATCTATCCACAGAACCATTTCAGAATCTTAGATCACAAAAAAAAAAAACACTAAACCTAACTCAAAACTCAAACATTACTATAAAAAACATTTTAACCAGTTTTAACTAGATTTTAAAATAGTTTTGAGTAATGTTTGAGTCTCAAGTTATTTCTGTAATACCAGCCATAGAGTACTTTAACAAGAAACTATGTCCCCAGGACTATTTAAGGCCAATTCCCACACTTAAAAACATTCTAGTTCCAATCTCATGTAATTGACAATCCATGTTAAAAATGTAGGTAAAATTAAACAATTTTGACAGTTTGAACAAGTTGGAACAATGATGACAGTTTGAACAAGTTGAAATTTGAACAAGATGGCGCTGCCGTCACATAAACATTGAGCTCCGTATTTATTTCTAATAAAAATTTAAAAAGTCAGTTTATCCATGATATTTCTATATAATAATAAACAGTAAAGTGTAAAGATTAAGTGGAAGTGTTAGCAAAACGTAATTTTCGCATTTAAGAAAGTTAAAGTGTGTTCTAATCAAACTGTGCCAAAACTGTGTTTAAGAAGTGAAAAACTAATGTGTGAGTGATAAAACAGCAAACAATAACACTGCATTATTATTATAGTGTTCATATATAAGTAATAGCAAAGTGTTAATCACAAATAATAACAATAAAACAGAAGTAACAAATTACAAGTGCGCGCGCATTAAAAATTTTGAATTTGAAAATAGATGCATCATAACGAACTTTTTTATTTGTATATCAAACAGAAGACGTATTTCGAGTACTATACAAATAACCAAATGGCTTATATTTATAATGAGTGACATGCAGTGCAAGAGTCACGAGATCGCGCCCCAATATCTGTGCACATCAATTTATGGATTTCCAAGATTTGTTTACGAAGAATTTATTGCTTAATTGATAAATTGCGGTTTTTTTTTTTAATTTTATACTTCTTTTCATATTTTCTGAACATTTTCTGATAAAATTGGAAGGGATGAAGCTTGAAGTGAACACTTGTCACAATTTTATCACAAAAGTGTTGAATGTGTCAAGACGACACAATTAAAAGTATAAATTACCTATTGGTCTTGAGTTCTAGCTCAATTCTTAATTTTGAACTAATTAACGTACCTACATTGGCTAAGAACTATGAATTTCTTCGAAAATATGACGCTGCGAACTCGCAAAACCCGTTCACAGGCAAAAGCAGAAGCCGTAATCGATGTATGCAACTCTAATGAATCAACATTAAATGGCACCACTAATAGCCTACCAACAATATCGGATGACGAGAACGACGAGATCCTAGAACTTAAAAAACAAATCGATAAACTTAACTCAGATTTATTAGAGGCCCGTGAGGTGATAAGCCAGTTATCGTCCGAGAACATGGACTTAAAAAATACCATCACTTCTTTGAATACGAGTAAACACGAACAGGTCCGAAAATTGTTGAGCGACATTGAGATTCCTCACCGAAATACTAAGCAGTCTACCCCTAACAGAAAATCGCATTCATCTATGAAGAAACTGTATTTAGCCAACACTACAGCAAATAAACCTCCAATGTTGAATACATCCACCCAAATAGGACCGAATGACATCTCTTCACAGACTACCGAACATAGTTTAAACAAGGTAACTCATGAACAAAGAAAGAAAATATGCATTTTAAGCAGCGATAAGATGAATAAAATATTGTCTGTAGCCGAAGAAACGTTCCCGAACTATAAACTATGTCACTACCTTACACCATATGGCGGAGTAAATGAACTCATTAATAACATCAACGTAAAACTTACTGACTTCACGATGAATGATTACTGTATTATTCTCATAGGCGAGGAAGACTTTCGTAGAACCGATAATTATTTCGATTTGATTATTAATATACGGGAGACACTAATGCCTCTGCAAAACACTAATATAATACTATGTTTACCTACTTTTAAATTCTGTTACCATTCTAGTATGAGGTACAATGCAAGATTAGAAATGTTTAATAATTTACTGTGTCTGGACTTACAAACTCACAACTATGCATTACTGTTTGACTCCAATCTTGACCTGAAATACGATTATACCATGTTTTCAAAGCACACTGGTACGATAAATAATAATGGGATGAAAAATATGTTTAGAAACCTGCAATGTATTGTTCATACAAATTCTCTTGATATTCCTTTATATGCTGACATCGTGTCTAACCCCGATATCAGTAATTTGTCAGATATCCATAATATGTCTCCTAATAATGTTAATATTGTTACCCCTAATCTTCTAAATAATAGTAATTTTTTTCTTGTATAATCACATTTAAAATGTATTACATCAAAACACTAATGGCTTAATAAGTAAATCGGATCTATTGAGCTTACATCTACACGAACTCGCTTGTAACAATAAGTTGGTGGATGTGCTCTGTGTAACAGAACACAATATGAAAGAAGGCGATGACATACATTTACATATTCCAAATTACACACTTGCGACCCATTACGTTAGAAATAATCGAAGAGGGGGCTCATGTATTCTGGTGAACAATAAACATAAGTACAAAATACTTAATTTAAAAGAATACTGCTGTCCTAATGTTTCAGAATGTTGTGCTATCGAATTGATTGATCATCATATAACTATTGTATGTATTTATAGATCACCCAAATTCAAAATTGATACCTTAAACTCCTTTTTCTACCAATTTGAAGGTATACTAAATAAAATGTGTTACAATAACAAAAAGAAAGTCTTGATTTGTGGAGACTTTAATATTGATATTTAAAAAAAAAACTAAATTCTCTACGCAGCTTGAAAATCTTCTTCATAACTACCGTATGAAATTAAGTGTTCGTCAACCGACCCGAATAGATAGTGGTACCTGTATTGACAATATAATACACAATATTAGAGGCAGCACTAGTGAGGTGATGGAATTAGCTATATCCGACCACACAGCTCAAATCATAAGATGTCCTGTTAAAAAAACTTGTACCATTACACATTGGCATACTTTCAGTCGAGATTTTTGTCAAGAAAATATGGTTAAATTTAGGAATGCTCTTCAAAGCCTTAGTTTCAATAATGTTTACAACTGTACAGACCCAAATAATGCATTCCGTGAATTTAATAGCTTGTTTAAATTATTCTACGATCTTTGCTTCCCCATAGTGAGAATTAAAAATCTATGCTCCAAAACTCCGAAATGGATAACTAAAGGTATAAAACTATGTTGCAAGCGTAAGCGTGAAATGCTATGGCAATTAAGACGCGAACCAAATAAAACGAATAAAAAAATAATTAACTCATACACTAAGCGTCTAAAACTAATTATCAAACTGACTCAAAAAACGCAAAACAGCTACTTCATTATTCATTCTTAGAAAAAAACAATATTCTAACTAAAGAACAGTACGGTTTTAGGAAACATAAAAATATTAATATGGCCATCTACGAATTAATAAATGAAATTATTTCAAATATGGACAAAAAAATCCCAGTTACAGCATTATTCATGGACATGACGAAGGCGTTCGATTTTGTAGATCACAGACTCCTTCTCATAAAATTATATAAATTTGGAATTAGGGGCAATGTCCTAGAAATAATTGAGTCGTACCTAGTCAACAGAAAACAAATTACTAAAATAGCAAAAATATGTCATAGAACTAACACAGAAAAAACCTACGTCTTATCAAAACAAAGATTTATAAATTACGGCGTACCCCAGGGAAGTGTACTTGGTCCGTTGTTATTCCTATGTTACATAAATGATATTCCCAGAACCATAGAACACCCCATGACTCTATTTGCTGATGACTGTACTACAATATTTATAGGGAAAAACTTAAAAAGATATGAAAATGAAATAAATAATAGTTTAGGCTTAATTATTCAATGGCTAATCGATAACAACTTAAAAATTAATTTAGGGAAAACCCATATCATGAATTTTAACCAGCGAACAAACTCCATTAATACAAATATTAAATATAAAGATAATACAATTACTAAAATTGACAACACAAAATTTCTAGGGCTTTGGTTAGATCAGCACATGTCATGGAAAACACACATTGATCATGTAGTAAAAAAACTAAATCAATATTGCTATGCTTTACACAATTTAAGCAAGGTCGCCAATCGTAGCACCGTTCTTACCGCATACCACGCATATGTCTCCACCACTCTGCGATATGGCGTAATATTCTGGGGTAATTCTACGGATAGAGAATTGGCCTTTAAAGCCCAAAAAAAGTGTCTTCGTGCAGTATGCATGATCCAAAACACTGATAGTTGCAAACCATTTTTTATTAATTTAAAATTACTAACACTTCCGTCCCTATATATTTATGAAGTTGTCATGTTTATCAAAAATAACCTTAATCAATTTGAAACCCTTTCCACTAAACGCCATCAAGGTGCAATTAAATCAAAAACCCACCAAACCGCCCTATTCTCAAAAAGCTTTCTAGGAATGGCTCCAAAAATATATAACAAATTACCTAAACCTATAAGAGCTTCAAAAGACTTAAATACCCTTAAAAAAACGCTTCATAAGTTCCTAATACAGAAAGCATATTACAGCGTACATGAATATTTAGAAGAAAAATAAAAACCGTTATTCCTTATTCTCAGATATATTTGTTACCTACTTACTTTAGTTAGCTATTAATATTGTTACCTTAATTTGTATTGTTTTGTTTATGTTTGTTAGCAATCTTTTTTTATATTTTATAGGCTATAAGTACCACCTGTACAACTATTACTGTGTACGCAAACAATATTTGTACGCCTTGCAAGGCAGCGCATAGTGATACAATACATTTATTTTATAACATCATGTACCACAACATTATACCTATGTGTCACAAATAAATAAATTTGAATTTGAATTTGACAGTATGAAAAATAAAGGTAAACATTCGTAAAAATATGGGAGTTGCCCCTCTGGTGACAAGAGCAAAACTTTTAAAATACCATCCCTATTAAGTCTCAAACTCGTTTTTAATAATCCAACTTGAAAGAATCAGGTCTATTATGTATATTAATATCAGAATTGTTACATTAAATATGTGACAATATTTCAAAATATTCCGAATACAAAATCATTGCAGCGATTCACATCTAAATTTAAAACCTAGCTTAACTCAAAAATTACTTTTTGTGGGCCGAGTTATTTCTGCTAAACTACATCTAAATGATGAACATTAAAAAACTTTCATAACCTTTTATTATCTGTCCAGTGGCCAATAATTTACAGTAATTGCTGAATTATTTTGTCTCAAACTCAAAGCATTACAGGCACTTTTGAATTGTCACAGAGTCAGATCAGTTAGTCAGAAAGTTGAAGCTATTTGCCCATTCCAAGACGTAGATCATCTTTAGGGACAAGAATGGGCAAGAAACTGCAAGGATACTCTTATATATCAAAATACTACAAAAATCTGGGTACCTACATTATTCTTGTTGCTCATATGTGAGAACATAGAGAACTAACATATAAAGTGTTAAGATTATTACAGTATTTTAAAGTAAATAATTAAACAATATACCAAGCCTATCTTTTGTGAATAAAAAATCTATACTTATCATGTTTTATACACAGACTGAGTATTAAAAATATTGGACTGTTAAAATTCCTACTATACCTAGAGCTGACCACCATGCTTGGAATAATACGATTGTTACTCTGTGCCAGACTGTGCAACGCAATCAAAATGCTTGACTGGAAAAAACTTGCAAGGTAAAACAGCCAAAACAGGGTAGATAGGTCATTGTAAAATTGGAGGCATCATAAAAATATTATACTTTCATTTTGGACCTTTCGTGGAAATAAAACCGTTAAATAAAACATTGGTCGCTCAACTAACTCTTCATTTACTCAGATTGGTCGTTAAAATAGTCACGCTGAAAAGAATGTTTACCTGTCATACTAAGATATCAATTAAATTCGTTCCGATTGTTTTCTTTTTAATTACTAAACACCTAGAATCTTAAACATTTCATGTAAATAAAAACAAAACAAAGACCAACACGCAACTCTCGTGTCATGATATTGACATGATTAAATTGGTGTTACCAACTTATAGAAATATAAAACATACCAAAAACCACGGCCTAGTCTATACCCGATTTCTACGAAAATAAACACAAAAATTAACATACAAATTATGAAACTCATGTCAACTGCTGTGATTAGTTGACTGAATTATCAATAGTCATTGTCATCTGTCATTGTCAAATCACTTGGTATGAATTAAATTTTGCCATGTCGCGTCGTTGATTTTCGTTCCAGATACCATGGTTGACAAAGATAATTTTCGGATAAAATTGTAAAGTGTGCTTTTAAAGTCCTGCCACTTGAACACATCTTCATTATTCATCACACAGCTAACGAATTATTAAGTCTGAAACTAAAAAATGATTCGACTACTTCTTCGACGACGACTTCTTGACTATACAGAATAATACAAAATTCAAAAAGATAAGTTCATTACCACACTTACTGACTGACTGTTATCTTTCTGTTGCGGACGCTTTTAACGTGCACGTCTTTCTACATTGGTCTCACATACTTAATTTCAACATGAATGATGTAACTAATATTTTGTAACAATATTTTGATTTAAAAGAGTGTCCGTGGAGTTTCTTGCCCGTTCTTCTCCATAGAGATCTACGCTTTGGAATGGGCAACTAGCTTCAACTTTCTGACTAACTGACCGACTCTTTGACCATTCAACAGTGCCTGTAATTGGTTTATTTGAAATAAATGCTTTGAGTTTGAGGTCGAGTCTGACACCTAAGAGCTCGAAAGGATTCATTAGTAACTATTAAAATCATACAGATTTACTAGGTATGTACAGTCAAACGCACGTCCATGATAAATGAGAACAGTATGACTTTATACAGTCGGGTGGGATCTGTATTTTAGTTTTTTGGCACCGACTTCCAAAATTAAAGTTATTTCATAATTTTAAGTTAATTTCTTTTTGAAATCGATTTTTTTTTATTACTCGGTTATTTCGTAATGTTTAAGTTAGTAGTAAGTAAAAACAGGAATATTTGTTTGTTATAAGTAGTTAATTAGGTTTGTTGTAAATATTGCACTAGAATATGATGCGACACTCGTAGCTCGTATTAATAAGCCAGGCCGTCAGACTTACACGTATTAGTCCATATCTTGAAAACTGCTAAACCGATTTTGATGAAACTTGCACTGTTGCCTAAGTTGCAATAAATGTAATCCAATAACTCCGATTAAAAGTTTTGGAGAAATGCGTGGACAAACATATAAACATACATACACCTATAAAATTTTGTATATTTTATTGGAAGCTCTAATAGATTATCATAATGTCAATATATTGCAGTTCCAATAATATTACATACATACGTGTCGAATTCATAACCTCCTTCTTTTTTTGAAGTCGGTTAATTTATAATATTACTTTAATGATGTTACTTTTTCATCAAATTGTTACAACTATTACTGGTACTTTATATCTACTAATTGACAGATAATTTTTATTATGACAACACTGTAACACGCAGCAGTGTTGTAACCGAACAAAACAATATATAAAATAACGAACCGGCAAAAATAATCCATTAATGATTTTATGTATTTATAGTGTATCTTATTAACTGAAATATATTGTGTTTATTCTAAAAAGGTGTTTCAGGTGTATCTCCATTTAATTCAAGATACGCTGATAAGGATAGCTCATATAAAACTTTTAGATTAGTGAATTGTAACTCCCTCTAGTGAAATTAACCTCAAACTACGCGTTGGCGGAAGATGGCCGTCGCGTGCCGAGTGTTGCTCCGATTGTTTACGACGATTTTTTAAGTTTTTATAATACGAATCCTTATAATTGACAACAGAATAAGTGAAAAAGTTGTATAATTGACCTTTAAAGTGTTCTTTGGAGTGTTTTTACGGTGTTTTATGATAAATTTCTGTCAAAAAGTGCGGCATCAGTAGTGTGAGTGAAGCAACTAGTTTTGAGCCAGTGTTTTTAGGAATGTTGTGAATCCAAGTGGATTGTGTCCATATTACTGGAGTTTGGACTTGCTACAGCCACATTTAGCCCTAAAGGTAGGTTATTCTAACTTTGGAAAACTTTTAGAAACTTCAAGTTTGTTTACATCGGAAAGCGCTACCGCGCATGTTCAGCTCATCGGCAAAGTTTCTTCGGAATAGTTCTTTGGAACAGAAAACTTTCGTGTTTTTTTCTTTTGCTAACCTATTATTTCGATAAGAAATTCTTGTTGCTTGAAACGAATTAGTATATTACATAAATTTCTTATGACCGTCGATTACGCTTCCTTGAACTTATTTCAGATCGGCAGGTCTAGCAAAAGTTACTTATTATTCAAATAAGTTTTTTCTTTTAAACTGAATACCTAACTTTTTTATCGTCTTCTAAGATAGGATTATCAAATTGGAAGTGGAACCCAGTTTATTAGTAGCGCACTACCATTAAAGCCTTCTTATATAGCTTTTTTTCGTGGTCATTGAACCTTCGTTGGTGATGCCGGCATAAAGCCTCCACGGTTATAATTGCTCGAAAAAGATTTGTGATATGAAATACTGAATATCTACTAGATAATAATATTCTTGTAGAATGTAGAAGCTATGATTTATCGCGGAATAGGTAGTAGGTAGCTAGGTAGAGTACAACAATGGCAAAGTTTTTTTTCTTTTATAAATAACCTTTGTTGTCCCACCGCTGGGCAAAGGTCTCCATACTTTCCAATTTTCTTTGCGTTTTGTCTTCTCGGGAGTGTTTTGTTTATTAATTGTTAATAAATAACACATTTAATTATATAAAACATTAGTTATTATGGGTTTTCTATTAAACATTATAGCTAGATACGGTCTACTAGAGCCTATGTTAGACTATGTTGTAATTTATGAGAAAATCACTGTAAAACGTGTTAAGAGGCGGATTTATAGCCAAGTAATACGTAATTAGACTATTAAAATGCTGAACTAGCTTTTACTGCACGTAATCATTATGTGCCTACACTATTTGCCACAGATTGAATAAGTTAACTCCAATTTAGGTACTAACTTACGTCTGACAAGATCTAGCAATTTACGTTTCTCTAAGTAGCTAATAAATGTACAACCTGTAACATATTATCATCCCTACTTATTTTGAAATTATTTTCAATGGCAGGCACCTGAAAACGAATCCTAGCTTGGTTGGAAACTAATAGTGAACTAGATTAAGAATCTCGCAGAAAGGCGCGACGCGACTCTGGTGGAAGAATTTCTATGAAAACTTCATGGAAATTGTTCTACCGGAGTCGCGTCGGGCCTGTCTGCGGGAGCCCTTAGGTTAAAACCTTCTTTTAGGTGTACCTTATGGGTCCGCAAAACGATCATTTGCGATTGATCAATTGCCATCAATTTCTATTGTAGTAGGACATTTCAATTGCACTTGGTTGACGGTCAATTTCTGCATCAATGTGTATCCATCACGTGAAAATTGACAATTGCAATAGATCGTTTCGGGGACACTTTATAATTATGTAACTACCTCATGACTTTGAGCATCGCTCACAAACGCAAAAAAATACCAGACAAAAATTTCCAATTTAAATTTGGAACAAACAATTCCATCGAATCAATAAATAAAATGGCTTCTATAATGAAAGCATTGCCAATTAATGAATACAACACAAGATTCGAGCTTAATTAGTTAATGTTTGCAACACCGTTAATTTAAAATGGACATTTTATAATACTAGTAATGTTTAATTTGAACTCAGTTTTATTTAAAGGCCCTCTCATTTATTAAATACAATTTACGGTCGGAATGATCTTCATTAATAAAATCATATTTGGGTACCTACCTCTCTTTTGTTATGGTTGTGGCGAGCGTTTTGAGCTGTTTCGGAATTCGGATGCCTTTAAAAAAAATTGCGTAATCAATGTAGGGTAACATCACTAACGGATAACTAACCCCTTTTTAGCCTAGTCTGGATCTCTGGCTACCCTTTTTAGGTACTAGGTACAGGCAAGATGATATAAATTTATGCATGAGTAAGAACCGTAGTTATCGACATAGCTTGCAGAGTAAGTGGCAGTGGGCTGGTCATGTTTATCGAAGGACTGATGGCCGATGGAGCGGACTAGTCCTGGAGTGGAGTCTGCGTATCGGATAGCGTAGTGTGGGACGCTACTCCCCTCAAATAGTTGGACTGACGACCTTAAGACACACAGACAGGCTGGGACAGACTGGATGCGGAAGGCGGAGGACAGGATGCTGTGGCGCAGCCTGGGAGAGGCCTATCTCCAGCAGTGGACTGCGATAGGCTGAGTGGATTGATTGTAAAGTAAAAGTACTTAGGCAGGTACTTACAGTAAACTCTGTGTAGTCTTACCTCACAGAAGGCACAGCATACTTAATTCTCATAAAGATCTCACACTTAACTTCTTAAGAACAAGTACAGTCGTAAATTACCTAGTACAGTATTATTAATAAGTCTCGTTATTAAAATTTTAATAACTGGATCAGATGAGTTACAACCTCAGATGAGCGCTTGTGTGCTAAGTTATTACCTGAGATCGGTTTTCGCTATTACGGTTATGAATAAATAATATGGGACTTTTCGAGGAAATATCGTTGTTCTACGTTACTGAAGACGGCATTATGAAATAGGTATTATTTAATCTTAATACAGAATTAATTTTGTGTCTCGCGTTGATCTACGTTATGAAGGGTTAAGGCTCAGGGCAGGACCTGGGCCTAATTTTAAATTAAACTCGACAGAATGACGATGCAACCTTTTTCACTTATTTCAGAGCTTGCAAAAAGCACTCTTCTTCCCAGGAGCGATCTTACTTCAGTGTGGGAAAGAGATGGAGCTAGACGTCCTGTATAGCTCCATCTCTTTCTCACACTGAAGTAACATTAAAATAATACTGCTTTTAAGAGGTGGTGGTTGGCCCCCAGGAGTCTAAACATTGCAATTTAATGAGCTCTTTTTATACAAAACTAGCGACTCGCCCGCGCCTTTGCTTCGTACTATTTTTATGACGTGACAAAACATTGAGATTTTATTATTAATTTAAGTTTAATTTTACATAAACCTTCTGGAAGAAATTCTCTAAATGGTGGTGAAATCCGCAATAAAATCCGTTACGTAGTTTAGAAGAACAACGCGGTCACACAGACAGACACGAAAAGCGACTTTGAATTTATATTACGTAAGCAAATAAAGGCGTTCATTTTGAGACAGGAAGGCCGAAGGACAGGAACATCAAAGAATGGCGATAAAACGACTAAGTAAAAGGTGTTCTTAGAAATTGAGTTTGTAGGCTTCCTTTCCCGTGGCTTTATATTTCCGGTAAAGAGAAGAAGAATAGAATCCGTCATTGATCTGTAGCTATTTTGTTGAATAGTAAGTGTTCAGTAAGTGCTACGTGAGTACCTACAAGAAAACAGCTACTAATTACACCTACCACGAGCTTATTCCCTACTAGGTGTGCCCCGCGACTTCGTTCGCGTTAGTCTTAACATACACAATATACTAAAATATCAGCCACATTTTTATCAAAACACCCTCGTCCCCCGACCCGGCGCGTTGCATCGCCCTCCCACACTATTACTTCGTTTTCGCTTAGCGTTCTTTCTAACTTTTTTCTTCTTGCTCGGCTCGTAAGGGTCGCAGCGTGATGTTAAATAGCCTATAACCATCCTCGAGAATTGGGCTACCAAATGCTAATAATTTTTCAAATCCGACTGGTAGTTCCAGAGATTAGCGCAAAATAGCTTAAGTTTCATGGATTTTATTTTTTTGTGCGGAACCCTAATTCTTTTTCGAAAATAAAAGTAGCCTAAGTTACTCCCTATAACACCAGCTATCTACCAGTGAAAGTCCCGTCAAAATTGGTCCAGCCGTTTCGGAGATTAGCCGAAACAAATAGACAGACAGATAGACAAAAAAAAATGTTTTTTTTTTCTCTTATAAGTACCGTATATACCATCATATGCATTTAGTAAAAAGCTGTTATTTTGACATTACAAACAGACATTTAAATTTTATTTATTAGTATAGATTAATTCAAAATGAAGGTAAACAATCTTTCTCTCCGATAAAACCAGACCCAGAGACTATCCTTCTAATGTATTTTATTAAAACTAAATAAAACCCTCAATAACAACGTGTCAGTTACAAACATTCCATTTTTAAATAAAATTTCAGACTACCCACTCATGCGTCATAGTTGCATCGGCCATCATCAGTATTCACTGGCATATTTCATAATAATTCACCATGCATGCCTGCATACATTGATTGGTTAATTGTTATGCGAAACTGCACCATGACAATTGTCTTTGTTGTATTAAAATGGTTGTTGCAGAAGAGTGGAATATTAATCAGGACTTTTATTGAATGTAGTTTGATTAATAAGTTGCTATCGTTTTAATTTTCTCTGCGCAGGTAATGTGAATTGTTTTGAATGAACTTAGTTGATTAGTTGCTGCGATAAATGCTTTCGTTTTCATTCTAGTAGTCGACATCCTTTACGTACAGGGTGATAAAAATTATGGCAAAGTTCACAGTGATCAAAAAAAAAAAACACCCGAAACAATTTAGCTCTTACAGCGGAGCAAACACTTGTCTACCCTTTTCTACAACGAATGCTCAATCATTCTGCCTGTCTTTTCCCAACTATGTTGGAGTCTGCTTCCAGTCTATCCGGATGCACCTGAATATCAGCTTTTTACATGGAGCGACTGCCTATCTGACCTCCACAAACCAGTTACTGGGTAACAGGATACCCCTTGTAGTAAGACTGGTTGTCAGACTTTCGGGCTTCTGACTACCGAACGACTGTCAAAGATGTACAAATGACAGCCGGTACCAACTGCTTCACGTGCTTTGCGAGGCACGGAGAGGTCTCGATTATGTAATGGATGGTCACCCATCCGCGGTAAGTGTAGCTTAACCTTCGATCGGCCCGTGCGGCTATTATTATTTAGAATTTTACAAATGTTTATTTCCAACAACAGAAAGCTAAATAGTTTCCCCGTACTTATCGATTTAAAATAATCGAAGCCCAAAGTATCGATTGTCTCGACTCTCTTCACTTGTAAGTTGTAAAACCAACCTGTTTTCCCGGGTTGTTTTTTACGATGTACATGAGGCGATAACCAATCGAATTGGGTTCCCGTGGCGCTGTATTAAGCTAAAAATCTATCACTATTCAACAGCTATAAAATCTGATAAGATGTTGTTTTATGTGGCTGCAAAAGCTTTGAATAGCGCTGATAATTAAACTTCGACTATATAATATCTATGTATATTTAAATAATAAAGCTGAAGAATTTGTTTGTTTGAACGCGCTAATCTCTGGAACCACCAGTCGGATTTGAAAAATTCTTTTTGCATTTGGTAGCCCAATTCTTGAGGAAGGTTATGGCTATTCTTAACATCGTGCTACGACCCTTAGGAGCTGAGCAAAATGAAAAAAAAATCTGAAGGAACGCTAAGCGATAATTATAAGAAATTAATAATAGCGCGGGCGGGCGATGCGATGCGACGCAGTGGGTTTGGGGCCGTGGGAGTTTTATAAAAATGTAGCTGTTATTTTAGTATATTGTGTATCTTACGACTTCCACGCGAATGAAGGCTCGGGCAGAAGCTGGAGTGAAAGAAGCTTAAAGCGGCTGTAAGCAAGAGTCTAGCTTTAAAGGTGCTGCACGGTAACATTTGTAACACTGGACATTGGGCAACCTTGCTTGTCATGACTTGTTGGATTATAAAAAGACAATAAAATTATGAAACTACTTGAGCAGGTATTTGTGTAGGAAGCGACCACAAAAAAAAAAATGGAAATTATCTCGAGAATGCGGAAAATACTCCTACTTCTGAAATACTCCTGAAAGCCAATAACCGTAATTATAAACGTTCAAAATCTAGACGCAATGTCAACACAGCGACAATCAATGCCAAAAATGTAGGTAAATTAGAGGTATTTTTTACAGATCGAGACAGATTAAAATGTGAACGTTCTTAAAAATACGGGAATTGACCCTCTGTTCTCAATAACTACGAGTACTACGATCGCATAGGTTTGTGCTATGAAAGTTCTTGTCGAAACCATGACAGTTCCGGTCGGTTCAGAAATACATGCACCATTTTTAAAGTTCAAAACTTAAACACTCATAGACATCGATAGAATGAGACATCCACCTACTATGTGAGGGATTCTCAATCACGCAAAAACGGCTGAACGGATTCAAATGAAATTTGGCACACCGATAGACCATGACCTGGGTTAGGACATAGGATACTTTTTATCCCGTGGGATAATTTTCGACCTCCACACGGGCGAAGCCGCGGGCAAAAAATTAAGGGCAGTAAATTATAGAAAAACAAACATTCGCTAACCCAAAACCACCGTAACCTACCGTTTAACCACGGTAATCCTAAAGGCTGTAGCTTCACGGCTCGGTTTTTTTAGACAAAACTATCAGGATCGCGTTACTAATTGTGGTTAGGCGGCAATTAAACAATTAGCTGTAATGAATGAGGTTCTCACGCATCACCTGTGATTGAATTGGAACCGATGTAAAGAGTACTTACTTAAAACTCTTTACCCGGCTACGCGATCGGCGACGGCAAAGTTAGAGTTATGTTTTTCACGCGTATCTTTGTAATCTTTAACCGCTGGATGGGTTTTCATAAATGAGGTGTCTGTCGACTCGTCTAGGTCGTCCGATGGTTACAGGCTAACATTTGTTTTTTTTTTTAATCAAAATGGCGGATTTTAGACGTCAATAAGAAGTCTTAGAAAAAAGTTAACTATTCCAAAAATTTTACACACTAAAAAGGTTGAAAATAAAAAAGGATTAAAAAAAAACAAAAACAGACTGCAAATTAAAAGTTCAAAACAAGCTCACTTTTCAAGCAGTCTGGTGCAGTCAGTCGGTGGCATCAAATCGGAGATTGAACTAAAATAACCACATTAACCACCAACTGCATTATGAAAAGTGAGCTTGTTTTGAACTTTTTAATTGCAGTCGGTTTTTTTTTAAGTTTATTTGACGTTTGGGTGCTTCATTCTAAGAATTTGTTTCCCAATTCAGACTTATTTGAACACAAACGTAGGAAGTTTCTTAACACAAGGTCTCTTATTATTACTTTGTAATATTATTTTTATGTCCGACTTAATATTCCGTTCCGGTACAACATAAAATCTTAATATTTTCCATACGCGTTACGAAAAGGGACATCTCGAAAAATGAAACGTAAACAGCAATAAGGACTCGAATGACGGGCGAAAACATTTATTCCCATCGTTCATGGCTTTATTACCCACTTAATTGCCCACTTATTCGCAATGAAAACAAAATGCCCTCAATTATTAGCGTAATACCCTCCAGAGGCGTTTTTCACAATATTCTTTGATGTTACCTGATTTTTGTCCATCGAGTGTTTTTCTTTACTGATCATATCTGTTAAACAAATATTGGAGTACCAAGATTTCGATTTTGCGTTTCAATACTTAATTTGAAGCAGTTTTTGGTGTAATTCATGCGTTCATAGCCTACGAGTTACCGATGAAGATCGATTGATGCGAAAAATCGTGATTTTCGTAGAACCATGTTTGTTTACCAAATTGGAAACGTAACGAAAAATACAATGTAAGAACATTATATTATGATTGTTCCTTGTTGATAAATCTGGAGTGGTATTTGAATCTGTTTACAATATTTTCCATAAATCGTCGATAAAGTCTGTCATGTTTACTTTGGGCTTACGGGTCTGGGGTATGCAAATGTACGGTTTCGTAAATGTCACTTTTGGATCTTTATTGGGATACTCGTGTTTAGCATAATGTATAATATTATGTGTATACTTACTTAACATGTAGAATCAATACTTTTAAAACTTATAACAGCCGCACGGGTCGATCGAAGGTTAAGCTAGGCTGCTAGGCTTGCCGCGGTCGGTTCGTGAATGGGTCATCCATCATCCATCACACATCAAGACCTCGGAAAGCACGTTAAGCCGTTGATCCCGGCTGTCATTCGTAGATCTTTGACAGTCGTTGCGGGTAGTCAGTAGCCCGAAAGTTTGACAACCAGTCATTGATTTAAAAAGTAACGGTCTTCCGAAACGTTGCGTGACGCGTTCGCCATATAGAAACGCTAACGCCATCTATTAGAACTACTCTTTTCCATATATTTTTTTTCATTTCATTCGTTTGCAAAGTTAAGTCACCCAACCGCACCAAAGAGTAGTAACTTGAACCGCACGGTAGGCGTGGCCTCGCGTCGTCTTTGCCAAACATTGAGACAAGTAGAAAAGTAAATTGTTTTAAATAATGTTAGAAATTGATTGAATTACATATTTTTGATTTAACGGTGATATGAAATGTTATAATTTTTTTTATTACGCTTTTTGTCGTAGTTCACACAACCCTTCACGACACAATTTGGCATTTTTGCGTATAAAATTTACGACCGCTCCCGCAGACAGCCGATCGCGGATTAGTTCACTTCGGTTTAGGAAATACCGTTCTGGGACCAAGTTCGAGCCGTCATTGTAATATGCGGTCCGCCCAGTCCTTACGCAGTAATATAAGTCAATGCAACCGGTCTTACCATGGGGTAAAATACTGGTATTTAGCTGCATCCGGTTAGACTGGAAGCCGACCCCAACATAGTTGGGAAAAGGAAAAGGCAGATTTATTGACTTTTCACAGAGCGTGGGTGACTAAATACTCCAAATACTTCATGCCATCTTCAACTTCATGTAATAACATTTTTCGTAGATATTTCATCGTTGATCTATTTTATTTACCTAGAATTGTCTTTGAAAGTTCAACCTCACTTGCTCTCCAGACCAGCGTAGGTAGGAAAAACTAATCCTTTGTTATCTGGAAGTGTTGAGACTGGAAAATGATTGGAATGATGATTCTGACTTATGAAAAGAGCAAATGTAATAGAAACTCCTTGATTTTCTTTGAATGTGAGCGTACTTGATGTAACAATAAACGTAGGAGCGTATTTACAGGATATTACATTTTTAGGGATTTCTATTTGTTTGCACGTAGAAATAGGACCTTATTTGCGACTTTTATTGTAAGTAGGTGAGAAACGAGCTATCGAATGGTAAGAATAGAATGCTTTTAATTTCCTTGTACTTAGTTTATCCTCTTTTATCCCAGAGTAATCCCATAATTTAGTTAGTGTGACTGACAAACAAACTCACGCCATGGCGATCCATGGGAAAAAGCAAAACAGGCAGAAATCTTCAACATAGATTTTCTGACTTTCAATTGTAAACGTTTTAGTTTAAAGGCTCCTGCAAACGGGCGTGACATGCAACGCGAATCACACGTACGCGACATAAAGGCGACGCGTGTCACGCAACGCGCGGTGCCTTTATGTCGCTCGCGTCGCGTGTCGCGCCTGTTTGCAGGAGGCTTTACTTCAAGCAGATTTCAACAACTACATCGTAGCTAATAACTTTAACCTAAATCATCCCACCGCAATTCCCATTCGTTCCACTGTTCGCCAAAAAATAACAGTCAGTTTGTCCCACAAACATATCCAGCTCATATTTGCTGTTACAAAGTAGCTGGAAGCAGAGAACTTTAAATAAAACAGTGTAAAGACAGTCTGAACTGCATTCAGCTTGTGTTTGCGCGTCTCGTCAACATTTACTCTGGCCAGCCATTTAGTCGTGTTTGCACACAGAGTAGTTAGTAACTGGAGTGAGAATTAAAATAAACCGTAGTAATATATATGGTCATGAAACATTACCAGTGTGGTAGATAATAATAATTTCTGATTTAAAATTCTCAACTTTTGGGTATTGTTATACAAGGTGTAATTTTAATCACCGTGAATCTCTTAAGGGGTCATTTTACTCATCATTATGAACAACTTTTACTACAGGACCAAACTTGAAATCGCGAAAAAAAATCAGCTGTTCCCTATATTTATGTTCGCATACCTAACTCGTCAAAATGTAGGGGCACTTGATTTTTTTCCCATAGTAAAAGTTGTTCATAATGACGAGTAAAATGTCCCTTTAAGAGGTTAAGGGTGATTAAAATTACACCTTGTAGAGTACCTTTAAGACGGTCATAGTATAATATGCTCGCTAAAATATCTCCAATCGAATAAAAGTTATAAAGTATGGCAATATTCGCAGGTCAATTTAAGTTTAGGCCGAAGTCTTTGAGAGATCATAATAATATACTGAAAAATGGGGAGGAAAAGATCGGAAGTCAACCAACGACAGACACTTCTTTCCCACATGCCTTAAAGTCTCACTGCGCAAAAAACTAACCACCAACATGAGCACTCCATTGACTCACTTCTCCGCACATCAGCTACTTCATTAGAACACTCTTTATGTCTAACAGACTAACAACACGGCATTTGAGTGTTTGGAAACTGATTTGGTACGAGATAAGGTTTACTTTGCTTTGTACTTTGTACTGATTTGGTAGTTAGATTTTTTTTTATTGTAGTTTGATGAACCGAATAAACGAGTTGAATATACAATGTTATGATGCTCGAAAGGGAGTAATCTGCTTTATTCCGATTGAATTTAAAAGCTTGAAGTTAAGCTCGAAAATATTCATTTACAAGGAAGCTAAACTTTATAATGTAGGTAAAATTTTCCGGTTTTCTGCAACACGTCCTAATATGCTCTCGATTTATAGAATGTGTCAACAAAATCCACACAACAAACTTGATAAAAAGTTCTTAAACCCGAGTAGATGGTTAGGTACCGACCAAAGAAAGTGTTTACTTCCAAGTTCCTTCTCACAACCCACGTAAAAGGCAACGACATTATAATCTAGCGTCTGTCTGAAAGTCTGAACGTTGCCACATCATGAAAAATCCAATACAGTGGAGAATCGTGACTTGGCAGTGTAATAACCCTGAATAACTAAAAGTTATTCTTCTGGCGACGCCCAAGCAGTTTGACGCCTCAAACACGACTTGCGATCAAGAAAAATTGATGATGTCCGAATTTGAGGGTCCGCATCGAAATTGAGGGTTTCGTAATAGCCTTTTGGGGACTATGTGTGCACAGATACCTACTAGAAAGCTGTTTTCCGCTAGAAATACTGCTAAGAAAGGACAACTTTTTATTTCTCTCTCAAGGATCTTGCGTCTTTCTGGTGTTTTTATATGCTTGGCTCAATGCTGGTCCTGCTCCACAAGGGCGCAGAAAACAATTGATTAGCATTCGAAAATATTGTTGGAGCTGTTGAAGATTGTAAAAACTGTCTTTGCATTATATAGATTCAATCTCTTACTATTGTATAATTACATAGCACATGTGTGAGCACTATGTACCTACCTACTATAAAGCTACCATTAACTGGTTACGTCTTTTAGTGACTTGAATTTGCCCTGGCGAATGTGAGTATGCCATGCTCACTCAAATGTCTCGCTGGTGGTGGCGTGTGTGTTGGATCATTGAGTTCCCTTCAAAATGGTTGAGCTAAATGGTGCTGATCCTTGCGTCATATTCGTGAACGGGCGCCGTCAGTAAGGACTGGTCATCTCTTAGCTGCCACGGCTTATTTTAATTTTTGAATCGTTTTTGACTCGATCTTTTTGTTGCGGACGCTTTTAACGTGCACGTCTTTCTACATTGTTCTCACATACTTAATTTTAACATGAATGATATAACCAATATTTTGATTTAAAAGAGTGTCCGTGGAGTTTCTTGCCCGTTCTTCTCAGTAGAGATCTACGCTTTGGAATGGGCAACTAGCTTCAACTTTCTGACTAAACTGACCGACTCTTTGACAATTCAAAAGTGTCTGTAATTGGTTTATTTGAAATAAATGGTTTGAAGTTGAGTTTAAACCTTATTTATCTCATAACTGGGCAAAATTCTAATGCAATCTTCCAGAACTTAATTGGCTTCACCGTTTCATGCCAGCTTGTTATCCATCAATTCCTTCATAATTTTACTGTTTCCTAAGGCATCACATCATGCCATGCATCTCTCCATGTGACATGATAACACAGTCTTAGTCCTCCGTAGAGCTGAATTAGTTACACTGTGGCATGTCTAGTGCTACAGCAATATCAAAGAGGTGTCGCTTAGCTTGGATTCTACATCCCAATTAGCGATGCAGGCGGTGATTTTCAGTGGCGCCTCTGTGAGGTGTAATGGCATTAATTACAAATGACGTTGGCTTCTAAACTAAGTTACTAATCACTGCTAGTCCTTTCGTATGATGTTTAAATCTTAGATATTATACTGTGGATGGAAGACCGGCTCCTAATTACATAAGTTTATACAGGCATGAAGGAACAGGGTGTAAAGTTCACTGATCCTCCATAGAAAAGGGAGGATCCTCCGACCAGACGGGTGTTGTGACTGGTGGGCTACTGCCCGACAGTTGATGTCGGGATGTTGTATATGTGCTAGTCGCGCGGTAAACTCTGAATGCGCGATGCAGGATTTTGCGTGACGTCAGTGTGATGCGTTCCATTGTGGCGATGTAGATATGGCCGCCACAAGTTTTCTAATTAGCTCCTAATACTGATAACGATTATGAGGATAGTGGGAGATGCTTTTTTATGTTAGTTTATCATATTTTATTTATGTACACAGTTATAGGCGTAATAATAATAGTTTATTTGGAACAATTTAAGTACTTATAACTTAACAAAAGACACAAAGATAGCTGCAGTAAAATACTGTGGCGCAGCTATTAACGCTCAACACGAAATACATGGAAGACATTTTTGTTCCAGACACATCTTTATGGAAGTCTTACAGTAAATTAAAAATTACAAAAGAAGAATTCGCTAAAAGCTTGTATGTAATGATGTGGAGTGGACGTGGGGGTGAGAGTGTTTGTGTGTGCTTTGGAGACAACGCTTGATTAAAAGTAGCATAAGTCGTAGTTATAACCATTAACGACCCGTATATTATAAGAACTGCACAGTACAGCACGCAAATCCAGTTCACTTAACTAATGATCATTAGAGCATTAGTCATTATACACTTGCAAGACTACAATCGGCTAAGCGAAGGGAACTCGGCCTGGGAAAAGACTAGAACAACAAGAGGGTCAACTACTTAGGTAATATTGTGATCATTAAACTCAATTGAATGGAACATGTTTTACGTAGCGTCAAGTGGCAACAATGAATCTCGTGTTAGCTCTGAGCTCTAAACTCTCATCAGTGTCCAATAAAAATAATATTGTGACCTGAAAACTTTGAATGGACGGACAAGGGTGGTCGTTAGTTGAAAACTTTCCACTAGATATTGATACTACTATGGTACTGTAGCTTATTATCACTTTGACAGTTTAAAATGTGGAGAGTGACTATGTGGAAAGAATTTCAGTATTTAACCACATCATCATCTGCCTTAGCCTTTTCTCAACATGTTGGAATTTCAGTAGGTAATCATATTTTTGATACGTGTTCCTCATACCAAATAACAATGCAACGTAGTAAAATAAAAAGTCTAGTAAAAACATAAAACACTAGTACTTAAGTAACAAGAAACTTGAATCTTATATTTACTTGTTCCAGACTCAAAGTCAAAGTCTAAAGTCAAATCATTTATTACAAATAGGCACATAAAAGGCACATTTGAATGTCAAAACTGCCTATAGATACAGGTCCAAATACTTAGCGACGTGCAAAAGAAAAATCTTAACTTCTCATACCCAGAGGTTTTCGAAAATACCCCATGTACCTATGTTCCGCGATGTTTGTAGTTTTCGAGTAATTTTTTTTTTGTAATTTTTTAGAGTTGGAGCTACAAAAACTCATATCTTATTTTTTTTGTAATGGGTATTTTTCAGATTTTTGTTTTGTGACATAATCATCTTGAATGTTACTTTCATACGTAAAATAATAAACTTCCTAACATTCCTCCAAGTTACTCAAACAAGTATCGATAGCAGGGATTTAAGTTTTTAGTGGGATAGACTTAAGTTTAAATAACTCGAAAACTACAAAAAATCGCGGAACATACATCCTGGGGTATATTCGAATACCCCTGGTTATGAGGAATTCAGATTTTTCCTTTGGACATCACTATTTGAACCACCTGTGCATACAATTGCCTAAATCTTTTTTTTTTCCTTAGCACATCTCCAGTCCGCCTAGAGAAGAACACACATTAAAAAGTTCCATCAATAACGTCTACAAAGTTCTTTGATAAGAATTCTGCAAGGTCGCCTCAGACAATAATAAATTACAGAACTTATATATTTTACTAGTCACTGTTGGAACTTGTTGAAAAAGAAGTTTCGCTACATCCTTCTTATCTGCTCTTAAAACTGGATTATTAACTTCATTAGCTGAAGAAGCATTCTTAAGTTTTAATTGAGCATTATTCATGATGTTTTCGTTAAGTTACTTAATTACTCATGCTTTCTCGAGGGAATATATTAAAATCCTCAAAGTCAGTCTGGAGGCCGAGTTTGTTCTGCATAATTTATAGCCCCGAATTCTGTTTCCATATATCTAAAATTTTCATAATCTCCTATCCCCAATGTTCAGTGTAAGTGTGCAATAAATATTGTATGCAATGGGGCTACAACATGTTATTTGCTAACTCAGAATCCCCTGCTTCTGTGCAGGGGTCGTTTCTATTCATAATACGGCCAGAAATTGCGAACAAATCATTCATACTAAAACAAACTTTACGCCACTGGTGTTTGGGCCGGAATTGGTTTCCGCAATTTCTTAAGTTTCACCGTCCTAGATTTATGTTGGTTATTACATTTTACACGCGTGAAATGAACACGTATCAAATGAAAAATGCAATTTGCAACTTTATTTTAGTTGACACAGGAACTATTTGAGAAAAATCCCAAGAGCTATAGAGTTCCTTTGTTAGATCCCTGTTGAACCCTTTTGTCGTTGAGGCCGTAAATTATCTATTTAGGTTTGCATTTGGCGATAAATTGCTTTTTATTCAACGAATCGTAAAAAGAAACATGTCAACACAGTATTATTAAAAACGATATGTATTCAGACGTGAATGGCACATTCATAACAGATGTGACTTTAATCAAAAGCTTGTCTAGTTGCGTTTGCTCCGACGTTAGTTCTCAAGCAACTTTAATAACATTTTCGAACTGAAATACCGATGTTATCGATAAAGTTATTAGAACACGAAGCCCTTTATCTAAGCCATCGGATGTACTGAGAGCCGTTCGGAGTACTTACCTAATCTGTACGGTTGCTATCTTGGGTCATAGGCCAGCAGATACCGTAAGTCGTACGCCAAAAGCCTTCCAGCGATACTGGTACGTATAGGTATCAAACTAAGGTTAATTTTCCAATGAGTCGATTGGAAACCGACGTCAGAGTTACCAACATACCGCATTTCGTTGAAGAGTACATTCTAAAGAACTCTCTATGCCGAGTTCGACCTATTTCCGAATGTGATTGATGATTTCAACCCCTCATTTTATCGGGATCGAACGATCATTTTGAATCTTACCTCGTTCGGAATACAGTTCATAATCATTTCGATTGTGCTATTTAATTTGCAATTATTTATTGTCAAACTGCAGCTGCAGACTTTTGGTAGCATATTTTTGGAAGGAAATTAAATGTAGCTGTACATATTAAGACAAGAACCAGGAAATTCTCAAGAGATAAGTAAATTCTGACCTAGTTAGCTCAATTGCTAGAGTTTGCCTCTAAAACGTGGAGTTCTTGGTTTGAATAGTAAGTGGAGTAGGTATTTCCGAGCATTCCTTATCTGTGTCTTAAGGATGTTACCAGACTTATAATCTTTTTAGTCACGAGGAAAATAAATTGCCTTTGTTCACGCCAAAAGTGGAAAACTCCGATTAGAAACCATAGGGCAAACATTTTTAATACTGTCATGTTTTGTATGAAGTTTAAATATAAAATAACGTATTATTTATTCAGCTTCATTTGGCTTCATTAAACCTTAATATTGGAAAAATAATACTCGTAAAAGCATTACCATAGCTTCCGCCATAACGTCGAGTATTTCCTTACCATTTTTTTGGTCCGTCACATCCGTTTGTCCGGACAATTAGCTTGTTCCCTTTGCCCGGCTTTTGTTCTTCTTTGCATAATATCCCCAAGAACACGACTTAATTTCTTTATAGACATATATTGCTTTTTTCTTCGGCCAGAAATTAAGGACGGGACGTCCCTTTTGTTACTCAAAATCTGAACGTGAAAACGAGTACTGAAGAGCTTTACAGAGTTAAAAATGCTTCCTTAGACTGTGGAAATTAAAAATGAATTTACTCTGAAACTCGTCTAAAAGCACAATGAATGGACAGAGATAAAAGGAGGAAACTTTGTAACCCGACTGTTCATTATTCGAGTCATTAAGTCCATTTTCACTCGACTAAGACGAGGAGTTAATCTTTATGATACAAGGTATGTTTTTGGTTCTTTAAGCTTACTATTTGACACATCCGTCTTGCATCGTTGAATAATGGCTCTGGTCCATTAAAATATCTACTTTGGACGCCCCTAAGCTTCTAAATATAACATAACTGTGTCCCTTGACAGCTAAATGTTTATTTGTGGGAATTTTTTGTCGTGGAATGACGTTTTTTTTTGTGTGTAAAGCGGTATGATACGGGATTTTACATGTTAAACTTGAGTCGTGTTGAGCTCTCGTAATATGTTTTATTTTCTTAATGTTTACAGTGTTTTAGACATTGAGTACGTATAAAAAGACTTACTTTGAGCTCTTAGTTTATAACTGAACTTATTTAGGATTTAGTTCTTTAACAATGTGTCGTATTGGTAGTATTTTATCTGTTTTTAAAGGTTTATGTTCTCCAAAACGGTTGAATTTATTCAAATTAACTTGGAAAACAGTATTCTAAGTTTTAATACTTTTGATTGTAACTAGAACAGGATAGCTGATGGTCTTAAGAGGGCGGTCGCATTTTGTTACCTCTCTCGCTTACATGGGACCAAATTTTTTAGAACAGTTAAATGAAAAGATACTTTTTTGCAAAAATTTAATTAATTGGCGATTTAATAAATAATATTACTGTAAAAGGTAATTATTAAAACACATTTCTATTGTGTTATCTAATAAACTCAGCTCAATAAGTATTATGATCTGTTTTAATGACGATATAAATAAATGCCACAATAAAAATGTGTTTTTAATAATTACCTGTTAAATCGCCAATTGATTACATTTTGCAAAAAAGCATCTTTTCATTTAACATTCTTAAAAAATGCAAAATTCTTAGCCAAGCCATAATAAGAAAAGTTCACACAAATATCAAGAAACAAGTTTTGAATGAAATTGCTATTGAATATTAAGTTGAACTTGACGCAAGTCTATTGGAAACAACGAACACTTAACATTTGAAAACAATGAGTTATTTCCCGGAGTCAATACCGAACAGCATTAGTCATACATAAGTTTTATTGATATTTTAAATGACCGGCGTGGTATTTTTATCTCAGTACGTTAAGTTTAACTTTTATTTACTTAGAGAATTCTACCATTCCGCTTCGGACAGAACTGTCATTGTATAGTGTGTGGTTATTTTATGGACGTGGTAGGTTTTTTTTTGTTTCCTTGGCTTTGAAGCTTTGAAGCTTGGCTTTCAGTTTTACTCATCTCACTCAAGCGGAGTTTGAAAGCACGTTTTATTTGATACACATCCTTTACTTGTAATAGTCGTCAGTATTCTATGGATTCTCAAAGCACTTTTATTTAATGAACATTGTATCTCAAAAAAGAGTAATGAAATATTACGTTACGATAATTCTTTGGATGCAGGAAGAATCGTACTCTATACCTAACTTAGGAAAGCAAAAACTGATCGCAATAATTCCACTACCCACTTTTGAAATAATTCTTTTGAATGAGCTGTCAATTACCTGAAATGTAAAAAAAAGATTCCGACGAACTGAGGACCTCCTCCTTTTTTGGAAGTTGGTTAAAGAGATGAAAAATGAGTTGATAGTCTGTTGTCATTTTGGTCTCGATCGTCCCCGAAAAGGTCTAGTTAAACTCGAGGAAGTTTTTTAGTAAACTTTAATTAAATTGCTACAAGCTCTCATAGATAACTACATATTTAGTAATTATATCCGGGCTAGCTTCGCGGTGTAACCTAGTTTAAGCTGTAAATTAATTAAAAGTTTAATTTCGGCTACTTTATGAAGTGCTGTCGAGCGTGTTTACTGCTATCTGCCATTAAAATTTAGCTAAAAAACTTTAGGCATCTAAGTTTCGACCCAAGTTTGCACGGGCGATTTTTATTCGCATACTGGATTTTAAACGCACTGCTTAGTGCTGAGAGTTGAAAATCCAGTGCGACGAAAAAAACACACTGTTGGATTTTCAACTCTCAGCTCTAAGCTGAGCGTTGAAAATCCAGTGCGCGAAAAAAAATCGCCGCGATATTTTTACGTCCGTGCGTACGTCGGCCTTACGTCCTTGCGAACTTGAACTTACTTAAATATAAATAGGTTTATTTGGTTAGTTGTGTAAAGACCAATGGCCACGTTTTTCATTCGAAGATATAACCAGTGCTGTTAAAATACTTAAAATGTTCGTCGTCATTTTATTATACAAAATGTACTTACAGCTGTTGCCCGCGATTTCATATGCATGTGTTTTATATTTCATAATTTTTTAATAAAAGCAGTCCATATCCTTCTTCAGGTCCCAGGCTACCTAACCTATCTATCAAACACAACGATTGGTTAAGTGGTTTAGGAGTGAAAAGGTAACAGACAGACAGACAGAGTTCCTTTCGCATTTATAATATTAACTGGCTTCTGCCCGCGACTTCGTCCGCGTAAAATTTCTTGTTTCGCCGTCCCACCCCGTCACATCGCATCGCTTACCCGCGATATTACTTCGTTTTCGCTTAGCGTTCTTTCTGACTTTTTTTTTCTTTTTGCTCGGCTCCTAAGGCTCCTAGTTGATGTTAAATAGCCTATAACCTTCCTCAAGAATTGGGCTATCAAATGCAAAAAGAATTTTTATATCCCGACTGGTAGTTCCAGAGATTAGCGCGTTCAAATAAACAAAAGAAACAAACTCTTCAGTTTTATTATTAGTATAAGATAGATATCAAGGTCTGAATGGATAGTATGAATTTAATTACATACTTGATTTGTGTAACCCTGTAATTTGAAAACATTGTAAAAGCCAATGATTTTTAAAAGAGTAACCGTGGAGTTTCTTGCCGGCTCTTCTCAATAGGAAACGACCAATTGGAACCGTGCACCTAACTTCTGACGTTTCATAAGTGCCCATGTAGGTTTATGTGAAATAAAATATTTTGATTTCAAGTACCTACTTCAAAGTAACTACATAAGTCAGAGGTCGTATCAAGTTCTAAACACATGCACAGGGGTGAAATAAAACACGTTTACGCTTGTTCAAGCATATCTAAACAAGTGTGTGCTCTTGAATTATTTAAAAGCGTAACCTTGACCGTTTTGACCCTTGTATTATCACTCGACAATTGATTTGTTCGTATACATACATACATACATAAACTCACGCCTTCTTCCCATGGGGGTAGGCAGAAACTACAGAACGCCACCTGCTACGATCCTTACATACTCCTTTTGCCTCGTTTACATTCATACATCTGGTCATACACGCACGCCGGTTGCGAGTACTACGCACCTGACCTTTCTGAAGAACATAAGGTCACTATATGTCTTCCTAGGGCGTCCCCTTCCGGCGTTTCCACTCACATCTGCCGTGTAAATACCTTTTGTTAGTCGACTTTCATTCATCCTCTCAACATGACCAAACCATCTAAGCATACTCTTTTCAATTTTTGTCACATCTTCTTTTGAACCGCACCGTTGCCTTATCACATCATTTCTCAGTCTATCATTTATAGTCACACCACACATGCTTCGCAAGGAACGCATTTCCACAGCATTTATTCTACTTTCATGCTTCTTTTGCCATACCCAACATTCACTTCCATACATAAGCGTAGGCACCAGCACACCATTGTGAACAGCCAGTCGGGCCTTTTTGGACATTAACTGGTTGGTCACAACTGCATGTATAGCACCATTCACTTTATTTCCCGCATTTACTCTCCTTTCCACATCTTCATCTATCTTTCCATCCCTTGTAAACAGACTCCCCAAATATACAAACTCACTTACTTACTTGATTTGTTCGTATCTAACTCATTTATCAGAGGCTTTACTCTCTCCCCAACTATGTTGGGGCCGCCTTCCAATCTCGGATACAGCTGAATACCAGTATTTTATAAGGCGCGACTGCCTACCTGACATCCACAACCCAGTAACTGGATAATAACGATACCTTTTGCTAAGACTGGATGTCAGACTTTCCGGCTTCTGACTGTCCGTTACGACTGTCAAAGATCTGCAAATGACAGCCGGGACCAACGGACTAAAACGAGCTTTTTGAGGCATATGGCATGTACCTCGGCAAGCGTATTTTAACCTTCGATCGACCCGTGCGGCTATTATTATTTAGCCACAAGCCCCTCTATCTCAGGCTTTAGGACAGCAAAATTATTGTATATAGTGAGTTAGTGACATACGGTTGGCATGATATAGCGGCTAATGTCAATTGACCTTCGTTATACCTCGTATGTTGTGGCCATAGAAATAGCGTATGATTGGGTTTGGCTGATATACCTAATTCCAAACAAGATTCTCAGAGCAAATATGCTTATATTAAAGCTACCATCTGGGCAACTCACAACACAAGTAAAATTGAATTGTTTGTAACCTCCCTTTTCCTTTTCCAGAATGTGAAGTTTCCATGCACGTTATGAAGCGCGGCGGCCATTTTTTTTTTTTTTTAATTAAAAACAAACAAACTTTTCATTCATTTAGTTTAGTTATATAAGTAAATATCTAAGTAGAAAGTCATTAGATCTCCTACTATAGTTATTGAACAATCCTTATAGTATAAATCTATTTTGTGTACTTCTCATAAAACTGAAACACTGGAATAGTTCCTATACATTATGTTATCGCTCTCTCAACAGTCTTAACATCTCTAATAATAACGTTATCACCTCGTTATTAGATCGTTTGCAAGCCATCTTTGTTACTTAGACTCATTTAGTTTTATTGCTAAACTAGTTAAACTTATCTAGATAAAACTTTAATTATGACACTAATCTCCAACATTGTTAGTAGCATCAAGTAAGTAATTATTTCATTTCCATCTTTCAAATGTTTTGATCCAAACAAACGTTTGGTTGATGTCATACACGTACACTCACTTGCAATATTCAAACTCGTCACGAATCGTGACTGTTCCAAAGTCATTTCCTAAATTACAAATTGCATTGTACACGTCGTCAACGGTAATCCTAAATGCCTAACGGGACAATCTATTGAAAGAGTAGGACAAGCTTTTCAAGCTACTATATTAAAGGCCTTTAATTACTACTTCCCTCGAAATGATACTGCATCCCACTATCGTTCCCTTATCTCATTTTTACCTTGTAACACTACCTGGTATCAGTACTTCAAAGGTTTTTCTATCGTCAGTACGTCACCTGCTCAGCAGTATCCATAAAATAATGTTGATAAACTAGTTTGACAGCTTTCCACGAATGTTTGTTATGTGGCGATATGAAAATGCTGCCCTCATTTCCGTTACCTAGATACTGCTTTGATTACTGTTGCTTATAACATTGGCCCTGCAATTTTAGTCACCACAAAAAGTCCCCATCAAGTTCTAGTCTTATTCTCAAAATCGGAAAGTTTACACTGTCTGTCCCAAATAGTGTCGTAATAATATGGCATGTATTTAATCGAAGCTCTATATAATTCCCATTTTGCGCTCCTAAAATATTATGGAACACTTTAATATAATGATTGCGCCCCTTTGATGATTGCGTCCTCAAAGTAGGAATTATTTGGGGACCCAAATAACTGCGGCCAACTTGGATATGCCGCTCGCACGGCTCGCGCGCGGTCTATCACACTTCTAACCTTACCTAACCCATTTGGCCGGGGTATCCTAGTTTAGTTACTGCAACCAACTGTGTGAAAAGGCCAGAAAGTTAACAAGAGGCTTAATTATTAAAAAGTGTGCATTATTAGAAGCGCTAAAAGTATTGAAAGCTATTAGTTAATTTTTTAAAGTTTCCATCATTAGAAGAGCAATACGGTATTATAGGATCAGTTAAGTATTTCCCTTATAATATTTACGGTAACACCTTTTGGATATAGCCGGTGTAACTAAATCTCTCATCGTAAATCTTCAGTTTTGAGGCCCAGGGTCCAATAGATTTGTTGCCGAACTTGTTTGACAGCTGTCGAGAATTTTAAGCTCTTGCCATGCATCATACTCGTCACATTCATCATTAGTTTCCACTTCGTTAGAATTATGGGTTTTAGTTTTCTCATCTTTTAGTTTTGTTTCCTTTGGCAGTGTTAAACCATATTGTATTTCTTGAAAGAGAAATTCTTTGGTAAGTAATATCTAAAGTGGGTAAGTATGTATGTACTCTTTATCGTATAGTTAAGTGAAAAGTATACTAATTAAATCTCATGCGTTTCTTTATCAGGATTGTCAAGAAGAACCCGAGCACTGTTGTCGGAGACAAGGCGAAGATCGCGCAAGGGTACTTGATGAGATTAACTCAGAATCGGCAAAAACCCTGAAAAAGGCCGGTGGGCTTATAATTATTATCTTCAGCCTTGGAGTTGAATGAAATATCGGCTATATATCACCAGAATCCCAGTTGATATTTCCTATTTTCAGAATCTCAAACATGTTGTCTAACATAATATAAAATTCTAAGCTAACAAATGTTATTGTAGCTTCGGAACACAGCATTCTGAGGTAGATAATTTGCTCTTAGCAAGAAGCAAGCAGTCAAGCAAGAGCAGTCTGTTAATACCCGGCTTTTACTTTGCTTAAAGCACAAAGCACTCTGGATAACCAACATTCTGCCAAAATTGTCCAGATTTAATATAGCTACATTCAAAATTACAAATTCAACTCCCAAAGGTAAAATTTCAATAACCAGAGCGCCAGACTTGAAAGCATTTTAAACTAATTTGCCGATAGATAATATGTTCATAAGACGAAACTTATGACCTCAGCTTATGTCTAATATTAGTTTTTGGGTACCTGAGTAGTTTTGTGGATACTATGAATTTCGCTATCAATTTTATTCACTCAATGAAATAGTGCTGTGCAGTTAGAATCCCGTTTCGTGGGATGTTCAAATTTTATTGCTCGTGATTAAGTACCAAAACAACGGTAGACCGCCAGAATCGTATTGCGTGTAGCAGAAACATTCAATTTTGAGGTGAGGCGTAAATTGTTTTGATGTAGGTACCTGCATTCTTGATTAATTATTTGGTGCATAGTGCATAATATTTCAATGACATGATAGCACGTTCATTCACATTCTTATTAAGAAAAGTGTTACTAAATAAAGGAATTCTTGCTGGTATGGTACACAAGAAAGACCTTTTTAACTCGAGAACACTGTCTGTTTCATTTGCATTCGTGGAAAAGGCAAAAGGTCAAGAAATAAAAATAAGAACATTTGCTTTTTGAAAATGTCTGAAAACTTTGAACTCCAAATTGAAATATTGTTACATGAACTTCTTCACAAAAGTACTTATTTGTCTCCAACCCAAGAAGAAAAAAACTAAAATATGTATGCGGAGGAATTTTTCGACAATATATTTTAGTTTTTTTATTATAGTTTTAGTTAGGTTAGGATATTATATATTTTTATGTTAATAATCTGTTCGTAATATAATACATTTATGTTACAAGTTAACTGTCTCCAAGTCTCTTTTAGAACACCGCCTCCGTAAAAACTATACTTAAGTCTACAGTTTCTCTACTATTCATGAAGACTTTGTCGCTCTCTGTAATTCACGCAGTTATTACCCTCAAACTACCCGCTTATTTTCATAAAGTTTTATCAAAGGAGTAACGCTTCCTCTTGAACGAAAATCATTTTAGATTTTGCTTTTCAACATTCTACTTAGGTACTACGAGAGCTTAATAATTTGTTTCCAGAGCTTAATAAGTTATAATATAAGGTCTAATTTTAATAACTGCCAACCTCTTGAGGGGTCATTGTACTCATCATTATGAACAGCTTTTACTATGGAACCAAAGCTGAAATCGCGAAATAAAAATCAGCTGGTATTTATGTTCATAAATGCCACCACAATGACACAATGATTTCTCATAATTGCACCTACCACTGTTTGTCTCTGCATCACCCAAAGGTTGACTGGTAGAAAATGCCTATGGCATTAAGTCCGCCTCTGTACTTTTCTGTGCATGAAGTATTAAATAAATAAATAAATGCCAGCTGATTTAAAATACACAAGTAATATATCTATTATCTTATAATTATTATTAATTTATCTATTATTATGTATATTATATGATTACCTCAGATAAAATCCTGACTTTTTCTTTTGCCGGGGTTTATTTGCTTGCAAGGTGTATTCTTAGTAACAATATTGTTTAGCTGTGAACCGATTGCCATTGGAAGAGAGAAATATTTCTCATGTTGAGAAAAAAACGTTATGTAAAAACGTTCAACGATCCAAAATGTAAGGAAGGCCGTTACCAGCACTGTTAATCAAAAAATTCCCTCTCTGTGGGAACATAAAAATCTTACCACAAACGTCTCAAAAGTGGTATCAATACGTGCTCCTACAAAGGCGTAAAATGAACCAAATAATGAAGAGTATCGGGCAGAAAATTACAAGGCTTGGAGAACACATGTTTCCTAATAATAGGGAGGCGGGAAGGTGAGGGGTCTCGCATGGTATAACGTGTACCTTTTTATACACGGTGAATCGCTTATCGATCTTTTTGAAGAATGGCTATCGAGAATGTCTGAGATAATTTTTTTTTGTTGACCGAACTGGGATGTTGGGCGCCAAATTAGTTGAAATGAAACTGCGGTGAAGTACTCGAAAGGTGTATAAAATTGTAGACTTACCATAATCTAAAAAAGGCAAGTTATTATAAATGAAACGCCTTAAGATATTAATTATCTTAAAATCGAAATTGAGACCTTGAGCTTTTAGCGCCATTCAAAAGGCTATGCATTTTCTCTATGTTGTTATTTTCGATTCGGATTAAATCTCTTGGCGGATTAATATACCTAGCTTGGGTGCTTAATTCATGAACTAAACACCATGCACCATGTTATCCGCACTAAATAAAGCCATAATTTTTCCCTTTATACCAATATAATTCCTAACCATAAATCAGTCTTTAAACGTTTAAAACCATATAATAACTCGATAACGTATTCATTACCTACTTTAAAATGTAAACGGGAATAAGGATTTTCCACCACGTGTATTTTCCCATAGAAAAATAACTGTTGGGAATAAACCGACATAATATGATGTATTTTTAATGTTTCAAGAAAATTTGCATGTCAAAGCTTTGTGATATGAATATTTTTACTGGTTCGCGTGGTAGACGCGTTTTCAAGTAGATTTTGTGGATCACTTCCTTTTTTGACAGACAATATCGATTTGTAAGAAGATTTTATTAAACGTTTAGGTAAATATCTCATAATATACAAGGTGTAATTTTAATCACTGTTATGCGAACATAGAAGTAGGGAAAAGCTGATTATTTTTTTCGCGATTTCAGGTTTGGTCACATAGTAAAAGTTGTTCATAATGATGAGTACAATGACCCCTTAAGAGATTAACGTTGTTTAAAATTACACATTGTATACCAATCATTTAGCTGGTGTGCTGACTGCAGTACTTTTTTCCAAAGCGGTAAAACTCCAAAGACTCCAACACGAAAAGGTCAACATTTGACCCTCAAAACACTCAACACGACTCAATTTTTTTTTTAAATTCAAATGAAGACTTCAAATTAATTCAACTCTAGTACCATTTCGTTCCTTTTGTGTCATCGAACGCTCACTTCTTCGACTTGATAATGTAATTATAGCCTTACTAGGGCAGTAATTAATGACGTGTTTGACATTCCACGCTCATTAATATTCGTAATTATTGAAGTGAATTACTGAATAATAATATTATATACTTTGCTGACTCGTATCACGCGATTCGATGTTTGCTCACTTGGAATGGAAGGTAACTACTTAATTGGAGTTTATTCCTTAAGAATCGATTTTCATATAAGGCCCCCGGTTTGGAAATTTTATGAGGAGTGAAATTAATACAAGCGTGAACTCAAAAGCGTTACGTTTTTCTGCGCAACGTGCCTTGTACACCTTTCACGGAGTAAACTCCAGTTGTGCGTTAGAGCTGACACACACACACACACACTTTTTAGGGTTCCGTAGTCAACAAGGAACACTTATAGTTTCGCCATGTCCGTCCGTCCCTCCGCAGCTTAGCTCAGAGACTCTTAGTACTAGAAAGGTATAATTTGCAATAGATATACAGACCAATCACGCCGACAAAGTGCTGAAATAAAATCATGAAAAAAAAAATTTTAGGGTTCCGTAGTCAATAAGGAACCTCCTCACCTACACGTAAAGTGGGGATGTTTTTTTTTTTCATCTACCCCATGGTGTGGGCATGGGCGCCGGCAGAAATAATTTCCAGGTGGTGCAGATTTTAGTTTTCTTACAATCTTTGCCGTATATGATTGTTAATAAAAAGATGAAATTTTAGTCTGAATGTTCGAGACATTTACAAATTTCTGACTATTCATTATGAACTTATTATATAGGTACCCAGTCGTAACGGCTCACACCTATTTGTTCACGACGATCGAAATTAATCGCTTTTTAAATGAGAATTGTGTAATTACTGCCTACTAATTATTGTGAATAAAAAAATGATTTCCAACAGACGGCTTTTTATTTCAATAATTCCTGTTGATCCCGAGATTCCCAAGGGGTGCAAGTGCACCCCCTGGCACCAACCTGCCGGCGCCCATGGGTGTGGGGTGTTGTTAGATAAGTCTTTAAAAATATAACGGGTTCGTGGGATCGGTTTCTGAAATATTAAGCGTTAAAGTGCTTATTTTTGTTAGAGTCAAATGTCCCCCTCCCCCCCGCTAGCTAAACGGTTAGTTTTGGATATGTGAAAAAATTCACGGTAGTAGCATATACAACGAAGATAAAAGCAAAACTATCACAACTAAGTAGGCTTTACAAGTTAACGAGTAATAGTCGACCAACTTACTTACATTTGTAGTTGGGATTTTTATTAAAAGCACGAATTGGAAAGAGGAAAGTAAGTCGATTTAATTACTTACCATAAGGAGGAAAGGGTAAGATTCAACTGTATGAGTTTCTATGTGGTGCATCCGAGTGATAAATTGGACAACTATTGCAATCTAATGGTTCCGTTCCTTACTTGAAAGTTCATATTGCCTTATTCGTGCATGAAGAGGATTGGATAAAGTTGGGGATCTTTAAATTGATGAAACTTTGGAAAGGCTCACGTCCGGTTGTTAGTTGAATTGTAATGATAATTATTGTAATGATGATAATGGCAACGCTAAATGTTTGAAATTGAACGTTCTTAAGACTATTATGATCCCTTTGAAGACTGGGAGCGTTTAAAACCGTTTTGGCTTGAAATATGCTTCTTATACCAAAAAATGTTTTTGTATGCGCCTTTAGTAGCGTTGCAATAAACTTTTATCAGTCCCTTTCGCACTGTGAGAATTCTGCAGGATTTTTTATTTTATTTATCACTGCCTCCATAGAAAAAGCGTCCCCAGATAACTAACTATACGTTCAATGCACAGACATCCTTTTACCGTTAGGCACCTGTTCCACCGCCGACGAGGTAGCGACTAGCTCTTAACGATTTTCTCGCTCAAGAAACGTTTGTACGTTTCTTGAGCGAGAAGATATACTTATATTAATACTAAGTACTCGTTTGTCACAGTGACAAGAGCTATTAAAGAGAGTACTCGCTCAGCAAGGCTTGCTTGGCAGGCAGAGCACTCGCTGATACTCACGCTTGGTATACCTATACGCATACCAGCGAGTAATCGCTCGTCGTCGTCGCGCACTCGATGCTCGTTGCTCGCCAACTCGGTTTTAGTTGCTAGCTCAACTAGCTTCTCGTTAATCGCCGGTGGTGGGACAGGTGCCCTAATATGTATTTTGATATTTAAGCGTATTATCTTCCAAAGGTCGTGGATTTCAGTAAGCCAAAAAGAAAAGTGGTGGCGAAAACAAAATATCTGAACAATTTTATGGATTCTTCTTCGAAAGTTTTTTTTTCTTTCGGGTGATCTTGACCCGAAAAGTAACATAAGCTTTGTAGGTATTATATTTATTTGCATTTAGAACGTTGTTCTTTTTGGACTGTTATAGGCTGAAGACTTACTGATCGAAAAAACCTTGAACTCTCATATTGTGGGACACAATTTAATTTATATTGTTACCGACCTCTAGACGGTCGATCGACAGCTGAGGGGATTAGGTAGGACCACAACTTTGAAATGTACTGTTTTGCTAAGTAGATTATCAACGACTCAACCGTACTATAAGTTACCAATGAATAATAAATAAAATAGGCTCTCTGCTCTGAAGATACCGATTGAACTTCCTATCATAAACTCATGCCTTCTACATTAGATTCGGACGCGTCATCCCTACAACCATTTGCTTCATCCATTTCCTATTTCATTTTGTTATCATCTTTAAGTACCTACTTGTTACAGATGTCGGCACTCCCCGCTGTGCCAGTTGGATCGCTATGTAACATTTTTATGCTTTATGTTGGTCTTTATCAGGTGGTCATCTTCTACAACAAAACGAAGTTACAACGGTAATACTAAGAATAACTGTTAAAAAGTTAAGCAATGCTGACAACTTACGCACTAATCTGATGGAGGAACCGACTGGTTTTCCCTGTACGTGACTCTTCAACTGAGGAAGCTACATTTTTATAATTTCGTAAGTCACGACTGCAAATGAAGTAGCAAAAAGTTAAGATTCGCCCAAGTAAGTGCAGATTAACAACAATGCAAAAGGCAATATTGACCGAGAAATGGAATATTCCAGCGTCTGGATCCCCAGAGTTTTCTATCTAATCTAACCTTTGGTAATTTAACATAAGTCAGCATAGGAGGTATCGTTGCTGGCACCCCTTTTTTTTTGTGGATGGGAAATCATCAAATGACTTCTCCCGCTCTGGGCGGAGCGGGAGGGCGTGTCAGACTTTTACTGACTAAAACCCACCCGTGTTCCTTCTGTTGTCTGTTCCGGGGCCACGGTAACTCTTTCGAACATCCCGCAACCCTAGCTGGCATCGGCCCTAGCGGACCCCGTCAATAGTGCTGACATCTCTTTGAGGCGCGCGTGGAACACGACGCGCCGTCGACTCGGGCTTGGTCCTTAGCGGACGGCGAGCTACCCATTGCTCGCCGTCCGCAAGCCCGCGCCTACGGTGGCCGGGAATCGACTGCCAATTCCCGACGCCTAGGGCGTCTCCTGCGGCGACTAGGGGCGTGAGGGCGCAAAGCTTGCCTCTCCCTCACGCGTCCCGCCTCCTCCTTCACGAGCATTACTGCTTCGCAGAAGGAGGTAATGGCTTCCCATGTACTCTCGCTCCGTACCATGGCCTGGACCAGGGCCGGACGCGAGAGATCGCCGCCGCCTATCGCTTCCGCGAGGACACGGCGGTGCTCCGCCCAAGCCGGGCAGACCTCCACCGTATGCTCCACCGTGTCCTCCGGGCGATCCACACAGTGGTGACACCCGGGCGTTTCCTCCCGCCTTATCCGGAATAGGTACCTCCCGAAGCACCCGTGTCCGGTGAGGACCTGCGTCAGGCGGAAGGTGAGGACGCCGTGGCGCCTCTCCAGCCACTCCTCAAAGAGGGGACTTATCGCCGCAATTGTGGCGTGCCCAGCGCTGGGTTGCGACAATCGCACTCTCCATGCCGCCAAAACCTGAAATAACTATCAATACATTAACATTTAACTATATTCTTGCAAAGCGATCGATTGACAATACATTAACTGAATTCAAACTACAAAGTACCCGCACTTTTATCGTCAGCAACTTAGTTTTACTGCTCAATAAAAGCTCACCACACTTCCTTAACCGAACGGTTAACTGGCAGATAAAAAGTAAAACTATTTTTACTTTATACTGAACATTTGTTTAGACCACCGTGTGTTTTAGTTTCAAAGGGAGTTTAGCCAAGTTTTAACGGTGAAAATAACGTAACCATGACCTGCACCCTAATTGCGTAACACACTATCAATCACAATCTGAATGATTTTGAAGCAAATTGCTAATCAATTGCTTCATTACTACCTACATAGGTACAAGATAACACTAATATATATAAAAAATTAAAAAGGGGGAAGAGCTCATTGGGCATCAAAAAATTCGTCCGCATCGCTGTCAATGGGAAGAGTGCTCAAAAGACTGGCAGCATTGCCACGCTGAATGGCAATGCTGATTCTTTGGGCTAAACATAGGCCAGCTCTCTGGTCCCGTAAAGAGTCGACCAACCGCTTAGCAAACCCGAAATACTCGATGAGCACTCGGATCCCACGGCCCTAGTGTTTCAACCCCTAACGGCTGAAATATATGTATAGCTCCCAATGAGTTTGTTATATTTGCGCCGTTTGAGGTTTTCTGCACCTGCAGCAGCCGTCCCAGCACAGCCCGTCGTGCTAGGAAGATAGGATGGCGCGAGGGTGTCGACACAGGTTGCGTCCTACACCAAAGGCCTACCCTACTTCCAAGGCATTATGGTCATTCCGTCTGGCCTCTTCCCATCGTCGCGTGCGAAATTGCTTCATATGTTCAAAAAATTTGTCTGCTCAACAAAGTAAATAACGCAATGAATGTTGTTGAACTGTCAAAATGAAACCGATTCCTACTGTAAGTGTTACGCAATTGCCGCGCAGGCGTCGGTTATTTTGCTAGAGGCTACTGAATTTTTGTTAGCTACGTTTTCGTCGTAGCTGGTACAACGACCTGTAATACCAGCCTATTATTGTCCGACTGCAGGGCAAAGGCCTCTTCTCATACAGAGAAGACACGAGCATTGATCACCACGCTTGCCCAAGACGGGTTGGCGATTAAATTAATGGTTCACACCGTAAGTTATATCAAAGCTAATTAAATCTCTAAAGTACTACAGTGACGTTCACAATTACTCCCCAAAGTACTAAGACAGATGATGTGACATTTCAAAGTCTGAAAAATTTTAAGTTCAAGCGTTGAAACTGCGACACAATTCATTTAATTGCTCTTTAATGAGTCTGATACCTTTGCAGACGAAAGTTCTTAATATTTTAATGAGTTCAGTAACCTTGGGACAAACCTTCAAGCCTTCAAATGTCGTAACTTAGCTTAGAATGAAACTTTTTGTAATGACGTACGACTCCGCAAGTTTCTATGACGCGTGGATTGTGAGGATTTATATGAGTAATAAATCAAATGCGTGTGCCCAGTGAGCAGCACACCATAGCCAGTGAAACGTCTCATTTATTACTAACTACTAACCTAAACATACTTACATCATAGGTACCTAATGTACACCATTGCTCTGGCGTAACCACCATATCATCATCATATACCTAGCCTACTCCCATCTATGTTGAGGTCGGCTTCTAGTCTAACTGAATGCAGCTGAATACCAGTATTTTACATACAGCGACTGCCTATCTGACCTCCACAACTCAGTTACTGGGTAACACTATACCCCTAGACTAGTTTCAGACTTTCAGGTTTACTAGCGTCATCATTATCTCAGCCCGGAATCACCCACTGCTGGGTATAGGCCTCCCCTTTCTTCTGCCATACTTCCCGGTACCGTGCGTCCCTCATCCAGGTGTTACCCGCGATTTTGACGATATCATCAACCCAACGCGCTTTTAGACGGCCCTGATTCCTATGGCCTTACATCGTTTACTACCATAATTTACATTGCGTTCCTAAGTTAAGAAAGGCAAGTCCAGCCACTACTAAAAGATATATTTCAAAACAGAAAGACTCGCTACTGCTGCATTCCTACAATTTCAAAACACCTTAGCTTAAAAAAACCCAACAGACTTATGTTATGAGGATTCCACCCACCAACACTCGAAATATCGACAATTCCGCCGCTGACATGGCAAAATTGGACTGTTAACGGTACTCATAATGGCTCTTAAAGTCGTTTCAACAAAAAACCGGAGACTTCCATTCTGTAAGTTAAGTAAGTACTACTTACCTTCATGTGATAAGGAGTTTTTGTTCGTCATTTCTTTTGTAAACGCCTACGGGGTGCAGTTGTACCGTTAGGACTAGATTCTTAATCAATTTTTAGGCTTTATGAGTAGTCTTGAGTTAATTAAAAAGCTTTGTAATTTCTTTTGTTATTTTATCAGCTTATTATTTTGGAACTGCTAGATTCTAATTGCTTATGTTGTTTATTTTAACTAGTATAGTAGACAGTTATTTTTTTCATTTGTAATCATTTGTCAGTTCCACCACTCTTAGTGATTAAGTAGGTGTTGATTTTTTAAATTTTAAACATGTGAAATGTGTAAACACATTAGTACAGAAATAAAAATATTGGGTGATGATCTTGGAGCTCTCATAATGATGATGTAATCTCTATCAATAAGCGCCAAATTGGACCTAAGGTACACTAGTAATAATAGTACTATGACCTAAGGCCTTAATTGTGTCCAAGATAACATTTTCCTTTAAACAACTTAATTCGTGTAATTTTGACGATCACGACAATCCCAGAGCCCGGAAGATGATCAAGATCCCTACCAGCACTTACTGGAATACTTACTTCCTCCGAGCACGTTTGCTCTTGGGAATCTCCACTCAAGCCGGCCAATAAAGGCAAGAATGAGGTGGGAGATCAGTTCCTCGTCAGTGTTCACTCCAGCCGGCCAATAAAGGCAAGCCAGGAACAAGACTACTCCCGGGAGATAAGGTCCGTGGGGTCGCTGCTGCTCAACAGCTCGCCACATGCTGCCCTGCGGGTTTCTGTATCTCTTGGTCTGTCTCCTCATCCTAGACCCGTTCCGGCAAAGTAACTCAACCGGCACAAACCTGGGGTTCGGAGCGCGCAAGCCCCACCACGACGTCAACGTATAGATAATTTTTTTATTATTAATGAAAGGCGACTAACAATATTAGAATGTTTGCCAAGGGAGCTAACAACTATTTTAAAGGCGAGAGTGTTTCTTTGAATCCAGAGCGGAGCGATGGGTTCTAGAGTAGAATCCCGAGTGTAGCCAGGGATTCAAAGTACGTCACTCGAGCTTAAAATAGTGTTGCTCCCCAAGGTGGACACCTTACTTTTTATTAACCTCTATGAGAAAATATGTAAGTGCAAATTTTGATCTCGCTCGCGATTTACTTTCATACAATGTTCGTGATTGATCTCTTTGGTGATTGGAACTTTTACTAACAACATTCCAAATTCAAATCACTTTTAGTCCCTGGGAATTAAGCTATTTTAGTCGCTGTTTACGAAGAATAAATTAACTCTTTTTATAAAATAGTAGATTATACACTACAACAAGTGAAAAAAAGGGAATTTAATTCGAGGGACTAAATTGGATCCCGAGAGCAGCGAAGGATTCTAGATTAGAATCCTGAGCGGAGCGAAAGATACAAGGACCGAGGTGATTTTTTTTCACGAGTTGTGTATTCTACTTTTTACCATTGACTGCGAGAAAATAAATAGTAGTATAGTATTTATATTTATCACATTTTATTACATAATCGGTAATAAGAGAACAAAGGATTAAACATAAACAACAAATTATCTACTATAATGGCTGCTTTAGAACGAAATGATTCCGGAGTCAGTGTCTCATTTTAGTCTCTGGAAGAACTCATTTTATTATAATTATGTTAATAGATTTTCCAATGACATAAAACAACTACGATAACAGACAGAAAGGAACCTAACTAAAATTGGCGGGATATTTTTTTAAAATGTAATTGTATAGCTCTATGGAATAGCTCCATTTATTTATTTATTTATATAGTCTTGAATATGGGCTTTTCCCGATAACTTTTAAATTTGAAATGGGAGTATTAGTCTATTCTTGTTCCGTCGGTTATAGTTTTCATTTAGTTCGATATTAGATTTGAAGAGGTGCCTATTCTTCCTAACGAATATACAACTTTGCAGTATATATATTGCTGATAGTGTTAGATTTTGTTGTTTAATAAAGTGTGGCCTACAACTTTCTCGTTGATCTATATTCATTAATATTCTGATATATTTCTTTTGCTGAATGAAAAGGTCCAAAAAGTCAGTACTTTCTCCCCACAGAATAATGCCATAATTAAGCCAGGAGTAGGCATACGCATAGTAGGCAGATAAGGCGGTATTATAGTCTGTGTTATATTTCAATATGCCTAGCGCGTAGATAAATTGGGACAATTTTGCTCTTGTACTTTCTATATGTTTCTTCCAATTTAGGTTTGAGTATAATGTTAGGCCTAAAAGTGTAAATTCGTTTATTTCTTCTAACTTTATTTATTGCGTTAATATATTTAGGTTTAGTGGGGTCCTTTGGTAAGTTCTGAATTGACATATTTTAGTTTTAGATAAGTTTATTTCCAAGAGTTATGTTCGTTTAACCATTGCTCAGTTTCTGTGAAAGTTTTGTTAATAGCTAATTGGTCAACATTCGCAGGCGTTTTAGCTAGCTAGTAGGTACTTTCAGTACGTTTTATTTATATTTGGTACATAATTCGTATAATTCGTGCTTGTTTCAAATTCAAAAGGTTTTTATTCACTCAGTGACTAAAAGGAGAGTTTTATTCACTGATATCGTTGAACCAAATGCCTTTTCTCGGATGGCAATGGTAAAAAAGGTATTTACACGGCAGATGTGAGTGGAAACGCCGGGAGGGGACGCCCTAGGAAGACAATAGTGACCTTATTGGTGATGTTCTTCAGAAAGGTCAGGTGCGTAGTACTCGCAACCGGCGTGCTTGTATGACCAGGGGACCTACTCCCTTAGTCCGTCAACGAAAATACGGGCCTGTCGAAAGTAGTTAATCCGTCAAAACAAGTGTAAAATTAAAAATTTCGGACGCGCAAAAACACATCGGGCGTAGGGACAACTGTAAAATCATGTTGCCATTGATTCTTAGTTCAGAAACCGAACTAATCTTATGTCCGGAAGTGATACGGAGAAACGCCCGTAACTTCGACCGAAACTACGGACTTCGTGCTTAGGGAGTAGACGCCCAGATGTATGAACGTAAACAAGGCAAAAAGAGTATGTAAGGATCGTAGCAGGTGGCGTTCTGGTGTTTCTGTCTACTCCCATGGGAAGAAGGCTTGCGTTTCTGTATGTATGTGTCTAAAATGAATAAATTAATTAATCTTTATCTTTTATACTCTAAATGATGGTCAAAACCACATCAAGATCTGTTGCGGAGTTTAGAAGAACAACGCGGTCACACAGACAGACATGAAGGACTTTATTTTATAATATACATACTCGTAGATAATTAATCCATTTTTGTTCTTCATTTCATCCGTTCCCAGAAACAATTGCTCCAAAATTATTAGCGTATTCCTTTTCGACAGATGTTATTAAGACAACGAGGAATATTCCACCTACGCTGCGGTCTCTAAGATATTTTTGGATCTTAATTAATTAAGTTTACTTGCGATGCGATGTGGTCTCGGGCTAATAATAAAGCCTATGTAAGTTCGTATTTCTAAATGTAAGTTTAATTTTAAGCTATGTTACAATCGCTTTACTGTTTCCCTAAATACTTTCCTGACAAAAGATGTAAAATATACTTACTTTGTTGTGCCATTGTTTATTGCACGCCTCGCAACAAATTTTTTATGTTGGACTTGACCTGAAATCGTGAAAAAAAATCATCTGTTAACATTAATTGTGTTCGCATAACTCGTCAAAATGTAGGGACCAGACCAGCTGATTTTTTTTCACGATTTCAGGTTTGGTCACATAGTAAAAGTTGTTTGTCATCATGAGTACAATCATGTGATTAAGTATCTGTCACTAATTACCCGTCACCTTTATAAAAAAAATGTAATTATAAAATTACGTAATAGTGCTTTCCGTTGGGACGTGTGTCTGTTTGTCGTCACGACTCACGTCGTCACACACAATGGATTAATCTAAATCTTCTATAAGTTTTATTTCATCCTTCGGATGAGCCCTATTGATTTTCGTTATCAAAATCATATCCGTTCAAAAGATATTAACAAAAATTGATGAATTGTTTTAATTTGGGGTTATTTCCTTGATATTACTTTTGGTTCTTCAAGTTAGCAAAATTTTCATACACGCCTGCAATGCAGGCGCATAAGAAACTTCAAATACTTAAGTCAACACGAGTCGTCGCTCAAAGCATCATAAAGTCTGTATGTTGGGTGTAGTGAACAGTACACAACATTTTACAAAGTTTAAAATAGCTTACAAATGCTGTACCTTACCATTGCTCACCGAGATGGGAAAACAATTCGAACTGTACCTAAGCTTTTTGGTCTTGAATCCATATCTTCAGGACTTGGGGAGATTTTATTTATGATGCAACAGAAAGAGGTGGTTTTCCTAGTTTTGTAGAAAAATCCAAAACACATTGTGGTGATGAAGTCAAAACAGACTTCTGGGCTTATAATCCGTGTTAATATACTTTTCTCGCATACATCAGCACGAAAACTATTAGCACAAAGATCCGATAAAAGCCGACTTTCAGCTACATCGGGGAAATATGATTTTGCTGAACCTACTTTTTCGACGACATTATGCTAATGTTTCCTGCCCTACATCTCGTTTGAGAGTGGCTCTTTCACATTAATATGTGTCTTTGGATATAGGTACCTAAGTAACTGACTTACATAATTTCAATCCTTTTTATCTTTTTTTGTAGACAAATTGAGGTCAAATCTTTTCGTAGAATGGGGAAGGAAAACATTATGCTATTTGGAAGAATGGCCCTGATAATCTAGTAGCTTTGCTCAATGACATAATAGTAAAATAATGTATCTTCTTTCCGTTTGAAGAAAATGTTTATTTTCCAGGTGCCGACATCAATCGAGAGGTTACTGCAGTTTTAGTAGTGTAGTTTGGTACTATTAGGGTATTGTAATAGTAATTGAACACATCCATAAACCTTCAAAAACTCCAAGCAAATCTAATCAATCACTAAGGCAAGTCCGTAAAACCATAAACTACCCTCCTAACGTGACTTTTGAACATAACCGAATTTAGCATGTCGTGCGCCATAAACTAATTGAATTGTAGCGCAATAAAATAATTTAATTACTCGTCAAACACATTTTGAGCCAGTAATGGCCGCGCTGGCGTCTCTAAACGCAATTAAGACTGCTTTGCATAATCACGAAATATGCGTTGCGTGAATGTTAGACAGTATTTTCATCTGAATACTCGGTAAATGATGAAAGAGTATAATAGGGTTTAATGCAAAGGTGTTTTAATATGCCTTATGTTCCCATTTTGTCCTGAATATCGTGTCCTAAAAAAGGTTACACTCCGCAAATTGGCTGAGAAGAAATATTTCTGTGGGTAATGGTCATTATTAGGTTGATATAGTAGAGAGCTATCGCTACTATATTATTCCCCTATAAAAAAAGATTGAAGATACTAAATTATATTCTGGTGCCAATGATAAAACAGATGAAAGATCTCATTTAAAAATAATATCTGATCTCAATCTAATAGAATTGGATATTGTGTGTGGTCTAAGTAAAACGAGTAACATCTGTTTCCAAATGCACAAATAGGTTACAGAAATAATCCAATGACTATTTATCAAAGGTCTGTTGACGTCTTGTCTTTAGATAGTGCTATCTTGTGTGCAGACAGAGTGACCATGACCATATTTGATCCAAAGTTTAGAATTAAATTTTTTCGCCATAATCATTACCTACTTGGGCTCCTGCTAAGGTGTTTCCAGAAAGTCACGTGTGTCGTACAACTCGTACGTATCGTGTGAAGCGACGTAAACGACACGACTCGCCTTATTCAAACGCGAATGTTTAATTTAAATTGTGAATCGCTGCGCGTGCTCCAAATCCGTCTGGCGCAGAGGGATTAAATGTTAGGTTAGGAGACGCAGGTGATCGGTTGGAGCTAGGACAATTCGAATTTAATCGTACAATATTTAGAAATTATTATCTAATGTCTCTCAAAGATGCTTTATTTCTATGACAGCGAATAAAGCCGTTTATTCGTTAACTAGCAGTTCCCTTGCGACTTCGTCCGCGTGGATTTCGTACTTTAGTACCTACCCCGAAAACCCTGATACACGTTATCCTTTATTTTCGGTCTTAGGTATACTGAGTTTCGAGTTAATCGGACCGCGCGTTAAAATTCTTCCATACAAACTTTGACACCCCCCAATCCCCCTTTAGGCGGTAGTTTAGAAAAACAAGAAATGACAAACTTCATAATGTACTTAGTTATGTATTAGTGCCAAGTTTATTAACTCAAGAAATAAGATTTTTTATACAAACAAAATCCCCCCTTTTCACCATCTTAAAGGTCGAATTTCCAAAAATCCTTCCTTAGTGCCACTAAGGAACGAATTTTGGACCACTAAGTTAGTGGATGCTTACAACATAAAAGGCATCAAGTACCATTTCAAGTTTGTAGCCGCAGCGGCTTAGGCTCTGCGTTGATCAATCAGTCAGGACAAAGAATTATAGATAAAAACTTTTTTACAAAAATTAAAGTTATTTTTCACATAAAACACCACTGTTTTTTTAAGTCGGTTGTTTTTTTTTTGTAAAAAAGTTTTTTTTATTTTTCATGGTTTAGTTGGTCGGTTTGTAATTGATCTAAGTTACAATAGCCTAATGTCAAATGCTCATCACCTTTTACAACATATTGCTTTTCCCGATGCAGGGATGTTAATGGTTGAGGAGTTCTACTGGTATGTCACCATCCGCTCCACTTCACCATATGCATTATGACGATTATAAATTGCTTAGCAATCATATTAAAGTAATCGAATCGCAACCTGTGAAATAGGTACTTAATATTGAGTAGTTCCGGTGGCCATCTCTGGTCTTCATCATCAGTTCCACTTCATCAAATTATGCTTTCCGAGAGTAAATGCACGAGCTACTATAAAAATACCCAAATCGCTGTAGGTGTGTCCATAATATTTGAAGAGTTCTCTCGACTTCTCCAGGATCCCATCATCAGATCCTGACCTGATGACAATAGGAAGTATATACCCTCTAAAAAAAAAAAATCCACATCGGTCCGGCCGTCTTCGAGTAATCGCGTAACAAACATCCAAAAAAAAAACAGTCAGATTGAGAACATCTTCCTTTTTTGAAGTCTGTTAAAAATGTGTCATTGGAATTACAGTACCAGATAAATAATAATTGTCATTGGATATCTCCATTGGCATATAAGTATGGCAAACCTATTGCTTAGGCTTATACTGTCAGAATTTAAGAATTTCTAAAAGAAGGGATTTACTCCAGACGCCCTAAAAAATCTGGTCTGATAATGAACGCTGTCAGTAGCACGTTTCTCTCTCCATAAAACTCATAAAGGCACTAATTTACAGCAAATAAGGTATTCAAACGCAAGATCATGAGTTCCTGATGCCGGAAATAACCCAGACGGGCGGCTTCTCTCCTACAAAGCGAGTGTTGTGACAACGTTCTTTTGTTTACCCTGCTAATCACGGATTGAATATTTAACACGTCGTCTAAACGGCTGTCGAAAACGCGCTGCCAGTACAAACATGGCGCGCACCAAATTGTTTATTATTTGAGTTTAAATTTCGATTTCCATTTTGAAGTTTCAGTAATTTTTGAAGTTATTTTGAGTGTTCGATATGAATATTTGTTTATTTTGGAAGTGAAAAGTTTTTGGTGTGATTGTTTTGATAATTCGAGGTAAACTTGAACTGTCAATAACAAATATCAAGAACTTTTGTGTGCGTCAATGTTTTCTTTCAATTTACTTAGTAGGATATCGTTGCCGGCACGAGTCGTGAGCACAAACTCTACTTTTAAACCTAACGAATCTTATTTCCAATCACGGCAGGTTGCACATGGGCGGGAGCAATGAAATCAATAAATGATCAAGCATATTTATATACAGATAGAAAACAGTAATACATGAGCACGCTGACGAGGGCAGTTAAAGTTTAGATGGAATTTGTGCTCACGACTCGTGCCGGCAATTAAAAGTATGTTTATAATAACATGAAGTTTTTAATGCTCTTGGGTCTCTGCTCACAAGGATAGAGATAATTGGCAGAACATTATTATCTGCAGCATATTGAAAGACTTAAAGACCCACGAAGCTACAGCAATCCATTCAGTCCAAACGTGCGAACTACCCGAAACTCGTACCAAACTTTTTTCTTACTACCCTCGAAAAACAGAAACGAGAAGCTCCTTAAATTCCTAAAAGCCAACTTTAGGTAAATTTTAGTAGCAAGCTGGGCACGTTCTGTCAACTTGTCACGACATAAGTGACTCTGGCGTGCTCCAATTATGCTGGCAGACATGTCCACAGTCCTCCAGTGGCTTGAGGGGTTTACGGGAACATCGCACGTATGATTTAGTTAGCTTTGGGACCAATTTGAGACGGTTTTGAGGTCAAGATGGTGTGTGGAGTTGACTGTTTATGTTTAGTTCAAGTTTTAGCTGCATTAAATGTTTTATGAGGTACTGTTATGATTACAGGAGCGAAGTAATTAATTTTGGAAGACTTGTGTGATACGTGTTTTGCAGATTTTGCCGATGTGGTCACTACAAACGTCAGCATAACATTATAGTTGACGTCTAGTGTAGTTGCTGACCTTTTTTGGTGTAAAGAAAAGCTCATTATGGATCTTGCTGACATGGAATTCCAGAAAAACTGCGTTAATGAAACCATTTTCGTTTTGTTTATGCAAAATTCTGGAACCACATAAGTACCGAACTTCATTGTTATAGTGTTAACTAAAGTAGGTAAACATCCAGCATGTATCAGAAAGGTTTGGGGTGTGTTACATATCATCAAACTGAACAACTTTCTCCATGGGACCAACATCGTAATCAAGAAAAAATTATCAACTGCCCCATATAAAACTTAATACCTACTCGACGCAAATTAATGGGATAGCTGATTAGTTTTTGTCGTTTACGATGTTGGTCCCATGTAGGAAGTAATACAGTTTGATGGTCTGTACCACACCCTTAAATTTGACCACACCTTTCTGATTCACCCTGTACATTGAACGTAAACCCAATAAAGCTACAAGTATATCTCCAAATACGTCACATATTTTCATTTCGCCGTGTATATGTTTCCTGTTTCTGTAACTCGCTTGGCTAATTTCGTGATTCACTCGACGAAGAGAATTAATTTTCACAATTTCGTATTCGCACCACGATTCGCTTTACGTACACACGTTAAGTGTTATACGATTGGATCATCGAATTACTCTGTTGAAATTCAAAATATGAACGGTTTAACACTGTACAATATTTTGCTTGTATGAGGTGAATTTGGTTGAGAGGAATCTGAAAACAGCGCCGCAAAATTAGGTCAACTACTTATTGTGTGGTTTGATCTTCCTTTCTCTGTAATTTCTGCGACAGTGATAATGTTTAGTGCTGCATTAAGGCTCCCTCAGATAGGCGCGACAATCAATTTCCATATATGTTTTCATAGAAACTGTTCTACTAGAGTTGCGTCGCGCCTGTCTGCGGGAGCCTTAATGCTGTCTGTATTTATGAGTGTTTGGGCGTGCTAACAGCACCGGGTCAAATAATAAAAGATATATTTAGTATTCAACGCGTAATTATTTACATAAATCAAATTAATCTGTAGCATTTTACTAATGTAAAATGCTACACATTAATTTGATTTAACCAACAATCCCCCCCCCCCCCCTAACTGACGCGTACTGTCAGCTCTCCACGTTAGTTCTCTATTATTTTATAATCTTCTAAATTTGAAACCGTGTTCATATTATTATGCCATTAACTTATACTCGTGGACGTTGCACGGAAACGCCATGGACGCTAAATCCTCTACAGTACCTAAGCTTTGTAGTTTTGCAAATGCTGATTTTCTAAAAAAAGATAATACCTAGAACCAACCTTGAAGCATTACTTACCTACTCTTAATAATCTATATTTCAGTAGGTATTTCCAACAATTCTGAAAGTTATTTCTATCAAGTATGTACTCCTACAAGTAAGTCGTCAAGTAACGTCATAAGGCGAGCGATAACGACACATGACATGTCATAGAAGACGAAGGTACTAGACAAGATATGAAATATTTTAGAACATGTCTTTATTTGTATGCCTAGACTTTATTTGAATTTCGTGAAGGATGAATAGGTAATGTTTTCTAACGGTTTGAGATATCTAGAGACGGAGTTGTTATCGGATTTCAAAGAATTGCTAAAGTAATCACGTTCTTGTTTATTTATAAATGGAACAACGATATTGGTAATAATAATTCAACTGATGCCTTCTTAGAATTATGACTGTCGGCTGTAGGAACTGGGAACATATCCATTTTTATCAAAACTGATGGAAAAGTACCCTACGCCTGTCGTTAATACAAAACATGGATGCATTAGGAGCTTACACTTTTACTAGAAATAAAAAAAGACGAGAAAATGTTTTTCGTTTCAGAATAAGCCTTTGCATGATGTCAGAAATCCTTGAATTTTAGCAGAATATCAGCAGCGATATAGGTACGACTATCAAATTAAATCGGATTCATTTTCGGATGCAAACGTTTTACACAATGGATTGACGTGTAACCATTGGGATTTGCAAGAATATGGCCGCAGGAGTGCTTATAGCGTGTAACGTGTTTAGCGTTCATCACGCAGCATTGCGTGCTTCTAAAGTTAGCTCTGAAATATGTTCCTGCGTTAATGGAGACTTTTTACTTTTTTAAAGTCCGAATTAAGGCGTTTTTTTTTTTTTATGGTTCCTTACAAGGTTTGAAGTTTTATTCGTTGTTTAGTGACTCAAGCAAGGATTTGTAACTAAACGAGAAAATATGTTCATACTTAGAGCTTAGGTCAGGTGCGTAGAACAGAAGATGTATGAACGTAACCGAGGCAAAAGGAGTGTGTAAGGATCGTAGCAGGTGGCGTTCTGTAGTTTCTGCCTACCCCCATGGGAGAAGGCGTGAGCTTATGTATGTATATAACATTTTTTTTTTAATAAATCGTCTAAGTACCTAGTAACTTATAATGTTTGGCACCTCTAACATAAATAAACACCTCAAAAATTAAAGTGTCAACCCTGCACGAAATCTAGTTCTAATTTCAACCCTAGACCAAACTGTTCTCTCTAACAATTTAATTTAATAAAACCAATCACAGTCCCGAGTTGACAACCCTAACTAGTACCTACCTTTAGGCACCTGTCCCACCGCCAACGAGGAAGCGACTAGCTATCAACGATTTTCTCGCTCAAGAAACGTGGTCAAAGATTTTAAGTTCCGTGTAAGTAAAAGAGATACATATATTAATAATAGTTGATCGCTAACTGTTCACACCGCCGGCGAGTATGCGTTTGTTGCAGCGAGAGCTATCAAAGAGAGTAGGTACTCGCTCAGCGACGCTCGCTTGGCGGGCAGAATACTCGCTAAGAGACTCACGCTTGGTACATACACATACCAGCGAGTAATCGCTCGTCGCCGTCTCGCACTCGCTGCTCGATGCTCGCTAACTCGTTTTTAGTTGCTAGCTCGACTGTTACTATGGGTAGGCAGGTACGTCAGTCAATTCAGTAACGGATATCGCGTATTCGCTCGTATAAATAGATTCATTGCCTACGCACCTGTGACGTGTGTCTATCATGGCTTGTCCACCGTGATGCGATACGATACGGCTAATTAGGTAACGTTTGACCTATTGTCATCGGTTACATCAGGTGTAAAACATGTGTTATGTGGTTGTGGTAGGTATACATGCTGCTTCTTTATTAGCTAGGGAGCTGCCACGATAGTGTTGTACTCATCATTGTGAACAACTTTTACTATGGGCCCAAAACTGAAATCGTTTTTTCTCTGTACGCAGCACTATATTTATGTAAATAAAACAGGTAAAATAAAAAAATCAGCAATGGATGTTGAAATACTTGGCGGCCGAAGGCTCGCTGCGCTGCCGTTCGCTACGCGCGTTTTGCCACGCTAACGATACATTGCGTATGAGGTAATAAAACAAATCAGGTTTATTGGATTCCCATAACGTTCCTGAAATAATTTCAAGTACCGGTCATCTTAGTATGATATACTGAATTCATCCCATCAGTTTGCGAAGGGCTGTCCCTTACACCCTGTAGAACACCTACCTACCAATGATATTATAAGCAAAAAGGATACTTACCTAGTGTTCACCTACTTTTTTTTAAAATCTTTTTTTGGATTTTTGTTGAAGGGCCAGTAAAAAATCATCTTCTAAAATGTCTCAAAAAAATTCTTAGATAAGTCACAAAAATTGAAAATGGCTTCATGGAATGCGTGAAATTGTATTATCATAATGTTTTACAAACTCTGAATTGGTACTTAATTTTAATTTCTTGATTCGAACGTTGATATATGTTTGGGCAATGAAAGAAAGGTAAAAGAAAGGATATTGTCGAGTACGGCAATGTAAAAACTAAATGTAGAAATGAAAGTCAAGAGAGTTTTCAGATTATTCTTTTGTTTTTACATTACTTACCATTATATTTCCTACTCATCCGATCCCTAGATTAATTCCTGCTTTACGGAACAAATGTAATCCAAAGACGGGATTAAATATAAAACTCAAAAACATAACGAAAGTGATGAGAAAACCAGCCAGACTTTGTATGAAAACAGCATATGATTACAGAAAATGGCTAAAATAAATAATAAATTATAACCTCATCCGAGTTAGTTCATTAAAAATGTACGAACAGAGGAACAATCTAAATTGTGTCTTATTGTTTAAATGCAGCAATTAGCAACTGGTTTCTCAGCGCTTGCTTAACGAACCACTGGGTAATTAGCAGCAGTAGCTAGTGCTTTTATTAGGATGTAAGCTAATATCATAATTGGCCCTGTTTTGCAGCTTTGCTAATTAAAATGAGTAGTTATCAAAGAAATACTGAAACAGACAGCTAACATAAATTACTTAAGTGGCTTGACGTGTCCTACCTACAAGACTATCTACTTTAAAAGGTAAACAACTTTCCTCAAAATGTACACTAAAATATGTCATTACATCAAACAATCCCAAAAGATGTCAAACAGTTTAAACTCACAAAAACACCAAAGTTGTAACAAGTATCTAAAAGCGACTGCTAAGCATTCATTAAACAACCGTTGTTCCCTCCATTTGTATAATGTACTCACGATACCAAACACGCTTGGGTGCCCTGAACAAAGTGCCCAGATGCATGCTGGAGATACGAATAATTATTATGTAATTTCCATGATATTTTGCTGAGAATAGCGCTTGTTGAAAGACAATTGCAATTTATACTCTTTGAATAGCACGGAGCTTTTCTTGTAGGCTTTATTGCCATCGCGTATATTTATATACAGGGTGTAAGGGACAGCCCTCCGCAAACTAACAGGGTGCATTCAGCTCCTGATTTTGAATCATATTCCACCGGAAATATTGTCAGGAAAATTTTCATATTTTTTATCGTATTTTCAGTTAAGATTTCTTTTTTCAATATAAAATTACATTATCTGTACGCAGCACTCCATTTATGTAAATAAAGCAGCTAAAATAAAAAAAATCGGCAATGGATGTTGAAATACTCGGCGGCCGATGGCTCGCTGCGCTGCCGTTCGCTACGCGCGTTTTGCCACGGTAACGATGTATTGCGTGTGAGGATTACCTCAGGAAACTTAGGGGAATCCAATAAACCTGATTTGTTTTATTAAAAACAAATCAGGTTTATTGGATTCCCCTAAGTTTCCTGAAATAATTTCATGTACCGGTCATCTTAGTAAGTACGATATATTGAATTCACCCCATCAGTCTGCGGAGGGCTGTCCCTTACACCCTGTACACTCGATATAGCCTTCGATACCTCCGGATTCTTTCATCGAGCCATCTGAGAGCCTTTTATCGAGCCACCTGGAGTCCTGGACACGTTGCCATGGCCGACTTAGAAAACTTTAAGCGACTCCGCATTCAGGTCGGCCGCAGCAAAGACAATATCCAGAAGTGGGGTTTCCTATATGGTTTCGATCCTCAATGTATATGTGGCGTCTCCCCGCAGACCCTTGCCCACCTTCTATCTTACGCCGCATGCGCATGCCCAGTCACCTGTACACGTGTGGACCTGCGTCAGCGAATGGTGTTAGCGTTGCTGAGTTCTGGCCAAACAGGAATTGCCATCGATGCGCTAAGAAAAGAAAAGATCTGGTGACATTAAGTTCTCCTTATATTCCACCATTTTGCATTCAAAACAAATCGTACATCGCAAAAATAACCCTCCACCTGCCGCCCCATAAAATGGAATCAATAAAAGTGCTTTTAAACTCTAATAGCATTAAACGTTGTTATAAAAAGCATGTAAAATAAACCTCGGCGCGCCACAAAACCACTCGTATCGCAAACTAACGCACATCAATACGTTCCGTGCAAATTTACTTACCGACTATAAACTTTGGGTGTAAAATCGCCTAAAATACTTCAAACCAGCCGTGTTTGTTTGTCCGTGACTGGGAATTAGGATTTAGTAACAGTGCCGGGATTATCTTGTGACTTGCGAATGAATAAGGAGGAAATTAGATTGTGCTGGGTATCTACCAGGTATCTACCAGGTATCTACCAGGTATCTACCAGGTATCTACCAGGTATCTTTTTATGTTTTAGTTTTGGCCTCCTAACTGCTTTTTGTTGGAAATTATTTATTTTATGAATTACTAGCTTCTGCTCGCGACTTCGTCCGCGTGAAATTTCTTATTTTAATTTAAAATATCCTCCTGTGACACTCGGCAAGACTGTAGCTTCCCATTAGTGAAAGAATTTTCGGAATCGGATCAGCAGTTACGAAGATTACCCCCTACATACAAACTAACTAACTTCTTTATAATATGTATTAGTATAGAAAGGGAATACGTTGTTATTGTAACACTTTTCATTAAAACCTACTAGCATGAAATCTGCTACCTAGTTGCTATTCCACCAATTCGCACTAAGCGTTTCCAAATGTCTTTTGTGATGCGCACAGCAAAGGAGTGGAACTCTCTGCCTGCGTCTGTGTTTCCGAACGCATACAACCCCGATCTCTTCAAAGTGAGAGTGAACAGAGTGAACTTCTGGATAAGCTCGCTTCATCGTCAACTTTGTCTCTGTCACCTCTGACCTAGACTAGAGTCAAGAGCAAACCTATCTTAAATAAAAATAAAAAATGAAAACTTCTGACTTATAATTTAAAAATTATGTACTTACACCTACCTCGTAACTCTTTAAAAATTGTCAAGACGTCACTTAATTTAGAAACGCAAGTAACGTCACGCAATCAGTTCTAAGTCGCGTATAAAAACGTTACGTTTTACGAGGTCACGCAACGTGTGACACCGACGTGTGTAGGCGCCATGAGCATTTTAGGGTTGAACTCTTTTATAGCACACCCTGATGATGCCAAACTCTTGTTGAGAACCTTACCAATTGGGAGTGAATATTCGTATAGATTATAAATGGGTACATTTGACAACAAGCGGTTGATATTATTGACCTTCTGAGTAAAACAAAGAATGAAAAGAAGAGGAGATGCTGAAGGATGTAATTAATTATGTAGGTACATACCTACACTTATGCGTGTACATGTGAAGTAAATATTGAATTTAAAATAAATCGGTTCGTTTGTAATGTTGGCAAGGGGGACACAGCTAATTTTCTCTGAATACAAGTTTGGTACGCAACTACTAAAGGCTCAGCCAGGGTTGCGGGATGTTCGAAAGAGTTACCGTGGCCCCGGCACAGGCAACAGAAGGAACACGGGTGGGTTTTAGTCAGTAAAAGTCTGACACGCCCTCCCGCTCCGCCCAGAGCGGGAGAAGTCATTTGATGATCTCTCATCCAAAAAAAAAACTACTGAAGGCTCGTGCTGACTGGCGTGACGCGACACCCGGTAGAACAATTTCCTTGAAGTTTTCATAGAAATTGTTCGTCCTTAACCCAGTCTCTTCTTTTATCTTAACAGTATGCAACATAATAGGTACAAATATTCCGACGAATTGTGAACCTCCTTTTTTGAAGTCAGTTAAAAATGTCTTGACACGAATTTATATTTTTCTGCAAGAGGAAAAAATGGTTCCAAAACTGAACAGGTACTCGTGGAATCTTAACTTAATTTAGGCGCAAATTCCTTAAAAGAATTCAAAGCGCGTCTTTTTTCATTTCGTCACTATTGAGGGGTAAGTCCTCAGATAAACTGATTACGTCATTGTAAAAGCTGCAACCTTTCCAATAGCTTTCCAAATTGCCCTTTCATTCGTGTAAGTCATCTATGTCCTGAAACGTTTTTTGTAGAAAAAGAAAAAAAATATTGACTTATATTTAAGCACAAGAAGTACTATCGAGGATACTTACATCTGACCAATTTTAAAACAAAATCCCGTGCACACGATGACCACATCTGTTAGCAAGCGTTACTATAGCGGCCGATCGCTGCAAGCAAGAATAGTCCTTACGGTGTATAGATGTTCGTTTCTCCCGTGGTACCTACGTAAGGATCGTAGTAGGTGGCGTTTTGTAGTTTCCGCCTGAATATAACATACATACACACAGATAGACGGGGCCATAGGGGTCCATGGCATGGTATGTATATGTATATTATACAGGGTTATTTTAAATTGGCTAGCTAAACTCCGCAGACGCGATGGGTGTCGATATCTAAACATGATAAAATTAAAAAATGATTAATTTGATGTTTTTTTATGGGGTTATCGACCGCAGTAATTGTAGTCACTTGAAATATCAGTTTAAAAATCTGTTTATTTTTGTGCAATCTTCACCACAGACGTGATGGGTATCGATATCTAAACACGATAAAACATAAGAAAACAGTTTTTCTCAACTCATACCTCAAGTATCAACACTTAACAGCGGTCGTTGACCTTTTAAAAAAACATCAAATCTTTTTATTTTATCATGTTTAGATATCGATACCTACCCATCGCGTCTGCGGAGTTTAGCTAGTATTTTTTGGGAATGGTAGGTTTAAATGTTGTTCTTATTTACCATTGTGAAGGCAATGATGCTCGTTGTGAGGCGATGGATGGAAGTAAATAATAATAATGGTTCCCCAATTAGTTATAGGTAATAATTATATTACATTAATAAACATAACGTAAGTAATTCATGTTAAAAATAACATAAGTGAAAAACTAGAGAGCGCGCCTGTCGTATGCGCGCCTTGGTTGCGCAGACTTCTAGATTATTCTACGCTGACGTTATTCGTCGTCTGCATGTGTGCATGAACTTGCACACAAATGCGAAGCGTTAACAACCATTTTGAGCTGAAACACTAATTATACTAGATAGCAGGGGCGTAGCCTTCATACAACCCGATTCCAATCTGCTTCCCTTCGGAACAACCACTCTTCTTAGTGTCTACTATTGCCAAATAATATCGTACACCTGTGTGTGTAACTGCATTACATCACATTACATAATTATATTTAATAGCAGTTTAATAGTCAACAAAAACCTACAGTTTTTATATGAGAATTGAACAACTTTTTCTGCGGCTTCCCTCTAATGATAATAGTAGCTACGCCCCTGCAGATAGGACCAATTCATTAGTAAGTATGTGACACTAGACTTCCTGCTTATCATTGCCTCCTTGGTCTAGTGCCCAAAAATGCGACTACTGAACATTCAGTCCTGGGTTCGATTTCCAGTTATTTCATTTTTCCACTTGTAACGACCGTCAAAGATACTACATCCTACTACGTATGACAGTCGACACGGAGGGGCCTCGATATGTAATAGATGGTCACCCATCCACGGACCAACCTCGGTAAGCGTAGCTTAACCTTCGATCAACTCGTGCGTCTGTTATTATTTAGCCACGAGCCCTCGACTAGGGAATGGATATGAGTTGTTTTTTTTATCTATTCAAAGGTTGTCTGTAAAAGATCGCTTTTAGCGATAAGACCGCGTATTGTGTCACCTTATGTAAAATTTCTACATTTATATCTGTAATTTTTATGGTGTACCTACATAATAAAGATTATTCTGTCTATCTATTTATTAGCTACCTGAATTGCTTGTCCATACTAGCAATTCCGGTGATAAATAAAGCACTCAAACGCTTTTGCCATAAAATTATGAAATACCAAAACTCATAAAATTAATGATTTGGCAGTCTCCCTAACTCGACACAATTCTGTTTTGCTGAATCAATCCAAAACCATGCTTATTATCTTAAATTAAGATCATATGACAGGATTGGCTATCAAAGACTACGATCTGGTCCACCTTGATTAGATTTTAGTCTCGGATTTGGCTGAGTAATGAAACAGCCAAGTTTTACGTTTTATTTGCAGTGACCATTAGGTCACAAGCGCTGCTGCTGAGCATGGGCCCTGGGTTCGATTCCCAGATCGGGCAAAGTGTTACTGGATTTTTCCTTCTGTAATTTCTAAGTCACAACCCGGAGTGTCCGGTTGATGGCAATAAGCTCGCTCCCTATTACATATCTTGCGAAATGTGGGTGTTCCTACTATAGATACACCTCTGCCTAACTCTTCAGGGAAAGAAGGCGTGATGTTGTGTTGCAGTATCAGTTTTAGAACATAGGTTTCTTCGGTCTGGCAGTATTTTATAATTGATTGCCATTAGATTTTGCACAGTTTAAGTAATAAAAGTCGCGGAAACCCCTTGAATAACAAGGAGTTTCTAAAGTGAACGGAACTTTATATTGAATTAAGTAGGTATTTAATTATTTATTAAACTCACCTATATTATTAATAACTTACCATAACCACTTCTCACACCCTTTAGCGTTAAATATACCTTGATATGAGGTATAAAATTACATTAGTTCCTTGTAAAATAATACACATTATCGCCTTTACCTCCGATTATCAAATTACATCCCACAATAAATACTTTAAGTACTGCCATCTTTCGAGTAAAGGCTCCCTCTGACAAGCGCGATGGCACTCTAGTAAAACTATTTCTTTAAAAACTTCATAGAAATGGTTCTAACAGAATCGCGTGGCACCGTCGCGTCGCGCCTGTTTGCGGGAGCCTTAACTTAAACGACACGACACTTGCAATGGCCCTCTCGTAAAACCTAAAACTATAAAAGTTTGAAAAAGCATTACCATATGTGCAAAAGTAATAAAAACACTGTTATCCACAGAAGTATAGCCATTCCGATCTGTTCCCCGACAGTAAAATTATACTGATATCAGAATTTTTAAAGGATATGAAAACATCTTTTAATATTTTCATATATTTTATGGAGTTTGTTTTACAGACGCTTTATTTCTGCGACTTTATTTTAATACCGTTAGTATAAAATAATAAGTTCTTTACACAGGATTTTACGTCCGCTTGCGTCGCAGTTCTAAATAGGTACTAATCATAGAAATATAAAAGAACAGGAGAAGTGGCAAAGGGGCGTGTCGGTGTCGTCGCGACGTGATCACAGTGACCAATTGACCATGTCATAAGCAAATGACCGTCGTGTTTATCTATGGTACTAATATCTACGGTCTTTTCAAAACACGCAGTGTATGTACAAGGTGGGGCGACAGACAATATGACAATAAATCAATATCGTTTACGACGTACTTACCGCATTTCATACAAACTTTCAAGTCCTCGTTTTTTGAAATGAATAAACCGATTTTAATGAAACTTCATACGCTTAAGCAGGATACATAGGTCTAAAAAGTTAGTTAAAAACATTTGTATGAAATGCCGTACGTCGCTCTTAAATTTCGTATATCCAATGAGTTGCTCAGTCTGCATTCAATCAAAATATATAGGGTGACTGGAATTAGTAACCGACACTTCAACACATGATTGTACTCATGATAACAAACAACCTTTACTATGCGACCATACCTGAAATCGCGAAAAAAAATCTGCTGTTCACTTCTTCTACATTTATGTTCGCATAGACTCTACTGCAAACAGGCGCGACACGCGACGCGACACAAAGAGCACTGAGTGTCGCGCAACGAGCGGTGGCTTTGTGTCGCACGCGATTCGAGTCGCGTGTCGCACCTAATTGCAGGAGCCTTAACTCGTCAAAATGTAGGGACCAGCTGATTTTTTCTTTTTGATCTTCAGCAGAAATCGCTAACACCCTTGCTATTGACAATTTTACTTAGATGAATAAAATTGGGAGCTGTAGAAACCCATGAGGTTTGGAAGGTGAATATGAGATTTAATCATAATCAAAAGATGTCACATTATTTTATCGTTTTGCATATTTTCAGCAAGAGAGAGATATTTTTATTTTCTCAAATCTTAACACAATACAACATACAATTACTAACGAACGAACTAAATAACTATATAAATAAATATACAAAACAAAAGGAAACTTAGGCGTCGAAGTACTCGTCCGCATCGCTGTCATCCGGAAACGTGCCCAGAAGACTGGCAGCATTGCCACGTTGAATGGCAATGCTAATTCTTTGGCCAAAGAACGAGCCAGCCCTCTGGTCACGTGAAGTGTCGATCACATTTTGCTAGCATCCATTGACTTCGTCGCCGTAACATGCTTTAGTCTTCGATATCAGGTAAATGCACATAAACTCACGTCTTCTTCCCATCCCAACCAACGCCACCTGCTACGATCCTTAACTGCTTTTGCCTCGTTTACGTTCATACATCTGTTCATACACGCACGCCGGTTGCGAGTACTACGCACCTGACCTTTCTTAAGAACATCACCAATAAGGGCACTATAATTATGCCCTTCTAGAGCGCCATCTCCCGGCGTTTCCACACAAATATGCCTTGTAAATTGTTGTAGTTACGAAAAACTGCAAAACGCCATACTTTTTGTTCACGCTTAATTTATAAGCATCTAAAATAATTAATTAAATTCCTAATTCCGTTAAATATGAAGCAAAAAATTTAATTACTCCTTACATCAATATCAATTAGGAATCTCATATAAAAACACAAAAAAAATACTGTAATATAATCCTAATGTATGTTTCATTAGTGTTAAGTTAGTCATCTTAAAAAATCTAAGTAGGTTTAATCGTTGAATTGACTTGTTGGTGGTTCCGTACGTTTACATAATACTTTATTTGACAGTTGGTGAAAATAGCACCTACACACAGGGACATCAACGCACTACCTGGTACCATGGATTCAGTACATGATTTTGGACCCCCCTGCGCTGTTCGTCGGTTATTAGAAAAAATCTTCTGTTTCCTACACAAGTCCTACGCGGTCAAAATTTATGAAACAGCATTTTTTTTTTGTTAATAACCGATGAAAAATTTTCAACAGGTCCAGAATCATGTACCTAGTGAACCCATGGTACCAGGTTGCACGTCAAGTACCTGCCACCCTGTATATGAAGACAATTAAATTAATTAGGTAAGTGCTTAATGAAGATGGTAAGACTATTGATTTTGGGACGTAACTATCACTCGTGCCAGATAAGTCAATGTCAAACCATTTAGTTCAAGTAGGCCATTAAAAGGCACTTTCGAATGTCAAAACGGCCCGAAAACTCTTTTAAAGGCTTTAGATTCCGATAAATCCTGTAGGCATTTTAAGTGTTAACTTAGTACCTACGTTAAATCTGAACATGAAAGCTCATTTTGCGGTTTTATGTCCAGCCGGACTATTCTGTACCAAAAATTCTCACTGTGAAAACCTAGATGAAGTAAGCTGTCATTCTACCCGATCCTAGGGATTGACACTATTGACAACTCACGTCAAGCTCACTAATCGTAATCACCTAAGTTTTCACGATGAGTTTTTTAATGAATAGATAGGCTATACCTAACGACGATCAATAGAAAAGGTGGCCTAGCAATTAACAAATATACCAAACAAAAATCTAAACTAGTGCACACGGAGCTTACCGATGTCCTAAAATCTAAACTAGTGCATACGGAGCTTACCGATGTCCTAAAATCTAAACTAGTGCACACGGAGCTTACCGATGTCCTAAAATCTAAACTAGTGCACACGGAGCTTACCGATGTCCTAAAATCTAAACTAGTGCACACGGAGCTTACCGATGTCCTAAAATCTAAACTAGTGCACACGGAGCTTACCGATGTCCTAAAATCTAAACTAGTGCACACGGAGCTTACCGATGTCCTAAAATCGTGACGTTCCTATTTTAACTTTCTGCCGGGTTCCCGTGTTAGTTTAAATTGTATTTTGAGTGAATTGTGAGTTTATTCGTTAGAATATCAGACCACATTCTAACATTCCTGGCAAAGTTCAGAAACAGTTGTTATTGAAACAAACTCGCCAATAAACCATCAAATATGAATTTCATTTTCGATGTTAGAACCCCAAAACTTGGAACAAAGAATTAAGCAGATCTATCATTGTCATTCGTAAATTCAAGCAATATTTATTCCTCTACTCGAATGCTTGGTAATCAAATACGACTCTTAACACTCAGTAATAAAAGTTATTATTAGGAGGGTAGTCGGAAAAACGTGTGTATTACAGAAATAGGGAGCAAATTGTGGGAAAAACACTGAGGTGTCCGAATAATAACGCTGTATGAACAAATTACTCATTCGGAATGACAGCTACCGTGAAAAATGCATAACTATGCTTTGGATGGCGTTATGCAGCCAGTTATATCGCCAGGCAGTTGCGTCTTTGTTTGAGTACAGAATAAAAATACAACGTCCGTTATTCTGCTTGAAATGTGTCAAAAGCGGACGCACTGCGATAGTTTTTCAGTATTTGCAGTTGGACAAACTTATTTTTGAGAAAAAGCGCGAGCCTTTTTAAAATTGATGCAGCTAAGGAATATAGTTTCAGCCTTTTTATAAACACCTACTGATGAGCGGAAGCGTCACTAATTGAACGGTTGAAAATCTAAAGTGTCTATGTGCCAAAAAAATCACAAATCAATATTTTTACGAATAAACAGTCTTAAGTGCCAAGCCTAACAATGTCCAAATGGGTCCAAGTGCCTATTTCTTTGAAATTTTTACACACACAGGATTAAAGTAGGCATGCGGTCTAAGTGCCGGTGTATTTGCGCTTCGAAACAGCCAGTTTTTTTTGTTATACCCGCAAACAATACAATTGGAACTTAGACCCTTTAGATTTTCGACCTTTCAATTAATCTTGTGCTCACCTATGACATCCATATTATATCTATTCGAAATTGTAATGGCATCTGACAAAGCTGTTTTAGCGGTTTTTTATTTTTATTATTTGCAGAAGCCACAATTAACTTTCCTTAACTATCAATTAGCTGTACGAAAACTGAATTGAGAATTTTAAGTTGACAACTTGTCACACTCTAGCATCACTTAAGGCGAAAGCGATAGGGTAGCCCGCGAAATAAAATTTTTCTTACGTTTTTAGCGATTTCAAGTCAGTAGAAGGTTGTATGTTGATCCGAATATGATTCACGACCGTAACAAGTATGTATTTACAGAATTATGGTAATTAAAATCACCAATACAACACTCTAAGTTCAAATTACCCTACTGAACGACTATTTCATGAAACCATGACATTTGAGGCCAATTCTAACTTAGAGAGTTGTATTGATGATTGTAATGATTATATGTCTGTAAATACATATTTGTTATGGTCGCGAATCGTATTTTGATCAACATACAACCTAATACCGAACCTACAAATTGCAAAAAATGTAAGGAATTTTGAACTCTCAATTCAGGAACTGAGTGTAAGTAAGTATTCTTTAGACTTCTTTTCTTTTTGGTAATTACCTACGAATAACTATAAATGTCAGGTAATGGTTTGACCTCACATAAACAGTGTCTCATAATGTATTCCGTCAAATCTAGCGAGTGTGCGACGCGACGCTAATAACTCGAGCCGGTCTCCGAGTCTAATTCAAAGCCTGATGATGCCATTAGTCCGGGAGCTAGTCATTTTTTCTTAAAGTAAATTCAGTTTTTGTTTATACAAACATTCGGTGTAGCGGAAGTAATAACAGAATTCTTAGATGGGTTCTGTGTGAGGATGATTAGGTGAAGAAAAAATTTTAAGTATTCGATTTGTTTTTTTTTGTCTTGTTCCTAGTGGTAATTGAAGATGTTATCTAGGTAGAGATACATCTATACTACAAATAAATAAAATTGTTCTGTTTGTAATGTGAAAATAACAGCTCTTTACTAAATGCATATGACAGTACTCGTATATACGATACTTGTAAAGAAAAAGCAATTTTCAAAATTTTTGTCTGTGTGTCTGTCTGTTTGTTCCGGCTAATCTCCGAAACGGCTCGGCCGATTTTGACGGGAAATTCACTGGCAGATAGCTGATGTTATAAGGGGTAACTTAGGGTACTTTAATTTTAGAACAATAATTACTAATAATAATTATTATAAATTGTGAACAAAATCCGATTCAAATAGGGAAATATTGACTTCCACGCGGGCGAAGCCGCGGAAACAGCTAGTAGCTAAATAAAGATGTTGGACACGGTTGGTATAAAAAATGTAATTATCTAATATAATCTGTTGACCTTTGGTGATGCTAATGATTTTGTTAAAGGAAAATTAGTTTTGAATGCAAATAATGACACATAAACCTAACAGAGGATTTTAATGCTGGTTTTAGGTTTGCAATTGTAGTAGTATTTATTTAAATTACATACTTGATGTAGTCATCACTAAAGGATCATACCCAACAATGTTGTATGAAAGATTTTTTCAAAATGGTTTTTCAAAATTCGAATAAATAAGTATTTTTTCCGAAACTAGAATTATTGTGTCTGTTACTTCATCCGGTTCATATCAAAGATGCTTTTTTGAAAAATGTAATCAATGGGCGACCTACTAATATCTAATAAACTTAGCTCAATAAGTATTATGATCTGTTTTTGAGATGATTTAAATAAATGCCATAACAAAAATGTGTTTTGATTGCCTATTAAATTAATATTATTTAGTAGGTCGCCCATTGATTTCAAAAAAGCATATTTTCATTTAAAATTCTTAAAAATTTGGTTCCGTGTGAGTGAGAGAGGTGACAAAATGTGACAATCCTCTTAATATGATTCTATGTTTTCCTAATGGTTATCCAAACTACCTCATTTTACAATTTTTACTGTTTTCGAACCCAACTTGACCGTTGATGACTTAATGTCCCGCTGAGCTTCTGGTCATCAAGTCAGAGTTAATTATGGGAAACTTAGTCATTATGCTATGTGGGTCACGGCTTGTAATTTTCTGTCTATTATACCCTGGTATGCCATGCATAGCGATCTTAAGTATAATTGTTAACCTCTCCCCATTTTGCACAAAAACTACGCACGAACAAGTGACATACCTTGGTGTCGTTAAATGCTATGGGTCACGGAATTTGACCAACTTTTGTATGAAACATAAGACAAAATCTTAGAGGAATTTAGTCACAATAAGCTTGTTAGAATGGTACGTATTACTATGGCTTGATTTCTGGGCAAACTGTATGGCCTGCGGATAAATTGTACCGGGTCTATGTCAGGATTGTGTTTCTCAAAACATTCCTAGCCCAGTGTATCGTATAAGACCTACACCCAATTTCTGAATTGTGAATTTGAAAACTGGCCAACGATACGAGATAAAAATATAAAATTGCAACTTGTACAAATATCAACTTGCTTTAAACTCAAGTAATCTATAATGATTGTTTAATGAAAAAAAAAACTATCGATAATGTCATAAAATAATTTTTGTTGCAATAAAACTGAACCATACGCAAACCACAAGTATGAAAATTATCTCGTCTCGTTGGCTTTAGTTACACTTAGGGTGAGTCCTTCAATGAAGCTCGCGAAAACCAACATTTCGTACGTTTTTTGCAAGGACATATTTAATTTTGCGGATTTTCACCTTAAGTAATGTTCAAGTAGAGTTTGACAAGTTCTCAACTTCCATTTCTCAATTCAGAATCCGAGTGTTAGCCTTTATACTACATAAAAGATAGCTTGATCTCTGCGACATATGTCAAACTGACATTCCTAGAGTTGGCAGGATATAAAAAATTGTCGATAGAAATTATCGACGTTTCTTACTATTATCGATGCTAATGTAACATATATTTTTTTAAATTAAATTTAATTACAAACGTTAGTAAATTAAACGAATATTTTAATATAAAATACATTTATTCACTTAAAGGAGTACACCCCAAATCCATATCTGAATCAGTTTCTGAATCACTAGAGCAATCTTGTAAATTTATTATAAACTCTTGTTCGCAAATAACGCGGCGTGTCACCTCCCGAAACCCAAGGATGGGACGTTGACGGATGGAATGTTACATGAGTAGGTGAGAAATTATATTTTATTTACCCACTATTATTTTAGATCAAATATGTACAAATGTAAATAATGTTATGATCTTAAAATATACAATAAAATAAAAAGATAAATTAATTTTAAATTAAGTTTTATTTAAAATATCGATAGTTTATAGTTTGTGGTCACGATGATTCATCGCCCATCACTAATTAGGTCGGCATGCCCATAAAGTATGACATTGACAGGTACTGTCTGTACTATTATGAAATTCAGGACTTCATAGGCGTGATTTTACTGACAGCTGTCGCAGAGATCAAGCTATCTTTTATTTAGAATAGGTCTGACTCATCCAAACAATAATGTATAAACTAAGAGTACTCAACAAACATACTTCAGTAACATTGCGCACGCGATTGACGGCGTAGTCACAACTTAGCCCTTGTTTTGAAACAAATGACAGTTGTGTCGTTGATCGGCGCGTGCTCAAAGCAAAAACACTTCACATTGTGACGTCAGTTTTAATGCTTTGTGCTCAATGAGCGTCTTTCATGTCGATTGTCGATGGCAATTGTTTTTTGTTTGAACAGAAAAACGTCTCTTGATTGCACTGGTTTCAAATTATTTGGCGCCTCCTTACTACTGGATTACAAACTAATCTATGCCTAGTTTTAAAACAAGGTTCATCGGTGAGTGTGGCCGTTACTTTGTTGTAACGTCCCGATTTATTATAATATAGCTTTTTCTTGTTTGTTACGGAGAATCACTGACTCCTAAGACACAGACACATACACCTAGTTTAGGAGTCAGGGAATTAAAATTATTGTGACCTAGTTATAAGCCTTGTATGCTCTTAGTTTTGGTTCTTGCACTGTAAGGGCTTTTGGTGAAATAAAGAATATATTATTTATACCCACATTTCGCCAGTTACGTTTACATACGAGCCTTCAACCGGGTGCAAATCCTGACTCTGGGCTGCTACTGAGAAATTCCTGATGGAAACTCAATGCCACTGCCCGACCTGGGGTTGAAAACAGGACCACATGCTCAGCACCAACGAGGCAGTTCAGCAGGTCCTTAATAATTTCACTTCAATATGTCGTGAAGAGCCACTTTCTGGGTGTTTTTTCACATTCCTCTGTTACCAACAGCCATCGATTTTGTAAGTCTGTTGAGTTCGCATTCCCAGCCATACATAAACGGGCAGATCCGCGTAGGCGTTTTCGATCAGCGAATTCATTGCCACCTTATATCAATCTGTTAAGCTCTTAAATATTATTTAGTTCATTACGAAGGTGTCTGCATTCGAGTTATCTATTGGAACCATCTTTTTCATAAGCAACTTGTGCCTTAATCTATATATAATGGTTTCACATGTCTTGGTTGTAATTGCTACAGGGTAGACTTTTTCGTTCATATTTTATGGTTCAGTGAATTTTGTTTGGGTTAAGTTTGAAGAGGAGGCGTATAGTTTGGTGTTTTTTTTTTTATTATTATTACTTTTTATTTTATTCGAGATGGGTTTGCTCTTGACTCTAGTCTAGGTCAGAGGTGGCAGAGACAAAGTCGACGATGGAGCGAGCTTACCCAGAAGAAGCCTGTTCACTTTCACTTTGAAGAGATCAGGGTTGTATGCGGAAAAACAGACGCAGGCAGAGAGTTTCACTCGTTTGCCGTGCGCATCACAAAAGACATTTGGAAACGCTTAGTCCGAATTGGTGGAATAACAACTAGGCAGAAATGGTAACTTGCATTGCGTCTAGATGTCCGATGGTAGAAGGGGCAGGCGGAATGAGGTCGTGGAGTTCTTAAGCAACCTTGCCGCGATGAGCTAAGCTGTGAAGCTTGGCATCCATCAGTTTTACGTCGACAATGAGCCTTCGCTCTGCGTTCCACCGAGTAAAGCACGGCAAGTTGGTTGGTAGTTGGTTGGTTGGTTTGAATTGGTTTAATTTGTATATTTTCAAAAGCTTATGTATTTTTTTAACTATTACGGGGAAGCCCTTGGTCTGCATCTCACCTGATGGTAAGTGATGATCAGGCCGAAGGTGGTAGCGAGCTTCACCCGGAACCCTCACAGAGGAACTGGCTATCTTACCTTTAACTGCCGAAGCACAAAAATGCTGCGACAGACTTAGATAAGATGGCGGTAGCTAGCCAGGTGGATTTTGAACAAGCCCTACCACCAACCAAACCGAGCAGAAAATTTTGTCCCGCTGGGAATCGGACCCGGGACCTCTGGGTCTGAGACAGGTGGTCTTACCACTAGACCACAGAGGCGGTTATAGATTACATTGCAGTAAGCAGCAACTTTTTCATCACCTAAAATGATCTGCACGAGTTCCTAGAAGAGCGGTGGCCGCTAAATAACGGCCACAGTGACGGCTGTCATGAAAATGATAGCAACGGGGTTTGACGTTACGGTGTCAAAAACCGTTCTCTATGAAAACACACCAACTTACTTTCATAAATAACCTTTCAGTGACGTCATTCGACGGCAAATTGCGGACGCTATGTGGCGGCCACCGTAGTCTTGGTTCGACCTTAGCTTCAGCGTCTCGGTACATAGTCTTATTTTATCTTTGACATTGTTTATGCATTTTATGTCTGAATCTTTGTTTTATGTTTGTGTGCCCCGATTATTCTTTCTTTGCGCAAATAAACGTATTTTCTTTCTATTTTTTTTTTCTTTTATTATATTTTATGTTGCTGGTTCTAGCTAGCCATGAGAGACTTGGTTACGGGAAAAGTTAGTTACGGCAACAAGCCGCACTGACTGACTCTCTTTGATCATTTCACCTAACTAGACCGGCCTGTCTGTTAAGGTCGTCTTTCGTTTGAGCTTTTACAGACCTATTTCCTCTATAGCTTCAATCCAAATGTTAATAGGTCCACTTTAATCTAACTCCAATCTGCATGCAATTACAGTTTACAAAATAACTGTTCTCCTTTAAGGATTGCTCATGATTATGATTATGATTATGATTATTGGATATGCCTAAATAAAAACTACCTACCTACTCAAGAGACTTTTTTGGGTACCGTAGTCAACAAGGAACCCTTATAGTTCCGCCATGTCTGTCTGTCTGTCCGCGGCTTAGCTCAGAGTCTCTTAGTACTAGAAAGCTGTAATTTAGCACGGGTATACATATTAATCACGCCGATAAAGTGGTTTTTTCAGGGTGCCCTGCCCTACACGTAAAGTGGGGATGACTTTTTTTTGTCTCGTCTATCCCATAGTGTGGGGTGCCGTTCAAAAATATTGCGGGTGAGTGAAAACCATTTTTCCATTTAGGGATCCGTTTGTGAAATATTAAGCGGAGGAGCTCGTGGCTAAGTAATAACAGCCGCACGGGTCGATCCATCAGGTTAAGCTACGCTTGCCGGGGTTGTCCGTGGATGGGTGACCATCTTTACATACCGAGACTCCTCCGTGCCTCGGAAAGCACGTTAAGCCGTTGGTCCCGGCTGTCATTCGTAGATCTTTGACAGTCGTTACGGGTCGTCAGAAGCTCGAAAGTCTGACAACCAGTCTTACCAAGGGGTATCGTATTACCCAGTAACTGGGTTGTCGAGGTCAGATAGGCAGTCGCTTCATGTAAAAAACTGGTATTCAGCTGCATCCGGTTAGACTGGAAGCCGACCCCAACATAGTTGGGAAAAGGCTAGGCAGATTGATTTGTGAAATATTAAGCATTAAAATTAAAATTTTTGTTAGAGCCAAGTGTGTCCTTGCCAGTTAAATGGTGGTTGTAGAATACCTACGTGAAAAAATTCACGGCAGTAGGAAGTTACAAAGAAAACTATCACAGCTAAGTAGACTTTACAAGTTAACGTGTAATAGTCGGCCACATTTGCAGTTGGGATGTATTAGAGAACATGTTTTTCAACCACAATGATAAGTTTGTTCTTTGGATAAATTCATCCTAACTATGGAACCCTTCATTGTGCGTGGTCCGACACGCACTTTGCCGGTTTTGCAAATAATTTCGATCATCGCTTCCTTTTATAACTTAACACACCATGGGCGGGTCTCATCCCATGCCCGTTAGAGGGCGTGCCGTAATGCCGGTTTTGATTAGATTTCTACAAATTAGTTTCTTTAAATTGTGTTTTTGTTATTAAATTCCTTTTTTGTGTATGACTAACGCTGTTTTTATTCGCCCAGTTTCATTTTTATTTTCAGATTGAATCTATAATTATAATAATATGGTAATTTTATGGTATTCATTCATTTGAGCCTGATTTATGTTATTGAAATCTGTTTTAATATCAGTATTTTGCGATATTGTTTAGGTAAGCAGAATTTGTAGTCAGTTCAATAGATAAATATTTATTCTGTGTTCTATAAATTTGGTCCAAACTAAGTTTAATGAAGTTCAAAAGTGCCTATAATTGGTTTAATTGAAATAAATGCTTTGAGTTTGAGTTATTCTTCGGGAACGTGCAATTTTGAGCTGTTTGTTGAAAATAAGGTTTATCAGTTAGGAAAAATACTTACCAGTGTATTCTTAAAAGCACTTCTACCTTATTGAATACGATGATGCTTTGTTGTTTGATGGTGACTTCATTATCAGCTCCAGTTCTCCTCGTATGAACGAACAGAACTGGAGCTGGTGGTGAACTTCTCAACAATTAACGTCCCTGCATCGGCAAAAGCAATGTTTTGTAAAAGGTGATGAGCAGTTGACATTAGGCTTTTGTAACTTAAATACATTTCAAACTGACCCACTAAAAATTGAAAAATAAAAAACATTTTTACAAAAAAAAAAAAAACTGACTTCCAAAGAAAACCAGTACAAAGTGAAAAATAACTTTAATTTCAGAAGTCCACCGCTCTTTTAGGACGCCGTAGCTTTATCAAAATTTTTGTTCCAGAAACCGTTCATTAGTCAGTTCCATACACGACTGTGTATCGCATTACTTACTGTTTTACTTAAGTACATAAATTAACCGTTCTAACCAATTTTATTTTCTTATTTTCAGGTACGTTTATCCGAGGAATCCGGTTCAAAACTACGGTCAAAATATTTATCCAAAAGGATAAATATAAGATAGATAGAACACACAGATAGTGTGTTGGATCATTAAGTTCCCTTCAAAATGGTTGAGCTGAATGGTGCTGATCCTTGCGTCATGTTCGTGAACGGGCGCCGTCAGTAGGGACTGGTCATCTCTTAGCTGGCACGGCTTATTTTAATTTTTGAATCGTTTTTGATTCGATCTTTTTGTTGCGGATGCTTTTAACGTGCACGTCTTTCTACATTGTTCTCACATACTTAATTTCAACATGAATGATATAACCAATATTTTGTAACAATATTTTGATTTAAAAGAGTGTCCGTTGAGATTCTTGCCCGTTCTTCTCCATTGAGATCTACGCTTTGGAATGGGCTTCAACTTTCTGACTAACTGACCGACTCTTTGACAATTCAAAAGTGCCTGTAATTGGTTTATTTGAAATAAATGCTTTGAGTTTGAGTTGAGTTTGAGTTTGACTCTTTATTGTGTACAGCATAAATATTACAGATATAAAAGTAGAAATTTTATATAGGGTGACACAATGGGCGGTCTTATCGCTTAAAGCGATCTTTTACAGCCAACCTTCGAATGGATTAAAGGGAGAAGGACATCTTTAATACTCTCGACGATAATCACAAAGAAAAAGAAAACTTCTCGCTCTTTATTTTTGAAGGCCTGGTCAAAATGTAAGTAGGATAGGACATGACGACAGTACTGTAGGATAATACTTGAATACTTTTCATTCGCTAAGTAGGTATTAAGAATCAAAGTTTACCTTTGGATACAAGTGATTTTGTTCAGGAGGAAGCGCCAAAGTAGCCCGCGAAATTCGAATTTTCTTACCATTTTCGCAATTTGCAGCTCAGTGTCTGAGTGTATGTTGATTAAAGTGTGATTCGCGAGCGTAACAATATGTATTTACAGAATTATAATCATTAGAATCATTAATACAATTCCTTAAGTTATTATAATCATGAAATGTTAAGATTTCATGAAATAGTCATTCAATAGAATTACTTGGTCTTAGAGAGTTGTATTGATGACTTTAATGATTATTATTCTGTAAATGCATATATAATACGGTCGCGAATCATATTTTAATCAACATACAACTTGATACTGACCTGCAAATTGCAAAAAACGCAAGAACATTTGAATTTCGCGGGCTACAACTGCGGATCCACCTTAAGAAATCCTTTACAGTAAGTATTCTACTAGTATTAAGAATAAAGACGATTCTTCGCGAACTTTGGGTACCTACATAGTATGTTAGCAGAAAGTATTTGGGTCAATAACAAATCATAGTACCTATGTCCCGCAGCTCGGCGTGCCTTTTGGCATAGGCCTCCTCCAACTGTCTCCATTGTGCTCTATCCTCTGCAACTGTAGTCCAGTATGACCCCAGGGTTAGACGAATATCGTCTTCTCATGTTGTTTTTGGGCGCCACCGATTTCTAGTCCCGTCTCTTGCGTACCACGGAGTCACTTGTTTGCTCCATTTGTTTGTTTTGAAGCGAAGCATGTGTCCTGTCCAGCCGAATAATTGTTCAGTTCTCATAAACTCAGACAAAAAACTGTAGGTTTTTAATCTTGTGATATATTAAACTGGTATTTAAATATAATTATGTAATGTGATGTGATACACAGTTACACACACAGGTGTACCATATTATTTGGCAATAGTAGACATTAAGAAGAGTGGTTGTTCCGAAGGGAAGCCGATGGGGATCGGGTTGTATGAAGGCCCCTGCTGTCCAGCCCCATTTTACTAATACCCCTTATCAATGGAATAGCTTAAGCATTCATTGAAGCGATATATTGCTTACCTATTGGGAGCTTGCGGTCCACACTAATTATGATATTATGACGATTAGGAAACGTACCTAAATTAATTGCAATTATAAATTAATTGGATCACTAATTAACTAGTTACAGTTCCGAATTATGTCGTTTTAATGTTAATGATAGTTATCTCGTCTAATACAATTGTAGGTCCTTATTAACTGATAGTGCCTGCCTAGCCTTTTTCCCAACTATATTGGGGTCGGCTTCCAGTCAAACCGGATGCAGCTGAATACCAGTATTTTACATGGAGCGACTGCCTATCTGACCTCCACAACCCAGTTACTGGGTAATACGATACCCCTTGGTAAGACTGGTTGTCAGACTTTCGGGCTTCTGACGACCCGTAACGACTGTCAAAGATACACGAATGACAGCCGGGACCAACGGCTTAACGTGCTTTCCGAGGCACGGAGGGGTCTTGATATGTAAAGATGGTCACCCATCCACGAACCAACCGCGGCAAGCGTAGCTTAACCTGATCGATCGACCCGTGCGGCTGTTATTTCTTAGCCACAAGTCCCTGCTGTTATTTCTGTTATTTCTTACCCGGCTGTTATTTCTTAGCCACAGCCTCCTTATTAACTGATAGTGAAGGAGTAATAATGGAGTTTCTTGTCCGACCTTGGCCATAGGTCAATCGTTGTGTTTTAAAAACGAGCAATTTATCATTAATAATAATCCTCCCGACCGAATTTCGGTTATGATGGCCAGTCTCAACGGATCGAATCGAGATTAGCCGTACGCAGGAGATGTTATTACCGCACAATTGTGCATTGTCTGTTCATTGTCTCAACGTTCGATGGGACGGTAATATAACTTATAATTATTTTACAATCGGACCAATTTCTTGACAATTCAAACCGGCATAAAGATGGTCTAAAAGCTCCTTGCACACAGGCGCGACAGGCGACGCGAATCGCGCGCGACACAAAGGCACCGCCCGTCGCGCGACAAACGGTGCCTTTGTGTCGCGTCGCGTGTAACGCCTGTTTGCAGGAGCCTTAATTGTTTTCTTAGCATAACATAATCAGCCTATAATGTTTCCACTGCCATGCCAACCCAGGCCTCCTTTCTTCGAGAGGGAGTGCGTTGCAATTAACCACGTGGATACAGTACGCATTGGTAGATGTCACAATGTCTTCGAATTTTTACTTGTAGGATTTGCAATTAATAATTGACTTCTTAAACCGCAACTTCGCGACCGGCGTGCGTGTATGACCAGATGAATGAACGCAAACGAATCAAAAAGAATATGTAAGGATCGTAGCAGGTGGCGTTCTGTGGTTTCTGCCTACCCTCACGGGAAGACGGCGTGAGTTTATGTATGTATATGTTCTTAAATACCTAGGTAAAATAAATAGCAACGTCATGTAATCGCTAAGGTAACCCGCGAAATTCAAATTTTCTTACGATTTTTGCAATTTGCAGCTCAGTGTCTGGGTGTATGTTGATTAAAGTATGATTCGCGACCGTAACAAATATGTTTTTATAGAATTATAATAATTAGAATCAGTGATACAACTCCTCAAGTCATTATAATCCTTAAACGTTAAGATTTCTTGAAAGAAATACTCATTCAATAGGATTACTTGGTCTTAGAGAGTTGTATTGATGACTTTAATGATTATAATTCTGTAAATACATATTTCTTACGGTCGCGAATCAAATTTTAATCACTATACAACCTAAGACCCAATACTGACCTGCAAATTGCAAAAAAGTAAGAAAATTCGAAATTAGGAATTATAAGTGTTATTGGGTTTTTCTATCTGAAATTACTCAGTGGCAGCCCGGAGTCTGGATTTCTGACCGGTAGATGGCATTAGGGTTGCCCCCTATTACATGGGACTTAAACATAACTGGCGAAATGTGGGTGTACACCACTGCCTAACCCTTCGGGGAAACAAGGCGTGATGTTATGTTATGTATGTAATTAGACATTTCCGGGCTACCCTGCCGCTTTCGCCTTAAATATTCCGTTGCAATTTTCCTTTTTTTCCGATTGGTATGCTATCTAAAGGCTGCACTTTGAATTTAAGACACACATAATATAAGAAAAAACTTCACATTTTCGTCGCTTTTTCCCTCAATGTAGGTTATGTTGGCCCTTTTCTTAATACAGTGGGCGTCTTCAGTGGTCACCCCGTGGTCACCCCGTGGTCACCGGGTCTTTTTTATTGCCGCGTTCGGTCCGGCTTACAAATCGTATTAGGAAATTGGGACTATCGATTTTTAAGACCTGTTGATTTTGTTGCAAAGTTTTTATTGTAGTTGAAGAGAATAGTTTTCAATTAACATTTTGAATCTTTAAGAAGACTGTTTATGGTGCTTACAAACTGATTATGTGTCTGTACTTACTTATATTATAAAGAGGTATTTGTGCGTTTGTATTTGTGTAGGTAAGGGGAAATCTTCGGTACTACTGATCCGATTCCGAAAATTCTTTCACTAATGGGAAGCTACAGTATTGCCGTGTCAAAGGATATATTTTGTGTTATATGCAGACGGAGTCGGATCAACTCAAGGTGGATGAAATGGCGACGGGTCACACGAACAACTTGCGACCCACAGATGCTTCTCAAATTAAAGGGAAAAATTTACAAGTCCGTGATAAGGCCTGTCGTACTGTATGGATCGGGATGCTGGCCCGTGAAGAAGATGGATGAAAAAAGATTGCATGCAGCGGAGATGAGAATGTTGAAATGGATGTGTGGAGGTACGAAAACGGATAAAGTAAAAAATGAGTATATAAGGGGAAGTTTGCAAGTGGCGCCAGTGACAGAAAAGTTGAAAGGAAATCGTTTGGCTTGGTATGGGCATGTGGTGAGGAGGGAAGAAACGCATGTGACTAAAAGAGTGATGAATATAAATGTTGATGGATGGAGAGGGAGAGGAAGACCAAAGAAAAGATGGATGGATTGTGTGAGGAATGATATGAAAGAGAAGGGAGTGAATGGTAGCGTGACGGTTGACAGGAGAGAATGAAAAGAGAAAACGTGTTGCGCCGCCCCCAAGTAACATGGGACAAGGGCAGGAAGATGATGATATGCAGACGGAGTCGCGGTCAAAAGCTAGTATGTACAATAAGTATCTACCATTCAAACGTTTTGTTAGCTATTGTTACAGAAAACGGGATAACAGACAAAATGATCGTTATAGATATGATTAAATATGGCGATAAAATTATTACCTGTATTGTTAAGCTATTGTCATAAACTTCTAAACTATTCTTTGAAGGATAGTAGATGAATACCAAAGATTATTTTAACGATCTGTCGTTAACATTAAAACGTTCTACTTCAAAGTTTTTAAAGCTGTCCTTGATTCTTTTTTTACGATAAGGTAAAATGTCCATAATATCTTCTTCAAAATGTTGACGGATTAAGAGGCGTAGGTTATTAAAGATATATTTTTTTTTAACCTGCATTGTCCCACTTCTGGGCAAAGGTCTTAGCTTTCCATTGTTCTTTGAGCGTTGCCTATTCAAGATTACTTAAGTAAAAACATGGGTCTATTTCTCAAATGTTGTAGGCTGTTGGATATTTAAAATAGCTGTTATTGAATGTTGGGGTCGGCTTCCAGACTAACCGCAAGCAGCTGAACACCAGTATTTTACATATCGCAACTGTCTATCTGACCTCCACAAGCCAGTTATGCTCGGTTCCTATTAACAAAAACGGATCGTTTTGCTTACCAATGGTAGCATTTTCTATTGCCAAACTGGGCATAAAAATAGATTCGTAAGCTAATTTTACCTGTGATAGCTACTTCCATATGGGAGGGTCTACTATGCAAAGCTATGAGGTATTTGCTTAGTAAAGACTGGCTGTGTCCCGCGACTTCGTTTGCGCGGAAGTCGTAATAAGATCACAATATACTAAACTAACAGCCTCATATTAATAAAACTCCCTCGTCCCCCGACCCGCCGCGTTGCATCGCCCGGCCGCACTATTTGTTCACAATTTCATGGGTTTTAATTTTGTTACGCGGAATCCTAATTTTTTTCTAAAATAAAAGTAGCCGAAGTTACTCCTTATAACATCAGCTACCTGCCAGTGAAAGTGCCATCTAAATAGGTCCAGCCGTTTCGGAGATTGCCGGAACACACAGAGACAGACAGGCAACAATTTAAAAAAATATTTTTCGTTATAAGTATCATATACGCTTTTATATGCATTTAGTAAAAGGCTGTAATTTTGACAATATAAACAGACACACAAATTAAGGGGAAGCGCTAAGATAGCCCGCGAAATTCAAATTTTCTTGCGATTTTTGCAATTTGCAGCTCAGTGTCTGAATGTATGTTGATTAAAGTATGATTCGCGACTGTAATAAATATGTTTTTACATAATTATAATCATTAGAATCAGCATACAATTCCATAAGTTAGTACAATCCTGAAATGTTAAGATTTCATGAAATAGTCATTCAATAGAATTACTTGGTCTTAGAAAGTTGTATTGATGACTTTAATTATTATAATTCCATAAACACATATTTGTCACGGTCGCGAATCATATTTTAATCAACATACAACCTAATGCTGACCTGTAAATTGCAAAAAACGTAAGAAAATTTCAATTTCGCGGGCTACCCTGGCGCTTTCACCTTAAGACTCTTTTATCTTGAGTCTTAATTTTTACCAATGACGGTCCGTAAATTAGAGGAATCGGCCATTATTAGGTAACAAGATACCCTTTGGTAAGACTGGTTGTCATACTTTCGGGCTTCTGATGACCTGTAACGGCAGTCAAAGATCTTCTACGATTGACAGTCGGGACCAATGTTATTCTAGCGTGCTTTCCGAGGCACGGAGGAGTCTCGTTATGTAATGGATGCTTAAGCTTATGGATGGATGGAGGAAATTAAACGATCCCAATAGTGGCCTAAAATTCAAATCAGTGACTCTTTTCTCAAATCGCTCGATGAGGTTATAGATAAAGGCGACATCAGAAGGAAATGCATAATAATATCCTTTTCAGCAATAAAATAACCATTTTCTGTCGTGACCCGAATATTAAAACAAAACCTGTTATATTCACGTTTTTTGATAGGTCAATTGTAAAAACGCGATTTTTCGTCGTAATAGGGTCACGTAAAATATGTTTTATTGAATTAAATTGATTTTAACTAATTCTTTACTTTTTTTTCTGGTTATTTCGTAAAAACGCTAATTTAGTTTGAAACATTAACAACCTGTATACTTAATACATTTTTATTTTTCTTAATAATCTTTTCTTGCTGTAGCCTTAGTTCAAAACTTATTTAGGCTACCCGATAGTTTTTAGTTCTCTACTTTTACCAAGAGTTATTTATTTATTATAAATTCCAAGAAATGGTATATTCTGCTTCTTCAAGAAAGCTAGAATATCCTATGATATGTGGGATTATGAATACAAAATAAATTGGCCAAAAAAAAATATCTTCGCTAGAAAATCAAACTAGATTCTGTTTCTTTTTTTTATCTCGCCAATCATGAACTGAGGGTAGTCTGGTAAAATAATATTATCAAAAATGGGCTAGGTACCAATATTATTAGGTTTAGTTAGATAAATTGAATTTGTAAAAGTTCTGCTCTTTTACCTTTCAGATAATTCATGTCAGAATTTTGCTGATATTATTTTAGGTCTTTATTTAACATTTATAAAAGTAATTGGACAAGACAATCGTGTTATAGGGAGATGAGAAAAATGTTATAACGTTAAGACGAAAATACAAGCTTTTTTTAAACTTATGAACTAGATTAAAGGCACCCCGTGTCGCGACGAGCGGTGCCTTTGTGTCGTGTCGCGTGTCGTGCCTGTTTGGAGGAGCCTTAAAGCTAACTTGATGAATTATTTTGATTTCTGTATCATTTTTATTTTCAATGGATTCCCAATAATGTTGCCTTGATTTTTACTGTAATGGTTTTTCATTGCTTTTTTCTACATTCAGTAGTCCAATCATCGACTGCTCAATCTGATGTTTGGCTGATAAAATAAGATATTTAAACCTTTTTTGTCAATGCGTGTGTTGTGAACGTTAGGATCTAAAGTTTCGTTTTGTCTGCGTAGGATCGTTGAAAAAAAAAGACATTAATTTACGTATCTGGGTCTACAAAAGGGTATAAGTCTAAGTATTTACGTTAGCTCCATTTAATAGGCCAGGTGCCATATTATGACGTTCTAATGCCATCATGATTCCAGTGCGCGAGAGAGACCTAGCTATACATGACCGATAAACCCACCCCTTTCTCAGACTAGAATGATGGTGGCATTAATACTTCATAATGCGGCCCCAGAAAGCACACGATCAATGTCTATCCATGGACATTCACCCGTCATCCTCAGATGGTGACAAATGAATAACTAATCACACGTTCAGGGCTTCCTGGCTGTCACTTTATGAGCAAGCGTGAGAGCTATTACTTGATGTTGTGTATGTACATATTGTAATAGTGGTTAAGCTGTCAGAGGCTCTCTTAGTACGTGCTCAAACAACGGAGTTACCTGTGTGGCAGGTGAAGTAGGTAGGGGAATTGAGGTACTTTGGTTTAAGGTCACTCAGCGCGCTATGGAGTGGGCAATGCTCGGAGTTTCTTTGAAGGATAAGATCAGGAATGAAGTTATCTGGAAAAGAACCGGAGCTACCGACATAGCCTGCAGAGTAAGCAAGCTGAAGTGGCAGTGGGATGGCCATGTTTGTCGAAGGACCGATGGCCGGTGGAGCAGACGAGTCCTGGAATGGAGACGACCTTAATAAGGTGACTGGGACAGACTGGGTGCGGAAGGCGGAGGATAGGGTGTGGCGCAGACTGGGTGAGGCCTATGTCCAGCAGTGGACTGCGACACTGAGTTGATTGATTGACTGACTTTGGTAGAAAGACGTAGAAATATTTAGAGTACCTAACTTGCGAATTGTGGGTGTAGGGTACTGTCTACTGCCTCTTCTCGGTAGTTAGTTGCCTTTATCGGTAGGGTAGCATCGATTTTTACGCTGAACTTTCTGTAATTTTAAACCACCTCGCACACTATGCGACATGCGATTGCGACAGCTCGGCGACTAGACGGACCGACAAGTTGCGGCTGGAAACTTTCATATATTTTGTTCAAAGCTAAACAAAAAGTTTGATACCCCTTTCCCAACAGAAAAAAGGAAAAAAAAATATATCCAGAAGAGTGACAACCCTACAAAAGAAACGATAGAACAAAAAAATAAATAAATTTACCTAAATAACAAACTAAAACCTTATAATCCTAGAAGGTAATGTAAATTTACCTAACAAACGACGTCAAGTGCTGCAGATACAGAATAAAATCAAGAGGCCCTTCAACTTAGACGCGAGCTTCAGATATGTCTACTAAAGTAAAGTAAGTTATAAGTAACCTAAACACTTAAAACCGAGGGACTAAAGACTAAGAATCTAAGGACTAACAACCTTATAGGGACTACATACATACATAAACTCACGCCTTCTTCCCATGGGGGTAGGCAGAAACTACAGAACGCCACCTGCTACGATCCTTATATACTCCTTTTGCCTCGTTTACGCTCTTACACGCACGCCAGTTGCGAGTACCTACTACGCAAATGAAAGAAAGAAAAATATTTTATTTGGGACAAAGTGTGACCTTTCTGAACTTTATTCTATAGGGACTAATGAATCAAAATAGACCTAACCTAATTAAACAATGGGACCTTTGAAAATATATGTATACAAGAGCTAAAATAAGATACGACTTTAGCGAAAGAAAATAGTCTCGGTCAAAGGCGTTGAGTAGCAGAATCACAACGACAGGCAGGCAGTCGCACGCTCTTGCTACTTGTCGCAGCGTCTAGACGCACGGTGCACGCGCACATCCGATGACAGTCGCACGCGACAGGTTTAGCGTCTTGTCGTCGAGGAGTCGCAGCCGCATGTAGCATAGTATGCGAGGTGGCTAAATTAAGTAAAAGTCGTTAGTACTCAACACTGATGTATTCATTATCTTAATTCAATTGTCCTTATGACAGGTTCTTGTTAGCGAAGCACTTGGTTTCAAGTTAAGTTTCTTAGAAATATCTAGTTTATTCAGTCGATAGCCAATAAGATTGCAGTCTTGTAATTAACTAATGTAATTGCATTAGTGACGGCTCAGTGATAACGGCCCTGACTTACGAGTTGTAGGTCGTGATTTCGAACCCAGACAGGCGCTTTACTTTGTGTAAATAATTTCATCGCCACTGCTCTCGAAACGCGTGTATGACCAGATGTATGAACGGATGTAAGGATCGTAGCAGGTGGCGTTCTGTAGTTTCTACCTACCCCATGGGAAGAAGGCGTGAGTTTATGTTTACGTTATGCTATCAAAACGGTGAAGGAAAACGGCATGTCCTAGAATCAAAAATTCGAAGACATGTGACATCTACCAACCCGCACTGGGCGCGTGTGGTAGATTACAGCCCACTCTCTCTCGAAGAGAGGAGACCTGTGTCCCAGCTGTGGGAACATTATAGGCTCATTATGCTTATGCTTGTAGTAAAAAATATCTGCTGTTCCCTACACGTTGACGAGTTATGCGAACACAAATGTAAGGAACAGCTGATTTTTTTTTCGCGATTTCTGGTTTGGTCCCTTAGTAAAAGTTGTTCATACTTCTCAGTTAAGTACAATTATCTCTTAAGGCGAAAGCGCCAGGGTAGCCCGCTAAATTCAAATTTTCTTACGTTTTTTGCAATTTGCAGGTCTGTATTAGGTTGTATGTTGATTAAAATATTATTCGCGACCATAACAAATATGTATTTACACAATTATAATCATTATAGTCATCCATACAACTCTCTAAGACCACGTAATTCTATTGAATGACTATTTCATGAAATATTAACATTTCAGGATTATACAACTTAAGGAATTGTACATATTACTGATTCTAATGATTATAATTCTGTAAATACATATTTGTTACGGTCGCGAATCATACTTTAATTAACATACACCTAGACACTGAGCTGCAAATTGCAAAAATCGTAAAAAAATTTGAATTTCGCGGGCTACCTTGGCGCTTCCCTCTTAAGAGGATGACCATGAATTCAATTTCATCCTGTATACGCGTCAAGCGTCTGCGAAGGCGTTATGGTTGTTGTCAAAGAACATTAAAAACAACAAAACAATAACATACAATTATTAATGCACAAAATGAAGACCCGATACGCTGACTCCAGAAAGAAATTGGGTCAAGGACAGTGCATGACCGTGACTGTTTGCATATGTGACAGATGAATCATAGCCCAACCACTTTTGATCATCATCTGCTTAGCCTTTTCCCAAATATATTTGGGGCCGGCTTCCAGTCTAACCGCGGATGCAGCTGAATCCCAGCATTTTACATGTAGCGACTGCCCATCTGCCTATTCTCCACAACCCAGTTGGTTAAGACTGGTTGTCAGACTTTCGGGCTTCTGACGACCCTTAAAGACTGTCAATGATCAACGAATTACAGCTAAGACCAACTGTTTAACGTGTTTTCCGAAGCACGGTGGGGTCTCAGTACGTAAACATGGTCACTCATCCACAGACAGACCGCGGCAAGCCTAGCTTAAACTGATCAGTCGACCTGTGCGTGTTATTATGTTATTGCTTAGCCACGAGCCCCTCAGCCTAAATACTTTAAACCACTGAGGTTATTTACAGCATCTTACAAAGGCTGCACGGGGACAACTAGCAAATAAAATAATAATCACAAAATGCATGTCCATGTTGCATACAAAATATCCGAAATGTTGCACGTCTTAAGTTTTACGTGTGTTCACGTAAATAACGTTTCGTTGGGGAGCGAGAACAAAACAATCGTGTCATTGAGAACAAGAGTGTTGCACGAATACGGACAGTTTGTTCCACTTGCGACTGAGCGTTTGTTGCAGTTTTCAGCTCATGATTGCCTTTTGAAATAAAAAGGCAATTTATTTTTTTAATGCTTTATAAAGGGTTACCAGAAAGGTGTGGTACAGACCATCAAACTGAACAACTTTCTCCATGGAACCAACACTGTAATCGCAAAAGAAAATTCAGCCGTCCCATACATTTGGGTCGAGTAGGTATTGAAGTTTTGTATGGGATGGTTAGTAAATTTTTAGCGATTACGATGTTGGTCCCGTGGAGAAAGTTGTTCAGTTTAATGGTCTGTACCACACCCTTAAATTTGACCACATCTTTCTGGTACGCCCTGTATAATAAAAATGAAATGCATTTCGTTGGTAAGCGCATCACATCAGAACGGCTGAACTGATTTGGCAAATATTTATTTTAAAGTGTTCGTAATACTCCGAATTAGGTTCTTACGGAAAAAAAAATTGAAAAGTTGCCGGGAAAATTAGAAAATTCGGGAAAACTGAAATTGCATTTGCTATGGGAATTTTGTATAAACTATTGAAATTTGGACAGGACAACGTCTGTCAGGTCAGCTAGTTAATAGATATTTTTTAATACTTAAAATTTTCAGAACTAGAATGGAATGCACATAACATTCCCCGAAGAGTTGGGCAGAAGTGTACATATAGTACAGGTATGTAGTAATAGTACCAGTGTGTTATGTATGCTCAACTTGAAGGCGATAATTGCATAGCACGGCTCACGACTCTATCTCCGAGTCCTGATGCATGCATTTTGACCAATAGGATGCACATTTGTTTTGATTTGATTTGTTGCCAATGTTTATTGTTATTTTATAATACACGCCTTGTACTCACACAAATGCATATTGTCTCGAACTGGCCGAAACCAGGAAGGGGTGTGGTCTGTCACTAGCTGTGCGACCGCAGAAATATTTTCTAAACTGAGCATGCTTAAGTTTTGCCGATTGTACATAACTAAAACTATTAACAAACTAAAATATGGCGTCGAAAAATTCGTCCGCGTCGCTTTCGGCTAGTAGGTAATACCCAAGATACCGGCATTGCCACGTTCGCTTTATGGCAAAGCATATAAGCCACTGGATAAGGTAAAAAGCCAGCCCTGGCAAAGGGTTATTGTATTTGAAGTTTGATTAAAAGTCTAGATTTGTACAACCTTCAGTTTGGATGAGGTTTGGATTTTTTGTCAGTTCTTTTAAAAGTCTCCATTCAATACCCTTTTCGTTATGAGACTTTTATAAATTAGATTACTAGAGAGTAAAAGTATTCAGCCCTTTTTATAAGTGTATTATTTTTCAATGTCTTTGACATACCTCGGTACCCTGGGGTCCCGGACCTTTGTAAGGCTTACCATGAGCCGAAACCAACTCGTAGAGGCCCCTTAGACGAATTTAAACGCAATGAGGCCCCCGTCCGCAATAAGTATGCAAGTGTACCCAAGGACAACTCCCGGTTGTATTATATTATAAGCCTGATGTGTCCCACTGTAGGTCAAAGGCCTCCCTTCCATCTATAAGTGTCACCTTTAAAATTTTTTTTATAGTACTTTTGCCTTAAATTGGTAATTAAAAGGCGTCACAATAGACAAGATCCGCGAATTCCAACAATAATCAACCAAATATTTAGTTTATTTTTAATGTCCATATTCAATGTAAGTAGATACTTTAGTAACTGCATAGATTCAATGTCCAAAAATTTGTTACATTTACGAAATAACTTTTAATTAAAACGATTCCGTTCTGTTATAAAATAAGAATCGATCGCTATGAAACTCCCATTTGTATAGTACCACTTTACTAACATTGGCCTGTCAGTTTCAGGATACATTCTCGTTATCTGATTTCTCAACAGAAATTAGTGATGTCAGCCTGCTCCCGACAAACAAAGGGAGCTCATAATCCGAGATTAGGGAATTCCAACTGAACCTATACAGGGTGGTCCAAATAGTGACGTCCAAAAGAAAAATCTGAATTCCTCATACCCAGGGGTATTCGAAAATACCCAATGAGTATGTTTTCGAGTTAATATTTTTTTTTTGTAATTTTTAGAGTTTTCTGCTGGTGGAGCTTCAAGAATTCATATCTTTTTCTGTGGTGGGTATTTTTCAGATTTTTTTTGTGACATAATTGCCTTGAATGTTACTTTCATAATAAACTTCCTAACATTCCTGCAAGTTACTCAAAAAACTATCGATAGCAGGGATTTAAGTTTTTAATGTGATAGACTTAAGTTTAAATAACTCGAAAACTACAAAAAATCGCGATACATACATGGGGTATTTCCGAATACCTTTTTGGCGTCACTATTTGGACCACCCTGTATGTATTTACACCCACACCGAGTTTATGGTACGTTGTACTACAAGACCTTTAGCTGGATTAGCTTAGATTATGGGTTGAAGGAAAAGTTTTGTATGTATTATATATCTAATGGTTACTGTCGATTAAAATGGTAGGTATATAGAAAAAGGTACAAAGTAATTAAGAGATTCCTTTCATAATATTAATAAATCAAAACAGCACTATTTTTCGTGTATTCAATGGTGAATGCTGTACTACTGTACTTACGCGCATTTTGCGGATAGTACTGTAGTAATCTGCCGTGATGCCACGGCAGGTCACTACGTGTAAACGTGTAAAGTGTATGTTCACTCGTTAAGAGGTGTGTAAAAGGACGTTCTGATTACTGAATGATACACCGGAGTCCCATAATATTAATTTAATGGCTTATGGCAAGCTCGTTACAAGTTCAACGTAAAGCTAGCAGTCCATCAATATAAAACAATTTTACTGTATGTCATCTTTCGAACTTACTCTTACTATAAAATCTCATGACGTGTCTTAATGGCCAGCTGTAATTCCGATGAAGGTTTCATGCTGAAGGCAGGCTCGATTAAAGCCTCTACAGTACTTACTTATTAAATGCCATGACATGTAGGCAAACCTATTACCTACAGGGAACCTCGGATTGACCATGCCACTTATAATTATTTAACAGAAAAACGAAATCAGTGCCCTGACTTAAGACCCAGAACAATTAGCTTGTTCAGCCAGGTAAATAAATAAATGCCGACGGTTTTTGATTCAGGACCCTGACCTTGTCGGTACTTATGCACGTAGGCGATTCTTTCCCATCATGAGATCTTGAATCTTATAACAATATTTTAATAGAATCTTAATAATAAGGGTACTAAAAGGAACAAACCCTCCTCAACGTCTACAATTCTAAATCCATTTTGCTTCCCGTGTCTTGTAAATAAACAGACGGCGAGTTCCCGTGATGACACAGCGCGTTCGTGTCAAGATCGTGTCAGTTCGGTTTAGTTCGTACGTCTTCGGGCGTTTTGACGGGTGGGTTTGAAAATGATATGCGTAAGTGGAATGAAGCTTTTTGTTGTTTTATTTTTATTGGGCTTAATAAGCGAAATAACTTTATTCAGACCGCCACGTAAGGTATGTTTACTAAATTAAATAAACGAACAAGTATGGCGTTAATTTAAAGATAGCGGCTGTTTTAGATGAAGTTCCTGAAAAATCTGACTTAATTTCTGAATTAATATCAGATCAAGATGTTTTATTTACCCTTCCGATTTTTTTTATATCATTACAGAAAACTAATGACAATATAGATACATACATAAACTCACGCCTTCTCCCCATGGGGGTAGGCAGAAACTACAGAACGCCACCTGCTACGATCCTTACATACTCCTTTTGCCTCGTTTACATTCATACATCTGGTCATACACGCATGCCGGTTGCGAGTACTACGCACCTGACCTTTCTGAAGAACATCACCAATAAGATCACTATATGTCTTCCTAGGGCGTCCCCTCCACTCACATCTGCCGTGTCACCTTTTGTTAGTCGACTTTCATTCATTCTCTCAAAATGACCAAACCATCTAAGCATACTCTTTTCAATTTTTGTCACTACATCTTCTTTTAAACCGCACCGTTGCCTTATCACATCATTCCTCATTCATAGTCACACTACACATGCTTCGCAAGAAATGCATTTCCACAGCATTTATTCTACTTTCATGCCACTTTTGCCACACCCACCTTTCACTTCCATACATAAGCGTAGGCACCAGCACACCATTGTGAATAATGACAATACTTTTTTTATTCTAATAGAAAAACATCAAAACCGAAATAGCTAAAACTCATACGTGACTTGTAATTACATAAATATGAAGAGACAACAACTGCGCTCTAGTTATTGCGACAAAACAATATAATAGGGGGTTCTCGTAAAAATAACATAAAAATAAATGTTTTCCTTTATTCAATACAGTTTCACCTTACGCTCCGAGAAGGATTTTATGGTAAAAAAATAACAGAATCCGATACTTCGATTTGTATTCCCCTTACCGCTGGGGGCTTCCGTTTTTTTTTTACATTCTACCTCCCCCCTCTTTCTAATACGGTGGAGGGTAGTTTTAAGTTATAGGAGTATGCGGTGGATTAGCGGTTACATAAATGGTCCTTTCAAATCTGAACCTCAAGGTTCGGCGGCATATTGCCCCAAAATAAAGGGCCATAGGCTTTGGCATTGTCGATATTGATGGTAAATGTCAGTAGATAAGGTATTTTTAACAAAAAATGGGAAGTATTATCCTCTAGTAAGGTGAACTACATTCACTGTTTTAAGCCAATCCTGTAGGATATAAATGATGAAAATGTTAATTAGCTGCAGTTCAGTTCAGTGCTGCAGTTCTGGCAGGAATTCTAGATTCTTCAGTTTTTATAATCTTTATAACCCATGATCACATCAACTCAGCCTATTGCAGTCTACTGCTGGACATGCCTCTCCCAGACTACACCACAACACCTGTCCTTCGCCTTTCGCATCCAGTCTGTCCCAGACACCTTATTAAGGTCGTTGGTCCATCTAGAAACACGACAAACGAGTAACCTGATTCAATACAACAAGCCGCCAACCTCTCACCTTTTCAAAAATAAATGTAACTTCAACTGCGTCAATACCCTCAATACGTCGTAAACTCTATTTACAAAACGCTTACAAATCTGTACACAAAAAAACAAATTACTTCTCAAGTATTCATAAACCTTTACCTCTTCAAGATTCTTATCGTAGGTACTCCTTCTGAAGTAGCGAACACAATTGGCTTATCAGGCTCCAATCTTAAGCAAGATTTTCGCTCATAACTTGTGCCTCGGCAAGAAGTATACCCGGTCAATGTTTATAGAGGAAAAAACGTCTGAACAACGACCATCCTGCCCGTAAACAAGCCGAAGCTGATCTCAATTGCAGTTCCTTGTCTCCGACTGGACGTCAAACGAAGTTTAGGAGCATATAAACGTGTTTTGCATCAGAAATAACGGTTTCTATTGATTTATTTGTATCCCCATCTTGGATAAATAACATATTCTGATCTGCTGTACAAATGAGAATTCGGAGTCTTAAACATTTTATGACAGTTAGGAGTGTACGGCTCGTTGGTTGTTACTATTTTATTTCTTTTGGTAATTTGGGCTTGGTGAATGTAAGACGTATGCTTAACATCTACGCATATATTACGATTTCGAGATATACGAAATCGAACTGACTAAGCGCGCTCGATTGATGGAATGTTTTGCAACTCAAGACATTATTTAGGCAATGAAGTAGGTTGAAATTGGACCACCAAAACTATGTATGTACCTACACACAAACAAGAAAAAGAGCATATCCAAAACGTTACTTGCAACTAATCGCCGAACAAGTCAAAGTCGTTAAAATAAGTATTTCAACGACCTAGTTTCTTTAACTTTAGTATATGGCCCCCAAGAGGAATTGGCAGGATTCAAGTAGCTCCCCATAAACTACACATATATGTAGGGTGTTCTGAAAGTCTTGGGATACATAATAATACTAAGGCGAAAGGCACGTAGTTTGATTATTTATGTTATGATGTATGTGTCAGTTGTCATTTGATTGCATTCAGTATTTCCGCAGATTGTGTTCGAACAAGTTCACTATAATGGCTTCGTGGACGACTATCGAATATCGCGCAATTTTGCGTTATAACTTTTTACGTGGATAAGTCCAGAAAACTGTTTAGAAGAAATGAAGCCTATGTTTGGTGTTGACTGTCCCTCTCGTGCAACCGTCTACAGATGGTACAAACAGTTTGAGCGTGGCTGTTTTAACCTAGAAGACGACCCGCGTTCAGGACGACCGGCGGAAGCAGTTACTCCAGAAAATATTTCTGCAGTAAAAAAAATTATTGAAACTGACCGGCGAATAATCTACCGGCAAATAGAGTCCTTACTGCAGATTGGCTCAGCAGCGTTACTTTCAATTATTCACCATCATTTAGCTTATAGACAAGTTTGTACTCTTTGGAATCCACATAAACTTACCGATGAACAAAAGGAACAGCAAGTTAATAAATGGTGTAAAAAAATGATTGCAAAGTTTGAAAACGGAAAATCTAAAGACATCATTTCAATCGTCACGGCGATGAAACGTGGCTTTATTATTACGACGTGCCCACAGTGCAGCAAAATAAAATATGGGCAATAGAAGATGAAAAAACTCCGACTGAAGTAAAAAATCTAAGTCGATAAGAAAGAAAATGATAGTGGTTTTTTTTTCGCTATTCGGGGAATTATTGAATAAGTAGTTCTCCGTGAGCAGAAGACTGTAAACACTGCTTGGTACACCACTCTCTGCCTTCCTCAACTTATTCAGGAATTCAAGAAGCTTCGTCCAAAGTCATAACTCTGCACCTGGTATCTTTATCATGATAATGCTCCGGCACATCGTGCTGACGTTACATGCCAATTTTTGCGAGATGCCGGCTTGAAACTTCTTGAACATCCGCCTTACAGCCCAGACTTGGCGCCATGTGACTTTGGACTGTTTCCTTTTGTGAAAAGTAAATTGAAAGGGCATAGATTTCGGGACGAAGAAGCTTTAATTTCGGCCTGGGACAATATATGTTCGGAAGTTCCTGAACAGAAATGGAAAGGCATTTTTAGTGAATGGTTTGAAGTGAATTAATTGTGGTGGCAATTATTTTGAAAAACTGTGAAAAATAAAGTTAAATCTCAAGACATTCAGAACACCCTACGTACATAATGTAGAAGTAATCTCTATTACTAGCTTTGCTAGGTATGTTATCATTGACAAAGACACAGAAACCGAAGTTATACAACCAAATCATGTTAAGACCAAGTCTAGCTAAACTAGGCTTGTGCTCATCAGCAAACCCATCTCATTTCAAGCATTTATGTCAAACATTGCTTTAAACGAGGCAGCTAAATTCAACCCCGGTTTAAAACTCAAGGATTTTTCTTACACCTCTTTACCACAATCAGAGATCAGGCGTTTTTTAAACTGTCAGGAGCAATTCTAATTCAGAGCGCGCTACGAACAGGTGATGGTAGATACGAGGAACCGTTTTAGGTTCGTGTCTGTGTCGAGATCCAACGATATGTGTGTGAGGGAAAATTGTGGAAGGACAATGTTGGTTTTTGGTACGAGAGCGTGAATTAAACTTAATTCGATTAAAGAAATGGAGTATGGGGCTGTAGTATCTAGTTTTTGGGAAAAGGCTGTTGGATGGATGAAGGTGATGATAATGATGCTCATTAATTTGCTAAAGTAACTGCTGTATTGTATGGGTTTGTCATTGATGAGTATATCACCATGAATAATGCAGTTTCTGAAGGTTCAAATGATGCTTACGTGAATGAATGCGTTCACTATAAGACGAGTCGTTGTGTAAAAACCGCTAAAATTAGATAATTTTAGCGGTTTTTAAATACCTGAGCAACTGCAACTCATAATACAACTCTTAATTTCTCTCTCTCATCACAAAATCTGTCTTTCTGTCTTCTTTTTTATCGTGTGGTTAGTGACTAATCTGGTGTCAGAGTTTTTATGCCGCCCATGGGCCTCTGACTTGGCTTCACATGCCGTCAAAAAATATCTCTCAGGCACGCCGGTTTCGCCCGGCGCCAGGTGTGCTGGTGGTCGCCGGAGTTGACGTCTCTGCGCGACGCGTGCGTTGCTGCGCGACGCCGGTACACCAGGCACCGCAGGCTCCGTATCCGCCCTCCGGATACGGAAGCCATTCAGGCGGAGCTGTACGAGGGGTACAGAGCGGCGAAGACCGCCCTCCGAGCGGAGATCCTGCGGGCCAAGGGACTGGCCCGTGAGGAGTCGCTGGAGACTCTGAACAGGGATCCGTGGGGACGCCCCTATAAAATGGTGCGGAACAAGCTCCGCCCATGGGCTCCCCCGCTGACGCAGAGTCTCCGGCCCCAGCTCGTGGAGGACGTGGTGAGCGCTCTGTTCCCTTCGCGAGGGGAACATACTCCCCCGCCCATGGCTCCGCCTCCTGCGGTGTCGGATGCGGACCACGCAGCCGACGATGACGACGATGCTCCGGAGGTGACCGAGGTAGAGCTGAGAGTGGCGGTGCGCAGGCTGAATGCCAAGAATACCGCCCCAGGACCCGACGGCTTACCTGGAAAAGCCTGGGTCCTGGCCTTGGAGGCTCTCGGGCCTCGACTAAGGGGGCTCCTAAGCGCATGCTTGGAGAGGGGCCAGTTCCCGCTTCAATGGAGGACAGGGAAACTGGTCCTCATTAAGAAACCGGGGCGCCCTGCGGACTCGCCGTCCGCTTACCGGCCCATCGTGCTGCTCGACGAGGTGGGCAAGCTCTTTGAAAGAGTCATTGCAGACCGCCTTGTCGGGCGGCTGGTGAGGGTGGGGCCGGATTTGGCGGAGAGCCAGTTTGGTTTCCGCAAGGGGCGCTCTACGGTGGACGCCATCATGCGCGTACGAGCCCTCACGACGGGGGATGCTGTGGCCCGGGGTGGGGTCGTCTTGGCGGTGTCTCTAGACATCGCCAATGCCTTCAACACCCTGCCCTGGAGTTGCATCAGGGAGGCACTCCGGTATCACCGAGTGCCGACCTACCTCTGTCGCGTGGTCGAGGCCTATTTGACGGACAGGGCCGTCATCTACCCCGGTCACCGGGGAGAGTGGAACCGGCGAGAGATGTCGTGCGGTGTCCCGCAGGGATCGGTTCTGGGACCGCATCTGTGGGACATCGGGTACGACTGGGTGCTGCGCGCCGACCTCCCTGGTGGCGTCAGCGTAGTTTGCTACGCTGACGACACGCTGGTCCTGGCGCAGGGGAGGTCGCACCAGGCGGCGGCCGAATTAGCGGCACGCGGGGTTGCGACAATCGTAGAGAGGATCCGGCAATTGGGACTCGAGGTGGCCTTGCACAAGTCCGAGGCCATGTGTTTTCATGGTCCTCGGAACGCGCCACCATCGGGTTCCCAAATAACGGTAGGAGGGGTTCTCATCGGTGTCGAGTCGACGATGAAGTACCTGGGACTCGTCCTCGACAGCCGGTGGAATTTCGTGGAGCATTTCCGACGTTTGGCTCCCAGACTGGAGCGGGCCGGGGCTGCCTTGGGGCGGCTCCTGCCCAATCTGGGGGGTCCAAACGCCTCCTGCCGGAGGCTCTACGCGGGGGTCGTGCGGTCCATGGCCCTTTACGGAGCTCCGGTGTGGGCGCGTTCCGTGAGGCGGCGACCGGTCCGTCGGTTGAACGCGTCCCAGAGGGTCATGGCCATCCGGTTAGCCCGGGGATACCGCACGGTCTCCGGGGAGGCGGCGAACCTCCTTGCCGGATTACCGCCATGGGATCTGGAGGCAAAAGTCCTCGCGCACATCTGGGAGTGGCGCGAGGAGGCAGGACGCCGGGGCGTAACTCCGTTGCCGCGAGAAATCGCGGCACGGCGGACAGAGCTCCGGCAGGATCTCATGGCGGCATGGAGAGTGCGATTGTCGCAACCCAGCGCTGGGCACGCCACAATTGCGGCGATAAGTCCCCTCTTTGAGGAGTGGCTGGAGAGGCGCCACGGCGTCCTCACCTTCCGCCTGACGCAGGTCCTCACCGGACACGGGTGCTTCGGGAGGTACCTGTTCCGGATAAGGCGGGAGGAAACGCCCGGGTGTCACCACTGTGTGGATCGCCCGGAGGACACGGTGGAGCATACGGTGGAAGTCTGCCCGGCTTGGGCGGGGCACCGCCGTGTCCTCGCGGAAGCGATCGGCGGCGGCGATCTCTCGCGTCCGGCCCTGGTCCAGGCCATGGTACGGAGCGAGAGTGCATGGGAAGCCATTACCTCCTTCTGCGAAGCAGTAATGCTCGTGAAGGAGGAGGCGGGACGCGTGAGGGAGAGGCAAGCTTTGCACCCTCACGCCCCTAGTCGCCGCAGGAGACGCCCTGGGCGTCGGGAATCGGCAGCCGATTCCCGGCCACCGTAGGCGCGGGCTTGCGGACGGCGAGCAATGGGTAGCTCGCCGTCCGGTAAGGACCAGGCCCGAGTCGACGGCGCGTCGTGTTCCACGCGCGCCTCAAAGAGATGTCAGCACTATTGACGGGGTCCGCTAGGGCCGATGCCAGCTAGGGTTGCGGGATGTTCGAAAGAGTTACCGTGGCCCCGGCACAGGCAACAGAAGGAACACGGGTGGGTTTTAGTCAGTAAAAGTCTGACACGCCCTCCCGCTCCGCCCAGAGCGGGAGAAGTCATTTGATGATTTCCCATCCACAAAAAAAAAAAAAAAAAAAAAAAAAGGCACGCCGGTTTCCTCACGATGTTTTCCTTCACCGTTTTGTTAAGCAAGTAATAATTATACAATACGCACATGAATCCGAAAAGTCAGAGGTGCGTGCCTTGGTTTCGAACTCGAGAATTATGACTTGGCAGTCCGACGGTCACACCACTCAGCTATCACTGCTAATCACAAAATAATAACAATTCATCCAAAAGTTCTATATAAAAAATAAGCTATCTTTACACAAATCAACCACCCTTTTATAACTTTTAAAAGCCACTATCCCTTTACAAAACTAAATAACAGAACAAAACTCAAATTACCCGCGTTCGAGTTAATTAAAATTAGTTAGTAAACTGAATTAAACATGCCCCGCTGAATACACGGCGGCGGCGGGCTAAACACGTGGAAACGTAGTAACCGCTTGCCGGAGATATAATGAAAATAGCTTTACAAGTGTTGTTGCAAACATTCTTGGGTCTCGGTGTAAGTCAGAAGTTTTTGTAACTTAATCCAGGTGCTTCATAACATTCACAAAATATGGGCTCTTCTGTAAAATTCACTGAAGCATCTCTAGTAAGGTTAATGTGGTGTTGTTCCACAAACGATGGGAAACTTAATATCATGTCCTGCGTGTCCTGTCAGCTGCACGTTACAGGAACAGATGGACGCTAGTGATGGCGCCAAACTCGTCGCCGAATTCTGGGCCGAGTCTATTTATATTGCCATCGACTCGCTAAGAAGAAGAAGAAGAAGAAGAAGTAGTAGTGTTAATATAATCTATATTCTTACCAAATTGCGACTGAGTAGAAATAAAGCTAAATCTATTGAGATCATCTCAGACATGATCTGCATGGTTCTTATATTTGATGATTATGATGTGACCATTTTTTTATTAAGAAATGTTCGGACTTTAAAAGTTACCAAGTCTGTGTTTGTTTTGTGTTTTTTCTGTGGTAGTCGGAAACATCGGCCACATCTATCTGGCAATAGTGATTTCAGTTGCAATCACTTATGGTTCATATGGGATGCTGTTTTGACATTCTTGTACTTTTTGACATTTAACATCGGATCTATGTGCTTTCTTAACATTTAAATTATTGTGGACATTCTGGAAAAAAATATCGATTCATTACTCTAGTTCTTTGTATAATTTATAATGATCATTTGATATTTCTTGGGACCCTAGGGTCCCGGACCTTTGGAAGGCACATGAGGGGCCGAAGCCAACTCGCAGAGGCCCGTTAGACGCTATCAATGGAAATGTGGCACCAACCGACGATTATCCCTGTACGCACTATGCAAGTGCACCCAAGGACAACCCACGGTTGGTGTAGGACTAGTGCAGGATATGGAGACAAAAAAAAATATGATCATTTATTGTTATAGTACTTAATTCATTTTAATTTAAATAATAATTGATAATAATATTTGTACGCCTAATGGCAAAACATAGAGAACCTATGTAATTGTTATAACATCTCACACGCTGTGTAACTCGACCTATGTTTACAAATGAAGATTCTGATTCTGTGTCTGCTATAAGTGAAGGAGTACACCTACCACCTAGGAGTGCACCTACTTAATCATTTTAGGTTGTCCATTAATTATGTGTCTTGTGATACCTTTCGTTGCAGATCCTAAATAAATAAATCATCTGTCATCTTCCGATCTCCATTATCTTTTAGAAACTCTCATACCAAAGCAGTAGCCAAAATGATTTTCCAAAACTCCCCGCCCACATCTCCTAGCCCAAATCGCGGTCCAGTCCAGTGCCCCGAGATACACAGCCCTCCCAGCGTATAATTCGATTTAGATAGATGTTACAAAGACTTCGCTAACTTAGCTACGGGTCGCAGACTCCCTAACTAGTTTACCATTACAGTGGAAGTGAAAAATGAATAGATAAGTTTTACTCGAGCAGAAAGTGTGGATTTCGGTTTTGCAACTTCTCTTTTGTGTCATTTTTTCTTGGGCGAGATTTTTAGTTTGTCGGTTGTCTGCAGTGGGTGAAGGATGTGATTTGTGGGTTCTTGAACGCTGAGATGCATCAGCACCTACGGCTTAGAAGACATTATTCACTGGTATTCATGCTCTGGTTACATTTCATTTTGTTGCGTGTCCATGCCGGGATTTTTAGGCTCTTTAGGTGTGCTATGTTTTTATTATTTTCTGTATAAAGCTATGACATTATCTCTTTATCGTCTGTATGTTAGGTTTTAAGATCTATTCCTAGAAAAAACACATTCAGATGTTGGAACTTTCTGATTTTTTTTTAAATCAATTTTATGTAACTACTATTTCCGGAGAGGCTTATGTTTATTTATTAAAAAAAGCACAGCTACATCACATACATAACACTTATGGTAGAAACAATCTCAATAACTTAAGGAGTAATTAGCATTAGCATAATCACTCCCACTGCTGGGACACTGACAGACCTCCTCTCTTCGAGAAGAAGAGGGCTGTAATCTACCACGCGGATCCAGTGCGGGCTGGTAGATATCACATGACATGCCGGTTTCCTCACGATGTTTTCCTTCACCGTTTTGAGAGCAGTTGCCCTGGTATGTTTCTAGGGAGAGTAGGTACCGTTTCTGGAAGCATAAACTCCACAGCTACTATCTTATCATAATTATTTCCAGTCCATCCAAAACCGATCAATTTCCAACCAAAACTGATTAGATTTGCGAGCTCTTTTACCGACCAAACTCTGTTCCACACAAATGGATCTCGGTTGATTGATGAACTCCAAACTAACTTAGTTAGGGTCGCCAAAGTCAGTAACCGGGTTATCATTACCCGTAATAGACTGTGTGTCGGTATTTGACATGCTTCGGTTAGTGAGAATCCTATTGATTTTGGAAATAGCATTGGCAGGTTCACTTGTGTTGTAGACGTCATGTGGAGTGATTGCGTTGTGTATTTCGTTACCAGATTCTCGAGGAAGAAGTATCAAAATTCTATCTGCTAGAAATTCGATGCATAGCTAACGCGAAGACGCGAGGCGAGCCGCGCCACAACGCAACGCATTGTAAAAATCCTCTTTCAGCACTTTCATATATCTTCTATAAATCAACGCACACTACAGGCGGCTGCAACGCAATTTTTTGTATGAAAATGCGTTGCACTGCGAACCGTTGCGGCTGTAATGTGCGCTTGGCTCAAATGTGCCTTGACAAGTATCTAAGAACGAAGGGCACGCCTTGGGAAAACAACCCTATTACCAATTTTGTTCAACGTTTAATCTGCACACCTCAACATGATCTAAGTCATTATTCGCTAAATAAAATATCAACGCACTAAGCCTCCGCTGTCCTTCCGTCCGTCTGTCTGTCAGCGGACTGTATCTCATGAACCGTAATAGGAAGACAGTTGAAATTTTCACAGATTGTGTATTTCTATTACCGCTATAACGACAAACAATAAAGATAAAATAAAGTTAAAAATTAAAGGGGGTGAGGTCCCATTGAATACAAGAAACGTGTTTTTACAAACTGAAGTATTAAAAAAAATATGTGGTGTTAAATATTGTACGGAGGTACGGAACCATTCATGTGCCAGTCCGCCTCGCACTTGGCTTACCTATTTTTTTTATTACGTCTTCGATGGTTCGTGTGTCATCCGAATTTTCTGGAACACAATCAAACTGCCATCCATCCAAGTTCTAAGCTGATATTAAAATGTCAGTCTAACCCACATTCTTACGTCATTTGGCACTTGCTTGTTGTCCTTATGTAAAACATGTTTTGATGGTAGGATAAGTTTAGTTTTACATATCGTACGGACTACGGACTATTTCTGACTAAACTAATTTGAAAACCATGTTTGAATAGCATACTAAAAGTAATAATAAGCCCCTTCTAAGGTTAGAAGTAGTCTGTTTAGTAGGTACTAAACAGTCAAATCTTTGTTTCCCCTAAAACTCAGTAATTATCTTTTATTTTTAGTCAAAACTAAATAAAGTCAGGGTAATTAATTGTCAAGAAAATTGACACCCTACGTCAATTTGCCGTGTTATATTATATGTATATAGATATTTCATACAACTGTCAAAGATTGTCAATTTGAATATACCGACAATGTAAGTTGATACTTGGTAGTCGATTTGCATAACAATTATTTCCCTGACTTTACGATTTCTTCAGCTAAAAGGTTTATCTTTGGCAAATACATTTTTGAGTGAGTCAATGTGAGTAGAAACATTTTTTCTTTCAATGAAATATTGAATTGCTTTTAAAAATTAAATAACAGACTACGGGACGATTGGACACCTTTGGTGGAGTCTTTTACCGACTCAGGCGGTCCTTACTAAAAGGAAACATAATCATTGAAGATACTAACACATAATATTAACAAATATAAAGTTAAGATTTTTATTTCATTAATAACATACTTAAATTCCAGTAAGATGCTCGTAGGGATCTAGACCGTACTTCCGGGATTGTCCTGATAGCCGTGGAATAACTCTCCACTCCTCATAAGCACCTCAGGACGTGTTGCCCCCTTGTCACTACGACACTATGTGCTAGCGACCGTTTTCGGGGGCCCATTATTGAGTGTGCATGTCACTCCCTGCCATTTTATCCGTGTATTTATAATTCTAGGTAAACAGTCCACTTTAGCCATTCAAACCCATAGTCCAATATCTTTGTTTTCATATCCTGCAATAGTCCTACACTAACCGGGGGTTGTCCTTGGGTTCATCTGTATAGTGCATACAGGGATAATCGTCGGTTGTTGCCTCATATAATTAAAAACGTCTATCGGGCCTCTGCGAGTTGGTTTCGGCCCCTCGTACGCCTTCCAAAGGTCCGGGACCCCAGGGTCCCGAGATATGTCAGACATACTTAAAAATATTTTTTTATAATTTAAGTGTAAAAACCTTAAGGCTCCTGCAAACAGGTGCGACACGCGACGCGAATCGCGCGCGTACAAAGGCACTGCTCGTTGCACGACACGCGGTGCCTTTGTTTGCCTGTTTGCAAGTCTTTATAGTTGTAACTGTAAGGAATTAATAAGAAAAAAGCTTTTATATTTTATATTTAAATCCACTCACACTTCAACCAACTTAATCCATGCCCACATTAAACCTACTCCTAAACATATCTGCGCTGCCAAGTTATTTAGTTAAATCGTAACTTCTGTCGCAGACAGCCGTCTTAACTCAGCGAGTGCCGCATACTGCAGATAAAACTTCTCTTTAAAGTTTTGTACACGATACTCTTACTTTTTTCACCTGCCAGCCGGATAATCCCGGGATTTTATACCGGAACTGAAAAGCGTGGAAAGGTGGAGTTACATTTTTTGTTAAGGTGAAAGCGCCAGGTAGCCCGCGAAATCAAATTTTCTTACGTTTTTGCAATTTGCAGGTCAGTATTAGGTTGTATGTTGATTAAAATATGATTCGCGACCGTAACAATTAAGTATTTACAGAATTATAATCATTAAAGTTACCAATACAACTCTCTAAGACCAAGTAATTCTATTCAATGACTATTTCATGAAATCATAACATTTCAGGATTATATTACTATTAAGGAGTTATATTACTGATTCTAATGATTATAATTCTGTAGAGCTCGTCTAAGCTGAAATGACGGCAAATTATGGCGGCATGGAGAGTGCGATTGTCGCAACCCAGCGCTGGGCACGCCACAATTGCGGCGATAAGTCCCCTCTTTGAGGAGTGGCTGGAGAGGCGCCACGGCGTCCTCACCTTCCGCCTGACGCAGGTCCTCACCGGACACGGGTGCTTCGGGAGGTACCTGTTCCGGATAAGGCGGGAGGAATCGCCCGGGTGTCACCACTGTGTGGATCGCCCGGAGGACACGGTGGAGCATACGGTGGAGGTCTGCCCGGCTTGGGCGGAGCACCGCCGTGTCCTCGCGGAAGCGATTGGCGGCGGCGATCTCTCGCGTCCGGCCCTGGTCCAGGCCATGGTACGGAGCGAGAGTGCATGGGAAGCCATTACCTCCTTCTGCGAAGCAGTAATGCTCGTGAAGGAGGAGGCGGGACGCGTGAGGGAGAGGCAAGCTTTGCACCCTCACGCCCCTAGTCGCCGCAGGAGACGCCCTGGGCGTCGGGAATTGGCAGCTAATTCCCGGCCACCGTAGGCGCGGGCTTGCGGACGGCGAGCAATGGGTAGCTCGCCGTCCGGTAAGGACCAAGCCCGAGTCGACGGCGCGTCGTGTTCCACGCGCGCCTCAAAGAGATGTCAGCACTATTGACGGGGTCCGCTAGGGCCGATGCCAGCTAGGGTTGCGGGATGTTCGAAAGAGTTACCGTGGCCCCGGCACAGGCAACAGAAGGAACACGGGTGGGTTTTAGTCAGTAAAAGTCTGACACGCCCTCCCGCTCCGCCCAGAGCGGGAGAAGTCATTTGATGATTTCCCATCCACAAAAAAAAAAAAAAAAAAAGCTGAAATGACGCGCCCCACTACTCAAATTAGTATACGGACACTACGGTAAATGTGGTAGTGGGGCGCGTCATTTTAGCTTAGACAAGCTCTAAATACATGTTTGTTACGGTCGCGAATCATACTTTAATCAAGATACACCCAGACACTGAGCTGCAAATTACAAAAATCGTAAGAAAATTTGAATTTCGCGGGCTACCTTGGCGCTTCCCCCTTAAGATATGTGTGTTTATTTGAGGAATGGATGGAATTTGGAATTTTTGTCTGACAATCACTTGTTTGTTTTTTAAATCCCCGACGGATACAAGGGGTGTTACAAGTTTAATATGTGTATCTGTGTATCTGTCTGTGGCATCGTAGATACTAAACGACTGAATCGATTTAGATTTTTTTTTGTTTTGTTTAAAAGGTGACTTAATCGAGTGTTTTTAGCTACGATTCAAAAAAATATATTCAGCCGTTTGAAGATTATCAGCTCTTTTCTAGTTGATGAATGGATGTGAGCATCTTCCACAGGTCTGATCGAGTCGAAATTTGTTATTCTGTTACTTCAATGATATTAGAAAAACATGGTATGAACTGATGCTGCAGCATCACCTGGAATTTGCAGGATACCCAACTCCCTCACCAACTTACAGCAGAGGTATCGTGTTTGGGCTCATTCAAATGGTCCCAATTAATAGGTTAATTTATATTATAATTATTTTATTAGTTAATTAAATTACTATTCATTACATACCTAGAGAAATGAGGGTGTTACTATAAATGCATCTCTGCCGAACCCTTCGAGGAATACAAGCGTGATGATGTTTTGTTATGTAAATTACCACCAACTTTTCGTAGATAATAAATGGGTTTAAGTTGATGCTAGCTATTTTAAGATTGGGAAACAAATGCAAGCGGTTTTAAAGCAGGGTACGGTTGCAGTCTCGATATAGATAGCGGTCGCTTTACGACCGAATTCAGTCGCAAAGTCCTAGACGGTCAAAATTGATTGACAAGCACGTGATTTTTTCGTGCTTGTCAAGCAATTTTTAATTTTTGATCGTCTTGGGACCCCATTAGGACTTTACGACCGAATTCGGTCGTAAAGCGACCGCTATCTATGTATCATATGTCATGACTGCAGCCCCAGTATTATCGGATTCCTACTTTTATTCTTACAATAAACGAGTATTGTGAAAATAAATACAATTAAAAAAGCAAAACATAGTTCGAAGAATCAGGTTTTTTATACTTTTTAACTTTCCAGGCACTGATAGCTTTTAATCATAATAAGCCAGATGGTGTTATTAAAAAAATCTACACATTACTACTAGTACATCTGTTAAAATAATCTTCCAAACAACAACCGTACAGATTTTTTATTGCCATCATATTAACTCTATCACTACTTGCCTACGGTATTATTGACCCCTACACGATTTTATTCAACTAACTACAAAAATGTGCCAATCAAAAACCATCCGTAATTCTCTGAAATAAAATATATAATTGTAGTAACACATGGAATCAATGGGACATCTGGTGTATGTAAGAATGAAAGATATTAATTATTATTCACTGTTGATGCGGTAAGTTTTATTAAAGTATTGAGATTAACATAAGAGCTACACGTTTTGTAGATAATTAGTCATTCATGTAGTATGTAACTATATATTATTATAATTTGTTATATTAATAGATCTCGTATGTTTAACAACGCGTTATGAATATTTTGTCGTTTGTAATAGATTTGACGTAGGTACGGCTAATAAAACACTGTCATTTGTTCTGTTTTTGTATACTATAAGAATTTGTAGACTGCCTCGTTGGTCTTGTGGTTGTTATCGCTACTGCTGAGTGTGAGGTCCTGGGTTCGATTCCCAGGTCGGGCAAAGTATTATTGGGTTTTTCCATTAGGATTTTTTCAGTAGCAGCCCGGAGTCTGGATTTATGCCCGTTTGATCGCAATAGGCTCGCCCCCTATTACATGGAACTTAAATATAACTGGCGAAATGGGTATGTACTATAGGTACACCTCTGTCTAAACCTTCGAGTAAACAGGCGTGACGATATCTTATGTACTTATATAAAAATTTTCTTTTCAAAAATCCTCGAAATAAAACATTAATTCCTTCATATTTCTTTGTCCTTATGAAATATAACGCCGTCTGCCAATCCTCAGCTGACCACTTAAAGCCGAAAATTACTTTTGTTTACTTACTTAAAGCGCTAAGTCACTGAATTATGTAAGTTAGCACTGGGAAATCCAATGCATTAATAATATCAAAATCCACAAAAACTCATTAAAAATAACACTTGAAAGTTATAATCGTTCAAACTCGACCGCGGGCCTATTGGACCCGGGAAGTTTAAATTAAACTTGTCACCCTGTACGGCGGGTGCGGGTTACTCGGGACTTCTTGCGAAAAAATCGAGGAGGGTAGCTTCCGTGGTCCTGTAGGTTAGATTTAATTTGAAATTACTTTTGAAATGTTTGCGGTTTTTACGTGTCAGAGGTATTCGAGTTTGAAATAGAGATTTGAACTATTTTCGAAAACCATTTTCAATCAAAATTATTCAAACATGTTTATGAAGCATGTCATTTTAATCAACCTGTGTATTTTGTCCTTTGCTGGGCAGTATACTACTATGACTGCAATAATTTCATTTTACAGGCATCCCAATGCTTTCTTGGCATGTCAAAACCTGCAAAATTAATGATAAATAAATGGGATGGCACTAATAAAACACTTGAAAGCTCCTGCAAATAGGCGCGACACGCGACGCGCCTGTTTGCAGGAGTCTTTAACGTTGTCTAAATAATCTTTGTTTAACGATCGTTAAGCTGCTTTCTTACAAACCTGCCACCTCTCTACTTTGTATTCTCAAAAGCGAAACACTTCATTGTGCATTAAAATTTTCATTGCGAAAAATAACAAGACTGTTGTCACATTTTTAGAATTAAAATCATCTCGCGGTACCCAATTTTTCTGGAAGCTTAAACGTTCGCATCCCCTGATGCATACCCAAGTAGGGGTGGACCCGCCAGTAATTCGTTTTTCAAACGCCGATGAGTCCTCCGAAATAAGATTTTAATTGTAACGGGAAAATCGTGGTTTGATTGATGTACGCAGAACTTTTTAACGTGGCTAACGTAATTGGTTTGACGAAATTGTCAATTTTCGGTGTCATTTTAATAAAGTTAGGATAAGGAATAAACAATTTTTCCTTGAAAATTACTTTGGGAATTCGTGTCTGGGTTTCTGAAACGATTAAGTTACCTTAGCATATGTAGCGTGGAATTACCTAAAAGAAAATGGGCATTCGGTAGGAACATCTTCCTGTCTGAACAAACTACGATCACAAATAATACCTCTGATAAGCGTGTTAATTAAGACACTTTCTTTTTGATCGTCTATCGTCACTGGGAGCCTCTTATTAAGCGGTATACGTTTACAAGCTGATATTAATTGAGTGGTAGGTTGTACACAAACGTTCTTGAAGACGTCACGCAAACATACGTGACAACCTAGTGTAGTACACCTACTTAGTGATTTTAGGACCTTATCGCAGAGCAACTGTATAAAGGTTCCCGCAGACAGGCGCGACGCGACGCTGTGACGCGATTCTGGTAGAACAATTTCCATGAAGTTTTCATAGAAATTATTATTAAGCCTTCGGAAGCGGAAGTCTTAAAGCGTGTTCTAACTTCGAAATTCCACTCAATGACTGATGGCTTACCCAACAAAAGCACCACTGTAAACCGCGGTTTAATCCAAAACCCATCAATAGTACACCTACCCCGATAGTAAATTAACAAATCAAATCTAAACCAAATTCCGATCTCATTGGGCCAATTAGAACCGAATCGGCGCCGACATGGTGATCGATTGATTTATGTATCCAGCCTAATTAGAACTCTCGTACTGATTAATTTGTATGAACTCCGTACTTGTACACGGGTCAAAATAAAATGGTGGTTGTAATAGATTTGATTAATATTTGAAATGGTGGTAATTTGCCGCTAATTGTCACGTTTGGACGCGTGCGTGACGGAATAATCGTGGTTTGGTAACTAGGTTTAGGAACTTTGTGTGAAATAACTGTTGGTTAGTTTATTGTCGATAAGGGTTCGTCCATCATCCATGTTAATATCAATAGAGGTAAATCATCATCATTCACCTAGCCTTTTCTCAACTATGTTGGGGTCGGCTTCCAGTCTAATCGGATGCAGTATTAACCACTATTGGTAAAAAAAAAAATCTGCTGTTCCCTATATTAATTTATGTTCGCATAACTCGTCAAAATGTACGGAACACTTGATTTTTTTTCGCGATTTCAGGTTTGGTCCCATGGTAAAATTGTCTATAATGATGAGTACAACACTATCGTGGCAGCTCCCTAGCCAAGAAAAAACCATGTTTACCAAAATGTGATAAATATTAATACTATAGGTACTTACTACTATTTATTTTCTCGCAGTCAATGGTAAAGAGTGAAAAAAAATCATTTCGGTCCTTGTATCCCTCGCTCCGCTCAGGATTCTAATCTAGAATCCTTCGCTGCTCTCGGGATCCAACTTAGTCCCTCGAATTAAATTTCCTTTTTTTTCACTTGTTGTATAAGTAATCTACTATTATTTTCTTCGACGTCGTGCACGTGATTCATCCTTTGATCTCGCCAGTGATTTCAGCGGGTAGGTATTACAAATACACCGTCAACTGCAAATATAAACCCAAGGGTAAATTAATTATTATCCTCAAATATAGGTCAACACAGAACAATGGGAATCGCAGCCCATCCAAATATTGACCCCAATAACTCCCTTAAGCCCAGTGATGAAGCAATAATGAACCCCTTAAAAACACTTATTTTAATTACAGTAATAATAACTTTAATTAATTGAAGATAAGTATCATCAATTAGTTTAGTGTTAATTAAAAACTTTTATTGTTTTATCTTTTGATCGGGATCTTTTATCTTTTTGTTTCATCTGGTCTGGGGTGAAATGTGAAAAGTGGTGATGACGCTAAGCTTATCTTTTGAGAGGTACTTATGCGTTTGGTTTTACCCCCTGCAGCAGCAAACGCGCTTGTAATGCTTATTAGGTTTAATTAATTAATTAATTGCGGGCTAGAGTGCAATTTATTAAATTCATTGTTTACATAAAGGACCTACTTAATAGAACTATGAGTATACAGCGTGCCGCTTTAATGAAACAAACATTAATTTAACACACGTATATTTTTATTTCATTAAACGTTATGATTTATTAATGTATTTACAATTTTCTAAAATAGCATCTTGGAGCAACCTGTACTTGGAGAACTGTAGCGCAGAGGTCATTTGCCGGGGTCACGGATCATAACATCCATCGCATCAATAAAATTAAAACGAATAACGTGCAAAGAGTATGAGAATTGAAGGAAAGAGAGAGCTTTATTTATTATAATTTTTATGATTACTGGCCACTAGCCCTACCCGTGTGTTAAATTAACGTCGCCATTGCAGCGGCATGTGTATACATATGCGTAGTTCTTCAGCAATGCTATCGACATCATAATGTCCATAATTATTTTATTTTCGAGTACATTTTTTTGCTATGGACATGCATAAATTCAATTATAATTTTATTCTATTAGCTAGGCGCTAACTCTCCTGTCTTATTTATTCCTGAACCAATTGTGGACTTTTATCATTTCTAACGTGACAATATTAACGTGACGTCCATGTCACGGAATCACGACAACACAGGGAAGAAAAATGTATGGAAATATATCGAGCCTTTTTAGGAAAAACATCGTAAGCGCCAAATTGTAACAATTTTTTCTTCGTAAACTCTTAATTAGACAGTTTTACATCTTGTCGCGATTATTACTCTTAAATTTTATTTTAAATTCACACGACTTTATTGTTGTAAGAAATTATCATCGTTAATGAAAAACATCGTTAATTAGGAAAGAAAAAACCCATTCCTGTAAAAAGTGCAAATTGTCGGTTACGATGTTCTTCCTGAAAAGGCTCGATATGAAGACGCTTTAAAATTTCTGTCCACGATAACGTTATAACGTGCACTGCACGTTCCATACATTTTATTGACGTGGACATTTACGATATTACCGTCACGTTAGAAATTATAAAAGCTCACGTTGCCTTGCATTTTTTTATGCCGAAAAAAGGCTAACCGGAATTCTCTTTGTAACAATAGGGCTGTCTAACGAACAGTCTAGCAACAGTTACATTACCATTCACTAAAAACAACAATCATTAATTTCGCCACAAGGGTGAAATTTCACTATTAAGAGGGGGTGATACGGTATCCCTCTACCCCTTATCTGCCCCTTCATCTTGTTCTGATCCCCACAAAATGATATCGTGTTATTTCTGTTAATAACTTATTTCCCTTGTACTTACTTACCCCTCAAAACCCTTATCGCGTTTCGGCGATCGCATTCGCCCCTAAATAAATGATTTGAGTTATTTTTTTTTTTGTTAGTTTCTTGATCGAGATAAGACATGGATTGGCAGTTTTTATTAGCGACAATTGTTTGATAATGCTTGGGAAATTGGTAATCGTTGTTGTAATTTGTTTTATTGATTTGTCAATCGTTTTTCAGTCATCGTTTATTAGCAGTTTGTGCTTCTTCAATTTAAAAGTAATGTGCCCACCTATTTGAACTTTCCGAACGGTGTTAAAATGATGGAACTCCACTATTGTTATTTTCTGAAATCATAGAAAAGGGTCCAAAAATAAATTAGGTCACGGAAAAGCTATTTTCAAAGTTAAGATTCTAATTACTGCCTCAACACAAATAGACTAAGGCATTCCTTTTGAGTACAAATGTGGGCGTCCAAGCAAAAAGGGTCCAGTTCTTGGCATTTAGTTTCCGAGATATACGCAGTTTTGTAAAGTTGGGTGAAAAAATTGCATTTCTCAATTTTGATTGATTATTAATTAATGGTCAATTATCTACAAGTTAATATAGGTACCAGAAAATGTACTTAGAAACATCAGAAAATGTAGCAAGTTGTACCAAAAATCAAACTTTGAAAATGCTTTTTCTCAAATCAAGTTTTTTCAGTTTCAACTTCAAAAAATATCTGCCAGTTTTTGAATATTTTTTAAACCTTACTATCAATTGACTATTATAGATACCAAATCTGGTCTTATCTCAATACCCCACTACTGGACCCTTTTTGCTTGGACGCCCACAAATGTTTGTGCATTGTAAAATGATTCATGCCACACTTTAACAGCTCTCCGGGTATAATAAACAATTATACGAACCTACAGAAAACGTTTATAAAAACCTAAAAAGAATGGCTTCACATTACACCAACTATTTCTGTGACTTTAATTAACGACATACACTTAAACGAAACAAGATAACTAATTTAAATATAAAATTAATATATCACGCCTTCCTCATACTAAATTACAGACAGGCACATTTTTATTGATTTCATTTGTCAATCGTATTTATCCAATTAAACTTAAAAGCTCGTCCCACCCACATTAGGAAATCAGTAAAAGTAATTCAATTTAAACTTATTATTGCATTAATCTACGCCTACAATTTAAATCGTACAATCAAATTAAAAATGGTGTGAATGCGCTTTCAATTACAAGAGTGCATCCATTCTGTGACTAACTGCTTTGTGATTGGTCGAAATTGTTTTATGATGTTGCCGCCGCTCAAAGGGGCAATGAGGCAACATAGTGTGTCTCTATTTGTAACGGAAATCTGTAAGTGTTTTTTTCAGTCGTCGGAAGTTCCTGTAAAGTGTTCCGGAACGATGTTTGACGTCGATGAGTTGCGTTGTTTCCTGTCGATTAATTTTAAATGAGTTTTAATGGGTAATGGAACGTGAAGTATTAATGGTAGCTAAACTGACGCGTGAACATTCAACAATACTTACAAAAAAATGTTTCGACCTCATTTCAGAAATATATTGAACTAGCTTAGCTCGCGGCTTCGCCCGCGTGAAGGTTGGGAACTGTCCCACGGGAACATTCTAGCGGAATAAAAAGTATCGTAACAGACAGACAGACCAACAGACAGAGTTAGCCGACGTAAAAATATCAAGGCGTTTTTTTTTCGCACACTGGATTTTCAACGCTCTGCTTAGCGCTGAGAGTTGAAAATCCATCAGTGTATTTTTTCGACGCGCTGAAATGCACTCTGTTGGATTCTCTATGCTCGGCTTAACACCGAGAGTTGAAAATCCAGTGTGCGATAAAAGCCCGCCACGATATTATTACGCCCGTGCGAAAGTCCGCTTACTCAATCTGCCTGCCTTTTCCCAACTATGTTGGGGTCGGCTGCCAGTCTAACCGGATGCAACTGAATTACAGTATTTAGAGCGACTGCCTATCTGACCTCCACAACCCAGTTACTGGGTGACACGATACCCCTTGATAAGGCTGGGTATCAGACTTTCGGGCTTCTGAAGAGCCGTAACGACTGTCAAAGATCCACGAATGACAGCCGGGACCAACGTCTTAACGTGCTTTCCGAGGCACGGAGGAGTCTCGGTATGTAAAGATGTCCGCTTACTAATACAAGGTTATAATCTGCTTACCATTACAATAATATTAGTATGGATAGGTAACATACAAATTCCCCCTTGACTTTCATCTTAGATTAGATTCCGATACCATTACATTCTTTATCGAATCTCTTTTTAAGTGTCTCTAGAGAAATTATGAATTTAGGGCACTCTAAGAGGCCCTAGCTACTTATTATACGCTCAGACCTCGACGACAGGCCTAGAAAACTAAGCCGTGACGCCTGAGACGCGTTCCACTTCTGAACCAGTGTCTGGAGACGTCAAACACAAAGAAATATGGGACAAATGTACACATGTAGGTTGGGCTGAATGGATTATCTTGCTAGCTGTTGTCCTCGGCTTGCTTGCAACATCAAGCTTGTGTTCCCTAAAGTGATCGAGAGATGCATAATATATTTCGCTTGTCTTTAATGGTTTAGCTGCCTTGTTGGTCTAGTGATCGCAAGCGCTACTGCTGAGCATGAGGTCCTGGGTTAGGCAAAGTGTTATTGGGTTTTACTATCTCGAATTTCTCAGTAGCAGCTCTGAGTCTGGAGCTGTGCTCGGTTGATGGCAATACGCTCGCCCCCTATTACATGGAACTTAAATATAACTGGCGACATGTGGGTGTACTATAGGTACATCTCTGGCCAACCCTTCGGGGAAACAAGGCTTGATCTTATGTTATGTTTATGTTTAATGGTTTTTGCTGTGAGTTGTCTGTCGAATCAATCACTGAAATGATTTAAAATTTAAAGGAAAGAACGTGAGATGGTAGGAGAACAGTCGCGAAGAGGATCCCTTGGGAATCCATTGGTCACTGAGTCACGGTGACGTTATTAAGATTAATGATGAATGATTAGTGTCGCTGGTAGGTACTGAATACATTAAGGCGAAAGCGCCAGGTTTTTTGCAATTTGCAAGTCAGTATTAGCTTGTATGTTCATCAAAATATGATTCGCGACCGTAAAAAGTATGTATTTACAGAATTATAATAATTAAAGTCATTAATACAACTTTTTAAGACCAGGTAATTCTATTGAATGACTATTTCATGAAATCTTGACAATTAGGATTATACAAACTTACGGAGTGGTATTACTGATTTTGATGATTATAATTCAGTAAATGCATATTTGTTACGGTCGCGAATGATACTTTAATCAACATACAACTTAATGCTGACTTGCAAATAGCAAAAAACAAAAGAAAGTTTGAATTTCGCGGGTTACCTAGAGCTTCCCCCTTAAAGAAACGATGAGTGTGAAAGATGGACATGCCTAGAAAGGAATGATACTCTATCTTCATCTCGTGATGATAAACAAAGTTACGTAGAAAAGAAACCGGTCAAGTGCGTGTCGGACCACGCACAATGAAGGGTTCCGTTACGTAGTTGGGATGAATTTATCCCAAGAACAAACTTAACATTGTAGTTGAAAAACATGTTCTCCGATACATCGATATACGTCATGGTCAATTCTCCAACTGCAAATGTAAGTTTGTAATCGCAAAAAAAATGTGATAAAACTACAAATTATTGATTTACGGACTTTTTCCTTTACTTGTGCTGTGTGTGACCTTGCTTCTTGCCTAGGTTAGGTTACGTTTTGATTTATTTGCGAGTATCAAAATATGTCGAATAAATGGCCGTATTTTTTATTGCGTTGACTTAGAAGCTTGACTTTTTTAGAGCTCCAAGGGACCGTAGACCTATGTATTTGATATTAATTTCAACTTGATACCTCCACGCGTTACTGAGACAAAGGGTATTGATAGACAGACAGACCGACGGACAACGAAGTGTTCCTATAAGGGTTCCGTTTTATTCCTTTTGAGGTACGGAACCTTAAAATACCTACCTACTGCGTTGACTTCAAAATTAATACAGATAAAAGGCAGAAGGGAGAAAGGATTAAAAGGTTACTAGTAAGGTCACAATTGCCCTTCAGCAGAGATAAAAGCGGTTTCGATTGAGCATTTAATACATAATTCAGAATGCGCACTTTGTATTGTTGGTGCCGTTTAATATACACACGGTATGTAGTTTGGAGAGCTTCTACGATGGGATTTGGAAGATGGGAGCTCCCAAGGAGTGTCGTTCTTACGTGTGATTAATAGATGTTAGGTGAATGAGTAGAAACTTTATTAAGGACTTCATATGAGATTTAGTTTTTGATAAATGATATTTTGTTTCTGTTAATTGGTGAAAATGAAACACTTTTACACGTCACAAAAAAAAAATATCATTTCAAAACCGACCACTATGAGAAAAACACTGAAACAAACTCGGAGATCACAGTCTCTTTACAACTTGGTCAGATTAGTTTGCAATTATTGAATTTGCTGCTGTTTTTACGGTTGGGTAATCACAACAGCTGTCATAAGGTAAATAAAACTAAATAAAATACATTCTTAAACTAGTCATCCAGGAATCTGCTGGATGCGAGAAGCACAGAACCGGTCGAAGTGGCGGTGCTTGGGGGAGGCCTATGTCCGGCAGTGGACGTCTTTCAGCTGAAATGATGATAATGACTAATATATAATAATTAATATAGCTAACATTTAATAATGTACAGGTATTTTGTCAAAATTTGGTATTTTGTGGGAGATCTGGAGTCCAAACTATTTCAGAACTCGACTAAAATTCGACTGTCTCTTTGTAATGACAAAATAACAACATTTTACTAAATGCACATGAAAGTGCATAACGGTACTTATAACAAAAAAATCTTTCAATTTTTTAAATGTTTGTCTGTCCGTTTGTTCCGGCTAATCTCCGAAACAGTTGGACCGATTTTCACGGGACTTTCACTGGCAGACAGCTGATGTTATAAAGAGTAACTTAGGCTACTTTTATTTTAGAAAATGAATTAGGGTTCCACGCAAAAAAAAAATAAACCCATAAGATTGTGAAAAAATTACTCGTACGATTCAAATGGGGAAGTACTGACATCCACGCGGGCGAAACCGCGGGCAACAGCTTGTTTATAGTAAATGTTGTCAACGTGGTACAATTGCGAGTGATTGATGATGTGTGTGAGTGAGTGTGTGCTATAAGGTGATAAGAATTTTGATTCACTTCTAAAAGTGGTTACTAATAATAATAATGGTTACTAATAACCGGGCGAACAAAGTAGAAATTAGTAGCAGTGTGAAAACTATTCATAAAAATACTTTTGTAGATATAACAGCTTTTACATAAAAATAACACATAACATCACGCCTGGTTTCCCCGAAGGGTTAGGCAGAGGTGTACCTATTATAGTACACCCACATTTCGCCAGTTATGTTTAAGTCCCATGGAATAGGGGGCGAGCCTATTGCCATCTACCGGGCACAAATCCAGACTCCGGGCTCCTACTGAGAAAATCCAGATAGAAAAACCCAATAACACTTTGCCCGACCTGGGAATCGAACCCAGGACCTCATGCTCAGCAGTAGCGCTTGCGACCACTAGGCCAACGAGGCAGTCACAACAACAACAACTTTTAACCTTCCACATTTAATTTCATTTGAAACTCAGTCAAGTAGAGGTAACTATCAATTACGTTTGCAAACTTTCTCAACCGTGTGTAACTATACAAGGGTGGGTATAATAATTACTAGCTGCTCTTTGATATTGTTATTCATTTTCTAACGTCAAATACAAAAGGCATGATCATGAACTAACTTAACCATTTTACATCGTTGGCTTAGTCAAAAGTAGTTTGTTTTATCTAGCTAATGTTTACTGAGTTAAGGTACGAGTTCGTAGCCGACTGCAGGCAGCAGCAGCAGACGACATGTCGCTGCGACACTACTGGTTTCTATGTATTTCTTTGAAATACCTTCCGCAGTTAGCGACACGTCGTCGTCCGACTTCACGTCGCACGATCGCAGACGACGTGTTGACGACGTGTGTTGTAGTTGCGAAAGGTATTTCACCATCTGTAGTTGGCTTCGGAATCATGACTGCAGCGACATGACGCTGCGACGTGTCGCTGTGACATTGTCGCAACGACGTCTGCTGCTGTCGTCTGCAGTCGGCTACGAACTCGTACCTTTAGAGAGACAGAGTGAGTTTGCGGCTAAGTAATAAAAGCCGCACGGGTCGATCGATCAGGTTAAGCTACGCTTGCCGTGGTTGGCCTGTGGATGGGTGACCATCTTTACATACCAAGACCCCTCCGTGCCTCGGAAAGTACGTTAAACCGTTGGTCCCAGTTGTCATTTGTAGATCTTTGATAGTCGTTACGGGTCGCCAGAAACCTGAGTCTTACCATTGGGTATCGTATTACTCAGTAACTGGGTTGTGGAAGTCAGATAGGCAGTTACTTCATGTAAATATCTATATCGCCACATGCGAACCCATCACACTGACGTCACCTAAAATCCTGCATCGCGCAATCAGAGTTTACCGCGTGACTAGCATATATACCGGGCAGTAGCCCACCAGACACAACACCCGTCTGGTCGGAGGATCCTCCCTTTTCTATGGAGGATGAGTGAACTTTACACCCTGTTCCTCATACCTCTATATAATACTCGTATTCTGCTGCATCCGGTTAGACTGGAAGCCGACCCCGACAAATTTTCTGTCCATGCTGTAAGATTGTGGAACTCACATCCGCCTAGCATTCGAGATTTAAAATCTATTTCGCAATTCAAATATCGAAAAATTCGACTTTAGCCACCGGATTTAGCATTTATTCTTTTCTAGAAAAAAAAAAACATATTATTTAATTTAAACACTTAATTTTGAGACACACTTGCGCCGCGCCTGGGTTTTTTTTGAGACACCTCCTTTATATGCCATTTGCAAAAATAAGCTATTATTATGTCTAACAAACATTACTGTTTCCAGAATATAATGGGATACCAATTTAATACTAATATATATAAAAATGCATAGGAAATCTCCTAATATTATTAGCAATAAGGTCTAAGTTAACAATCCAACACTTTCCTCCAAGAGAGCACTTAACTCCACCTTCTATAATAAGTACATTATTTACTCACAATTATGTTCAAACATCTCAGCTCGCATCATATTTTAAATGCTAGCAACTTGGCAGCGAAACGCCGTTAAAAACCCCAGCTAGGCTGGCAACCCCAGGCATAAAGAGCCGATTGCCACGTGAAAACGTATGGCAACATCAAGTTGAATATTTTATAATGTGCTTTTTACACTCGAGGACACATTTAACGACACATTTTAACAGTATCAAATATTTCAATTCAATAATAAAACTTTTGGAGCGTATTTTGTTTTCTGTTCTGTATTTATTTTCGATGGTCGTGTGAATTTTTGTGTTCTGTTTAAAACTTTCGTGATGTTAGTTTTTTATTAAAAGAAAACTTAGTTCGGATCATAGATATTATTTCTATGGGTCAGATGAATGTTTTATGTAAACAAAAGTCGTTTCTTACTTTTTTCAAAACCAAATTAACAAAATGTTCGTTTCATGAACACTTAATTACATAGTACGAAGAGAATATCTTTGAAATATCGAACCAGTTTCCATGCTCACTTTAAGGCTGACGTCAACCTTAGCTTATTTCAAGGACAACATAAACCTAACCACTTCTAAAAACATAACTTCGAAAAAGATTTCAGTCCGTTTTATTATAGCTACAAAACCCAGCTTAGAACATTCATAACATCGTCAAACACGACAATATCAACCCAGAAACATGTTTACACGTAACTTCGGCCGCAAGTGTACCCACTTTACGACCCGAGGCGCTACATAGCGATAAGTCGTCTCGATGACGTGTGAGCTTTGGTAACCGATTACTCGATAACTCGATATCGGTACCGAGTTTACATGTTTTTATTCGCATAATATAACACTGTTTTACCGATCTTATCTGAGCTGTCAATGTGGGTAAATGGTAATGTTTTTGAATCGAGTTAGCAGTGATTATGTATCGATTTAAGACGGGTTCGGATGGGAATCGAGTAGAGTTTTTGTTATTGTTTTTTGGAAATGTTCATGACCGCTGTTTTTTGGGTTTATCTCGGTAACCTTTTGAAATAAACATTCATATTAGGCGATAGATTTAAATGATTTTGTGAAAATTTTGAAGTTGGTTTGAAAAAACTCAGAAATGTAATAAGTTTGCGTTCATGATGAGGAAAACTAACTCGCCTAATTGTGTGGAGTATGGAGTTGTGAAAGACCTGCATCACTTATTGATGGATTGTGTCCGATATGAGTCTGAGAGAAATGAAGTGCTTGAGGTCTTGGGGTTGAACAGAACTGATTTAAGCACATTCCATAGAATTCTGTCTCAGCCAAATGGTGATGATGCGAAGAGTCTGTTCAGGTTCGTGGCCCAAATATAATGTGAAGTGAAGTGCATGTACTTTTACTTTAGTATGTATATTATATTTATTTAGGTTATTATGGGACTGTCATACGCACTGCGGTAAATATCCCTAATTAAAAATAGAATTAAAAAAAAAACAGAAATATGGTTGATGTACAGTTGATTCAAATATCCCTTTTCGTATATAAAAATATATAATGAATATGAGTTTCATAGTTATAAGAGTTTCGTTAGTAAAATTGAACTCGTCTACAACTACTCACCTCACATTAGTAAAAAAAAATCAGCCAAGTGCGTGTCGGACCACGCAGAATGAAGGGTTCCGTTGTTGAGATGAAGAAAGAAGAGACAGAATTATTGCAAGAACAAACTTAGCACTGTAGTTGAAAAACATGTTCTCCCATACATTCCAACTGCAAAGGTAAGTTTGTACGCACGATATTGAGATATTTACCATGTTATTTTAAGACCATAGACTTCTTATAAGTTTTCCTAGTATCTATAAGAATGTATTTTCTGTATTTTTCATAATTTTAGGCTCAATAGTTTCGGAGGTAAGGGGTATCGTCTATATTCATAAATAGCTTTAAAACTATTTATTTTAAAATTATAAAAAAAAAAACTATTCGAGACCCCCACAATAAGCCCTTTCACTTGATATGTCACACGGCCTAGGTTGGCAAAACCTTTTTTTTTTCTTATTTGCCCCCCAAAAGCGACTCCGATATTCAAAATTCATTTCTTCATGTTACACGTCCGTGTTTGGGTCACAGAAATTCATATGTGTACCAAATTTCAACTTAATCGGTCCGTTAGATTCGGAGCAAATTGGCTGTGACAGACATACAGACAGACAGACACACGAGAGATCCTATAAGGGTTTCGTTTTTCCTTTTGAGGTACGGAACCCTATAATGTATTTTATTTTTATAAATAAAATAGTAAGTGTCCGTTTTACGACTTCAGAATATTCTGAGCAGTAAACACTCGATACAAAACTTTCCTACTCATACAAAGTTGAGAAACTTGTAAGTACATGAAAGTGATGCGTTTCGTAGTCGTCCATACAAAGTTGTTTCCAATGCACATAATTCTGAGAACTGGGTATCAGACCTACCTATGTTTCTGCAAACGTGGGTAAATTCTAACCTTAATAAGACATAAATTCAAATTATGTACCATCGCGAACATTAGCGGTGACCCACTTTTCAACCTTATTAGGTACCTTAGCAATAAGGTCGAACAGTGGTTCACCGCAAATGTCCGCGATGATACATTAAGGAGCGTCGCTGCTGATGGTGCATTATCTAATTCTCTTTTTTAACGGAATTTACACACAAAAATAGTTCCCAAATAGAGCGCGCGCTATGCAAAATTTGAGAATGATTGCTCTTATAGGAACGAAGATATTGAAAAAGACTTGAATAACATTCCGACTGGCGTTATGGCAGCAAAGTAATAACAAAAATAAAGTTTAAAATTAAAAGGACCCCCTTTTAATTTTTATATTGTGCGACTGCGAATTCACATTTTTATAGTATTTGTACTGGCAGGGTCCAAATTTCACACACTATTAATACATATAGCATTCGTAAAAAGAAAAGTTCGTAAAAAGAAAGCAAACCTTTCGAATTCGCAGTCGAACAATATAAAAATGAAAGGGGGTCCCTTTCATTTTTATATTGTGCGACTGCGAATTCACATTTTTATAGTATTTGTACTGGCAGGGTCCAAATTTCACACACTATTAATACATATAGCATTCGTAAAAAGAAAAGTTCGTAAAAAGAAAGCAAACCTTTCGAATTCGCAGTCGAACAATATAAAAATGAAAGGGACCCCCTTTAATTTTTAACTTTATTTTTATTATTATTTTGTTGTTATAGCAGCCATAGTAGTACGCGCTGAAAATTTCAACTGTCTACCTATTATGGTGGAAAATATACAGCCCTGTGACAGACGGGCGGACGGACAGCGGAGCAAACTTTGGGTACGGAACCCTAAAAAAGAAGTTCAAAACTTATAAGTTTGACAAAGGAGATTGCTCAATAGAGTTCAAACAGCCAAACTTTTCAGAACATTCCCAAATTGATACCAATAACCCGAATAACTATTAAACACAAATGGTTCCGTTTGGGTAACCGTGCCAAACTGTTTAATCTTTAGCCCGGGACGGTTAGCGCTAGCCCAGCCGTGACAATTATTGCCCGATGTTGTTTTAAATTGCCCAAAGTATGTTGTACTGTTTTATTGCTGTTGTGTATTGGTTTTTAAGTGGATGTTTTTGGCAAGATTATTGGATTGGATTGTGTTTGGTTTGATGATATATTCGGGTTTCATTAGACTAGACCTAGAGAATTATGGGATAGGATTGTTTTCGTTTTTGATTAAATATGAGGCACCTTTGGCTACTTACTCCTAGAGAGCTTGTTGCTAAATCACATCAGATAATATAAAAGGATAATTACATTAGATAAGATAAAAGGTAAGGAGCTCTTTATAAAGGAGTGCGTCCGGGAAAGTAAATACAAACACTAAACCTACAGGGTTATTTTAAATTGGCTAGCTAAACTCCTCAGACGCGATGGGTATCGATATCTAAACATGATAAAACAAAACCAAATTAATTTGATGATTTTTTTGGGTCATCGACCGCAATTATTGTGGTCACTTGAAATATCAGTTTAAACAATCAGTTTTTTAACGGTTTTATTTACCTTACCTTGTTTGTGACTTGTGTCTTTCAAAACTTGCAAGCTGAATTAAAACCACATCCTTTTATCCTAAGGAGTTGTCTTACATGTTTATTTTTTTTTGTAAATTTCACAGACGTGATGGGCGAAGTGTTGATAAAACATAAGAAAACAGTTTTGCTCAACTCATACTTCAAGTAACAACACTAACAGCGGTCGTTGACCTCCCAAAAAAAAAACATCAAATCTTTTAATTTTTTTATTTTATCGTGTTTAAATATCGATACCCATCGCGTCTGCGAAGTTTAGCTAGTCGATTTAAAATAACCCTGTATTTATGCCGCCAGACTGTGTCCCTGTGTTCCGGTTTGCAGGTTACGGAGCCGGTGTATTTACATTTGTAGGCATATAAGACGTTTTAACTTTACCTCATGACGCCTCAAGCATTTCAGATATCCAAAGGCGGTGGTAATCTCCTACCAGCAGGTGAACCACGAGCCAGTTTGGACTCATACAGAAAAAATGCTCAAATCGCTCTTCACCGATTTTTGACTATTGGTATTATGTAACCTCTATTGCCGTACCTGCTCCTTCAACGTCACACCCTTCAACTATGTTTGTAGGCATATAAATATCACATGTCTCAGAACACATGCATAGTTCTCATTCCTCAAGGACCCTTGAGTAAGTCTCTGAGCCTTCAACGCCTCCACTTTGCTGTAAAATCGGTTTCTCATTGCCAACATAACTGGCTTCTGAATTACGTTTGATGTGTAATATTTTCGTTACATTTGAAGTAAGGTTATGTGTTGTTGTATAATGTCTTCAATTATAACTGTATGTGTAATTGTTATATGGATGGAATGTGTGAGGAATGATATGAAAGAGAAGGGAGTGAATTGTAGCGTGAGAATGGAAGAAGAAAATGTGTTGCGCCGCCCTCACGTAACATGGGACAAGAGCAGGAAGATGATGAATTGTTATGTAGTGCTCTAAGGTGTCCTCGTAAGGAAAACTAAGCTGTTCTTACTGTGGTATTTACCTGAAATTGTGTTCATTGTGAATTACACAGAGCCTAAAGCTGAAGGTCTTCAGTCAGTGCGTCCTGCTTGTTATGACGTACGGAGCCGAAACGTGGACATTCACGGTACGGCTGGTCCATAAATCCAAGATCGCTCAGCGAGCTATGGAACGGGCTGTGCTTGGAGTCTCTCCGAGGGATCGAATCCGGAACGAGATGATCCGGCAGAAAACCAAAGTAGTCAACATAGCTCACAGAATAAGCAAGCTGAAGTGGCAATGGGCCGGCCATATTAGCCGTAGAACCGCAAACGTAAGGTAGGACGTCCTCAGGCTAGGTGGAGCAACGAACTTCGCAGGGTGGCTGGTAGCAGCTGGATGAGAGTTGCCGAGAATCGAGCTAAATGACGTGCAATTGGAGAGGCCTATGTCCAGCAGTGGACTGCTATAGGCTGATGATGATGTATTCAGGACAACTCATCATCATTCTGCCTTATCCCAATTGGTCAGTGCATTTCTTGAGACCCCTCCTCTTAATGTACTTAGGGTGAAATATCACCCTCCTGCCCTCATCCCAATATCGTTGTTGTTGGTGTTTTTGTTAATAACTCCCTTTCTAGCCATCATCTTTCACACAATCCTTCATAGTTTCTTTGATTTTTTGTCCTTCAGGGACAAATTACCTTCGATGTTAACATGGTAGGTAGTTAGACATACCACAAAAGAGTGTTTTAAAATTGGAATATATTCAGCAACCATTTTTGCGCACCATTCAAGCATTTCGGCCTACAAGGCCCCTTGGGAAATATAGGCGAATACATTTTTAACTTAAAACTACACCCCACAGTGGAAATTAAAGCTTTTAACCAACATTGATACTAGGAACGTCAAATTCAACCCTCAAACGGCGCGCCCACAACGCACCATTACACAATGGTCATTAAGACCCCCGATCTGTAGCTTCATTTTTAATGGTCAGACACACTCCAGTGCACTCTTATTGTCCAAATCATTCGGAAGTATTGTTTACTAGTTTTTGAAGTCGGACGTTGCTTAGGAGGCTCTGATTGGCGACCATTTGGGTAGGGATGTTTCTTTTAGGTTAGTTTGACCTGATTTTGTTTAACACACACATTACATTTTCTTTTTACGTGTATCTCATGTTTGTAAAACTCGTGAGTGATTCTGATTTTACAGCCTGCTGATCCCAGCGTATTTGTAGAAATGAATGGTAAAAGACGAGAATTGGAGGTCATTGGAGGTGCGTAATAGCTGTCACAATTCTGAATATTATCAATGATGCTTCACATTTTGTGAAACTTTTCAGTATTTCCCATAATTGGGTTCTTTAACAGACCTTCAAACTTATCACAAACTCAGCCCATCACCATTGCATTATGATTAACACAGAAACGCCTTAAATATTCTATAACCGAATGAATCGTGTCTTAAATATCATTCGACAACTCACTTAATTAATACCTATTTTAATCTACAAAGTGGTAGAATTTCTGAACCCTTCCATTACGTATTCCGTCCTACGGTAACTGTGGGTAGATAATAAAATAATAATTGTATTAATTTTATCTAAAACTCCCGCCTGGCGTTTTCAGGGTTAAGTGTGGTTTAATGTTTGATTTTTTGTGGATTTATAGTTGGTATTTGAATTTAATTTTGGAGTTGTCTCGTTGAAAGTGTTGACTGAGTTGCGTTGACCTCACCACAGGCCGACTACCTTGATGACATGATTTGTAGACCCTGGAATGCTTTGGATAGCTGCTACATCGACTAATCTTTTTTCCACGGTATGAACTATTCTCGTGATACTAGTGTAGACACGACAAAAAAAACAATTGGACTAAAACTGTTATAAAAAAAAATACTTTCTGTAGGTGATAAAAATACTACAAAGAAAAAATAATATCCGTTCTGCCCGTCCAAATAGATACCGAAGCACATTGAGACAGCCCGTCGCATAATTTTATATTCGTTACTGAAAACACACCGACTATCATAAAAGTTTATAGATCATTGAACACTGAGGGAAGGTGAAATTTACGGTAAATAAAATATTACGTTTGTACCTACAAGAGAATTTTCATTAATACCTGCTGGGGTGGCCATTGTTTCATAATAAGTTGGGTGCTACTGTTAGCGTGGAGTGATAGCTTTAAATAGGTGACTTTATTTGTAATCGATTGGTGCCCTAAAGATAGCTGTAGATTTTTCGAATTTGTTTTGGTTTGATACTCAGCTAAGGCCAAAGTTTGTCCTTGAAAGTTTACAAATTATTAAGACGCAAAATTAAATAAACTCCTTTGACATAAGCTACAGAACGCCACGCCCACCTATATGATCCTTAGATATTCCTCTTATATCGTCCATGTTCGCACCTAAATAAATTTCATAATCAGCCTTTAATATTTCTCACTGCTGGGACACAGGCCTCCTCTCTGTGAGTGGGTCATAATCTACCACGACAGTCCAGTGCGGGTTGGAGATGATAATTATAACGTTACTATCTTCTAAAACGCTGAAAATGCGACCACCAGCTAATATTCAGTGTTTAATGTTGTAAAGACTACATTAAAGTGGGGTTCCACCAACTCCGGATTAGGCTTGCCACCGAATACATTAAGTTTATTTTTGCTAAAAAACTTTCGCGGTTTACGTTTTGTTTTGATGTTAATTCCGATGTTGCCGTGTCGGGGGCGTATTTATTTAATTAGATTAAGGTTTTGCTTCATTAGCGTCGACTTTTATGTTGATGAATCTTTGCCAGAAATACAAGGGTCTGTGCTCCTGTTGGTTTTAGGGCTTACTTTTTATGATCAAAACATGGTTACGAACAATGGAGGTTCTTCCAATGTCAAAAATGGTGTAATAAAAAACTCCTCGAGTGACAGTAGGAACTTAGCGTTCTTCCGACAACCCTGGGCAGTCAGCCGCACTACCAACTTAAAGAAAGAAAGAAAGAAAAACTATTTATTAGGAGTCACACAGGAAGAACTTGGAATTTGTTGACTGGCTAATATTTTAACCGCGAAATGAGCTAATATTTTCGCTAATCTCGAGCTAACATGAAAGAAAAAGATAATAATGTCAAAGTATTGACCTTTCTGACAGGTTACTACCATGTCAGCCGGCATCATTCCACTGTTGGTCAAAAGGCTCCACTAAGACTTCTATTATTGTGGTTCAGGGCCAATGTATCCTCTATTAGACAATATAAACAACAAGACTCAACCCGTCTGATTCCTCCAGTACGCATGGAACAAGCGTGGTGAACAATACTCTCTCGTTCTCTGTTCGAGAATAGCCATTACTAACCTAGAATTCTTGCCCTACATGAGAACGACCGTTGGCCCAGAAGTAGCACAATTACAGCCTGATAATTTCCTAATGTCTTCAATTAAAACAAAATGTTTCACATAAGCAAACCCTTACAAACAGGCCAGTATACTTATATGTAGAAATAGCGTATTAAGAAATACAATTAAGCTGGAGGTGATTGTTTTTAATGTTAATTGGAACGTAGGTTTAATACAAATGAAATTCTCTTAGGTCTAGAGGACTAGAATGTATTGAATTTTAAGAAGAGCGTATTTTAAAGGCGATGTGACATCTTATTAAGGTTGGGATGATTTTGTTTTATATAAATAGAAAGAAATAGGATAGTTTTCGTTAACGTTTTTCGTATTAAAAGACTTGATTGCGCAAGGAGTTTGCATTATAGAATACTCTTTATTAGGTACACCATAAAAATTACAGATATAAATGTAGAAATTGGACATATTACCGCTAAAAGCGATCTTTTACGGCCGAACCCAATAACCTATTTTCAGTAAGACAGATCGCTACTGATGGTTCTATCTCTCCTTATGTCAGGCCGGTAATCCATAATCTCTTAAAGGTTATTGGGACGTTAAAACCATATAGATTGATAGATAGATATTTTCTATCTCTATTATGCCAAAACTGGTGGTAGATAGGTTATTGGGTTCGGCCGTTAAAGACAACCTTTGGATGAATTAAGAGAGAAGAAGAGAGTACCGCAGGTAGTCTGTGATGTACCATTTACATATACAATAAATACATAAAAAATATAAGTACTTATCTATATAAAAAAAAAAAAACATCGTGAAACAAGAGCAAAGAAGTTCTCTTCTCCTTGATTCTTTCCTTGATTTTTTGTTTTAATTTGGTTTAATCATTGGGATAGTTTTGTTGACCTTGACCTTGATTATGTCGAGGTCTTGCATTATATTTTGCTCTCTTACCATGCTTATATTATTTATATTACGTTTTATGTAAGTATAATGTCATCAGTTCTATGTAGTTATGGGTGAGACAAATGAGGCGCTTAATCTCGAAAGGAAACCAATACCATGGTGGTAGGCAGAAACTACAGAACGCCACCTGCCACGATTCTTGCATACTCCTTTTGCTTCGTTTACGTTCATACGTCAGGGGTCTACTCCCTTTGCGGGATGTTCGAAAGAGTTACCGTGGCCCCGGCACAGGCAACAGAAGGAACACGGGTGGGTTTTAGTCAGTAAAAGTCTGACACGCCCTCCCGCTCCGCCCAGAGCGGGAGAAGTCATTTGATGATTTCCCATCCACAAAAAAAAAAGAGGTCTACTCCCTAAGTCCGTCAACGAATATACGGGCCCGTCCAAAAGTAGTCAAAACAAGTGTAAAATTAAAATTTTCGGACGGGCAAAAACACATCGGGCGTAGGGACAACTGTAAAATCGTGTTGTCATTCATTCTTAGTTCTGAAACCGAACTAATCTTATGTCCGTAAACTACGGACTTCGTGCTTAGGGAGTAGACCCCCTGGTCATACACGCACGCCGGTTGCGAGCACTACGTACCTGACCTTTCTGAAGAACATCACTAATAAGGAATAGTGGCTCTCGAACGAAGAAACATGTCGGTTTGAATAGCTGGAGATCGCTGCATTAAGTCTTCATCAACAAAATACTAATAGGTTTTGATTCTGATTTTATTTATTTATTTATTTTACCTACAGCTTCTGTATACAATCTATATCTATTCAAATGAATTAAATTGAAGTGTCTGTTTGTAATGTCCAAATAACAACTTTTTACTAAATGCATAATAAAGTTTAAACGGTACTTATAACAAAAAAGTTATTTTTAACATTTTTGTCTGTCTCTCTGTTCGTTCCGGCTAATCTCCGAAACGGCTGGACCGATTTTGATGGGACTTTCACTGGCAGGTAGCTGATGTTACAGCGGGTAACTTAGGCTACTTTTATTTTAGAAAAATAATTAGGGTTCCGCGCAAAAAAAATTAAAACCCATGAAATTATGAACAAAAAGTCGGATTTGAAAAATTCTTTTTGCATTTGGTAGCCCAATTATCGAGGATAATTATAGGCTATTTAACATCACACTACGACCCTTAGGAGCCGAACAAAAAGATAAAAGTCAGAAAGAACACTAAGCGAAAACGAAGTAACGGCGCGGGCGGGCGATGCAACGCGACTTGTCGGGAGACGAGGGAGTTTTATTAAAATATGGCTGTTATTTTAGTAAGTATATTGTGTATCCTACGACATCCACGCGAACGAAGTCGCGGGGCACAGCTAGTATATCATAATTACCTATAGATGACAATTACCCTTGAACTCTTTCAGTCGCCAATAATTTAACCACTTATCACAATAATACATATGTGATTACACAGAAAGATAAAAATATAGAACTAGTGGCGCTACAATTAAGGTACAATTCTATTCAAAGTCAATAAACCATTACACCCTTTATCCTATATTCTTTCTCTTTTCATTGCAATCCCCACTACGCCCAACTATTCACATAATTACTTAGCAGTGATTGCTCTTACAAATAACTTGAAATAGAGAAGTGGTAGTACTAAAATGCTTGGCAGCTCACAAGTTTGCGTTACAAGTTAGTTATTCAGTATTCTGAGACGTTATACATTTGTCATAAAAGATCTGAGGGCGAAGTGTTGAGATGGGCGTGCTTTTGTGTGGGGCTGCGAAGACAGCGGTGGAGTAGGAGCGGGTTGTAGTGGAAAACACAAATGTGGAGAAACTATTTATTCTGTAAAACGTAGGGATTTGTTCTTGTGTTATGTATACAGAGTGTAATTCAGTATACCATATGACAAGATGGCAGGTGCATGAAATTATTTCAGGAACGTTATGGGAATCCAATAAATTTGATTTGTTTTATTACCTGACACGCAATGTATCGTTACCGTGGCAAAACGCGCGTAGCGAACGGCAGCGCGGCGAGCCTTTGGCCGCCGAGTATTTCAACATCCATTGCTGATTTTTTGTTTTTAGCTGTTTTATTTACATAAATGGAGTGCTGCGTACAGAGAACGTAATTTTAAATTGAAGCAAAGGAATAGTAACTGAAAATACAATAAAAAATATAAAAATTTTCCTGAGTATATTTTCGGTGGAATATGATTCAAAATAAGGAGCTGAATGCACCCTCTTAGTTTGCGGAGGGCTGCCCCTTACACTCTGTATATATAAAGGCAGCAATTTCCAGTCGCCCCATGGGTTTCTGTCTAGAGGATACTGATGATATTGCCTACCCAAGTCTGAGCCTACCGACTGAAATTACAGGTCGTCGTATTTTTATTTAACATAAATCAGCCAAGGCCAATTACATTGGTTAAAGACAAAAACCCATTAGTTACGTACAATAACTAATGTATACTTGTCAGTCATACGCTCATCTCACAATACTCCAGACATACTCACAAGATCTTCTTCCATTCATCCGCGAAAACATCACGGTCAAGCTCAGCGTCCAAGAGAGCGTTGCGAGCAGAAAGTGTGCGAGGGACAGGAGACTGGGCTCGAGTGACCGACGGTTCGACTCCGAGGCACGGTGGTATTCAGCACACATAAATGGGAGGGCTCCAAGATCTCCAGACTGCAGGTGTCAGATCACACTTAATGTGTAAAAAAAAACATTAGATGTCGTGGGACACCTAGTAGGAACATCGTTCTGAAGTTCTAGTATGGTCTCAAGTTTCAAGTGTGTGTGTGTGTCTTTCAAGTTTTTAGCTTACTAAAAAGTTTACTAGATGGCTCTGTATTAAAAACAAAAACTTTTGAAATTGAAACTGACATTTTCGGGCATAACGCTTTTTCGTTACGTGACGATTTCTACCAGTTTACTCCTACCGCAACCTGCGTTAAAGAACTTTGTTCTAAAAAGCCTGCCTTTTCAGTGAGAAGGAACATATATATATATCATAACAGCTAAACCCATCATAATTGCCATGAAACGAATTTAGGACCTCAAAATCCCCAATCCCAAACTTCGGAGCCGCTCCAAAAACATAATCTAATGACTCCACGGGCGCCGTTTATAGGGCAAGTTTCTTACGATAACAAATCGCCAAGAATTTGTCCCACTTCACTTTTATATTATACTTAAAACTTTTGAGCTCGTCTGAACAGACATCTCGAGTACATTATCTTTTTACTGAACATAAAAAAAAGGTTGAGGTACCTACTCAACTCATCATTTCATAAAAAAATATATTAGAAGAAAGATTCTGAAGATTTCGTGGATAGCAGTTACTCGGTTTTAAGATTAAACTTCCTTTGGGATGGCTCAGCTAAATACCAACTTGCCGCGCTTAACTCAGTGGAACGCAGAGCTAAGAGGCTCATTGGCGACGTAAGACTGGTGGATGCCAAGCTTCACAGCTTGGCTCATCGCCGCAAGGTTGCCTGCTTGTCGGTCTTCTACAGATTGTACTTCGGTGAGTGTGCTCGAGAACTCCACGACCTCATTCCGCCTGCCCCCTTCTACCATCGGACATCTAGACGCACTGCAGGTTACCATCCCTACCTAGTTGCTATTCCACCAATTCGCACTAAGCGTTTCCAAATGTCTTTTGTGATGTGCACAGCAAAGGAGTGAAACTCTCTGCCTGCGTGCAACCCCGATCTGTTTAAAGTGAGAGTGAACAGGCTACTTCTGGGTAAGCTCGCTCCATCGTCGACTTGTCTGTGTCATCTCTGACTTAGACTTGAGTCAAGAGCAAACCTATCTTAAATTAAAAAAAAAAAAAAAAATGTTAGTAATAATATCTTCGAACCTCGCATGAAAAGTCCACGCTATGGTCAAAAGATTAGCATCAGCTAGGTAGGTGTTTACCTCCCTTTCACAGAGAGGAGCCTGTGTCCCAGCAGTGCGAACGCTATAGGCAGATTATGCTCATGCAAGGTTTATAGCGGAGCTGACTGCGTAGAGAGGATCGCCACAAAAACTAAGTCATTGGACACTTAAGCAACAAAACAGTAGCGCAAGCTAGTCAAGCTACTATCAAACATGATAGTAGATAATGTGCAGCCAGCTTTAATTTGCAACCGGTAGTGATCACAGAAGAAAAAAAAGAGTGTGTGCTTATAGCCATACGATAGAAGTGAAAATTTACGACTGGAGCCGTGTATACCCAATTCAGCGTCACCAACTCAAGCGTGACGGTTCAATTTCGTTCTGTGTTCAGAAATAGCGCTAAATGCGCCTTAAGAAGTGCCTACACCAAAAGTCAAAAGCGAAACTGCGCACAATCACCAAGGTTTACAACGGATTAGTGAATGCAACTTGTTAACAGATACAAACTCATACATCCTCTCAACGTGAACCTTCGGGTTTGGCGACAAATGCCGCTATTGGATCTTCAACTTTCAGCTGTGATTCGAGCGTTTAAAATTAAACAGCACGCTTTTATTCATTTAGGTGCCGCCTAGTCAAAATGGGTAAAAGACTAACACGAGAGGGGTGGCTTAACATTGAAACACCGCAGTATCGGCTTTGTTACGTGAAAACACAATTGCTACCAGATTTCCTAAAGAGAACAATACAGATTTGCTAATTAAGTGCCAAACTCTAGTTAACACAAGGCTTCATGTATTTACGTTACCGCTTGAGTTGTTTATGCAACTAGATTGCTTCAATATTGGAGCTGATAATACCAACATCTTGGGGGTAGACTAACACTAGTATCTGTTTAATTCCATCCAATGATAAGTAGAAATAATCTGTGATAAAATGTGCATAAGATTTTGAGAGATTTTAGGATGTGACCTGGGTCCCACAACACGCCATGATTGGATCACTCTTCACATAAATTCACGCCTTTTTCCCACAGTGTACTACTACACGCCGACAGACACTACGCCGACAAGATTTTACTTAGATGAGACTCTTCGCCGACAGGCACCCCGAGGGCACCCCGAGGTTTGGTTTGGTTAGGTTCCTTTAAACCCGGTACACAGAAATAGGAGCCCCTTCGCAGCGGGACTCCGTCGACCTGCTATCAGACATAAGGTATTGATGTACCTAGAATATGTATGTATATTATATTATGCCCTGTCGGCGAAGTGTCCAGTCGGCGAAGTCCCGTCGAAGTAAAGTCTTGTCGGTGTTCAGTCTGTCGGCGTTTAGTCGTACACTCTTTTTCCCATGGGGGTAAGCAGATACTACAGAATGCCACCCACATACCTCCGTCATCCATCCTTTTTTTTAAGATAGGCAATGATAATAATTTATCAGAAAATGCTGGAAAGGTAGTCAAGCAATATTTTATTCCTATTCTGTAAACATAATAGCTTTAACACCGAAAACAACCCAAATCCGAATCCACTTTTAGAACCAAAAGCACAGCGGTATTTCCAAAAAATCCTAAACTCTAACAGCTTTTGCGTGTCAATCGCCATTTAAGAGCGTTACATAAATAACATGCGGCCCCGGCGGAGGTCGCCGTCTGACTGAACGTGATTTGTTTGTTTTGACTAGTAGCGCCATCTCGCGTGATCTACGGGCTTTTAGCGGCATTACGTTGCTGCGTGCCGAATGACGTATGGCGCTGCCTGACGCTGTAAATTGAGGGGCCGGGAATGAGTTAATTAAATTAAAAAGGGTAGATTTACACTTGGAAAGATTGAATTAGATCTTATGGCTTTTTTTAGAAATGTGCTTTCAATTTGAGAAAATTTAAAGCGGCCATATTAATTTAAAAACGCGAAACGCAGTTTCAATTAGAGATATTAATTTAAAGTAGACTCTAAAAACGACTATAGTATTTTTATCTCACGAAGCGACGCGCGCTTTAGTTGTTTGGTTACCAATGTGCAAACACGCTGTGAATGTGTGGTAAGCGCAGGAGCTTTCGGTACCGTTCGAGACAATGGCGAAGTCGGAAGTGTCTGTGTGTGCGCTTGTGTATTATGCGCTGACGCTACTCGTCTTCACGCACACATTCACAGCGTGTGTGTACACTTGGTTACCGCAAGTAAAAAAAAATAAAAATAATATCAACATCAATTGGAAATACTTTAGCGCCGCCTTTGACCACGCAAGTGTATTTGTACGTGTCAGCCAAGTTATTTTGTGAATTTAAATTGTAATTACTTTTGACCGAGTGGTCCGATATTAATTAAACAAAGATTAAATGTTACCTCAAGATATGAACTTTGATAATATTTCCATTCCTAAAATCTCAAAAAAAAGAGGTACACAAAATTTATATATTACCTAGTTGTGAATTTTATATTCATCCCCTATTTTCCCCCCTTAAGGGACGATTTTACAAAAACCTCTTTATTTCTTACCAAAAGCTTAAATTTGAATTTTCATGTCCCTATCTTCAGAAATCTTGGGTTTCCCATACAAACTTACATCCCCTTTTCCCCCCCTTTTGGATTATTTTTAAGAAAAAATGTAGTTTTTTTATAGAAATCCGTTCAGCTTTTTAGGCGTGACAAGGTAATACAGAGAGACAGACAGACAGACAAATAGAGTTACTTCCGAATTTATAATATTAATATACATGCAGTCTGCCATGGCGTCTCGAGTGACTTCTTTATTTTCATTCTGTCAGATCTGCGAGTTTTTTTGCCAGTGTTGCCACACACAAACTTTATTTAAATAGTACATTATAAAAAATAAAATCATTTACAAAATAAAGTTAACTTTTGATATTTTTTGCTCACAACTATTCTACAATACAAAATTCATAAGGTATTTTTCTTACTGCCAACTAGTCTATTAATCTAGCCAACTTAATCATTTAGTTTAAACTGAGTCTATGACCTCCAAGTATCCCTGTCTCGTTATTACATCCGACTCTCCCAGGGGAAGGCAGATTTCATCCTGCTTCTAATTTATCGCCGGAACAGAGCGACGGAATGATAATTTCATATTAGTATATTGTGTCTCTTGTTTGCCACACATAAATATAAAATCACGCCTTGTTTCCCCGAAGGATTGGGCAGAGGTGTAGGTACACATTGTTAAGCTATTTCCTTGTTAATTATTATGTTGCTATGCGCGAGATTTTGGGAGATGGATTTCATTTTCCAGTTTCTTCGTCATCTGCGCAAGAATATGCCGTAAGGAACGGAACTGGAATGACGGCTTTACTGATGTTAAACGGTTACCTTATTAAATACCAACTAAGAATCATCACCAGAAAGAGCTCTTACCTAAGTACATTAAATCAACTTGCAATAACTCACAAAGATGAAGATAAAAACTCTCATATACCTACGCGTAAATCATCTCTTTAAGAGCAATGCTATGGGAATGCATGGATGAGCCTGATCAATCAATCTGCCTAGCCTTTTCACAACTATATTAGGGTCGGCTTCCAATCTAACCAGATGCAGCTGAATACTAGTATGTTACATGGAGCGACTGTCTATCTAGAAAGAAGAAAGTAAAACTGTCTATCCACGTGAAAATGACGCACATACATAAAATCTTAAAATCTGATCTGCATGGATGAGACTGATGAGAGTGACAAAAAATTAAGTTCAGCAGGGTGCAATTGGATAAGCTAAGTCTGGCAGTGGATGCAATAACAGACTGATGATGTTATTTAATTGATCTCATACTGATGATTGTATTTTGTTTTGTTTGATCTCACGCTGATGGCAATGTATATTTTAAGTGTTTTATTTTGATTGATTTTAGTTTATGTTTGTAACCTGTTATGCAATAATCACTACTAAATTCTGTAAATGTTGCTTTTCTAACACCCAAGATACAGGAACATTCCTAGTTTGGGGGGGTCACCGTCCAGTATGTTGTTGTACAATCTAAATAAATATGAAATATGTTGATGATGTCCAAGATGTGCTTGATGATATTATATAGCTCTTGCTGTCTCGTGGTAACTTTACCATTGCATTTTACGCATGCAGCAGGTTGGTAGCCAGATAGGAACTAATTGCTTATGTACATAGGTAAATACACAAGTCAATTGCTTGTAGTTTAGTAGCGTAACAAACACTTGAGAAAATAGATCTTGCCCTACATTTGGGTCTTTAAAAATTCACGAAAACCCACTTCCATCGTCCTTGAATTCACTTCGTTATTAAACAACTTATTAATTATTTCAGGTTGTTAGCTACTGGGTACTAGTAATTTAGTTAATTGAGATATCTTGACTCATTTCAGTTAGAATTTTAGAAGTTTGACCTATATAAGTTTTGAGGGCCAATTTGTTGCTCTGTTCTACAATTTCAGGTCTGGATTATTAATTTAATAGTAATGTTAATTAGACCAACGTTCTTTGATGTGTTTTAATTAAAATTCTATGTGTATATTAGTTTTTATGTCGTTGTGAATGGCACTAGTTTTGAAAATGAAATGAAATGTGGTAACAAAATGGCCGCTGTGGCGGTTTATGGCGGGCAAAAGGTATGGTATAAAGTAGGTACTAAATGTCGTTTTATTAAAAGCGAATAATCAATTTAGCTCACATTCTGCTGAAAATATAGACAAATATGATAAATCATATTTTCTCTTCTCGTTCTCGCAGTTCTGCTGGAAGAAATTTTAGAAATAAGCAGCACCTTTGTATCTGAATTTATTTCACAGTGTGTACATAAATTTTAAAATATCTGTAGTCTCTGTGGGTAGTCTTTGATGGAATAACAGACAATAACAAAATAAACGCTACTGTAAACGCACTACAAGTCAAGCTTAGCAGATCCTTGTCCCATAAAAAGTTAAATACAAAACAGAAAAAATAACAAAACCTGCATATTTCAGTGTCCTTTACGACTCAGGAATGGCTGCCAAGACTCATGAACGAAGTCGTATCTAGTTTCTCAAAGACTGATTTAAAAATCTTCTTCATAATATTTTTGACGTTCCTCCATAACTGCGCCGATTTCCCTGTCACTTCACAGTTTAAAGATACGGAAGGAACGACGATTATAAAAGTTATGAGCGTACTACAGTTAAATTTAATCTCCGCTGAGCGAGTAAAAAGATTGGGTTAACTGCGGGCTACCCTGGTAGGCAAGTCTATATTGGGTAACGGGCCTCTTTGTGGACTCAAAAAAGAGTAAAAAAAAGTGGAGTGGATGCGGCCTTTAGCTAAAAATGGTGGCTGGGAAAAATGGTTGACGAAGTTACTGCTGGCTCGAATGTTTAGCGACGTAGTTTAGTTAATAGTAGCGTGTCGCTGTCGACTTTAGTATGAACATTGTATCAGCGCCATAGCATAAGCATAATCAGCCTATAATGTTCCCACTGCTGGGACACAGGCCTCCTCTCTTCGAGAGGGAGTGGGCCATCTACCACGCGGGCCCAGTGCGGGTTGGTAGATGTCACATGTCTTAGAATGTTTTGTTCTAAGACATGCCGGTTTCTTTACGATGATTTCCTTCACCGTTTTGAGAGCAGTGGTGATGAAAATAATTTACAAAAAATAATGTGGCTGTTAGGTTTCGAACCTACGACCTACAAGTCGATAAGTCCTAGATTAACAGCACCGTGAGAGTATTTAACATTAGATAAGGATTGAAAATAATGTTCCTTGGCCAGAGGCTAAGCATTGCCATACACAACGTGACAATGCCGCCAGTCTCTTGGGTACATTACCAGTCGACAGAGATGCGGAGGAATTTTTCGACGCCATATTTTAGTTTGTTAATAGTTTTAGAGTTAGGATGTCAAATAAACTTTTTTGATTGCATTGATTTATTTTTACATATTAGTTGAGTTTTAAAACTCAACTAGCGAGAATAATGTTTTCATTTCGATACGGAGATTTGTGACTGACATTAATTGGAATTTGTCTCTGTCTATGCGCGTGTGATTTTGTCTAAGTTGTTTTTTAACTTAACTACAAGAGACTATCATGATAAACCATCGCACAGATTTAAAAACTTAATTTATAAGTCTATTTTGGTACTTAAATCTATCTATTTTCTCACTGAAAGTTGCCTCAAAAGGCAATTTATAAAGCGTAATATAACATCACGCCTGTAATCCTTTAAGGCAGAGGTGTACCTATAGTACACCCACATTTCGCCAGTTATGTTTAAGTCCCACGTAATAGGGGGCAAGCCTATTGCCACCTACCGGGCAAAAATCCAAACTCCGGCCTGCTACTGAGAAATTCCAGATAAAAAAATCCAATAACACTTTTCCTGGCCTGGGAATTGAACCCAGGAGCTCATCAGTAGCGCTTGCGACCAGTAGACCGAGTCAGTCAATTTATAAAATTAGGCTAAAAACAATTGTTAAATTTTTAGGTACTTATTTTAACGCATAATCAGCAGTTTACAAAGCATTCCTATTACTTTTTCACGAGCTGGCAAATATCATTGCTATATAAGTCAACTCTTTAAGGCTAACGTAGACAGGCGCTACGCGACTCTAGTAGAACATTTTCTGTGAAAACTTCATGGAAATTGTTCTACCAGAATCACGTCGCATCTTCGCGTCGCGCCTGTCTGCGGAGAGACTTATAACTTACCAAGTTAAATGAAAACTTACCTTAAGATTGTCTGACTTTTTATGAAGTTATAAATTTTTTAGTGATAGGACATTCTCAGACTTTGTTGTTATATTAGATTTGGGTAAGTGTCTTTATTATTGAATCTTTATTTTGTCTTTGTGTATTTTCTTCTATGAAAAGTTATAGTTGACTATTAAATAAGTAAGTGACTATGTATTTATCTTTACACAGCCGTAGGTACATGCAATTGTTTGAAGGTGAGGGATGTGCTTACTCGTAATAGGGATGATAACTAAAAAATTTTTTGTCTGTCATTTAGATTATTAAAAAAATATTGGATACGTATTTTTTCTTTTTTTACGTAATTAAAAGATTACGGCGATACATTCAGTTAAAATGTGGCATGACGTCACGCCTTGCTAGATTTTATACTTAGTTGTGACGTAGCGAGCCCCCACTCCCCAACTCTAATACGTTTTTATCAAAGTCATTTTTTATTAATATGATAAAGCGAAAAATACGTGTCTAATATTCTTTTTTATTATCTGACTGACGGACTAAATAGAATTTCTTTTTTTTACCTAGGCATGATCCCTACTGGTATTACGTATCGACTTTAGTTTTTTAACTGATTGGTTTAAGCGAATTAGAGTAAAATGCCACATGTTTCATTTCTCTTCCTAAAATGCCAGAAATATTCCAGTAACAGCCATAACTAGCTTCTTCAATAAATATAAAAAGTAGAATAGATTTTTTTCTTCATCTTTTTATTAGTATCATAATTAAGAGCATCGGTTATTGATAGGTATGTTCTTTTATGAACAGCCATGTCCAATTTATTAACAGACCAATTAATTCCATAACTTTCCCATTCACAATAAGAATACGAAGTCCAATAATATTAATTACAATTCTCTTCTCTTTTTCAGGTTAAAATTGAAGCGGCCGTAGAAATTCGCAAAGAGGTCAGAAGGCGGAGTTTTTAATGAGGTTCCTGGATTAGAGCCGACAGGATAATTTGCCGTAGAACTTTAATAAGATGTTCAAGTGTTCCAGAACGGACGAAAGGAAAATTTCTTATTAACTTTCATGTTTTATGTGGCATATTTTTGACAGGATTTTTTTTTTGCGAATTATTTGTATGGATGTGTTTGCCGACGAATGAGCTATACTTTTTCATTGTGTCTATGGCACGACAGTTTATTTAATTTTGTTGGGACAAAACTTCGTCATGCCCACGGTATCGTGTCGCTGTTAGCGCTGAGGTCGCATGGCTGCAATTTTTGGGGCATAGAGGGTAGGATAAGAGGAGTGATGACCCGGATTGAGCTATATATAGCTTCACACTCTTAATTAATTACCATTTTTGGGTGATTGAATAGTGATCGCAGTATTCGTAGTACTATGTTTTCATTAGCTGTTCTCTTGTATTCAATATTCAAGGGAGAACTAAAAAGAAAAGAAAAGAAAAATATTTTATTTGGGGCACGCATAGGAAATACAACAATTAAAATAACAGTAAACCTAACAATATCATAAACACAATTATAACAAAAGAAAGAAATAAATAAAAACAAAGAAGACCTGTGCCAGGCCAAAAGGCTCCTATCATCTCAGCATGATGCTTCGATATTTGAAAAAAAAAACAAATACCGCAGCGCTGATGTTCTGACAGGGCCCGTTGTGATACCACGGACACAACTACGGACGCAAAATAAATGAATAAAATAATCGATAAAATATATTATAAGACACAGAATTATTATGCAAAACCGTATTTGATAAAAAATTAAAAACTATTACGATCGACTCACACCCGACGCTCCAGCGTCGCTTATCCATGCTACAGACTATTGTCTATGGACTAAACTCAACTTGTATTTATTTCATTACTGATAGTTGAGTGGAAACGCCTGGAAACGCCCTAGAAGGACATAAATATAGTGACCTTATTGGTGATGTTCTTCAGGAAGGTCAGGTTAGTACTCGCAACCAGCGCGCGTGCGTGAATGACCATAAGGCCAATTCTCGTAATTAAAAAACGTTCAAATTCAAGTCGGAATCTCATCTCGGCGACAATCAAATAGGGAAATTAGAGTTTTTTTTGACAGATTGAGATTTGGATGCGAACGTTCTTAAAAATACAGGAATTTTCCCCCTGGTGTATGAACGTAAACGAAGTAAACGAAGTATGTAAGGATCGTAGCAGGTGGCGTTCTGTAGTTTCTGCCTACCCCCATTGGAAAAAAGCGTTAGTTTATGTATGTAAAACAATCTGAGTTTTATAATATTTTATTGAAATAATACGATAATATATATGTATGTATGAAAGCTTTTTGGTTCCTCAGAAAAAACATTTTTTTTTATCCGCTACTCGGTAAGTACAGTGTGTTCCTAATTAAGTAGGTTTCGTCTGATAGTTACATTTTTTGCAACTTCTTCATGAGGTAGTGTCTGTCAACTTATATTATTGTATCAATCATTAAACGTCAGCGAGAACCACCGATGTATGATAATAATAAAGCTGAAGAGTTTGTTTTTTGTTTGTATGGTTGATCGAGCTAATCTATGTAACTGCCAGTCGGATTTGAAAAATTCTTTTTGCTTGTGATAGCCCAATTCTTGAAGAAAGCTATAGGCTATTTTACATCACGCTACGACCCTTAGGAGTCGAGCAAAAAGAAAAAGTCAAAAAGAACGCTAAGCGAAAACGAAGTAATAGGGCACAGCTCAAGAAATTTCACGCGGACAAAGTCGCGGGCTAGTTGCTAGTAGAAGTTAGTATAATATAAACCTACACAGTGAACTAAAAAATATGAGCCTTAATTTTATTATCTGTCAATCACAGATAATTATAATAATGGCAATACAATACTCATTACAATTAAAAAAAACTGAGTAACAAAAAATATTGTATGACCGGGTATGACACAAATTTTAGCTGTCACAATGACAGTTGACAGTTTTGATTGAATAAAAAAAAACAATGGTTGTTAATATTTTTTTATTTGGTAACTACCTAGCAATTTATGTTAGTGGATTTGTGAGTCACGAATACAATTTGATTAAATGTTAATTAGAAGTAGCTTGACTAACAGTCGATTTATTTATATCCGCACTCATGGGCTTTGATGAACGTTAGTGAAACATTCACGATTAGGTTCTTTAATAGATTCAAGTAGAGGCCATAGTCCTTCCTAAGTATTAGGTAACCAGTCCTCTTAAAGGCTCGCAGACGTGCGCGACACGACGACGGCGCGACGCGACTCCAGTAGAACAATTTCAATGAAGTTTTCATAGACACTGTTCCACCAGAGTCGAGTCGCGCCGTCGCGTCGCGCCTTTCTGCAGGAGAGCCTTTAGCCACTCAGCCCTATAGTCTAATATCTTTATTTCCATATTCTGCAATAGTCCTGCACTAACCGGGGTGGTCCTTGGGTGCACTTGCATAGTGAAAACTGGGATAATCGCCGGTTGGTATCTCATTTCATTTACAATGATCTAAGGGGCTTCTGCGATTCGGCTTCGGCCCCTCGTACGCCTTCCAAAAATCGGCCCATGGTCCCTATGGTCCCAAGTTATGAAAACACAAAAAAATAAAAATCTTAAGAAGAAACCTACTGTAAAATATGAATGGACGTAACTATGAGTGATCACCAGTTCAAATCAATATATTTATTTGCTAGATTATGGTACATAAGGCGTTACAGTAAATTTGTTTCAGCATATCCTGCCATAACATGGCGTGAAAATGTATTCATAATCAGCGATGTCAATTAATCCAACTTACAAATTACAGATTCTATTGACTTGTCCTGTAAATACCTAGTCCTTAATGGTACAGTATCTTTTAAGTAGTAATAGTTTGAAAAGTATTTTTTAAAACATGTTAGCGGTAAGTCTTGCAAACTATTTGGTAAATGACTGTAAATAATAATCGACTTTAGACATTTTCAATACCAAAGTTATGGCTGGTGCGTTGCCATACCAGAAACAAAGCAGAAATCACTCATCTCATCACGTCAACGCCGGCTGTCGCTGAAAACCAGCGCTGTCTCGCATAGGGTCACAGCATTATGCTGAGCGATAACCGTTTTGCTTGGATGTGACGCATATTTTCCCCCAACTTCTTCTTTTTTTATTTGAGATAGGTTTGCTCTTGACTCTAGTCTAGGTCAGAGATGACAGAGACAAAGTCGACGATGGAGCGAGCTTACCCAGAAGAAGCTTGTTCACTCTCACTTTAAACAGATCGGGGTTGCACGCAGGCAGAAAGTTCCACTCCTTTGCTGTGCGCATCACAAAAAACATTTGAAAACGCTTAGTGCGAATTGGTGGAATAGCAACTAGGTAGGGATGGTAACCTGCAGTGCGTCTAGATGTCCGATGGTAGAAGGGGGCCGGCGGAATGAGGTCGTGGAGTTCTCGAGCACACTCACTTGTTTTTTGTGATTTTTTCTTTGCATCATGTTTTTTTTTATCAACATGTTTTGTTACCACAAATTTTCTTTCTTTCCTCTCTCTTACTCATAATAACTATCACCATAACAACGTTACTACCCAATAACCATAATCGTTAATCATCGTCTATGAGTTTTACATTAAGATAGCCACACGGCTTACTATGCCTACAATTCTACACCCCCAGACAAAGCTTAGAAGACGATGTTGACATTCGATTTCCTTGGCTTACCGATGTGATGTAGTTACATAGAGTGTACGATTGTACATGTAGGTAATGGTACGAAAACACTTTGTGTACCTGCTGAGTGACTGTAATTGATAATTTGATTAGTATTAATTTGGTTTGGGGAGAGCAGAGATTATAAGGTGCTAATGAAAATAATGTGTTTATAACATAGAACTAACTAGCTCCGTTCGCGTGAAATTTTTTATTTAAACTAGTACAAATAAATAAAATGGAAGTATCTGTTTGTTATGCCAAAAAAAAAAAACAACTTTTTACTAAATGCATATGAAAGTATATACGGTACTTATAACAAAAAAAAATATTTTTTTTTAAATTTTTGTCTGTCTGTATGTTTGTCTGTTTGTTCCGGCTTATCTCCGAAACGGTTGGACCGATTTTGACGGGACTTTCGCTAGCAGATAGCTGATGTTACGGGTAAAAACTTAGGCTACTTTTATTTTAAAAAGATATTAGGGTTCCGCGCAAAAAATTAAAACCCATGAAATTGTGAGCAAAAAGTCGGATTTGAAAAATTCTTTTTGCATTTGGTAGTCCAATTCTCGATGATAGTTATAAGCTATTGGGACATCACGCTACGATCCTTAGGAGTCGAGTAAAAAGAAAACAGTCACAAAGAACACTAAGCGAAACCGAAGTAATAGCGAGGGTAGGCGATGCAACGCGACGGAATGGGGGACGAGGGAGTTTTATTAAAATGTGACTGTTATTTTAGTATATTGTGTATTTTACGACTTTCACGCGAACGAAGTCGCGGTGCACAGCTAGTTTCAACATAAAATATATCCTGGACACTCGAAAATACTCTAGCTTCCCATGTGAAAGAATTTTCTGAATCGTAATGGCCCCTTAATTGCGTAATACACTATCATTCACAATCTGAAGCATATTGCTAATTCATTGCTTCGTATGTTCGAAAAATTTGTCTGCTCAACAAAATAGCATGATATAAAACTGACAGTAATCTATAGCAGAATTTAACAGACGAATTTGTTACAAAAGTAAGCGTTTCATCAAAAGAAATATTTAAGTTCGATGCAACCAGCCAGCTGTAAGTTTTTCATTTAAAATCATTTTATACTTAATTTACGTTCCATTACAATATAAATTCTAAAATATTGCCTACGGTGGCTTCGTAGCTACTTAACAGCTGTGAACCTAGTTTAAAATTTTCAATTTCTTTCTCATTTTTACTCAAGAAAAGTTAGTCAAAGTTTCTAGCCAATATTTTTTTTTAGAATAAAATAAGTGAGTTTGAAATTAATTCAACATTCCATGATTTTTCTTCTAGTTTAATATTCAAACTTGAATATACGTATTTAAAACTTGCACAGTCACCAAAATCTATTTACAAAATCCCTCTAATGTAGTTTGACAAATAAAATCCCCAGTGCTCCATCTCGCGATTTATGTAGACGAAATGAACGTGTCTGTTTTTCGCATTTAGTTCGAAAATTTATCTTTTAACTTATTAGTTAATTGCATTCGCAGTGGCATTAAAGGAATTCCCTTATTTGCATAGAATATAAATGCACGCCAAAGCCTGGGGTATTTACCTCGGGTACTGTACGAAGCACCGTTGTTTTTGCTAGTATTATAGGTATTTTGAACTGTTTTTTCGTTTTTTTAACTGTACAGGTGTTTTTCTGGTAGAAAAAGAAAAAAAAAAGAAAGAAAATACGTTTATTACGGTAGATTACAGGTGTGTTTTAACAGAAGGGGAATTTTATTTCTTTCGTTTCTATTCGTTCGTTTCGTTTTTATTTTAATTTTGTTTCGTTCTTTAGAATATTTAATTACAAAACCACAATATAAGATCTCAATTAATATATTTTTTTAATCTACATATGTATTAAACATCAAATAATAATTTACTTTTAAATCGTGGAAATAAAAGTACAAAATGAAAGAGAATCAACAAAAATAAAGAAAAATTACACGTTGACGCGTATTTTTATGGTCCCCTACAAGAAAAACAAAAGACATTTGTTTACTTTTCGTAATAAAATGCAACGCTAATTTGTATGCGATCGCATTATTTAAATGTCAAGGGAGGGATTTATGTAATAACTCACAGCGGATTCCGGGGGTTTTAATTAACGATTATAACTCGAAAAGTTTGAGCAAACGTGTTTTCCCCTGTAATTTATATATTTTTTGTTCCCTAAACATAGGGTAGGTATGCAAATGTCATGCTTTATACGTCGCGTTGTTAAACTTTTCAACAAATAAATTATTATGGCTCAATACAAATACAAATTGGGGAATTAGATGGATTGTAGGCAAATGGCTATCGGTACCCGACTTGATAAGCGAAATAAATTACATGGTAAAAAATGAAAAACATCATTTCAGGGACAAAAACATGGAAGAATAACAAAATCTACTTATTATTTTTCATTGACAGATTTATTTTTCTTTATTCCGACTTGTAGGAGAGGTCATAGGCTAAAACAGAGGGATAGAAGCGCGAAAAAAAATTGCAACCGTGACCCTTGTGTAGGAAGCCATCAAATTCGATAATCGTCCAACTTACAAAAAGTCTATCGTCTGTGCGCTTCCTTAAATACAGTTATTCAGTAGGTAAATGTGCTTAACATAATCAGCCTATAATGTTCCCAGTGCTGGGACACAGGCCTCCTCTTTCTGTGAGATGAAGTGGGCCATAATCGACCACACGGGCGCATTAATAAAACATATTTTAGAATTTCTCGGTCTTTTCATGGTAAACTTAATGCTGACTTTTACTAGCTAAATTCAATGTTGCTGTGCAAATTGCTAGTTATGGGCAAGTAAGCCATTTATTTATAGGATATTAGGACTCAATGCTTACGGAAGTTGTCGCACTATGCAACGTGTCTTCTTAAAGGCAAGGTAACCGCCGAAATTAAATTTTTCTTACGATTTTTGCAATTTGCAACTCAGTGTCTGGGTGTATGTTGATTAAAGTATGATTCGCGACCGTAACAAATACGTATAACATGCTAGCCCGCAGATTCTTCCGCTGCTCTGAACAAGTAAAAATAACATTGTTTAAAGCATATTGTTAAAGCTTTTGTACGGGAAATCTGTGGGTCAGACACACCAAAAGGTCGCTAGATGTCCTGCGCGTCCAGTATAACAACATCTTCAGGATGATGTTGGGGCTGCCTCGGTTCTGTAGTGCATCGGGCACGTTTGCACTGTATCAAACTGATGGCTTTCATGCCGTCATTCGCAAGAAAACTGTATCCCTGATCTGCAGAATCCGTGGCAGCTGCAACGGAATTTTGAAGACTGTAGCTGATAGGATCTCTTCTCCGATATGGAGATCCTTTATTAAGAGGGTAATTTTAACGTTTTCTTTTTTTATGATTTTATCTTATTTTAATTTGAATATATCTTAATTTTATATTATTTTAATTTTTGATTTTGTTTTTAATGTTAATTTATTTTATTTTAATGTAAAACGGACTATGGATCAAGTTATCTGAAATAAATTTATTTTATTTTATTTATTTATAGACAAAATTATAAATTAAAGTCATCGATACAACTCTTTAAGACTAAGCCCCTAAATCCTAATAAGTCCTAATCTAAATTATTTAAACATTATTGATGTAGTTTTTTAACCGACGTAAAAAAGGAGGAGGAGGTTCCCCAGTTGACATGTACATTTTCGCTGTTTAGATACAAATAGGTATATTTTCCTGTCTTTATGTTTTTCCTATCATTGGGCCTTTTTGGGCATTTTTTAAAATAACTTAGGTCAAAATTCAAGAAATTTCTCAAATATTTTTCACAGATACTAAATACATGAAACAACTTAAATGACACGCTTTCTTGTTTATTACTGCAAATAAAAACCACAGGTAAGTAAACCTATTTAATTTTACAATTTTTTCGCTCGACAGTGCTACAGAATAAGCAGTGGCCACACTGGCAACGAAGCGTGGAAGCCTAATTATTTAAATGTTCTATATTTTTCCTGCGACGTCGCTCGCGTAGAAAATTTGCAATCGCGTAGAAAGTTTTTTTTTTGTTTTTTCTAATACTCGACTGTCTTTAGTCACACTGTGGTGATTATTGCATCAATTTGTAGTTTTTATCTATCTTAAGTTAATGGCTTAAAGTATGCAAATGTTTTTGAAGGTTTATGTCTCTTGTTTTACATTTTCATTTGATAGAAAATGCCATTAATAATGGAGGCATGTGTTTCAGGAAACCTCTTCAATCTTATATCAATTTGAACTAGACGGTAGTTTAATTGTAATTGTGTCTTCACTTCTTCTAAAGGTTGACAGATATTTGACAGATACAGACGGGGAGGGCGCGATTAACAAGATTGGCAGACTGAGTTAGCTTGGCTTTTGTCTACCTCCCCTGTCTCACCGCTCACATACCTCAGGCGGTGACTAGCATTTGCGCGCGGACTGTAAGTTAAACTGGCCCCTTTTAATATTCCCAATACACAAGCACACCTACACCATAATTCCTAAATATTATAAAAGAAACAGAGTGCTTACTTAGGGGCGGCTATTCTCGCCCCTTCTACTTAATAAGGATGGCCGTTCACTCCCCTACTTGTCACATAACTTACGGTGTTAATGAAAAGCTTCCCAATACTCCCCATTCAATGCCGTACTGTGTAGAAGTGGCAGTGATTTAATTTATGGCAACACTTTGTAATTGTGAGCTTGTGGCTAAGTAATAACAGCCGCACGGGTCGATCGATAAGGTTAAGCTACGCTTGCCGCGGTTGGTCCGTGCCTCGGAAAGCACGTTAAGCCGTTGGTCCCGGCTGTCATTCGTGGATCTTTAACAGTCGGGGTCGTCAGAAGCCCGAAAGTCTGACAATCAGTCTTACCAAGAGGTATCGTGTCACCCAGTAACTGGGTTGTGGAGGTCAGATAGGCAGTCACTCCATGTAAAATACTGGTATTCAGCTGCATCCAGTTAGACTAGAAGCCGACCCCAACATAGTTGGGAAAAGGCTAGACAGATGATGATGACATTGTGGTGTACTGTTAATCATACTGTACTTGTGTTATAAATAAAGTTTTGTATGGCTGTCTTTTCTAAGTTTATCTTAGACATTACTGACATTGGTGGTTGAAAACATCGTATGAAAACCGTGGCTTATAATTACTCTAAGTCTGAAATCGCCAACCCGTCTTGAGCAAGCGTGGTGATCAATGCTAGTGCCTTCTCTGTATCTTCTCTGAGAAGAGGCCTTTATCCTGCAGTCGGACAGTAATAGGCTGGTATTACATTAGGCTGTCCACTTTTGTTTGGGAATATTTAAGATTTGTTATGAAGAACTATGACTGAGCTATATTTGTCTTTAAAACAGTGACATTATGATTTTCAAAGAAATAATTGTAGATATGGTTACTCGATATTAGACTTTAATTTCTAAGTAGGTATACGATTATTATAGTTAAATTATTTCAGCTGAATTGTCTAGACTTTGACAAGTTCTGAGTAATATTTACCAAATTCTCACATTACTAAGTTCTTAAAATGGCCTAAACATCGGGCAGTCACCGGATTAAATCCAAAGTCATCTTACCAATATTAAACCAATGTCTCAACTTTGACTAATAAAACGTTCTTATTAATATTATTTCGTGTCACAGTCAAATATTATTAAAATTAATATTAATATGACTGGTTGAGCTGGTTTAAATTAATTAAAAGTACACACAACTAAAAAGCGCTCAACGCTTTTTGATTTAATCATAGGTAGGTACATAAGTATGTTAACTAATACAAGTCAATTTAATTATTTTATAATTTTTTGTGCATGATAAAAGTGTTTTTTTTTTTTATATACAAGGTGTTACAGGAGGATTGGCATTCCTTTAAACCACGTAAAGAGAATCGTGTTCTTTACACGTATACAAAAAATCAATCAAATCCAATGAATACTTTAGCCACAGGAAATTATTTTTCATTTTCTTATTTTTCAACATGATGTAGATCTGAGTCCGTAATAATAGGTAAGCATTGCCGCCGCCGCGCCCCGCACCCCGCACCGCACCGTTGGTCAGTGACTTTGGGTACATAAAGCGTGTTTACTTTTTATGCAGTTGATTCTGCAATTTATTTTGTTTAAAAACTGAATTTTTTATTTTTCCACTTACTACTAATCTTCGTGTTTTAAAATGTTTCGACTGTGCTCGTTTTCATTTAATGTCGTACATCCAGATACACGTTGTATATTAGGAATGCCTGGGAAAAAAAAAGAAATTCTATTCTATAAAAATATCGACTATTATCTAAATATTATCGTAATATTATAAAAATGACGGAAAAAACGCATTAAAGTTGGGGAGTGGGGGCTCGCTACGTCACAGCTCAGTATAAAATCTAGCAAGGCGTGACGTCATGCCGCATTCTAACTCCATGTATCGCCGTAATTTTTCGATTACGTAAAAAAATAAAAAATACGTGTTCAATATTTTTTAATATTCTACCTGACGGACAAAAAAAATAGCCATCATCTCTTTTCTCAATAAGCTTCTAGATTTATATTTATATAAGCTTATATTCTTCTTTTTCTTAGCTTCTTAGGAGTTTAGCAACTTCAGTAGCGTCCATCATCAGCTTCTATTACATATAAGTTATAATAAATACTCTGTTACTTAGAAAATTTTGTGGGACATACGGACTGTCAAGCAGACAGACAACAAAGCACCGTCAATAAAGTTAGTTTCATTCTTAAAAGCACGTATTTAACCCTAAAATGCGAAAGGAGCCCATTATCTGCTTAGCCTTTTTCCCAACTATGTTGGGGTCGGCTTCCAGTCTAACTAGAAGCAGCTGAATACCAGTATTTTACATGGAGCGACTGCCTATCTGACCTCCACAACTCAGTTACTGGATACCCCAGGTCAGACTGGCTGTAGGACTTTCGTGCTTCTGACGATCCGTAACGACTGTCATAGATCCACGAATGACAGCCGGGACCAATGGCTTAACGTGCTTTTCGAGGCACGGGGACGGGTCTTGGTATGTAAAGATCCCATCCACGGACTAACCGCGGCAAGCGTAGCTTAACCTGATCGATCGATCAGGCCGTTATTACTTAGCAACAAGCCTCTCCGAAAGGAGCCCGTAATTCTTTATACGATTTTTCTCAATCAATAAATCATCTTTTTTACGTTTTTTCCCGTTGTTCTATTTTCCCCTCAATAGTTGATACCCTCAAAATTTACCGTCATAATTTTAGTCTTGTTTTACAAGCAAATTTCTTTTTTACGAGTTTTCGAAGTGTTGGGGTGGCCGTCCGTTGTTTAGATAACTTTTTTTACATTGGCAACCCCGCTTACGGTTGACAACAATTTGAATTTTGTACGTGAACATTTTTGTTTCATAATTGTGTGAAATATTTTTAATTTCGCTTTGAAAGGGCTGTGTGTGCTATCGATTTTTTTCTTTTATTTTTTCTGCTTTTTGTGTTGGGGCGTCTAGTTTTTATAGTCCCGTTTTTATACATTGTTTCTGTGCAGGTATTTAGAACGTGGGATTTTGCTCAGTAATTAAAATAGTTCAAAGGCTTATAAATGCCTCAATGGGATTGAGCCAAAGTAAAGTCTACTGTACAGCTTTTTGGCATAGATAATATAGAGCAAGCTTAAGAACTCCATGGGATTTCCACATTTCATCACCTTTCTCTTGCTCTTATCTCAATTTATCTTGGGTCAACGCAGCATATCTTCTTCCATGGATGGGTGACCATCTTTACCTATAATACCGAGGCTCCTCCGCGCCTCGGAAAGCACGTTAAGCCGTTGGTCCCGTCTGTCATTCGTGGAACTTTGACAGTCGTTACGGGTCGCCAGAAGCCCGAAAGTCTGACAATCAGTCATACCAAGGGGTATCGTATTACCCGGTTACTGGGTTGTGGAGGTCAGATAGGCAGCCTAAGTTACTTCTTGTGACATCAGCTATCTGTCAAAATCGGTCCAGCCGTTTCGGAGATTGGCCGGAACAAACAGACAGACAGACAAAAACTTTAAAAATTGTTTTTTTTTTGTTATAAATACCGTATATACTTTCTTAAGCATTCAGTAAAAAGCTGTTATTTTGACATTGCAGACATACACTTCAATTTTATTTATTTGTATAGATTATGCTGTATTCTGTACACAAGATCACGACATGTCAACATAAAAGAAAAATAATACAAACGAAACTAACCCTTCAAAAAGCACCGTGAATCGCGACACACCCAAAACTGACGTCAAAAACAATTAAAACACCATTCTTAATGAACGTTAACCACACCTAATCACACGCCTTAAATAATTAATTATTTATATCATAAACAATGTAGAACTAATTATAGGAGCTTGTGTTATACCAAATTATGGAGCTTGTGTTATTATCGATGTGGGATTAAATGTAGGTACAAAGTGATCCCCTGAGAGTACATACTTGTTAGAGATGAATGTAGTTACAAGAATAGGCGTAGTGGGAATTAATTAGTTAGTTCAGAGAAGGTGGGAAACTTGGTAGCCATCAGGGGCGTAGTCTTCATACAACCCGATTCCAGTCGGCTTCCCTTCGGAACAACCACTCTTCTTAATGTCTACTATTGCCAAATAATATGGTACACATGTGTGTGTAACTGTGTATCACATCACATTACATAATTATTTTTAATACCAGTTTAATACATCATAAGATTAAAAACCTACAGTTTTTTGTCTGAGATTATGAGAACTGAACAATTTTTTCTTCGGCTTCCCTCTAATGATAATTGTAGCTGCGCCATTGGTAGCTATAGTTTCTCGATCTCCTACTTTTTGACGAGTTATGCGAATATAAATGTAGGGAGCAGCTGATTTTTTTTCGCGATTTCTGGTTTGGTCCCATAGTAAAATTCGTTCATAATTATGAGTACAATGACCCTTAAAAGGTTGTGCGTTAATTATGTTACACTTTGTATAAGTAGATAGTTGATCTGGCAAACGTTCTCTTGTCTGACCATGCTTCTTCTGTTCAAACGTATCTCTGTGCGAGGTATTTGATTATTGATATTAGCTTGGTACTGTAGAGGCCTTAGTTGAGCCTGCCTTCCGCAAGAATCCTCTTTGGATTATGACATTGGCTGGTTAGACAAACGCTGATTTCAATTGGAATTTAGAATAGGTGAAAAATAATGACATATAGTGATTTTGTTCTGTATCGAGTCAATATAGTTTTAGCCCCAGTGTTTGCTTGTTGTAACATAATTATAATAGCTGCTAAAGCTAATAAACCAGTTCATTGAGTGCAACGGTCTTTATATTCATAAATATCTTCGAGAAAGTTCCCCCAACACGCCTCGAAGACGAGACCGCACACCACAGTACGTATGTACAGTCACGAGCATTAATATGTATACACTGAAAAACACTGTTTAATTTCCGCAAACATATTGATTTATTATGCACTAGAGTACGTAAATTAATATACATTTTTAAAAATTTACGTAACATTGCCGACTTTAGATTAATTAAACAGGTTTATTTGGCTTTGTGTCAATCCATTATCACCTACTGCATAACATCCTGGGGTGGAGCCGCCAAATCAAATTTAATACACCTAGAACGGGCCCAAAGAGCAGTTTTAAAGGTTGCTACTTTTAAACCATTTAGATATCCTACTCACCAGCTTTACACGGCATGTGAAGTACTAACAATACGCCAATTATTTATTTTGAATGTCGTTTTGCTTCAGCACAGCGAACTTGATTTTAACCCAGTACCTTCAGAAAAGAGAAGAAAGGATTTGGTTTGTGCTAACCCTCAGACTAAACATGCTTACGCTAGACGATTTTATTTCTTTTTAGGACCCTACTTATATAATCAGTTCAACAGACTGTTAAAGATTTATAATTTAACTTATAAAAAATGTTATTTACGAATGCAAGAATATTAGGGAACACTTAATTATACAGACACGGAAAAACTGCTGGAAATTTTAACATAAGCTTAGTATTTAGTCTTTATATTATTGACATTCGCATTATTCGGTAATTTATTTAAACATATTATTAAACACGCTAGTTTTAGTATTTTATACCCAAATCATTACTTATTTTAGTCTTTAAAAGTATTATAATTATTATCTTGTTGTTAATTTATCTTCTAATGAATTGTCTGCTTTTAAAATTTACTGTAAAGTGATGACCTGAAACACAGGTTTTAATTAAACCTAGATCAGGCAGAACACTACATTAAGAAAAATTGTACCTCGCTTGTTATTATGTAAACCTTTATTTTGACTTAATTCTTGAATAAAAATTATATTATTATTATTATATTATTTACTGAGCAAGTTTAAAAAGTATTTTTTTCCTGTTGTATTGATTGTAATTGTATGTTGTTACGAACACAGTATTTTGAAACCCATACTATTATGAAAGAGGTCTTTCTCATAGTTGCAATCGTAATTCCACGAGAAAATCATTTTTGAATTGCGCTAAGTGTATAAATATTAGTGCTCGTGACTGTACACTGTTTTACACCTTTGATGAATACTTTTTCCCATAATTAAAAACGTAACATGACATCACGCCTGTACTCCCCGAAGGGTTAGGCAGATATGGGATATGTACACCACATACCTACCCACATTTTGCCAGTTATATTAAAGTCCTTTGTAATAAGGGGCGAGCCTATTGCCTACAAAAAAACCTAATATTATCATAATATACATTATCGCACATTTACAACAACAACCAACATTCCCCCAGGTTACACACTACCAACCAGGTACCCAGCATCCACTAATTGTCTCTCTCGTGGTAAACCAAGCGAACATGGCCCGATTTGCATGAACATGTCTCTGTAATGTACCTACCTAATGTTAGTTTGCTAGATGTGTGATTTGTATTAATTAATACACGCTGTAGATGGGAGAGATACATTACTGGCTGAAGTAAGTGTCATGGAAGGAATTTTATAGAAGATTTGTAGCTCTTCGAATTCGACTTTCGCACGGACGTAAAAATATCGCGGCGATTTTTTTCGCGCACCGGATTTCCAACGCTCTGCTTAGCGCCGAGAGTTGAAAATCCATCAGTGTGTTTTTTCGACGCGTTGGAATGCACTCTGTTGGATTTTCAATGCTCGGCTCAGGACCGAGAGTTGAAAATCCAGCGCACGATAAAATCCGTGATATGTTTACGTCCGTCCGAACGTCTGCTAAGACTATCGGGGAATAATCAATCCGTTATTGACCTGGATTTTAATAAACCTTTAACTGTCATTCTATAATAAGAGACACAATTAAATTTCTATTGTTCAATCAGTTTATTTGTGAAACATAGGTGTTTACATAAATACGGGGTGCGCTATGTTTTGTCATAATTAAGACATACAAATTTATACCTAAGTGATACATTAGGTGTCATTACATTAAGTGACTTAGAAAAAATAATATTTTAAATTAATTAAATACATGAAAAGAGAAAGAAAAAAAAAACATCAACAATAAAATCAATAAATGGTCAAAGTACCTACTTATTATGAAAAGGTAAAAATGCATCATTATAACCGACAGCTGAGGGTTAACGGATTGCCATCATTTGTGAATTAAATTACTCAGTTAATGTAAAATTGTGTAGGAATTGAGTGCAATAATATCCACTTACATGAAACTTGTTATGGAAACAATGACCAATGGCGTAGTTCCTCACTAAGCACGAGTTCAATAAACGATAATATTGTTCGATCTGCGATGGTTTTGTAAGCCAAGTTATGATAGCAGTATTTCTATCAAATCTGGGGGCCAACCACCACCTCTTAAAGCAGCATTATTTTAATGTTACTTCAGTGCGAGAAAGATTACAATAGGGCCTATGCTACCTCAAATGGCTTAGCATGATCCTCCGTTATGTCGAAAATCCTGCAGCTTTAATTTTGAAATACATATATGGTGAAGTTGAGGATTAATGTTAAGTACTATGTTAGATAAAAACACGAATCCATAAAATTCTCTCGATAGAAAAAAATTCCAAAGTTACCTCCAAACCGAACAATAAACCGTTGGTATTAAAAAAATATTTCCAATTAGATCATGAAACTTTCCATACTAACTGAACTAACTATAAAGCAGGTCTTATCTTTTTTTTTTTTTTTTAATTACCATTATTTTCACCGTAAAAAGCAATTACCTAAACTATCGGCGCTCCCTGCCGCCCAGCACCGTACTCAGTCCCGCTCTCACTCAGTCCGCGCGCAGTATCGTGCGAGCGAGATAAAGAGTGAATTTTAGCTGAGGTAGTATAGGCTCTTAAGAGGTGGTGGAGCTCCAGTAGCGTCATACACGATACAAATTACGTAAATGCTTCTACAGACACTTAACCTTCTAGAAGAGACGATGATAACCACTCCTTAGCCTTGATATTGTGTATTATTTTGAAGTTAAATACTGTATTTAATGTCAAAGCCGTGCAAGCAGTGACAGGTTTCAAACCTCATTTTAACCCATTTCTACATCATCTGACATTTGTAATAATATAGTGTCTTCACACACAGTTTAGGGTTATGTGGCTCAACAAGGAATCCATAGAATTTTGTGTGTACGGTCGTGATTGGACCATGACTATCTATGACTATAAAATTGACCCTGTCTCTGAAATGTAAGGCAAACAAATTAAATAAATAGTTTCCAATCCAGATATTGTTTTTGGTCATTAATTTTGAGAAAAGTATGTTGTAAATGAAGGCTTCTGCAAACAGGTGCGATTTTTTCGCGAAGTGTTCTCCGAAATCTAAATAGGTTGATCTTTAGCAACTTTAGAAAAAACTCTCGTACAGAACCGTTAAGTTTCAGTAGAATTTTATAAAACTCGGGTGGCAAGCAATTTTTATAATAACAAAATACTAATTTTTACTTACAAATAAATACTAGCAAGTATTGTTTGTCGCCGCCTTTTCTTCACGCAAATGCTGCTAATTAGTTTAATTGCAGCGCTTCTTGTAAGTTGTGGTCCAAGTCAAAAAAATAATTAATTAAATACGAAGAGCAGAGCCTAGACCCACCCACCGACCCACTGAGTGTGGGAAAGAGATGGCGCTAGACGTCCTGTATAGCTCCATCTCTTTCTCAAACTGAAGTAACATTAAAATAATACTGCTTTAAGAGGTGGTGGTTGGCCCCCTGGGTGAAGATCGTCACTCGACGGACGCCTGAGGGAGGACATCGTCCAGGTAGATCGCAGCGAAGGTGGTGTTAAGATCTGATTATGTTTGCAGGAGATCGCACAAGACAGGGAGGTTTGAAAGGATAAAGCGGAGGCCTTTGCCCAGCAGTGGGATACAATAATGTAGGATAACAAAAAAAGTTAAAGTTAAGTAATTGTGCTAGTTTTTTTCCTGTTTCTACGCGGTTTCTAAGAAGGGTTAACATTGATTTTGAAAAAAATAAAGTTGTTAATAACTATTCACTTGACCATCTATCTAAACTAATAATAAAAAGAGAAAAAAATCGGTTTTTCGTTTGTTTGTTACGCTTTCACGGCTAAACGGCTGGACCGATTTTGATGACATTTGGTATGGGGATACTTTGAACCCTGAGGAAGGATATAGGCTTCTTTTTATCGACATACCACGCGAGCGAAGCCGCGGGCGGAAACTAATCCAATAATAATCTAGTCACCAAAAAGTCCAGCATTCATCAAGGTTGACTAAAGGGCGGGAAAGGAGGTTAAGTTAAAATGTCATACAAAATCGCTGTTCACTCTTAAATTAGACTTTATAACATAAACACCTTTACACTGCAACAATAATAATTGTTGAACACCCGAGCTACACCGACATTTTCTTCTTCCACTGTACAGTATACAGGATGCTCTGTACTCAGTCATGCTGAATGATATTTATATCTCCCTGTTATTAATGTAAGGAAATTATAAGAGAACCAATTTTCTGTGTTTATTTTGTTAACCGAATTAAAAACAAAATTGTGTTTTATGTCGTTGTATCATGTCCGAGACTTTCTCAAAACCTACTGGACCGATTTAGATAATTGATAATTGTTTAACTAATGTTGCTTCGCCCGCGTGGACAGCGGAAAGTATCCCACGGGAACGTACTATCGGGATTAAAAGTATCCTATGTGTTAATCCAGGATATAAACTATCTGTGTGCCTTTCATCCAAATCCGTTCAGCCGTTGTTCGTCAATGTGGAACATACATCCAGACAAACGGACAAAAAATCATCGTTACGTATAGAACATCATAGGGCCGGTCATTCGTTGAGTTTTGTCAGTCGTTACGGGTCGTCAGAAGCCCGAAAGTCTGACAACTAGTCTTACCAAACGGGTATCGTATTACCCAGTAACTGGGTTGTGAAGGTCAGATAGACAGTCGCTTCATGTAAAATACTGGTATTCAGCTGCATCCGGTTAGACTGGAAGCCGACCCCAACATAGTTGGGAAAAGGCTACACAGATGATGATGACCTATGCCTGCGCTTCCTGGGCAATCAGCACCAACGCATCTGGCTAGTTTTTTCACGAGCCATTCACCATTCGACTTAAAAAAAAACCAGAGGATCATTCGGTTTCCTACAAAAGGTTGAGCTGGATGGTGCTGATCCACATGTCATGTTCGTGAACGGGCATCGTCAGTCCCATCTATGTTGTGGTCGGCTTCCAGTCTAACCGGATGCAGCTGAATACTAGTATTTTACATGGAGCGACTGCCTATCTGACCTCCACCACCCATTTACTGGGTCATACGATACCCCTAGGTAAGACTGGTTGTCAGACTTTCGTGCTTCTGACGTGACGACCTGTAACAACACTCAAAGATCCACGAATGACAGCCAGGACCAACGGCTTAACGTGCTTTCCGAGGCACGGAGAAGTCTTGGTATGTAAAGATGGTCACATTGGTCACTCATCCACGAACCAACCCCGGCAAGCGTAGCTTAACCTGATCGATCGACCCGTGCGGCTGTTATTACTTAGCCACAAGCGCAGTCGTAGGTAAATTTAAGTATTGCCACTTGTGTAGGCTATACAAGGTGTTTTTTTTTATATGTCATAACCAGAGATTGGATATTCGGATGCATATTTACCTAAAGTTGAAGTGTTGTCTAATATGGAATGCACTTTTGTATCGATCGTAAAAGTTTCGCGATTCAGAAATTGATAAATTTAGTACTTTTTGACTTTAGAATCGACACGAACCCTACATACACATATATTTCCATCGGGGGTTACAAATGAATTTCGAGCATAAGAAAAGCTATGTGATCCCGGTGTCTCGGTGTTTTTTAAATAAATAATACCTACCACATGTTTAAGAATTCCATACCTTGTATCCGATTAGCTGTGCATTCCCGGATTTTCTGGAATCCCGGGATTTATATTAAGAAAATAAAATTAAGTAGCCGCTTCCATAATTTCTTATCGAAAAATTAACTTTAGGTAAATATGCATCCGATTATCCGATCTCTAGTCTCTAGGGTATGAATGAGACCATATCAAAGAATCTTCAATTATCATTTTTTTGGTTTCCATTTTTCTTACAAAATAATTTGACAGTCACGATTATTAATGTAAAACACCCGTACGTGAAATATGACAACGTCGCTTTTTTTAGCTTTAAAATTAATTACGCGTATTTATCAATAAAACTTAGCACATCGAGAGTCTTGATGAAATCTTCGAAACTATGCATTTTTGGACCACATATTCTAGGACTTCTTGTATTATTTTTACTTATAGAATATAACCCTAGAATTATGACTTATAAAAAAAACATGTTGTCTGAAGACACCCCAATTACAAGTTAAAAGTGTAAGTAATTTCTACCAATTTGATGTTTTTCGCACAAAATGTAATTATATTTTATAGTCAGAATATTAAATTTTATACCCATTTTTATTCTCCTTCCACCCTTAAGGGAATCTTCTATAAACGAAGTAATTATTCTAACACCGTACACAGCTTCGAACAGACACACGAATGCTTTTAGCCCGCCTTGTCCCGTCTGATTCGTGAGCTAGTTAATAAAATACGAGTAAATACTTTAAGACTTGAAGTCGTGGGGAATAAGAATTGGAGTTAAATGAAACTGTTTTTTTTAGATAAAGCCTGAAAAACGGGCACCTTAAGGAGAAAAGTGATGAAGACGAGAAATTAAAGCTTCTTTGGAGAGACAAGGGATTCATTCCTATTCCATTTTTAAATGCACGACAAATAAATGTTATCTTTCTTTCTCACTCTCTATGAACGTCACCGTGACCGTCGATCGTAATGGTGTCACTCTATTTCTTTAAATACTTGTTTTTTTTTTTTGTAATTGGTATAGACGCCAGCACATCAAGCTACTACAATCTGTCAAATTTCTTTAATAGATTTTCGACTTTATTACTAAAGCATTAGGTTCAAGGTTGATTGGGAAAATTTGACAGTTTCGGGTAGCCTGACTTCCATTCTCCCACAGCCAGCAGACGGCACGCTCAACAGTATTAAATGATGTGTTTACTAGGGTATTCCGTATAATACTGCAGAATGGCACGTTCCACCGATTCTGGGAAGATGGGTTGGCGAGCAAATCCGTATTGAGACAAGCCATTTTCCAAGCGGTCAACGCATCGGTAAAACACGGTACCTCAAAATCGACCAGTGAGGAAGATACAATTTTCCTGGTTAATATATCGTGTAGACCGAAGAGAGAAATAAATAATACAAAAACAAACTACATCGTTTTCTATCAAAATAAAATAAAACATTCATGCTAATTGTCTATGAAGCGATCAATCATATCGATACTATGCATAATGTATGTGCGCTAAAAAAGAAAACTTACCTCATCTTGAAAAACTTCGCAAGCAACATATCTCCGTTACATTTAACTTTTTTACAAATCATCCTTCATAAGTACCAAAAAGGTTTGAACTATTAATTTTATGACATAGCTTTTTTTTCATTGCAACATCTCAAGTTGTCAGCAAACTCACGATTGCTACTCACAAAAACGAAACTTAATTTTTAATTCATAAACTAATTTATTTGAATACAATTCCGCTCAATCAACCCTTCACCGGCGGCGGAGTAACAACGACCAACTTAAATAAAAAAATATCCGCATCAATTAACATATCAACGTTGAAATTTTAATTTCGGATACGACACCGCTCGGTGGTCAGATGTTGCTGCCACGATTTACAGATAATTAACCCTTGCCGGTCGAAAGCACCGAACGATGATATATTTAAAAACGTGTCGATTGCAGTTGATTGATTAATTTCATGTGGTTTGGTTGTTTGGTTTAATTTATTATCTCGTGATGAAGCGCTAAAGAATGGATGTGTTTGTGATGGTCATGTTAAAAGGTTTTTTTTTCATTAACTGATAAAAGTGGTTGTCAGTCAAAGTAAATAATTTTAACGCGAACATTTTCATTGATTAAACACATAATTTATTTACCTAGGTAGGTAAATAAATTTTGTGTTTAAACAATCAATGAAAATGTTGAAAACCAAATCAATCAATGAAATCAATGCAAGCTAATTGGGTTTGTTTTTAACAAACCATATATAGGTATTTATGTTTTGTTCAAAACAAACCCAATTAGCTCCCGGTTTTTAATTAAAATATTCACCGCATATTTACAAAAAGGTTTTACAAAGTTAGTTTAAAACGCAAAACAAAACTCCCTGCAAAATATTAGAAGCAAAATGTTCCGGGAGCGAGTGCATTAACCAAATTCGTCGGCAATATCTCGCTAAGTGGCCTATCTATCCGAATATCCGCATAGAGGCTTGCCGTGCTGCGTTCATAATAACCTTTAGTCGGAATAACCGCCCGCTTCCATTGCGGTCCATGCGATGAATGAGAGTGCAGATATTAAACCTTTTCGGTGACCAAATTGTTGGTCAATTGAACGAGGTATATATTTGAAGGGAAATTATCTAAAAAAAAATTGTCGTTATTTATCGCAAGGGGTTGTAGTTTTTGTTGAAAAATACGCGCCTTGATACGGGATCCATGAATAAGAGATGATGTATTCTTGTTTTCAATCACCCTCAAGCCAAAAATTAATGGAAGAAGTAAATTTAGACATGCTGTGCCGTTCCGAAACAAACTGGGCTCATAGTTAAGGGCTTTAGTTGATGGGGTCCGCTAGGGCCGATGCCAGCTAGGGTTGCGGGATGATCGAAAGAGTTACCGTGGCCCTGGTACAGGCAACTGAAGGAACATGGGTGGGTTTTAGTCAGTAAAAGTCTGACACGCCCTCCCGCTCCGCCTAGAGCGGGAGAAGTCATTTGTTGATTTCCCACCCAAAAAAAAAAAAAAAATTAAGGGCTGATGATGAACCTAAAAAGTTGAACATGGCATTTATTTCTAGGAGTAGCTTACAAGTGTATAATAAGCTTTCTACTGACTAGCTTCTTTCAGCCCAGAAAAACGCTAACACAAAAGCCAAACAAGCAGATGTTTAATTAAAACTACCCTCGCAATTTAAACAACCCTTTATCCGCTCGTCTCAAAACCAAACACCAATTTTTCCCGAACAGCCAACAGACTCGTCGGACTACTGCGGCATGTTTCACGCCCGCTCGCTTTCAATTTGCATTAAGGGTTTATCAGTTTTAATGTGAACACTAAAAGTTGTGCGCCGTCACCGCTAGGGGCCGCCTCGACCGCTGCTCGCATTTACGGGTTGAAAATTTTAAGTTGCTTTGAAAACGCCTTTTAAAGAAGATGGATTGCTCTCGGCATTAAGATTTTTATGTAAATAGTTTATGTTGCAGGGAATTTGTTGTTATATGGTTTTAATGGTTTGACGTCTTAAATTGAGGTCTCTTGATGTTATTTTTTAAATTAAATTGATATTTTGTGTTAATGTGTGTAGTTTTTTTTTTTTTGTGATGCACGTGTGATTTGCTATAGTAAAGATACTTAACTCATTGTTGATAGTGGCTATGAATTGACGAAATACTATAAAATGCTAGAACAATATACATGTTCACATCATATTTTCCGGCCCCAAAGATACAGGCGCGGCCTAGTTTGGGGACCTCTGTTTATCTATGTTAAAAATACAACTGGTTACCGATTTCCATCAATATTAAGTATGGTTAAGAAAGTGACTGTAACAATGGTTTGATAAATTTATTCTTTATTCTTATCCTTAAAGGCTATCAAAACTTTACAACCAACCAAATTAAGCACTTTAATCAAAGTACAAAGCAGTAAAACGTTAATTATCTTCAAAACTACGAATAAGCAAAACTTGTTCACGAAACAGCCGGCATTCCGCGAAAATTATATTGCGTTACAATTGCATTACTGTGTTATTGTTGCTACCAGTTGCTACCCGCCACCCGAGTGGCGCCCAACATGGGACCATTTTAATTGCACTTTTTGCCTTCCCCGGGTAATTACCCACCTCGGAAACCCCGGAAAGTGTATGACGATGTTAATGTGCCGCCTGGTAACCCGACTACAGTGAACAATAAACATAACGCCGTTTTGTGACTTTTATACCCACTGCTGCAGTTGGAGCACGTCGAATTCGTTAGTAGTTTTTGGAATGTAGTGTTAGTTTGAGTTGGAGAGTGTGTTTTGGAGCTGTTATGTCGTAGTTTTAGGAGTTTTTACTTTCATTACTTTTGATCTTGACCCTCGACTACTCTCGAGTAGGTAAACGTAAAACAAAAGTTGATAAAAACATCGAGAGAAAATAATATACATATATCATTCCCTAGCAAAATCTAACTTTATTGTGCCATAATGATAACAATATTGTTACCACAAGATAAATTTCTTCAGAAAAATAATAATTCATATTTACAAATTACTATGTGTATTTTCGGTAGAAAAATGTGTTTCTTATAATAACAAAATATGCTCAATGCCCAATTACTATTCAGAAGCCAGCTGTACCTATTTTTTTTCTGGTTATAACAAGAAATAGTACATACCTTCCAGACCCATTATTATTTGCGAATAATGTTTACACATACATACTAAGAGACTCTTTAAACAACAAACACAAGCATTCATTTATGTAAAGGAAGGTAAGCTTGACAAGGGCAGTTTTAGTATTGGTCAAAGAAAGAAAGAAAATAGGTTTATTTGTCACAGAAACACGTGCATACAAAAAGATAAGAATAATCAGAAAAATAAAACAAAATAGATCTACATTATAATCAGGAGCTCAAAACAGAAATAGTCGGCAGTCGCACGTGATGTGACAAATGTGACAAGAAGGCTTTTCTACTCAGCATGATGCTGTGTTATGAGGGACTCACAGCGCAGCGCTGATTTTCAGTGGCCACCATGCGGCGGCGTCACCATGCGTCATGTGGCTGTGACCATCTTATTCATCACTATAGCTTATGCCTGTGATTTCGCCCGCGTGAAATTTCTTGTTTTAACATAAAATATATCCTGTGACACTCGGCAATACTCTAGCTTCCCATTGGTGAAAGAATTTTCGGAATCGGATTAGTAGTTCCGCAGATAACCCACCGACATACAAACTCACACATTTTGCCTCTTTTATAATATTTATAGATCCTATATCTTACTTTGAGACCACACAGCCCTAATTGTCACAGTAAAAGTTTTGATAGTCGTCACCCAAATAATATTTCTTTATTAAATGCGAAAGTGAGTTTGTTTGTTTGTTACGCTTTCGCACTAAAACGGCTGAACGGATTTAGATAAAATTTGGCACATGGGTTAATCATGACCCGGGTTAGGACATCGGACAATTTTTGTCCCGATATTTCTACGGGGTCGAGACTTATGTGGGTGAAATCGCGGGGCGTAATATAATAATCCCTGTGTAGAAAAAATGTGCCTTTGTAGGTCACACACCTCTTTTCATACAGAGAAGGAAGGAGCATTGATGACCAATTTGTTCACAGCTTGTCAACGACTTCAGATCATAGTAAGAAGTTAAGATTACGTCTCGATGTCTTCATTCACCGTAATTCATTGATGTCCAAGATCAATCTGCCTAGCCTCTTCCCAACTATGTTGGGGTCGGCTTCCAGTCTAACTGGATGCAGCTGAATACCAGTATTTTACATGGAGCAACTATCTAACCACCACAAACTATGTTACTGGGTAACACTATATCCCGTGGTAAGACCCTTGTCAGACTTTCGAGCTTCTATTCTAACTACCCGTAACGAGTGCTGGAAATCTACGAACGACAGCCATTAACCTCGATATTATAGTAGGATACATCGGTTAATTGATATTTACACGTTGACCAAGTTTGCACTGAAAGCAAAGTGAACTAGCTGGTTGCAGAATTTATTTTACGACGATACAGAAGATATTCTAACTATCACCTCATGAATATCTTTCTCAATACTGGTACTTGTAATGATTACTAAGTCACTAAGTTAATATTCAATGTTTATGAGGAACTTTGTCTCCTGAGATACAAGTATCTTTTACTTAGTTCCGTAGCCAGCTTTTTAAACTGATTTTGACCACCACATGTATGTAGTGTATGACTAAAAATGTACGTTTCCCCTACAATAAACTAATTTTTTTTTTGGTTACCCATCAACGAAAGAACCGCGGCAAGCGTAGCTTAACCTTCGATTGGCCCGGGCGCCTGTTTCCATTCAGCCACGAGCTTCTCTTGATTGTTTGGCTACACTACATAATTGGCGAAGTTCATACCCTTAACCTTTGGATGGATAAGTCCTTGAACCGTCTTCTTTCATAAAAAAAAACTACAATTCAGCATCATTAATTCATTACACTATAACATTATTTATCCGAAAAATTCTTTTTCTACTCATAATAGGACATGTTTCCACCAAAATACCTGTAAGTATCAGACAAATTGATCATTATTTTAGGTAATAACTCACTGAAACCATACCGAGTAGTCGAGTACATTATTTTGCGGCGGGTAGGTATTTTTTATCTTTATGTAAGTACCTTGTTTAGAGATACTGTGTGTTTTTCTTATGAATCTCATTGTGTCCTTTGTATCATTTTATCGTATGTAAACTGTACTTGGTTATCGGATTGCTGGAAGAGACTTCGCAAATATTTTTGTGTTAAGATTTTTTTGCTACTAACTTTTGAAGGCGGAATTCTGCATGTTAGTGCATGCCTTTGGAGAGTTAAGTACTTACATATTACTTTTTTCACTGATGTTCATATTAGTATTTTGTTAACTGTTGCCCGTGACTTCGTCTACGATCCAGGATGAAAAGTCTATGTCCTTCTCCAGGTCATCATGGTCTACTCATGTGCCAAATTTCATCCAAATCCGTTCTGCTGTTTAAGCGTGAAAGTGTAATTCAAACAAACTCACTTTCGCATTTATAATATTAGTTATGATAATGAAGTTTATTTTTTATTAAGTTGTAAACCAAAGTCCCGTCTCCCAAGGGCAGTATTTGTAAGATTTTTAGTCAGGGACCAAAACTCACCCAGGAGTATTCAGATCACAAAGAACTGGGCTCTGATAATACAATTGGGAAATAATTTTATAACTAATCTTATAGAACACCCGACTCTCACCTTTTCAGTATCAGCAGTCTTATTGCTCTTTTCTATCCAAATTAAAGTCTTGTTGTCTGTCCTTTACAAAATCACGTTTGAGTATACTTAATCTGCAGCATTTATACTGGAAAATAAAACAATCCAGCATCTTTAGATCTGAGTTCTTGGAGAATGTGTTGGGTATTACGTTAGAATGTTCAACGGTTTCATGTTATTGTGGAAGCAAATCCTTTGCTGTGTCCCGCCTGTAAGCCCACGCGCACAATAGATACTTTACTACTGAAACTTTGTGAAAGGCGCATGTGTGCGACTTAGTCGCAGCGATACAGTCGCGTGGTTTTGAAACTGCGGTTATACGATATCAAGGCACGCATACAGGCATTTGGAGCCTAGTACAGTCAGGAAAATTTATTGCTAAATAAATTGAAAGAATGACAAAGTATTTATTGGGACACGCACGAAAAAAAAACCACGAAAAAAGAAAATTACACCCCTTTTTCAATTTGCCGCGTTTAAGTCATTTCATACACACAGACAGACAGACAGACACACACACACACACAGATAGATAGACAGTTTAAGCTGGTAGTCAATTTGCTTAAAAGTTAATTTCTTATATTGCTCTGGTTAGAATTGAATTCGCCACTTCACCGACTCATGCTAAGGGCTTCGGTCAAACTCAAGCTCGCTGACACGTGAGTATTAAATTAGTCGAAAATACTCCTAAATGTGAACTTTAAGTAGTTAGTGCCGCCAATAAGAGTCTTTGTGATTAAACCATCAGTTGCCTAAGCTAAAAGTTTATACATGTACAGTCACGAGCACTAATACGTATACAGCTAGGAAAATTCAAAAGCGATTTTCTCGTAGAATAACGATGGAACTTAGAGACGCCTACCTATATCATAATTCTATGTGTTCCAAAACACTATGTTCGTAACAACATATAATTACAATCAATACAGAAGAAGAAAATCAGAGGAGCTCGTGGCTAAGTAATAACAGCCGCAGTTTGCCGCAGTTTGCCGGGGTTGGTCCGTGGATGGGTGACCATCTCTACATACCGAGACTCCTCCGTGCCTCGGAAAGCACGTTAAGCCGTTGGTCCCGGCTGTCATTCGTGGATCTTTGACAGTCGTTACGGGTCGTCAGAAGCCCGAAAGTCTGACAACCAGTCTTACCAAGGGGTATCGTATTACCCAGTAACTGGGTTGTGGAGGTCAGATAGGCAGTCGCTCCATATAAAATACTGGTATTCAGCTGCATCCGGTTAGACTGGAAGCTGACCCCAATATAGTTGGGAAAAGGCTAGGCAGATGATGATGACAGAAGAAGAAAATCAGTTTTAAAAGTAGCTAAGTGTATACAAATTAGTGCTCGCGACTGTATATATAACATCTCGACTATAAGCCCCGATGACGTACTTATAATACCCCCACATTTCGCCCATTATGTTTAGGTATCCCCATATAATAGGGGGCGAGCCTATTGCCATCCACCGGGCACAAATCCAGACTCCGGGCTGCCACTGAGAAATTTCTGATGGAAAACCCCATTAACATTTTGCCCGACCTGGGAATCGAACCCAGGACTCATGCTCAGCAGTAGCGCTTGTGACCACTAGACCAACGAGGCAGCTAAAAGCACCTACACAATTTTTTTTTATCGTATCGTGTGCGCCTATCCTTAGAGGGAACACGGGGAACACGGGGTTCTGTATACAGGGTAGATGTCATGTATATTTTGTTTGTGATAGAATGCGGCGGATTTGTACTGTGTTATGGATTAACTGTTGCTTTGTGGTTTAGGCTGTGGTCGTATTTTTGTTTGACCGAATGGTTATTAACGTAGGTAGGTTGTGGCTGTGGATGCAACGGTGTGCTTTTAAGCATTTAAGCCCGAATTAGGAGTTCATTGTGTTTTTGCCAGATACCAATTTTTTTTTTGTCAAAAGTCATTGTTTTTGTTGACAGTTGAAAACGTCGTAAGTGTCTGTTGGCTACGGTTGTATTAATTATCTCTTTTCATTTATTTAGTGATTATTATCCAACGTCCTTCTGTCCTTAGGTTAGGCGCAGCGTGCCTTTTGCCTCCATATCCAACTGCATCAGACGTCATCTCAGTAATCACCCCCTTTCTATCCATATCATCTTTCATAAAATCCATTACCTTGTTTCTTTGGTTCTACTCTTTTAGCCATCCATCTTTCTATTTAAAACTTTCCGCACATAAGTTTCCTCATATTTCTTTGAATGGTTAGATCATATTAGTATGAATTAATATTTGCGACATTGTCTGAGACTATTCTCAGAGACATGTAGGTAACATAGGTAATATCCATGTCAGATGTAATTATAATGATGTAGAACTGTTTTCCTCAAACATGCTTGGAAATTCGAGCATTATTTTGACAACTTTCTTCGTAAAAAGTCGAAAATGCTGTACTGGTCAAATACATGCGAACAGCGGCTGGCAATGTAATTATGAATACTCATATCTGTCGTGTAATTTAAAAATGGAACGAACTTTTTAGTTCGACACTTGCCAACCAAGGAGGTAACTTATCAAAGATTTATAAGTAGAGTAAAAAAGAAACAATTAAACATTTGGCGCATGAAAAATTATTAACGTTGTTCGTCATTGATTCTGGAATTTCTAATTAATTTACTTAGTTTAAATTTCCGCGCATTATTTGAGAAAAGCATAACTATACAAGCCGTGGCCGCAACCATGCATTGATGGACTCACATATGTGTGCCTTGGCTTCGCCTCGGCCCACATTTTCACGTTCGTCCATCAATGCCCCTTTTGCAGGCCGTAGCAGTAATGAACTATACTATACGACAGGGGCGAAGCCTTCATACAACCCGATTCCTATCGGTTTCCCTTTGGGCCAACCACTCTTCTTAATGTCTACTATAGCCTAATAATATGGTACATCTGTGTGTGTAACTGTGTATCACATCACATTACATAATTGTATTTAAATACCAGTTTAATAAATCATAAGATTAAAAACCTTACAGGTTTTTGTCTGAGTTTATGAGAACTGAACAATTTTTTCTTCGGCTTCCCTCTAATGATATAATTGTACCTGCGCCACTGCTATACTATCAAATTACATTGCCCGGTAGTAGGATGATACAGGAAATCAGTAACAAAAACATTTAGAGGTCAAGATTGTTTTTTGTTTTCTTTTTAGAAAAACAAATGAATCAATCAATCTATCATTCAAGCTATACTTATGTATAGCTTCTTTCCGCGTCGCGGGTCGCGCCTGTTTGCAGGAGCCTTTACCATAAAATGCGTTTCTGTGTCCTTTTTGATAGGTGTGTCAGCCTTGGTGTCGCATTTTGATCTAGGTGGTTTTAATCCGTCTTCTGCATAAGTATCACTTTCATCAACCACATTACCATTCACGTACATTGAATACGTAATTAATGTAGTACATCAATATCATCATTACCGACCGGCGCTCTTTAGCTTAACGCTGTTAAAGCTGCTTAGCGTCCTACCATAGTGCTTGAGCGAACGAGAGAGTTAAATAGTTAAATAGATTATGCCGTCCAAAATAAATAATTTTACAACAACATACAGTCAACTTATCATAAATCTTCGTAATCATCCAATTTTCATTTTAATTCCACTGCAGGCGATATTACTGATTCATTCCACTTGTACGGGAAAAAATGCGTTAAATCGCTAATAAGCAGTGATCGGAATAGGTACTGCTAATTTGCCTAAACTTCGAGGAAGGAAGTAACATAGAGTCGATAATACCTCCTCTAAAATCCCGGAATAATTTTATTGACGTTTTAATCCCGAGATTTTATATTTTCCCGCGATATTGCACGCCACACTTGGCAGAATGTGATGATACCATATTGACTAATTTTAAGACCATAAATAATGTACCATATTCTGACAAATAAATGATTATGATTTAAAAACCACGAATTATTTATTGGACTTTATTTATAGATATATAGAATACTCTTTACTAAGTACACCATAAAAATTACAGATATAAATGTGTCTGTGTGTGTGTAACCATAAAAATGTTATGATTTTTCAAATCAATAATTTGTAACTACAAATAAAGTCCAATAAATAATTCGTGGTTTTAAAATCCCGTGATTTAAACATCATTAAAATTATTCCGGGATTTTAGAGGAGGTATTATCCACTCTATGTTACTTCCTTCCTCGAAGTTAAGGCAAATTAGCACTACCTATTCCGATCACTGCTAACAAGACTCCATAAAATCACTTGCACAGTATTAACCCATAGAATCAACGTCCACTGCTGGACAGATCTTGCCCAAGTTGAGCTGAAACCAGATCCCACATCCATCATAATATCTAGTCTGCTTCGGATTTATCAGGTCATCGGTCCATCGCCCATGACACATACCCGCTTGATCCGTATCCCTTCAAAACTATACTGCGAAGCTCTTAACACCAAACCCGCTCTTTCCTCGCTCCCCGCTCCCACGATGTACCCACATCGCCAATCCCCACGCGCTGGTGATAAATAATCCTCGACTCGCCCATTACACACGGCTGTACATCGCTTCCCGATAATTTATACTTCGAGAGTTACCTTAATATGCTGCACCAAAGGTTTTACTTTACTTGCCGAAGTATCGTTCGGAAGGTCTTTAAGGAGATTCTTTGGGACATTACTGGGGCGTTATTTTAGCTTGTTTTGCGATCTAGTCACCTCCAATCCTCGTGGATGTTGTTAAAACTGGTTCAAGGATCAAAATATGGATTTAGTCTAATGTATACTAACTATTTTTCAGTATTACCCGATTAATTAGGTCACTAACGTGAGCTGATCACACGGCAAATGCCAGGTCGTCAGTCAACTCGTGCCTAATAGTTATCATAATCCTATTTCATCATTATCAGTCATTGGGAGTTCCCTGTTCAGTCAGTTTTCTAGTTTATTTGTAGAACATACAAACATTTTTCCATACGGGATTATTTATTTTACTCTCATCAACGTTTTTCCTTTGATTACCATAATTTTCTTCTCGAAATCATCTGCAATAGTGAGCGCTCACAAGCTAATTGCAAAACACTTCAAACGTACGCTTGATGACTCTAATGTTAATTTACCAAAAACATCATCTACCACGATGTATCTTAATACTCTTGATGTGTACAAACATAGAAGGTGCTTGGCTAAATCAGTTGCTAAGCGAGATGAGCATTAAGAAGCTAAGTAGACTAATGTCGCAGAACTAGCTTAACATCCTGTTTCAAGCAGGATTTAAATGGTTGATCTGCAATCTACATAGCGTGTTTAGCAGGAATAAACTTACCCAAATAATTTGCAAGGATAACAATGCCATCACCAACACGTTTGCTAAATGTTTGTAATGTTAATATTGATATATAATCTAATAATATGTTGGGCCCACAACTCAGGTACGCGAACTGCACTTATTGACGCACTCTTAAGGTCATCAATAGACCTCGTTATCATCGGGGCAAAACAAAGAATACGTGACACATGCAACTATTTTCTAGTTTAGTGCCTATCAAATAATTATACACTCCCTCAGATGTGCTGACATTAAAAAAAAACTTTATTCACATTTTTGACATAGTCAGAAACATGTCAAATAATAAAATAAAAGTAATGTCATTAGCGTCATTAATGTGCACTATCATAGACTCAGAAGACCACAAAAGGATTTCTACGGTGGCGACAGCTCATTGGAAGAAACGTCCGATTAGTTACTATAAATTTAAGTATTTATTAATAAAATAACATGGGAATTGGTTCGTTGGTTCAGTTATTTTCTTTATGTAGCATGTAGGTAAAAACTAGTACCTATAGGCAAGTCTGTTTTTGTTTGATTGAAACTTCGGCTTAAATAGTATACAAGTTCTTTATGCCCCGAAGATAACGAGGTCTGGTCGTCAAGTTCACAGGTAACAGGGCTTGCGGCAACATATGCAAAGGCGAAGGGTAAAACAGATACTTAATAAAAATCTTAAATTCTTTTACTGACAGACAACGCACAGCCTCAGTCGCTGGGTCTAGAAGTATGAAATTTTGCAAGAGTTCTTTATATAACGAAGGTGAGCACTAAGGAAGGATTTTTGAAAATTTACACCCTATAGGGGTTAAATGGGGGATGAAAGTTTGTACGGAAGTTTGTCATGTGTGTCAGTATAGAGGCATGAGGAACAGGGTGTAAAGTTCACTCATCCTCTATGAAAAGGGAGGATCCTCCGACCAGACGGGTGTTGTGTCTGGTGGGCTACTGCCCGACGGTTGATGTCGGGATGTTGTATATATGCTAGTCGTGCGGTAAACTCTGATTGCGTGATGCAGGATTTTTGCGTGACGTCAGTGTGACGCGTTCCATTGTGGCGATATAGATGTGCCGCCACATCACTCCCCTCCGGAGACCGGAGGTCGATAGTGGGCAGAGTCGTGTATCTTGCGATGCTTGCCAGGGCCAGTTGAGGTTCCAGTGAGTCGGAACCGGGTGCCGCATAGTTCACGGTGAGTCGGAACTGTCTGCGGAGATGCCCCCAGTGAGTCGGGGTGGCGCTGCGTTTCGCTCCAGTGCGTCGGATGTGGTACAAGCGCCGGGTTGAGGCTGACTGCTGGCGTCGACCAGGAGAGGTTTGAAGGGCTCTGCTTGTTTGACCGGCCGAGAGTGCAGTGTGCTGTGCCAAGGTTGCTGATGAGGCTGAGGGTGATGACCAGGTATGCGCGGTCGCTGCATGCTGGTGGTCAGGATACCCGATACCTTTGGGATGGCTCAGCCAAATACCAACTTGCCGCGTTTGACTCGGTGGAACGCAGAGCTAAGAGGCTCATTGGCGACGTAAGACTGGTGGATGCCAAGCTTGGCTCATCGCCGCAAGGTTGCCTGCTTGTCGGTCTTCTACAGATTATACTCCGGGGAGTGTGCTCAAGAACTCCACGACCTCATTCCGCCGGCCCCCTTCTATCAGCAGACATCTAGACGCACTGGAGGCTACCATCCTTACCTAGTTGCTATCCCACCAATTCGCACTAAGCGTTTCCAAATGTCTTTTGTGATGCGCACAGCAAAGGAGTGGAACTCTCTGCCTGCGTCTATGTTTCCGAACGCATACAACCCTGATCGCTTCAAAGTGAAAGTGAACAGACTTCTTCTGGGTAAGCTCGCTCGATTTTTCGACTTTGTCTCTGTCATCTCTGACCTAGACTAGAGTCAAGAGCAAACCTATCTCAAATAAAAAAATATAATAAAAAATATATGTGTTTTTCAAAGCTGGTTATTGAAGCAGTACTAGGAAGCTCATAATCTGCAGGGGTTACAAAGACCTTTGTATCTATAAGTTTTCTTTTATTTCGCAAGTGGAGAGTATCGGTTGTCATGGCAATAATCTTATAAGACGATTTATTCATTGTTTAGAAATCGTATCACCTATTCCAGCTATGTAACACTGGCGAAGATAAATAGTTGAAGGTTGTCTTGACAAACATTCTTGCTCGTCTGAAAACTTTCGGGTCTTAGACATGGCGCACACTATGTGACATATGCGTCTGAGACAGCCCGACGACTAGTCGCAACGACAGGCTAGGGGGAGTCGCCCACTCTCGCTACTACTTGCAGCGACTAGACGCACGGTGCACGCGCACACCCGACGACAACCGTATGTGACAAGTCTTCCTCGCATTTGCATGATAAGCACCAAGGCTAGTGCAACTAGAGGCTCCATATTCACTCACAAGATGAACAACACGACCGTCTAATCCGAATACTCAAAGAAAATTATCGATTCCTGTACGACGTCTCTCGTGCAGACGCAAACAACAGGTCTAACAGCTGCAAACGATAACTCTGCGTCTTGTCTAGACGCAGTGACAAGGCGCACAGTTTGCGATGTCACTTAATGTTCGTGGCTTAAAATTCTAAACAAATTGTTCTATACTATACAACCTTTTACAAGGCAAAGAACAAAAGCTAGCCTTGAAATCCAGGTCAAATATGCAGGATGCCTGGTTATGACTTAGCAAAAATGTTCAAACGAGCTAGTAGCAAAATTGGGTACGTACCCGTCAAAGCGACGATAAAATTCAGCTCTGAAGTCATTACGCGCCTTGTGTAAACTTAATATGCTGTATTTCATCCTGAAAACCGGTTTCGGGGACATCATTTTAGGATGAAACTATTTTTAGGACATCATTTCGGGGGATATGGGTTTTAATCTCATGGAGTTAGCCTGTTAGTACTGTTTTACGGTCGTTTGATCAAAGTTGGGAATATTGAAACTAGAGAAAAATCGTTGGACGTTGCAGAACGAATGAACGAAGTTTGTAATGTCACGTCAGAGCAATAACTTGTCGTCCGTATATATATACTAAATATACTATGCTTGATTTTTCGGCATATTCAGTTGGCTTGTTACGCAGTTAGGCTGCGTTTATCTTAGGGTCTAAACCAGTTTAAATTCCCCTTTTTTATGTAACCTTTTCGAGTCTTCAGACCCGCAGCAACTTCTTAAAATTCATCGGTACAAAATACACTTTTTAAGAGAAACTTTAAGCGGCCGTTCAACAAGGCGCTGTCCTGTACAAAGTTTTCGGTAAGAAAGTGGGACCAGACGTTGGCGTCAACATCCCACTGCATGATCATTACTGTTAACCTGTATCATTTCACTGCTGGGCAAAGGCCCCATGACTTCCATTGCTTGCCATCCTGTGGACCACTAGTCGTTTGTTTTATCCAGCTCATCTCGCCAACTTCTACGGGGCCGCATGATCGTGAACGGGCGCCGTCAGTAGGGACTGGTCATCTCTTAGCTGCCACGGCTTATTTTAATTTTTGAATCGTTTTTGACTCTTATCTTTTTGTTGCGGACGCTTTTAACGTGCACGTCTTTCTACATTGTTCTCACCTACTTAACTTCAACATGAATGAATGATATAACCAATATTTTGATTTAAAAGAGTGTCCGTGGAGTTTCTTGCCCGTTCTTCTCCATAGAGATCTACGCTTTGGAATGGGCAACTAGCTTCAACTTTCTGACTAACTGACCGACTCTTTGACAATTCAAAAGTGCCTGTAATTGGTTTATTTGAAATAAACGCTTTGAGTTTGAGTTTGATCAGCATGATCATAATGGTTAAAAAAACAAATCCAGTACGAAACTGCCATGTAATCCCAAAATTAAACAGTCAAATATCATACTGATCAACGCCGCTTTGTGACGGGTCCTCAAAACCAAAATAAAAAAGCCACGATATCTACATAATAAACATGCCTATCAAACTCGACCAAACAAAATTTGTATTCCTCATGCTTCAAAAAAGATACATACATAACCATATCTAATTACATCTGGAGCTAGACCACCACCTCTTAAAGCAGTATTATTGTAATCTTACTTGAGTGTGGGAAAGAGACGGAGCTAAACGTCCTGTATAGCTCCCTCTCTTTCTCACACTGAAGTAACATTAAAATAATACTGCTTTAAGAGGTGGTGGTTGGCCCCCTGTATCTTGCATGCATAATGTTAATCCTACTTGTTAATTCCGTGAGCGGTAGTTACTGATACGAGCCTCTTAAAATGCCTTTTTACTTTGACAACGGATGATGGTGATAAACTGTCATAGATTATGGAGGTGTAGAGGTGGCACATGTACTTTTGTCCCGTCATAGTTATTAAGTACCTACTAGCTGTTGCCCGCGACTTCGTCTTCAATCCAGGATGAAAAGTAGTCCATCAGATACCAGGCTAACTATATGTGAAATTTCATAACTATGGGTTCAGTGGTTTAGGAGTGAAAAGGCAACAGACAGAATTATTTTTTGTTGGTATTTATCTATAATATTAGCATGGCATAGACGTACATTTTGTCTAGTTAGTTTTGAAAATTTAAAAGTAATGAATTAATGAGACTGTTTCTAAAATCGAAGACGATTTGTTTCCTCGTATCAATGCAGGTTTTAGATTTTTCGACAAAAATTACTAACTAAACTATCACAATTTTCATGTTGTTCGACTAGTGCTTTCAACATTGCTTGAGTTATAAATATTTTTTGCATAATACACTTCATCAAGTTACACATTTTCTCGGAGAAGTAATCAATTGCTATGCCAGACAAAAATAAATGCTACAGTATTTTTATCTCACGAAGCGACACGTGCTTTACTTATGGTTACCAACTGTACAAGCAAGCTGTAATGTGTGTGTAAGCGCTCCTGCGCTTACACACACAGAGCTCCTGCTCTCGGTACCGTCCGAGACAACGGCGAAGTGTGTATGTTATGTACCGACGCTACCTGTCTTCATGCACACATTCACGGCATGTTTGTACACTTGGTTAAGCGCGTGTTGCTTAAAAATATTATACAAATGGCATCAACTTCATTTGACTTTGGCTTGATACGAGATAGGCACCTACTATTCTACGATTCAATAAATTCTGCCGCCTCTGTGTTTAACTTAGTCTATGCACACATTCATCCGGCTATCGGCTGAGGCTATTCGAAATTAGAAGCGACGTCACATCCTTGTGGAGGGCGTTAATACCGCATTGCTAAGTAACAGTGGGCGAGCCACGACTTATGTGTCATGGCGTGTCATGGACCATAGTGGAGGGTAGATAAAGCCACGTCCCACTGTGTTGTGACGGCTGATATGTAGAAGTCCTATTCAAAGTGTCGTGGCTTGTTTTGTTGTTATGAAATTGTTCATTTATACCAAAATATAGCGCGTAAATATACATATGTCTTTGATATTTGTGGTTTATTTAATTTTTATATTTTTTGTCATTTATGACGAACATTGGGAATAGCCAAAAACATTGAAAATGAAACTTTTTAAGTATCCGGAACTGAGATTCAAATTCAAAATATTTTAGTTCACATAAACCTACATAAACACCTATGAAACGTCAGAAGCTAGGTTCACGATTCCAATTGATATGTAGTTTATTATGGAGAAGAGCCGGCAAGACACTGCACGCTTATTTTTTTTTTTTAATAATTGGCGTTTTCAAATTACATTGTGATTGTGACATTGTTGTATACTATAAAATAAGACGAAAAGCGAGCAGGCTGAATATATTAAAATAAATTTAAAAAAAAACATTTTTAATAGACGTGCTTCCCCCGACAATAACCCTAGGGCTTTGTTAATTATTGAAAGTAACACTTCAGACAGGTTGTTTGTAACGACTTTATTCAGTTTCGTTCATAAACAATTTATAATTTTATTATTAATTAGTGTTAAATATCACAGACAAGCTTTTTTTGTCATTTGCTTTTAAATACTACTAGCTTATGACAGTGGCTTCGCCCGCATGGATGTCGGAACGTATCCCACGGGAACGTACTACTGGGATTAAAAGTACCGTATATGTTAATGCAAGTTATAAACTATCTGTGTGCCAAATTGCATTCAAATTCGTTTTAAATTATTACGCTGGTAGATCTTTATCATGGTTTATTATTATTATTTATTTTTATTTATTACTATAAGTTACAGCTTGCTAATTAAAAACTAAGCCCCACAAAACCGTAGTACCGGTTTGACTATGGGGTCTGGTACGTCATTTTGTTTATACTCATCATCTGCCTAGCCTTGTCCCAACGATCTTGGAGTCGGCTTCCAGTCTAACCGGAGGCAGCTGAATACCAGTATTTTACATGGAGCGACTGCCTATCTGACCTCCACAACCCAGTTACTGGGTAATACGATACCCCTCGGTAAGACTGGTTGTCAGACTTTCGGGCTTCTGACGACCCGTAACGTCTGTCAAAGATCCACGAATGACAACCGGGACCAACGGCTTAACATGCTTTCCGAGGCACAGAGGGGTCTTGATATGTAAAGATGGTCACCCATCCACGGACCAACCGCGGCAATCGTAGCTTAACCTGATCGATCGACTCGTGCGGCTGTTATTATTTAGCCACAAGTCCCTTTTTTATACTATGTAAATTAATTACACAAATCTGATCTCCATCTGTTGACTGAACCCACTTTTTTTTTTTTGTGGATGGGAAATCATCAAATGACTTCTCCCGCTCTGGGCGGAGCGGGAGGGCGTGTCAGACTTTTACTGACTAAAACCCACCCGTGTTCCTTCTGTAGCCTGTGCCGGGGCCATGGTAACTCTTTCGAACATCCCGCAATCCTAGCTGGCATCGGCCCTAGCGGACCCCGTCAATAGTGCTGACATCTCTTTGAGGCGCGCGTGAAACACGACGCGCCGTCGACTCGGGCTTGGTCCTTACCGGACGGCAAGCTACCCATTGCTCGCCGTCCGCAAGCCCGCGCCTACGGTGGCCGGGAATCGGCTGCCAATTCCCGACGCCCAGGGCGTCTCCTGCGGCGACTAAGGGCGTGAGGGCGCAAAGCTTGCCTCTCCCTCACGCGTCCCGCCTCCTCCTTCACAAGCATTACTGCTTCGCAGAAGGAGGTAATGGCTGCCCATGTACTCTCGCTCCGTACCATGGCCTGGACCAGGGCCGGACGCGAGAGATCGCCGCCGCCGATCGCTTCCGCGAGGACACGGCGGTGCTCCGCCCAAGCCGGGCAGACCTCCACCGTATGCTCCACCGTGTCCTCCGGGCGATCCACACAAACCCACTGTGCTATTTACTGCCTCTAGCATTTTAGGTTATAAACATAGGTTACATGGATGGCTAATACATGAGTAAAATTTAACGTAGTAAGTATAGTAAAAATTAAGCGAAAGCTATAAAATCAGCACTGCACCATACTGCACTGCACTGCACCTGGCACTGTATCTTACCAGTTATCAAAATGAACACAGTAAAGAAACAAAGAAAAGCTTGAAATTAAATCCCTTTTCAAACTATTATTTAGCTATACAGCACATTGTTTATGTCCACAATGCCCGCCATATGCCCACTATAATACAATTTATTTTACCGTTATGTTACGATATCTATAAGAACAATCAGATAATCTCGGCGGCATCGGGAATGCGGCGAGGCCTGCGCGCGCGCATGAACTTGTAATACGTTTAGATTTGAAGATTCTTTGTAAGGGATATTATAGTTTTAAACTTTTAGGAAATAAGTTTTGTATAAGTTTAATCATATCTGGTGTAAATTTTATATGTAAAAAGTAAAAAAAACTCATTTCTAATTCAGAAAAAGACGTTTTTGAGGGCTAATATGAAAATTAATTGTAAAGCAAATTGACTGCTTACATTGTCCGTATACTTCTCCCAACTGTGATTCTTTGTTATTTGTATAGAATAGCTATTATACAATTAATATTAATATTATTATATTATTTTAATTACTGTGAATGTGAAGACTATATGGGCCCTTGTTTTTTTTTCTTTTTCTCTCAGCTTTAATCATAGTTTGCCAGTTTGAGTAAATTATACGGCATGCCCAAATATCCTTTCTTTGGTATTGTTCGTCGAATCGTTGAGCTCCTTAACTTTTATGTTGAGCTGTACGATTACTGACAGATGCTTGCACTGACTGGACAGGTCCACTCAATCTGTGTGGTTCTTTCCTCAAAAGACCATTTCAGACACCGACCTTCATGGTCTTCACATGATCTGACCAAGATTATGTCTGGACTTTAAAAGAGACTGTGACCTATGAGTTTGTTTCGGCCTTTCTTCTCAGAGTAGTCAGATAGGAAACGCCGGCCTCATCTAGTTTAAAAAATATATATATTTGACGTGTAAAAGTGTTTGTATAAACCTACTTACAGAAATAAAATCATTTATCATTTATAACACGGCAAATTGACGTGGGGTTGTAAAGCTTAATTTATTATCTCTGATTCTACACAACTGCTCGTAAATCCACACTTATATGACTAATTGACAACCAAAGCGAAAATGAAACTCTGTCTACCTACCTGTTTGATAAGTTTTCACCGTTACAAAACCTAATTGATATATTCTATCCTCAATCCACGTCCAAAAAATTCAATTTACCTCAATCCACGTTTTTCACTGACTGGTGAAATTCTTGAGCTAGCCAGATGTTTTTTTTTCTTTTTCGTGGCTAGTACTTTAAGTTTTCTATATAAACTTATCCAAAACCCATAACACGATTTCCTGGTACCGACCCTTAAAGAGAAACAGTAATGTCAATTAACCAACCTCAGAATGGCTCCACAAAGTTATCCCGAAGGTTTCCTTCCAATATCAACCACAGAAATATTAAATATGACACATCCCCCTAGGCGAAGTAGGCATCACGACCAAAGGTTCACGTTCGAGGCCCGTTTGATGCTCCAGGCTATACGATAATCTTTGGGTAGCGGTATCCGGGAAACTGGTTGTCAGATACCTTGTCCAAAGAACAATAGATATACGGCCTTTGTTTTCTGGGAGTTAAAGCGTGTTGCAGTATGTTGGTTCGGAATTCAATTGTAAGTCATTCATTATGGTCATATTGAGGAGAAAAATAGAGATTATTTACGTAAATCATAGACATTATCCCTCTTACTTATCAAGTAAGGCAACTTTAAACGTTGCTTAAAATTATGACAAGCTGATACGTCAAAATATGTGTGGTGGTTACATTAACATTAATCATAACTTTAAGTAACATTTAAAACTTAAGAGCGTATATCTAAAAATAGTTTCGCTTTTTTTAAGTCGGTGGACCGCAATTACCATTGTGGGCTTAAACCCCTTGGAATTGACGACGCTAGGGGTATCGGGTCAATGCCCGAACTATACGTGACCTTAACCCGGTGCTGACTGTCGTAAGGCTTTTACTAATTAAACAATAATATCATTTCTTACTTTGTTGTAGATGTCAATTTTTCTTCTTTGATATTCTACAACGCTATCAGTACATATTTATAGAATAAAAATTAAAATGCTGTTCGTTGGTAAGCGCATCACTTGAGAACAGCTGGACCGATATGGCTATTTTTAGTTATAAAATGTTCGTAATAGTCGAATTAGGTTTTTAAGGTAAGCAAAATGGGAAAGTTTTTCGGAAAATTTTCAAATTCGGTAATAACTGAACGTCCTTTTTTAACACAATTCAATAAAAGGAGGAGGTTTTCAGTTCGTCGGAATCTTTTTTTTATGTGTGTTCCTCTAGTACTCGAAGAGGGCTGGACCGGTATACTTTCCAGGTGGTCCAGTTGTCAGTATTTCACGGGTGATTCGATTACTTTAAAATGATTGCTAAGCAATATAAGCTCGTTACAATCAATGCATATGGTGAAGTGGAGCTGATGGTGAACTACCAGGCGAACTCAAGAATTAACGTCCCTGCATCGGGAAAAGCCATATTTTGTAGAAGGTGGTGAGCAGTTGTCATTAGGCTAACTAGTAACTTAGATAAATTACAAACCGATCTATGTATTTTAAGGAAAACTTTTTTGCAAAAAAAAAAACAACCGACTTCCAAAGAAACACTACAAAGTGAAAAATAACTTTAATTCCGAAACTAAAGTTATTTTTCACTTTGTAGTGTTTTTTATTTTTTTGGAAGTCGGTTGTTATTTTTTGCAAAAAGTTTTTCTATGGTATTTTTGTATGAATTATTGACATTTGGACAGGACAACGTCTGTCGGGTCAAGGTCAACTAGTCTACACGTAATGTACAATTACTTGTCCCGACTGATTCATCAACGCAGAGCCTGCACCGCTGCGGCTACAAACTTGAAATTTTGGCAGTTGATGCCTTTTATGTTGTTAGTAAGGAACTCCACTAAGGAAGGATTTTTGGAAACTCCACCTTTAAGGGAGTGAAAAGGGGGGATTTTGTTTGTATGAAAAATTTTACTCCTTGAGTTAATAAACTTGGCACGAATACTTATCTTAGTAAATTGTGAAGATTATCAATTTTTGTTTTTCTAAACTACCCCCTGTAGGCGGGGGGAGGGGGGGGGGGGGTTGTGCCCGCTTAGTCCTTAGTTCATCCAAACTACACTATGAATTTTGATAAGGTCTTTTCTATCATTTTGAGAATTTATTCAGATTTATGTGTACAATAATATTTAACTTAGATAAAGCACAGAAATCTCGATATTTTGACATGTCGACACATCAGTAACATTGCTCCCGTGCGAGGCAGCGGCGGGTCGCTTGTAATAATAATACCAGCCTATTACTCTCCCGCTACAGGATAAAGGCCTCTTCTCATACAAAGAAGGCACGAGCATTGATCACCACGACTGCTCAAGACGGGTTGGCGATTTCAGACTCACATTAGGTTTCCTCACGATCATTTTCCTTCACCGATGCCAGTAATATCCAACTTAAACTCGGAAAACGGGTTTCTAATAAAATGAAGAATAAAGTCATCAACAGATTACGCAGTTAACTACGATTTCAAGCTATGATTGGACTATAAGAAGTTGCGAACATTTACTACGAAATAGTAATCGATTGCAATTCCCAGACCCCGAGGAAAATTGGTGTTATTTGTCAGTTTTTTTATCGCCTCCGTAATTGCAAATGCATCGATTTGTGAGAATTCAAATGTTGTTGCAGAAGCTCTGGCGAGTAATTACGTTTTGGTAAACTAGTGATTGATTGTATAGTTGATTATTTTGATACGATCAGCATTTAGAATAGTTGGGAGAGTCAATATGGATAGGTTCGTGTGGATAACTAATATGTTCTCTGACCAGTGCGTAGTGACTTGGACAGCTGAGATCAGACTAGTTATGTACATCAGCTAGTATAGTAGATAACTAAAAGTAGCAACAGTTTGTGAATATGTTTGGTTTTCAAACAACAAAATCTTAAGACGAACCCGTGCGCGCAGTGACGCCCTCATCGTTTGTTTGATTATAACCTTAACAATGTAAAACTACTGTTTGTAATAATAATAACGTATAGCCTTGTGGAGCACAACGTAACATGCTTATTTTCTGTATTTTCATTCTAAAATAAAAAGAAATAACCAAACAAACGATGAGGGCGCCACTGCGTGCGCGATGTCGTCTTTATTTAATAAATGTGTCTTAAATTTAGGGAGCAGCTGATTTATTTTTCACGATTTCAGGTTTGGTCCCATAGTAAAAGTTGTTTGTTATCATGAGTGATTACAATCATGTGTTTAAGTATCGGTCACTAAACGCATATAAGGAGAACACAAATCTGAAAATGGCATCGGTGACTGAAAAGTGGCCCCTTAGGAGGTTGTGCATTGGTTGTGTTACACCTTTTATATGTGTGTACTTTGTCATTTTTTTTTCTAATGTGCGTTTTGTTTGTGCAGAATAAATATTTTTTTCTTTCTTTCTTTCTAAAAGTTCTGCAGAAATTGGTTGTCATGGTATGGGCATGTGATACGGAGGAATGAGGAAAATGTCGTGAGGAAAGTTTTGAGTATGAATGTGTATGGCTATAAGACTAGGGGAAGACCAAAGAAACGATGGATGGACTGTGCGAAAGATGATATGGCTAGAAAGGGGGTGACTACTGAGATGACGACTAATAGAGAAGTGTGGAAGGAAAGACATGTTGCGCTGACCCCAAATAAATTGTGACAACGTCAGGAGAAATGACAGACGGAGCACACAGATTTCCTGTATTATAAGCTCGTAGGATATGGTTTACCCGCCAAAATGTACTTCAAGGCTGCGAGTGAAATCATATGCAACTGGCATCACCTGCCAGAAAATCTTTAAGAAATAATTGTAAGGTTTCTTCAATTTTAAATAATTAGTTCAATCCACTACTTATAATACTAAATATCCCAAAATGTTCTGATTTTAATACATTTAATTACTGTATGCCTAGTAAGGTAAAAATCTAAGAACATAAAATTACTGTAGCCGTGATCTAGTGAGGTTCTATCTGAAGCACGGACGGACGAAGGCTGCGCGCGCGCCGTGTCACTGACACCACCGGCGTTTGGTAGCGGACAGGTTGGTGAGCGGGAGCGGGTAGTGGTGTTACATAATTATTATTATTTATTTATTTAACTAAACACAACTGGCGTAGGAAACAAGAGTACAAGAAAAAAAGAAGACAGATTTAATTGTACCTATTTCTTGGGAATACGTTTGAATATTTTGGCTTGCAATAGGTACCTACTTTATAACAGAGATCGTGGACTGTCTGTGGTAAATGGATTTTTTGAATGTCGCAGTGTAGCAACATTAAGGCGTCGCGCGTACGATAGGTACTGAGGTAATTTAGAAGTATAATACTGGCATTAGGCTAGATTTAGGCGTATATTCTTTTATTTTTTAACTGACATTTAAAAAAATAAAAGAATACGCCTCTCGCTCAGTTCAATATAGAAAATCTTAAAAGGCGAAACATAACGATACTGCGTTGATACAAAGCTGGCAACACTGCTATGACGACAATAATTACTGGCTGTCATGTCGACGGAGAAAAAAATTAACCGTCTGAAATATTGTAAATGGTTATTACATATTTAATTGATTAAATTAGTCAAGAAGAATTATATAGGTATTTCATTTACATACATTATCAAGCTATCATTGCGTGAAACGAAATATATTAAAAAAATGATCTTCTCTCCCACTTTTTTGATTTTTATCTCATAATAAAGGTTAGGTTTGTCTAATTTATGCTTTCTATCAAAAATACAAACCACTGTGAGTTGAAACGAATTATGTAGGTATTCAATATGAATGCTTGATCCCACAAGACCAATACTACAGGATATCGTATTTTCACCTACATTATAAGATCGCTATCTCCCCACCAACATAACCGCACCCTTACTATCCCAGCAGACGTCTCCCCGAGCGGGTTCCTCCAACCGGTTTGAACACACCTTTAACTCATTTGTTGTGTTATGATTTAAGTTAATCACTGATGTTGACTCTTCTGTCACTCCTAGATGAACCGACGTTCCTAGATGAACCAAATAAGAACAAGGGAAATTAACGAAGTTGTTTAAATCCGGACAAGTAGCAATGTAACTATTTCAATTCATACTTTCCGAGTTCATCTTGGACATTACTAACATAGGTGAAGAAAAAATATCGTGAGGAAACCTGGACTTATATTTAATATTTTTTCGCGGAACCCTAATTATTATTCTAAAATAAAAGTACCCTAAGTTACTCCTTATAACATCAGCTATCTGCCAATGAAAGTCCCGTCGAAATCGGTCCAGCCGTTTCGGAGTTTAGCCGGAACAAACAGGCAGACAAAAATTTTAAAAATTGCTTACTAGTTATAAGTATCGTTTAAACTGTCATATTCATTTAGTAAAAAGCTGTTACTTTGACATTACAAACAGACACTTCAATTTTATTTATTTGTATAGACAAGTCTGAAATCACCAACCCGTTTTGAGCAAGCGTATTAATAATAATAATCTTCGGAAAAAGAGAAAAGTACTTAGGTACTTACTTTAATGAATGCCGATGCCAAGCCTTCCCTGTCGTTCCTAAAACCGGTTCTTAGGCTTCACCACTCTATGTATTTTTTGTACCAATAGTTATGGTAATCAGTGCTGTTGACTGTGATGCCACGTGGGTGTGGTGTTAGGATCCTGTCAACATTAGGAGAGACGGAATAACTTGGGTATTTATTTGTATGCAGTACGATTGTGGCGCCACTCTAAAAATACAACAGCCAGGAAGGCAATGGCTCTTCTCATAGATAAAGAACCAAAGAATTAAACCTTAAGATTCGCCCTGCCGCGTCAAATGACGGTCGCATTTCTATTTTATTTTGACACCTCTGACACACAATGACGCAGTGACTTGATTGTCAAGGAAACGCTATTTAATAATGTGTGAGCTCACTCTTCTCAGTATAGTCACTTTATCGCGTGACTAAGTATGGTGAAGGCAAATCTAGCGATTTAAATCTTTGGTATAAACTCAGATAATTTTATGGACAACTTTATTAATTGGGAACCCCTTGCGCAAATTAATTACTGTTATATCAAAGGGAGCTAACACCTAATGAAAGCGTCTTATTAAATATTTTAAACAATCTCCATATTTACAAATCCACCCGGTTAACAAGACTTCAAGCGATGTATTTAATAGAACCTCTAATAATTCCCATTTTGAGCTCTTAAAAATATTATTGGACACTAAACACTAATATAATTATTGCACCTCTTTTACTATACCTCAAATAATTCCTATTTTGGGGTCCTAAATTACTAAATAGCCAAGTAATTGCGACCAACTCGGATGTAACGCTTCGCTCGCTCAGCTCGCGCGCGTTTGATCACTGTTCCAACCTAACCTAACCAATTTGGTCTGAGTATCATATGTAGCTTACTACAATTACTGCGACCTACTGTGTGAAAAGCCCAGAAAGTTAACAAAAGGTTCATTTATTAAAAACACGCACGCATCATTAAAAGCGCAAAATGTTTTAGAGGTTCATTAATTTCAAAAAGTGACCCTCATTAAGGTCTATAAGTTTTTGTAGGATCAGTTAAGGCGAAAGCTCTAAGGTAGCGCGCGAAATTCAAATTTTCTTAAGTTTATTGCAATTTGCAATTCAGTATTGTATTGTGTTGTATGTTGATAAAAATATGATTCGCGGCCGTAACAAATATCTATTTACAAAATTATAATCATTAAAGTCATCAATACAACTCTCTAAGACCAAGTAATTCTAAGAATGATTATTTCTTGAAATCTTGACATTTGAGGATTATACTAACGCATAGAGTTGTATTACTGATTCTAATGAGTATAATTATGTAAAAACATATTTGTTACAGTCGCGAATCATACTTTAATCAACATACACTCAGATAACTGAGCTGCAAATTGTAAAAATCGTAAGAAAACTTGAATTTCGCGGGCTACCTTAGCGCTTCCCCCTTAAATATTTCTCATACTTCAGTGTGCTGACAGTAGATTATTACTTGTTTCCACATGACCTAAGTTCACCGGAGGTGTTGAAACAGGTCACATAAATACTGACTCTGACCAAAAACGACACTAGCCTTTCAACGAACAACATCTTTGCCATATATAGCTCATCTCTTTACCTGTCATCAACGTCGCAATACACGTCCATCCGAAGGTCAGTCATGATGAATAGCTTTCAACACAACTTACATACCATTCATGTAATGACAGGAGGAGTGTCTTCAAACATCAGCACACATGTTTTGTTGATGGCAACTTTTTAAACGTCCTTGACATTTTCAATTGACTTTGATTGTGGGAAAAATGTTGCTACATTATGAGTCTGACATTTATCCATCTAACATTATTACTACAATTTTTAAGGGATCCTTCTTCACTAATATCGATACGAAATCTTTTCCCATTATTATTAAAATTCACAAGAAGAGGGGCCTGCTGTGGCTAAGTAATAATAGCCCACGGGCCGATTGATCAGGTTAAGCTATACTTGCCGTGGTTGGTCTGTGGATGGATGATCATCTTTACATACTAAGAGACCCCTCCGTGCCTCGGAATGCACGTTAAGCCGTTGTTCCTTGCTGTCATTCGTGGATCTTTGACAGTTGTTACAGGTAGTCAGAAGCCCGAAAATCTGACAACCAGTCTTACCAAGGGGCATCGTATTATATTACCCAGTAACTGGGTTGTGGAGGTCATATAGGTAGTTGCTCCATGTAAAATTCTGTTAGTCTTGTGGATTAATCATCTGCCTAGTCTTTTCCCAACTATGTTGGGGCCGGCTTCCTGTCTAACCGGATGTAGCTGAATACCCAGTATTTACATGGAGTGACTGCCTATCTGACCTCCACAACCCAGTTACTGGGTTACACGTTACCCCATTTTGAGAATAATTATGTCATGGTAAATATAGTAGACAGTCAGCATGGTGGTAGTGAGTTTGACTCCCTAAGGTACGCCAGACGAAGGTTCTTTTAAGGCGAAAGCTCCAGGGTATCCCGCGAAATTCAAATTTTCTAACGCTTTTTGCAATTTGCAGGTCAGTATTAGGTTGTATGTTGATCAAAACATGATTCGCGACCGTAACAAATATGTATTTACAGATTTATAATCATAAGAATCATCAATAGAACTATCTAAGTTAGAATTGGCCTCAAATGTCATGATTTCATGAAATTGTCATTCAGTAGGGTAATTTGAGGTTAGAGAGTTTTATTGATGATTTTAATGATTATTATTCTGTAATACATACTTTTTACGATCGCGAATCATATTTTAATCAACATACAACCTAATACTGACCTGCAAATTGCAAAAAACGTAAGAAATTTTGAATTTCGCGGGCTACCTGACGCTTTCGGCTTTAAAGTATCGGTATTAGTTGACGTCCTCACGTCAAGGCCGGCTGTTGCTGAAAACCAGCGCTGTGGCTCTGTCTCGCATAGGGTCACAGCATTATGCTGAGCGATGGCCGTTTTGCGTGGATATGACGCATGTTTTCCCATAAATGTATTTAGTTTCTTTCATTATCGTGGATTCTATTTTAAGATTGGGCATAGGTCAGTAAACGTAGATATTATTGTGTACTTAGTGTAAATGTATTCAGCAATACTCAACCCTGAAAATCAGTGAAATGTGTGGGAATTATAACCACTCCACTGATTTTAAGTCCCTCGCAATACCGAACTCGCCTCTTGTCATTTACCGGACACCATACAGGGACTGATTCTCTTATGTGAATTAAACACACACACAAAACATCACAACTGTAATCCCCGAAGGGTTAGGCAGAGGCGTGTCTATAGTACACCCACAATTCGCCAGTTATGGTTAAGTCCAATGTAATAGAGGGTCCTATTGCCATCAGCCGGGCACACATCCAGACTCCGGGCTGCTACTGAGAAATTCCTGACAGAAAAACCCAATAACACTTTGCCCGACCTGGGAATCGAACCCAGAGCCTCATGCTCAGCCGTAGCACTTGCGACCACTAGACCAACGAGTTTGGCAAATTAAATACAGCTTTAAATAGTTGTTACATAGTAATCAGTAGAACACTCTAATTTATTATATAGAAACTAGTTAGCTCGTTCGTTGGTCACCCTATAAGAACATATCAGAAGTCTATGGTCTTAAAATAACAACCATATTATTTTAAGACCATAGACTTCTTATAGGTTTTCTTGTAATCTGTAAGTATAGAAATATTCTCTGTATTTTTTTCAAAATTTTATTCTCAGCATTTTCGGAGATAAGGGGTAATGGTCACTTTTCATCTATTTCCTTAAATAACTTTAAAACTATTTATTTTTAAATTATAAAATAATATATAAATATTTGAAATTCTCATAACAAGCCCTTTCATTTAATATGTTACACGGTACAGTTTGCCAAACTTTTTTTATTTTATTTTCTAATTTTTCTCCCAAAAGTGAACCCCATATTCAAAATTCATTTGTTTATTTATGTTACACGTTCGTGTTTGGGTCACAGAAATTCATATATGTATATGTGTACCAATTGTCTACTTAATCGTTCAAGTAGATTCGGATTAAGTCGGCTGTGACAAACGGACACACGAGTGATCCTATAAAGGTTCATTTTTTACATTCGGACGTACGGAACCTTAA